>CM024576.1:13709787-14948129 GCA_014182395.1 Eucalyptus sp. ANBG9806169
CTACTTGTTCAGATTTATGTTGATGACATAATATTTGGATCATCTAACGAGACTTTGTGTAAGAAATTTTCTAAGTCTATGCAGGATGAATTCGAAATGAGCATGATGGGTGAACTATCCTTTTTCCTTGGTCTTCAAGTCAAACAACTAAAGGAGGGAATATTCATTCATCAAGAGAAATATGCAAAAGAACTTGTTAAAAAGTTCGGTCTGGAAAATTGCAAGAAGACTGACATACCAATGTCAAGTTCCTTGAAGATAGACAAAGATGAAGCAGGGAAGAAAATTGATCAAAAATTATACAGGAGTATTATTGGCTCACTCATTTATCTTACTTGCATCCGGACTCGACATATTATTTAGTGTTTGCATATGTGCTAGATTTCAATCGATCCTAGAGAATCTCACTTAAGCGCTGTTAAACGTATTATTAAATATGTTGCTACTACTGCTAAGATCGGTCTTTGGTATCCCAAAGAAGGAGACTTTACACTTCTTGGCTATTCAGACGCAGATCTTGCAGGTTGTAGAGTTGAAAGAAAAAGCACTTCAGGTACTTGTCAACTGCTTGGGAACATGGTAGTATCCTGGTTTTCGAGGAAACAGAGTACTGTGGCTCTTTCAACAGCTGAAGCAGAATACGTTGCTCTTGGAAGTTGCTGTTCTCAAATCTTGTGGATAAAACAACAACTGCAAGACTTTGGCATTGAAGACTCTTGCACAGAAATCAAGTGTGACAACACCAGTGCAATCAATCTTACAAAGAATCCCATTCTACATTCAAGAGCAAAACACATTGAGATTCGACATCACTTTATAAGAGATCATGTTCAGAACAAAGAAGTCTTGATACGATTCATAGACTCAAAGAATCAATTGGCAGACATCTTCACAAAGCCTCTTGAGAAAAGCTTGTTTGAGTCTATTCGCTCAAGACTCAATATATTATCTCTTGAAGAATGTTAAAGTTCAGACTCAGTAACTAAAGTCTGACAGAGCATCAGACTTAAAGGATTGAGAATACGAATCGACACGACTGTAAGTTTCCTTACTTAAACTGTCTTATTGATAAGGTAAGATTTTCTGTCTAATTTTAAGTCGGTTATTATTTTCAAAAGAAGTGGTTATCGCAGTTATTTTTCAAAAAGGAAAATTCAATATTTCCAAAATATACGACGCTTGGTTACTCCCCGTACCTGTTATCTTTTATACATCTCTTCTCCTTCGTTTTCACTTTACTCAGAAACCCTAGATCAAAAGCTTTTCACCACTCTGCAATTTTTTCCCAAACTTCTTTGTTTCAAAGTTCTCAACTTTCTTGCGATACAAGTGAGAAAGTCTCTCCAAAGAAAAGCACAATGTCGTATCAGAGGAAGTCTTCCAGAATAGCAAACAGGGGGACCACAAGGCTCGTGAGGGGCCTACGCATTTTGATCTCACTGAGGAAAGCGACATTCCTACTGAGCAATCTCAACAGCAGTCATCCCCAACTAGACCTCAAGATGAAATGATTTATGAAGACATCGAACCAGTAAGAACTCTAAAGCCTGCCTTTGTTTATAAACTTTACTCTGCGTTAAAGGAAGGTTCTGCTATGACTTTTGTGGATGAGTTTCTGAAAGAGAAGGGTTATAGAAACGAGACGCACTTTCTTACTGTAATGGAAAGGTCTGGAATTGTGCCTGAGGGAACGGCTGCAAAAGCATTTGCAAATTTCCCGAGTGACCCTAGGTTTAGTAGTATGAATCAGCCTGAGGGAAAGGATGATGATGAAAAGATGTTCATGCACTTTAAACCATGGATGGGTGTGGCTGCGAGCCTAAGAGGGAAGAAGAATGAATTGTTCCGCTCAGACGGACACAAGAAGAGATATGAAAAATTGCTGAAGCGTGGGGTGATGAACCCACGAACTGTGGATTTCGATTTTCTGGACTTGTTGAGTATAAATCTGCGGGAGAAATTCGAAAAGCTTCAACTTTATCAGTTCTGCACAGACTGTGACACAGCACATTCTGAATTGACTGCCTATTTCTACTCCAATATCAGTTTCATTGATGCAAACAGTTTTACCTTCAGTGTGAGAGATAAGGAGTATGTCATTGATTGTGATATTTTGGCTGATGTGCTTGGTGTGGAAAGAAGGGCTTTCCAACCAATCGGTGTGTCTGTGAGTTCTGCTACTCTTGAACTAGCAAAGGACAGAATTGCAGAAGGAAGACTGTCTTATTCCAGAATGAATGCAACAAATACTTTGCTGCATAAAATTGTAATCAACTGTCTAAGACCCAAATCGACATCTAAGACAGGATGTTTCAATTTCGAAGCGAAGTTGATGTATGCCATCAAGATAGGTGTGAACTTCTCTTTGCCACATACCATCATCTTTCACATGTACGGATGCATGGTTAAGGACAAAGGAAAGCTTCCTTATGCTTTGCTCTCATTACTCGTCTCCTCAAACATCTCAACATTCAATCTCCTCATATTTTCACAAAGAAGACTATTGATAAAATGGTCATCGGGCTGAGGATGATTACCAAGATGCGTCTAAAAGAGCTTAGCAAGAAGCTGGAGAAATTCAAAGAAAAGACTCCTATCAAACTCGGACCGACTCATCGGCGGCAAAAGGAAAGGGAAAGAACCTGTGGCTGGTTCTACCAAGAAACGAAGGGCTGTCATCCTGGAAGATGAAGATGATGAGGATGCAATTCCTATCTCTGTTCTTATTTCTCAAATTGCTGCATCTACTCCAACTGTACCAGAACATCAAGTTGCAGAGGAAGAGAAAGAGAAGGAAGAGAAAGAGAAGGAAGAGAAAGAGAAGACAGAGGAAGAAAGAAAGGAAGAAAGAGAGAAAGAGGAAGAAAGAAAAGAAGAACAAGCAGATGAACCTGGAAAAACAGATTCTCCAGCAGAAAAGGAGGATTTACAACACCTTGTCTCTGAGGAAACGCCTCATAAAGATGAATTCTTTTCTCCACCGAAGACATGGAGACGGGGGAGATAAAGAAAGTGAACACACACCTCTTCGGCTGACTTTTAGAGAAGAGGATGCTCAAACAGGTGTTAGTCGATCTCCTCCTGATGCTGAGGATATTCATGCTGCACAATTTCCTGAAGGAGAGGCATCATCTCCACATACGGAACCTCCTGCTGATATTCATACTGGCTTGACTCCACCATCAGACCGAGCTGAAACAAGCACTCAGACTGACAACTCTGGAAATTTTCAAAAGCTGCTTGAGATCATCTTGGAACTTAAAGGTCAAATTTATGCCATGGAATATGAATTTCAGACCTTGCAGAATGAAAATCATGCAATGTTCATCACTTTGCATGATCATCTTAAAGATGTTCAGCGTCAGATTCAGGATACTGCAAAGGGCACTACTCTCACCCAAGTACAGGAAGATTTGAGGAAATTGGAAGACACTGTAAAGTCTATGGGAGACTTTCAACTTGTTCGCATTCCTCGAGCTCCTTGATTTTTAATGCTGACAAAAAGGGGGAGAAGACTTTGCAGATTCGTGTTCATTTTGTTCTTTTTCAAACCAAACCAAATCCTATTTTTTTGTCTTTGATTGCTTGACTTTGACTTGACTTGAGTTTTTAACGTATGTAGTTTTGAATGTGTGCTCACCTTGGTAATACTTCAAGCTTTATAAATTAGATAGTGCTGTCTGTTTATGACTAATGAGGTTTTGTGAATGCGGATCGTATACGAGGGAAAGTCTCGTGTACGGGATAACTTCTACTATCTTATTTTTTATATGCTTGCTTAAAAGTTGTATTGCAGGGCAATTATATTCAAATCTGCAGGAAAGTTTTGTCACCATCAAAAAGGGGGAGATTGTTGGATGAAATCCCTTAAGATATTTTGAAGTTGACAAAACAGGTTTATCAGTCTAGTCTCGAAGACTTACGTACTCTTCTCGTCAAAGTCTGAAGATCAAAGTCTGAAGATCAAAGTCTGAAGACTAAAGTCTGAAGCTAGCAAGACTCAAGACTTATACTTCAAAGTCTACTCACATGGACAGTTTCCAGGACGACGTTTATTCTGATCTTATACGATCTTTATTCTAACGTCCGATGGATATCTTTCTACTTTGGATTCAGCTCTAAACGATCTAAGTTTAATATGGAATATGTTTAGATTCTTTGACGACTTCGCAACTTATATTTGGAAGGATCTACTTATGGAAACCGAGATCCTGATTGTATGGGCGAGCATGATTGATGGGCTATCAACACTTACCTTAAAGAGCTCGAGATCTCTCTAATTGATTCTGTCCAACGGGTTGATTGGAAGAACTTCTTTGGAAGGTGCCAACGGTATTGAAGGCATGAAGAAGTATATAAGAGAGATGCTCTAGTTGTTGAAGGGTGCGGATAGAAGAATTCCAAAGTCTGAAATCTCCTTTACTACTTTGCGATATCATTCTTTGAGAGTTATATGTAATCAAAAGAGAGATCATATTGTAGACCTTGAGGAAGTGTAGTAGAGTAATCTACACTGTGGACTCAAGAGCGAGAGATTGTAATCACTCTTATTGATTCTTAGTGAAATCCAGCCAGAAGGGCTGTCCGTGCGGGAGAGTGGACGTAGGCTTGGATTAAGCCGAACCACTATAAATCTGGAGTCTTGATTCTCTATCCCTAATCCTTTATATTGTTAATTGCTTTCATTTGCTGCAATCGTTGATTTTAAATTATTCATATCTTATTTGATTTGAATTGTTAAAATTGCGATAAACACCTATTCACCCCCCTCTAGGTGCTAATACTAGTTCTAACAAATGGAAGGGAGAATGTCGGGCAGGAAATATTTTCATGCTTCTCAAAAGTACTTGAAAGGAGACTATTATATGTATATCTATAAAATGTGAATATACCAGGCTTGTTCCTATGAAATTTTGCTCACTCAAGAGCAAATTTATAATAACAAATTGGGGGAATCAAGACAAGTTCGAAAGACAAAACAAAAAAATCGACGTCTAGGTCTCCCATGCAGCTCCTTTTTCTTTTTTGACTTAGGACCAACGTGGTCTTCCCTGGATAGGTAGCAATGATAACCTTCTCCGTTAATTCTTCAGCCAAGTGAGTATTCTAATGAATCTTCAAGGATGGCGTCGTCGAGATAGGAAAATCCCAACGAATCCACATTTAACGGACAGGATTATACAATTACTCAACTTGATAAACTATTGTCATCCAAATATAGATAATTTATGTACAATGTCACTCTCTCTACAGTTCCCAGGACAGGAGTGGTCAAAAGTGAACCTACGAGTTCAAGTGCGAGGAATATATTTAAGCTTATCAAGAGGACTTGACTAACTAATGGATGTTGGATAGAAAATTTCCTTGAACTTTCAATAGAACTTTTTTGAGCTTTCAACTAGACTAAAGGAAAAATATCGGGAAAGACATTTCTTGAAATTTTTCAGAGGAACCAACTAAGGAGAGGATAGTGACGAGAAATTTCTTTAAACTTTCCAAAAGAATTGGATTACAAAGAGGATGTTGGGGAGCAAATTCATTTGGATATTTTAACAGAATCAAAAGGAGATTGTCATGTGCATATGAATGATCTACCAATGGTTTAGATAAAATATGAACTTCTGAGGTGGAAGAGTCATTTCCGCAAAACCAAATCGGTCTGTTTCTCTGAATTTGCCGTTCTGCCTCACTCAAATATGATAAGAAAGTCGAAGTCTTGTTGAACGTAAGATGGCAAGTGAAAAAAACCAAAACAAACAACCCACGTCCCTCCTCAAGTTTCTTATTTTATATTGACTTTTATCTCGTCTGGTCTTCCACTTGTGAGGGCTTCTTATTTTATTTTGACTTTTTGACTTTTGTCCATCTACTCTTTCACTTTTCGGTTGTCTTAATTTTTTCTTTTTGGACTTTTGAAGCATCTTTTCTTCCACCTTTCAGAAAAAGCAAAACCATTACACTTCCACGATACTTCCTAAAACATGATAATGATAACTTTAGACTTCCATGCCTTCCCCCATGGAGTACGTAGCAATGAGAATCATCTTCGAAAGTTCTTCAGCCAAGTGAACATTCTCTGAAACCTTCAAAGGTTTGTGTCATCTAGATAGGAAAATTCTAATGAATCAATGTTCGCTGTCATTTATCCAACTTGATGACTTCGTCGATTATTGTCATTCATAGCTAGATAAATTATAGTGTACTATTAGATTGCGTTTGGTAGTCGGAATAAAATTCAAAATATGATAATCCTAGGTAAAAAAAGAAAAAATAACCAAAACAATTAACCCACGTCCCTCCTGCAGTTTCTTATTCTAATTTGACTTTTATCCCATCTGGTCTTCCACTTGTGAGGGCTTCTTATTTTATTTTGACTTTTTGACTTTTGTCCCATCTGCCCTTCCGCTGTCAATTTTTTTTTTCTTTTTGGACTTTTGAAGCGTCTTTTCTTCCACTTTTCAGCAAAAGCAAAACCATTACACTTCCACGATACTTCCTACAACATGATAACTCTAGACTTCCATGCCTTCCCCATGGAGTACGTAGCAATGAGAATCATCTTTGAAAGTTCTTCAGCCAAGTGAACATTCTCCGAAACCTTTAAGGATGGTGTCATCTAAATAGAGAAATTCCAATGAATCAATGTTCAATGACTGACATTTATCCAATGAGATGACTTCTTCAATTATTGTCATCCACAAATAGACAAATTATATTGTAATGTACAATATTATACTATTAGGTTGCGTTTGGCAATTGGAATAAAATTCAGAATATGATAATCATATCCTATATTTGATGCCTACTTAAAATAGGATAAAGTCAGATAAGAGGGATATAACTTGGATAAAATTGTCTTATGGAGAAGGTAGAATATAGGTTGATAAGATTTGTAATATCCATAACATTAAATTTATTTTTCTCAAATAAAACCTTCTTAATTAATAAAATATAAATAATATTTGAAACCTAATATAAAAAAATAAAAAAATTGAAAAATAACAACAATTTCATTTTTATTTAATCATCTTTTTATTGATATATATTGAATTTATTTCTATCTTATAATATAAATGCAATATAAAATATATATTTAGTATTTATGTTTATTACATATTTTAAATATTTTAGTATTTTAGGTATATTAATATAGTAATATAGTTTCCTATTTAATAAAATCTTATAAGAGAATGATGGAAGGGAAAAAAGATTTTTTTTTTAAAAAAAGAGAGAAAATAATAAAAAAATAAGCAAATAAAAAATGAACTAGGCAAGAGTGTCATAAGAGAATCTTACCAACTCCATTTGTGCAACTTTTAGTTCATTTGTACTAATATGCCGTTTATACCAAATATAAAATATGATATAATGTGATTATATCCAACTTTATTACTATAATTCACTTGATAGTGGATATGATATAACAAAATTCATAAATTTTATATCCTTTCTTATTGAGTTCTATCATGGCTAGACAACTAGACGACCAAACGTAGCCTTAAAGTATTTGAAAGGTAATTGAAGTAAGAGTTAAAAAAGTAAAAGGACAAACATAGAAATCGTACACGAAGGACAAACTCATAAGCGACGGACCTACGCTTGGTTCACTTCGCTCCCTCTAAAATGCCTCAAAATTATTCGGCTGTGAACAAATATTTATTCCAGACTATCATAAATGGGGAAAATAAATATGGTAGATTTATATATTGAGAAAAATAGTAGCTTAATATACAAGCTTATGTCATTTGAAGTCCTTCTATAAAATAAGACAATCATGTGTTAAGAAATGGGCAAATTCACGTTAAATAATAAATAAAAAGAACAAGCTGATGCACAGTCTTAATGTATATTTGTCATTGCAACGTCCACCAGATCCTTTATGGAGCAAAAACTTAATATGGGCCATTTCTACAATGCTGTTGAATTAGAGGACTCCACAAAGTATATCAGCCATGCAGTAATTTCTTTAAAGGATTAGTAGAAAAACTCATAACACAATGTATGCAAGATGTTTGTTACAGTCTTTTTCTTCATGTGCCTTCCTCTTTGGACAAGTGCATGCGCACTAAACAAATCCATGCCTATCAAGGGTTACAAAATTGGAATTGGCACAACATCATGAAGTAGCCACCTTTGCTCAATTTGGGCCAAACCTTGATGCTTCTACTTAGGCATTACTCAATAGACGTGCCAGGCTAATAGAAGTTCTTAAAGAACCACAATCACTACCTCCAATGGACAAATAAATTATAGTCATATATGAAGCTGTTAATGGATTCTGTGATCAAATGCCACTAGATAGGATTTCTAAATATGAGAAAGCGATTCTAAATAGTGTCAAACTAGAATTACTATAATCCTTCTTAGAAAAAGGGGCTCGACTGATGAAAGGAAATATAAAACTAAATGCGTTCTTAAAAGAAACTGCTTTTCACTTCATTATGATGTAAGATTCTTGGGAAAGGATGAATTTGCCCTACCATAGAATATCTCAGCGAAACGTGGGAGGCGGAGGCCAACAATTCTACTTCACCCAGGCAGTAGCTCAGAATCCCCTTACTCCTCTCACGATTTCGAAAAGGAAAGTAGATCTGTCTATTTGTTATCATTTTGCGGATGAGGATGTGATTGATTTGGCTGATATAAATCTATTACTTCCTGTGTCAGTTCCTTTTTTTTGGACTAGCGCAGAGAGAGCAAGTGCGGTGCCTGGTCACCCCTCTCAACAAAGAAATCAAGATACGTGATCAGGGAAGGGATTCTCATCTCAAAGCTAATAATAGTAGTCATAATAGTAGTCATGGGGCATACCTTTTCTGCATCAGCCATAAACCATTATGCATTGGTCGTCCTTACAAATTGCTAATTTCACGCATCCAACAGCCCCTACCAAAGAAAAGGGAAAAGCAAAAAGCTTTGGGCCATTTTCATCTCCTTGGGTCGCCAAACTACGGCTGAGCCTCCCCGGGGCCAAGATAAAAATATGGGCTTTCTTGGGCCTCTCTACGAAAGTCGCAGAGGCAGAACCTCTCCTTATTCTACCTGCACTTCTCGTTATTTCTAGATCTATCTTGCAACTTAATTCTCAAATTATCAGCTCGGATATTGTCCTACGTGGTGGAATTGAACCCAATTCAGGGAAGAGTGCCATCTTAAGAAGTCACTGAGATGTTTCCAAGTCTAATGACTCTTCGAAGAGAAAGTGCGCAAACTTCAACAGTGAATCTTCTCTTCCTTCTCCTAAGACAAAACTGAGGATAGCGGGGCATGGGGTGCTATCTCTAGAGGACCGTTTGGCTACTTGAGAGTAGTTCTCGCCCGTAGAATTGTACATGACAAAGGCAAGAAGAAACGGTCTTTTCAAGTCTTTCCTGTGTTTAGTTGCAAATATCGATGATCTCCACAGAGGATGTTCCTCTTAGGGTAAGGTCTGATGCACCATTCTCTAGTGGTCTGAGTTTGAGGTCTCAAGGGGGTTGAAGTTTGATTATATCACTGCTATTTGAATTTTTTTGGCCTTCTTTTACGTGGACCACTTTTGTCGAGCTGCTAAGGGTCTACTCTGACCATGTTCGGGTTTTTCTCGGTCTTCCTAGTCATTTTCTGATTTACATTACCAGTTTGCTATACTGATACCGGAGGTTAATGGTGCTCAAATGTCTTATCCAGGCTACTTTTTCTGCACCATCAACAACTAGCCTCTTTAAATTGTAAGAGTTTTCTTAATTGTGGACTACATTAATTGATATTGTAATTTACCGTTTAACGTTTACCGTTTTACGGGGATTGGTCTAAGGTGAGATAGAAGGTTTCTTAATTAGTCTAATATGGGCTGGCTAGTGTGGGCCGAGTTGAGCTTGGCCCGTAATGAGGGGGCCTTGCTGGAAACTCTATAAATAGCGCTAAGTCTCTCCTCTAACCCTAATTCTCACACGTATTCTCACCTAAGGAGCGTTTTCTAAACGCTAAACGTGAGGAGGGCGGCCTCATTGAGCCAGTGATACGGAGGGCAATAGAGGAGAAGGACTTGCGCACGGAACATTGTGTTTCCGCTTCCGCTTCAAGATCGATGGATTCCAAATCAGGTGCGCTAATTCTTCTACTCAATAATGCATGTTCTTGTTCTGGTTATGGTGATTAAGGGATTACATAATTTGCATCCTACATAAATATCCACTGTAGAAACATTGCGCCAAATTAATTGTCTCTCTTCTTTCATACTTCACTGTTTGATCTCATCTTCTTGTTTTGTTTGCGAACCTTCATACAATCACAGGAACACTTGGCACCCACTGGTTATGCAAAGATTCCGACCATGAGTATGATTCGGTGTTAAGAGATAAAATATTTAGATAGGGTGATTTTTCGTTTATATCTTCTTGATTTGTGCATCATACTATATATCCAGTGAAGAAATCGTATAGCCATCCCAAAATAGGTGTGGTCCACGCTACTCTTTGTATAAGATAGGAGCTGTGCATTTGTTCATGATTCCCTGTTTTTAACTTCATGTGTTTGATTTTGCTAGTGATTTTTCTTAATGCAAAACCTCATTTCACTTGCTGTTGTGTCACACAATGTCTAAATGTTCTTGCAATTAAGCATGGTGTGAATTGCCAGTTGTTTCTGCAGGACCTTGCTAACTATTCAAAAGGTTGTATGTTTCTCCCAAAATTAGACAGTGAACGCATGCATCACAGAAACTCGACCTACAAGGAAAGATTTCCTTTCTTGCAGAACTTGATATCAATGAGTTTGGTACAGTGATTTTGATTTTGGACTCTTTTGCAGCTTCATGATGCTGCACATTTCGTTTCCCTCCAATTTGAGTAAAACACTGCGTTGATACCAAAGGAAACATCCTGGTTCGGATATTATCCAGATCGAACTTTTGATACCGTTTTGCCTGCACAGGAGGTGATGGCTGTGTTGCTTGGACACGTCATTAATATTCAATAGTTTGTTATTGAATTTTGATATGTTGGTTCTTTCCCTCATCAAGAAACCTTTCAAATCTTGATGACAAATGAGTATGAAGTTCAAAGAACCATGGCAGTAGTACCTTGTAATGCAGTCGTCAGCGTCATTAACAACCACCAATGCTCTCGAAGCAGAAGCTAAGGTAATTTTTGGGTGATAGCAATGGTCACTGAAAATCAGTGGTAAAGTACATATACTAGATCAGGGTAGAATCTCCTTGTGGTTTTTTTTTTTTTCATTGGACCTCATGCGATTAACCAAAAAATACAACAGAGAACAAGTTGGAACATTTTCTAAGCCTTATATATGATGATTAACCATGTAGAAAGCACTACTGAGGATTATGAAATCACTATCTTCACCATTAGTCCAATCGAAAAAGAAAAAAAGAAAAAAAACAGAGCAACCGATGCATTTCCTGCTGACCGAGCTTTTACATTGAGGATTGGATTGAATTGAAGACCCTGGATGTTGCAGCTTTAGCAAAGAACATGGCAACGGGAACGGCTTCTAGCAGTTGGACCCCAAGGGTTCAGGGTTTGTATGGAAGAATGGTTAGGCTGTTTGAGGATCGGCCGCTACTCCCCTCTGTGCATTAGTGAGTGATGCATGTATTCCACGCTCAAATACAAGAGACAAAGCGAAATGACTGTTGTCAGCATGTGTGCGATCGGATTTCTATAGATTGATATGGTGATACATTATTGGCCTTATGTACCAAATTATTTGATGATGTGACTCACTGGATTGACCTGAATGTTCTTAGATAACACTCAAAGATAACATTCCCATTTCTATGAAGGCTTATGAAATGTTTCGGATTATCGTAAGGGAAGCATTAGATTGTCGGTGACTCTTGTTCTCAGTAGTCGCTGAAAATATCACGGTACTTCCTGCAGTTTTGCGGAACTAGGCCATTAAAGAGCGATGCCGAAACCAAGTCAAAATTCAACGGCAACTTTAAATATATGCTAGTAAAAATCACTTTCTTCGGCAAACGTTCTGCGGTGTGCTAACTTTTATTCATGCCTAGTTGCAAAACTTGAAACAAAATTTGTTGTTGGTAATGCTTTACAATATAGCTAACTTACTAACTATTAACTATGCCCAATTGTAAAACTTTAAGGTGTTGGTAAGTTACTAATTCATTTGACATTAATATATAAATTATCATGTCTAGAACTTACTAACCTCTTACTAATCCACTTATTAAATTTAGAAGTTGTTAACTTACTAATCAGTTTGATGTTGGTAAATTCATCACGACGTCAGTAATTCATTAACTACCGTTGAAGAATGTTCAGGGAATTCATGGAAGTTCAAGTAATTGCAATCAACAGTAGAGACCAAAAAAAAAAAAAAACTCTTTAAATGGTACTAAGAGCATTTTTTATTTAATCGAAATATCCCAAATTCCAACACCATAGCAACAAAAACAACAATTATCACGAAACAAATCCAACTTGGCAGTTCATGGCTTTCATTTGGCTAAGTAGAATGCAATCTAACCTGTACATCGGTAACACACCCCAAAAGTCTCAACTTGTTGGCCTTCGCTGCGCTCCACTCCGGTCATCTTCAGCACAGCAGTTCTGCCGGAGCGGATCAAACGGCCAACGTTGACAGGGTTTAAATCAGACAGCTGACGTGAAAGTGCTCGAACTAACAGAGCAAAAAGAAAATTTCCTGGGCACAAAGACATGGGAACCGGCCCAACTTATTTAGCAGCTTTCCTAGAGCATCCCACGGTCAAGCATAAAAGTTTCGGACCTATCTCTGGGGAAGGCGACGCGGCCCCTGTTTGACAGTAAAGAAGCGGCGATACACGAAATAATAAGCTGTCGACACGAGACAATAATACAGGACAAGTGCAAGGACTGTAATCTCGACCCGGGGGCTCAATACAGCAAACACGCCATGAAAAAAGGCCGTCATCATCAGGATTGAAGCGATGAAAATGAATGCGCCTGTGAGGCCGACTGCCATGTGGTGGCGATCGCTCAAGAAACACTCGATGTTTAGCATAAGTAGTGCCCCAATTGAGAGAAGGAACGCTGCACTGTCATATACCACAAAAATTCGGAAATTTATGCTGTCCGCAAGAATAGCCCTCTCTTTATTGGGTCCGTCGTTGTTATAACCTCCGGGCATCGTAATGACGGCTCTGAAGGTGACTGTGGCTATGAGCACTGCTATTATATGTTGAACCTCCACAAATTTTCTTTTTTTCGACCTGAAGTTTTCTTCCTTAGCGGGAATTACTCCTGTGGTAATTGGCACAGCTGGTTGCCCCTCAACACATTGCTTTTCTAACTTCTTATCATTTCTTCGAACCACGTCTTGATAATGCGGCATTCCCTCAGATCCTTTCAACACCTGACAAGCTTCTATAGCATTGAGGTCGACCTAAAAATGTACAGAAAGTATCAATTAAACAGTGTTCTTTCCTGGCAAAGTACTTCAAGACCTTCACTTTAGGCACTCAAATTCGTTTATAATATAAACAGAACTTCGAGCGAGTCCTAAAACATTATGGGGGCAGAGTGTACGTTTTCCTTTTACCTCAAGAACTGTTTGAAAGTGAGCAGAAAAGAAACAGTAGGATTATAGCTAAATATTGTTCAAAATATTCTGATTTTTTCATGTGAATGTGGCGAATAAACTTCTTGGACGAGATCCTTTAAAGTTACGGCTAATTCTACGTTTTAAAGTTACTCCAGAATGATTGACACCCCCAGCGGAAGGGTCATTAGACAGCCAATATTTATTCTCCATTTTTCTTTTCTTTTTTTTTTCTTTTCTCCTTTCCCCCCTTTGCCTTATCCCCTAACTTTAGATGATCCCATCCCTAAATGTTTTGCACTGTTTTCAAGATAAATAAGACAGACAATTATTTTTGAACCAGTTGAATACCCGATTGTTGCATGGATTTGAAATTTATACTCGATGAAAGTTTTGATTTTATGATATAATATGATCTTATAACACATATTTACCAACGTTACACATTATATTGTACACAGATAATATATATTTATCAACCAAACAACAGAACTAATTAATATCAAATGTTACTTTGTTAAGTGAATTGTCACAAACTATTCCTTGTTAATTGAATTCTTGGTTACCGTATAACTTCTAAAAAAAAGAATTCAAACTAAAATTTGTTTTAAACTATATTTTATAATATGCAGTTAACTGCTGGCTATTAATACGATACTTGGATTTTCTTTATGTAGTTAAATTTTAAGTGTGGCTTTCATATGTGGGAATGAGTTAGATCATTTCAGACCATACGCATGAATACTTCGATTTTAACATTTTGCAGTGAAGTGGGAGGAAATGAAGCTTTGTTTATTTGTGTCTCAACCACAAAGTTCGATTCTGCCCAGATCAAGGCCTCTTGGATAGCTCAATGAGAATTTCTACCCAACATCCCCTTTTTACTCTCAAAGAAATTCTTTTTGAAAGCTCACAAAACTTCCCTCCGCAGTATTCCTTCCATCCAGCCTTCTTGAAAAACTCCAAGCAATTTCTTGCACTTGAAGTCTTTGCTTATATTAATCACTAGCAAATCGAAGACTTTCTCGTACCCCAAAGTCGATTTCAGGTGCTTTCTCATTGTCATCTTCTCGCAAGGGCCCCAAATATTTCACTAGTCAAAAGGAAAAACTTAACTAGTTTCTGCATTATGCTAGATTGAAGGTAGTTGGGTTCTACCTGTGTCAACCAAGATCACCAGAGAAGCTTCAGAATGACATCACATTTTCCTTCCTAGTGCAGAGGAAAAGGCAGAACAAATGAGACGAAATGCCTGTTCTATTTCAAAGTCAAGATGCTGTAAACAGTCTAAATCATGACATATTCCTATTCAATTAGCAAAGGTTGGTGGAAAGTCAAGGAGAAGAGACCAAAATTGATCAGAGAAGGAAATAATATTGGGTGCACTCCTCTTCATTATGCCGCTTGTATGGGCAAAGCCGAAGCAGTTCAACTACTCCTTCAGCACAATCCTTTTGTGGCACACGACTGAGAAAAAGAGGGGGCTAGGCTCCTCGCATTGCAGCATTTGAACGCAAGGTCAATGTCATTGACGTGCTTGTTATATCTCATCCTGATGCTTGGGACATAATTGACACCATATGGTAAAACGCTCTTCCTGCAGCTATTATTGGTGGACCGACAAATGTAATTAACTACACACTAGGGACGACAAACTTGGATGATCTTACCAACAAACCAGACACAGATGGAAATACGGCCTTGCGTTTGGCTACACTTCATAAGGAATACGATGTCATATACATTCTTGTACATGACAAGACAGTGGATCATTTGGCCATAAATAAGGATCATTTGATCACCCTCAACATTCTTTCGGCTCATAAGGAGGTATGTTCGTTTAAACACAGAGCCCGATTTGCTTGAAACTGGCCCAGGTGATACTCATTTCAGTTGCAAACAAGCAACCCAACTGGATGCATGCTTCAACTTTGTTTTGCTTATCCGATTGATTAAGCATATCAAAGATAGTTTCGATTTTCGTAGCGAAGAGTAGTATAGATTGCTTTATTGAGCGTGATACACTCTTGAAGTGTTCGAAGCGTTGTGATTTCATACTGCATATCTAACCTTAGAAAATAAGGTAGCCATGTGGAATTAGACTTTGTGGTGGAGCCACATTATCGCAAAGCTTCATTCCCTCCCGCTTCACTTAATATAAATAAACTGCGGTATAACAACATGAGATCTTTTATTACTCGTTATGACTTATTCATTGGAAAGCTATCATGGAAATCTTAAATGACTTACAATGTAAATGAATGGAATTATGATATGCTATAACCCCAAATGCCATAAGAGTACTTCCTGTGTTCCCAACTATCATGAACTACGAAAATGTCAAAGCAAGGAGACCGAAGTAGAAATTGGCCACCCAAAACTAACTTGTATAGAACGAATTCAATTCCAATGTTGTTCGACCTCGATATTCTTAGGCTAAATCCCTCACTTTTGAGATATTTATGAAATCTAACACGCGTGGAACGACATAAATGTGCCTCATTGTTTGTTTTTTCTTTTTTAATGAACTCTATTCTATTTGAGTCACTATTTTATTTAAAAAAAAAAAAAATCATCCGTTCTTTTTCAAGCGTCCAAAGTGCCAAAGCTCCAAAAACTCCAAATAAATAAATAAAAAGAAAGAATAAAAAACATCAATTGAAGAAGTCTTTTTTTGGCTTAATGCCATGAAAAATCTCAACATGATACATTTGTAACAAATTTACCTCAAACTTATTTGTTAACTAACAAAAACTCTAAACTGGTACACTTGTGATAAATTTACCGTCTATTAGTTTCCGTTAAATTTTAATGCTAAAATTATTGAGTTGAATGACATATGATAGTTAATTGATATACTAATTTGTGATTTTACTATCTATTTATCACAAATGTACCAATTTGTGATTCTTTGTGATATTAATCCAATTTAACGGAAATAAACGAAAGATACAATTTGTCACAGACATACCAATTTAAGAATTTTGGTGGTCAAAAAGTTAACTTAGGGTTAATTCGTAATAAGTGTACTAATTTGAAAATTTTCATAATTGGTAAGAAGTGAAAGCATGTCGACTTGAATAAACAACCGGCTTTTGAGGATTAGTTCCCGGGGGTTTTCTAGCACTCGCCTTTGCCGGGTTTATGTTGGAACAACGGATTCCCAAATATAGCGATTCAATACTCAATCGAACCCCTAAAACAACGAACGCGGAAGCAAGCCCGGAAAACATGAATCACCGATCGAAAAGCACGTCACAAAATCGAACGTACCTTTGTTTTTCCACAGATTTAAACACCGATGTTGCGCTACGAGGAAGAATCCACACATTATTCTTCAAAGGATAATCCTGTTCTTTTCTTAGGGAGAAAAAGCAGTGTGAAAAAACATAACTTGAGAGAACGTAATCTCTCTTTTCAAAATACATAACTTCACCGAATAATCGCTTCTTGGATTTTTCATTTTTTTCCTTTTTTTTAATTCTTTTATCTATAATAACTTCCTCCATGGACTCTTAACTCATGGACCGGGCTTTTGGGCCCAACATGGGCAGATGGGCCCTACTTAGGCCAATCAAAGAAAAAACCCATCAAGCCACAACCTAAAGTCGCCTTCTTCGTAGGTCATACACAACTGCGACTTTTCTTCTTCTATTCAGACTCGAGCGCAGATAAAGAAAGAAGAAGAGAAGCAGTAGCAAGCAGCAAGCAGCAGCGACTCGGACCTTCATTCACTGTCAGCGCCACGCTTTCAAGTCGTGGCTAGGCGAGTACATGTCCATGTTTCTGTCTCCGCTCTGATGCGACGCAATAAGCTTTGTAATCAGTCTCATAGGAGGCGTCGTGGGAGATGGTTTAGGCCAAAAGATTGCTCTGTTCCACGAATACCCTCTTCTTATGCTCTGGTTTCTCGCAAAACCTCCTTGGTATCACGCTCAAGCGACCGGCTTAGGTTCCCACCAAATCTTTCCTCTTCAATCGCGTGCTTGGCTTCAGTTTCGCGGCAGTCTTGACTCTCTAAATCCTTTTCTTCTCTGCCCGGTCCACTTCCATGTTCCTTCCTTTTTGGTTGGTAATGTCTGTGCTAGGAAAATGTCTGGGCTAATGCAATGCCTGATTCGGTGAAATTGATCATCCGTTTATTCATGCATGTCTTGCTGCTTAAGTTGGATTTTTGACCAGTCGGGTGAAACATAAACAAATGTGTTTCTTATGGAATTGCTTGGTAAAATGCCTAAACGAATGAGGCTTTCATATGTGCCAAACGAAAACTAGAGTGGAAAAACTGAGAGTTGGAGACATAGTGGTGGATAATTGTTTGGGATAAGTACACAGAAAAGACTAAACGGATATCTCGCAGCACATTTACCCTACGAAAAAACTCTCCCCGGCACCATCGTTCCATTTGCACCCTGCCATTAGGACTTGGTGAAAAACTATCATTTTATTGCCTTTTACTCTTCATAAAATCAAATAGAAACGGAATTGCCACCGGGACAAAATTTCTCACAAAGGACCTAGTTTTCTAATTCTTTACTTCGCCCCCCTCCATTTTATAAAATCATACAAAATATAAGCCATCCGAGGATCTAGTTGGATTGTTTGGAGAAACTTCAGGAAATTTCTTGATTATTGCGTTAGATGCTCAACACTAGCAAGTTCTATCTAAGAGTCCCGTAGCAGGAAGTAAAATCAATACGTGAAGGATGACATATCAAAAAAGGGTTGAAGAAAACTTCAATAAATATATTTTTTTATAGAGGATCCAAGGAAAATAGTAACAATACTACGACAAGTGTCAGCAAAAGAAAACTAAACATGAAAGATTTTCAGGATAAAAATAAATTGGTGATTATGTATGCTCACTAGAAATCTATACAAAGTAACGAAAACCCAGATAGATAGAAAATAATAAAGCACTCAAAAAGAATCCATGGCATTCTTTACCTATTAAGTCAGAAGCAACTTCAAATAGAAGTCAATAGAATAAATAATTCTCATATTGAATAGAGCTTTCAATTTTTTTTTTTGTCGTGAGTGGATATTTTATTTTGATGAAATTTGAGAAGTCATTAGAATAAATTATGATGAATCGAATGTAGTAACCTTTAAAACGATGAATATATTCGCTGGATAATTTCATCTCTCCCAATACCACATGAGATCAAAATGCTTCCTTCTTTCACTAGATCTAGATTGGTATCCTCCATTTGAAACAATTATAATGCAATCAATGGAAAGAATTATTCTTAGGGACTAGATTGAAAAAATTTATGAAAGTCGAGATAATTTTAGAATTTCTTATTCTCTGAAGGACCACTTGAGAAAAGACAATTTGAAGGACAAAACAAAATTTTGATGGAATAATCTTGACTTCAACTCTGGTAATGGGTCATAGGGTAAATATGTCCCGACTATATCAATTCAAGGGCTTTTAAGGTGCATTGAAAAGCTTAGGGTAGCTTGTTTAAGAAAGCATAGATCGGTATTTTCAATATATTTTTCTTAATCTTGTCTAACCAGCTTGACTTTTTGTTTAAGGTAGCTTAAGATCTTGATCAATTTTCTATAGCCCAGAAGAGGAATCATCTTCGATTCGCCAAACATATCAGCTTCAGCCCGGATCAATTCGCACAGCCCATGTCCAAATTCGTTGATCACAAGAGAAAAACGATAGAAAAATTGCTCTGGAAAGCTCCGTTCCATTTTTGAGAGAAAAAGGATAGAAAAATTCCTCCTTCAGCCGTCGTTGATCATTAGTCTCGGGAAGACACTGATCGGAGAGAAAACCATTTTTGAGGCACGCATGCGGACTTGAGAGAAAACAAACGGGCAAGGATGATCGAAAAAGAGGGAAAAACTCACACTCCCTCAGCGCGCTTCTTTTGAATTTCTTTTTCTTTTGTCATCCTCATTCGCCGATAATCTCCATCGGTTTACCATCGCCGGCCACCAACTAACGTACGTACTGGAAAGAGAACTAGAATAGAAGGCACCGGTTGAAATCACTCGAGTCTTTTGAGATACCAAAAGTCACTCTCTCTTGGCGATTTCTTCTGAATCCTTTCATGCCTCTTCGTTTTCAATCGTGTTTGAAGCCATTCACATTTGTCTGAAACTTCACTACCGGTGCTCATTCACGTGAGCACGTCTTCAAGATCATTCTCATGCAAAATCGACCAGTAATCGCGACCAAGAATTCCTCGTCAACAAGGCAATCTCTCTTCCCTACTATACTCTGCTTTTGATGAATAAAAGTAACTGAAATGGCATGTTCTAGATTAGGATAGAATCGGCTTAACTGCATATTCATACTGATGATTGCGTCCTTGGACTATTTTGTTTGAACCTGATCTCTAATCCGAAGTTAGTGCGCTTTGTTTTGCTTCTTTGCCATATGCACATGACGTGTTTGATAAAATGACTCTGAAGCGTCAGTGAGTTTTTGCTAAATCCGAAGACAAACTAGTTTAGTGTGCATATTATTGATTGATTGGTTGATCGGTAAGCATGATTTAGTAGAATTTTACGCGGCTGAAGTATAGCCCAAGTGCCAAAACTTGGCACGAGGGGACACTCAATTGCCAAAAGTTAGGAAAAGAACACTTAAGTGCTACTTTATTTGAAAAGTGGGATACTTAAGTACCACATTCGGTGAACCTTGCCGGAAATCCTACGTGACAATATTTTATTGTTTTTACTTGCTTACGTGGCTCATCGGAGAGCTGACTCAGCTCTAACTCACCCAAAACAACGTCGTTTCCATAATTGACTAAAATAAAACCCCGAATCTGCAAAAACGATGTCATCTTCCAAATTGCCCCAAATCTAAAACCCTAAATCGGCCAAAATCCCTATTGAAGTGCTCAAATCCAAGTCCCGAACCCTAATTTTGATTTGCCCAAAATATCATCATCGAATATTGGAAATGGAGAGTAGGACTCGCAGTAGCGCCTCAAATTCCTCTCACCAAAGCAAAGGAGAAGGCCATAGTTTCTGTTTTTGTGGGTTACCGAGTCCAAGAAGAACATCGTGAACTCAAATCAATCCTGGGAGAAGATTTTATGGATGCACCCGATATAAAGAAGGGTCGAAGTGCAAATACTTCAAATGGGTCGATGCAAAATTCTCTGACTGAGTCACAGAGGTGATATTAGATCTACTTCATAAAAGACATCAATTTCCATCTATGTTCATGGACAACTTAGATGATTTTGACTCGATGCAAGCTCAAGCGTCTTCGGCTAAACTTTTCAAGAATGAAGTCTCAATGCAAGCTCAAGTGTCTTCAGCTAAACCTTTCAAAATTGAACGAAACTGTTACCAATCATTTATTATTGTGTTGTTTTGTTGTCTATTATACTTCACGATGAAATGTAAAGCACTTGAAGATGAGAAAAAGTCTTTCCGACTGCCATAGTTAAAAATGAGTGGACAAATGTAATTGTTTTGGATTAAATGTAGGTTTTTTTCCTTTTGAAAGATGAGAAGAAGTTTGTGTTGTTCCATAAGATCGTTGTGGCTTTGTTGGTATTTGTGCTATCATATGTACTGTGGGTTACTTCTTGTGTTTGTGGGGAGGTTAAGGAAATGGAATGAGTGAATTAGATGTTGCTTGTACTATATTTTTACTTGTTCTTGAATATAAATCAATAATGATGGATGTGTATTGGGTCAATGTGTTGTGGTGGCTTTTTTACTTGAACCAAATATAAACATAAACCAACAGCAAATATTGGAATTGAATGAAGTTGCCATAAGTTAAATTACCATCACCTTCTATATTTTGTTGCAGACCAGCATATACACAAGACAAACATGAGTGATTACCCGAGTGTTATAAGTTGTATTTAGTAATCACTTAAGTACTAGTCGTGATGAAAAAATGATCACTTAAGTACTAGTCGTGATGAAAAAATGATCACTTAGTTGTATTTAGTTGCTTCGCAGGATCTCGAGTTAGAACAACTAGATGTAAAAACTGCGTTTCTTCATGGTGAATTGGAGGAGCAGATTTACATGAGGCAACCAGAGGGATTTGCTATTCCGGGTAAGGAAGATCATGTTTGCTTGTTAAAGAAATCTTTGTATGGGCTGAAACAATCTCCTAGACAGTGGTATAAACGTTTTGATACTGTCATGGCTAGTCAAGATTACTCAAAAAGTCAAATGGATAGCTGTGTTTACTATAAGAGATTGGAGAATGGTTCTTTGATTTATCTACTCTTATATGTTGATGATATGCTGATAGCATCTAAGAATATGTCTGATATTGATGTGCTGAAGAGGCAGTTAAATGCTGAATTTGAGATGAAAGATTTAAGTGCTGCAAAGAAAATTTTGGGTATGGAGATTTTGCGTGACATGGTTGCAGGAGTTTTACGTTTATCTCAAAAGAAATATATTGAGAAGATCGTAGCACGTTTTAATATGCAGTCGGCAAAATCTGTAAGTACACCTTTAGCGAAGCACTTTAAACTTTCAGATAAATTATCACCGCAGACTGAGGAGGAGGAGGAGCATATGTCCCATGTTCCTTATTCTAGTGCAGTGGGTAGTATTATGTATGCTATGGTGTGCACTAGGCCTGATATTTCACAAGCTGTGAGCATGGTTAGTCGCTATATGAAGCATCCTGGTAAAACTCATTGGGAAGTTGTGAAGTGGATTCTCAGATATCTGAAGGGGACAACAGACGTGGGTATAGTATACCAGAGGGACAGCAATGGCAGTGAGACCACTGGTTTTGTGGATTCGGATCACGCCGGTGACTTGGATGATTGCGGATCTTTAGCGGGGTACGTGTTTAGGCTAGCGGGTGGTGCAGTTAGTTGGAAAGCATCCTTACAGGATCACATTGCCTTGTCTTCGACTGAGGCAGAGTACATGGCACTAACCTTTGTAGCGAAGGAGGCGATATGGTTACAAAGTTTGCTCTCGGACTTTGGATTAGAACAGAAAAGTGTGGATATACACTGTGATAACCAAGGTGCGATATATTTGGCGTATAATCAAGTTTATCACGAGCGAACGAAGCATATCAACATCAGGTACCACTTCATCCGAGATGTCTTAGCTAAGGGTATTGTTATTGTTAAAAAGATTGCTACGACAGATAACCCGGCAGACATGATGACTAAATCTGTTCCTTTGGCGAAGCTCAAGCTCTGCTTGAGCTCTATTGGCGTCTGTGGAGAGTGAGCGCCCGTCGGGGCGTTGGGAGAGCAGCATGGATGATGAGTACTATAACTTGGTTTCAAACATCGAGCCAAGGTGGAGAATTGTTAAATTATGACTCGAGTTTGAGTATTTACAATTTGCGATTCTTGCACAAAAGAGGAAAGTTCTCTGCTACGCGGCCTGTGGATTGCGAATTGAAGGCAATCGGTTTGTGGGGCCTAGAGTCAATACTTTGATTATGGGCACTCACGCACCACTCCTGTATGTGTGAAGAAACGAAAGAATGTGGTGGGCCCATTCTTTTCTTCACCCACAGAAGCCGCCCAAAGGAAGTCCGCAAAGAGAAGGAGCCGCGCGAAGCCGTACGTAGAGAAGTTTTGTCGCGCGGTAATTTTGCGCCGTGAGTTTATACCCAATTGAGTTGTTATTTATAAACACTTAGGGTTTGGGGTTAAGTCTAGGTTTGGGAAACACTTGAGCGATTGTAAACTCTGATTCTCCGATTTTAGTGGATTATTTGCTGCTGGCTCTCCCCGTGGACGTAGGTACCGATACTCGGACCGAACCACGTAAATTTCTGGTGTTCTTATTTTTCTCGTTTAATTTCTCTGGGGTGATTTCGCATTGACGTAAATTGCAAGATCCTGATAATTCCGCATATTATATCCCAACAATTGGTAGGTTTTCTCTAAAAATTGCGCTAGCCACCACCACCAGCTGCGCCACTAGACATCACCACTAGCCACACTAAACGCTCCAGCTACTGTCGTGCTGGTGGTGTTGTTGCACAAGGTATTGGTGCAAGCTGAGCCTTGCACTAGCTTGCACTCTAGTACACATGGTGTAAGATGTGCAAACTGCACACTTACATCAGGTGCATCATAAGCTCATAACCCCCACCACAAACCCATAATAATTAGGCATCACCAACCACCACCACCAGCCACATCAGTATCCCAGCCATCACATTAGCACCCGGCCACCACCCAACAACCACTGTGTAGGTGGTGGGTCTGCTGAAAAGGTGTTGGTACCACTTGGTGCAAAATGTGCACACTGCACACTTGAACTAGATGTAGCATGAGCTCTCAACTGAACCCCAACAACAAACTCACTACCACCAAGCATCACCATCCACCACCACCAGCCACACCAGCACTCCAGCTACCACCACAGACCCAACACCAACAGCAGCAAGTAAAAGCAAAATCCATATCTTACAAAAAGCAAAAGAATTTGATAAGCAGCAAGATCATTCCATTGATATTGAAATTAAGTCTCATAAAATCAATGACAAACTAAAGAAAAAAGAAAAAGAAAAGATAACCATCCATAGCAAGTTATTATAAACGTTTACAAAACTGACTCCTAAGCTCCACAAATCCTATCACGTCCCATCTCATCAATCAATATGCACAACACCCTTTGTTCATGCTCCTTTTGATGGGCATTTCACTTGATTCATAATTCTTGCACTCTTTCTAAATGGACGTGCAACTTCTTCTTCAACCTTCTCAGTATCCACTAACTCAGATGGAGCTGCAAATGTCCCAGGCTAAATTGATTCAAAAGGAGCTGCAACTATCCCAGGTTGAATTAAATCAAATGGACTTGCAATTGGGTTCTTGCTCTTCTTTCTTGTTGGTGTAGCTGATGTTTTCTTTTTTGTTGGTGCGGTCGTTGATTCTTGAGTTGGGCCTGATATAAGAACCTCTTAACTTCTTCCAAGTTACAAAAAGACAATAAATTGTTAGCGAAAGTCTGCAACATAAATTAAATTAAATGCAGCCAATAAAACTTACATTCAGAATGACTGTTCCAGTACGCTCATCTGTATAAAGGCCATAACCATATTGTCTTAACATTTTCCCAAGTGCCCTCTTGCTTGAAGAGGGGCGTCACTTTCAGGAACTTGTGATTTGTTGGCTCTTTTTCTTGCTAGTGATTTCTTGGGCCCTTCAGCTACAGCCGGGGCTTCTTCGACCAATTCTTCAGCTTGGCGTCTTCTAGATGGCCTTTGTGTAGCTGCCCCTTCACTTGGCCTTCTTCTAGTTATCCTTCTATGTAGCCCTTCAACTTTAGTGACACATTTTGTTGAGCCTTCTGGTGGTACTTGTGGTGACCCTTGTAGTGATTCTTCTTGTAGCCCCTGTGGTGACCCTTGTGATGGCTCTTGTGACGGCCCTTCAGTTGGCAGTTGAGCTCCAACTTGCATTCTTCAAACCTAAGAAAAAGGCAAAAGACACCATAAATATAACATCGGGCCATATAATAACGTAAAGAAAAACTGAATACAAATTGTTGAATTTACTGGGTATTTCTTTCTCTGCTGAAGAACTGTCGACTGAACTAGCCGTTTAGCTGCTTGGGCCAATCATTCAGCTGGCCGTCTTCTACCTTGCCTTCTTCGAACAGGCCGTTCAGTTTCATGACTTACTAGGGTTCTTCTCGTGACCTAAAAAAGACATTACATGCAAAGGTAAATAGGATATTATGTACATATTTATGATAAACCACAAAGCAACATAAACATAAATTTCATGACTTACTAGGGTTCTAGTTGTCAACTGAAGAACAATCGACTCACTTGGCCCTTCTATTTGCCTTTCTCCAACTATCTCTTCAGCTAGCCTCAATTGTTCTTGTTGCTTTCTCAATTGATAACATTTAATATTGTGCCCTACTACTCGGCAATAAGAGCACATCATATTTGCACTTGTCCTGCTCATTTTTTGTTGACCCGAGACCTCTCCCTCCACCATTCTTCGTCTTCGTTTTGGCATTCCAATTTTCTTCTTCAATGGCAAAGGTTGAGGTGCTTCATGATCTGTGGACTTCCAAAACTTGCTACTTCTATTTAGCTACATCATGAATTGGTACGAAGTAAGATATTTTGATTTTTTGTACCAATTATCGATGTAATCCTCTATATTGTGGTCCTTCAACTGGATGGCACATATGGCATGTGCACAAGGAATTCCACTTAGTTGTCATGCTCTACATAAACACTTCATTGTATCTAGATGGACAACATACTTATTGAAACCCTTAATTATCTCATATCCGTCATCTCCATTCCAAATGGGATGACAATGCCTACTTGCAGCCAAGTTCTCATCCAATTTCTTGGCAATCCTAGGACCACATTGTCTAGTCCACTTTACAACCTCATCTCTTTGTTTGTGCAGTCGAGTCATGACCGCAACTCGTATATCTTCAATCATTGAGATTATTGGTTTGCATTTGGCATATATTATCTTCGAATTAAATAGTTCTCAAATGTTTTTGTTGATGTTATCGCACTTGAATTCCTTACTGAAGAATGCCATGCACTAATGCTTTGGTTTTAGTTGAAATAGTGTAGCACAACCTTCTTTTGTCAACTGAAGTAGTCCTTCTTTGGCTATCCTAAAGTCAGCCATGTTTGTACTCTTTGCTAATTACCAAAATTGCAACTGCAGCTTATCCCCTTTGTAGGTCTTTGCCCAATTTCCGTATATGTGCTTCGCACACATTTGATGTTCAGCATGGGGCAACAACTCGGCTACTGCCGTAACCAATCCTTGCAATAATTCAAAGTAAGAAATGTAAGCAAATAACATGTTAATAATACAAAGTAAACTATTGAGTAAATTTTTCAAAAAGCAAGCATTACCTTTTGTTGGTCGCTCATGAACACCCACCCTTCCTCATTTGTTATCTCTACGTCAACCATTAGATTTTTCAAGAACCATGACCAATTGTCCTTGTTCTCAATCTTTACAACAACCCAAGTTAGTGGGAACATTTGGTTATTCACATCTCTTCCAATCGCCACCAACAATTCTCCCTTGCATAAGCTCTTCAAGAAACAGCCGTCCAATTCTATAATCTGTCTACAACTAGCAAAAAATCCCCATCTGCATGCATCAAAGCACACATAGAACTTATAGAACTTGGTCCCACTATCAAGAAGCAGCCTCTCTAGCACCTCTACATACACTATATTTGAAGGGTTTTGCAGCCTATACTCCTAAGCATACTCCCACACATGCCCATATTCCTTGACATACTGACCAATAAGTATCTTTATCACATTTTGCTTTACTCTTTTACACTGATTCCTAAATACGTTGATGCCTACACGCTCCTTCACCAGCATTCTAAAGTCAGTAATTTTCATCTCGGGCATCAACTTGATCAAATTGAAGAAGTGCTTGGACAACCATGCACTTGTTACCCTTTTGTTTTGGAAATTAATGGAACAAGTGTGTTCCTCTTGGTAGGCTCTAATTTGGAAAGACCCACTCCTCTTAACAAACGAGCCGTAAATCTTTCATGGACAATTTTGCTGCGAACACCTAGCTCTTACAAAGTTCTTAGTGTTTCTAATGAAGTCAATATTTCTTTGTGTAGCAATGGAATTCTTCAGTATAGCTTCCCTAAATCGTATCGCATTTTGGAATTTCATACCTACTGACAAAGTAGGAGAGGCAACGGATGGATCATAGGAAGGAAACTTAATTTTCATTCTACACACAGCTCCTTGATCTTTTTCAAGCTTGTCCTTGGAAGTAGCGGTGTTAATGCTTTCTTCATAATCCGTCTCCTGGCTAGCAACACCAGCATCTGCAGGGCCTTCGTCTCGGTTTGGAACTTCATCAGCTACCTACAAAGTTGCAAATCTATATGACAAAAAGTCCATTTGTTTTTTCCTTGATTGTGTAAGTTCCTCGTCGTCGTCATCACTTAAGATTAAGAAATTTTCAATAGTCAACCCTTCATCGTCATCATCACCATCATTGGATTTAGCTACTTCCCAATCTAATTAAGTGATGGTGACATCACCTATGTCACCATCACTATGGTGAACAACATCTACGCCCCTCTCCTCCCCATCCTGTCCATCGTGCCCTCCTTCATCCCTAACCTCAGAACTAGCTTGAATACCATCTCCTCCTTCTCCTACTTGGGTGCTATCTCTGTCATCATCTTCATCCTCACTATCACTATTGTATTCAACATATACTTTCACCTTTTCTCCATGAAGATAATGATATAAGACATCCTTAAAACCATTATCATCTTCTAAATTTCTCAAACCATCTCTCAAGCCTTTTCCAGGAACACAGTACAACAACTTTTTTACTTTACAATGCAAATATGTCACTATATCCCTAACAAATCCAATATAAGATACCTTCTTTATGTCTACAAAGATAGTACCCTCATTCCCCCCCTCATACTCCCACTCATTCTCCCCAATCGCAAAATCCCTACCATAGCAAACAATAATAGCAACATAGTCCTTATCATGAGCCATTTCTATAACAAAAGAGGAAAAAAATACAATTAACTTTTGGGACCACATTCACAAAGGACAACAAACAATTGCAAATGGAGGTTCTTATACTCTTTATTAAAGAAGAGAAGAAATAGGGAAAAGATGCACAGGTCAAACGATAGCTACTTTGATTATGTCGCATTCCCTTAAAATATGGAGAGGTCCCCAAAATAAGCATGGGTCCTCATGACAACAATTTCAACACTACAATTTTTTTTTAAAAATGCCCAGAAGTCCCCACGACAACTACTCCGAACCCTAACAATCACCATCGCACATCACATTTCACATTCGACCCTTACAAATTACTTTTGCACATCACAATTCCACATTTGAGCCCTAAATCACACATCACAGTACCTAGCACCACATCTAGGCCTTAATTTTCCCCCCGCCGAGCCTTACGCCAAGCCTTACATTTCGAGGCTGATCATAAACTGTCAATCCGAACCCCCAATAGGGTTCTAGCACCACATATGAGCCTTAAATCTCATATCAATACCATCCAAGCCTAAGATTTTCTAGCCAACCTCCAAATTTCAAGTTGGAGCCCTAATAAACGAGTCGGAGCCCTAATTTCATCACAGGGGAGAGGAAGAAGAGAACAAACCTGAGCAAGCAATGATAGCGAGCAACGACAGCAAGCAACGATGGTGAGCGACAACGACGAGTGACGATGATGAGCGAGGACCTGCGAATGACGACTTGTGAACTGCGACCTATGAATGACGATGGAGAGGACGTCAGATCTGGTGTGAATGCAAGAGATGATCGATTAAACCCTAAATAAGCTAAACATCGTCGTTTAGCATTATGGAAAAACGAAGTCGTTTAGCTTGGCCAAGGCAGAGTGGATGGGCGATGTCATTTTCCTCCTCCACGTGTGCTTTTAAAAAAAAAAAAAATTTGCCATGTTGGTTAAGCATGTTGCCAGAAAATGTCACGTTTGTATTTTGGCCGGATTTTAGCCGGATTGGCACTAAAGTTATTCATTTTGCTCCGATTTTGTCACTTAAGTGTCCCTTTTCAAACTTTTGGCACTTAAGTGTCCCTTCGTGCCAAATTTTGGCACTCCAGGTGTCTGTACCTCATTTTACGCATTGACCGAGACTGACACACCTATTCTTGTACTATTCCCGTGCATGTTTGTCTCCAAGGTGATGGATGGGGGTCAATGGCGAGTAAATGGATTCGAGTTAAGGACTGGAGTGTCGATCCATTGAAGCATTCGTTTTGGTTTGTTTCTACATTCTTATGTTCTGTCCATTTCCTTAATTGTTGCGATTGCGGAGGATCAAGTTGATGGTGACAGAGGACAGCCGTAGGCAAGGAGTCTCTAAATAATATTGTTTCACGGATGTTCTTGATTTTAGTGTTTCGGGTCTTGAACTTGACAAGAAACGATTGGGCTGAATCTGGTTAGAGTGAATTCGGATTTGATGACTCTTTTAGGGAATTTGGGCTTAATTCAACTAGTTAAGCTCAATTCGATTTTTTAGGGGAAGAATCTAGATAGATATATAGCCCAAAGGACTTTTACAGCCCCGACCTCAAAAGTATAAGTTTGACCCATACACGAACCAGGCCCAAGGGCCCAGCCAGTGTCCCCTTATATCCAAAATAAAATAATAATAATAATTTAAAAATAAAAATTTGAAAAAATTGAAAAATATAGAAAATAAAAAATGGTTAGAAATAGGGGCCTTGACTAGGCCGTTGATTTCCAGTACTAGATTTGGCTTAGTTTCATTTAGTTAGCATACATATAGTTTAAAGAATTTAGTAACTTTGATATAGTTTAGTTTTTGCATATTGATCTTTTGGACAAGGAATTGGATTCAACTTGTATTTAGCTCATGGGGATTGTTGTATGAGGGACTTAATGATGATCCTTTGCTCGATACTTTATTGAGTTTACTTCTTTTTACTTTACTTTATCATATCGATTGTGATTGTTTATTTGCTCTTGATTTTGCACTTATGGATGGATATCATTTAGTGGCATAGGGTACTAAAATGGTTAAAAGATTGCATGAACATCTTAGGTACCAAACCAATCTAGCTAAGGTATTGAAAGGGCATTAGGTAGACAATTAGTGTAATCAAATCACCAATTTTAGAATATCTAGTTGTGTAGAAAGTGAGATATTTTCCCATATCTCATTTGGGGTAGTGGCGGCTCCTTCATTTAGGTTAAATTGCACCAAAACATTGAAAATTCTAGTGTCGCGTGAGATAAGGGTTAGAGAGAACTTGAGCCATTAGGGAACCGTTGGTCCACTGTTGGCATTATGTCTAAATCCGTCTTTCTCCGAACTGTCGGGAGGGTCACAACACTCTGGAAGCCATCTTCAGATCTCTCTCTCACATGCAAAAATATATAGTACCGTACTTGGTGGATGATGCAACTTTAGCAAATGCATGGCAACAGAGACGGCTTCTAGTAGTTGGACCCCTAGGCTTCAGGGTTTGTATTAAAGAATGGTTAGGTTGTTCGAGGATTAGCCGCTACTTCTCTTTGTGCATTGGCAAGCGATGCATATGTTTTACGTACGAACACAAAAGACAAAGTGAGATGATTGTTTTTGGCATCACTGTGTGTTTGGATTTTCATAGGTTGATATGGTGATGCATTCTTAGCTTTGTGTACCTAATTATTTGATGTTGTTACTTACTGGATTGACTTGTAAGTTCTAAGGTTACACTGAAAGATGACATTCCCATTTCTCTGAAAACTTATGAAACTTTTGAAATAATCGGAAGGGAAGGATCTTGCATCAGCCATGACTTTTGCTCTCGACAGATGCTGAGAATATTATGATATTTCCTGCAGTTTTGCACAACCATGCCATTAAAAAGCAGTGCATAGAAGTCAAAGCCAAATCCCAATTCAACGGCAACTTAAAAATATATGGTAGTAAATATCACATTTTTCGGCAAGCCTTCAGCTGTATACTAACCTTTATCCGAGCCGACTTGTAAAACTTAAGAAGAAATTTGGCGTTGGTAAATGCATTACAATAGTGCTATCTTATTAACTTTTAACTGCGCCCACTTGTAAAAATTAAATGGGTTGGTAACTTAATTTGATTTGACATTGATGTCTCCATTACCATGTCAGGAACTTATTAACCTATTACTCAATCTGCTCATAAATTTAAAAGTTGTTAACTTCCTTACGATATCAATAATTTATTAATCTCTACCTTGTCCACCTATAAAATTTAAAAGAAGTTTGTAACTTACATATCAACTTGGTGTTAGTAAATTCATTACAATATACTGGAAATTTGCTAACCAGTAACTTGATTTGGCCAATCTACCACCGTTGAAGAATGTTCAAGGAATTCATAGAAATTATAGTAATTGTAATCGACGGTAAAGACAAATAAAACTCAATATATGCCATGGAAATCATTTTTTTTTTAATTGAAATTCTGGAAAATCCGATACCCTTGCAACCAAACATCTATCAACAAACATTAGACAATACCAATTTGGCAGTTCAACCGCAATCGCTCAGCAGCTACTAACCCTCTTGGCTTTCATTTGGTCAACTGAGAAGCCGTCGAGTTGTATATCCTTCACATACACGAAAAGCCTCAACTTTTTGGCCTTTGCTGCTCTCCAGACATATTTGATAGGGTTTAAATCAGACGGCTGACATAAAAGTGCTCGAACTGACATGGCCAGAAGAAAATTTCCTGGGCACAAAGACATGGGACCGTAGAACGGCTGACATAAAAGTGCTCGAACTGACATGGCCAGAAGAAAATTTCCTGGGCACAAAGACATGGGACCGTAGAACCGGCTCAATTTATTACCAGCTTCCCTGGAGTATTTTATAATTAAACAATAAGTTTCGGACATATCTTCCCGAAATTTGAGGTGGCTGATAAAAAAAAATTATACGGTCAAGTGAAGAACCGATAATGTAAATAATCACGATACATACGCCAATGATAAAAGGAAAGATTCCAAGCCCGATGGTTCCGGTCAATACCACATACGTACCACAAGCAAAGGCTAGCACCATTGCCCATATCGCAGTGAAAATGCAAAGTCCCACGAGGTCGGTGTATCTCACCCCGTGGCTAGGGCCCATTAAAAAAGGATCAAATTGTATGAATAATGCCACGACTGAGAAACTGAACGCTATAATGTTTAATACCACAAAGGCTTTGAAAGCTGCCCTGTCAGCAAGAATCGCCATCCCTCGGTTGGGTCCATCGTTGTTATATCCTCCGGGCATGGTGAAGGTTGCAGCAAAGGTCACCGTGGCTATGAGCGTTGCTATTAATTGTTGAAGGTTGATCAAGTTTCTTATTGATGAATCGGAATTTTCTCGGTTGGCGATATTACTTCCGATGATTATAGATGCACCTGGTTGACCCTCAACAAATTGCTTGTCCAACATCTTCTTTATTTTTCTAATAACCCCACCTTGGAAATCCGACATTCCGCGAGATTCTTTTAATAGATATTTAACTTTGGCAGCACTGTACCCCACCTAAAAAATTTACAAAATGTATTAATTAAAGGGTGAACTCTTCCGGCGAAATACCTTTACGCACTCAAATTTCATCTATAAACAACAGAACTCCCGGCGAGTCATAAAATATTATGAGGCAGAGTGTAGGTTCTCTCTTTTATCTCAAGAATTGTTTGAATGGGGGCAGCAAAAAAATAAAAAAACAGAAGGATTATAGCTAATTATTGTTAAAATATTCTGATATATTCATGTGAATGTGACAGAATAGTTGTTTCAAAGTCAGAAGGTGCAGATAAACTTTTTAAATTGAGATTCTCTAAAGCTACATCTAATCTAACATTTAAAGTCACCGCTGTATGGTTGACACCCTAGTACACGGGGGTCATTAGACAGCACATATTTATTCTCCATTTTTCTTTTGTTCTTTTTTTCCTCCCTCTAGCTTTTCCCTTAACTTTGGAGGACCCCAACCCTAATGTTTTGCATTGTTTTCAAGATAAATAAGATGACAATTATTTGTAAACTCTTTGATGACCCGATTGTCGCACGCATTTAAAATTTATGCTCAATGAAAGTTTTTTATTTGATGAGATACTATGATTATAAAATCCATATTTACCAACTTCATACATTATATTGTACACAAACAATATACATTTATCAACCAAACAACGTAATTAACTAATATTGAATATTACTTTATTGAATTCTCCATCTTCTCATATGAATAAGGGGTAAGGACATTTAGTTTCAAGTGTGGGGTTCGACTCTCACACTTTATAAAGAAATAGAACAAAAGTTTGAAAATGAGTAAGAGTTAAACTAAGATAGACAAAAAAAAGTTATAATAAAAAAAATTCAGACATATATTTGTTTTAAACTATATATATATATATATATATATATATATATATATATATATATATATATATATATATTTTATAGTGTGCAGTTCACTGTTGGCTATTAATTCAGTATTCGGCTTCTTTTATGCAATGATATTTTAAATAGGGCTTTTACATGTGCGAATGAGTTAGATGATTTCAGATTATAAGTATAAATTAAATTATGAGGACTTCAATTTTAATTTTTTACAGTAATAACTACTGGCAAGATAATTATCTTGTAAGACATAATTTCTATATGATGATGCAAATTCATCACCATGTTATAGATCAAAACAAAAAAAATTGAGGACAACTTCTTTAGCTACTGCTTTTTGTTAATCTTGCGATACTCATTAATACGGTTTAACCAATTTTTTTCAATAGTCTAAAATATTTATACTTTACTTTGTCACTAAATCGTTTGTGTGCACATATCCAATTTATAGATTAAATGGTTGTTTGAAAGAAAGAAATTATATCCCTCCACATTTAGTTTATAATAAGTGGATATATGAAAGAACCATAAATACTTTAAATCATGAATATAGATTTATTGGCTATCGGACCAAATTACATTCAAATTGTAAGCTATGGGAATTGATGTCGATATTTTGTTGTAGCAACATTAATGATAGATTAGGTGGACAAAAAGCCTTTTAATTTTTGCCTAATTGATGTAATAATTAGTGTATCGATTAATGTCAAGTGAAGCGGGAGGGAATGAAGCTTTGTTTGTAAGTGGCTTAACAACAAAATTCAATGCTGCCCAAATTTCTTATTTATGGTTCGATGTGACATCACTTCACTCCAAGCCCCTTTTCAAATGCGTCACGCTTACTAAAGCTATCTATGCTACTATCTGCTCAAACAATCGACTAAGCAAAACAAAGTTGACACAAAAAAACTCCAATTGGGCTGTTTGTTTGTACCGACTATCACCTGAGCCACCGTTTCTAAACGATACTGAAGAAATTACTCTATAAGTGAACAAATCGAGCTCTATAGGGTTCAAGCAAGAAAGCATACCTCATTATGAGTCAAAAATATATCAAAGGCAGTCATATGATCCTTGTTTGATGAAACGGTCTACCCTCTTGTCTCGTGCAAGAATATCTATGATGGTGTAGTCCTTATGAAGTGCAGCCAAATGCAGAGCCGTGTTTCCATCAGTATCTTGTTCCTTGATAAGATACTCCAAGTTCGATCTCCGAAGTATGTCCTTGACTACATCTGCTTCTCCACCCATTACAGCTGCGTGAAGAGCTGTTTGCCCTTTGATGTTTATGATGTCCCAAGCACTAGGACAAAATTTAACAATCTCATCAATGACGAGAGAGTAGCCTAAAAACGCTGCAATGTGAAGAGCCGATTGTCCCTCTTTGTCTAAGTCATATGCCACAGAAATATCGTGCTGTAGTAGTTGTTGAACCGCTTGGAATTTGCCCTTGGAAGCAACATAATGAAGAGGAGTCCAACCCATTTCATCTCTTTCTCTGATCAATTCCGGTCTGCTATTCAGGATTTTCTGCCAGCCTTTGCAAATGCAATATGAATATGTCATGATTCAGACTGCTTTTAGCATCTTGACATAGATATCAGAATTGCATTGTCTCTCATGAAGTTTTCCCCTTTTTCTCCTTACTAGGAACGAATATGTCATGATTATTACGAAGTTTCTCTATTTATCTCGTGTTAACGCACGTAGAATCTGACCACCTTCAATCTAGTATAATACAGAAATCTGTAAAGGTTTTCTTTTTGATAAGTGAAATTGTTAATAGTTGGTAAAGTTGATCGACAAGAAGCTTTTCTTTTTTTTCAGGAGGGCATCTACTCCGTCAGGGCTAGGATAAAAGACCAAAGTTTTTTTCTCTGATGCCAATCATTTTGCAGAACAATCGTGCCCAACTCAATTTCATAGAAATTTCAATATCGAATTAGGACTTAGCGCCTTGTGCATTTACAATGGTAAAATCGTTGCACTCCCATTTTTTCAAGTCATCATGATTTGCCTTCAAGAATTACAAAAATTTGCATGCATACCTTGATCTTTCGGAAATATAAAGGGCTAACATCACAAAAAATCCAAACTGATTCACATGTAACAAATTCACCATAAATTAATTTTTTGACCATAAAAAATTCCAAATTAATATACTTGTGACAATTTTATTCCAAATTAATTTTTTTACTACAAAAAACCCACATACTGATTTATCCGTAGCCATTTTATCCCCCGTTAGTTTATATTAAATTGATTTAACATCACAAAAGAATATCCAAAGTGGTACACCTATCCACTCTCACATGTCATATAACTAATTAATTTGTAATAGATGTACTAGTTTGGGGTCAAAAAATTAGTTTTAGATAGATTTGTCACAAATGTATCAATTTCGAGTTTTTCGTAGTATTAACCCTCTATATATATATATAGGACACAAGAAAAGATAATTGAAAAAAAAAGGTAAAACAACCGAACTGGAGAAGAGGGAAGAGGCAGTGGTGCTACGGTAGTGATGGTGGCTGCTAGCGCTGCCTAAGAGTACAACATCTAGAAAAACACCTAGAAAGAAATTAAGTGCGTGTACGAAGTACTTTCTTAAAAGATAATGATTTTCCTGAATGGATACGTAATCCAGAATGTAGTTGAATCCTTTGAAAAACTCTACTCTTTTTTCCTTAGTCCGTATGCTAAGAGAAGACAAACCAGTTTGAACTTAATTAATAGTCAATGAATATCTGACCACAAAAAATAGTTAATGAATAAAACAATAAAGTCAAATGCAACGAGAATAACAAGTTAAAATTATTCAAATTATAACCCCCATATATAATTGCTCAAGAGCCATGTCCTTGGGAAAATGTATGGCCTTTCACCAAAATAAAAGTAGCAATCAAGAAATAAATAAATAGCGTTGGCGGCCATCACTGCTAACATCATCACGTCTCACCTAAATGAAGCGTTGTACGAGAGAGAGAACTTTAGTTAAAATTTGTTTCGGTGGAAAAAACCTGCGATACTTACCAGCCAGTGGGCGATGGATGGCAACATGCAAAGCTGTCAATCCCTTAGGGCCCTTATGAGAGGATGGCAATGCGGAAGCACGTAAAATCAGCTCCATGATATACAAATGCCCTCTATCTGTTGCAAGATAAAGCGGGGACTCATCAGCAGCATTAGTAACACCACACAATTTAGGATCCTCTTCAATCAGCAACTTCACCACTAATTCATGGCCTCCTCTTACTGCATAGTGCAGTGCAGTATCCTTATGCAAATTTGGCTTTCTAAGTAGTTCTCTACATGCATCAACTTGTCTGTTTTCAACAATGCGATGCAGTTTCACCATATTAATAAGGACTCGAACAGATTTCGAGCTTCCCATGGTAGCAGCAATATGTAGTGGAGTATCTTCTTTGGAGTTACCCTGCCAAAGAAGAGGCGGTCCCGATGGACATTGAAGAAGATTTTCGATGAAATTTACTTGCTCGTACTGAACTGCAACGTGAAGAATGTTGTTTCCCTTTGGCGTTGTTTGGTGAAAAAGATCCTCTCCGTTTTCCGAAATTGCTGTGATCAGGGACTGAAAGTCTCCTGACTTTGCAGCCCTATACACATTAGGATGCATACTTAGGCTCTCTTTCGTTCTCAGGACAAGCGGTAGTTGCAAGTGAACTTATCAATAAAAGCAATGAGTTCAAATATAATGAACTTCTTTGAGCTTTCTAAGAGGATTGATGTAAATGGAGGATGATGGAATGGAAATTTAGTTGAGCTTCCCAGGAGTAGTAGAAAGGAGATATTTATATGCATATGGTGGTTCTTCAATTGCTCCTATGAAATTGAAATAAATTTATCAGGTTTAGAGAATAGTTTCCAGAAAGTCTAATTAGTATGCGTTTTGGACTTCATATTTTACACATAAGCAAATAATAAGGAAGTGGGGCAACTCTTGTTTAAAGGAAGGAGGACGAGTACAAATAAAAAATAATAACGATAAATAAATTATATAAGCATGAAATTGAGTTAGCACCGACCAAAAAAAAAAAAAATTGAGTTGGCGGGCTGCTTTCCACTTTTCAAACATTCTTACTAAAGAATCGAATCTGATTGAACTTATTTATTAAAGTAAAGACATTCGGGGGCGCACGTTTAGCTGTAGATTTCCTTTTGCTCCTTTCCTATTTTTTAACAAGTCCTTTACTCTTTTCAGTCTTTATGGTCTTAGTCCGTCGTGAGTCGTGCGTTCTCATCGTGCTCCATTTAGGATGCATTCTTGCTCTTTGCTTGTTGTGTACAGGACAATAAGTAGTTGCACACAAACTTATCAATATAAGAAATGAGTTCAAGCGAAAAGAACTTCTTTAAGCTTTACAAGAGGAATCAATGGAAGGAAGAATGTTGGGAAGGAAATATTTTCATGCTTCTCAAGCGTACTTGAAAGGAGACTTATATGTATATCTATGAAACGTGAATATGCCAGGCGTGTTCCTGTGAAATTTTTATTCTCTCAAGAGCAACTTTATAATAACGAAATGAGGGAATCAAGACAAGTTCGGGAAAAAAAAAAAGAAAACATAATAATAATATCCGACGTCTAGGTCTCCCCTGCAGCTTCTTTTCCTTTTTTGACTTTGGGACAATGTGGCCTTCCCTGGATGCGTGATAACCTTCTTCGTTAATATTCAAATGAATCTTCGAGGATCGTGTCATCGAAATAGGAAAATCCCAACGAATCCACATTTAACGGCCGGGATTATCCAATTACTCAACTTGATCAACTATCATCATCCGAATATCAATAATTTATGTACAATGTCACTCCCTCCACAGTTCCCAGGACAAAGATTGGTCAAAAGTGAACCTATGAGTTCAAGTGCGAGGAATATATTTAATCTTACCAAGATGACTTGACTAAAGAAGCGATGTTGGATAGGAAATATCCTTCAATTTTTCAATAGAACTTTTTTTAGCTTTCAACTACACTAAAGGAAAGATATTGGGAAAGACATTTCTCAAAACTTTTCTAAGGAACCAACTAAAGACAGGATATGGACAAGAAATTTCTTTGAACCTTCTAAAAGAATTGGATTAAAAAGATGTTCGGGAGCAAATTCATTTGAATTTTTTAAGGGAATCAAAAAGGAGATTGTCATGTGCATATGAATGATCTATCAATGGTTTAGAAAAAATATGAATTTATGAGGTGGAAGAATAGTTTCCGCAAAACCAAGTCGGTCTGTTTCTCTGAAATTGCCGTTCTGCCTCCCGCAAATATAAAAAGAAAGTGGGCAAATCTTGTTAAATATAAGATGGACAAGTTAAAAAAAGACCAAAACAATCAACAGCCGCGTCCCTCCTGCAGATTCCTATTTTATTTTGACTTTTATTCCACCTGGTCTTCCACTTATGAGGGCTTCTTATTTTATTTTGACTTTTTGACTTTTGTCCCATCTTCTCTTCCACTTTTGAGTTGTCTTAACTTTTTTCTTTTTGGACTTTTGAGGCACCTGTTCTTCCGTTTTTCATCAAAAGCAAAACCATATGCTTCCACGATAATTCCTAAAGCGGGGTAACTTTAGACTTCTATGCCTTCCCTAGGGATTACGTAGCAGTGAGAATCATCGTCGAAGGAGGTCAACATCATGATCACCGTTACTGACAAAGTAAAAAGATTTTAGTTTGCCCCTAACCTAATGGTGCCTCATGAGCCAGGGCCCCCATGTTCCCCAACCTATTGTTAGCCAGCCGGTGGAGGAGGCTGAAGAAGCAAGTACGGGGTCACCCTCCCCAGGGCGGTTCTCCCGCCTTTACTTCCATGAGTAGTTTAAGGACCTGCTCAGGTCCAAGTTGTCTTAACTTTTTCTTTTTGGACTTTTGAGGCACCTGTTCTTCCGTTTTTCATCAAAAGCAAAACCATATGCTTCCACGATACTTCCTAAAGCGGGGTAACTTTAGACTTCTATGCCTTCCCCAGGGAGTACGTAGCAGTGAGAATCATCGTCGAAGGAGGTCAGCATCCTGATCACCGTTAGTGACAAAGTAAAAAGATTTTAGTTTGCCCCTAACCTCATGGTGGCTCATGAGCCAGGGCCCCCCATGTTCCCCCACCTATTGTTAGCCAGCCAGTAGAGGAGGCTGAGGAAGCAAGTACGTGGTCACCCTACCCAGGGCGGTTCTCCCGCCTTTACTTCCATGAGCAGTTTAAGGACCTACTCAAGTCTGAGTTGTCTTAACTTTTTCTTTTTGGACTTTTAAGGCACCTGTTCTTCCGTTTTTCATCAAAAGCAAAACCATACGCTTCCACGATACTTCCTAAAGCAAGGTAACTTTAGACTTCTATGCCTTCCCCAGGGAGTACGTAACAGTGAGAATCATCGTCGAAGGAGGTCAGCATCCTGATCACCGTTGAAGGAGGTCAGCATCCTGATCACCGTTAGTGACAAAGTAAAAAGATTTTACTTTACCCATAACCTCATGGTGCCTCATGAGCCAAGGCCCCCCATGTTCCCCCACCTATTGTTAGCCAGCCGGTGGAGGAGGTTGAGGAAGCAAGTACGGGATCACCCTCCCCAGGGCGGTTCTCCCGCCTTTACTTCCATGAGCAGTTTAAGGACCTGCTCAGGTCCGAGTTGTCTTAACTTTCTCTTTTTGGACTTTTGAGGCACCTGTTCTTCCGTTTTTCATCAAAAGCAAAATCATACGCTTCCACGATACTTCCTAAAGCAAGGTAACTTTAGACTTCTATGCCTTCCCCAGGGAGTACGTAGCAGTGAGAATCATCGTCGAAGGAGGTTAGCATCCTGATGACCGTTAGTGACAAAGTAAAAAGATTTTAGTTTACCCCTAACCTCATGGTGCCTCATGAGCTAGGGCCCCCCATGTTCCCCCACCTATTGTTAGCCAGCCGGTTGAGGAGGATGAGGAAGCAAGTACGAGGTCACCCTCCCAAGGGCGGTTCTCCCGCCTTTACTTCCATGAGCAGTTTAAGGACCTGCTCAGGTCCGAGTTGTCTTAACTTTTTCTTTTTGGACTTTTGAGGCACCTGTTCTTCCGTTTTTCATCAAAAGCAAAACCATACGCTTCCACGATACTTCCTAAAGCGGGATAACTTTAGACTTCTATGCCTTCCCCAGGGAGTACGTAGCAGTGAGAATCATCGTCGAAGGAGGTCAGCATCCTGATCACCGTTAGTGACAAAATAAAAAGATTTTAGTTTGCCCCTAACCTCATGGTGCCTCATGAGCCAGGGCCCCCCATGTTCCCCCACCTATTGTTAGGCAGTCGGTGGAGGAGGCTGAGGAAGCAAGTACGGGGTCACCCTCCCGAGGGCGGTTCTCCCGCCTTTACTTCCACGAGCAGTTTAAGGACCTGCTCAGGTCCGAGTTGTCTTAACTTTTTCTTTTTGGACTTTTGAGGCACTGGTTCTTCCGTTTTTCATCAAAAGCAAAACGATACACTTCCACGATACTTCTTAAAGTGGGGTAACTTTAGACTTCTATGCCTTCCCCAGGGAGTACGTAGCAGTGAGAATCATCGTCGAAAGTTCTTCAGCAGAGTGAACATTCTCTAAAACCTTCAAGGAGACAGGAAAATTTCAATGAATCAATAGGCATTTATCTAACTAGATGACTTCGTCAATTATTGTCATCGCACAGATAGACAAATTATAGTGTACTATATAATATTATACTATTAAGTTACGTTTGGCAGTCGAGATAAAATTTAGAATATAATAATCCTAAATCAAATGAATAAGTAAAAGAAAAAAACCAAAACAATCAGCCCACGTCCCTCCTGCAGTTTCTTATTTTATTTTGACTTTTATCCCATTTGGTCTTCCACTTGTGAGGGCTTCTTATTTTATTTTTATTTTTTGACTTTTTGTCCCATCTGCTGTTCCATTTTTGAGTTGTCTTAATATTTTCTTTTTGGACTTTTGAAGCATCTTTGCTTCCACTTTTCAGCAAAAGTAATACCATTACACTTCCAGGATGCTTCCTTGAACATGATAACTTTAGACTTCCATGCCTTCCCCAGGGAGTACATTGCAATGAGAATCATCTTCGAGAGTTCTTCAGCCAAGTGAACATTCTCTTAATCTTCGAGGATGGTGTCATCTATATAGTGAAATTCCAACGAATCAATGTTCAATGGCTCCAACTAGATGACTTCATCTATTATTGTCATACACGGATAGACAAATTAATATTTTAAACCTAATATAAAAAATCATTTTTTTATAAATAACAACAATTTCATTTTTATTTAATCTTTATTTATATACATTGAATTTATTTCTATCTTATAATATAAATTAAATATATAGATATATATTTAGTATTTATATTTATTACGTATTTTAGTATTTTAGGTATATTAATATAGTTTACTATTTAATGAAATTTTATTAGAGAATGATGGAAGGGAAAAACTAAATAAAAAGAGAAAAAAAAATAAAAAAATAAGCAAATAAAAAATGAAGTAAGCGAGAGTGTCATAAGACATTCTTACCATCTCCATTTGTGCAGCTTTTAGTTCATTTGCACTAATATGCTGTTTATACTAAATAAAATACATGGTATGATGTGATTATGTATTGACTTTATTACTACAATTCATCAAATAATGAGTAGGATATAATAAAATTCCTAGATTTCATATACTTTCTTATCAGTTTATCTGACTAGACGATCAAATGACCAAAAATAGTCTTAAAGTGTTTGAAAGGTAATTGAAGTGAGAGCTAAAAATGTAAAAAGACAAATAGAGACATCATACATGAAGGACAAACTCATGAGCAATGGACCTAAGCTCGGTTCACTTCACTCCCTTTAAAATGCCTCAAATTATTCGGCTGTGAACAAATTTTTACTCCAGACCATCATAAATGGGGAAAATAAGCAGGGTAGATTTATATATTGAGAAAAAAAGTAGCTTTATATACAAGCTTATATCATTTGATGCCCTTCCATTAAATCAAGACAATTATGTTCTAAGAAATGGGCAAATTCATGTTAAATAATAAATAAAAAGAACAAGCTGATGCACTAATTTTATTGTATATTTGTCATTGCATTGTCCACCAGATCCTTTATGGATCGAAAACTTAATATGGGCCATTTCTACGATGCTGTTGAATCAGAGGACTCCACAAATTACGTCAGTCATGTAGTAATTTCTTTAAAGGATTGGTAGAAAAAAATCATGACACAATGTATGCAAGATGTTTGAGACCATCATTTTAAAGCGATTCTAAATAGTGTCAAACTAGAATTACTACAACCCTTCTTAGAAAAAGGGGCTTAACTGATGAAAGGAAAAATAAAACTAGATGCATTCTTAAAAAAAACTACTTTTCACTTTCCTATGATGCAAAATTTGAGATATTTCTTGGGAAAGGATGAATCCGCCCTCCAATAAAATATCTCAGCGAAAGGTGGGAGGCAGGGGCCAACAATTCTACTTTACCTAGGCTGTATAACAGAATCCCCTGACTCCTCTCACGATATCGAAAAAGAAAGTAAATCTATGTCCATTTGTTATCATTTTGCGGACGAGGATGTGATTGCTTTGGCTGATCAAAATCTAATACTTCCCTTATGTCCGTTCCTTTTTGGACTAGCGCAGAGAGAGCAAGTGCTGTGCCCGATCACCCCTCTCAACAAAGAAATCAAGATACGTGATCATGGAAGACATTCTCCTCTCAAAGCTAATCATAGTTGTCATGGGGCATACCTTTTCTGCATCAGCAATAAACCATCACGCATCGATCGTCCTGACAAATTGCTACTTTCACGCATCCAACAACCTCTGCTAAAGAAAAGGGAAAAGCAAGAGGCTTTGGGCCCATTTTCATCTCCTTGGGTCGCTTAACCACGGCTGAACCTACCCAGGGCCAAGATAAAAAGCTGGACTTTCTTTGGGTCTCTCTAGGAAAAGCTGCAAAGGCAGATCCTCTACCGATTCTACCTGCACTTCCCGTTATTCCCGGATCAAAACTTGCAACTCAACTCTCAAATTATCAACTTGGATATTGTCCCACGTTGTGGAATTGAATCCATTTCAGAAAAGACTACTATCTTAAGAAGTCCAGAGATTTTTCCAAGTCTAATCACTCTTCAAAGAGAAAGTGCGCAGACTTCAACAGTGAATCTTCTCTTCCTTCTCGTAAAAACAAACCTGAGGATAGCGGAGCATGGGGCGCTATCTCTAGAGGACCAGCAAAATTTTCTTGACCAACCTCTGACAACAGATGAAGTTTTAAATGTTGCTTTTCAATTGGGTCCATTGAAAGCCCCCTAGACCTATGAAGCTCCTACCATCTTATATAATGTTGCGATATAGTTGGTGTCTGCACTTTTTATCCTTTTTGCCATCAGATTTCATGCTTCATTAACCGAACCACACATTTATTTCCCTAAATGCTCCCAATCTTCAATCCATCTTTAATTTTTGACCTATCAGTCTTTGCAATGTTCCTTACAAAATAATCTCAAAGATTTTGGCCAATTGATTCGAACCTGTCCTACATTCTCTGATTTCTTGTTGTTAAGGAGATATTGTGCCGGGCAATCATTTTTAATAATCCAGCTTTAGATATTTGAAGGAAAAAAAAATCATAATCTTTTGCTACACTTATACTTGACATGAACAAAGCCTTCGACAGATTAAATTGGACATGTTCTTGGTAAGTTGGGCTTTAGGTGTCGTCATCGCTGCTTCAATTGGCAATGTGTCTCAGGAGTCTCTTTCTCTTGTGATAAATGGCTCGCCCTCGCACCCTTTCAAGCCCTTCTGTGCTCTACTGCAAGGTGGTCTTCTTTCATATCTTATCTGTTAATATCCTGCGCTAATGCTCTTTCGGCTCCTCTAATACATCTGCAGTCGTAGAATGTCCTGAAAGACATTTCCTTAAATAGAAATTGTTTTGAATGTGACATCTTTTCTTTGCACACGAAGCCCGCTCTGACTTGTTTAAACCTCCCTTACCCTCTCTCTCTCTCTCTCTCCCCTAACTACGGTGAAACCACACACTTCCTGTACTACGGCTCAACAGGCCCAGGAAGCGAAAGCCAGAGAGAGATAGTGGCCACGACCAGCACCGACGGCAGAGCCTCTGGCGGAAGCCCAAATATAGCGTGGAAATGGCCCCATCAGAGGTTCAAGATGGAGGACAAGAAGGCTTTCCCCACGATAAGCGCTCCGACACGGTGGCAGAGTGATGGACTTCGTCCCCACCTTCCTCCCTACGAAGCCAGGGCTGGGCTTGGCTTCCCACCTTGCGTCTCCGCACTCCAACACGCCAAGACCAAATCCATGTCCGCCGTCCCCACGTGCTGTTACGTCTGGATCCGTTTTCGAAACCCTTTGTCCTCTTTCTCTATATGGGATTTTTCTCCTTGCCACGGAACATTACGGCCGCTAGGTGTTCGATAAAATTACCCTGACGAACGAGCAGGGTTGGAGCTTGGTTTTTTTTATAGTTTCTTTGGTGTTGCTTGGAGATTGGCAGAAATGAAAGAGAAACAGAGACAAAAAAGAGAAAGCGAGTGGAGCTGTGAAGGAACGAAAAACAGTCCAAATAAGTCAGAGTGGGGCCTATATGTACACATGGCAACTAATGAATGGACTATTGTATATCCTACGTGTCACTAGTCAAGCACCCAATATTTTCTCGACTGGAGAGTGGAAACTCTCCCTCCTACAACGGATTTTTAGAGAAGTCATCTCCTTTAGCCTTCGCTTGAATTTAATTATGACAAAGTTCTAGTAATTTTGCAATACATTTTCATTTATTGTACACTTGAGTACTCTAATGACCACAATAGCAATCAGAACCATTGGAAAAATGAAGAACTTTGGACGGAACTTGGTACTTCTGTCGTTTTTCCTTCTTTACTACTCGAAAATGTCAATGATTTGTAGGGAATATTTTTCCTCCACAACAGATGTGAAACAATGTGACGTCACAAATTAAATCAGCTACAAAGCTTGCTAAGTTCTTTCTTTCTACAGCCGTCCATTGATGAATTTGCTAACAAAGTTCTGTGTATTTTTTTTGAATAAGTGGACAATAGAGGAGGTTTGTTTTCCCTGATTCTGTTTCTTTCCTTTGACACTAACTAACCGTTCGACAATTTTCAAATTGCTTTGTTATTCACGTGCCAAGCAGCGAGTCCTCCTTTCAAATTCTTCAATATCCTTTCAAATTCTTCAATCTATTCATTGGGAAGCAAAATTACCTCTCTAATGTGTTTTTGTTAACCGTTCTAACAGAGCATGCTTTTTTCTCTGTTCGTGAAGCAGCTGAAGAACTTCATATCACTGGCGGGTATCCATCCTGGAATACTGTCTATACCATTTTGTGGAGTAAGTAGTTCATCCCTTTCCTATTTGATCCATTCTTTTTACCAATTATTAGCAGAGAAAAGGAAAGCTAGTTCTGTTTGTGACATTGTAAGCGAGAATGTGAAAGTATCCTTTCACAAAATGCGAAAGACTTCTTGGTAAGTTGATATTTTTGATGTAGAGGTAATCTGTTTGGCTATTTGAGAGTAGTACTCGCCGGCACAATTGTACGTGGCAAAGGCAAGAAGAAATTGTCTTTCAAGTCTTTTCTGTGTTTACTTGCAGATGTCATTGATCTCCAAGGAGCAGGTTTCTCGTAGGGTAAGGTCTGACACACGTTTCTAGCATTAGGATGCACCATTCTCTAGTGGTCTCTTGGTTGAGGTCTCAAGGAGGTTGAAATTTGCTTGTATCACTGCAGTTTGATTTTTTTTGCCCTCGTTTACATTCGCCGATTCGCATTACCCTTTTGCTACATTGATACCCGAGGATAATGTTGCTCAAAGTGTCTTATCCAGGCTACTTTTTCTGCACCATCAACAACTTGCTTCTTTATATGTCCACTGTAGAAACATTGCACTAAATTAATTGTCTCTCTTCTTTCATAATTCACTGTTTAATCTCATCTTCTTGTTTTGTTCGCAAACCTTCATATGATCACAGGAGCACTTAACACCCGCTGATTATGCGAAGATTCCAACCGTGAGTATGATTTGGTGTTGAGAGAGAAAATATTTAGATAGGATAATTTTTTGTTTATATCATCTTGATGATCTTAATGTTGTGCATCTTACTATATATCCAGTGAAGAAATTGTATAACCATCCCAAAATAGGTGTGGTTCACGATACCCCGTTTTTAGCTTCACGTGTTTGATTTTGCTGGTGATTTTTCTCAATGCAAAACCTCATTTCACTTGCTATTGTGTCACGAGGTCTAGATGTTCTTTCAATTAAGCATGGTGTGAATCGCCTATTCTTTCTGCAGGACCTTGCCAACTATTTAAAAGGTTGTAGGTTTCTCCCAAAATTAAACAATGAACGTGTGCATCGCAGATACTCAATCTAGAAAGAAAGATTAGCTAGCTTGCAGAACCTAGTCCTTAATATGGTGAGTTTTGTACATGCTGATTTTGGACTCGTCTTTTGCAGCCTCGTGATGCTACCACATTTCATTTCCCTCTTGTTTGAACAGGACACTATGTTGATACCAAAGAAAACATCCTGGTTAGGACACTATCTAGATTGAACTTTTGATACTGTTTTGCCTGCATAGGAGTTAATTGTTGTGTTGCTGGGACACGTAATTAATATTCAATAGTTTGTCATTGATTTATGATTTGTTGGTTTTATTATCTCATTAAGAAATCTTTCAAATCTTGATGGAAATGAGTTTAAAGTTTCAAAGAACCTTGGCAGTAGTACCTTGTAATGCAGTTATCAGTGTCATTAACCACCAATGCTCTCGAAGCAGAAGCTATGTAATTTTTGGGTGATAGTAAAGGTCACTGAAAATCAGTGGTAAAGTATTTATGCTAGATCAGGGTAGAATCTCCTTGTGGTTCACTCTTCTGAGAATTTGTTCCCTGTACTCAAACTAGATCAATAATTAAGGATTCACTCGAGAACTCGCACGTGCATAGCTATATGAAAAACCAGGGGTCTGGAATTTATAGAATTTCTGGAACATTGATATTGATTTGGTATTTAACTGTTGTTTTTTTTTTTTTTTTGGGAACCTTGTACGGTCAAATAAGAAATACAACATAGATCAAGTTGAAACATTTTCTAAGGTGAATATATATGATTATTAACCATGTTGAAAGTCCTACTGAGGATTATGAAATCATTATGTTTACCAAGCTCTTCCTTTACAATCTTAGGCTTAGGAGATGTATATCCAAGACATGGTCCACGATTGCATTTTGTTAGTGATATCTGATTTTCTTTTGATCATTGAGCATTCGTTTTTGGAAAGTTGATGATCAAAGGAAAATTGAATTTACATGAGAGAAATGGACAAAGTAGAATTGATGAAAAAACATATCGTGGGTTGGTGTTGTCGTTGTGCTGTAATCTCGTCGTAACTTGCTTTTATCCTTACTCAATGCTACGGTTTGCATCCTTTCACCATTAGTCCGATCGGGGAAAAAAGAAAAATGAAAAAAGAGCAATGCATCTTTCCTGCAGACCGAGTCTTACATCGGGGAGGATCGAATTGAAGACCTTGAATGGAGCTGGGAAAGTCAAATTCAGCAAAATATCTCGGAACCATCTCTGGACTTCTCTCGCCGACATGCAAAAATATATGGTACTTTTCTTGGTGGATGATGCAGCTTTAGCGAAGAACGTGACAACAGGAACGGCTTCTAGCAGTTGGACCCCACGGGTTAAGGGTTTTTATAGAAGAAATGTTAGGCTGTGTGAGGAACGGCCACTACTCCTCTCTGAGTGCGCATGTATTCCACGAATGAATACGAAAGACAAAACGAAATGATTGTTGTTGGCATGAGTGCGCGATTGAATTTCTGTAAGTTGATATGGTGATACATTCTTGGCCTCGTGTACCTAATTATTTGATGATGTTACTCATTGCGTTAACTTGAGAGTTCTTAGGTAACACTCAAAGATAACATTCCCATTCCTATGAAGGCTCATGAAATGTTTCGGATTATCGTAAGGGAAGCATTGCATCGTCGGTGACTCTTGTTCTCAGTAGATGATGAAAATATCATGGTACTTCCTGCAGTTTTGCGCAACTAGGCCATTAAAGAGCGATGCATAGAAGTTGAAACCAAGTCACAATTCAACGGCCACTTCAAATATACGCTAGTAAAAATCACTTTCTTCGGCAAACCTTCTGCCTTGTGCTAACCTCTATTCACGCCTACTTGCAAAACTTGAAACGAAATTTGCTGTTGGCAATGCTTTACAATATAGCTAACTTACTAACTATTAACTATGCCCACTTGTAAAACTTTTAAGGAGTTGGTAACTTACTAATTCATTTGACATTAATATATACATTATCATGGCTGGAACTTACTAACCTCTTACTGATCCACTCATTAATTTACTAATCAATTAGATGTTGGTAAATTCATCACCCCGTTGGTAATTCATTGACCATCGTTGAAGAATGTTCAGGGAATTCATGGAAGCCCAAGTAATTGCAATAAACAATAAAGACAAATAAAACTCGTTAAATGCTACCAAGAGCATTTTTTATTTAATTGAAAAATCCCAAAGTCCAACACCACTGCAATGAAACAACAATTATCACCAAAAAATGCCAACTTGGCAGTTCAAGCGCATTTGCTCAGCAGCTACGAAACCCTCTTTGGCTTTCATTTGGCCAACTAGGATGCAATCTAACTTGCACATCCTTCACACACCCGAAAAGTCTCAACTTGTTGGCCTTCGCTGCGCTCCACTCCGGTCATCTTCAGCACGGCAGTTTTGCCAGAGCGGATCAAACGGTCAACGTTGACAGGGTTTAAATCACACTGCTGACGCGAAAGTGCTCGAACTAACAAAGCAAAAAGAAAAATTCCTGGGCACAAAGACATGGGACCGTAGGACCGGCCCAACTTATTTAGCGGCTTTCCTAGAGTATCCCACGGTCAAGCATAAAAGTTTCGGACCTATGTTCATGGACAGCGACGCGGCCCCTGTCGGACAGTAATGAAGCGGCGACACTGAAAATAAGCAATTATCAACTCGGGACACCAAGCCAGGGCAACCACAAAGGCCATAATCTCGACCTGGGGGTTCAATACAGCAAACACACTATTGTAAAAGACCATCATCATCATGATTGAAGCAAAGCAAATGAATAAGTCTGTGAGGCGGACCACTATGCCGTGGCGATCGCTCAAGAAACGCCCAATGTATAGCATAAGTAGTGCCCCAGTTGAGAAAAGGAACGCTCCACTGTCAAATACTACAAAAAGTATGAAAGGGCGGCTGTGCGCAAGAATCGCCCTCCCCTTATTGGGTCCGTCATTGTTATAACCTCCGGGCATCGTAATGACGGCGGTGAAGGTGACTGTGGCTATGAGCACTGCCATTATTTGTTGAACCTCCACAGATTTTCTTTGGGAGAAGTGCCAAAAAAGTCCTAAACCTTTTGGCTTTGTGCCGATTTAGTCCTAAACCTTTTTTTGGTGCCGATTTGGTCTTAAACCTTTTTATGTTGTGCCAATTTAGTCATTTCCGGCCAAAATTGGCCGGATTTTGCTGACTGGACGCCGGCCGGCTAACGTGGGCAACTTTTAATAATATTTTAATATTTTAGAATATTTTTAAAATTTTTAAATTTTTTTTTTTAAATTTTAAATTTTAATTTTGTTTGTCATCTTCTACCTCCAGCCGGTCGCCGGAGCTTGGCGACCGGCCGAGGCGACGGCCGGCAAGGTCGAGGTCGACCTCGCTGGCCACCTCGCCAGTGGCTGCGGCCGCGAGGGTGGCCTCGCGCTGGGCGGCGAGGCTCGCCCATGGCTGGCGAGGGCGAGCCCCGCCAGGTCGGCCTCCCCGCCCAGCCTCGAGGGCGAGCCTTGCCGCCCGGCCTCGAGGGCGAGCCTCGCCGCCCAGGCCTCGAGGGCGGCCTCGCGCCGGGCGGGCGAGGCTTGCCCTCGCCGGATCCGGCAAGGGCGAGGGTCGACCCTCGCCGGATCCGGCGAGGGCAAGGCTCGCCCGCCCGGGCGAGGCCGCCCTCGAAGCCTCGCTCGGGCGAGCCTCGCCGCCCGGCCTCGAGGGCGGCCTCGCGCCGGGCGGGCGAGGCTCGCCCTCGCCGAATCTGGCGACCCTCGAGGCCCGGGCGGCGAGGCGGAGAGCCGCCGGGGCTCGCCCTCGCCAGCCATGGGCGAGCCTCGCCGCTCGGCGTGAGGCCGCCCTCGCGGCCGAGGCCATCGGCGAGGTGGCCGGCGAGGTCGACCTCGACCTCGCCGGCCGTCGCCTCGGCCGGTCGCCAAGCTCCGGCGACCGGGCCGGAGGTAGAAGATGATAAAAAAATTAAAAATTAAAAATTAAAAATTAAAATTAAAATTAAAAAAATTCAAAAATATTCAAAAATATTAAAATATTATTAAAAGTTGTCCACGTCAGCACCGATCAAGCCACGTCAGCCGGCCGGCGTCCAGTCAGCAAAATCCGGCCAATTTTGGCCGGAAAGGACTAAATTGGCACAACATAAAAAGGTTTAGGATCAAATCGGCACTAAAAAAAGGTTTAAGACTAAATCGGCACAAAGCCAAAAGGTTTAGGACTTTTTTGGCACTTCTCCCGATTTTTTTTTTTCAACCTGAAATCTTCTTCCTTAGCGGGAATTACTCCTGTGGTAATTGGTACAGCTGGTTGGCCCTCAACAAATTGCTTTTCTAACTTCTTACCATTTCCTTGAACCACGTCATGATAATGCGGCATTCCCTCAGATCCTTTCAACACCTGAAAAATTTCCATAGCATTGAGGTCGACCTAAAAGTGTACAGAAAGTATCAATTAAAGAGTGGTCTTTTCTGGCAAAGTACTTCAAGACCTTCACTTTACACACTCAAATACATTTATAATGAACAGAACTTCGGGCGAGTCCTAAAACATTATGGGGGCAGAGTGTACGTTTTCTCTTTCATCTCAAGAACTGTTTGAACGGGGGCAGAAAAGAAACGGTAGGATTATAGCTAAGTATTGTTCAAAATATTCTGATTTTTTCATGTGAATGTGGCGAATAAACTTCTTGGATGAGATCCTTTAATGTTACGGCAAATTCTACATTTTAAAGTTACTCAAGAATGACTGACACCCCCAGCGGAAGGGCCATTAGACAGCCAATATTTATTCTCCAATTTTCTTTTCTTATTTCTTATTTTTTTCTTTTTCTCCTTCCCCCCTTTACCTTATCCCCTAACTTTAGATGATCCCATCCCTAAATGTTTTGCACTGTTTTCAAGATAAATAAGACAGACAATTATCTTTGAACCAGTTGAAGACCGATTGTTGCATGGATTTGAAATTTAGACTCGATGAAAGTTTTGATTTGATGATATAATATGATCTTATAACACATATTTCCCAACGTTACACATTATATTGTACACAGATAATGTATAATATTACTTTATTAAGTGAATTGTCACAAACTATTCCTTGTTTATTGAATTCTTTGTTACCGTATAACTTCTAAGAAAAAAGAATTTAAACTAAAATTTGTTTTAAACTATATTTTATAATATGCAGTTAACTGCTGGCTATTAATACGATATTGGGATTTTCTTTATGTAATTAGATTTTAAGTGCGGCTTTCAGACCATAAGCATTAATCAGATTATAAAGACTTCGATTTTAACATTTTTCAGTGAAGTAGGAGGGAATGAAGCTTTGTTTATTAGTGTCTCAACCACAAAGTTCAATTCTGCCCAAATTTCTCATTTATGGTTAGATATAAATTATGAGAGAGAGTACTGACCAAAAAAAATAAAAATAAATAAATTATGAGAGCACTTCACTCCGAGCCCCTTTCGAATGTGTGTCACATATAATAAAGCAACAATCTATGCTACTATTTACTACGAAAATTGATAATATATTCAATATGCTCAAACAATCGAATAAGCAAAACAAAGTTGACGCAAAAAGACTTCAATTGGGTGATTTGTTTGCACCGAGCGTCACTTGGCCACAAGTTCTAAACAATACAGAAAATAACTATGCGAGTGAACAAATTAGGCTCTATAGAGTTCAAGCAAGCGTACCTCCTCATTAGCATGAAAAATGTCAAGGGAGGTCAAGTGATCCTTATTTGAGGCCAAACGGTCCAATCTCTTGTCCCGCACAAGTATGACTATAATTTTGTATCTTTTATGAAGTGCAGCCAAATGCAGAGCAGTGTATCCATCAGTGTCTTGTTCCTTGATACGATACTCCAAATTTGGCGCTCGGAGTATGTACTCGACGACATTCACTTGTCCACCGTTTACAGCTGCATGAAGAGCCGTTTGGCCTTTGGTGCTTATTAAGTCCCAAGCATCTGGACAGTATTTAACAATCTCGTCAGTCACATTGAGATGGCCATTATATGCTGCAAGGAGAAGAGCGGATCGCCCGATTTTGTCCAGGTCATATGCCGTAGAAATATCTTGTTGTAGGAGCAGTCGAACTACTTCGACGTTGTCCATGAAAGCAACTTAATGAAGAGGAGTCCAACCCATATCGTCTCCTTCTCTGATCACTTCTGGTCTGTTCTGCAGGATTTTCTCCCAAACTTTGCAAAATCAAATAGGAATATGTCATGATCTAAATTATTTTTAGCATCATGACATAGATTTTAAAATTGCATTTCATTGCAATAAATTTTTCTGTTTTTCTCTATACTAAGAAGGTATATGTCATGGTTATTCTGAAATTTCTCAGGTGACATTGTGTAACACACGAAGAATCTAACTACCATCAATCTAGCATAATGCAAAAATTTGGAAACTTTTTCTTTTTGATTTGTTGGACATTCGTAAAGTTGATTGAGAAGAAGCTTCTCTTACAGGTAGATGCCAATCATTTTGCGGAACTATCGTGCCCAACTCAATTTTGTAGAAAATTTCAATATTGAATGAGGACTTAGCACCTTCTACATTTACAATGGTAAAATCACTTCACTCCCGTTTTTTTTAATGCCATCAAAATTTACTCTCGAGGGTTTTGCATTGGATACCCTGATCTTTTGGAAATATATTGCAATATGCCTTGTCATTAATCGTAAACTGAAAAGCCAGTAATCATAAGGAGAAAATGTCAAAACAAAGAAGAATACCATAAAAAAAAAAAAAAAAAAAAAAAAAAAAAAAAAAAAAACTGGATGAGAGATAAAAGGGAAGAGTTAGGGGTGTGATGGTGATGGTGGTTGCTGCCACTACCATCGTAGGAGGGTTCATGATGATGATGGTGCCGGTAGAAATCCCAAAAAAGTGGTAAAAATCAGAAGAAAAAAAGTAGGAGCACAGGATCTAAAAGAACGTGTAGAAAGAAATTAAGTGCATGTAAAAGATGCTACCTTAAAAATAATTAAAAAAATTATTTTAAAAGTCTAAATCTATTGTGTTGATACCATTTATGTCCTAAATTGTTCAATTGAATCAATTTAGTTCTAATCATTTTCACATTGATAACAATTCAATATATTCAACCAATTTAGGCTCGAAATTGCTGAACTAGATGACAACCATCTTATGTGACACGACTGGTATTGACATGGACATTTTAAATAATTTTTTCCATTTTTTCTTTTGTTTTGAAAACATTCTTTTTCTCATTTTTTTTTTTTTTTTTTTTTCCTATGCTTTTTCTTTTGGTTGGCGACCACCACAGCCAAGGGCCGACGAGGGCAGGGGTGGCCCTCGCCGGATCTAGGGAGGGCTCGACCCTAGCTACTTGGTTGAGTGCGAGGACTCGCTTGCCCAAGCAACGGGGGTCAATCGCACGCCGGATTCGATGAGGGCCAGCCTCACCCAAGCCACGAGGGTCATGTCCTCACCAGATCCAATGAGATCAGCGATGCTCTCGCTAGACCTTGGATGTGGCCAGTCGCTAGACATGGTCGATACCAGCCATGGTGCAAAGGAGAAAGAATAAGAATAAACAAAATGAAAGAAAAAAAAGAATAAATTATTTAAAAATATTCATGCCAACGCTAACCATGCTACATACGACGGTTGACATCAATGTTAGTGATTTATGGCGTAAATTGGCAGGACATACTAAATTGGTATCAACGTGAAAAGATTTAAGATTAAATTGGTCTAATTTAAAGGTTTATGACCGAATTGATATCAATATAATAAATTTAAGATTTTTTTTTTTTATTGTACTCTTCCCTAAAAGTAATGATTTCCCAAATGGATACGTAATCCAAAATGGAGTCATTAACTATGTGAATCTTAACTATAGCTTCACAGTGACAATCTTGATGGAAAAATCCCGTTCCTATGATACATGTAAAAGCTATAGTCTTCTGTTCTTATTCTAAGAGAGGACAAACCAGTTTGAATTTACTTAATGAATAAAACAATAAAGAGAATGAAACGAGAATAACTAACTCGAATCTTTTTAAAACATAACCCTGATATATAGTGGTCGAGAGACTTGTCCTTGGAAAAAAGGGTGAACTTTCACAAAAATAAAAGTAACAGTAAATAAGTAATTATTATTTTTTATTACTATATTATAAAATTTTAGGATAGATAGTGGCCATCACTGCTAATACCAACACGCTCACCTAAAAGAAGCCTTGGACGGGAGAGGGATCTTTATTTGAAATTTGTTTCAGTGGACAGATCTTGCGATACTTACTGGTCATTGGGCAACCGATGGCAGCATGCAGAGCTGTAAATCCCTTAGGACCCTTGTGAGAGGATGGCAATAATGAGGACGCACATAAAATCAGCTGCATGATATCTAAATATTCTCGATCTGTTGCAAGATAAAGTGGGGACTCATCAGCAGCATTAGTAATATCACACAATTGAGGACCTTCTTCAATTAGCAACTTCACCACCAGTTCATGGCCTCCTCTTACTGCATAATGTAACACAGTATCCTTATACAAATTCTGCTTTCTAAGTTGTTCTTTGCATGGGTCAACTTGTCCGTTTTCAACAACCCAATGGAGTGATTTAGCCGGATCAATGAAGACTCGAGCAACTTCGCAGCTTCCCAGTGTGGCAGCAATATGCAAGGGAGTATCTCCTTTAGTGTTGCGCTGCCAAAGAAGGGATGATCCTGATGGACATTGAAGAATATGTTCGATGAAATTTACCTGGTTGTATTGAGTCGCAACGTGAAGAATGTTGTTCTCCTTCGGTGTTGTTTGGTGTAAAAGGTTCTCTCCATTCCCCAAAATTATTGTCATTAGGTTATCAAAGTCTCCTAATTTTGCAGCCTCATACACTTTAGGATGCATTCTTACTCTCTCTCTACCATTTACAGGACACATAGTAGCTGCAAGTAAACATATCGACATAAGCAATGTGTATCGGAAACAATACTAATATATGCATGTAGACGGTCTTCGTTCAAATAAAATATGAATTTATCAGGTCTAAAGAATAATTTTCGAAAAGTCATATTGGTTTGTTCTTTTGAATATTCTGATCTTTCCCGGGCAATTTTATAATAAGAAAGTGGAGGTCATCTTGTTTAAAAAAGAAAAGGGACAAGAACCAAAATCAAAGAAAATCTTTTCTTAATTTTGGCTTTGGAACCATCTGCTTTTCTCCTTGAAACTTACATAATCTTCCCGTATGGTTAGGGAATGATGAATAAGGACGATCGGGTTTGTTGGGATATAATACGCGAAAACGACAGGATCTTGCAATTTATGTCAACGCAAAATCACCGAAGAAATAAACGAGAAAAATAAGGACACCAGAAATTTATGTGGTTCCGTCCGAGTATCGGCACCTACATCCACAGGAAAAGCCAGCAGCAAATAATCCACTAAAATCGGAGAATCAGAATTTACAATCGCTTAAACGCTCAAGTGTTTCCCACGCCTAGATTTAACCAAAAACCCAAAGTGTTTATAAATAAACAACTCAATTAGGAGATAAACTCACGGCACAAAATTACCGCGCTTTTAAGCTCAAAATACAACTCTCTACGTATGCCTGGTTTGCGTACGTACCAAATCGCATATTTCTCCAAAGCTTCCCGCGACTTCTCTTTCTCGTACGGGTGCTCTGGCGTGAACGTGCAACCTTTCTTTTTATTGCTTCGCACGACTTCGTCTACGTAGGTTGCGGCAGCTTCAAAGAACTAGAAAAGAAGAAGACCTGCAAAGAAATATTTCCTTTTATACGTGGGCCCAGGCCAAACTTTGACCTGGGCCCACCACAATTTTGCCTTTCACGTGCAGGACTTCACGAACAGAGGTTCTTTCCTCTTTTCTTTTTCGTAGGATTTCGGTGAACGTGCGTCTCCCTCCTTTCCTTGATGAACGAAACCTTGCCCCTTTATATATATATATATATATATATATATATATATATATATATATTATTTTATATTTCAAGCGAATCGCGTTTTTGCAAATGTTCAAACTCGAGACATAATTTAACAATTCTCCACATTGGCTTGATGTTTGAAGCCAAGTTATAGTGTTCATCATCCATGCTGCTCTCCCAATGCCCCGGTGGGCGCTCACTTTCCACAGACGCCAATAGAGCTCAAGCAGAGCTTGAGCTTCGCCAAAGGAACAGACTTAGTCATCATGTCTACTGGATTATCTATTGTAACAATCATTTTGACAATAACAATACACTTAGCTAAGACATCTCGGATGAAGTGGTACCTGATGTTGATATGCTTCGTTCGCTCATGATAAATTAGATTATATGCCAAATATATTGTACATTGGTTATCACAGTGTATATCCACACTTTTCTATTCTAACTCAAAGTCTGAGAGCAAACTTTGTAACCATATCGCCTCATTCACTACAAAGGTTAGTGCCATGTATTCTGCCTCAGTCGAAGACAAGGCAATGTGATTCTGTAAGGATACTTTCCAACTAATTGCACCACCTGCTAGCATAAATACGTACCCTGCTAAAGATCTGCAATCATCCAAGTCACCGGCGTGATCCGAATCCACAAAACCAGTGGTCTCACTGCCATTACTATCCCTCTGGTATACTATACTCACGTCTGTTGTCCCTTTCAAATATCTGAGGATCCACTTCATAGCTTCCTAATGAGTTTTACCATGACGCTTCATATAACGACTAACCACGCTCACAGCTTGTGAAATATCAAGCTTATTGCACACCATAGCATACATAATACTACCCATGGCACTAGGATAAGGAACACGAGACATGCTCCTCCTCCTCCTTAGTTTGCGGTGATAATTTATCTGAAAGTTTAAAGTGCTTCGCTAAATGTGTACTTACAGATTTTGCCGACTACATATTAAAACGTGCTACGATCTTCTCAATATATTTCTTTTGAGATAAACATAAAACTCCCGCAGTCCTGTCACGCAAAATCTCCATACCCAAAATTTTCTTTGCAGCACCTAAATCTTTCATCTCAAATTCAGCATTTAACTGCCTCTTCAACACATTAATATCAGACATATTCTTAGCTGCTATCAGCATATCATCAACATATAAAAGTAGATAAATCAAAGAACCGTTCTCCAATCTCCTATAGTAAACACAGTTATCAATCTGACTTTTTGAATAGTTTTGACTAGTCATGAAAGCACCAAAACGTTTATATCACTGCCTAGGAGACTGTTTCAGCCCATACAAAAATTTCTTTAACAAGCAAACATGATCTTCCTTACCCGGAATAGCAAATCCCTCCGGCCGCCTCATGTAAATCTGTTCATTTAACTCACCGTGAAGAAACGCGGTTTTCACATCTAGCTACTCTAACTCGAGATCTTGCGAAGCAACTTACAACACGAATAGAAGTATGTCTTACCACAGGAGAGAACACCTCATTGTAGTCAATACCCTCACGCTGTATATACCCTTTCGTCACAAGTCTCGCCTTATACCTTGCTGCCTCGACACCGGGAGTGCCCTCTTTCCGTTTAAAGACCCATTTACTTCCGACAATCTTTTGGCTCTTGGATACTTTAACCAGCTCCCATGTCTGATTTCGATGGAGTGATTCCATCTCTTCACTCATAGCACCTAGCCATTGCGACGACTTCGAACTAGCCATCGCCTCATAGTAAAACGAAGGCTCATGTGTCTCCACCTCATCACCTACAGTCAATGCATAAGTAATATCTATATAACCATAACGTACTGGTGATTTAATGTGCCTTCTCTATCTATCTGCGGCTATAGTCTGCTGCGGCTTTGCTGGTTGTTCACTATCACCGACTTCAGGAACTGCGGCTTCATCTGGAGTCTCAACTTCTGTTACCTTCAAGGTCTCCGGAGTCTCCACCTGAAGCTCCACCTCACTAATAACACCATGATCTGTATTTTCTGCTGGTTGTGTCTCAAAACTCCTCTGTTGAAGCATTGCAGTCTCGTTGAAGATCACATCTCTGCTGATTAGAAAACCGGGTGATTTGGGACCAGTGCACCACAGCCGGTAACCTTTCACCCCATGTGCATAACCCAGAAATATGCACTTCTTCGCCCTCAGCTCAAGCTTACTATCACTCGCATGAGCATATGCAGGACATCCGAATATACGTAATTCGGAATAATCAACAGGTTTCCCCGACCATACTTCCTCAGGAGTCTTCCACTCGATAACAGATGATGGAGATCGATTTACCAGGTAACATGCCATGTTCACTACTTCGGCCCAAAATTCCTTGCTAAGTCCTGCATGCGAAAGCATGCATCGAGCTCGCTCAAGCAAAATTTTGTTCTTCCGTTCTACCACGCCATTCTATTGTGGTGTCCCAGGTATTATGCAGTGTCTTACAATACCTTCTTTCTCGCAGAACTTGGTAAAATCTTTACCACAGAACTCCATGCCATTATCAGTTCTTAAGCACTTGATTTGTTTATTTGATTACTTCTCAATCAATGCCTTAAATTTCTTGAACTGATCAAACACATCATATTTGTGCTTCAGAAAGTAAATCCATACCTTCCTCGAATAATCGTTGATAAATGTCAGCATATATCGATCATCTCCTTTCGAAGGAACATAAGACGGGCCCTAGATGTTTGAATGAATATATTCAATTGGCCGTTTGGTCGAATGGATAGCTGTTAAACTTAACTCGGTGCTACTTCCCATAAATGCAGTGCTCACATAAGTCCAGCTTCCCTGTCTTCTGACCCTTCAACAACCCCCTTTCACTCAACATCGTCATACCTGCCTCACTCATGTGCCCCAAACGCATATGCCATAATTGAGTCAAGTCTTAATCTGACTCACCTAATGAAACTGTAGCAGTTTCGATCACGGTCTCTCCCAGTAGATGATAGAGAGTATTCACTTTCTTCCCCTTCATCACTATCATGGCACCTCGAGAGATTTTCAGTACTCCACCTTCAGCGGTGTACCTACACCCGATGTCATTGAGTGTCCCTAGAGAAATAAGGTTTTTCTTGAGCTCTGGTACATGCCTCACATCTGTCAATGTGCACACCACTTCATTGTGCATCCGAATCCGAATTGTCCATATCCCTACAGCCTTACAAACTGCGTTATTCCCCAAAAGAACCCTACCACCATTTGCAGCCTTATAAGTAGTAATCAGTTCTTATGAGACGTCATATGATAAGAACACCCCGAATCTAGCACCCATTCGTCTCTTGACGAAGTAGCAGTTACACATAAAACATCTTCTGCATCACTATTGCTCCCCTCGGCAACATTTGCCACACTGCTTGTGGCATTTTGCCTATCAACTTTATTCCTCCGCTTTGGACAATCTCTCTTGATGTGCCCCTCCTTGTGACATTCCAAGCACTTCACGCATCCTTTGGACTTTCTATGGCGTGATTTTGATCTACTTTTACCTTTTCTGCTACTAGGCTCTCGATGTTGTTCTCTACCCCGAATCGTCAGTGCTTGCGCTGCTCTTTGCGCCAGACTGTCATCTCGCAATTTTCTCTGCCACTCCTTAGAGAATAAGGCGGACTTTACCTTTTCTGAGGTAATAGTAGTACGCCCCTATAACAGTGAATTAGTAAAGTGCTCCCATGACTCTGGTAAAGAGGCTAACAACATCATGCCTTGCTCCTCATCATCAAGTATCTTACCGATGTTCTTCAAATCCAACATGAGTTTATTAAATTCATCTAGGTGGGTTCTGATAGATGTACCTTCAGTATATCTAAATTGAAACACCTTCTTCAACATGTACAAGCGATTGTTCAAACCTTTCTTCACATAGAGTGCTTGAAGTTTTGCCCATAATGCTGTGGCATCCTTCTTCTCAGCAAACTCTATTAAGACCTCATCCGTCAAATTTAACAGGATTATGCTATTTGCTTTTTCCATTAGCTCTACCCTCTCTGAGGCTTTCATTATAATTGACAACTCATCTTCACCATCCAGTACTTTGGCCAAACCTTGTGTTGTCAATAATGCCCGCATCTTGATGCTCCATAACACAAAGTTGTTGCTCTCGTTAAACTTCTCAATTTCAGATTTCCTCTCAGACATAATTGCAGTAACAGAATTTCCAGATAATAATCAGACAAGCAAAAGCTCCAAATCACAATCAAGAAATCCAACCCCAAGCTCTGATACCAATTGTTGGGATATAATACGCGGAAACAACAGGATCTTGCAATTTACGTCAACGCGAAATCACCAGAAAAATAAACGAAAAAAATAAAGACACTAGAAATTTACGTGTGATAGTTTTTGTCGCGACCTAATTTTTCGGGTTTTGCCACCTAAAACTAGGTTAGTGGACTACTAAGCTTAATGGCTTAGCTCGGGCTCTCCCAAGCCCATACCAAATCGCGACTTAGGTTTTTAACTTGCAAAACATTATCTAGGAGTCGCCACTAATTAGTTTACGGTAGGTCGATTAGACACCTAAGTAAAATAAAGGGAGATTTATTTTACTTCTATGAACCAGAGACAAAGGGTACGGGGACTTGGTTACACTAGAATTTTCTAATGCCCTTTCGGTACCATTTCCTTTTTTATTTTTTCATTTTTTTTTAAAATGTTTTTGCAGGCGGCTTGGATTTATTTTAACCTAGACTTCTACTATGTCAAAAGGTGATCACACGGGTGCTCAACCCTTATTGAATATTCAAATAAGAAAATAAATAAATTGCATCACACAAAGCAAGCATTTTTTTTTTTTTTTTTTTGGGTTTTCTTAAGAGTTAGAAAAATGCATTTTTTTTTTTAGCTAAATGACCTGATTTTACTAACATGCAAATTCAAATTAAATGGGCCTAATATGCAATCTAGTTAACATGCACCTCATGACCTAATTTACTAATGAACATATTCTAATTGGATAATCCTATTATGCAAACTAGTTAATATGCACCTAGTATTTTTGTAGTTTTTATTGAAATTCAAGATTAATAAAAACCCTAATTAAGTTATCTAAAAAATAATTTTCTAATTCATTTTTGGGATTAATTTTTGACTTAAACCCTATTATGTCTTAGAAAATTATTTTTTATTTTTTTATTTTTTTTAAATGAAAATATAAAAACATGCCAATTTTATGCAAGACTCTATAAAAGAAAGGTTGTTTAAGAATGACCTTAACCTATCTTAAAAAGATATCTAAAAATGCAATTCTAAAAATACAATAAAAAAGAGTACTAAACCTACATGTCCTATATGCTCATGCAAGATTTTGATTTTGATTTTTTAGTTTTTTTTTTAAAGACAAGTAATTATTAAATAAGTATTAAATCTAAACTATCATCAAAACCAACCAAGGAAGGATTAAAATAGTCGAAAAAATAACCTGTTGTCTCACAGGTTAAATTAACGATTATTCTAACCCTAATTATCACGACAAAGAGATCAAAATAATTACAAATCTGATCCGAAGTCTTACGGACCAAATTAAATAATTATCGTGATTTAACAATTGAAATTCTACCAAAAAGCCCAAAAATTAATATAATTAAAAAATGATCCGATGTCTCTCAGACCAAATTAATAATTATATTAATTTCGGACAAAATCCCTACGGATAATGCATGCTAAGTTCACAAATTATTAACATCCAATATTACAAGTTAAATACCTAAACTAAAAATGCTATCAAATGAACTAAAAAACAAATGAAAAGCATAAAATAAACTAACCCATACAAAAAGTAAAAGTAAAAAGTGTAAAGTAAAAAAAAAAAAAGAAAAATGAACAGCTACCTAAGGTGAGTAACGTAAACGGGGGGTTTGACGCCGGGGAGGTGATCGGGCGGATGGCTGCCGGGGCGGAACTCCGGCAAGGGCGGACCGGCGGAGATGTGGCGTCCGGCGCGAGTGGAGGCGTGGTGGTGAGCGAGATCGACGGGGCGAGCTTCGCGGGTGAGGCGGAGTGGCGTCGAGCGGCAATGGCGCAAGCTGCTGGCCTCGATTTGCTGCGGTCGTTGCTGGTGGTGTCGGGCTCGGGTTACTGCTGCGGCGGTGGAGCGGGCATCGGGGCGGTGAACCTCGGATCTACTGGTGTTGGGGTACTATTGCACGGCGGTGGCTTCGTCGGATCATGGAGCAAAAGTACGAGGAGGCTCGAAGCGGTGATGGCCGGCGGCAGGGGCGTCGCTCAAACGTATGGTGGCTCGCGGAGCTGTGAGTGCCGGCGATTGCTTAGTTGCCACAAGTCGCGGCAAAGCTGGGCGGAGGTTTTCGACGTCGGTGGATCGGTGCGGGCGCGGCAGGAGAACGGCGAGTGCTGGGACGGAGGTGGGGTGCTTGCGAACTGGGTCTCGGCTACTGGCGTTGGCGAAGGAGGCAGCAGAGGCTGGAGTGCTGCAGGGACGTCGCGGATGGAAGTGCAGGCATGGGGCTTCGGAGGCACGGCGTCGGGGCTGCAGGTGCTAATGGATTGCTAAGCTGTCGCGACCTCCCCGAAGCGGGCTTTGTCACCACCTGAGGGTTCGGCTAATGGATTGCTAAGCCTAGACTTAACTCAGGCTCTCCCAAGCCCATACGAATTCGCGACTTAGGTTTGAGTTCTTAACATGCAAATGATTTTCAATTAGGAGTCGCCACTAATCTGTTTTTTGGTGGGTCGATTAGAAACCCAAGTAAAGTAACGGGAGGTTTACTTTACTCCTACGAACCAGAGATTATGGGTACGGGGACTTGGTTACAATAGATTTTTCTAATGCCCTTTCGGTACCTTTCTTTTTGTTTTTTTTGAAAAAATGTTTGGCAAGCAACTTGGATTGATTTTAATTTATCTCCCTAACATGTGATGTCATCATGTGAGTGCACAAACCACCAATTAAACACCAAGATAAAACAGTATATAAATTGCAAAAATTTACCTCAAAGCAACGAAAGCATCTGCGTGGTTAGATCAAAATCCACATCATCAATCTTAGATGTGATTTCTAATTAACACGCAATTTCTTTTTTTTTGGTTTTCACTGTATTTAATGGGAGCTTAATCTATATGCAATGCAGGCTAGTGATCTAATATGACATGATATGACATAATAACATGGCCTAAACTACATGATGCAAATGAGATGTTTTTGTGTTTTCTTAATGAGCATGCAATCTATTCTAAATAATTAATTTATTCAAAGACAATTTTTTAGGTATTTTCCATGAAATTCGAAATTATGATTGTTCCATAATTAAATGCGCAATCTAAACTAACAAAATGACCTAATTCTAATGACAGGTAGTTTCCAATTAAATGGGCCTAAAAACTAAATGACGTGCATTTCAATTAATCTAATCCTAAATGACATATTCATGACATTTTTTTTCTCTTTTTTAAATGCAATTTATCCTAAAAAGGGAAGTAATTTATCCTAAGACACATTTTTTTTATTTCCTCTTAAATTCGAAATTATAAAAAAGTGGAAATTATCTACCTAAGTTAAAATGTCATCTAATTTGAATTAGGAATTTATGTCAAATCCTAATTTAAACTAGAATGATATCCTAACTTAGAAATCCCTAACTAAAATGCAATCTACTTAAAAACTATTATCTAGAATTAAATTACGTGCAATCTTACTCTAAAATGCAATAACATGCAAAGAAGGCCCTAATTCTACATGAATTATGCATGATGGTTTTTTTTTTTTTTTTTTTTTTCATGATTCAAAATAAAGTCCTTATTCTAAACATGCAAAATAAGGAAAGCAAACCTAAACCTAATTTCCCTTTTCCTTTTTTTTTTAATTTTCAAAATTAACAATCGCCTAATAATTAAAAGTGCGATAAAAAAAACTAACAACCTAAGTCAATTGATTTTTTTTTTGACATTTTTATTATTAAAAAAAAGGAATTTCTACATGAGCATGCAAACCCTAAAACTACATCTTTTTGATTTTTTTTTAAAGAAAATTAATTTAAATAACGTCACAGCAAATCAAGTAATATTAATACCCCAAACTGACGAACCGTATCTCGCACATGAGATCGGGTTGGCCAATTTCATACAAATCACGAATCGGGTCTCGGGCGGGAGATCGGATTGGCAATTTTTTAAGTAATTGCGAGTCGGATTTCGAGCGCGGAAATCGGACTGACAATTACTAGCTTCAATGCAATTTCATAACATGTAATTTCAATTTCACGTAAAAGGATAATTAAACTCCAAGAGAACAAATAAAATAAAGCAATACAATAACAAAAATAACAAAATAAGGCAAATAGGTAAATAAGTAAACTAATAAAGAACTACCTAATTACTTTTCCTCTTTTTTTCGTTTTGTTTTGCTCCCGCGCACGGCTTGGCAGTTCACTCAATTGAGAGGGGCAATGCTGGTCGGAGCTCTGGCAGGGGGAAGACACCGGCGAGGATGGTATGGCGCGGGTCGCCGGCAAAGCAGGGCCGGCGGTGGGTGCTGCAACTTGCGGGCGTCTGAGCAGTGGTGCGGCGTTAGAGGCGGAGGTACGGTGGTGTTCGGAGTGGAGGTACCCGCGGGATCTGCAGATCGCGGCCAAGGCAAGCTGCTGCAGAGGGTCGTCCAGGGGTCCTGCAGGCGGTGGACGGAGACGGTGACAGGTGCTCGCGGCGGGTGCAGGCGTCGGGGACGGTGGCGTGAAGGGCAGAGGCGCGGTGGCAGGCTCGGAGCTCGACGGAAGAAGGTGGTGTGGGTGGATGGCGTCGGGCACGGGTTGCTGCAGGAGGCGGGTGAAGGTGCTACAGGCGCGGGGGATGGGCGGCGGTGGCGCCGCGGACGGGCGAGCGGTGCTCGCCGGAAGGAGGAAGGCGGTGGGCAGAGATGATGCGGGCGACGCGGACGGCGAGGAAGCTGGGCTTCGCGGCGGCACAGGTGCAGGTCGCGACAGAGAGGCGGCGGCGGTCGAGCGTGGGCGTCACCGAGGGCGGCCGGATGGCAGGGGGCGTGCGTCCGCGCGAGGAAGACAAACAAGAACTTCTTCTTCTTTTTCCTTTCTTTGTTCTGCTTTTTGCTTTTTCACTTTATGTTTCTTCTCTCCTCAAAACCCACGAACCCTCTCTGACTTCACCTTCTTTTTGGGTTTTTTTTTTTTTTTTTTTTTTTTTTTTTTTTTCTGATAAATCTCTCTCTTCCCCCCTTTATTTTAATCTACTCCCTCCTCTCCATTTGTGTGTCTCCCTACGGGCACTCCTTTTTAATAATTCTCACAAAACCTTCCCTTTTTTTTTTTTTAATCGAAGGAGAAGCGCTCACAATGGAATTTTTCGCTCGGCTCCCCCTCATGCGGCTTCTTGTGGTCTTATTTATAGGCATTCCACCGACTTTAGTGTGAAAAGATCCAGCCGCAACTTTTCCTTGCTGTTCACGTTCGGCTCTTTCTTTTTCAAATACGGTGGCCACCGACTGACACTCATTAATTAGCCACAACTATTGACTTTTCTTTGCTTGTTACTTGCTTCTTTCTTGAACACACTTCTCTTTGCTTCACCAAAATTCACAGCCCACACTTGATAGTATATTATAATATATTATGGGCTTCCTTTTGCTTCTTCGAGGCTCTTCACGTCCGCCGAATTCTTGTGCATGCATCTGCATGCATTAATTAGGGAGAGACAATGGACGTGCAGGGACTTCTTTCTTTATTTTTTATGCGTGTTCAGACCAACGAAGAGAGAGACCGTCTTTTTGTGAATATTATCGACCACGAGCCGCCGCGTCTTGTTGCCCTTTTAGTACCGATGCGGAAAAATGCAACTTCATGAAATGCAATTTTACTTTTTTTTTATGCAACTAATTACTAAATGATTAGGCAAAATTTAGGTGTCAACAGCTGCCCCTCTTTGAAGGTGGGCTCGCAGAGGTTGCCTTTAAAGACAAATTGAGGCCTAAATTTTGGTCATGTTCATGCAATGAATGATTTTTGTTGGAACATGAATTCCATTTTTAATGCAATTTATATGATGCATGGAAATACTAATGCAAATGATAGATGAACCTACTTGGAATAACTTACCTTCGAGGAGGATAGAGTAATTCGAGGTAGTGGGTATTACCTGTCCAGGACCCGTACCATTCTACGGTTGCCCAATACGGCAGGAAGGGGTTGCTTTCTCAGGACCCGTACCATTCTACGGTCGCCCAATACGGCAGAAAAGTTTTGTAAGGAACTGCCTTCCTAGGACCCGTACCATTCTACGGTCGCCCAGTATGGCAGAAAAGTGCTGCTTTCTCGGGACCCGTACCATTCTACGGTCGCCCAATACGGCGAAAAGGTTTTGTCTAGGACCCGTACCATTCTATGGTCGCCTAAACAGGGATTCATTTTCCAGGACCCGTACCATTCTACGGTCGCCTGAATAAGGAATATGTGTTGTCAAGGACCCGTACCATTCTACGGTTGCCTTGACGGAAAATTGATTTTTTAGTACCCGTACCATTCTACGGTCGCCTGAATAGGGAAATTGCTTTTCCAGGACCCGTACTATTCTACGGTCGCCTAAACGGAGATTTTGCTTGGCTAGGAACCGAACCATTCTTCGGTCGCCCGGCGTTACAACTTGGAGAAAAATCTTTGGGGACTTAACCAATAGACACTCAATGTTGGGTGAGATGAATATTGGATTAAGAAGACTCGAAATACCTAGGTCCAAACTAAGGTATGACGAAAAGGATCGGAAAGCATTCATATCCAGAATGAAATGCTTAACAAAAGGTTTGAAACATTCAGATCCGACGAGATGTCAAGAAATTGTGAACTTAACCAATAAACACTCAATGTTAGGTGAGATGAATATTGGATTAAGAGGATTCGAAATACCTAGATCCAGGACTAAGGTATAACGAGAAAGATCGGAAAGCATTCATATCCGTAATGAAATGCTTAACAAAAAGTTTTTGAGACATATATCAAGAATTTGGGAATACCTAGGACAAACCTGGGATATTCGTGGAGGTCACTTACCTCTTGGTAGAAAGAAGTTTTGGAACATCAAGGATGCACTTCAAATATTCATGGAGGTTTCTCACCTTGAGGCTTCTGAAAGGAACATGAATGTCAGGAGCTCTTGGGTCTTCGAGGAAATATTACCTGTCAGACATGATTAGAGCAAAAATACATGCATTTACCAAATAAGTAAGCAATTCAGCACACTCCAAAGTCCACTGAAGTTTTTTTTTTTTTTTTTTTTTTTTTCAATCAAGATTTGTGCATGATGGTTTTACCATATTTGCACCACCAAATTTCCACTGGGGAGAATCATCGCTTAAGACAATTTTCACTCATGACATGGATTTTCAAGAATACCAAATGAGAGACTTTCAATTAGAAATGACTTTCACTCACTCTCATTAAGAAGGGTATTTTGTCCCAACCATTAATGTGGAATCACAGGAATCACTCAATCTTACTTTCATCATGTCAACAAGGGTTCGAGTATTCTCGCAAGCGGTACGACCTTGTCAATCTGAGAGGCCTTTAACAAGACTATAATGTGGGCTTGGTCAATGGCTCAACAAAGAGGGACTCTTCGAGTCAAGGCTAATGGAAGAACAATACTTTTGCAATCATCTCCGAGTTTACAAGTCAAGTAACTTGCGAAATGAGATTGAAATGGTCTTGCTCACACTTCTTCGAGCAATGCTTATAAACATATGAATTCCTACATTAATTTCAGTGCCCTAATCTGAAGAGACTTTGTAAGGGACGTAACGTAGGTCAAGTTCATGGGTTGAGAAATGAATGGATCATTAGGCTCAAAATGTGTATAGGGGGATGAGAATTGGTGCTCATCTTGGCATTGTCACGGGTCTTCTTCTCCACCATTGGGATTTTCCTTATAGGTACTATAAAAACTTGGCTTTTGAGTTCTTTGAGTACCACTCCATTGAGAATTCACTCTCTTACAATTGATCATCATCTATTTCGACTCTTTCTTTCATTTTTTATGGGCATTGGCCTTGCTTTTACTAGGCACACTGCTTTTTCATGCCCTTTCTGTTTTTTTTTTTTTTTTTTTACCGTATGACTTTTGACACACTACATGTATTGAATCACCATGTAATGTTTCAACATTTGGGTTCTTGAGGAGTTTTCATTTTTTGTCGGCACTCGGCTTTGGGTTCTTGAGGAGTTTTCATTTTTTGTCGGCTTGAATATTTGCCTTTCGCCTTGCCCCAGTGTGGGGATAATCACCAATTGGGTTTAAATGAAACGAATTTACAGGCTCAAGGGGGTACGCAATGGATAAAGTGTGTAGGATAGAGAAAGAACTGCTCTTCATCATCCTAAGGCACTTAAATTATCGTATGAATTCAATGTAATAGCAATACCTGAAGATTGATGCAAGTGAGAGCAAGAATATTCCTATCAATTTCCTCACCTCATGATGTCGTCTTACCTCCAGCCTCGCCCCAATGTGGGGTGGTTCTTGACAGGGTAATTTAAAAATTATCTACGTGTGTGGGCTCAAAAGGGTTTAAACAATGGATGATCATGTAGTGTTTGGGATAGAGAATGAACTGTCTCTCATCATTTCGATCATCGTACCTTTCGCGAGAGAACTCTTTACCTCACAGACATGGAACTTCCTACACTCGTCTCACCGGTGTATGAGCAAGGGACTGTGTATAGGATATGACTTGCCTTTCATCATTCTGACATGTCTCATTTAGCATGCTCAATCCATTCCACATCATTCATTAACTTGATCTGCGATGATATTCTTCAGTGGAATTGGTAATTTAAACAGGTAAAACTATAATGCAAAAAATTTCCTTTGAAATGTCACAATTACTTCATGAACTCATTAGCTTTGAACACAAAGAGTTTGCAGCTCAAAAAAAAGGATTGATAAAAAAAAAAAAAAAATTTTTTTTTTTTTTTTTTTTTTTTTTTTTTTTTTTTTTGTTTGGCAAACTTGTTGCCGTTTCCAGGGATCGAACCCTAGTTGTTATCGGACCTTTTCATTCCCCTTGCCACCAGGCCGAGGCACTGGTGGTGTTCTCAGGGCATTTCTTTTTTTTATTTAACTGACTTCGGGTCAACACGTCTGATATGCCGAATTAAATGAATTCGATGCGTGTATGGAACAGGACCTACTTTTCATCTCATTCAATCCATTCCCACACAATTCAATGAAGAAATGAGTCCCTTCAATTTACAACGAATTCTATCAGGGGTAATATTTCTTCACCGCATCGGAGTTAACAGGATTAGAAAACTCACGACCATCCATTTCTGTAAGGATTAAGGCACCACCAGGGAGTACCTTCTTCACCATATATGGGCCTCTATAATTTGGAGCAAATTTGCCTCTAGGATCAGGAAAAATCGGCAACACCTTTCTTAGAACTAGATCATTTACTTCGAAGTGTCTCGCCGTACTTTCCGATTGAAGGCCTTAGCTACTCTTTGTTGATATGCCTGACTATGGCAAAGAGCTTTTAACCTTTTCTCATCAATCAGGTTCAACTGTTCAAACCTTTGTCGTGTCCATTCTGCCTCGGACAATTCCACTTGGGATAAGACTCTCAAAGAGGGGATTTCTACTTCCACAGGCAAGACTGCCTCCATGCCATAGACTAAGGAGAAAGGGGTCGCTCCGGTAGATGTTCGGATTGATGTCCGATACGCCATTAGAGCAAAGGGTAACCTGTCATGCCAATCCAGATAATTCTCGGCTGTCTTAGCCAGGATCTTCTTGATGTTCTTATTAGCTGCCTCAACAGCTCCATTCATTTGTGGGCGGTATGGTGATGAATTCAAATGCTTGATTTTGAACTTACTGAACAACTCATCAACAAACTTGTTATTCAAATTTGTCCCATTGTCAGTGACAATTGCTTCGGGGACACCATAACGGGCGATTATGTCACGCTTAATAAACTTCACAACATTTCGGGCCGTGACATTAGCATATGATGCGGCTTCAATCCACTTTGAAAAATAATCTATTGCCACCAATATGAATCGGTGCCCATTTGAAGCTTTAGGATTTATCGGGCCAATCACATCGATCCCCCACATTGAGAAAGGCCATGGCTCAGATAGTTGGTGTAACTCCGTTGGAGGAACATTTATTTTATCTCCATGAATTTGGCAACGATGGCAACTTCTAACATGCTGTATGCAGTCACTTTCCAGTGCAAGCCAATAGTAACCCAGTCTCATAATCTTCTTGGCTAACATGTGCCCATTCATGTGTGGGCCACAAACTCCTTCATGCACTTCTTGCATGATTTGGATAGCTTCTGCTTCATCTACGCACCTTAATAAAACTGAATCATAAGATCTCTTGTATAAATTCTTACCACTGACGAAGAATTTTGAGGCCATCTTCATTATGTATTTTCTATCGGCTGGAGTGCTCCCTTCAGGAAATTCCTGCTTTTGAATATAGTTCATGATGTCGTAATACCATGGCTTCTCATCAAGCTCTTCATTCACGACCATACAATAAGAAGGTTTGGCTAGAACCTCGATTTTCAAAGGCTCAACTTCTAAACCATCAGTAACTTGCAACATAGATGACAACGTTGCCAGGGCGTCGGCGAACTGATTATGAGATCTAGCCAAGTAGTCAAACGAGATTTCATCGAACTCCTTCACCAACTCTTCGAGGTACTTGTGATATGGCAGTAATTTGGCATCCCTGGTTTTCCATTCACCTATGGTCTGGAGTATGATCAGTGCAGAATCTCCATATACTTTCAATTTGGCCACTCCCATTCCAATTGCAGCCTGAAGTCTGAGAATACAAGCTTCGTATTCAGCTATATTGTTAGTGCATGGGAATATCAATTTCGCGGCTACCGGGTGATGTTGTCCGTAGGGGATATCAATGCGCCCCCAAGCCGAACCGGACAAGTTCACAGCTCCATCAAAGAACATGGACCATGCATCTTCATTTACAGCCAAAATACGATCATACATGAGATAATCATTATCATTCAAGGTTCCAGGGTTCTCAGCCAATATATCAGCAATTACTCGGCCTTTAACTGATTTTTGTGATATGAACTGCACGTCGAATTCCGAAATCAAGACCTGCCATTTAGCTAACTTACCCATCAAAGCTGGTTGATTAAATAAATACTTGATGGGATCATTCTCGATCCACGAGAAACGTTTGGTAATGCAACGTGTACCGTCGCAGCCTATGCAATACCCATACTAACGCAGCACAAGTTTTTTCAGCATCAGAATATTTTAGCTCTGAGACAGTGAACTTTTTACTTAGGTAGTAAATAGCTCGTTCCCTCTGATCCACGGGACTTTTCTGAGCTAACATTGCACCCAGTGACTCACTATGGATTGTGAGGTACAAAATCAAAGGATGCCCCGATATTGGTGGGACAAGAACGGGTGGACTCATCAAATATTGCTTCAGCTTATCGAACGCCTCTCGACATTCATCATTCCACTCAACTTGTACATTTTTCTTCAAGAGTTTGAAGAATGGCTTAGCAGTCTCAGAGAGTTGAGAAATGAATCGTGCAATGTAATTCGCCTCCCTAGGAGACTCCGGACCTCCCTCACCGTCGATGGAGGTTGTAGCTCACATATTGCCTTGGCTTTAGATGGGTCAATCTCGATCCCTTTACTACTCACAATGAACCCAAGTAATTTACCTGACGCTGCCCCGAACACACACTTGGCAGGATTTAAACGGAGCTTGAATTCACGAAGCCGCTTAAATAACTTCTTGAGGGTTTTGACATGACTTCTCCCGGGTCGGGTTTTTGCAATCATATCATCGACATATACCTCAATTTCTTCATGCATCATGTCATGGAACAACGTAACCATGGCTCGTTGGTAAGTTGCCCCTGCATTTTTGAGTCCGAAGGGCATGACCTTATAATGAAAGGTTCCCCACGGGGTGATAAATGCTGTCTTCTCTTTGTCTTCAACCTTCATTCTTATCTCGATTGTACCCAGAAAAACCATCCATGAAAGAGAATAATTCAAATCCGGCAATACTATCCACGAGAACATCGATATGTGGCAATGGGAAATCGTCTTTTGGGCTGGCCTTGTTCAAATCCCGATAATCAACACATACTCGGACTCGACCGTCTTTCTTCATGACTCGGTACTATGTTGGCTACCCATTCAGGATACTGCGAGACTTCGATGAATCCCACTTTGAGGAGTTTCATTACCTCCTCTTCTATCTTCTTTGAGAGCTCCGGTTTAGTCCTCCGAAGCTTCTGCTTCTTAGGGCGCACGTCCGGATTAGTGGGCAAACAATGTTCCACAATGGATGGATCTAAACCTCGGCATATCAAAGATACGTCCAAGCAAAGATATCCCGATATTCTTTTAGCGACTGAGTCAGGTGCTCGGCCTCATCTTTGGGAAGATTTGCCCCAATTTTTATCTCTTTGGGATCCTCGGTATCACTCAGATTGATAGTGACTGTTTGTTCGGGTGTGAGAACTTTGGGTTTTTCATGCTGCTCCCAACTATGCTGTACTTCAATGAAGTCACCATTCGGCTCCTCAGGGTCTTCACTGTCATCGCTCATGGTATTGGACTGAACCAATTTCACCCCCTTGCCTACCATAAGGTTGCTCCTGAAACATAAAATGGATAATTCAAAAAGACACACAGGACTAAACGACATGGATGTCTTATCTTCTTTATTTTTTTAATTTTCCTTCCTTCCTTAGGATTTTTCTTTTTTTTCAAAATTTTCTCTTTTTTTTTTTTTAAAAAAAAAAAATTTTGGCAAAACATTTGGAAAACCATTTGACACGAGAAAGCATGATGGAGCCCAGGCCTCAAAATTCTCCTTGGATTTTTCTTTTCTTTCATTGGTTGGATATCATCACCGGGCTGGTTTGGTATACCCCATCATGCCCTCAAAATAAAGCTTGTAATTGTAATCGATATTCATCAATCAAATTACATTTTTTTTTTTTTTTTTTTTGGAATGGAAAGTACGACAAACAAAGCAAACATCAACTCCTAACAAGCGATATGCAAAATGCGACAATCAAAGCGAAAGCAAATCCTAGAAAACATTAAAAGCGATAAGGTTCCCGCGCAGGGGAGTACAGAAAAGTAAATGTGTTACTCTTGTGGGCTAGCACCCATTTCCTCCGATGGTTCTTCATCAATGGCACCTATAAGGAGATCATCGAATAGGGTCGTGATCCCTTCCATCTCATCATATGGATCCTCTGTCTCTGAAGTTGTCGGGTCATCCATGATACCTCCATCGGGCGCGATTCCTCGGGATCGATCATTCCTCCTTCATCATGCATCATTCTAGCAGGGCCGGGGAATGTCTTGCGAATATCGAGGAATAATGAGTTTTTCCTCTCTTGTTCATGTCTTCCCCCTCTTCCATGGTATCCTAATCCGGCGGAACGAGACCTTCGAGGGGTTTCAATCGGATTCCGGATGCCATGCTCTTTTTTACCAAGTCCACGACCAGGAATAAAGCCATTTCCAACCATCACTCTTGCTACCATAACTGCTGCATTTGACACATCAGGGATGGGTGGTGTCGATCCTCGAGATGCATGAATAGTGGACACAAGCTCGAACGATTGGTAACTCGACTCCTCCCTAGGTTCCGGCTCAACATAGGGGATGGCTGTCTCGTGATAAATCCGATGATCCTCCTCGCCATGAACAATGACTAGCTTTCCTTTGACAACAAATTTCACGCTTTGGTGAAGACTTGATGGCACAGCTCCAGCCGTATGAATCCAAGGACGACCTAACAGGAAATTGAATCCAGTAGGGATGTCCATTACCTGGAAAAGGACGTTGAACATCACCGGACCTATTTGTAGATCAAGGTGGGTCTCCCCTATCACCTCCTTTCTTGTACCATCAAAAGCTCGGACGGAGGTCTTTGCAGCACTTATTTTTGAAGGATCTATTTTAAGGCGATAAAGAGTCGCCAATGGACAGATATTCAAGGCAGACCCATTATCAATGAGTACTCGAGCCACATGAGAAGCCTTGCACTTGACAGATATATATAACGCCTTAGTATGTCCCCTCCCCTCAAGAGGGAATTCTTCATCAGAAAAGGCTAATAAATCTTTGAGAAGGATCGACCCTACAAATTCCTCCAACCTGTTTACCTCGATCGTCTCCGGTACATGAACTTCACTCAAGACCTTCATTAGAGACTTTTGATGTGTAGGAGACGTTTGCAAGAGTTCAAGTAAAGAGATTTGAGCAGGCAATTTTCGCAACTGTCGACCACGTTATACTCACTCGCTTTGATTATAGCCAGAAATTCTTTAGCCTCCTCATCGATGAATCGGCTTTGCAGGTTGGGTATTAGCTTGAGCATAGGTTCGACCAGACCTTGTAATCGTCAACATCTAGCTCGTATGACCAGGGGACGGCTTTGTTATTGTTGTACTGATACAACTGGGGCACCTCAATTATTATCTCCTCATCAGTTGAAGGCACTTCCACTAACAGTCCTTCGTGGTCGGAGGCATCCTCAAGTGGGGGCATGTCCTCAATCAACGGATCTGGTTCACTCTTTTCAATATTTAGCTCAGCAAATTCTTTCTCCCAATCAATGATGACTTGAGAGATAGTTGACACTACTCCAGTTTGATCAGCATACCCGATCATGCCAGCCTTAACCATTTCTTGAATCCTTTCCTTCATGGTAGGGAAGGGAGGATTTTCATCTGTCGGATAGTAACCAACTCTAACTAATCCGCTGTAGATATCTTTGACAGACATCTTCAAGTTCATCTTTTTGCCAGCATTGAACTCAAAGATTGCATTTACGTTTCCCTCATGTTCCAAAGCAACGGATTCTTCTTGACATTTGGTTGGGTGGCACGGAAAGAAAATGCCTTAGTATCCAATAAATTTTGGATCTTGTGCTTCAAAGTCATGCATTCATCAGTCGAATGGCCCACCTCTCCCATATGATATTCACATTTTTTGGAGGGATCATAGTTGGAGAGTTTTTCAGCATTGGGTCGCTTTGGTTCGTGGGAGATCAATCCCTTCTTTTGGAGTATCGGCAGGACCTGAGATAAAGGACCAGGAAGAGGAGAGAACTGCCTTTTGGTGAATTGTCGCGGTGCATGCATTCGGCCTCCATCTTGCTGATTCCCGGGGACACGAACAATCGGAGGCTTACTAGGGGTTGCTTGCGCATATGCAACATTAACTTCAGTGATTGGTTCTTTGTCTTTCCTTGCAATAAATCTTTTGCCTATAGGGGTTGGTTCATTAAACCATCCATCTCTCAGCCCTGTCTCAATTTGTTCACCCACTGGGATGAGTTGATTGAAGTTCTCAACATACGTGCTGGCCATCCGATTACGAAACTCGAATGGGAGGGTTTTGACGAACAACTTCATCAATTCTTTGTCCGTGGGTTCAGGAGTGATTTGGGCGGCCAGATTTCGCCATCTTATGGCATATTCTTTAAACGACTCACTCCTCTTTTTCTCCATTCGTTCGAGATCCTCTCGTGAAGGTGCAATGTCCATATTGAACTTGTATTGCTTGAGAAATGCATCGGCCACCTCATTCCAAGTGTCGAGGAGGTTTATGTTTTTCATAATATACCAGTTCAGTGCAGGCCCGACCAAACTCATTTGGAATGATTGGATCATAAGGGGCTCATTTTTTACATGTTGAGCCATCCTTACATGGTACATCTGCAGGTGAGCTTTCGGGCAAGAAGTACCATCATACTTCTCGAACTCCGGCATTTTAAACTTGCTTGGCGTCTTAACCTTCTCATAAACGGACAAATCAATTGGGAGTGAGTTCTGCGATCCTTGCAATTGTTTCACTTTCTCTTCAAGTTTCGCAAGGCGTTCACCTTGCTCCGTCTTAGGAGTACTGTCAGACTTGACTTTCTCGGCGGTGATTGGAAGTATGTCATCCTCCAATTCAGGCATGTCATCATCAACCATCTGGACCTTCCTTGCCTGTTTTGGGATTATTAACTCAGGTAGAGCAGGTGCAGGAACGGGATTCACCCGGAGGGATTCGATTTGGGCAGTCATAAGTTGCATAGACGTAAGCAACTGCTTGAGCTGATCTTCCATGCTGGTAATACGATCACGCATCTCGGTTTGGTCAGCCATTTTAGCTCTTGATCGTGTAATAATAGGCGAACGTGGCGGATCCGTTATCACCTAAAAGAAAAGGGGTAATGTAAGAACCAATGACAAGATAGAAAAATGGCCCATGACAATGGTCTAAACGCCTGATTTTATTAAAAATTTACTTGAAATATAAAATCCAACTTCCTAACAATGAACTAAGAATTGAAATTCAACTCCCTAAACATTGAACTAAAAATTGAAAGCATTGAATTGAAAATTGAAATCAAGATCCCTAAACATCAAAAATTCAAAACATTTCATTTTATATGCTTTCGGGATCCCAACGTCTTGCGAAGCTTCTTATTTTCAGCTTCAAGCATTTCCACTTTCCGCTTAAGATGCTCAATTTGTGCTCGCTGAGTAGGCTTCTCGGTCACATCAGGGACCACCGGACGTAATGCAGCAGGAATCCGGTGTTGTCGGATGTAGAATGCCGACGCATGGTGGATCTCCTCCTTGCCTTTCAGTCTCTTGGGCACCAAAATCTTTTCTAGATGGCATTCATTCCATGCATCAATGATCATCTGGACCTCGTTGAAATAATCATAGTCCGTACGAACAAAACGAACTTGGAACAATTCCGTCTTGAGGGGCGGAGGAACTTCTTGAAGAGCTATGTACTGACGGGCCACCCTATATGGGTAGTAGGAGGTAGCACCAGAAAGGCCCAGCAACGGGATCGGCTCATCATACTTGTGAGAGAAACGAGCTTCCTCAACATGAAGCCATTTAGTATGCCATAGGAATGCCTTGGGCCTAGGATTTCTCAAAAAATTAACCCAACGGGCATATTGTTTATTTGGGGAAAAACGTTCCAAAACCGCAAATTTTTGTATGGGGTGCCTTAAATCATCAATTTTAAATTGTTTCATTAGGTGCCCAAAACCTTTTATGTGCGAGAAAAACCATATTTGCAAAAGTTCAGGGAGGGCGCGCATGGTCTTTTCTTCATTTTGCTTGAAACGGTTCAATGACAAGAATGTTTCGGCTAAAACCATATTAACATAATTTAACCCATTGCAAACACGATTAACCACCCCGGAAATTGAAGGATTAATAGCATTTCTTCGATAAGGAAAAACGATTAGTCCGAAAAATGCTAATATGAAGATCCTAGCTTTTAAAATCATTGATTGACTTGCAAAACACTCTTCCAAAAATGAAAATGGGCATGCAAAACAATTGGCTTTGACAACCTTCCTTACTCTTTCGGTTTCGATTTCTAAAAATTGTGATAATTCAGAAATAGAATCTATACCGATAGGCGGTCTAACAAGTTCCTTTTCTAGGGGCATTCCAATGGCAACACTATATTCTTCAAGCGTTGGAGTCAGCTCGAACTCACCAAATATGAAGGTGGAAGTTTGTGGACACCAGAAGTGAGGGAGTGCTTGTATTACACCAGAGTGAATGTTGATCTCTAACAGTGGGAGAAGTCGGGGGATCCTAGCTTTCACATATCTCTGGCCATCTTGATCTAACTGGTCCAACCACATCTTGAGCTCTTTTTTAGGAGTGGAAATGAATTGTACGTCGGTTTTCCCCATTGCATATAAAACAAAACTGACGACGAAACCTATTGTCATGGGCCGACAAAAATTACAATAAAGTAAGTAAATTGCAAAAATTTAGACAACTTACTTTCACCGGAAAGATGACAATCACATAGACACATCGCATGAGACGTGAGGCTCGATTTCTATCTAAAAGGCTTAACAAAGTGGAGCTAAGAGGGTTATCTGACCGTTGCAGTCTCGTATTAACGTCAGGTCCTCTTAACTCCGGGCTCAGTCGAATGGAATGTCCAATAGTCATGCAGTCTCGCGGATATGGACAAAACACATTTCGACACCATGAAAAACTTTCGGGGAAGAGAAGGTCAACCTCTACATAGCAGTCTCGCTTTGGAGGAAGAATACTTCTCAACACCATCCTAGAAATCCTATCGCAGCCCAGGTTGGACCGCAGGTTGTGTGTGCAAATAGTGTGGTGCTAAAGCAATAAAGCATGCACAACAATTTAAATACAAACAACACTTCTAATTGGAAAAATAAATCATTCATCCCACACCTCAACCTGCACGACAAATGTTAGCAAAGACTACTCCCCTTATACCTCCCATCTGCAAGAACATTTAACACCTTAAATATTAGGGACGTACCAGGGATCCTTGCTGCCAAACAAAAATGTTTTTCAAAAAGAAAATTGGCCTAAGTCCACTAAAGTCTTAAATCAAGTCCCCAGTGGAGTCGCCAAGCTGTCGCGACTTAATTTTTCGGGTTTTGCCACCTAAAACTAGGTTAGTGGACTACTAAGCTTAATGGCTTAGCTCGGGCTCTCCCAAGCCCATACCAAATCGCGACTTAAGTTCTTAACATGCAAATGATTTTCAATTAGGAGTCGCCACTAATCTGTTTTTTGGTGGGTCGATTAGAAACCCAAGTAAAGTAACGGGAGGTTTACTTTACTCCTACGAACCAGAGATTATGGGTACGGGGACTTGGTTACACTAGATTTTTCTAATGCCCTTTCGGTACCTTTCTTTTTGTTTTTTTTGAAAAAATGTTTGGCAAGCAACTTGGATTGATTTTAATTTATCTCCCTAACATGTGATGTCATCATGTGAGTGCACAAACCACCAATTAAACACCAAGATAAAACAGTAAATAAATTGCAAAAATTTACCTCAAAGCAACGAAAGCATCTGCGTGGTTAGATCAAAATCCACATCATCAATCTTAGATGTGATTTCTAATTAACACGCAATTTCTTTTTTTTGGTTTTCACTTTATTTAATGGGAGCTTAATCTATATGCAATGCAGGCTAGTGATCTAATATGACATGATATGACATAATAACATGGCCTAAACTACATGATGCAAATGAGATGTTTTTGTGTTTTCTTAATGATCATGCAATCTATTCTAAATAATTAATTTATTCAAAGACAATTTTTTAGGTATTATCCATGAAATTCGAAATTATGATTGTTCCATAATTAAATGCGCAATCTAAACTAACAAAATGACCTAATTCTAATGACAGGTAGTTTCCAATTAAATGGGCCTAAAAAACTAAATGACGTGCATTTCAATTAATCTAATCCTAAATGACATATTCATGACATTTTTTTCTCTTTTTTAAATGCAATTTATCCTAAAAAGGGAAGTAATTTATCCTAAGACACATTTTTTTTATTTCCTCTTAAATTCGAAATTATAAAAAAGTGGAAATTATCTACCTAAGTTAAAATGTCATCTAATTTGAATTAGGAATTTATGTCAAATCCTAATTTAAACTAGAATGATATCCTAACTTAGAAATCCCTAACTAAAATGCAATCTACTTAAAAAACTATTATCTAGAATTAAATTACGTGCAATCTTACTCTAAAATGCAATAACATGCAAAGAAGGCCCTAATTCTACATGAATTATGCATGATGGTTTTTTTTTTTTTTCGAAATAACGTGCAAATTAAATAATAAAAAGACTAACATTCATGATTCAAAATAAAATCCTTATTCTAAACATGCAAAATAAGGAAAGCAAACCTAAACCTAATTTCCCTTTTCCTTTTTTTTAATTTTCGAAATTAACAATCGCCTAATAATTAAAAGTGCGATAAAAAAAACTAACAACCTAAGTCAATTGATTTTTTTTTTTGACATTTTTATTATTAAAAAAAAGGAATTTCTATCATGAGCATGCAAACCCTAAAACTACATCTTTTTTTTTTTTTTTAAAGAAAATTAATTTAAATAACGTCACAGCAAATCAAGTAATATTAATACCCCAAACTGACGAACCGTATCTCGCACATGAGATCGGGTTGGCCAATTTCATACAAATCACGAATCGGGTCTCGGGCGGGAGATTGGATTGGCAATTTTTTAAGTAATTGCGAGTCGGATTTCGAGCGCGGAAATCGGACTGACAATTACTAGCTTCAATGCAATTTCATAACATGTCATTTCAATTTCACGTAAAAGGATAATTAAACTCCAAGAGAACAAATAAAATAAAGCAATACAATAACAAAAATAACAAAATAAGGCAAATAGGTAAATAAGTAAACTAATAAACTACCTAATTACTTTTCCTCTTTTTTTTTTTTTTTTTCTTTTGTTTTGCTCCGCGCACGGCTTGGCGCTTCACTCAATTGAGAGGGGCAATGCTGGTCGGAGCTCGCGCGGGGAAGACACCGGCGAGGATGGTGTGGCGCGGGTCGCCGGCAAAGCGGGGCCGGCGGTGGGTGCTGCAACTTGCGGGCGTCCGAGCGGGTGCGGCGTCGAGGCGGAGGTACGGTGGTGTTCGGAGTGGAGGTACCCGCAGGATCTGCGGATCGCGGCCAAGGCAAGCCGCTGCGAGGGTTGTCCAGGGGTCCCGCAGGGCGGCGGACGGAGACGGTGACAAGTGCTCGCGGCGGGTGCAGGCGTCGGGGACAGTGGCGTGAAGGGCAGAGGCGCGGTGGCGGGCTCGGAGCTCGACGGAAGAAGGAAGGTTGCGGGCGGGCGAAGGTGGTGCGGGTGGCTGGCGTCGGGCACGGGTTGCTGCAGGAGGCGGATGAAGGTGCTGCAGGCGCGGGGGATGGGCGGCGGTGGCGCCGCGGACGGCGGCGGTGCTCGCCGGAAGGAGGAAGGCGGTGGGCGAGAGATGATGCGGGCGACGCGGACGGCGAGGGAAGCTGGGCTTCGCGGCGGCACGAGTGCGGGTCGCGGCGGCGAGGCGGCGGCGGTCGAGCGTGGGCGTCACCGAGGGCGGCCGGATGGCAGGGGGCGTGCGTCCGCGCGAGGAAGACAAACAGTAACTTCTTCTTTTTCCTTTCTTTGTTCTGCTTTTTGCTTTTTCACTTTATGTTTCTTCTCTCCTCAAAACCCACGAACCCTCTCTGACTTCACCTTCTTTTTGGGTTTTTTTTTTTTTCTGACAAATCTCTCTCTTCCCCCCTTTATTTTAATCTACTCCCTCCTCTCCATTTGTGTGTCTCCCTACGGGCACTCCTTTTTTAATAATTCTCACAAAACCTTCCCTTTTTTTTTAATCGAAGGAGAAGCGCTCACAATGGAATTTTTTCGCTCAGCTCCCCCCTCATGCGGCTTCTTGTGGTCTTATTTATAGGCATTCCACCGACTTTAGTGTGAAAAGATCCAGCCGCAACTTTTCCTTGCTGTTCACGTTCGGCTCTTTCTTTTTCAAATACGGTGGCCACCGACGACACTCATTAATTAGCCACAACTATTGACTTTTCTTTGCTTGTTACTTGCTTCTTTCTTGAACACACTTCTCTTTGCTTCACCAAAATTCACAGCCCACACTTGATAGTATATTATAATATATTATGGGCTTCCTTTTGCTTCTTCGAGGCTCCTCACGTCCGCCGAATTCTTGTGCATGCATGTGCATGCATTAATTAGGGAGAGACAATGGACGTGCAGGGACTTCTTTCTTTATTTTTTATGCGTGTTCAGACCAACAAAGAGAGAGACCGTCTTTTTGTGAATATTATCGACCACGAGCCGCCGCGTCTTGTTGCCCTTTTAGTACCGATGCGGAAAAATGCAACTTCATGAAATGCAATTTTACTTTTTTTTTTTTTATGCAACTAATTACTAAATGATTAGGCAAAATTTAGGTGTCAACAGTTTTATTTAATTAATGTGATGGGCCTAAGTTGGCCCGTCCGCCCATGTTGGGCCTAAAAGCCTGGCCCACAAGTTTAGGGCCTATGGATGGAGGGACATGTTGAAGGGTTGTAACTTTTGGGGGAATGCCTTTTACCGAAGGGACACGTCCTTTGGAGAGTACGTATTTAAGGGAGAAAAGAGAGGGAGGAACGCACCCTTTGATAGTACGTACGTTCCTCTCCTCTCTCTCCTTCCAAAAAGATAGAACAGTAAGCAAGAAGCGACACCCATCTTCCCTTCAAGGCTAATTGGCGTCATCGGATTGAACAGGGCTAAATTCTCTTTCTCATATCGACGTCGGTGTTTAGTCTATGGATACAAGGTACGCTCGAACTCGTGGTGTGCCTTTGATCGGTGATTCATGTTTGTTTTTCCCGAGCTCGTCTTCCGCATAAGTTTAGGGGTTCGATTTAGTGTTGAATCCGGTTTCTGTGAATCAGTAATTCCCTACATTGGTATCAGAGCCCTGTTCATGTTTTTCTCGACCCCTTTCATGTTTATGGATGATTTCTTATTGTTTTTTCGTGAAATTAATTGGCCGACACCAATCGGGACTGAAAAATCCCGACACCCAAGCACTGTTCATCCATTTTTTCGAGTTTTTCTAAGTCGAAATCCATTTCTGAAGGCTTTGGATGGAAGGTCTCGTCGAGACGATTGCGATCAGTGGTGGAATGCCGCCAAAGGCCACCGGACGCGCCCCCACGCGTAGCCGAAACGAACCGGCGTCTTCGGCACGTGCAACGCACGCGCCGATTCACAGGGGAAGGCTCTTGCGTTGCACGCGCGCGCGCGACCGACGTCAGCTGACGTCAGCTGCACGCGTGCCGTGCACGTGCCGGTCGGACGACCCGACCAGCCGACCGGTCCGACCCGACCCGTCCGACTCGATTGACCGAGCCGTTGACCGTTGACGACCGTTGACCGTCCGTTGACCGTTGACACGAAAAAAAAATAAAAAAAAAAATGTGTTTCTTTTTCAATTATGTCTATATGGATTATATGTAATCCATTCTTTGTTCTGCATTTGTTGTAGGAACAATGCCTCCCCGTAAGCCGCGCACAATGTCAGATGAACAAAAGGAAAGGCTTTCAAGGTTGATAGCCGATTTGAATGGTTATCAATGGGAGAGTGACGACATAATTGATCATGTCATAGAGGTCAACAACAAAATTCAAGAAGTCATTTGGAACGGTTATCCCATGCCAGATATTCAGATGGTGCAATTCTTTATGAACACTCTTCCACCAGAATGGCAAGGAGTGTTGAATCGCCAATGGGAGGTCAAAGGATTTACTAGATATAAGGAGCTAGTAATGGAATTTGTAGATGAATATCATCGGGTTGGAGCCACGAAGACTGCGACCCAAGGAATGACTTCGATTAGGCCAGGAATGAATGTGCATAGGAGAAATCCTAAGAGATATCCGTCTGTTTTTTCGTGGTTGTCGAGAATGCCTGAAAATTTTATAGAGAAAAATAAAAAGAAGTTGAACCAAGTAGTAGCTTTCCCTATTAGTAGTATGATGCCTTGTTTTTAGATGTTATGGCTGGTCTTTATTTAGTGTTCTTTGTGGACATTTTATATTATGTTTTCTACCTGATTATTGTTGATGTAGCAACTAATATGTTAGTTGTATTATGTGAAAGCATTATTATTATATTATTATTGGATGTTAGATATTATTTGCTTTCTGTTGTTGATAACTGCTGTGGGTAGTTGATAGAAGTTTTTTATAGCTTCATAGAATTTACTTTGCATGGACAATTATATTAATGATAGTTTTAAGATAGGACTTTTTGGAGGATGATTGGAAACACATTGACCTTTTGATTCTAAAACCTTACTTAAAATTATTAATTAATATGATGGTTTTGTGCAAAATGGATGCATAAGTGATAGGCATTAATATTTCGTGCATATATGTCTGATATGTTCAGATTGATGGATTCAGCAACTAAGAACATAATTGCTGATTTCAACAAAGAGGACAAATTGAACGGCGAGAATAGTGAAATATTGAATATGAGAATTCAATATGTGCTGGAAAAACAAAAAGCACTTAAAGCTCTTGACCATGTTATGGAAGATCTTGAGGATGTTGTGCGCCACCTTGAGATAGCTGATCATCGCCTCAAGGCTTTTGAGCGGGATACAGATATTTGCTGTGTTGCTTTAAGCTCAGAAGGGGCTTCAAGCTCTAAGTGCAAGCGCATTGATTCGTTCAATATGCGGGAAAGCAAGGGATCAAGTCATTCTTGCAAGAAACCAAGAATTAACCAACAAAAGAGAGGAAAACGTTTTCGTGTAAATAGAGGAAAACGTCCTCATGTGAAGAATATCTCAAGGGTGAAATGTTACAACTGTGACCAGAGGGGTCACTATGCCCGCAATTGTTGCGAGCCAAAGAAGGTACACACCCTTTGTACTATTGGGAACTTTGCATAGGTGTCAAGTTTTATATTCTTGATTGAATCTAATCCTCTATGGACTGTAGATTCAAGAGCGACAGATCATGTAGCGAAGGATAGAGAATCATTTGTAGAATTTCGACGAGTTCCGACTAGAACTAAGTGGATCTATGTGGGAAACAACTCCAGAGCTGAAGTAAAAGGAATTGGCACCTGCCAACTGAACATGCATGGTGGACGCACTTTATTCCTACATGATGTATTGTATGCTCCGGAGATTCGTCGAAATTTAGTGTCTATTTTAGTGTTGGTTAAGTTTGGTTTTAATGTGAACTTCCATATTAGAGGTGTAGATTTGTATTTGAATACAAACTACTATGGTTGTGGTGATTTTCTAGATGGTTTCATCGTATTAGACATTGACTATGTTAATGCAAATGTTTGTTATTCCCTTCTCACGTCTCCAAATTCATATGATAATGATGTGAATGTGTGGCATGCTAGACTTGGTCATATTGGCCAACAACGTATGAATACACTAGCCAAAGAAGGCTTGTTAGGCAACATTGAAAAAGTCGATTTGCCTATATGTGAGTATTGCCTGGTAGGGAAAACGACAAGGAAACCATTTGGAAAAGGTAAAAGAGCTGAATTTCCTCTGCATTTAATCAATTCTGACGTCTGTGGTCTAATGAATGTGAGAGGAAGGAATGGGGCTGTTTATTTCATCACTTTTATAGATGATTATACTCGATTCGGATATGTCTATTTGATTTCTCATAAATTTGAAACAATAAGTTGTTTCAAAAGATTTATGAACTTGGTAGAAAATCAATTAGACAAGAAAATAAAAGTATTAAGATCTTATCGAGGTCGAGAATATTTATCTGATGAGTTCAGAAAATTATGTGATGAAAAAGGAATAGAAAAACAGTTGTTTATTCCATATACTCCTCAACAAAATGGTGTTGCGGAGAGAAGAAATAGAACCCTACTGGAAATGGTTAGGTCAATGATGGCACATGCTAACTTACCTATCACTTTTTGGAGTGATGCGTTGTTAACTGCTGCATATATACTTAACCGGGTGCATTCCAAATCAGTTACTTCTACTCCATATGAGTTATGGACAGGTAGGAAACCAGACTTAAGTTTTCTTAAGCCATGGGGTTGTGCCGCCTATACTCATGAGCCCTCTCACAAGTTTGGGAAATTGGGTCCCAGAGGAAAGAAGAGTATTTTCATAAGATACTCCAAACACTCGAAAGGGTATGTGTTCATAGGTGAGCAGGAAAGTGGGAGTATAACTGAATATGAATCACGGGATGTCACATTCTTAGAGAATGAATTTCCTAAGAAGGGCAAAATAGGTGAAGAATACTCCCTATTTGAAACATTAGATCAAGATAATGATGTTAGTGGAGTTCGTCCAAGTGGGAGTAATATGAGAAGTGATGAATTGAATTCAACTCATTCTCAATTACAACCACATGATGAGACGACATCATCATTATCTAATCCTAGTGGGAGCATCATGGGGAATGATGTGCAAAGTGTACAATCTTCCATACGGCGAACAAGTCGCAAAAGTATTCCCGTCAACGTTTTGACATTGAAGGGGAAACTTTTATGATTGCCCTACAAGATGAGGATGAGCCAAGAAATATACATGAGGCTCTAAGTTGCCCTATTAAGGAAAAATGGATACATGCAATGGGAGAGGAAATGGAGTCAATGAAGTCAAACCATGTTTGGGAACTGGTTGATCTTCCAAAAGGACGCAAAGCTATTGGGAACAAGTGAGTTCTCAAAATAAAGCGAAAAAGCTGATGACTCGATAGAAAGGCATAAGGCTCGCCTTGTGGCGAAGGGGTATAATCAACAGGAATGAATTGATTATGAAATACATTTTCTCCTGTAATGAGATTTACCTCGATTTGCATTATTCTGGCAATAGTGGCTAGTATGGATCTTGAGTCACATCAAATGGATGTAAAGACTACTTTCCTCAATGGAGAATTAGATGAAGAAATATATATGGAACAACCTGCTGGTTTCATAATAAAAGGCCAAGAAGAAAAGGTGTGTCGACTTTTAAGATCGATATACGGCCTAAAGCAGTCATCGAGACAATAGTATATACGTTTTCATCATGCCATAATGGCATATGATTTTACAATGATTGATGAGGATCATTGTGTATATATCAAAAGATCCAAAGATCAATTTGTGATCATATCATTATATGTTGATGATATACTAATTGCCGGAAGCAATATGGAGTTTGTTAATACTGTCAAGAGTTGGTTGTCTTCCAACTTTGAGATGAAGGATATGGGTGAGGCTGCATATATTCTTGAAGTTAAGATTTCAAGAAATCGTTTGAAGAGATCATTATCTCTTTCGCAAGAAATATATTTAAATAAGGTTCTTGAACGATTTCGTATGCAAGATTGTAAACCCATTGATACTCCTATTGCAAAAGGTGAAGGATTAAGCCATAGACTATGTCCAAGGACTCCACAAGAGAAGGAACAAATGAAACATGTTCCTTATGCTAGTGTTGTTGGGAGCTTGATATACGCTATGATGTGTACAAGACCTGACATATGTTTTGCAGTTGGAATGGGGAGTAGATACCAATCCAATCCAGGTCAAGCACATTGGAAAGCCGTTAAGAGAATACTGAGGTATCTGAAGGGAACTGCTGATTATAAGCTGAATTACTAAGGAAAGGATCTGCGACTTGAAGGCTATTCAGATGCTGATTGGGGAGGAGATTTAGATGAAAGGAAATCTACCTCTAGATTTGCTTTCTTACTGAACAATGGCGCTATATCATGGAGTAGTAAGAAGCAAACATGTATGGCATTATCCACGATGGAAGCTGAGTTCGTGGCATTATCAGTAGCGGTACAAGAATGAGTTTGGCTTAAGAGATTTTTGGATCATTTAGGTGTTATTGAGAAAGCTACACATCCATTATTAGTTAACTGTGATAGCCAAGTAGCTATAGCGTACACCAAAGATCCAAAATATTATGGTAAGACCAAACATATAGATACCAAGTATAACTTTGTCAAAGATATGGTTGCACGAAAGGATGTGAACTTACAGTACATATCTACGCATAGAATGGTAGCAGATCCTATGACAAAGCCAATACCTAGAGATGTGTTTTGTGGTCATGTAAAATCTCTAGGATTGCGTAGAGTCTGATGTACTGGATATTGTAATTTCCCTGAGTTGTTCACATTTAATGAATTTGTGTTTTCATCATTAATGCCTATGAATCTTTGTTTGATCTTTATGTATCATAATGCTTATTGCATTACATTAAGTTGAGAAAGTATGTTGGACAGATATAAGATTAGCCCACTCACATGGGTAATCGCCTCTATTTACTATGTGATAAATAGAGATGAGACGGTTTTTAAGCTTATTATCTAGATGATAATCGAGAGCTCAAGCTTAAAATATATATGTCGCCTTAACTAAGTGTTAAGATGAGGACATGATATGTACTATATCTGAAAGTAAAATACCCCACATATTTTACTTTATCTGTCTAAGATGCCAGATGTGAGTTCTGATGAATTTTGTGAATGAGTAAATATGTGAACTCAAGTTAGATATTGGGTATGTCTGAACTATCATTTGTACGGTATTGATGGTGTAGACATACGCTCCATAGGAAAGGAGTTAATACCATAATACATATTTCATACTACGTATGCATGAGACGATCAATAAGAGTGGCAAAAGTTTAATCTCAACTTTTATGTCGTATGAGACTCTTGAGGAAAAGAGTTCCTCAATTTAGTGCCCTCATGACTCTTATTTATTCTCGAGATTTCTATTTAGTGTTTGCTATCTTAGAATGTTGCCAATGGTCATGAGTTGATTCGATCTAATGGGACATTTCTAGAAAAGCAAGCTGAACTGAAATTGAGAGTTTGAAGGAAAGAGGAAGATCGATTTTGGAGAATCACATTGTAGTTTTGTATTCACTGGTCGACCAATTATGTCTGTCTTTGGGATAATCATAATTGTGAATACAATAAATATATTATTGTTTAAAAGAGATCAAGAGAGATATAAATGTGATCATCGATCTAGGGTACTGTATACTAAATTTACTCGAAATGTGATGCCCATTATGAGCTGCTATATATTCCTAACAGATGTATAGCAACGAGCTCTCAAAGTATGCTGATCGCACGGACTATTCACCAGTATGAACGTTGTAGAAAGGTAAAGAGAATCCTGTTCGGCCCACCATGTGTGAGTGGGAGATGATAGTTTTATTTAATTAATGTGATGGGCCTAAGTTGGTCCGTCCGCCCATGTTGGGCCTAAAAGCCTAGCCCACAAGTTTAGGGCCCATGGATGGAGGCACATGTTGAAGGGTTGTAACTTTTGGGGGAATGCCTTTTACCGAAAGGACACGTCCTTTGGAGAGTACGTATTTAAGGGAGAAAAGAGAGAGAGGAACGCACCCTTTGATAGTACGTACATTCCTCTCCTCTCTCTCCTTCCAAAAAGATAGAACAGTAAGCAAGAAGCGACACCCATCTTCCCTTCAAGGCTAATTGGCGTCATCGGATCGAACATGGCTAAATTCTCTTTCTCATATCGGCGTTAGTGTTTAGTCTGTGGATACAAGGTACGCTCGAACTCGTGGTGTGCCTTTGATCGGTGATTCATGTTTGTTTTTCCCGGGCTCGTCTTCCGCATAAGTTTAGGGGTTCGATTTAGTGTTGAATCCAGTTTCTGGGAATCAGTAATTCCCTACAACGTGGTTCGGTCCGAGTATCGGTACCTACATCCACGGGGGTGGCTAGTAGCAAAAAATTCACTAAAATTGGAGAATCATAGTTTACAATCGCTCAAACGTTCAAGTGTTTCCCACACCTATATTTAACCCCAAACCCAAAGTATTTATAAATAAACAACTCAATTGGGAGATAAACTCACGGTAGAAAATTACCGCGCGTTCAAGCTCAAAATACAACGCTCTACATATGCCTGGTTCGCGTACGTACCAAATCGCATATTTCTCCAAAGCTTCGCGCGACTTCTCTTTCTCGTATGGGTGCTCTGGCGTGAACATGCAGCCTTTCCTTTTATTGCTTCGTGCGGCTTTGTCTACGTAGGCTGCGGCAACTTCAAAGGACCAGAAAAGAAGAAGACCTGCAAAGAAATATTTCCTTTTATACGTGGGCCCAGGTCAAACTTTGACCTGGGCACACCACAATTTTGCCTTTCACGTGCAGGACTTCACAAACAGAGGTTCTTTCGTCTTTTCTTTTTCGTAGGATTTCGGAGGACATGCGTCTCCCTCCTTTCCTTGATGAACGAAATCTTGCCCTTTATATATATAATTTTATATTTCAAGCGAATCGCATTTTTACAAATGTTCAAACTCGAGACATAATTTAATAGGGTTCAAGATGGGTAGGTTCCAGACTTGAATCCTGCACCCAATCCTATTATAACCGATTCTCATTTTTTGGACTTTATACCTGATTTTGTTTGCATCGATCCCTATTTTGGAAACACCCTGTTTTTCCGATTCAGTTCCAAGGTCAATCATGTTTCCACTAGAACTTGTTTTACAACTGTTCAATCACCTATACGACTTCGAATTTTACATCAATACACAAGAAAACAATGTAATTCTCCTAATTTGTATTGAAACATTAAGCACATGTAATCAATAAATACATAAACTTTTTGACTAAACAAAAAACTAAGGATCCACAAGACTAATTATCATAAACAAGCATTATAAGGCAAAGCGAAAATCCTATGCGATAGATGGTGTGACCGTGAGCCGGTGAAGCGAGTGAGGAAGAGGAATGATGAAGGAGGAGGGCCGTGCGAGAGGGAAAAACGCGGTTCTAGGATTAGAAATCGAGGGGGGTGGGGGGGAAGATAGGGTTTTGGAATTTTGGACTCAAAAAACTAGTTTCTAAACCGGTCCAGTCAATTTGGTTCCTAGGTTGGTAATCACTCGGAACCGGGAATCATACCGGTTCAAACCAGTTCCGAATTTTGGGAATCAATTCCCAAACCTATTTTCAAGGTTGGCCGGTCTGATTCTAGGGTAGACTCAGTCCAGTTGCACACCCCTAGCAATGACAACCATCTTAATTAGTTCTTCGCCCAATAACATATTGTAAAGAAACTTCAAGGATGGCAGCCTCCACATAGGTAAATTATAATGTACCAACATTCAACGGTTGAGATTTATCCAATTAATTTTTTTTTTGGTCGGTCCTACGCTAGTCCTACTCTAACACTCACTCTCAGACTTTTGCCCTGTCTCTTTGCAGGGCGTGGGAGTTGAAACGCACTCCTGAAATGAAATCGTCCCCACCCCAATTCCCCCTGAGAAGGTAGGGATTTGAACCCCCAACCTCCCCCTTCCAAGATGGAAGAGTGGCCACTGGAGCGAACCCCCAGTGGTTTATCCAATTAATTGACTTGGCCAATTATTATCATCCGAAGATAATTGATATACAATGTCACCGTCTCTCCTCTCCAGGACAAGATTAATTGAAAGTGAACTTATCAATTTAAGCAATGAGTTCAAGTGCAAGAAATGTCTTTGAGACTTCCAACAAGACTAGACTAAAGGGAGGATACCCGGAAAAGAGATTTCTTTGAACTTTTCAATAGTTGTTCTTTGAGCATTTAAAGAGCCCTAGACTAAAGGGAGGATGTCAAGGTGGAAATTTATTTGAGCTATCTAAAATAAATGAATTAAAGAGAGGATGTTCGAAAATGTGATCTTTCGGAAAAATATTTTTAGGAAGTCATTTTCCAAGAAAATGATAATACTTTATAGTATTCAGTTAAAGGCTAGAAATGAAATAGAAAATATTTTCGGCCATTTGGTAGACTAGGGAAAAATTACAAAAATTCAAATTTTTAATTATTTTTTACTTGCCGTGGCTAGCCACTAGCCAAGGAAGAAGGAAAAAGAAAAAGAAATAAAATAAAGAAAAAGGAAAAAGGAAAATAAAAATAATTAAGAATTAGATTTTTTTAAAAAAATATTTTTATGAGAACAAACATTTCAATAAAGGACTCGAGCCCAAGCACTGAGTACCCACACATGGCCTTTATGGATTAGAACTCGAGCATCATGGACTCAAGTACGACCTTTATAGACCTAGCTAGGGTGTTGGGAAATTGGGCACAGGCACTAAGGGCTTGGGCCTAACCTTGATGGACCTATGCCCGAGCACTGAGGTCTTGAGCCCGGCCTCAATAGACCTAAGCTTGAGCACCAGAGACTTGATCTTGAATGCAGGGGACCCAGAAACAAGAATTGGGGTTCCTGTGTCTAAGTGTAGAGTTTTGAATTTAAGCATCAATTTATAATCATATTTTGGAAAATAATTTCTATGCCTTCCTATTGTACATCCATGATACTTCCTGGATTATCGTAACTTTAGACTTCCCTGCCTCCTCCCTGTGGGTAGGTAGCAGTGAGAACCATCGCAGATAGTTATTCAACCACGTGAATATCTTAAGGAATCTCCAGAGAACGGTGCCATCTAGATAGGAAAATTCTAACGAACCAACATTCAATGACTGAGATTTTTTCAAATAGTTGACTTCATCGATTATTCTCATCCAAAGTTAGTAATTAATGTGTACGGTACAATATTGTACTGTTAAAGTGTTCAAACGGAGATCGTACACGAATGACAAACTCACAAGCAAAGGACCTAGGCTCGGTTCACTACACTCCCGTTAAAACGCCTCACATCAATCGATTATGAATAAATTTGTACTCCATACTATCAGAAATGGGGAAAATAAGCTGGGTAGATACTTGTGTAGAGAAAAAGGGTAGCTTAATGTACAAGCTTATATTATTTGAAGTCATTCATGTTTTAAGAAATGGAGAAATTCACATTAAAAGAGAAAAAAAAAAACAACCCGATGCACAAGTTTTAATGTATATTTATCATTGCAATGTCCACTGGATCCTTTATGGAGCAAGAACTTACTATAGGCCATTTCTACAATGCCTTGAATTAGAGGACTTCACAAATTGTTTCAATCATGCATTAATTTCTTTAAAGGATCGGCAGAAAAATTCATAGCGCATTTTGTGCAAGATGTTTGTGGCCGTCATTTTCTTAATGTGCATTACACATTAGGGGTGTCAATGGATCGGGGTCGGGTCCGGTTTTGTTGTTACCCGACCCGACCTAAAACACAATGGTCACACACTGTGACCCGACTTGAACCAACCCGATACACATTAGACCATCTAATGTGTTTCGGGTCGGGTTGCTGGATTCTCTCTCTCTCTCTCTCTCTTTTAGTGTTCATTTAACGGAAAATGAATTCCTTGGAGAAAATGTTTTCCACTTTTCAAAAGTGGAAAACATTTTCCTCACTTGATCTCTCTTATCTCATACCTTTACAAATCCTCACTTTCTCCTCCCATTTCTTCTTATTCTTTTCTTTTTTTATTCGAATTATTTTTTAATTTTCTTTTCTTTGTTTCCCATCTTCTTCTTTCTAGTTGTCGAACCAGGTGAACCTCAAGCTCATCGATATCAAACTCGCGTTCGTCGATCTAGCGAGCCTCGAGTTTGACACTCGCGCTCGCCAATGTGGTGAACACCAGAAAATATTTTCCTTATCGAACACTGGAAAATATTTTTTGAAACAATTTCAAGTTTTAGCCGAACACTAGAAAATATTGTCATTTTCCTGGAAAATGACTTCTAGGAAAATATTTTTCGGAAATGACCAATTTTCCGCGAAACAAACGGACCCTTAATATCCATAATAGGAAAGTTTTTTTTTCAAATAATAAATTTCTTAAATTAACAAATTAAAATTATATTTGAATATAAATAATATATGAATTTAATATAAAAAAATTCAATAACAAAAAATAAAAATAAAAATAATTAATTTAATGTTATTTTTATTTATATTCAAATTTAATTTTATCTTATAATATAAATTAAATATATAAATATATATTTATTACATATTTCAGGTGCCTTTAGTATTTTGGGTATATTAGTACAATTTTCTTTTTAATAAAATTTTATTAGAGAATGATGGAAGGGGAGGGGTTTTCGAAAACACGTATGTTTGTGTTTGTTAGATTGTTTGGAACAGGAGTGTTAACGTGTTTCGGGTGGGAACATTGTTCCGACTCTAAACTCGACACGAAACATGTATTCTACTTGTTTTATATTTGTTATCTGAACAATATCAAGACCCGAAACATGTACCATACTTGTTTCGTGTTCAGGTCGTGTTCGGGTCGGGTCGGGTTTTTTTGACACCCCTACTATGCATGTGCACCAAACACATTTATGCCTCTTGGAGGTTAGGTTACAAAACTAGAATTGGCACGACATCGTGAAGCAACCACCTTTGCCCAGTTTGGGCCAAACCTCAAGGTTACCACTCAAGCATTACTCAATAGAGGTGCGTGAGTCACGGACCAAAAAATTCTAAGCTCAATAAACCAAGCAAATGGCCCAAGAGCCCAAAAAGCCATGAAATTTCTAGAGGTCCATAACTTTTGTTGTGACCTACCCTTGAAGGGTCCCCTTCAAGGATAGATTTAGAGGAATTGTTTGTTAGACGGTTTGAATGGTACATATAAGTTAAGGTCTCGGATGGACCCTCACTCAATAACACCACAAATGGCTCAATCATAAATGTGGTCTCTCCCAAGACTAAACCTTGAGTGACATGAGTTTTTAATTTAAATTTGAATTGATCCTAAAAATTCGATGTAAAGAATCACCACTAACCTAATGAAGTGGCTAGAAATCAAGTGAGGAATGGAAGAATTTCTATGCAACTAAAAATGGTTTGTTAGGGAATGTTTCTAAGTGCAAAGAGAGAAAATTTGGTCAATTGTTTCCCAATTACTGCTTCAGAAGTATTGGACACTTTGAAAACTTTATCTTTTGTTTTGTTTTGGGGGTTCCCGCCGCCCGCATGGGGGCGGGGGGGGGGGGGAGAAGTTGTTTGTCTCATTTTGCTGTTCTCAAAATATTAGAACACCTGTGGGAAGACTGATTGCTCAAGATACAATAACCATTTGAAACCAAAATATAAAAAAGTATAGAAGCTACAGTTGAATGGCATTGTGGGGGGGAGCAATATATCATGCGCTTGGAAGAATATAAACACTCTGTCAGAAGGTGTGAGTTGATCATTGTTTCTTGTGCGCGTGTCACCTTTCTACAATTGCATGCAATGGACATGATTCAAACATGTTGGGTTGTCACAATAAAGGTTAGCATTTAAGAGTGTATGAACCAAATCATTAGTCCAATGATAGGCAAGCATTGGGGTATAAAACCAGTGTTCAATCTGCTTCAGTTTTTGAAGATGAGCCTACATGGTAGGCCAAAAGCCCAGGGGAAGCCAGATGTATCAAGAACTAGTTCTAAGAAACCACAGAAGCTGTACGTGAAAGCACAGAGGTCTTTAGGGTGTGGATTTTGCTCACGACCTGAGCATAACTGAGGACTTTCGAACTGAGGACACTATTTGAGTGATGGCAGATCAAAGCCACGCAGGATGGAATCGGTTACAGCCTGATTCCCGTTTGTCGGGATGGTGCGGGTAATTAATCAAGGCCTACAGTGAAGGCAATCCAGTCCCATTAGCAACTAATTTTTTGAGCAGGTTCAGAGTCAGGTTCAAAGTATTCTACGAAAAGATAAGATGAAAGCAAAGTCAATCACCAGTGCTTTACAGCAGAGACTGGATACAGTTGAAAACCCTGGATGAAGCTGGAAAAGTGAAATTCGTGAACGTTTCAGGCACATTTCCACTTCTCTCTGGGTGAGATGCAAAAGTACATAGACTTGGAAGATGAAGCTTCGACAGAGAATGTGGCAACAGAAGCGGATTGTCATAGTTGGACCACATGGATTCAGAATTTGTATTGAAGAATGGTTTCATATAAATTCTAGAAATTTTTTTCTTTATTCTAGTTTCAATTTAACTCGATTTTAGCCCTTGTTATTGTTCTTCTACTGTCTTTTATTCTCCAATTACGTCAAAATAGGAAAAAAGAAAAAAGAAAATTGATCTGGAGAAATAAAAATCGTGTCGAAAGACATTTGAGCACGATCATTTCCAACCAATGGAAAATGATACAGAAGCATAATAATGTCTTTTAGGCGTCATCTTTTTCAGTGGGTTCTTCATCATATTATTAAATTAATAAATGGTCGTGTGTAGTTAGTAATGTGATTTTTTATGAGCTCTAATGGTTGAGATTAGCGATAGATCTTCAGGTCTCTTTGTCAATAATCTTTGGTAACTCAATAGACCACGTTGGTTTCTATAAACCATAGGATATCTATAACTAATCAAGCTTCCATTCTTCTCAAATCTAGCTTTGCATTTGGCTTCTTTTTTATTTTTATTTTAGTTTTGCTCTCTTTTATTTCTCCGACTATTTCAGATGGTATCAAAAAATTAAAACATGAATAGAGACTATTGAATAATAGAAGCTTGATTAGTAAAAGACACGTGACCGTTTATTGACTTGATTACATAATAGGGTCTTTGCTAACAAATGTCTATAAAGCACTGAGCCAACTAAAAGTGATAATAGCCATTTCAAAGACATCTTGAAAATGAAAAAAAATCATGCATTTTAATAAAATCACTTACTTCAAATAATAAATCATAAATTTTCAAAGCACATTTAGTGAGGTTTACCAAGCACCCTAGGAATGCTATTTAACATTTTCCAACAAAATAAATGACTTAATAATAAAGAAAACACTTGAAAAAAAAAATACTAGAACTTCAATTATGCTCTTGCTTCATTCTCCCTTGGAAACAATCAAGCTCGGTGTTGAAAACCATGATGAGCTGAGCATGTCTTTGTATCGATCTTCCGCAGCTCATCCTCTGCAATTCAGGTGCTTTCACTTGCTAGCTTCAGTAGTTGTTTCATCAAGAATCTACGATCAAAGTAGTCTCTCCAGGACCTCACCTCTTTAACATCTAACACCATCTTGAATGACATCTTTTTATTGGCAACCGACTAACTCGACTTCTAGAAGGCAGCAATCTCTCTATCAACCTCTCAAAAAGCAAAGCTCGAAACACTATAGGGTTGATTTGTAGTGTGGGTGGTAGCTCTATAACATAAGTATAAGATAAGACTAATTTTCCTCAACTTCCTTGACTTACACGTCACAATTGCCCGTTGGAAACGTCTCTCGCCTTATGCAGACAACTACCAATCCTTCACTCCGCTTTGTTGATTCACTGCGGAAGAATACGCTTCGTTGCTAGCCTTCAGTACTGCTCTGACCTCCTCACAATACTTTCGTATGTGGCCTGCAAAAGCCTCACCATCACCGCTAACTCTAGTCTCTTGTGAAAGTGGAACTAAATCAAGTATTTGTTCAGGATTCAATTCATCCGCATGGATCAAAGAGAGGGACCACTCGCAATTAGATGCACATATGAATGCCACTTGTAATTACAAAATGCAACTCATATGTATCGATTCGCACAAAAAAGAGAGAGAATGAATTGACAAATTCTCTCAAACAGGTCAAAACAACACTAGAAAAATCCATTTTTTTCCTCATACTTTCACTACCATCGGTCCCACATTCAACAATATACGACTGTCTTGTCTACTGTCGCTTCAATGAGTTGCAATTACCTTTTATCAGGATGGAAGAAAGGATTGACATTTAATTTCGTTTAATTGGAAATTTAGGGATATTGGACATCTTGGGACAATGATGCCCCTATCCATGGTGCAAAATACAGCATGTGACACGCACGTGGTTGTTATGACTGAAGATACTAAATGTCGGAGAGATGGATGATGATGATGATGATGATGATGAGGAGGAGGAGGAGAAGCAGAAGGAAAAGGAGGAGGAGAAGCAGAAGGAAAAGGAGAACGAGAAGGAGAAGAAGAAGACGAAGACTAGAGCACCATTTTACAATAGTCTGGGACAAACCCTTCCCTTTGAGGTACTTTAAGATAAATGCCTCCTGTTTTTGAAATTTTCTCAAAATTCAATTTTGCACCTTCATCAGTTTGATTTGGTCATAAATCATAATGTCTAGTTGTGGCTTTCCGGGTATATCCCTTTCCCTGTCGCAAGTTATACTGCCCCCAGATCTTAAAAAATACTAGATTTTCATTGAATCTCCAATTCTCTAGCTGTAGATAATAATGGAATATCAATACCCTTTTTGTTGAAGGCCTATTGGTTCGTTTCTTTATCATCTCATTCAATCTCTTAATAACATCCACTGAAAGGAAAATAAAAGAGGCAACAACCATGGTCAAGCTCGATTTGGTGAATCAATAGTCTCCCTCTGTTCTTGCGACGGAAGACTCTAGGTGTATCAAATCCAATGAGAAGAAAAAGTAGTGTCAACAACCCTGCTTGGCCTCGTCTGTCACACTTGAACATGCACATCAAAGCCCAACCTTCTCTGATTCAGATTTGAGACAGCAAACATAAACCAATTCTAAGTGCTTCCCAAGAACGAGGAATTTGATGGGAATGTAATCTCCGGCAAGGTTTTCTAATTGGTCTTGGTCATGTTGACCAGGTGGTTCATAAATGTTTAAAGGTCCAAGAGATGTAAATTAATGCAGTTGAGACTAAAAGGAGCAGACAGATACTTCTTTGAAGTCTAAAATGCATAAAAATTTTCTCATGAAAAATTTCAAGCATCACTGAATCCCATGGACACTATTGCTCCACTTTTTGTCCAAGCCACAGCTGCAATATCAAATGCTAAACAATCAAAATGTATATGCAAGTGTCATGATCCAAAGGTTTCCATGCGCAAAGGACAGTGACTAATCCAAGAAGACACTTCTCCGGCCTTCTCTAGAATATTTGAGGAGTAGGCAATATTGTAATTGTACCCATTCTTGTAATAAATGCGGGTAGTTCGTAGATAGGGAGATGTGACTACCACTGTTAGATTGACCGAAAATGTACAGTTGTAAGTCGATAAGCACTTGTGTATAAAGGAGTCTCCTCCACTCATTTGTTTCATTTCACTCATTTGGATCATATCACAAATAAAGGTATTTCAGAGTTTCTCTCTCATAAAAACACATTTTACCTTCTAAGTGATGACATAGATGACCACTAGATAAGCCTCCAACATAGAAGCACTAAAGCTAAGCTAACAAAACCATAGCTTCTTTAGATTCTTTAAGTTTGTCATGAAATTCCTTTAACAAACTTCCAGGTCACTTAAAGTTGTGTCTCTATAGTGGATATTAATAAAAATAAACGTGACAGATCAACTTCATTTGGGAAGATCATGAGCACAACAAAAAAGTTATCAAGTAGAGGAACGAGACCCAGTATATTGTTGAGTTGAAAAAAAGTACTTGCCATCAAAAATATATCTCGAAGCTAATGCAGTCATGAAACATGTCATTTTAGAGACTGATGAAGGACAAGATGAACAAAAGCTGGAACCATCCTTCTTCCACCATGCGGAGAGCGTTACCACAGTTAAAAACAAGATTACGTAGGGCACTAACAGCACTTTCTTGGACATCCTGAAAATAACATTGTAAATCATGCTCAATTTATCTGCTTTCATGCACAAACATTCACCAAAACCTGTGAAATCCATAACCAAGTGGCTCCGTGGCATTTGATTCACCAAAGAGAAGGATAAATCAAGATACAACCTGTTTTGAATATAAAGACATGGGCATGATAAAATCATGTGGTGCGAAAAGCATGTCTAGCAGCAAGGCTAAATTAAATTGTAGACACACATTAGAATGGTCAAAGACTTACTTCAATGTCAGAGCAAGTTAGAGTAATCAGTGGAGCAACACCACCTTCTCACCCAATAGCAACGCTACAAAGAAAATTTGTGGTTTAGCATCATATAAAACAAAAGCAAGTATTCCAAGTAGAGAACAAAGATAATGCGGAACAATTTGGACACACCGCAATAAACTACCAAGGGAAGAAACATCATGTTAAAGAAAAAATTGTTAATTACATAATTATAGAAGTTAGAATGAACAATTTTCATTATGCCAACATTGAAGCATTTTTTTTTTTTTTTTTTTTTTTTTTTTGCCGAGCATGAAAAATTGTTAGTTTTAATTTATTCGGTGGTTTAGCAAATGTGATTTCTTCCTTGTTAAAAGGGGAAGCCGTTTTCTTACAATCTGAGATTGTTATTTTTAATCCATGAAAAACGTTTTCCATAAATTGATTAGTTTCTTATCATCTAAACAATAGAAAGTGGGAAAGCGATATTTCTGAAATAATTTTCCCTCAAACTAACATTCCCTTAGTTTGTATTTCACTAAGTCTTATATTATGCCATTAGTCTGATCAATGGCCATGCATCAATCAAGTGATTTGTAATAGTGATAGAAATTAGAAGTTATTAAATGAGATCAAAGGACGAGATTGTCATACGCTAGTGACTCCAATATAAATGGATCTTCAATGCTCTGTCATTAGTTTTTCCTTTTTTAATAAACTTCTCAAAATTCAAATAAATTATAGGATATATTTTCTTTGTTCTAGTTTCAATTCATCTTGATTTTATCTCTTGTTACTGATCTTCTACTAGCTTTTATTGGTAGAAGGATATTAGAAGTATCAAAAGTCGTGTATGATAATAACTTTAGTGCCAAAAGTTTTCACTAGATCACTTAAGTGCCAAATTAGAGAACAATGATAACTTAAATGTCTCCAATAAGAAATTCTGGTCAAAATAAGTACTTGGCATTTATGATTAAAAGTTTAATATGATGTGACATCCTCAATTCGATCTCTATCTAAAGAATAAAATTACAACGGTTGACAAATCATGGAAAAGCAAGAGATGGTCACCTTAGGATAAAAATTCAATTTTTCGTTGGCAGCCATGAATTTTCAAAAAAGTGAAAATGGATTACGAACGAAGAGCCACGAGGGCCTAAGCCATGGACAAGCCCAATGGGCCTCACGCCCATCATGGGCAACCCAAGTGGGCCCATCAAGGCCAATTAAGCCACACTTAGTCCTTTGGAAGATTGTACATTAATTTACTCATGTGCGTGAATAGTATGTTATACTATAGTTTAATTAAATCCCTAAATTACCCCTTCTAGAAGCTTGTTGGCCTAATGAGACAAAATTGTTATCTTCCAAAGGGGTATAGGTGCCGAATTGAAGAAGGGAAAGGGAAGAAGCTAACTTAGTTAACTTTCTTAGTTCATTTCCAATTATAACACATGCTTAAAGGAAACTTAGAACAGAAGCCCTCATTCTCTTACTCATTTCTCTCTCTCTCCCTCCCCTTTGGCCAAACCCACATGTTTGATAGCTTGCCTTGATATCCAGTCATGTGATTTGAACACCTTGAGTCAACTATCCAATCTTCATCATATTTGATCAATTTATCACTTACCATGATGAGAGCCGTCACATCTTCTAACTTTGTGATGGAAGAGGTTGCTAGCTCTTCTTGTTCCTCTACTGCAAAGGACACTTGGAAATCCCACTCTTCTTCACTATCATTTTCTTTAGACGCTATGACATTTCCTTCAACTCTTTTGAATCAACAATCCCTGGCAAAGTGGCCTACTTTACCACAAGTGTAACACTATTCGTTACGCCTTCTATTCTTCTTATCTTCATTGTCATCCTTGTCACGATCACGGCGAGCTTCCCCAAGCTGAGGTCCCATTCCTTCTAGTCGCTTTTGCCATTCTCCATTACTTTTCCTATGTTTGCCATCTCTAATGCCTGCACCATTTCTACTCTAACCTTTGAACCCTCTTTTATTACTAAAGAGGGCACTTTCATCCTCCTTAACCAAGACCTTAGACATATCTCTATCTAAGGCCTCTTGGTTAGCTAATATATTCTCTAACTCTATTAGATTTGGCTTGTTTGTCCATCCACGGGTGGCCGTAACAATACCGTTATACTTCGGCCTTAATCTATGAATTATTATTCTTCTCAGTCTTGTCTTAGGGATGGCATTCTAAGGATCTAACTTTGGAAAAATATTGACTTACTGTCATATTTTGCTGCAAAATTAAGAGGAGCTCGTTTTCTAATCATTGTAATTTGGCATCATTTGTCCTCGTGTACAGTGTTGCCAAGTTATCCCAGGCCAATTTTACTGTCATATTTTGCTGCGAAATTCAAGTTATTCGCGAAATCTGTGCGGGTATCTTTAGCAGTTCAGGCGGAAGCGAGAGCTCTAGTAGAAACCCAAGATTTCCTCAGCACACGAAGTCATCTAAGTCTTCAACTTGAGTCAGACTCTTTAACTCTGATACGAGTAGTAACAGGAGTAGATCAGTTTGCTTGGGATGGGGAGGCGCTTATCAATGCAGCTAAGAGGAAGCTCATGGGCTTTGATGACCTATCGTTGGCCCATTGCAGTATGAATACGAATAAGGTTGCAAATTGGTTGGTTAAAGCCCATAGAGATAGATTTTCGGCCTTTGATTGGTTGTCCACAAACCCCGTGAAGCCTTATGGGCTCTTCTATGTTTCGACTCTAACATTTTGCACCCACAATCGTTACCCGAGTAATGAAAAGCATTCTTTTCTGACCAGGAAAAAAAAAGGCTTGTGAGTTGTGAAATTTGGTGTTTCTAGTTGCTCATTCTCAAAGTTTGCCAAGAGCTTTTACTCCCCATTTATAATGGTTATATATTCTGAAGTTCCGTGCCATAATTTGACCTATGTAGGTAGTGAGAATTTCAAAATTGTAATCGTGGAATTAGATTATATAAACCACAAACGGTATTCTTCGATTTGATTCTTCACTTGTTATATTACGGAATTGACTCAAGATTTTTATTACCCATAGCATGATTGCTCATTATATATTGCAATTAACTTAATAATTATTTTTCCGATTTATGTCTGTCGATTTGAAGCTTTAATTGCACATGATAATCTGTTTATGGCACCGAATCGAGTTTCAAAATTTTAGGTTTCTAGGGTTGTCAAAAGCTGAGATTTTATGTTTTTATGTTATACCTTCGTCGGTAAATGGCTACTTATTTTGTAATTAAAAGCTTTGGTTTTGCTCATACATGCATTCAATCAGTGTCTTTTAGAGTTATAAGTTTTAATTAAGTATATTTTCTTTCAGCCGTTGGATTATTCGCGAGTATCTTCGATTTTTCTTATAGAATTTGTCATCAAATCAATGGCTGATACATGTGTTAATTCACATACAATGAGCAGATGTTACATTTACGTCATGCCCATCAAAAAAATTTGATTTGATTTTGCTCAAATTTGAAGCGAAAATCATTCTGGTCTGGAATGGATCAAATCTGGGTCGTGAATCGGTTCTTGGGACCGGTTGGAGCTTGAAGATGAATTGGGCACGTATGGCCAGGCAGAGCGCACCCGCGACAAGTGAGATGTGTAGGCGCATGCAATGTCGTCCACGCTCCAATTTCTAGGTTTCAACACGGTGTTTTGCTTTGCGCTTTACTCATCGGGAATTATTTTTCTATAATTTATTAATTTTGAGCCTTTCGGAAAATTTAGCTAATACTTTTCCTCCAAAATTTTGACAAATTATGTAAGTGCATATTTTCTGTACGGTGTTTGGTATGCCGTTAAATTGTGAGCATTGGGATAATTTTAACACTATGCTATAAATGCCTTTTCTTTCTGCTAATGGGCTTATATATAGTATTGTTTGCAATGTTCTCCTGTTTATAAACTCATACTGTATTTTGAAAGGCTCCATTCTTTTGACTTGGAATATATAAAATCTCTGGGAACGTTGATATTGACTTGGAATGAATTTTCCTTTTATACTTTTTGGCCCTTTGCACGGTCAACCAAGAAATAATACAGAGAACAAGTTAAAACAATTTCTAAGCCTTATATATGAATGATTAAGCATGTTGAAAGTGATAAAAGAGGATCATGAAAGCATTATCTTTACCGAGCTCTTCCTCTATAATCTTATGGTGTAGGAGGTGTATATCCGTGACACGGTCTGGAGTTACATTTGTTAGTGATTTGTGACTTTCATTTCATCATTGAGCATTCAACTTTGAAAAGTCGATAATCTAAGGAAAATTGCATTTGCATGAGAAAAATGGACGGAATAGAATGGGTGAAGGAACATATTGTGATATCGTGTTATTGCTATGGTGTAAGCTCGTTATAACATGCTTTCACCCTTTATCGATGCTTCAATTTGCATCCTTTTATAATTTGGACTGAATTGGATTGCAAAACAACGATGAATGTATCTAACCGATGCACTTCCTGCAAATCAAGCTTTACATCCAAGGTTGGATTAGATTATAGACCTTGGATGAAGCTAAGAAAGTAAAATTTATCAACGTCTCTGGGAACCATCTCCAGATCTCTCGCTGACATGCGAAAATATGTAGTACCTTGGTGGATGATGCAGCTTTAGCAAAGAACATGACAATAGGCACGGCTTCTAGTAGTTGGACCCCATGGGTTCAGGGTCTGCATTGAAGAATGGTTAGGCCGTTTGAGGATCGGCTGCTACCCCTTTTTGTGCATTAGCGAGTGATGTATGTATTTCATGCACGAACATGAAAGACAAAGCAAGATGATTGTTTTTGGGCTGAGTGCACGATTGAATTTTTATAAGTTGATACGGTGATACATTCTTGGCCTAGTGTACCTAATTATTTGAGAAGTTACTTGCTGGATTGACCTCAAAGTTTTGAGATCGCACAAAAAGATGACATTCCCATTTATATGTAGGCTTACGAATTTTTTTGAATTATCGGAAGGCAAGGATCTCGCATGAGCCATGACTCTTGCTCTCCATAGATGAGAATATTATGGTACTTCTTGCAGTTCTGTGCAACTATGTCATCAAAGAGCGATGCATAGAAATCTAGGCCAAGTCACAATTTAATGGCAACTTCAAATAGAAGATAGAAAACATCACATTCTTCGGCAAAACCTTCTGCGCACTTAAAACGAAAATTGGTGTTGGTTGCATTACGATATTGCTAACTCACTAACTTTTAACCGTTTCTACTTGTACAGCTCACAAAATGTTGGTAACTTAGTAATTCATTTGACAAATGGCATATTCATTACCCTAGCAATAACTTCTAATCCCTTACAATGTAAAATTAAAAAATTGTTGACTTACTAATCAATCTTACGTCGGTAAATTCATTATGATGTCGGTTATTTATTAATCTCTACCATGTTCACCTATAAAAGTTAAATGAAGTTGATGACTCACATATCAATTTGACACTGCGGATTTACATCATAAACTTTTCAAACATCTACGAAGGTTGAAGAATGTTGCAAGTAATTCATGAAAATTAAAGTAATGGCAACCAACAAGTAGAAACAAACAAAACTCAATAACGCTACGAAGAGCCATTTTTTAATTAAAATACCACCATCTCCAACACTTTCGTTTCAACCTAACGATTATCACCAAACATTTCCAACTTGACGTTCAATCGACTTGTACATCCTTCACACGCACGAGAAGTAAAACATGTTGGTCTTTGCAGCGCTCCAGTCATCTTGAGCATGGCAATTTTGCCGGCATGCAATCCAACAGGCTGGTAGTGAGAGGTTTTGAATTAGATAGCCAACATACAAGTGCTCGAACTCGACAGCTGACAAAGCAAACAGAAAATTTCACGTGCACAAGGTTACAGGACTATAGAACCGACAGGCCCAACTTATTTAGCAGCTTTCCTAGACGATCCCATAATCAAACAATAAGCTTCGGACGTATATTCTGGAAGGTCGCCGGCTGTTGATCTCGGGTTCCAGGCAAACACCAATTAAATATATAATCACGAGACATCCAAGCATGACATAAGGAACGATTCCAATCCCGACAGTTCTGGTCAAGACTACATACGTACCCAAAGCAAAGGCTAGCCCCATCGCGATTATCGCAACAACAATGCAAGTTTTGGCGGTGTAATAGTACCTCATCTGTTGGCGAGCGCCCAACGTAGAAATATCAAATTGTAAGTATACCGCCACGATGGATAAACTGAATGCAATAGTGTTAGTTATAACAAAGGCTTTGAAAGCTGCCCTGCCAGCAAGAGTAGGCATTCCTGAGTTGGGTCCATCATTGTTATAACCTCCGGGCATCGTAAAGGTCGCTGCGAAGGTGACTGTGGCTATGAGCACTGCCACTAGTACTTGAAGGTCAATTATTTTTTCTTTTGACGAATTATCATTTTCTCGGTTGGTGGTATTACTTCTTCTTGGGATAGACATAGCTCGTAGATCCTCAACAAATTGATGGTCTAACCTCTTCTTCACATGTTCAATAACCCAGCCTTGACAACCAGAGATTGCATTAGATTGTCGCAACACATGTTCAACTTTGGCAGCTTTGTAGCCGATCTAAAAAATGTACAGAAAGTATCAATTAAAGAGTGGTCCTTCCTGAAGAAATATTTGAAGACTCTCACTTTACACACCGAAAACCCATTTATAACAAAAAGAACGCCCGAGGAGTGCTAAATATAATGCTATAACTAAATGAAATTATCTAGGAGTTGGTTGAAAACCTTTTCCCAGATGGGACAAAGTGCAAGTTCTCTCTTTTACCTCAAAAACTATCTGAAAGGGGGCAGAAAAGAAACGGAAGGGTTTTAGCTAAATATTGTACAAAATATTCTGATTCTTTTGTATGAATATCGCTCAATAGTGGTTTTAAAGTCAAAAGGTGCATATCAACTTTTGGATTGGGATTTTGAGAAAAAAATTTTAAGTTAAATCTTAAAGCTACCTCTTAAATGGCTGACACCTCAGCGCAGGAGCCATTAGACAGTTCAAATCTATCCTGTATTATTCTTTCCTTTTTCTTTTCTTTTTTTTCCCCTTTACCTTGTCCCCTAAGATTAGAGGAACCCAACCCAAAATGTTCAGCATTGCTTTCAAGATAAGTAGGACACGCTATTTCTTTTGAACTGGTTGAAGACCCGCCTGTTGCATGAAATTTGAAATTTATACTAATTGAATTTTGTTTTCATGATATAGTATGATCATACGAAACAATATTTACAAATGTCATAAATTATATTTTAGACAACTAACATATATTTATTAACCAAACAACAAATTTAACTAGTGCTGAACATTGTCTTAAACTATACCTTGTTATTTGAATATTTTGTTACTAACAAAATATTCCAACTTAGTATTGATTCAAAATGCAGTTAACTATTGCTATTAATACGTTTTTTTGTTTTTTTGTTTTTGTGTGTATAATCAGATTTTTAAGTGGGTTTTTAATACGTGGGAATTCATTAGAAGGTTCAAGACTGTAAGTATTAACTGAATATATAAAGACTTATGTTTTTAACATTTTGGCAATAATAACTACCCACAAGATAATCAATTGGCCAACTGAAATTTGTATATGACAATGCATATGCATAACTATGTTCTAGATTAAAAATAAAAATTTGATTGCAACTTTTTAGATTCAATATTGTGTTACTTTTGCAATACTCATAAATTTATCTTAATAAGTTTTTCAAATAATTTAATTAATTTTACATTTCTTTTTGTCTTGAACGAGCTCCTTATAGATGGTGATGGGACCATACATTTTACATTGTTCCGAACAATACCTTTCATTCGCCAAAAATGAATAATTTAGAAGATTTTTTTAAATAATCACTTATATTACTTATAGAAATAAATGAACAATTTTTTTTATCATCCACGAAAATGTTTGGACATAAATTACCGATAATGAATATTTTTTATTACTAATTATTTCAAATGATACAAGTGATCATTTTTAGGAGAATATTTTCTAAATTATTTATTTTCTCTAAAACTCCATTTATTTTGCGAAAAATAAATGATTTGGAAAATATTTTACTAAAAATGATTACTTATATTGCTTAAAATAATTAGTCAATAAAATATTTTTTCATTGTTGATGACAACTTATGTTTAAATATTTTCATGAGCAATGAATTTTCTTTTGTTGATTCATTTTTATAAGCGATATAAGATATCACTTTTAAGAAAATGCTTTTCAAATCATTTATTTTCAGCTAAACAAATGCACTGGCATTTTTATGCAACATCCACTTTATAGATAAAATATTGAAAAAGAAAAAAGAGATATGAGCCTACACATTTAGTATATCATAAATATATACCAACTCATAAACATGAATGAACCAAAAACTTCACATGGCTATGCGAATGGATGTTGACATTCTGTTGTATAAACATCAATTATAGATTAAGCGGGATAAAATAGCCTTATTCTTTTTTTCCTGATTAATGTAATAGTTAGTGTGCTAATAAATTTTAAGTAATGTCGAAGGGAATGAAGCTTTGCTTAACACGTGGATTAACCATGAAGTTCAATTCTATTCAATTTTATAATTTAGATATGAAGTATGAAATGACTTCACTCTCTGTCCCTTTTCCTAAGATATGTCACCCTTAATAAAGCAATCTATGCTATGATTTGCTGGGAAAACTGAAATGCAGTCAATATGCTCAAACAATTGAATAAGCAAAACAAGTTGACTCCAAAAGATTTCAATTGGCTTGTTTGTTGGTACCTGAAATGAATATCCCCTGGACCACAGTTTCTAAACGATAGTGAAGAAATGACTCTGCAAGTGAACAAATCTTACTATATTGTGTTCAAGCAAGCATACCTCTTCATGACCTTGAAAAATTTGAATGGCGGTCAAATGATCCTTGTTTGTGGCCAAATGGTCCACCCTCTTGTCTCGTGCAAGTAAGTATATGATGTTGAACTGTTTATGATGTGTAGCCAAATGGAGAGCGGTGTTTCCATCAATGTCTTGTTCATTGATAATATCCTCTAGGATTGGCTTTCCCAATATGTACTTGACAACATTTGCTTGTCCTCCAATAACAGCTGCATGAAGAGCTGTTTGCCTTTTGTTGTTTAGTATGTCACAAGTATCAGGACAAGATCTAAGAAGCTCGTCAATCACATCGACAAGGCCTTGAAATGCTGCAATGTGAAGAGCTGATTGCCCCTCTTTGTCTACGACATATGCTACAGAATTATCATATTGTAGGAGTAGTTGAATTGTTTTGCCTTTGCCAAAGCAAGCGACAAAATGGAGAGGAGTCCACCCTATATCATCTTGTTCTCTGATCATTTCTGGTCTCTTGTCCAGGATTTGCCTCCAACCTTTGCAAACACAATACAAATATGTTATGATTTAGACTGTTTTTAGCATCTTGACATAGATATTTTACATTGCATTTCATTTCATTTAGCTTTCCCGTTTTTCTCCTTACTAGGGAGGAATATGTCATGGTTACTCTGAAGTTTCACTAATGATCTAGTGTAACACATGCAGAATCTAACTACCTTCAATCTAGCATGATGCAGGACCTTGTAAAGTTTTTTATTTTTTGTCAGAAATTCGTAAAGTTAATTGAGAAGAATCTCCTTTTTTATTCAGCAAGGCAACTGCTCGGTCAAGGGTAGAATTAAAGACCAAGGCTTTTAACTCTGATGCCAATCATTTTACTGGAGTATGGCACCTTCTACATTTTCCAATGGTAAAATCAGTGCACCTCCGTTTTTTCAAGTCGTCATAATTTTCCCTTAAGGGTTAAAAAAAATCGCATTAATATACCCCGGTCTTTTGGAAATGTGTTGCAGTGTGCCCTATCATCAATTGTCAACTGAAAAGGAAGTAATCATAAGGAGAAAATGTCGAAACAAAGAAGAATACCCAAAAAAAAAGGAACTGCATGAGAGTGAAAAGGGAAGACGTAGGAGTATGATGGTGATGGGGGTTGCTGCCACTGCCACCACAGGAGGGTATTGATGATGATGGTGCTTGGAGAATAAGATCTAGAGAGAAATTAAGTTCTTGCGAAAAGTACAATCTTCATAACAATGATTTTTTCGAATGAAAAAGTAATCCCAAATGCACCTGGTTCCTTGGGAAATTCTGTCGGATAATACTATGTACAAACTCTACTCTTCTTCTTTTAGTCCGCAAACTAAGAGAAGATGAACCAATTGGAACTTATTTAAATATTTTCAAAACATAAACCTCTAGTATAAGTGGTCAAGAGGCATATCCTTCGAAAAAAGCATGACCTTTCACCAATATAAAGTAATAACAAATAAATAAATGACTGCACTTTTTTCACTCTTTCTTTATTTAGACACTCCGTGTCACAGTATTTTTAATCATATCTCCCTTATGTGGCCGGTCAAATGTGTTGTCACTCTCGTTTTTGTCATTTCCTTTCCAGCGGGTGTCACTCTCCTACTTCTCGTCTTTCCACTCCTCTAGTGTCCCTCTTCATTCCCTCTTTTCCATTTTGGCTTCCGACACAGCCATTGGAGCAAGTATAGACTCTAGAAGGAGCATCGATGGAAGAGAGATTGGGCCAAAAGTTCCAGAACTTTGATGAGAAGTCGAAGTGAATATTGTTTTTCTTATTATATTTACAAAATACTAGTGCAGACGGGATCATCATTGCTACCACCGGCAATCTCACCAAAGAGGAGCCTCGCGCTAGAGAGAGAACTTCGGTTATCATTTGTTTAAGTGGGTTTAGAATCTCGTGATACTTACCTGGTAGTTCGAAGTGCACTGCGGCATGCAGAGCTGTCAGTCCCTTAGGGCCCTTATGAGAGGATGGCGACGAGGAAGCACATAAAATTGGCTCAATGATATCTGAACATTTTCGATGTGCTGCGAGATAAAGCGGGGACTCATCAACAGCATTAGTAATATCACATAGTTGAGGATCTTCTTCAATCAGCAACTCCACCACCCCCTTGCAACCTCCTCTCACTGCATAGTGCAGCGAGGTATCCTGATACGAATTCGGTTTCCTAAGTAGCTCTTTGTATTCATCAGGTTGAAGCAGTGCTTTCGCCTGATCAGTGAAAACTTGAACAACTTCACGGCTTCCTACTTTAGTAGCAACATGTAAGGGGGTGTCTCCTTTGTAGTTACCTTGCTGAAGAAGGGACAATCTTGATGGATGTTGAAGAAGATTTCGGATGAAATTTATCTGCCGGTATTGAGCCGCAACATGAAGAATGTTGTTCCCCTTTGACGTTGTTTGGTGGAAAAGTTCCTCTCCCTTTTCGAAAATTATTGTTGTTAGGGAAAGAAAGTTTCCTGACTTTGCAGCCTCATACATTTTAGGATGCATTCTCGCCCTCTCCATCGTTCCCAGGACACAGAGTAGTTGCAAGTGAACTTGTCAATATAAACAATCAGTTGAAGTAAGAGGAATCTTTTTGAGCTATTTAAGAGGACTGGTCTAAAGGGAGAATGCTAGAGAGGAAATTTAGTCGAGCTTCTCTGGAGTAGTAGAAAGGAGACAACTATATATATATAGTGAACCTTCAATTGTTCCTATGAAATCGAAATAAATTTATCAAGTATAGAGAATAGTTTCCAAAAAGTCAAATAGGTATGCCCGTTTGGACTTTCTGTTATCCACACGCAAACAAATAATACGTGGGGGCAACTCTTGTTAGAAGGAAAGAGGACAAGTACAAACCAAAAATAATAATAACAAATAAATTAGGACGTCACTATTTTCACCCCTTATATGATTAAATATACCCAATTTATCCGAGAAGACAAAGTTGCCTTCAATCATCCAATTACAATTTAAAGTGGTGGTCCCAAATTTATTGACTTTCCTTTGTTTTAGTTTTTATGTTTCTATGTAGAATTTAGTTACCAAAAAGACAAAATTACCATATATATCAAAAGGCATCTTTTTAATGTCATATTTTACTTCCATAAAAATTAGTTTTGTCGAAAAGAGAAGTTTCCAAGAATTCTAGTTCTTTTCTAGATTGTCATCAAATTTATAGATAACTTGTGGATTATATTCTAGAAGTAATGTAACATCGACAATTTTTTAGCATAATCATTTATTTATAAATTTTAATTTTTGTTGTGTATATCAACATCAAATCCAATCTTATCTGTCTTCTTAATACACACACACGATTAATTGGATGAAGCAAAAGAAAAATTCTTCGAAGATTTTCTAAAATAAAATCACAATTGAATTCTCCAACGTGAAAATTTAAAGATGAAATGTAATTAAATCAAAATATTGCATAAAATAATAATTTTTTAGATGCGAGTGAAATCTCATTATTTTGGATTAAAAAAATTAATATCATCTATAAAGTGTTTATGAAAAGAAATCAAGATAGCTTATCATGCATAATATTTTTAGTGTATTCCTAGATATTTTTATAACGTCTTACATGTTTTCTGTAAAAATATCTCGTCAATAGCAAGAAAAAGAAGAAGATAGATTCTTTAATATAGTTATTAATGAGACTTGATATATATTTTAGACTAATGAAATTAAAAATAAAAAATTCACCAAGAAAGTGAGCTTTTGAGATAAGATTGACAAAGAATAGATAGGTTATTATAAGAGCAATGACGTAAAAAGAACTTTTAAGTTTTTTACCATATCAAAGAATGTCTTTTTCCTTGCTATTGGTGAGGTACTTTTATAAGCATGTAAAATGTTATAGGAATATCTAGGAATATTGTAAAAAAAAAATTCTTTAATACACTAAAATGCAAAAAATATGAAATGCTTAATTAATGATGACAACTAGATTCTAAATAGAAATAGAAAAAGTAGAAGCAAAAAGAAATGGGGCCATCACTCTGTAATTGAATGATTGAAAGCTTTTTCTTTTTTTTTTAGTGTAGATTGGGTGAATTTAATCATATAGGTAGTGAAAAGTGCGGTCCGCATATAATAAGCATGAAATTGAGTTGAGTCCGCCTTCCACTTTTCATCAAAATCAGAACCATCGCACATGCATGATTCGAACATTCTTCTTGAAGAATTGAATGCGATTGAATTCATTTACTAAAGTAATGGCATTCGTGGGCCCACTTTTAGCTGTAGTTTCTTTTTTGTCCTTTTATTAACCGGCAAGTCCTTTACTCTTTTCGGTCTACATGGTCCTAGTTTCTCGTGAGTTATGCATTCTCATCATGTTACACGTGATGGACCCTAGCCAAACCAGGTCTCCCTCAAAGATTTACGTACGTAAACTTTTTTTGGGTGCACGAACTTAGGTAATGTTAGTTGACGCGCAATTTGAGGATCACCTTTACTTCTATGACCCATTGGCAAAAGTCAGAGCTCATAATAATATGTTTTCTATTGTGATGTTTGCATAATGTACCACAACCAATAAAAATCTAAAGAAAAAAAAATTAAGAAAGTTCAATGGCTATCTATCAATTTTACTATGTAGAAGAGAGACGTGACAAAGGCTAAAATTTAAAATAAAAATAAAAAAATGAAAAGGAGAAGGCAAGAACGAAGCTGTTTTGCTTTATCAGAGAGGACCAGCAACCCTCATCGGGGTGTTCGGGGTGTCAGAGACGCCCAGCGACTCTTGTTGGGGTGTCCGTGGGCTAGGGCTTGCAAGCCCTCGCCTACATCACACAAACGGTTGCCATTGTGAAAGAATATGTAGAACTGAATTCATACGACTACTCTTCCAATGTTCTGAACTTGTGCCTCTATGTAATATTAACTATAATTATGTCTGTTTATGGAACTGGTAATTGTTATCCTATCCGACCCCCTTGCGACGTCATGTGTATGTAGAAATGTATACTCAGTTAAGGGCAAAACTGCATTGGCAATGGGTTATTATGCTTAACTTAACCTTTTTTTCATGTATGTTGGTCTACACTTTGCTTCCCAATTGGTGCCATCATTAATCTTTTTTCAGTTCATTAGAAAATGGACTTATTTTTGTTGACATACACTTTCAACTGTCCCTTACTTGTAGAGAAATAGGAGCGGCTCCTGGGACTTGTGGACGATACCACTTCTAAAGCAGGTAAGTTGTCATATGACTATAGCTTGTCAACCGCAATTATTTGTATCTAATGAATCCGTAACAATCTGTCGTGTTCATTGCCTCTCAGACTGCCATTGCTTGCGAGAAGGTGTTGACAGTTTCTGCTGAGATAGATCATCTTCGGGTACCTGAAGTTCACTTTTTCTGGAATAATTTTGATATTACAGGTGAAGAACATGAGTGACCTTAGAGTCGTGCTTTCTCAAGTAATGACGTTGAATGTCGGATGTTGACCACATTATAAGTCGCTAACTATGCATTTCCTCATGTTGATGGAGACATTCTCCGGATTCTGTACAGTATTCATGGACAGCTGGGCAATTTGTTAAGTCTGCTAAAACAGTAATTCAATTGGACTGGAAATTGAACATATTGAGAAGTATGTGATACTTTATTTGATGCAAGAGAAAATCCGCAGCTGTCAGTCGAGTGAGTGGGCAAATTGGGTTGACAACATCGAAGGACTAGAGCCCGGACTTAAGCTCGCTTAAACTGTTAGGGTAGGACTTAATTCTTGGTCATCTCTAGTATCAATGAGTTTCCAACGGCATGTTAGGAAAGAGAGGCTGTTGATAATGACTGCACATGTTATTAACGCCAATCTTAGTTAAAACAAAATTTATAATTTTGAGTATATTGGGGTAGTAAAAAAATGAAAGGTGGTATCCTCATGGAAAACTTGATGTATATCTAAAGTCTGCACAAATGCTTTTGAAAGCTTGAAAAGTAACGTTATAGTAGCCATTATTTACCTACAAACATGTGGTTTAGATGCCCCAATGGTCAGCTCTTTACAATTATTCTGTGCCTTTCTATGTTGTACTCCAGTACTTCTTAGGTAGCGTAACCAACACACGGTACTGATGCGGTATATTGACAACACAGTTAGCTAAATAAGGGGCGAAATGTATAAAAGATAATGTTGTAATCTGTGTATTCTTACTGTTGTCTTTGTCCTGTTGCCGGTTACCTAGTTTCTCATATTCATGATTAGAGTTATCTGTCTACCATAAGTGCAACTTACCTGCCTGTTTATCGAGCACCGTGATTGGTCGAGGCGTTGTTGAATTTTTGTGATGACCTGGTGAGAATAAGTTCTCCAAAGTGTGAATTACACATTTTCGTGTTATGTCTTCTTTCTTTTCGATATTGAGGTGACAACATGTCGTGAATCACTTTATATTGTTCGAAGAATTTATTCCCTTTTTCTTTTCAAAAGTTTCATAATATTCTTTACTATAATGCACAGAAGTTCTCTTTCTTGTCTATTGTTTCTTTATAGATGTTGCAGCATAAAACTTTCAATCTGCAGAGAAAATGTGATTCCACGTTGCAGAATGACACTTCATTAAGCCATGCCACCATGGTGTAAATTTCTGCAACTTTTAGTTTGATGCTAGGAGGTAATACTTGACTGTAGTCGTGGGGCCTTTTAACAGCAATCTCTTCCTAGAACACTGTGTGTGCTACTAATGCTATGTGCCTAGACTAAGGACCTCGACTACGTTGGCATAACTCATCTTAAGCTGCTTCAATCTGTCTTCGCATTTCAATCATGAAATTGAGGGAAAGAGTATATATAAAGAAGAGGAACAATATCTTGACGAATGTTTAAGAAGGAACTATTGACTGGAGAACTTTGTATGGGAGTTGGTACTAGTGGGAAATCAAAATGATTCATACCAAATATTTTTTTACACTGTAGACATGAAACAACATAACGTCACACATTAAATCAACTGCAGAGCTTGCTAAGTTCTTTCTTGCTACAACCGAATCTAATATAATTGATGAATCTGCTACCCTATCTGCTTGATGCGGTGGATTGTCACTGAAAAAAGGAGAAAAGAATTTTACTGCTTAACCAGCAAAAAGAGCCACGTTCGTTTATTCTCTTTCACCTGGATTGAAATTCACGATTCATTTAGTGAAAAATTTCTGATGGAAAGTGGAGAATTAGTCGACCTGTGAAAAAGAAAACGAGGATGAAAGAAAAGAATAAAGTTATTTGCGCTTTTCCATTAATGTATCCTCTTTTTCTAAGTGGACACTAGAGGAGGTTCGCTGGGGTGCTTCTGTTTCTTGCCATTGACACCAACTACCAATTTAAAAAATTTCAATTTGTCGTGTTATTCGAATACCAAGCAGCGAGTCGTTCTCCTGAATTCTTTCATCCTTATCACCCAATTCCTTAGGAATCTAAATTACTTCTCGAGTGTGCTTTTGTTAATTGTTTTAACAGACTAGGCTTGTTTCTTTGTTCAGGAAACTAGTGAAGAACTTCATATCATTAGTAGATACCCACGATCAAAACCTTATAAATCTCGATGACAAATGAGCTTAAAGTTTTAAGAACACCTTAGCGGTAGTACCTTGAAATGGAGATATCAATGTCTCTACCTATCAATGCGGGAAAATGATACTAGAAGTACCCATAACCTTCGTACGACACTTACTTCAATACTCAAAATTTTTGAGTGATTACTTGAAACCACTTAAAAAACAAACAAACAAACAAACAAACAAACAAAACAAAACAAAACGACAACTTCAGTGCCATCAACGATTTGGGTTGCCGAAAAATTCTACATGGCAATATTTTATCGTATAAACTCTGACGGGCTTTCCTGGCATTATGAAGTCAACAATTAAACCTCTAAATGACGTCATTTAGAGATTGTTTGCCCCAAATTAAGGAATTGGGGCAAATTCATGTGTTCTTGAAAAACCCTAACCCTAACCCTAATTCCTCAAATTGGGGCAAAATCATCTTATCAAATCTCGTGCTAAGAAGAGCAAAGTTAGGACAGTTCAAAACTCGTCCACGATACGATTTCACTACAAGGCCTTATTTTCCAATCCTCCACTCATGGCCTCATCTTCACTGCAAGGCCTCCTATTCCTCTTCCAAGCTAGAAGAACCGGTCCCTTCTTCACCCATTCTCCAATTTTTCATCGTCCGGAGCTGTAGCAAAGGACGATGGAAGCATCATGAAGACAAACGAGAGTTGAGAAAGAGGGCTCCGTTCTCTACTGAGAAAACAGAGCTCTATTTACGGAGCCCTCTTTCTCCATTGCGTTTGCTCTGTTTTCTCCTCACTCTTTCTCCATTGCGTTTGCTCTGTTTTCTCCTCACCGTAAGCGCGCACAAACGCAAGAACTTGGAGATTATTTTTGGTGTTATTATTTTTCTTTTGCCCTTTTGATCATCACTTATGCAAACACTAAACTGAGTTTATCCAAAACAAACTTCCAACATGCAATTATTCCTCTCTTTGAAAACAAGACCGAACCAACCTCCCAATTTCTTTGACTTCTTCAGATCCACTCCTCATTTTACGCAAAACCAAACTCTTCTCCCAAATTTCTGTCCTGAATTCGTGATCTTCCGCTTCATTCATTTTGAAACAGTTGTTGGTTGAACGCCGCAAAGATAACAGAGAAGAGTTTTTTTTTTTTTTTTTTGCTCGGGGGGTGGTTAGAGAAGCCCGTTGTTTTGTTCACGTTGCCATAAAAATATTTCCGCGTTGGACTTTTTTTTTTAAAGCCACATGAATAAAAATGTAAAAAAAAAACTTACGATCTGTTGGAATTTGTTGCTAGAGTGACTTAAGTAATTGTTTTTTTACCAATATGACACTCAAGTGATCACTTGAAAAGTTTTGACATTATAAAGATATGGCATTTTTAATGTCCTTTTCCCCACCGAAGCTTTCAGAAATAGAAATTAATAAGGAGTGGTAAATTATTTAAGCTAGACCATGGTAGAATGTCCTTGTGGTTTAGAAAGCATGCATTTTGAAAGGTTCCATTTTTTCAGAATTATTTCCTATACTCAAACCAATTCCAAAATTAAGAATTCACTTGAGAACAGAACTTGCCACGGATAGGTATGTGAAAAATTAGGGGATTGGAATATTTTTAATTACTGGTAACATTGACATTGACTTGAAATTAACTATTCCATTTTTATTTATTGTTTGAGGTTTATGTCATTAAAAATTTGAAACTTATATCCACATGACAAAAATATCCAAACTAAATTTCGCCTAGCAAGAAACCAACAACTCATTTGCCACAAACTAATTTTTGTCTCATGAAAAATTTCAAATTGGTAAGTTGACCAAAGATTACCCTCAATGTTAGATCCTAAACTACTAATGGATGCTAGATTTGGGTCAAGGTACCAATTTGGGGTAAATATATCATAAAAAACTAGTTCAAGAATTTTTGTGAGATGAAAATATTGTTTGGGATATATATATATATACACATTATGTAATATCAGTTTAGGGATTTTTAAAGATAATAACACTATTTTTATTGCCTCTTGTATGGCCAACCAAGACAGAACATAGAAGAAGTTGAGACATTTTCTAAGCCTTAAATATGAATGATTAACCATGTTGAATTTAATGCTGAGGATTACAAAATCGTGTTTGCCGAGCTTCCTCCTTTACAACCTTATAGTGTTGGAGTTGTATTTTCCATGATGTAGTCCCGTGATTACATTTTGTAGTGATTAATGACTTTCATATGATCATAGAGCATTCAACTTTGGAAAGTGGGACAATTTAAGGAAAATTGCATTTACATGAGAAAAATGGACATAACAGAATGGATAAAATATATATATATATATATATATATATATATATATATATATATATATATATATAATGATATATGGTGTCATCATAGTGGTGTAATGTTGCCATAATGTGCTTTTGCCCTTACTTGATGCTACAATTTGCACCCCTTTTTACCATTAAACCAGTGGAAAAAAAGAGGAATGTATCTAACCAATGCATTTCTTGCAGACCAAGCTTTATATTGATGATTGGATTGGATTGAGGACCTTAGAAGAAGCTGGGAAAGCCAAATCCATCAACATCTCTATGTTGGCGCCTGATTTTGGTCGACAATTTAAGTGTCGATTCTTGTAAAGATACCAAATCAAGATAAAAAAAAAAAAAAAAATAGCAAGAAGAACCAAAATAATAAAAATAAATAAATAGGTAAACAAATAAGAAGCAAATTAAAAATTTAAAAAAAAAAAAAAAAAAAAAAAAAAGGTCTAGTTTGGTCTTGATCTTCTATATGGCCCGCAAGAGGAGTTTTGTTCCATTCGCCAAACAGGTCAGCTTCAGCCCGGATCAGTTCGCACGGCCCATGTCCAAATTCGCTGATCACAAGAGAAAAAGAACGGAAAAATTGCTCTGGCAGAGAAGCTTCGTTCGAGAAGCTTGTGTATTCTTCCCCCCGCCACCATTGGACGTCGCCTACCTCCTCCAGCCGTCGGACGGTGCTCGCCTCCTCCAGCCGTCGTCGATCCTCAGTCTCGGGAAGACACTGATTGGAGAGAGAACCATTTTTTAGGCACGCATGCACATCTGAGAGAAAACACACAGGCAAGGACGATTGAAGAAGAGGGAAAAGCTCGTACTCCCTCAGCGCGCTTCTTTTGAATTTCCTTTTCTTTGGTCATCCCTATCCGCCGGTAATCGCCATCGGTTTACCATCGCCGGCCATCAACTAACGTATGTACTGAAAGAGAACTAGAACGGAAGGCACCGGTTGAAATCGCTCGAGAGGTTTTTGAGCGCCCAGAATTCACTCTCTCTCACTAATTTCTTCCGAATCCTTCCCTGCCTCTTCGTTGTCAATCGTGTTTTGGCCGTGAAGTCTTGAAGCAATTCGTGTTTGTCTGAAAACTTCATTACCGGTGCTCATCCTGACCAGCGACGTTTTCCGGATCCGACTCGACTAAATAACTCAAATGACCTTTAAGGCCCAGACCCCTAAAGTAGAAGTTTGACCCATATGCGAATCCGGCCCATAGGCCAAGCCCGTGCCCCTTTGGCGAGGGCTGTACAAGGCCGCCCCTCGCCAAATCTGACTAGGGCCCTTGCCAGCGGCCATCGAAGGAAAAAGAAAAAGAAAAGAAGGAAAAGAGAAGAAAAAAAAATTCAAAAAAATATTTTAAAACTTAAAAAAAATATTCACGTCAGCATTTATCATGTCATGTAGGACGGCCATTATTCACGTCAGCAATTTCCAACTAAAATTGACCGAATTGGCTCAATTGGTACTAATGTGAAAATGTTTATGATTAAATTAGTCCATTAATATGTTTAAGTCTGAATTGATATCAACGCTATGACTTTTTTTGGTACTTTTCTTGTTCACAATTTGTATCCATGAATGGTTACATTGTTCGAGATTGGGCGCTAATCCTCCCCATGCATTAGCAAGTGATGCATATATTCCACACAGCGAACACCAAAGTCAAAACAAAATGATTTTTTTGCATGAGTGGGTGACTGATTTTTTATAGGTTGATATGGTGATACATCTTTGGCCTCATGTACCTAATCATTTGATGTTGTTGCTTACTCACTGAATTGACTTTGAAAGTTAATCTCAGAAAGATGACGTTCCCACTTCCAAGAAGGCCTATGAAGTTTTTGAAATAATCGGACAGGAAGGATCTTACATGGCCCACGACTCTTGCTCTTAACAGATGCTGAAAATGTTATGGCACTTTCTGTGGTTTTGCGCTACTGCGCCAAGAAGAGAGATGCATAGAAGTAAGAAGGCAAAGTCCCAATTCAAGGGCAACTTCAACTATACGCTAACAAACAGCTAAACATGACATTCTTCGACAAAACTCCGGGGGCGTGCAGACCTTCATCTTGAGCACGGCAATCTAGCGGGCGATCAACCCAACGATGGACGTTGACAGGTTTTACATTGGACAGCTGACATAAAAGTGCTCGAAATCGACGGCTGACAAAGTTAAAAAGAAAATTTCCTGTGCGCAAGGTCACCGGAATGTAGAACCGGCCCAACTCATTAGCTTTCCTCGCGACCAATCAATGAGCCTCGCTTTGAAATCAAGCAATGGCATCCCACACTTAAACAAAAACCTTCGGATGTATCTTTTGGGAGAGCTACCTAGCACCCACGAATGAGCCTCGTGGTCCGGGTAATCATAAAGTAATGACACAGTGAAGAGAACTCCCCACGCATAATAGGGAGCGATGCTTTCCCCGATTCTCTCGTTGGGTCCATGCAATACAGTTTTTATCCCGAAACCATAGGACATCATCATCCCCACTGTCGCAACTTCAATGCAACATCCCACGGTCGGGATGTGTCTTGGCTCTGGGCGATAGCTGAACATAGTACTTTCACAATGCGAGATTATTGCTATGATGGAACAAAGGAACGAACAAGTGTTACACATTACAAAGGCTTTGAAACTTGCCCTCTTAGCAAAAATCGCCATTCCTCGATCTGGTCCATCGTTGTTATAACCTCCAGGCATTGTGAAGGCCGCGGCGAAGGTTACTGTGGCTATGAGCCCCGCCACTAGTAGTTGAACGTCCATAATGCCTTTCTTTGACAAATCAAAGTTATCTTGGTTGGGAATATTACTTCTTGTGGTTATAGACACAGATGGTTGATCCAGAACAAATTGCTTGTCTAACCTCTTCTTACCGTATTCAATAAACCAGCCTTGAAAACCCGGGATTCCATGAGATCCTTTCAACAGGTGTTGAACTTTATTAGCTTTATAGTCGACCTAAAAATGTACAGAATATATCAATTAATGAGTGAAAGTTCCCTGGCGAAATACTTCAAAACCCTCATTTTACACACTCAAAATCCATCTATAACATACAGAACTCCCAACAAGTCCAAAAACAATACGACGAATTCATTCGAATCATCTCTATTGGATCAAAATATATGATAGATAACAGCCGTTAATAGAGTTTCTTGGAGTAAATAATTACAGTTTCAAGTATGGTATCCCAGTCTTGATTTATTCTCTATTTTTCCTTTTGTTTTCCTTTTCTTTCTTTTGCCCATTTATGTTATCACCCAATTTTAAGGATCCCAACCTGAAATGTTTTGCATTGTTTTTGAGATGACTAAGACGGACAATTGCTGTTGAACTATTTGAAGACCCGCTTGTCGCACGGATTTGAAACTTATTGAAATATTTTGTTCTATAATATAATACGATCAAACGACGTAATATTTACAAACGGATATGTTTTTATCAACCAAACAACCAAATTAACTAATACTGAAATTACTTTACTAACTGGTTTGTCTTAAACTATACCTTGCTATTTGGATGTTTTGTCGCTGAATAATTTTAATAAAGCAAAATATTCAAACTTAAAATTGTTTTTTTATTATATGCATTTTTGGCTATTAATACGATATTTGTTTGTTTCGTCATGTGATCGGATTGTAAGAGGGGCTTTAATATGTGGGAATGAGTTAGATGGTTAAAAAATATAAGCATTTTTTGGATCTATAAAGAATTCTATTTTTAAATACGACTTTTTAGCTACTGGCAAGGTAATTATTGAGTCAAATAAAATTTCTATATGACAATGCAAATTCCTGACTATGTTATAGACTACTAATAAAATTGTGAATACAAACTTTTAGCAGCAAATTTTTGTTATTTTTGCAATACTCATAAATATGGCATAACCAATTTTTTCATTTGTCTACAAATAGTTTACATTTTACTTTGTCACTTGTCGCGACCTCTTTTTTTTCGACGCCCGATCGGGGCGGGCGCCTAAGGAGGCTAATGGTTCGGTTGGATTAATTAAGCCCGGACTCTCCCAAGTCCACCAATTCACGACTTTAATGGTCAAAGTTTTTAACCTTTGTAAGTTAATTTTTAAAACGGAGTCGCCACTAATCAATTTGGGGTGGGTTGATTAGAAACCCATGCGAAATATTGGGAGAAATATTCGCCCCTGCGCAACCCAGAGAAATTAGGATCGGGGACTTGATTACACTAGTTAATCACTAATGCCCTTTCGGTACCTAACCTTGTTTAAACCCTGAGGTTTTTGGATGTTTTAGGGATTTTCCACGCATTTTTGGGAAAAACATATTTTTGGGGTCATTTTCTATTTTTTGGACATAAAAGGGATTTTTTTGGTATTTTTGGAAAAATACAAGTTTTTTGGCTTTCTTTGGAAAATATGGAATTTTTTGATTTTTTTTTTTTTTTTTTTTTTTGAAATTAAAAAAAAAAATTTTAATATTTTTTTTCGAAATTAAAATATATTTTTAATATTTTTGGAAAATAAAATATATTTTTTGATTTTTTTGAAAATAAAAAGGGGCCGAGCACACTCGGGCCCGCAACGCGGCCCGGCTCGGATTTTTTCACTCTTTTCTTTTCTTTCTTTTTTTTTTTTTAAAACGGCGCCGTTTTGGGGGAAACGGCGAAACCCTAGAGGAACCGGGTCATACGCCCGACCCGGCCCCACGACCCGATGACCCACTCTCCTCGGCGAAACCCTACCCGACTCAGGCTCCGACTCGCGACCCGGCTCCCTCGGAACCCTACCCGACCCGGATCCGGGTCGCGATCCGACCTCTACCGCCCCCAAATCGCGAACCCTACCCGAGCCTTGGGACCGGATCCGCCTCGCGACCCGAAAAATCGCAAACCCTAGGGTTTGCGAATTTGCGGCGCGGAGGGCGGGATCCGAGGCGTTGCGGCGGCGACGGCGACTATGACGGCGATGGCGACGATGAAGGTAACGGCGGAGGACGGAACCAGCCCGGCCATTACATTTCGCGGTGTCGGCACGGCGGCTGCGGTCGAGGCAAGTAGCAGCGACGAGGCTCTCCTTACGGATCTTGAGACCCCTCCTCCCTCTCGACCTCGGCTACTCGCGGATCCAGGCTTTGCTCGTCTTCGGCCCTCGTTCCGAAGTCTCTCAGAGGGGGGAACCCGAAGATCTTCAGCCAAGATCGCTCGCTGCCTCTCTCTCTCTCTCTCTGCTGGTCCGTTTCTCTGTGGTCCGCCTCCGCTCTTCGTCGACGGTGGCCCCCCTCTATTTATAGGCGAGGGGAGGGCCGGTCGGCGAAGGTCGACCCGCCGGTTAGACCGCCGTCCCATCCGCTCTGCGCCTCCTCCGGTCACGTCCGTCGCCGCCGCTGCTCCTCCCTCTCCACGTGCGTCTCTCGCTGCTCGCCCCCGCTCTCCTGGAGGTGCGCCCTTCGCGCGTGCGCTGCGGGGGCGATTGGAGGAGGAAGACGACCCGAAGTGGGCCGGGCCGGAGGAAGATGGGCGCGGGGGCCCATGCGGAGATGGGGGCTGCTTTGCTCTCTTTTGCTTTCTTTTTCTTTTGTTTTCTTTTGTCCTTTTTTTTTTATTTATTTATCCGAATAAAAGGAAAAAAAAGATAATTAATAAAAACCTAATTTAAGGAGACGAAATTTAGGCGTCAACAGCTGCCCCTCTTTGAAGGTGAGTTCGCGAGAGGTTACATTCAAAGACAAGCGATGCCTAAATTTTATCCATGCATGTGTAGCGATTATATTTTATTTGAGACACGTATTCTATGCAGAAAAAGAGCAATATAACTTTACATATACTAGGACGAGATAAGAAGATACAGGAGTTACTTACCGGGAGTGAGTGAGATAGGGTGTGAACCCCGAGTTTGGCAAGTATCAAGGCGTCATTTTACAGTGATATGAGGAGGTTGCTTTTCCAGGGACTCGAACCATTCTTCGGTCGCTGTTAAAACAATCAATGATTTGTCTAGGACTCGAACCTTTCTTCGGTCGCCTTGACGGGAAATTGCTTCTCCAGGACCCGAACCATTTTTCGGTCGCCTGTTAAAACAATCAATGGTTTGTCTCGGACCCGAACCTTTCTTCGGTCGCCTTGACGGTAAACTGTTTCTCCAGGACTCGAACCATTTTTCGGTCGCCTGTTAAAACAATCAATGATTTGTCTAGGACACGAACCTTTCTTCGGTCGCCTTGACGGGAGATGCACCGACCTTTCTCAGGGCATCTCGTTTGTGGGTGCCTGATTTGTATCGAGGACACCAGTTGGTACCCGACCTTTCTCGGGAGATGCGCCGACCTTTCTCAGGGCATCGATTTTGTGGGGATGTCTGACCTCTGTCGAAGACACCAGTTGGTACCCGACCTTTCTCGGGAGATGCACTGATCTTTCTCAGGGCATCGGTTTGTGGGGCGTCTGATTTGTATCGAGGACACCAGTTGGTACCCGACCTTTCTCGGGAGATGCGCCGACCTTTCTCAGGGCATCGATTTTGTGGGGATGTCTGACCTCTGTCGAAGACACCAGTTGGTACCCGACCTTTCTCGGGAGATGCACTGATCTTTCTCAGGGCATCGGTTTGTGGGGCGTCTGATCTTTATCAAAGACACCTGTTGGAACCCGACCTTTTTCGGGGGATGCACCGACCTTTCTCAGGGCATCGATTTGTTGAGGATACTGGACATTCACGAGGCATTGAAAGAGTACCTGGATATTCACAATTACAAACCTGGAGGATATTTGGGCCTTTGCAGGCGTTGAAGACGTACTTGGATGATCACAAGTACAAACTCCTGGAGGATACCTGGATGTTCGCAGATATCGAAGGGGTACCTATGTGCTCACAAGTACTAGATCTTTGGAAAATACCCGATTGATTGCAAGTGTCAAAAGAGTACTTGGATGTTTATCAAGTACGGGTTTTGAAGGATGTCCGAACGTTCGCGAGGCATTGAAGAGGTACTTGGATGATCACAAGTATGAATTTCTAAAAAATACCCGACAGACGGAAATTCGAGGATGGATCTCACATATTTGTGGAGGTCTCTCACCTTTTGATAATTGGGGAATATCGAGGACGTACCTGAGATATTCGTGAAGGTCTCTCACCTCCTGGTAGTTGGGGATATCGAGGACGTACCTGAGATATTCGTGAAGGTTTCCCACCTCCTGGCAATTAGGGAATATCGAGGACGTACCTGGGATATTCGTGAAGGTTTCTCACCTTCTGGTTATGGGGAATATCGAGGGGGTACCTCGCATATTCGCGAAGCTCTCACCTTCCGGAAATTGGGAATATCAGGACGTACCTCGCATATTCATGAAGGTCTCCCACCTCCTGGCAATTAGGGAATATCAAGGACATACCTGGGATATTCGTGAAGGTCTCTCACCTCCTGGTAATTGAGAATATCGAGGGCATGCCCCGCATATTCGTGAAGGTCTCTCACCTTCTGGTAATTAGGGAATATCTAGGACGTACCTGGGATATTCGTGAAGGTTTCTCACCTCCTGGTATTTGGGAATATCAAGGACGTACCTGAGATATTCGTGAAGGTCTCTCACCTCCTGGTTATGGGGAATATCGAGGACATACCTGGGATATTCGTGAAGGTCTTTCACCTCCTGGTAGTTGGGAATATCGAGGACGTACCTGAGATATTCGTGAAGGTCTCTCACCTCCTGGTTATGGGGAATATCGAGGACGTACCTCGCATATTCGTGGAGGTCTCTTACCTTCTGGAAGTTGGGAATATTGAGGACGTACCTGAGATATTCGTGAAGGTCTCTCACCTCCTGGTTATGGGGAATATCGAGGACATACCTGGGATATTCGTGAAGGTCTTTCACCTCCTGGTAGTTGGGAATATCGAGGACGTACCTGAGATATTCGTGAAGGTCTCTCACCTCCTGGTTATGGGGAATATCGAGGACGTACCTCGCATATTCGTGGAGGTCTCTTACCTTCTAGAAATTGGGGAATATCGAGGACATACCTGAGATACTCATGAAGGTCTCTCACCTCCTGGTAATTGAGAATATCGAGGGCATGCCCCGCATATTCGTGAAGGTCTCTCACCTTCTGGTATGGGGAATTTGAATGTAACACAAGGCTTACCTAGATGGCGGCAGGCACACAGGTGTACAAAGTAGAGAAATATTTGGATGAACACAAATATTTAATGATATAATCGGGGACCACTCAAGCGGGTCCAAGTGTAAGAAAGCATACAGGTGATTGTAGGCGCATAATGTGGTGGAATACTTGAATAGCTGCTAGTATTCAAAGATACAATTTGGAGGACAACTCGGACAAGTCGAGTGTCACAGAAAGGGAGTATCCAAACGATGATCGGTACTCAAAGACAAGAGGATACTTGGACAGTCACAAGCATCCAAACTTTAAGGACAACTCGAACAGGTCGAGTGTCAATAGAGGGAGTACCTAAGTAATGGCAGGCACTCAAAAGCGGGGGGATATCTAGACAGGTTGCAAATATTAATACTGGGGGACAAATCGCACATGTCGAGCATCGATAAGAGGGAGTACCCGGCAAATGTTGGGTACTCAAAAGCAAGAGGATACTTAGACCGCTGCAAGCACCCAAACTCAGGGGACGACTCGAATAGGTCGAGTGAGAAGAAGGGCGTACCTAGACAGTGGTAGGCACTTTAAGACAGATGGGGATAGGGATATGCTTACCTGGCAATATTTCTTATCACTGAGAGTATGTTTGCTATTTACACAATATGCAGACATGTACACAATGATTGTATATGCTATAAATTCATAAATTCAAATGCGATTTATGCATGACAACTTTGTCAATTTTGTATCATCCGAATTCCAGGGGAAGATTTTGAAAGACAACCCTCATTTAGAATGTAGATGTCTTGAGCATGCCGGATGAGGGACTTTCGATCTGAAAGGACTTTTCACTCACTCTCATGGAAAGGCTGTTTTATCCTGACCATTGATGCAGGATTTATAAGGATCATACTTCTCACTGTCATCATGTCAGCAGGGGTCCGAGTATTCTCGCAAGTGGTACGACTTTACCAATGTGAGAGGTCTTTGTTGAAGTTGTGATGAAGACTTGGTTAGCAGCTCATCGAAGGGGATCATCGAGGTTGAAGTCGATGGATGAAAATGTTGCACGATTCTCTCCGGGTTTACAAGTCAGGAACCCTGCGAAAAGAGATAGAGTAATCTTGCTCGTACTTCTTCGAGCGACATTTATGCACATATGAAATCTTACGTTAATTGAAGTGCCCCTAGTCTGAAGAGACTTTTTACAATGGGAATATAACGTAGACTCGGCCCACATGTAGAAGGGTGAGAGCTGGTGACCTAGGCATTCGTCACTTTGGTCTTTCTTCTTATTATCAAGTGGAGATTTTACAACCACAACTTTTTCTTGGCTGCATTTTTGATGGTGGGGAGCATTGGCCTTGCTTTTACCGGGCACACTGCTTTTTATGCTCCTGCTTTTATTCCAGTTCCTCATTTATGGGCATTGACCTTGCTTTTACCGGGTACACTTTGCTTTTTTATGCCCCTGCTTTTTCATTTTTGTTGCTTGAGGAACTGATCTAGGCGAGTTCAATCGAAGCACCATTATTTAGACTTTGAGTCTTCATCTTCGGCCAGCGCTCTAGGCTATGACAATAACTTCTACTTTGTCTCAATGTGAGGGTAAAATTACAGACTCACTTGGGTTGTACAACGTATACAAATGCATAGAAAAGGAATTGCTCTTCGTCATTCTGAGGCACTTAAATTAACGCGAGTGTTCATATGCAATAAAGACACTCGAAGATTGATGCAAGTGCTAGCAAGAGAATTTCTATCCCTCTTCTCACCTTGTGATGCTGATTTGCCTTGTCTTTGACATGCTCCAATGTGGGGTGATTCTTGATGAGAGAAGCTTCACCGGTGTATGGGGGCTCAATAGGGGTGAGCAATGAAATGCCTCTCACTATTTTGGTTATCGTACCATTCGCGAGAGAACTCTTTACCCTGCAGTCATGGAATTTTCTGCGCTCATCTCACAAGTGTATAGATGGGGGTGTGTGTAGGATATGGCTTGCTGTCATCATCTGACGCACTTCATCCAGCATGCTCAACTAATCTTGTATTCTTCACTTAGCTGTCTATTCTAGTAATCCTTAATGGAATCAGTGATTTAGACAGACAAAACCATCATGCAAAAATCCATTTAGAGAAAGGCATGCAGCATTTTTTTTTTTTTTTTTTTTTTTTTTGAAGTATGAGAGAGTTTGTACTCTCAAAACAAATGAATGATTTTTTACTCAAGAGACCCTATTGACAACTTTAGGGGTGTTTACTTGATGAAATTGTATTTACAAAGGTGTTGAATTTTGAACATCAAAAGGGTTATTCACAAATGGGGTGTCAATGGATTATCCTAATTAAGTAGGGAAATGACACACGAAGGATCAGCTAAGATTGGGGATCTAATCATCGGTTTGACGGCCTTTCTGCTTTTGCCCCTGCAGAAGAGAAGATGTGAAAATAGATTAATTAGTAGGGCCAATATCACACATGATCTGAGGCCTGAAAGGTTTCTGTCATTTGCTTTGGCGATACTTGAGACGCCATTTGGCTTGGGAGAGCTTATCACGGTCTGACATGACTCTCATTGATTTGTTTTCTGCATCTTTGACGATCAGGTGATCCTGCAACAGGCAAGATGGATCATGCTAGTCAGAAGCTCTTTCAAGAGTTGATTAACTTGGAAGCGATACAACATTACTCTTCACTGGTTTATAAATGTTTGAATAGACCCGAAGTACGAGGAGGATATGAATTCCTGTAATTTTCACTCCGTTAGGTCAATTGCTCTCTTGTAATTTGCAGGTGCAAGAGAAGCAATTTTTATTTATTTCTTCGAGCGGCTAACTGTCGTGTCGGGAATTCGAACCCTCGACTTTGGACCATTTTGCTTCTTCCCGGGTAGAACTTGGCTAGAGGCGCTGACAATATCTGCGGGGCGCTTCTTTTCTTTTGACCGAATCGGCTTCTGGACGACACGTCCTTTCATACCAAGCCAGGTAAATCGATATGGGCTACTTGGTTTTCCCAAATTAACCATTAAGCTTGTTTCTTGAATCCTAGGCTTCCTCAAGCTTCTATGGAATTTGAGATGGACAATCAAAAACCTCCAGCTTTCTGATGGCGATTATTTTTGGAAGAATACATGTCTGGAACACAGAGCGAAGCTTTCAAGCTCTAGAGTCATTGTCTGGAGTGGGGGCTATAAATTGCCTTGACTGTCTGGATTTTCTCCTTATTGACAGTAATGAATTCAAAGGAAGATAATAAATTTCTTCCTTGTACTTCTTGGCTTGTCGAAGCTGGAAATCCCTTCAATGAAACTATGACGTCTAATTGCTCGGGCATGTCAGGGGGAGGAGATATTTGCTTCGTCTTGAAAAGGAATTGGACAGGAGTGAGGTGGAATGCACAGAGCTCCTGAGGACGGCCTGCAAATATGGGAAGGTCGAAAGCAGCCTGGAGGAGGTTATCCTGCCTCGAGCTACCATGGTGTGCGTGTGTCGGGTTTAACCGCACGCTTATGCCTATTATGTCCGATCTTTTGTTTCCTGTAAATAGAAGAGAGGAGACATCATTTTCAAAATTATGTTCGGGGAATAAGACTTACCTTCTTTGAAACAGGATGATCCTTCCTGTTTGCCCCTGCTTCCTTGAAAGGGTGTCTTTGAATTTGGTCTGTTCACATGATGTGCCAGTTTTAAATGCTTTCTGTTACACTAAGTCAAAGGGAATGATATTCTGAGACATAAAGTGAGGGATTCAGGAAGACAAACATGGTTAAATTTATCATCTTGTTTTGACGAAAACTTTTGGTGATGAAATATTTTTTATTTTCAGAACATGTCTTTGGGGAAGAAAAAGCATGAGGAAGCCCAGCCCTCAGTATTCTCCTTGGATGATATTTTCTTTTCATGGTTGGATAGCATCACTGGGCTGGTTTGGAATACCGCCTCATGCTTTCAAAACAAAATATTATAACCATACATTAAAGTACTTTGAAATACAACGGTAGCACACTAGATAATAAACATAAAGACAAGCAAAACTAACGAAAACTCCTATGAAAGGGAGCGTTTTGAAAGTGTTGGTCCTGAAGTCAAGCGTCTTTGAATTCCTCGCCTCCAGTAGACTCGAAGTATTCACACGCGATGACTATTTCGTTGAAGCTGCGGAAGCGTAACCCATGCAGCCAACAACGATGTTCGTGGGGCAAAGTTTCCATGAACTGCTTTATCAATTCTTCTTCAGTCAGTTGAGGGTAGGTTTGCATCATAAAAGCCCTCCACCTTCCTGCATATGCTCGGCAATCCTCCATTGGTCTTCTTCTGAAGTGGGCCGAACTCTTGCAAGGCAGCTCAGTTCCAATCTGGTCTTGGTATTGATGCAAGAATGTGGAAGACAGCTCATTCCAGTCCTTTATGAGGTAAATACTTGCTGTGACGAACCATTGTAACGCAGACCCCGTAAGAGTTTCTTGGAACGCCTGAGTTGTGAATGTCATCGAGCCATGGTACTGACTCATCTCAGTATGGAGATATTGCAAATGAGCCACGGGGCAAGTCGTGCCGTTGTACTTGCGGAAATTAGGTATCCATACTTCATTGGGGGTCAAGATCATATGAGGGCAAGGCGGGCTTGACATGTCTTGGTTAGGCCACTGGTTTTCCCACTGCATATTCGTTGAAGTGGTGAATTTTTCTGTTTCAGAGAAGTTGGGCTCTATCGAGATCACTCCGTTGCCTTCTTCTGGGTCAAAATTTCCGAATGAGGATGAAGTATTGAAGCTATCCTCATGGTCGGAGGACGAGTTTAGTAGCTCGTTAGGATCGTAGCGGATAAGGACGTACGTTTCTTCTTCGACGGGACTTCATCCCCGGGTGACGGTAGGAAACAATTATATGATGAGTGATCACTTCCATTGAAATAACGCTGGAAATCCTTGGGTTTGTATTCTAGGGACTGGAAGTCATCGGGGTCATATTCTAGAGGAAGGTAGCCTTGAGTTGTATTCCGAGAGAATGCTCGAAGTTTTGATGCGGTGGTTCGCCGGTTATCAAATCTTGCCTATACTCGGTGGTAGATGTTGAATTGATTGGCTTAGGCTTTCTTTTCTTGGTTCCTGGTCCAGACTTTTGAGTAAGGCCCTTCGTCTTGCCGTTCGATTTTGTCAACGGGAACGAGAGATATTAAGGCTTCACTCTCCGTTTCACTTTCTATGTCGATAGGGGTTGGTATTCTTTGAACTCTAGCTCTTGCAGTAAGCTTGGGGAGTTGTCTGTCGTGCCCCGGTCTTGAACAGGGCTCCGTGCACAGCGATCTCGTACATAGGTTCCTTACCTTTCCGAGTGGGAAACTTTTCAATAATATGATGTTGCTCGGTTGCCCATTTATCATGCAAGGCTTCATTGACATTTGACGGCTCCTCGTGCTCCGGGATCATCGGTTCTTCGTAGGGCAAGGCAATGTCGGGGCTGATGTCAATATCATATTCTTGGTGGAAAACATGAATTAGTTCCTTCCGGTTTTAAGGGAACTAATCTTCCCGACAATGTACCATCGCAAGGCGGGGCCGGTCGGGTTTGATTGGTATGATTGAATCATCCTTTGGACCAGGTGGGCTTGTAAGTAGGTCTCCGAGCGGGAGGTATCAGCATACCTTTCGCATTCAGGTGTCCTGAGTTCTTCAGGGATCTTAAAACTGACATAATTGGACGAGTCAATGGGATTCGGCTCTTGCAGCTGTCTCAACTTTTTCATGATCTTTTCAAGCTGTTCATCTTGTTGGTCATTATCGCGATTTGCGGGTGCCGGGAGTGTGCTTAAAGCGATTATGGAGGTGGGTTTAGCTTGAGTGGATTCCATTTGCCTTGAGAGTTGTCGAAGGACAATGGACATCGTCCTACGCCATCTTCAATGTTGGTGAGGCGATTTTGTACCTCATTCTGATCGGGTCCTATCACGTGAGGCAATTCGCGGGTGGCTGATAGTTGACGATTCATAATTACCTGTGGCGCAAAAATCATAAATGAGCACGGAAGTAAACAAAGATTGACCCATGGCAATGGTCTAACTGCTTCTTTATTCATCAAAAAAGGACTTTAGAGATCACAGACTTCTGACATTTAAAACTTGAAATTAAAATGACAGAAGGAAATACTACGTATTAAACAAAAGTCCCTAAACAATGGGACGAAATTTTCACTATATCAACACTAGGAAACACATGACTTGCTAATCTATATGCGACGGGGAGCCTTGTTCTTGCGCCGATGCTTGTTTTCTTGGACCGGCTCGAGACATGTATCCTGTTCATTCCCAAATCCCCTTGCACGAGCTCGCTTGTTCATGCCGGCTGATCTCGCCGATTGGGTGAGGGATCGATGGCTTCCACTTTGTCGGGATACGATGGTTGAGGATGTAGGATTCAGGGCGTGGTGGGCTTTTTCTTGTCCCTCAAGCCCTTCAGGTATCACAATTCTTTTGCGATGGCACCTGCTCCATGTTTCCTCGACAATGTCAATCTCGAGAGTGTATTCACGACTTTGCTTGGTGAAGAAGAGCGGAGGAGCCTTCCTCCTGAAAGGCGGTGGGATCTCTTGAAGGGCTCCATACTGTCGCGTCACCCGATATGGGAAATAAGCAATGGCGCCGGTGAAACCAAGCAACGGAATTGGATGGCGGCGTCTGTAAGCAAAGTAAGCTCTCTTTTCATGGAACCAACCAGCACACCATTGGAACGCCTCAGGAGCTGGGTTTCTTAGAAAGTTTATCCAAGTTAAACAGCTTTGGTTAGGAATGTATGGTCCTAAAACCATAAATTTCTGAAATGGATTTTCGAAATCATTTATTTCAGGCGATCGCATGAAGTCTCGAAATTCGCTTAGGTGAGAAAAGAACCAGACTTGTAAAATTTCCGGGAGACCCGCATGACCTTTTCCGTGTTTTCTTTAAAACGTTTGAGGGACAAGAATGTTTCGGCTAAAATCATGTTAACATAATTTTGCCCCCTTGAGATCTGGTCAACTATCCATGCCATCTTTGGACTTATGACATTTCTTTGATGGGGGAAAATGATGAGCCCGAAAAAGGCCAAGAGGAAAATCTCGCTTTTCTGAGTCATGGGTTGATTTTCGAAACAGGCAGTCAAAAATGTTAGGGGGCAGGTATTATGATTGTTTTCAAGAATTTGCCTCATAACATGGACTTCAGTTCCTAAGAGTCGTGCTAACCCACGCAACGGGATAACGCCCGTTGATGGCCTAACAAGCCTTTTCTCGAGAGGCATTCCAGTGATGATGCTGTATTCTTCCAGAGTTGGGGTTAGCTCGAACCTCCCAAATATAAAAGTAGTCGTCTTTGGGCACCAGAAATGTGCCATGGCCTGCATGACTTCGGGATGGACACGGATTCGAATCAACGATAGAAGATGACCGACTTTGGCTTTCACTCGTTCTTGGGCATACTGGTCCAATTGACCCCACCATCCGAAGAGCTCTGCTTTGGGAGTGGGAATGAACTGGATGTCATCTTCCCCCATCGCATATAAACTGTGACTCAAAAAAAACTTTCCTAAATTGCCATGGGTCAATAAAAGGACTGAGTAAAAGTAAATAAATTACTTTGCTTTTAAATAAAATGACAAGTACAAAGACATGCACATGAGATGTGCGGCTCGATTTCTAACTCAGAATGCTTGTTGAAATTAAAAGGGTATCCGCCCGTCGCAGTCTCGCGTTAGCATACCCTTCTAACCTCGGCTAGAGAAATTCGGGAAAAGAAAGGCAACCTCTACATCGCAGTCTCGCGTTCGAGGTCGTATCTTTCTTGACACCATCCTAAATATCCTATGGCGGCCCGGTCCGGCGGCCGGGTTGTGTGTGCCATGTGTAGTGCTGAAATAGTAAAGCATGCACCACAATTTATAATCACAAGACAATCTATTTTAAGCAAAGTTAAAATAAATTTCTAAGCTATTGACCTGCATGAAAAAAAAACCTAAGTCAGTAAAGAATTTAAACAAGGCAAAAAGGCCTAAGTCTTCAAAGTCCCCGCGGAGTAGCCAAGCTCGCGCGACCTCTTTTTTTTTCGACGCCCGATCGGGCGGGCGCCTAAGGAGGCTAATGGTTCGGTTGGATTAATTAAGCCCGGACTCTCCCAAGTCCACCAATTCACGACTTTAATGGTCAAAGTTTTTAACCCGTAAGTTAATTTTTAAAACGGAGTCGCCACTAATCAATTTGGGGTGGGTTGATTAGAAACCCATGCGAAATATTGGGAGAAATATTCGCCCCGCGCAACCAGAGAAATTAGGATCGGGGACTTGATTACACTAGTTAATCACTAATGCCCTTTCGGTACCTAACCTTGTTTAAACCCCGAGATTTTTGGATGTTTTAGGGATTTTCCACGCATTTTGGGAGAAACATATTTTTTGGGGTCATTTTCTATTTTTGGACATAAAAGGGATTTTTTTGGTATTTTTGGAAAAATACAAGTTTTTTGGCTTTCTTTGGAAAATATGGAATTTTTGATTTTTTTTTTTTTTTTTTTTTTTTTTTTGAAATTAAAAAAAAAAATTTTAATATTTTTTCGAAATTAAAATATATTTTTAATATTTTTGGAAAATAAAATATATTTTTTGATTTTTTTGGAAAATAAAAGGGGGCCGAACGCACTCGGGCCCGCAACGCGGCCCGGCTCGGATTTTTTCACTCTTTTCTTTTTTCTTTTTTTTTTTTGTTTTAAAACGGCGCCGTTTTGGGGGAAACGGCGAAACCCTAGAGGAACCGGGTCATACGCCCGACCCGGCCCCCGACCCGATGACCCACTCTCCTCGGCGAAACCCTACCCGACCTGGCTCCGACTCGCGACCCGGCTCCCTCGGAACCCTACCCGACCCGGATCCGGGTCGCGATCCGACCTCTACCGCCCCCAAATCGCGAACCCTACCCGAGCCTTGGGACCCGGATCCGCCTCGCGACCCGAAAAATCGCAAACCCTAGGGTTTGCGAATTTGCGGCGCGGAGGGCGGGATCCGAGGCGTTGCGACGGCGACGGCGACTATGACGGCGATGGCGACGATGAAGGTAACGGCGGAGGACGGAACCAGCCCGGCCATTACCTGTTCGCGGTGTCGGCACGGCGGCTGCGGTCGAGGCAAGTAGCAGCGACGAGGCTCTCCTTACGGATCTTGAGACCCCTCCTCCCTCTCGACCTCGGCTACTCGCGGATCCAGGCTTTGCTCGTCTTCGGCCCTCGTTCCGAAGTCTCTCAGAGGGGGGAACCCGAAGATCTTCAGCCAAGATCGCTCGCCGCCTCTCTCTCTCTCTCTCTCTGGGTCCGTTTCTCTCGTGGTCCGCCTCCGCTCTTCGTCGACGGTGGCCCCCCTCTATTTATAGGCGAGGGGAGGGCCGGTCGGCGAAGGTCGACCCGCCGGTTAGACCGCCGTCCCATCCGCCCTCTGCGCCTCCTCCGGTCACGTCCCGTCGCCGCCTGCTCCTCCCTGCTCCACGTGCGTCTCTGCTACTCGCCTGCTCTCCTGGAGGTGCGCCCTTCGCGCGTGCGCTGCAGAGGCGATTGGAGGAGGAAGACGACCCGAAGTGGGCCGGGCCGGAGGAAGATGGGCCGCGGGGGCCCATGCGGAGAGGGGGGCTGCTGCTCTCTTTTGCTTTCTTTTTCTTTTGTTTTCTTTTGTCCTTTTTTTTTTATTTATTTATCCGAATAAAAGGAAAAAAAAGATAATTAATAAAAACCTAATTTAAGGAGACGAAATTTAGGCGTCAACATCACTAGGTCGTTTTGTCCACATATCCAATTTGTAGATATATCGGTATTTTAAATAAAAGAAGAAGATATGACCATACATATTTACTTAATAATAAACAAAAACATTATGTACCAACTCATATATTGAAAGAACCATAAAGACTTCAAATAATGATTTTACGTTTATTGGCTTTTATACAATAAGATTTTAATTAGTAAGCAATGATAATTGACGTTGATATTTTGTTGCAGGAAAATGTTGGAGAAAGCCTTCGTATTTTTTGTGCAAGTAGTAATAGTTAGTTTGCTAACTAATACTAAGTGATGTGGGAGGGAACGAAGTTTTGTGATAATGTGGCTCAACCACAATGTTCAATTCTACCTAATTTTTTTATTTATTTATTATAAGATATGAAGTGCGAAATCACTTCACTCCGAGCCCCTTAAGCCCTTATTTCATATGTGTGTCACACTCAATAAAGAGATTTATGCTACTATTTGCTACGAAAATTGAAAATATTGTCAATATGTTTAAACACTTGATTAAGCAAAACAAAAGTTGACGCAAAAAGTCTTCAATTGGGTAGTTTGTTTGCACCTGCTTGGGCCACAGTTTCTAAACGATACTGAAGAAACTACTCTACGAGTGAACAAATCTGGCTCTATAATGTTCAAGCAAGCATACCTCATTATGGGCAGAAAAAATGTCAAGAGCAGTGAAATGATCCTTATTTTTTGCCAAATGGTCCACCCTCTTGTCTTGTGCAAGTATGTATATGATATTGTATTTTTTATGAAGTGCAGCCAAATGCAAAGCCGTGTTTCCATCGTTGTCTTGTTCGTTGATAAGATCCTCCATGTTTGGCATCTCTAGTATGTACTTGACTACATTCTCTCGTCCACTGATAACGGCTGCATGAAGAGCCGATTGCCCTTTGGTGTTTATCATGTCACAAGCATCAGGACAGGATCTAATAAGCTCGACAATGACATTGACACAGCCTTGATATGCTGCAAGGTGAAGAGCTGATTCCCCCGCTTTGTCTAAATCGTATGCCACAGAAGTATCGTGTTGCAAGAGTAGTCGAACTGCTTCGACTTTGCCCAAGTAAGCAACGTAATGAAGAGGGGTCCACCCCAAATCATCTCCTTCTTTGATCGTTTCTGGCCTCTTCTCCATGATTTTCTCCCAACCTTTGCAAATAAAATAGGGAAATATCATGATTTAGTCTGTTTATAGCATCTAGACATAGATACTAAAGTTGCATTTCATCCTGTTAAGTTTTCCCCATTTTCTCTGTACTAAGAAGGACTACGTCATGGTAATCTGAAGTTTTTTCAGGTGATCTTGTGTAGCACTTGTAGAACCTTACTACCTTCAATCTGGCATAATGCAGAAATTCGTAAAGTTTATCAATTGAAAAAAATTGTTAGCAATTCATTAAGCAGTTTGAGAAGAAGCTTCTCATATTTTCAGCAAGGCATCTGCACTGACAAGGCTAGAATAAAAGACCAAGATGTTTCACTCAAATGCCAATCATTTTATGGAAAATATCCTGCCCGACTCAATTTTATAGGAGAATTTAGATAATGAAAGAGGACTAGCACCTTCTACATTTTCAAAAGTAAAATCATTGCGTCCCTTTGCTTTCAAGTCGTCTTAATTTGCCCTCGAGGGCTAGGAAATTGGGCATGTATACCCTGATCTTTTGGAAATGTATTGCAATGTGCCAGTCATCATTTGCAAACCACCCCCCTAAAAAAAAAAAAAAAAAAAAAGCGGTATAAGTCAGAAAAATGTAAGAGAACTAGATCTTGAAAAACATGTAGAAAGAAATCAGCCAGTGAGAAAGACTATTGCCCACACTATTATCAAAATAGTGTTTTTTCTGCACGGATGCATAATCTAAAATTGATACCATTTTTTCGGTCCGCATTCCAAGAGAAGACGAATCGGTTTAAACTTATTTAATAGTCAATGAATAAAACAATAAAGAGAACGCAATGAGATAACAACTCAGATCTTTTCAAAACATAAACCTCGTGGATAACCTAATCAAGAGGCTTGTCCTTGGGAAAAAGTGTATGACCTTTCACCAAAACAAATGAAATGGTATATAAATAACTTTTGAATTTACTGTTATATTTATTGAAAGCTAAGATAGATGGCGGCCCTCACTGCTGACACCATCACTCTCGTCTAAGAGAAGCCATTCCACAAGAGAGAACTTCCATTATTTTTTTTCTTTTTAACTGGGCTTAGTATATCGTGATACTTACTGGTCAGTGAGAGAGAGATTCCAGCGTGTAGAGCTGTCAAACCCTTAGGACCCTTATGAGAGGATGACAACGAGAAAACACCCAAAATCAACTCAATGGTACAAGAAAGTCCTCGATCTGCTGCAAGGTAAAGCGGGGACTCATCAGCTGCATTAGTAATATCACACAGTTGAGGATCTTCTCCAATCAACAACTCTATCACCAAATCATGGCCTCCTCTTATTGCACAATGTAGCACGGTATCCTTATGTAAATTTTGCTTCCGAAGTAGCTCTTTGGATGCGTCAGCTTGTCCGTTCTCAACGACCCAATGAAGTGATTTCGACAAATCAATGAACATTTGAACTGCTCTGTAGCTTCCCACTTTAGCAGCGACATGTAAGGGAGTGTCTCCTTTATAGTTACTTTGCCAAAGAAGGGATGGTCCTGACGGACTTTGAAGAAGATGTTCAATGAAATTTACCTGTTTGTATTGAGCCGCAAGATGAAGAATGTTGTTCTCCTTTGGTGTTGTTTGGTGGAAAAGGTCCTCTCCGTTTCCCGAAATTATTGTGATCAGGGAATCAAAGTCTCCTGATTTTGCAGCCTCATACACTTTAGGATGCATTCTTGCTCTTTGTTTATTGTTTACAGGACAGAGCAGTTGCACGAGAACTTATCGATATAAGCAATGAGTTTAAGCGGAAGGAACTTCTTTGAGCACTATAAGAGGAATTGACTAAAGGAAGAAGATTGGGGAGGAAATGTTTTTAAGCTTCTCAAGAGCACCCAAAAGAAGACTATTATATGTGTATCTATAAAAATGTGAATATATCAGGCTTGTTGTTGTGAAATTTTTGTTCTCTCGAGAGCAAATTTATAATACCGAAGTGGTGGAATCAAGACAAGTTTGAAAAACAGAAAAAAACCGACGTCTAGGTAGACATGTGGTCTTCTTTGGGTAGGTAGCAAAGATAACCTCCTTCGTTAATCTTCAGCCAAGTGAATATTCTAAGGAAAATGCTTGGCTAACATTAGCTTGGAAAACGGACGGTGAATCCTCGGCCACACAATTTGGATGAGAGAGAGGGAGACTTGTGTCTTGTTTGGGAACTTCCTAGTGCTTGTGTTTTAGAAACGGCCACACAATTTGGATGAGAGAGAGGGAGACTTGTGTCTTGTTTGGGAACTTCCTAGTGCTTGTGTTTTAGAAACGGCCACACAATTTGGATGAGAGAGAGGGAGACTTGTGTCTTGTTTGGAAACTTCCTAGTGCTTGTGTTTTAGAAAGGAAATTTTTGTAGACATTCTTTGACTATCACACCGTGAGACAATGATGAACCTTCAAGGATGGTGTCATCGAGATTGGAAAATCCTAACGAATCCACATTTAACGGTTAAGATTTATCCAATTACTTGACTAGATCAATATTGTCATCCAAAGATAGTTAATTGATGTACAATGTCACTCTCTCTACAGTTCCCAAGACAAGAGTAGACAAAAGTGAAATTAAAGTTCAAGTGCAAGAAATGTCTTTGAGCTTATCAAGATGACTTGACTAACAGATGGATGTTAGAAAGGAAATTTCTTTGAACTTTTCAATAAAACTTTTTTGAACTTTCAACTAGACTAAAGGAAAGATATTATTGGGGAGGACATTTCTTGAAACATTTCAAAGGAATTGACTAAAAAGAGGTTATTGAGAATAAATTTCTTTGAATTTTTCAACAGGACAGGATTAAAAGGAGGATGTTGGGGAGCAAATTCAATTGAGTTTCTCAAAGGAATCGAAAAAGAGACTGTCATGTGCATATGAATGATCTATCACTGGTTTAGATAAAATATGAAATTATGAGGTTTAAGAATAGTTTCTGCAAAACCAAATTGGTCTGTCTCTAAGAATTTGCCGTTCTCCCGCACGCAAATATAGTAAGAAAGTGGGCAAATATTGCTGAACGTAAGACGGACAAGTACAAAAAACCGAAAAGAATCAACGGCCACGTCTCTCCTGCAGTTTCTTATTTTATTTTGACTTTTGTCCCATCTGCTCTTCCACTTTTGAGTTGTCTTAATTGTGTTAATCAAAAGCAAAACCGTTGCACATCCCCGATTTTTTCTGAAATATCATAACTTTAGACTTCTATGCCTTCCCCGGGCAAATACGTAGCAATGAGAACCCTCTTCGATAGTTCTTTAGCCAAGTGAACATTCTCCGAAACCTTCAAGGATGGTGTCATCTAGATAGGGAAATTCCAACAAGTCAATATTCAATGGCTAACATTTATCCAACTAGATGACTTCATCGATTATTGTCATACATAGAAAAACAAATGACGGTGCACTGTACAATATTATACTATTAGGCTACATTTGGCAATCGGAATAAAAACATGAGTAGATAAAATTTATCATATCCTGTATTTGGTGCTAAGTCAAAATAAGATAAAGTCGGATACACAAGAGATATAACTAAAATAAAATTGTCTCATGGGGAGGTGGGATAAAAGTGGATATGATTTTTAATATCCATTAGGGGTGTGCAAAATACCCGGGACCCGCCCGGACCGCCCGGAACCGGACCGGAACCGCCCGGAACCGGCGGTTCTTGAGAGAACCGGTCCGGTTCCCGGTTCCAAAAAATTGGAACCGGTGGGAACCGGTCCGGTTCCCGGTTCCGTGGGCGGATCCGCCCGCCCGCCCACCCGGACCGGACCGGTTCCCTTTTAATATTTAAAAAAAAAAAATTTCTAAAATAAACCTAGGTCAAATTCAGTCCCGTCTGCCTCTCTCTCTTGAATCTGCGATTGCCTCTCTCCGTGTCTCTTCCTCCCTCGATTCCTCTCTTGAATCTGCGATTGCCTCTCTCCGTGTCTCTTCCTCCCTCGATTCCTCTCGCCATCTCGCTGCTGCTGTCCTCCCCTCGCGCCGGCCACCACCCGCCGGGCCGCCAGTCCGCCACAGCCTCTGCTCCGTGTCTCTTCCTCCCTCGATTCCTCTCGCCATCTCGCTGCTGCTGTCCGCCCCTCGCGCCGGCCACCACCCGCCACCCGCCGGGCCTCTCGCCATCTCGCTGCTGCTGTCCGCCCCTCCCGCCGGCCACCACCCGCCACCCGCCGGGCCGCTAGTCCGCCACAGCCTCTGCTCCGTGTCTCTTCCTCCCTCGATTCCTCTCGCCATCTCGCTGCTGCTGTCCGCCCCTCGCGCAGCCACCACCCGCCACCCGCCGGCCGCCGCCGATCCGCCACGGCCTACTCTTCGCTCCGCGGCTCCGCCGGCGCCCAGTAGTGACCCCGCGCTCTCGATTTCTCCGTCGTCCCTCCTCTCCTCCATTAAATACAAGTTACAACATCCCCGCAGCTTCCGTCTCGGCGAGGACTCCCTCACCCGTCGCTACCGCCGCTCCACTCAAGACTCAAGTCCTGCCGCATTGCTCGGGGCCTTCACCGCCTCTCCCTCTCGAAGGTATGTCATCGTCATCGGTATCATCGAGTCTCTGCACACAGAGTCGGACGCGATTGTTCGAGCTTGCGGACGTCGTTCTGTGCAATGGCGCCTTGAAGGTGCCGCGCCTTGCCTTGTTGTGCAGCGTCGATTGGGTCGCGCTCTGCTGTTGCTCTTTGTATGCACTGTGATTGATTGTGCTGTTTGAACTTTGTTTTATTGTCTGGAAATGTCGATTCTCGGGGACCCAGATTAGCTCTTTGGTTCGATTGGGAAAAAGGTCGGCGTTCTTTGCAGGAAAAAATGGAATTTTTGGAAGAGGGTAGACCGTAGAGGAGCTTGGCCGAGTTCGTGCTTTATGTGAGTCCTCGGTGGTGACTGGGGAGTCAATCCATTGAGGACGCGATTGTGGTCCGGAGAAGAAGTTACTTTTGAGTGTGTTGGTGGTGGTCTGTAATGGTTAATGCTGGGCTAGGCACTCGCGCAGTTTCAGTCATGTGTTCATGGTCATTCGCTGTAGCCATTGTCACAGATTTAGTTTGTGCATTTTAATGAAAAAAGTGCACAAGTCCTTACGCTGGGTGTTGCTTAATGTGGCAGTTTGAGAGGGTGCCATGTCGGAAAAATCATAGAGGTTTTGATTTGAAGCATTTGATTGCATTTTACATGTGAAGCTTAGGATTTTGGCGATAATTTTTCTGATTTAGACATAGCCAAGCCTCTCTCTAGAATAAAGGATGATAATAAGCTTTTGCTATGACTATAGATTGATGTAGCATGCTTCAATTGTGATGGCACCAAATGAAGATGGAGCTGTAAATTGTTTCGAATCAGAAGCTAGGAAGTAATGGAAAATTCTAATGACAGATTAGTTAAGTTAGATGAGCTATCTCCTGTAATTGCTATGTGTTTGATGCTCTAAGGAGTCATTACAGGAAAAATAAAGTATTTTGGATTATAATTAAAAGATTCGAGGCTTCTATGTGATTTATAACTAGTTTAGTTAAGTTAGATGTGATTTATAACTGGAATTGCTTTAGTTTAAGTTAGATTCGAGTCTAGGATGTGAATGCATTTCATATGTGAAGCTTATAAATGTTGCTGCAATTTTCTCGATTAGTTAAGTTAGATGAGATCCTAGGATGTGAATGCATTTGAAGCTTATAAATGTTGCTGCAATTTTCTCGATTAGTTAAGTTAGATGAGATCCTAGGATGTGAATGCATTTGAAGCTTATAAATGTTGCTGCAATTTTCTCGATTAGTTAAGTTAGATGAGTTTTTATCTTCTGTGATTGCTATCTTCTGCTGGTTTGAAGGTCTTTGATAGTGTGTTGCTTGATTCAGGTGATTCATTAACATGTCAATGGAGGAATCCTATGATGCAATAACGCCAATAGTGGAATCAACATCACAAGAACATGAAGGAGATGAAAACTTGGAAGAAACATCCAAAACAAATAAGGTATCTGGTTCTTGTCCATGTCCTCCTCCTAGTAAACGAAAATCAGCAGCTTGGCTTCATTTTCGAAAAGGCACAACTCACACAAATGAGAAAGTTGATGTATTTTGCAATTACTGTGGATCCAAGTATTCGTACCACGTTGATAATGGTACTTCAAATATGTTGAAGCACTTGAGAAAGTGCAATAAGTATCCTCGCAATGTGGATAAAAGGCAAAAATTGTTTGCATCACAAAGAGTAGATAGAGGAGATACTACTAGTAGTACTGGGAGTGGTGGAATGTTAACGACATGGAAGTTTGATCAGGAGAAATGCAGGCAAATGCTTATTCGGATGATTATAATTGATGAACAACCATTTTCGATTGCTGAACGTGTTGGATTTCGTGATTATGTGAATCAATTACAACCTCTTTTCAAGCATATGTCGCGATTTACGGTGGCTAGGGATTGCATGAAGTTGTATTTTTGTGAAAAAAGAAATTTGAAGACTTCTTTTCGTAAGCTTAATTCTAGGATTGCACTTACGACTGATACATGGAGTTCTATTCAGAATTTGAATTATCTATGCCTTACTGCACATTTTATTGATGAAAATTGGAAATTGCACAAAAGGATCATCAATTTTGTGATGATAGCTAGTCACAAGGGCAGGGATATTGGGAGAGTAGTTGAGAAATGCATATATGAGTGGGGAATAGAGAAAAAGTGTCCACAATCACAGTGGATAATGCTAGTTCAAATGATGTGGCCATTAATTATTTGAAAGAAAAATTTTCAAGAGAGAGGCTATTGATCTTAGATGGTGAATCTTTACACATGAGGTGCACGGCTCATATATTAAACTTGATTGTGAAGGATGGCTTGGCCGAGATACGTGATTCCATTGCACGTATTCGAAACGTGGTTAGGTATGTGAGGAGTTCTCCTATGAGAGCTAAGACATTTCGAGATTGCATTGAAAGTACAAGGATTACTTATAAGGGTTCAGTTTGCCTTGATGTCTCAACTAGGTGGAATTCCACTTACCTAATGTTAGAGAGTGCCATAAAGCTAAGAAAAGCTTTTGAAAGGATGGAAGAAGAAGATGTGTCTTTCTTGACTGAGCTTAATTCTGATACTCCAAGTAGTGTTGATTGGGAAAATGCTATTGTTCTTTCTAATTTTTTGAAGAAGTTTTATGATACCACCAAGAAGATGTCCGGAACTTTGTATATCACTTCACATGATTATTTTGTGGGGATAGCTTCTTTGTATAAATATTTGCGAGAAGCGACGAAGGCTTTTGATCATAGGGTGAGAGTTATGGGCTTGAAAATGAAAGATAAGTTTGACAAATATTATGGGAGTTTCGAAAAAGTAAATATGATGGTGTTGATTGCAGTAACATTGGATCCTAGAAAAAGCTGAATTATGTGAGGTATTGTTGTAAACTCATTTATGATGATGCTGCAGAAGTTGATGAGATGTTTGATAAGGTGAAGTTTGCCTTGGAACGTGTGTTTAAATTTTATGAGAAATCTTGTCACACTTCTAGAGACAAAAATTTGGATGGCGAATTGGTAAGTTCTACTAATATCGGTAGTAGCTGCGATTCTTCTTTCAATGAGGGAAATGAAGAGGATGATTGCAGCTTAAATTTCTATGTGCAAGAGCCTTCGTATGATGACTTTCTTAATGAGGAGAAGAAAAAGTCCGATGGCAACTTATCTGAGCTCGATCGATATCTTAAAGCTGAACTTGAAGATGGTCGTGATCTTGACATTTTGAAATGGTGGAGCGTTGCTGGCCAAAAGTTTAAAATCTTATCTTTGATGGCTCGGGATATTTTGTCTATTCCCGTTACTACCGTTGCTTCAGAATCAACTTTTAGTACTTCTGGTCGTGTGCTTGATGGTTTTCGGAGTTCTTTGACTCCTAGAGTTGTGGAAGCTTTGATTTGCACTCAAGATTGGTTGAGAGCAATTCTTGAGCCGATTAATATTGAAGAATGTATCGAAAATGCAGAAAAGTTTGAATTTGGTAAGTCCATATCATTTCATCATGTAATTCTTTTGTATATCTATTATCTAATAACTGAATACTTTATTTAATATCTTCTTTTTGTTAGATATGGATGATGTTAGCAAGGAGATTGACAAGGAGATTGACGGTCCATAGAGTTTACAAGTTGAAGTGGGAGGAATATATGTGGTGAGATTTTCAATATGGTAAGTCTTTGAACTTCAATATGGTATTTCCCTGTAATTGCTATGTGTTTGATGCTCTAGGCTTTTTGGCCTTATTTGTTGGATGATTTAGATCTAAGAAAGCTCTTGCTTCTTTTGTTAGGTTTCCAGCTTACTACTACATGAAGTTCGCATTTATGGTCTGGTTACAATGTCCATCGGGAAATGTAAATTTGATGTTCTCATTTACGCTATGGAAAACCTATTGCTAAATCATTCATCGAAGATGTTTAATTGGGGAGCTGAAAATTTTTGGCTTGCTTTGATGATGCTTGATGTGTAGTTGAGAATTGAGATCAATTATGTCCTCTCTTTTGATGTTGGGTTTTCCTTAGCTTAAGATTTTTATCTTGTTGTCAATGAGACCGGATCCATGGATCCACCCAAGAACCGGACCGGACCGGCGGTCCGGTTCCCGGGTGGATCCATGCAATAAACGGGTGGATCCCGGTTCCAATTTTTCGGAACCGGTCCTTAGCGGGCGGTTCCCGGTTCTAGGTCGGGAACCGCCCGCCCGGACCATGCACACCCCTAATATCCATAACATTAAAGTTATTTTTATTAAATAACAAACTTCTTAAATTAATAAAACTAAAATAATATTTAAATTCTAATATGAAAAATCAAGATTTCTTAAAAATAACAACAATTTTATTTGTTATTTAAGCCTATTTTTATTTATATATATTGAATTTATATATTTCTTATAATATAAGTTCAATATATAAATATATATTTAGTATATATATATATATTTATTTATTTATTTATTACATATTTTAGATATTTTATTATTTTAGGTATATTAGTATAGTTTACTATTTAAAGAATTTTATTAGAGAATGATGGAAGGGAAAAAAAAAAAGAGGAAAAATAACTTAAAATAAGCAAATAAAAAATGAAGTAGGCAAGAGTGTCATGAGATATTCTTACCATTTCCATTTGTGCAACTTTTAGATTTATTTTAATTTATATACCGTTTACGCTAAACAATATATATAATATGATGTAATTATATCCAGTCTTATTGCTGCAATTCACTAAATAATGTATAGGATATAACAAAATTTTTGGATTTTATATTATATCCTATCAAGTCCTACCTTGACTAGAAATCTAGATGACCAAACTACCCTCAAAGTATCTGAAAGATAATTCTAATCAGAAGTGATTGCGCTTCGTTTCGCTTCATTTCGCTTCGTTTCGCTTCTCTGCCGTATGCACATGGCGTGCTTGATAAAATGACTCTGAAGTGCATCTGTGAGTTTCTGTTAAAGCCGAAGACATACTAGTGTAGTCGTCCATATTGTTGATCGATTCGTTGCTCATTAAGCATGATTTTGTAGAATTTTACTCATTGACCGAGACTGACACATCCATTCTTGTTCTGTTCCCATGCATGTTTGTCTCGGTGGTGATGGATGGCGGTCAATGGCGAGTAAATGGATTCAAGTTAACAGCTGGAATGTCGATCCATCAAAGCTTTTGCGTCGGTTTGTTTCTCCAATCTTATGTTGCAATTGAGGAGGATTGAGTTGATGGTGACGGAGGACAGCCGCAGGCAGTGTGGGTCTGGTGATGGTTAAGAGTGGCCGATGATGAAGTGCAACTTAGTCACCGAATTGTACTGATTTAGGTGAACATCCATTGATAATTTTTGTGTTTCGCAGCTCTTGAACTTGACAAGAAATGGATCTGGGAATGGTGGACTAAGCGTAAGGGAAGATGACACCAGCTTGAATTGTCTGTGCATTAGTGAGTAACACGCATATTTCACACGCGAATATGGAAAACCAAGCGAAATGATTGCTTTCGGCATAGGTCGGTATGGTCATAAATCTTTGACGATGTGTACCTAAATATTTGATGATGTTACTCACTGGATTGACTTGGAAGTTCTGAGATTACACAGAAATATGACATCATTACTTCTATGAAGGCTTATGAAGCTTTTGAAATAAGTGGAAGCATCACCCATGACTCTTGCTCTTAATGGATGCAGAAAATGTTGTGGCACTACCTGTGGTTTTACGCCACTATTACACGAAATAGAAATGCATAGAAGTTGAGGGCAACTCCCAATTCAACGGCAATCTGTTATAGCTGATATAATCAACTAATACTCACGAACTTCTTGTTACAAAGAGAAGGAATGAGAAGAAACATTGAACTTCATTCATTACATAAACAAAATTGTCAAGTACAAGCTAAATAAGAACCTGTTTTGAAACCGCACACTAACATGCAAAACAGAACCGCACACAAACGTGCAAAACATAACCGCACACAAACGTGCAACACAGACTTGTTCCACTTCCTAGAAAATAGCTAACAAACCAACCGCCTAACAAATAAACTTGACTGAATAATAAATAAAACGACAGAATATCAACAGCAGCACTGAGACACAGATCCAACACAATTCAACTGTATGCTAGTGAACATCACATTCTTCGACAAACCTCGAGAGGTGTGCAAAACCCTTCATCTTGAGCAATGCAATCTTGCCTGCGATCGATTCAACGGTGGACGTTGACACGTTTTAAATTGGACAGCTGACACGAAGTGCTCGAAATCGACAGTTCGCAAAGCAAAAAGAAGATTCCCTGTGCACCACAAGGTCGCGGGACTGTAGAACCGGCCCAACTAATTAGCTTCCCTGGCGACCAGAAGTGAGCCCCGCAGGGAAATCGAACAATCGTGTCTTACACTTAAGCCACAACTTTCCGATGTTTCTTATGAGCCAGTTAAGTTGCGAGCCCAAAATCATCACCATGGTGGGACCACTGACTATGAGGCAACTCGTGGCAATTATAAGCCAAGAAGGATCGAAGGTACTGCCCCCGATCTCCCTGGGGGGTAGAGTCATTGCAACATTCACACCCGAAAAGTAGGCTATCATGATCCCGAATATCGCAATTTGAAGATAGCCTCCCACAGTCGGGGAGATGTGGCCGACTCTAATCTTTACATACTGTGTGATTACTACCATGAGGGAGGAAAGGAACGCCACGCTGTTAGCCGTCACAAAGACTATGAAATCTGCCCTGCCCGCGAGAATTGCCCTTCCTCGGTCGGGTCCATCGCCCTTATAACCTCCAGGCATTTGGAAGGCCGCGGTGAAGGTAACTGTGGCTATTAATGCTGCCACTACTTGTTCGACTTTCATAATGCTCTTTTTTGACCAACTGAAATTAACTCGGTTGGCAATATGACTTCCTGTGGTTAAAGACAAAGATGATGCACCCCCAACAAATTGCCCATCCGACCTCTTCTTACCGTGTTCAATGAACCAGCCTTGGAAGCCCCGGATTCCATGAGATCCTTTCAATAGGCTAGAAACATTTGCAGCTCTGACGTCCGTCTGAAAATGTACAAAATGTATCAATTAACCAGTGAAAGTTTCTCGGCCAAATACTTCACGATCCTCACTTTACACACTCATAATCCATCTATATCAAACAAAACTCGTGGTGAGTGGTAAAGCATCATGGAAAATCCATTCAAGTCATCTCCTCTAGATAAAGGTAAATAATAGATAACACCCGTAATAGAGTTATTGGAGTAAAATTACGGGTATGCTATCCGAGTCCTGATTTATTCTCCATTTTTCTTTTTCTTTTTCTTTTTTTGCCTCTATGCTATCCCCTAATTTTAGAGAATCCCAACACTAAATGTTTTGCAATGTTTTCAAGATAACTAAGATTTAGACAATTACTTTTGAACTAGTTGAAGACCTGCGCGTTGCCCAAATTTGAACCTTATTGGAATATGTTCTGGTGATACAATATGATCATACAACATAATATTAACAAACGTATACGTATTTATCAACTGAACAACAAAATTAACTAACATTCAAATAACTTTACTAAGAAATCCGTTTTAAACTATACCTTGTTATTTGAATATTTTGTCACAGAATAATTTTAATAAAGCAAAATATTCAAACTTAAGATTCTTTCTTTTATTATATGCATTGAACTGTTGGCTATTAATACGATATTTGGTTTTTTCATGTAATCTGTAAGTGGGGCTTTCATATGTGGTAATGACTTAGATGGTTAAAAATATAAGCATTAACTGGAGTTATAAAGACTTCTATCTTGAATACAACTTTCTGGATACGAATTTTTGTTCTTTTTTGCAATACTCCGAAATATGGCTTAATCAATTTTTCATTAGTAAAAAAAATATTTAAAATTTTACTTTGGCACCAAATCGTTTTTGTCCACACATCCAATCTGTAGATAAATTGGTATTTTTGAGGAAAAAAAAGAGGTATGACCAAACACATTTAGTTAATAATAAACAAAAATATAATATACCAACTCACATATTGAAAGAACCGTAAAGAATTCTATAGTGAGTTTAGGTTTATTGACTATAATATCAAATCACATCTAGACTAGTAAGCTATGTGAATTGACGTCGATATTTTGTTGTAGGAACATTAATGATAGAGATAGCCTTTTTATATTTTGTACAATTAATAATAGTTAGTTTGCCAATTGATATTAAGGGAAGTGGAAGGCAACAAAGGTTTGTGATATTGGCTCAACCACAAAGTTGAATTTTACCCAATTTTCTTATTATTTATTGTAAGATATGAAGTGTGAAATCACTTTGTTCGGAACCCCTTTTTTAAATGTGTGTCACACTCAATAAAGAAATCTATGGCACTGTTTGCTACGAAAATTGAATATATAGTCAATATGCCTAAAAAACCAAATAAGCGAAACAAAGTTGACTCTAAAAGACTTCAATTTTCTTTGCACCTGAAATGAGCATTTCACTAGGGCCACAATTTCTAAAAGATAATAAAGAATTTACACTGTGAGTGAACAAAGCAGGCTCTATAGTGTTCGAGCAACCATACCTCCTCATGAGCATAAACAATGTTAAGGGTGGTCAAATGATCCTTATTTTTGGCAAAATGATCCACCCTCTCATCTTGTGCAAGTATATCTATGATGTCGTATTCTTTATGAAGTGCAGCCAAATGCAAAGCTGTGTTTCCATCAGTATCTTGTTTGTTGATAAGATTCTCTTGATTTGGCATCCCAAGTATGTGCTTGACTACATTCCCTTGTCCACCGATAACAGCTGCATGAAGAACTGTTTGCTTTTTGGTGTTTTCCATGTCACAAGCATCAAGACAAGATCTAACGAGCTCGTCAATGACTTGGATGTGGCCTCGAAATGCTGCAATGTGAAGAGCCGATTGCTTCTCTTTGTCTGAGTCATATGCCGCGCGAGTATTGTGATGCAGGAGTAGTCGAACTGCTTCAACTTTGCCAAAGTAAGAGAAATAATGAAGGGGAGTCCGCCCCAAATCATCTCTTTCTATGATCGCTTCTGGTCTCTTCTCCATGATTTTCTCCAAACCTTTGCAAATAAAATAGGAAAATGTCATGATTTAGTCTGTTTATAGCATCTTGACATATACATTAAAGTTGCGCTTCATGCCATTAAGTTCTCCTTCCCGATTTTGTCTATGTCATGGTAATTTCTAAGTTTTTTTAGTGATCTCGTGTAATACGTGTAGAACCTAACTGCCTCAATGCGGAAATTTGTAAAGTTTGTCAATTGATAAGTGAAATTGTTAGAAATTTGTGAAGTTGCTTGAGAAGAAGCTTCTCATATTTTCAGCAAGGCATCTGCTCTATCAAGATTAGAATAAAAGACCAAGACTTTTTACTCTGATGCCAATCATTTTATGGAAAATATTGTACCCAATTCAATTTTATAAGGCAATTTAAATATCGAATGAGGACTAGGACCTTCTTTATTTTCAAAAGTAAAATCATTGCATCATTGCATCCCTTTCCTTTCTAATCGTCATAATTTGCTCTCCACGGTTAAGAAATTTGGAATGTATGCCCTGATCTTTTGTAAAATTATTGCCATGTGCCCTGTCATCACTTGCAAACTGAAAAAAATAGTGGTATAATTCAGAAAAAAAGTAAGAGAACACTTTCTAGAATAACGTGTAGAAAGAAATTAGCGTGTTAGAAAAATTCTTACCAGCACTCCTATCAAAATAGTGATTTTTCCGAATGGATGCATAATTTAAAACGTATACTATTTTTTAAGTCTGTGTTTCAAGAGAAGACGAATGGGTTTAAACTTATTGTATAGTCAATAAATGAAACAACAAAGAGCATGCAATGAGAATAACAACTCGAATCTTTTCAAAACATAACTCTCGTATGTGACTTATCAAGAGGCTTGTTTGACCTTTCACCAAAATAAACGTAATAATAAATAAATTAGTTTTGAATTTGCTATTATATTTATTGAAAGCTAGGATAGATGGCGGCCCTCATACTAACACGAGCACTCTCATCTAAGAGAAGCATCGCACGCGAAAGAGAACTTCCGCTAAAAAAAATTTCACTAGGCTTAGTATCTTGTGATGCTTACAGGTTAGTGAGAGAGACATTCCGACGTGCAGAGCTGTCAGACCCTTAGGGCCCTTCTGAGAGGATGATGATGAGGAAGCTCCTAAAATCAGCTCAGCTGTATGAGAAAGTCCTTGCTCTGCTGCAATATAAAGTGGGGACTCATCGGCAACATTAATAATATCACACAGTTCAGAATCCTGTTCAATCAGCAACTCCACCACCAAATCATGGCGTCCTCTTACTGCAAGGTGCAGCACCGTATTCTTATGCATATTTTGCATTCGAAGTAACTTTTTGTATGCGTCAACTTGTTCATTCTCAACATCCCGATGAAGTGGTTTTGCCAACTCAATGAAGACTCGAACTGCTTCATAGCTTCCCACTTCAGTGGCAACATGTATGGGAGTATCTCCACTATTATTATCCTGCCAAAGAAGGGATCGTCTTGATGAATTTTGAAGAACACTTTTAATGAAATTTACCTGCTTGCATTTAGCTGCAACGTGAAGAATGTTATTCCCGTTTGGTGTTGTTTTGCGCAAAAGGTCCTCCTCATTTCTCGAAATTATTGTGTTCAGGGAGACAAAGTCTCCGGATTGTGCAGCCCTATACACTTCAGGATCCATTGTCACTCTTTGTTTATTGTTTACAGGACAGAGGGTAGTTGCACTTGAACTTATCAGCACAAGCAATGAGTTCACGTGTGTTCAAATGTGATCCATTTTTAAAAGATGTAGAACACACTAGACTACTCATACTTAAGAATTAAGTATGCTTAATGGAGAAGGAACAAGTCGGCAGCCACAATTTGCTTCAGGCAAAAGAAAAGTAAATGAAAGTCAACAATAGTGGCTGAAGAAGGAAATTTTTGAGCTTTGTAAGAAGAATCAATTAAACTAAAAAAAAAAAAAAAAGAATCAATTAAAGGGGGTGTTGGAGAGAAAAAATTTCTAGGCTTTTCAAGAATACCCGATTGAGACTATTATATGTATATGGACAAAATGTGAATTTATCATAAAGAAGTGGCGGAATCATGTTGAAAGGAAAAAGGACAAGTCCGGGAAACAAAAAATCGACGTCTATAGGTCTCCCCTGCATCTTCTGTTTTTATGTTGGCTTTAGAGCCCCATGGTTTATCGAGGAACCTTCAAGGATGGTGTCACCAAGATAGGAAATCCTAACGAATCCACATCCAATTGGCGGGATTTATCCAATTACTTGACTTGGTCAACTATTGTCATCCAAAGGTAAATGATTAATGCACTCTCTCTATAGTTCCTAGGACAAGAGTAGTCAAAAGTGAACTTTTGAGGGAAAACACGAGGAATGTCTTTGAGCTTAGCAAGAGAACATGATTAAAGGATGTATGTCGGAAAGTAAGAGAATTTTTTTGAGCTTTTAACTAAATTAAAGAAAAGATGTTGGGAGGAAATTTCTTGATACTTTTCAATGGAACAGATTAAAGAATTTCTTTAAACTTTTCAAAAGGATGGGATTAAAATGAGGATGGTGGAAGAGCAAATTCATTTGAGTTTCTGAAAATATCGTAAAAGAGACTGATATATGTACGGATGATCTATAGATGGTTTCCGCAAAACCAAATTGCTTTGTTTCTCTGAAATTTGCTATTCTTCCGCATCCAAATATAATAAGAAAGTGGGGGGAAATCTTGTCGAACGGAAGATGGACTAGTACCAAAAAACAAAACAAAAAAACAAAAAAATCAAAAGAATCAATGGCCACGTCTCCCCTATAGTTTCTTATTTCATTTTTACTTTTGTCAAATCTGATCTTCCACTTGTGAGGGCTTCTTATTTTATTTTGACTTTTTGACTTTTGTCCTCAATCCTCATCTAGTATTCCCCTTACGAGGCGTCTTATGACATTTGTTCCATCTGCTCTTCCACTTTTAACTCCTGTCATTATTATTATTTTTTACTTTTGAACCAACTTGTCTTCCACTTTTCATCAAAATAAAAATCACTCCACATCCACGAAACTTCCCAGAGCACCGTCACTTTGGATTTCCGTTCCTTCCACCGTGGAGTACGTGGCAATGAGAATCATCTTCGAGAGTTCTTCAGCCAAGTGAACATCAGAACCTTCATGGAAAATTCAAATGAACCGTTGCCTTACGCATCACTGCAACCACCACCTCTTTCATGGCCAAATTGATCTATTTCTTTGAATTTTCTATTCTAAGGCATATTTATAATAAGAAGTGGCGGGGCTCTAGTTGAAATTAAAAAAAAAAAAAAAAAAAAAATCAACAGCCGGGTCTCCCCAGTCGCTTCTCTTTATCTTTTGACTTTGGGACCGTCTTATCTTCCACTTCTTCCATCAGAAGCAAAATCATTGCACATCCACGATTACTTCCTGGAACATAGTAACTTTAGACTTCTATGCCTTCCCCCTATGGGTACGTAGCAATGAAAACCATCTTGGATAGTTCTTCAGCCAAGCGCAACGTTTTACAAAATCTCCAAGGATGGAGTCATCTAGATAGAGAAATTCTAGCGAATCAATGTTCAATGGCCAAGATTTATCCAATTAGATGACTTCATCGATTGTTGTCATCCAAAGATAGACAATTAATGGTGTACTGGTCAATGTTGTGATGTTAAAGTGTCCGAAGGGGAGGTGATAGCGATTGAAACGAGAGCCAAAATGGTAACAGGATTGACAGAGACATCGTACACTCAAAAGCGAAGGACCTACACTCATTTCACTCACTCCCTTCCAAAATGCCTCAAATCAATCGGCTATGGACAAATCTGTACCCCAGACCATCAGAAATGAGAAAATAAGCAGGGTCGATTCCTATTTAGAGAAAAGCGGTAGTTTAATCCACAAGCTCACGTTACTTGAAGTCATTCCATTAAATCAAGAAAATCATATTTTAAGAAATGGGAAAACTCACATTAAACCACGAAAAAGAAAAGAAAAAGCAAAAAAGCTGATGCACAAGTTTAATGTATATTTGTCATTGCTATATCCACCGGATCCTTTAAGGAACGGAACGAAAACTTACTATAGGCCATTTATACAATTCTGTTAAACTAGAGGACCCCACAAATTATCCATTTTACGGTAATTTCTTTAAAGGAATGGCAGAAAAATTCATAACACTGTAAGCAAGATGTTTGTGATTGCCATTTTCTTCATGTGCGTTCCTCTTTAGACAAGTGCATCCGCACGAAACACATTTATGCCACCTTTGCTCAATTTGTGTGACACCATGTAGTATATGACTACCTTGAATCATTTATGGCTCGGCAACTTTCGAAGAGAGGCCCAAAGAAAGCCCAGCCTTTTTTCTTGGCCTTGGAGAGGCTAAGCTGTAGTTTAGAGACCCAAGGAGATGAAAAAGGCCCAAAGCTTTCGGCTTTACCCTTTTCATTAGCAAAGGCTATTGGATGCGTGAAAGTGTCAATTTATAAGGATGATCAACACAAGATGTCTTGCTAATGCAAAAAAGGTATGCCTCATGACTACTAGCATTAGGTTTGAGATGAGAATCCCTTCCCTGATCATTTACTTTGATTTCTTTGGTAAAAGGTTTGCCAAAGAAGCACGTGGATTGAGAGATGAATGGAGAGGAGTGACCGGGCGCGATGCTAAATCTCATTGCGCTAGTCCAAAAAAGAACAGATATGAGGGAAGTAGTAGATTTTGATCGACCAAATCAATTGCTTGCTCGTCCACAAAATGATAACAAATATACATCAATACTTTCCTTTTCAAAATCATGAGGCAACCTATTGCCTAGGTAAAGTGGAATTGTTGGCCCACACCTCACACCTTTGGGTGGTATATTTTATCGTAGGGTGGAGCCATCCTTCCTTAGGCAATTTCTCAAGTCTTATACCATAGTAAAGTGAAAGCAGATTCTTTTCAGAACGCATCTAATTCTACTTTTCCTTCCATTGTTAAGCCCATTTTTCTCATAAGGATTGTAGTAATTCTGGTTTGACACTATTAAAATCACTTTCCCATATTGAGAAATTCTGTCTAGCAATATTTGATCAAAGAATCCATTAATAGGTTCAGAAATTACTAGAATTTATTTACCAATTAGAAGTAGTAATTGTGGTTCCTTCAATAATATTGTCGGCCCTACACCTCTATTGAGCAATGCCTGAGTGGCAGCATCAACGTTTGGCCCAAATTGAGCAAAGGTGGCATAAATGTGTTTCGTGCGCATGCACTTGTCTAAAGAGGAACACACATGAAGAAAATGGCAATCACAAACATCTTGCATACAGTGTTATGAATTTTTCTGCCATTCCTTTAAAGAAATTACCCTAAAATGGATAATTTGTGGGGTCCTCCAGTTTAACAGAATTGTATAAATGGCCTATAGTAAGTTTTCATTCCGTTCCTTAAAGGATCCGGTGGATATAGCAATGACAAATATACATTAAACTTGTGCATCAGCTTTTTTGCTTTTTATTTTCTCTTTTGTGGTTTAATATGAATTTCCCCATTTCTTAAAACACGATTTGCTTGATTTAATGGAATGACTTCAAGTAATATGAGCATGTGGACTAGACTACCGCTTTTCTCTACATAAGAATCGACTTTGCTTATTTCCCAATTTCTGGTGGTCTAGAGTACAAATTTGTCCATAGCCAATTGATTTGCGGCATTTTGAAGGGAGTGAGTGAATCGAGCGTTTGGTGGACAAGTAAATGTAGTAAAGCACATACTTGGGATGCCAAACCTGGAGGTTCTTTTCAACAAGCAAGACATCGATGGAAATATGGCTTTGCATCTAGCCGCAGTTCATAAAGAATACAACATCATATACATACTTGCGCGGGACAAGAGGGTGGACCGTTTGGCTATATATAAGGATCATTTGACTGCCCACGAAACTGTCATTGTAACCAAGACTCCTATTTCCACAACAAATATTCTATCTCGTCTTCTTAAACATTCGGCGTGCTACCTGATGATTGTTTGTGATCTCTCAAACATAATTGCTAACACAAGCTCATTTACGGTGCATTCGCTTATGGACATACAATACAGCTCTTTCGAATTACTTTTTCTTTGTCATCCTCATTCGACGGAAATCGCCGTCGGTTTACCATCGCCGGCCACTGACTAACGTACGTACTGGAAAGAGAACTAGAACAGAAGGCACCGGTCGAAATCACTCGAGTCTTTTGAGATACCAAAAGTCACTCTCTCTCGGAGATTTCTTCTGAATCCTTTCATGCCTCTTCGTTTTCAATCGTGTTTGAAGCCATTCGCGTTTGTCTGAAACTTCACTACCGGTGCTCATTCACGCGAGCACGTTTTCCAGATCCTTCTCGTGCAAAATCGACCAGTAATCGCGACCAAGAATTCCTCGTCGACGAGGCAATCTCTCTTCCCTACTATACTCTGCTTTCGACGAATAAAAGTAACCGAAATGGCATGTTCTAGATTAGGATAGAATCAGCTTAACTGCGTATTCATATTGATGATTGCGTCCTTGGACGGATTTTGTGTGAACCTGATCTCTAATCCGAAGTGATTGCGCTTTGTTTCGCTTCTCTGCCGTATGCACATGACGTGCTTGATAAAATGACTCCGAAGTGCATCTGTGAGTTTCTGTTAAAGCCGCAGACATACTAGTGTAGTTGTCCATATTATTGATCGATTCGTTGCTCATTAAGCATGATTTTGTAGAATTTTTTACTCATTGACCGAGAGTGACACACCCATTCTTGTTCTGTTCCCATGCATGTTTGTCTCGGTGGTGATGGACGGCGGTCAATGGCGAGTAAACGGATTCAAGTTAACAGGTGGAATGTTGATCCATCAAAGCTTTTGCGTCAGTTTGTTTCTCCAATCTTATGTTCAGTCCATTTCCTTTACTGTTGCAATTGCGGAGGATTGAGTTGATGGTGACGGAGGACAGCCGTAGGCAGTGTGGGTCTGGTGATGGTTAAGAGTGGCCGATGGTGAAGTGCAACTTAGTCACTGAATTGTACTGATTTAGGTGAACATCCGTTGACAATTTTTGTGTTTCACAGTTCTTGAACTTGACAAGAAATGGATCTTGGAATGGTGGACTCTGCGGAAGGGAAGATGAAATCAGCTTGAATTGTCTGTGCATTAGTGAGTAACACGCATATTTCACACGCGAATATGGAAAACCAAGCGAAATGATTGCTTTCGGCATAGGTCGGTATGGTGATACATCTTTGACATCGTGTACCTAAATATTTGATGATGTTACTCACTGGATTGACTTGGAAGTTTTGAGATTACACAGAAAGATGACATCATTACTTATGAAGCTTTTGAAATAATTGGAAGCATCACCCCTGTGTCACGGGCTGATCGATTGGGATCGTGACCGCGCGGCGACTTGGGCACTTTATGATCGGATTGGATCGCCCTTGCTCGATCGAACGCTCACTCGCTCGCTTACCCGGATTGTAGAGAGAGAAAGAATCTAGAGAGAGGAGCTCTGGAAAGATAGAAGCTTTATATTGCGGAAGTAGTGGATGATTACAAATGAAGGAGGACACCCCTTCTTATATCGAGGGCCTCGGATTACAACCATAAATCTATAACTTAACCGGCGGACAAGATCGCACCGCCTCATCTACCGACACTAATGGCGGCTACTAACCACCGACACTTATGACAACTACCAACTACTGGCTACCAACATAAATGAGGCTAAGGACTTCTAGAAGTTTCGGGGAGAAGGCTCGTTGGGAATCCGAGCGAGCATAGGAACTTGACCACGGACGAGTCAGGGTCGTACTCGGGGAACCTCTTGGATCGGCCTTCAATCGGCCCGTGACACATGACTCTTGCTCTTAATGGATGCAGAAAATGTTGTGGCACTACCTGTTGTTTTACGCTACTATTACACGAAATAGAAATGCATAGAAGTTGAGGGCAAGTCCCAATTCAACGGCAATTCAACTGTATGCTAGTCAACATCACATTCTTCGACAAACCTCCAGAGGTGTGCAAAACCCTTAATCTTGATTCAACGGTGGACGTTGACACGTTTTAAATTGGACAGCTGACATGAAGTGCTGGAAATCGACAGTTCGCAAAGCAAAAAGAAGATTCCCTGTGCACCACAAGGTCGCGGGACTGTAGAACCGGCCCAACTAATTAGCTTCCCTGGCGACCAGAAGTGAGCCTCGCAGGGAAATCGAACAATTGTGTCTTACACACTTAAGCCACAACTTTCCGATGTTTCTTATGAGCCAGTTAAGTTGCGAGCCCAAAATCATCACGCCGCGAGGACCAGCGACTAAGAGCCAACTCGTGACCATTACAAGGCAAATAGGATCAAAGATACTGTCCGCGATTCCCCTGGTGGATATATCCATTGCAACATACACACCCGACACGTAGGCTAGCATGATCCCGAATATCGCGACTCGAAGACAGCCTCCCACAGTCAGGGAGATGTGGCCGACCATAAAATTTTGATAATGTGTGATTACTGCCAAGAGGGAGGAAAGGAACGCCACGCTGTTAGACGTCACAAAGACTATGAAATCTGCCCTGCCCGCGAGAATTGCCCTTCCTCGGTCGGGTCCATCGCCCTTATAACCTCCAGGGATTTGGAAGGCCGCGGTGAAGGTAACTGTGGCTATTAATGCTGCCAGTACTTGTTCGACTTCCATAATGCTCTTATTTGACCAATTGAAATTAACTCGGTTGGCATTATGACTTCCTGTGGTTAAAGACAAAGATGATTCACCCTCAACAAATTGCCCATCTGACCTCTTCTTACCGTGTTCAATGAACCAGCCTTGGAAGCCCAGGATTCCATGAGATCCTTCCAATAGGCTAGAAACATTTGCAGCTCTGACGTCCATCTGAAAATGTACAAAATGCATCAATTAACCAGTGAAAGTTTCTCGGCCAACTACTTCACGATCCTCACTTTACACACTCATAATCCATCTATATCAAACAAAACTCGTGGTGAGTGGTAAAGCATCATGGAGAATCCATTCAAGTCATCTCTTCTAGATAAACGTAAACGGGAGATAACACCCATAAATAGAGTTTTTGCAGTAAACAATTACGGGTATGCTATCCCAGTCATGATTTATTCTCCATTTTTCTTTTCTCTCTCTGGTTTTTTTTTTTTTTCCCTCTATGCTATCCTCTAATTTTAGACAATCCCAACACTAAATGTTTTGCAATGTTTTCAAGATAACTAAGATTTAGACAATTACTTTTGAACTAGTTTTTTTTTATCAGTCCTACGCTAATCCTACTCTAACATTCACTCTCAGACTTTTGCCATGCCTCCTTGCAGAGCGTGGGAGTCGAAACCCACTCCTAAAATGAAATCTTCCCCACCCCAATCCCCCCTGAGAAAGTGGGGATTTGAACCCCCAGCCTCTCCCTTCCAAGATGGAAGGGTGGCCACTGGGGCGAACCCCCAGTGGTTTTTTGAACTAGTTGAAGACCTGCGTGTTGCTCGAATTTGAACCATGTTGGAAAATTATGTTATGATGATACAATATGATCATACAACATAATATTAACAAACGTATACTTATTTATCAACTGAACAACAAAATTAACTAACATTCAAATTACTTTACTAAGTTATCTGTTTTAAATTATACCTTGTTATTTGAGGATTTTATTAGAGAATAATTTTAATAAAGCAAAATATTCAAACCTAAGATTATTTCTTTTATTATTTGCATTTAACTGTTGGCTATTAATGCGACATTTGGTTTTTTTCATGTAATCTGTAAGTGGGGCTTTAATATGTGGTAATGAGTTAGATGGTTAAAAATATAAGCGTTAACTGGAGGTATAAAGACTTATATCTTGAATACAACTTTTTAGATACGAATTTTTGTTATTTTTCGCAATACTCCTAAATATGGCTTAATCAACTTTTTCATTAGTCAAAAAATATTTAAAATTTTACTTTGTCACCAAATCGTTTTTGTCCACACATCCAATTTGTAGATAAATTGGTATTTTTGAGGAAAAAAAAGAGGTATGACCAAACACATTTAGTTAATAATAAACAAAAATATAATATACCAACTCACATAATGAAAGAACTATAAAGACTTCTATAGTGAGTTTAGGTTTATTGACTATTATATGAAATCACATCTAAACTAGTAAGCTATGCGAATTGATGTTGATATTTTGTTGTAGGAAAATTAATGATAGAGATAGCCTTTTTATCTTTTGTACAATTAATAATAGTTAGTTTGCTAATTAATATTAAGTGAAGCGGGAGGCAACGAAGGTTTGTGATATTGGCTCAACCACAAAGTTGAATTTTACCCAATTTTCTTATTATTTATTGTAAGATATGAAGTGTGACATCACTTTATTCGGAACCCCTTTTTTAAATGTGTGTCCAACTCGATAAAGAAATCTATGGTACTATTTGCTGCGAAAATTGAAAATATAGTCAATATGCCTAAAAAATTGAATAAGCGAAACAAAGTTGACGCTAAGAGACTTCAATTTTTTTTGCACCTGAAATGAGCATTTCACTAGGGCCACGGTTTATAAAAGATAATAAAGAGATTACACTGTCAGTGAACAAAGCGGGTTCTATAGTGTTCAAGCAAGCATACCTCATGAGCAGAAACAATGTTAAGGGCGGTCAAATGATCCTTATTTTTGGCCAAACGGTCCACCCTCTCGTCTTGTGCAAGTATGTGTATGATGTCATATTCTTTATGAAGTGCAGCCAAATGCAGAGCCGTGTTTCCATCAGCATCTTGTTTGTTGATAAGATTCTCCCGGTTTGGCATCCCTAGTATGTGCTTGACTACATTCCCTTGTCCACCAATAACAGCTGCATGAAGAACCGTTTGCTTTTTGGTGTTTTCCATGTCACAAACATCAAGACAAGATCTAACGAGCTCGTCAATGACTTGGATGTGGCCTCGAAATGCTGCAATGTGAAGAGCCGATTGCTTCTCTTTGTCCGAGTCATATGCCGCGGAAGTATTGTGTTGCAGGAGTAGTCGAACTGCTTCAACTTTGCCAAAGTAAGAGAAATAATGAAGGGGAGTCCGCCCCACATCATCTCTTTCTATGATCGCTTCTGGTGTCTTCTCCATGATTTTCTCCCAACCTTTGCAAATAAAATAGGAAAATGTCATGATTTAGTCTGTTTATAGCATCTTGGCATAGGTATTAAAGTTGCACTTCATGCCACTAAGTTCTCCTTCCCGATTTTCTCTGTACTAAGAAGGACTATGTCATGATAATTTCAAGGTTTTTCTAGTGATCTTGTGTAATACATGTAGAACCTAACTGCCTTCAATCTACATATTAATGCAGAAATTTGTAAAGTTTGTCATTTGATAAGTGAAATTGTTAGAAATTCATGAAGTTGCTCGAGAAGAAGCTTCTCATATTTTCAGCAAGGCATCTGCTCTGTCAAGATTAGAATAAAAGACCAAGACTTTTTACTCTGATGCCAATCATTTATTAAAAAAAAAAAAATTGTACCCAATTCAATTTTATAAGAGAATTTAAATATCGAATGAGGACTAGGACCTTCTTTATTTTCAAAAGTAAAATCATTGCATCCCTTTCCTTTCTAGTCGTCACAATTTGCTCTCCACGGTTAAGAAATTTGGAATGTATGCGTTGGTCTTTTATAAATATATTGCCACGTGCCCTGTCATCACTAGCAAACTGAAAAAAAAGAAAGTGGTATAATTCAGAAAAAAAGTAAGAGAACAATTTCTAGAATAACGTGTGGAAAGAAATTAGCGTGTGAGAAAAATTCTTACCAGCACTCTTATCAAAATAGCGATTTTTCCGAATGGATGCATAATCTAAAACGGATACTATTTTTTAAGTCTGTGTTTCAAGAGAAGACGAATGGGTTTAAACTTATTGTGTAGTCAATAAATGAAACAACAAAGAGCATGCAATGAGAATAACAACTCGAATCTTTTCAAAACGTAACTCTCGTATGTAACTTATCAAGAGGCTTGTTTGACCTTTCACCAAAATAAACGTAATAATAAACAAATAAGTTTTGAATTTGCTATTATATTTAGTGAAAGCTAGGATAGACGGCGGCCCTCGTTACTAACACCAGCACTCTCATCTAAGAGAAGCATTGCACGCGAGAGAGAACTTCCGCTAATTTTTTTTTCACTGGGGTTAGTATCTTCTAATACTTACAGGTTAGTGAGAGAGAAATTCCGACATGCAGAGCTGTCAAACCCTTAGGGCCCTTATGAGAGGATGATGACGAGGAAGCTCCTAAAATCAGCTCAGTTGTACGAGAAAGTCCTTGCTCTGCTGCAAGATAAAGTGGGGACTCATCGGCAGCATTAATAATATCACATAGTTGAGAATCTTGTTCAATCAACAACTCCACCACCAAATCATGGTGTCCTCTTACTGCAAGGTGCAGCGTCGTATTCTTATGCATATTCTGCTTTCGAAGTAGCCCTTTGTATGTGTCAACTTGTTCATTCTCAATATCCCAATGAAGTGATTTTGCCAAGTCAATGAAGACTCGAACTACTTCATAGCTTCCCACTTCAGTGGCAACATGTAGGGGAGTATCTCCATTATTATTACCCTGCCAAAGAAGGAATGGTCCTAATGGATTTTGAAGAACACCTTCAATGAAATTTACCTGCTTGCATATAGCTGCAACATGAAGAATGTTGCTCCCGTTTGGTGTTGTTTGGTGCAAAAGGCCCTCCCCACTTCCTGAAATTATTGTGATCAGGGAAGCAAAGTCTCCGGATTGTGCAGCCCTATACACTTCAGGATGCATTCTCACTCTTTGTTTATTGTTTACAGGACACAGAGTAGTTGCACTTGAACTTATCAGTACAAGCAATGAGTTCAAGTGGAAGGAACCTTTTGATCTTTGTAAGAAGAATCAATTAAAGGGAGAATGTTGACGAGAAAATATTTCCATGCTTCTCAAGAATACCCGAATGAGGACCTAAATAGGGACCCGGAGTGGCCTCATTTTCTCAAATAGGGACCCATAGTGGCCTCATTTTCTCAAAAGAGAACCTAAAGTGGAGTCTATATCAAATAAGGCCCTAAAATAGTCATTTAGTCTCAAAAAAGGACCCGACTTGCCAGTCGGCGAACTGATGCCTTTTCATTGCATATTCCAACGACCTATTCTAGGGTATTTTAATCCAAAAAATATTCTCTTTTCATTTTCCTTCTCCTGTTCATCTTCTTCTTGATCTACCAATGGTTGTCATGTTCATCGTCTTCTTCGACAATGTTGAAGATAGGCATTGCCCAAATCAAGAACATCGGAAGTGGGGAAGGGCCGGCGAAGGTCATGGGACTAGCGAGGGTCGGCCTCGCCCGAGGCCAACGAGGGCTTGACACCCATCACCAATAGTAAGTGCTGGCAATGGGCGAGGGATTGCAGGCCCTCGCCCGCCCTTACTAGTGGCCGGTGAGTTCGGCGAGGCCGGATTGCAAGCCCTCACCCACCCTTACTAGTGGCCGGCAAGGTCGACAAGCCCTTGTTGGCCTCGCCGAATTCATTGAGGACGAAATCGCCCTGTAATGGAAATTCTTCTTCTTCCTCCTCTTCGTCTCTGCTTCCCTCGCATGGAGCGACCTGGATGGCTCCCGAAGCTCAAAATCGCCACGGTCGGGCCTCCCTCTATCGCCATCAGTGACTGGGTCGACTCCTCCTCCTCCTCACCGCCGCCCTTTCTGCATTGCTCCTTCATCGGAGTCACGTGCGACACCGGCTTGTGGGTTGTCTCTCACAACATCACCTTCGTCGGCCTTTTGGGCTACATCCCACCCGAAATCGGCCTTCTCCATGACCTCGTCAACCTCACGCTTGCCACCGACAACCTCATCGGGACCCTCCCACCGAAGCTCGGCAGCCCCACCTCCCTCCGGTTCCTCAACCTCTCTGGGATCTTCCCCAGTAGAGTCTTGCAGGCGATAACCCAACTCGAAGAACTCAACTTGGGTAACGACAAGTTCACGGGGCCACTGCCGCTAGAGGTGGCGGGGCTGAAGAAGCTAAAGTGGCTCGATCTTGCCTACAATTACTTCACCGGCAAGATACTAGAGGTCTACTCGGAGATGGAGAAGATGAACAAGGGAAAAGGAAAACAAAAGGAGAATATTTTTTGGACGAAAATGCCCTGATTAGGTCATCGGAATACACATCGGAAATGCATCAATTCACCGGCCGGCAAGTTAGGTCCTTTTTTGAGACTAAATGACTACTTCGAGTCCTTATTTGAGACATACTCTACTTCAGGTCCTTTTCTGAGAAAAGGAAGCCACGTCGGGTCCTTATTTGAGATTTTCTCTTATATATATATATGGACAAAATGTGAATTTATAATAAAGAAGTGGCGGAATCATGTTGAAAGGAAAAAGGACAAGTTCGGGAAACAAAAAAAATCGACGTCTATAGGTCGCCCCTGCATCTTCTATTTCTATTTTAGCTTCAAAACCATCTGAGCTTCCCAGGGTTTAACGAGGAACCTTCGAGGATGGTGTCATCGAGATAGGAAAATCCTAACGAATCCACATCCAATTGGCGGGATTTATCCAATTACATGACTTGGTCAACTATTGTCATCCAAAGGTAAATAATTAATGCTCTCTCTCCATAGTTCCTAGGACAAGAGAGCGAGGAATGCCTCGAGCTTAGCAAGAGAACGTGATTAAAGGATGTATGTTGGAAAGCAAGAGAATTTTTTTTTTTGAGCTTTTAACTAAATTAAAGAAAAGATGTTGGGAGGAAATTTCTTGATACTTTTCAACGGAACATATTAAAGAGAGGATATTGAGGGGAAATTTCTTAAACTTTTCAAAAGGATGGGATTAAAAATGAGTGGTGAAGAGCAAATTCATTTGAATTTCTACAAGTATCGAAAAAGAGACTCATATAGGTATGGATGATCTATCGATGGTATCCGCAAAACCAAATTGCTTTGTTTCTTTGAATTTTGATGCAAATATAATAAGAAAGTGGACAAATCTTGTTGAACGGAAGATGGACTAGTACAAAAAAAAAAAAAAAAATCAAACGAATCAATGGCCACGTCTCCCCTATAGTTTCTTATTTCATTTTTACTTTTGTCCTGTCCTATCTGATTTTCCACTTGTGAGGGCTTCTTATTTTATTTTGACTTTTTGACTTTGTCCTCATTTAGTCTTCCTCTTACAAGGCGTCTTATATTTTTTGACTTTTTGACTTTTGTTCCATCAGTGACTCGTGTCATTTTGTTTTTTTTTTTTTTTTTTTTTTTTTTTTTTTTTTGTTTTAACTTTTGAACCAACTTGTCTTCCACTGTTCATAAAAAGCAAAACCACTCCACATCCACGATATGTCACAGAGCACCGTCCCTTTAGATTTCTGTACCTTCCCCGTGGAGTACGTGGCAATGCGAATCATCTTCGAGAGTTCTTCAGCCAAGTGAACATCAGAACCTTCAAGGAAAATTCTAATGAATTAACAATGACATAAAGTTGTCAATCGTTGTCACGACCACCATTGCCTTATGCATCACTGCAACCACCACCTCTTTCATGGCCAAATTGATCTATTTCTTTGAATTTTCTATTCTAAGGCAAATTTATAATAAGAAAGTGGCGGGGCTCTAGTTGAAATTAAAAAAAAAAAAAAAAAAATCAAGCTAAAAAAATTACAAAAAAAAAAATCAACGGCCGGGTTTCCCGGGCCTCTTCTTATTATCGTTGGACTTTGGAACCATCTTGTCTTCCACTTTTTCATCAAAAGCAAAATCATTGCACGTCCAGGATTACTTCGTGGAACATAGTAACTTTAGACTTCTATGCCTTCTCCCTATGGGTTCGTAGCTATGAAAACCATCTTGGATATTTCTTCAGCCAAGTGTAACATTTTACGAGACCTTCAAGGATGGAGTCATCACCAACCGAAAAAAAAAGGATAGAGTCATCTAGATAGAGAAATTCTAACGATTCAATATTCAATGGCCAAGATTTATCCAATTAGATGACTTCATCGCTAATCGTCACCCAAAGATAGACAATTAATGGTGTACTGGTGAATGTCGTAACGTTAAAGTGTCCGAAGGGGAGGATGGTGATTGAAGTGAGAGCCAAAAAGATAAAAGGATTAACAGATACATCGTACACTCACAAGCAAAGGACCTACGCTCATTTCACTCAGTCCCTTCACGATGCCTCAAATCAATCAGCTATGGACAAATCTATACTCCAGACCATCAGAAATGGGAAAATAAATAAAGTCGATTCCTATGTAGAGAAAGGCCGTAGTTTAATCCACAAGCTCACATTACTTGAAGTCATTCCATTAAATCAAAAAATCATGTTTTAAGAAATGGGAAAATTCACATTAAACCACGAAAAAAAAAAAAAGGAAAAGAACCCACGCTTGATTCACTCACTCCCTTCAAAATGCCTCAAATCAATCGGCTATGGACAAATTTGTACTCCAGGCCACCAGGAATTGGGAAATAAGCAACGTCGATTCTTATGTAGAGAAAATCGGTAGTTTACTCCACATGCTCATATTACTTGAAGTCATTCCATTAAATCAAGCAAATCGTGTTTTAAGAAATGGGGAAATTCATATTAAACCACAAAAAAGAAAAGAAAAGGCAAAAAAGCCGATGCACAAGTTTAATGTATATTTGTCATTGCTATATCCACCAGATCCTTTTAAGGAACAGAATGAAAACTTACTATAGGCCATTTATACAATTCTGTTAAACTGGAGGACCCCACAAATTATCCATTTTACAGTAATTTCTTTAAAGGAATGGCAGAAAAATTCATAACACTGTATGCAAGATGTTTGTGATTGTCATTTTCTTCATGTGCATTCCTCTTTAGACAAGTGCATGCGCACGAAACACATTTATGCCTATTAGGGGTTACAAAACTAGAAGTGAGATCACATCACAAAGTAGTCACCTTTGCTCAATTTGGCCAAACCTTGATGCTGCCACTCAGGCATCGCTCAATAGAGCTGTAGGGCCGACAGAATTATTGAAGGAACCACAATTACTACTTCTGATTGGTAAATCAACTCTAGTAATTTCTAAACCTATTAATGGATTCTTTGATCAAATACTGCTAGACAGAATTTCTCAATATGGGAAACCGATTTTAATAGTGTCAAACCAGAATTACTACAATCCTTATGAGAAAAAGGGGCTTAACTAACGGAAGGAGAAGTAGAATTAGATGCGTTCTGAAAAGAATCTGCTTTCACTTTTCTATGGTACAAGACTTGAGAAATTTCCTAAGGAAGGATGACTCCGCCCTACGATAAAATATACCACCAAAAGGTGTGAGGTGTGGGCCAGCAATTCCACTTTACCTAGGCAATAGGTTGAAATTCCCTTACTTCCCCTCATGATTTTGAAAAGGAAAGTATTGATGTCTATTTGTTATCTTTTTGTGGACGAGCAAGCGATCGATTTGGCCGATCAAAATCTACTACTTCCCTCATATCCGTTGTTTTTTGGACTAGCGCAGTGAGATTTAGCATGGTGCCCGGTCACTCTCCATTCATCTCTCGATCCACATGCTTCTTTGGCAAACCTTTTACCCAAGAAATCAAGATAAATGATCAGGGAAGGGATTCTCATCTCAAAGCTAATGCTAGTAGTCATGAGGCATACCTTTTCTGCATCAGCAAGAAAACATCATGCGTTGATCGTCCTTACAAATTCATACTTGCACACGTCCAACAGCCTTTGCTAACGAAAAGGGTAAAGTCGAAAGCTTTGGGCCCTTTTCATCTCATTGGGTCTCTAAACTACAGCTTAGCCTCTCCACGGCCAAGATAAAAGGCTGGGCTTTCTTTGGGCCTCTTTTTGAAAGTTGCAGAGCCATAACCTCCCCTTATTCTACCTGTAGTCACGGCTATTTCTGGATCTAACTTGCAACTCAACTCTCAAATGTTCAAACTTGCATATTGTCCTACGTGGTGGAATCGAATCCCATTCAGAGAAGACTACCATCTTAAGAAGTCTTTAGATGTTTCCAAGTCTAATCACCCTTCGAAGAGATAGTGCGAAGACTTCAATAGCGATTCTTCTCTTCCTTCTCCTGAGAATAGCAGAGCATTAGGCACTATCTCTAGAGGACCAACAAAATTTTCTTGACCAACCTTTTACAATAGATGAAAGTTTAAAATGTTGCTTTTTCAATTGGGTCCATTGTAAGCCCCTAGATCTAATGAAGCGCCAATCATCTCTTATATTATATAGAAATAATAGCATAAATGGTTCCTGAACTTTTGTCCAATGTACCTTGTCATCCATAAATTTTTAATTTGTGCAATAAGGTCATGAACTTTGGTTCCATATGTAATATATGTATTTTTAATTTATTCAATGTAGCCCTGAGCTACCGGTAAATGTTCAACATAGTCCCTAAATTGTATAAGAATATTTAGAAGTTCATAGATCATGTTGAATTTTGGACCAAAATTCAGAGAACACGTTGGATAAATTAAAAGTTTTAGGAAGAGATTGGACGTTGGATGAAAGTTCATGAACTATTTATTATATTTTTCCCTACAATATATATTGTAACATGGAAAGCTGCTATCCAGTACTCAAAAGATTAAAAAAATTTCCTTCTCACCATTCACCTCTTAATCCTATTCTCTTTGAAAACTCAAACAAAATTTCCTCCCAAACACCTCACTTTTTGTTTCAAAGAAGTTTCTTTCTCAACATCTTCCCTTTACTCCTTTCCTTCGGGAAAGCTCTAAGGAATTTCTTCCACAATATTCTTGCTTTAGTTCAATCCACTTGCTTAGCTCAAAAAAACTTCCTCCCCAATATCTTCTCTTTATGTTCCGAGAAATTTCCATGGAAAGCTAAAAAAAATTTCCCTTCCAATATTATCCTTAATCTAGTCTTCTTGCAGAGCTCAAAGAAACTAATTACACTTGAACTTATCGCTTACATTAATAAGTTCATTGGCAGATTGAAGACTTTCTCATACTGCCAAGTGGATTCTTGGAGCTTTCTCATTGTCATCCTCTTAACAAGGGAATAAGGAAAAACTTTACGAATATTTGCAATATGCTAGATTGAAGGTAGTCATATACTACATGGTGTCACACATGATCACCGGAGAAACTTCATAATAACCATATCATAATCCTTCCCAGTACAGAGAAAACGAGAGACTTAATGGGATAAATTTTAATTTAAAGTCAAGATGCTAAAAGTAGTCTAAATCATGACATATTCCTATTCTATTTATAAAGGTTGGTGAAAATCAAGGAAAATATACCTAAATTGATCAAAGAAAGAGATGATAGGGGGGTGGGCATACGACTTAGACAAAGGGGGAACGGTTCTTCATATTGCAGTGTTCCTAGGCCACATCAATGTCATTGACAAGCTTGTAAAATATTGTCTTGATGCTTGCAATATAATAAACAACAAAGGGCAAATGGCTCTTTATGCAGCGGTTATTGGTGGACAAGTAAATGTAGTAAAACACATACTTGGTATGCCAATCCTGGAGGTTCTTATCAACAAGCAAGACATCGATGAAAATATGGCTTTGCATCTAGCCGTGCTTCATAAAGAATACAACATCATATACATACTTGCGCGCGGGACAAGAGGGTGGACCGTTTGGCTAGTTTAGGATTTTTCATGGATTTTCCCGAATTGTTTTGGTGTAACTGCTATATTGACCCATTTAATTTTTGGGGAGTGCATCTAAAAAAGGATTGATTTCTCATTCCAAAAATGCAGAAATTAGTTATGGCAAAATTGGAAGGAAAAAAAAACATATTGCGATTTTATTTAATCAACAGAAAGTAATTGATCATATATATATATTTGGAGAGAATCCAATTGGGAATTTCTACCTTACAATAAGCTTATGTTGAGGGAGTAGCTTTGGCGCCAGGCTTTCCGGCGCTGATGGATCGGTGGAGCGCTACTCTGAAGGTCCCGATCCACGCCAAGGGCGCCGCACGCTGCCGAGTCGCCGTTTCTCTCCGCCTCTCGCCGTCTTCCGAAGCCCTACTCGTACGCGCGCCCCCCCCCCCCCCTCTGCTCGCCCCACTGCAAAACCCTAATCGCGCTCTCGATTGATTCGCTCGGTGTGTTTCGCTTTTCGCCGTGATGGGGACAGGCGCCGTCCGCCAATGCCGTCTTCTTCAATGGGGATCGAGTCGGAGGGACCGGGAACCCCGTCGTGGAGAGGCTGTCGGACCCGCAGGCGATAGCCGACGTTCTCGTCTCGAAGTTCGGCGGCGCCGTCAATGCTTGGGTCGTCGAGGCTTCCACCTTCAACGGCCCCTTTGCCGTCTATAAGGAGTTCGTCCCTTCGGCGAACAAGTATGGGGAGCCGAGATCGTATGGCCACGTCGGGTTCCCTGCTTCTTCGTCGACCGTCTCGCTTTTGTCGAATTGCCTTGAGGAGGTGAAGTCATTCCCGGTGCTTGTGCTCTTTGTAGTGTACTGCTGGATCTTGGGAATGGGGCATTTGGAAAAACTGAAAAGTTGTGTCGTTTGCTGATGTCTTTGTGAAGCAATTTTGTGCATTTGTTTGATGTGGTGTGTTTCTGTGAATCTTGTCATAGGGAGTGTGATATGGGAGGATCCAGTTCCTTGCTTGGATCTTTGCTTGGTTTTTCATGATTCCAAGGGGGTTTACAAGTTACAAAGAAAAATTGGAAAATCACCCAGAAAAAAAGAATAAGATAAGGAAAAATTACCCAAAAGTAAGGAAGATGACTGTACCATGAAATTGGGAAGAATTACTAATTTGCAGAGAAAATCGCTGTGTATGGGACATGGAGTGATATGATATGTGTTCTCTGCTACATCGTCTTTCACTCGTTGTTATGGTACATTGTCTGTTACTTCCTTGAGTGGTCTGTTGCTGATTGAGCACATGAGGAACATGATGGATATATGAAGCATCTTGAGAAATGGTGCCTGTAACTAAATTTCTTTTCTAGGCAGGTCGATACCTGAATTTGGAAATGTATACGGCATGATAGAATGCGAGCACAGAGTAGAAAAAAAGCTTGAAGAAAATAGCCTGGAAAGCAAGTATTTGGGGAAAAATACGAGAAGGAATGAAGTCGGGTGACAATTAGAAGCGTACTTATTTTGCGACTTAAGAATAAGACCTCTCCTTTTAGCCATTTAAGATCCTATGTGTTTGGTCTTTTTGAAACTAGAAAGTTGTCTCTGGTATGATGGTTTTCTCATGCTAACTAGTTGAGCATTTCAGGCGAAGAATGTTCTTTCAAGGAAAAAGAATCTTGTCTCCACAAGCTTATTACCACCACAGGGACATCCACCGAAAACTGTCATCCTTGGTTTTAGCAAAGGTGGCACTGTGCTTAACCAGCTTGTGACTGAGCTCAGCCATCTCGAACCTTCATCTTCTGGACATCCATCTTTTGCTGGACAAGAGCTATTGGGTCCTGAAGCCCCTGATATTCGGGTGGGGACTCAAATTTTACCTACTACGAAAGAAAGATTTCTGAACAGCATCCAAGAAATCCATTACGTTGACGTTGGCCTAAATTCGTCTGGCGCATACATCACCGATCCAAATGTGATTGGCAGACTCTCCCAACGGTTTGTACAACGAGCTCAGGCATTGCGATTCGTCCTTCATGGAACTCCTAGGCAATGGTGCGACCGTAATCGCATTTGGATTCGCCGTGAAAAGGATAGACTGCTGCACCTGCTCGAATCTGAACCTCAGAAGGCCGGAGGCAAAATACAGGTAGCAGAGAAGTTTTATTTTGCTGACAGGCCTCCAGATCTAGAGATGCATTTTGCGATAATTGAAAATTTGGATGTGAGCATCTAACTTATAAATGTTACGGAGTGGTATCAGGACTTGTAGAGCGTTGTGTTTAGACAGAGTTGAGAGCTGCTTGTTTGTGCCTGTTCACTACACTTTACCCAGTTATTCTTACTCTTGTTGCCCCTTCACAGACACATAGTTTTTACTTGGCCAAAAATAAAGAGTAATTCAGAGTATGTATAAGGACTACCTCAGTGTAATGAAAAATGATCATAGTATGTATAAGGACTACCTCAGTGTAATGAAAAATGAAACAGTCTCAACCCAAGTACATGCTTGTGCGGATCGGGGCTTGATTAGTGATGGTTTCAGTTATCATCACCGCACTCGTCATGACATGATAATACTAAGTATCGCCGAGCAGGATTACAATGGGTTCATGAGGTTTCCATCGCAACTTTTCTACATATAGATCTGCCGTGTTCAATCTCAAATTGACTAATGCAGTGGAACAATCTCAGGGGGAAATATAATTAAAGAGGTAAAAAGAGGTTAATTACGTTCCGGTTTCAGATTTGGTAAATTCAAGGTGCGGAAAAACCGAAAATTTGGTTGAAAAATTTGCCCTTTGTGAAAGTTTAGCCGACATCATGTGGCTGGAGATCGAACTAAAAATTGGCTGGAGTCGGAGTCGGGGATGATTGCAACGAATAAGCGGGCGCTTTTTGGTTCTCGCGTGAAATATATATGTCCACGTCCCGTTTGCTAAAATGACTAGCTTCGGCTTGTAATTGATTCCAATTATGAGTAATTTATGGACTCAAAAGTTAATTTACGGTATATAAGATAATTTTGCATTTATAAATATTTACAAACTAGAAGGTAATTTACAATGTTGAAACTAATTTTATGAACATTATTTTGTTAGTAATTTTCTGAGAATGCAATCTCAGTAGGGATATCGCGCTCTGAGCCGATGCCCAGTCTGTTGAAAAAATCGTGCTGTGTTTCAACTGAAGTACAATTACAATCATTAAGAATCAGCACTCACTCCATTTATTTATTACAAGGTAATTCCGTTCCACCCTGGCTGAGTTCTTCGGCCAAGCCTTTTCATCGGATGTACCACGTCGGGGGTGGTTACCTAGGAAGGCATCGCGTCCTCCAAGGTGGCCCCCCTCAACCCGTAAGGGTTGTGGAATGAGGGTGACCAATGGGGCCGGTATCTTTTTCGAGGCCCAATTCCCGGCCTCTATCCAGTCTTTCCTGGATGTCAAAGCCTTTTAAGGTCTTGCTTGGGACCGAAGATGAATTATATCTTATAAGTTCAATTACTACTTTGATTTCTTCTTATAAAATATTTTGTCTTAAGAAATGTTACCACTTTGAAGGTAAATTACTCTTTTTAAAGATTATAGAAGTAATTCACTCTCTCGCATGAGGTGAATACTACAATAATAAGTTCCTTACCAAAAAAATACTACAATAATAAGTAAATTACGATAAAAATTTGCCAATTGTGGAAAAGCAATTTACCATCTCACAAAAAAACATTTACAATTAAATGGAAATTACAAAACGATGACCTTCACTGCATAATTTATACTTAACTTACTTCTTAAGAAAATATACGAGAAATAATTTCAATAGGAAATTGCAACAAGGCATTTATTTTGTTCTACTGTAATTTTGCTTAAATAGTCGAAATCGAGTCCGCGAGTTGGTTGTCCATGGAGCAGTTGAAATCCGTCGTCTGGACTCCCCTGGAACGGAGATGTCTCTACCTCCTTCAACGGACCAGGAACTCTCGACCCGCTCTCCTCCAGATCCACGCCTTCATGCTTCGCCACGCTTTCGACCTCAACGTCAACCTCCTCACCAAGCTCGTCGCCAGCTGCGCCTCCGTCGCCTCCGGCTCCGACCCGCTCGCGGGATTACGCCATGCTCGTCTCCTGTTCGACAAAAGTCCCCACAGAGACGACGGGTTCCTCTGCAACGCCGTGATCAGAGCCCACGTGGGTCTGCGCCAGTTTGACGAGGCTCTTGTTCTTTACCGTGATCTCCGGAGGAGCACCGGCTTTTCGCCCGATAACTTCACGTTCACCGCGCTGGCGAAGTGTGGCTCGTTGGCTACGTCCTGTTGGGAAGGGCTGCAGGTGCAGAGCCATGTTGTTAAGATGGGGTTTTGGTCGGACTTGTATGTGTCCACGGCGTTTGTGGATTTGTATGCGAAATGGGGGAGCGTGGAAGCTGCGAGGATGTTGTTCGATGAAATGAGCGTGAGGAGTCTGGTGTCGTGGACAGCTCTGATAGGTGGTTATGCGAGGAGAGGGGATATGGGGAATGCGATGAAGTTGTTCGAGGAAATGCCTGAGAAGGACTCTGCTGCATATAACTTAATGATTGATGGCTATGTTAAGTTGGGAGATATGGACCCAGCCAAGGATCTGTTTAATGAAATGCCGGAGAGGAATGTGGTTTCTTGGACTACAATGATTAATGGGTATTGCAATGTTGGTGATGTAAAATCTGCTCGCTCACTCTTCAATGCCATGCCAGAAAAGAATCTGTATTCTTGGAACGTCATAATTAATGGATATTGCCAAAATAAACAGCCCCATGAAGCTTTGAGACTGTTTTCTGAGATGCAGTCAACTGCATTGGTTGAGCCTGATGAAGTCACTCTTGTATGCGTTCTTCCAGCTATAGCTGATCTGGGTGCTCTAGAGTTAGGCTATCAGGTTTACCATATTGCACAGAAAAAGAAGCTTGACCGAGCAAGCAATGTGGGCACGGCACTTGTGGATATGTTTGCTAAATGTGGTGAGATTAGTAAAGCCAAAAGTGTGTTTAATATGTTGCACGAAAGACAGGTAGCTTCTTGGAATGCTTTGATAAATGGGCTTGCAGTCAATGGGTATGGCAAAGTAGCATTGGAAATATTCCTGGAGATGCAACAGCATGGGGTTCCACCAAATGATATAACCATGATTGGTGTTCTATCTGCATGTAATCACGCTGGTTTTGTGAAGGATGGGAAGAAGTGGTTTAAAGCAATAAATGAGTTTGGGCTTGCCCCTCGGATTGAGCACTACGGTTGTATGGTAGATCTATTAGGTAGAGCAGGATATTTAGAAGAGGCTGAAATAATAATAGAGAGCATGCCCTATGAGCCTAATGCAATAATATTGAGCTCTTTCTTATTTGCTTGTGGATACTTCAAGGACGTGGTAAGAGCGGAGAGACTTATAAGCAGAACAGTAAATATGGAGCCTCAGAATGATGGGAACTACATTATGTTGAGAAATCTATATGCAGCAGAGAAGAGATGGACTGATGCAGAGGAGATTAAGAGGTTAATGAGTACAAATGGAGCAAATAAGGAAACAGGTTGCAGTGTTATTGAGATCGATGGGAGAATGAGTGAGTTTTTGGCTGGAAACAGATTGCACCCCCATTATGAGATTATCCATTCAACATTGGGTCAATTATTTAAGCATATGAGGGGACAAGTCATCGACCAAGCACCATGTTGATGGCAATGCTCTGTGCGGAATGATTAAAGGGGTTACACATGGCACTTCATCTCAAATTCAACAGTGGAAAGAATTTCCACTCCTCATGGTTGAGTCTCTCCAGTGGCTTTGGTGATAAAACTAAATATTTGTCAGTCTGTCAAGGTAAGTATTGAATATGGTTTTCTTTACCTTCCTCTCTTAGGTAAGGTACCCAACTAGGCAGACAAACCAATTGCCTTTCCCCTTGCGATTACTCCAAGGGCAGCCCTTACCGCTATAGTTTGTGTCTTTTTATTCAATTAGAACCATCAATTATCCTTTCTGCAAAATATAACAATCTTTAATGCAGTTAACAGATCTGGACAGAATTAGGCTGTGCACGGCAAGCCCACGAGACATTGCTTGCACTAACTTTTACCATTCTTTATTGACTTGCTAACCCAACTTTGTCACGGCTCTACCTTAGAGAAAGTTTTGCTAAAAATGAAATTTTCAGATAGATTTTTAATGAGTATATATTTGTATTCCCACTTTTACCTAACTTTATGACTTTTAAATCAATGTGTCAGGTGCATAACAAAGTCTTTGACTGGGTACATTTACTAACGATTTTGTTTTAATGATAACTTTATAAAGATGGAATCATTTATCTAAAAATGCACACTTTACTTAGGGGTGCAATTCAGTCGAGTTAAGGGAGCACACTTTGGCTAATAGAATTCATCTCCACCCAAATTTGTGGAAACGTTACTCGATCTATTTTAAATATATTATGCGAATGCTAATTTTGAGGGTATATTGAGATTTGATCCCTTTTATTGGCTTTTTCAAACCACCATGCCTAATGAAAGGGCCTTTTCCATAAGTGCCACAATTTCAATCGTCAGTGTTGCTTAGTCAGAGCAGTCAAACAGTACCGACATTGTGTTTTTGCTGCTAAATTCTTGTTGGACATAGTAATAGACAAAAGATCATGAATTATAAGCCTATGGAAGCTTCTGTGGTCTTTGGTTCTACTGGGCGATATATTGTTACTTAACGTGATCTCTTTTCCTTTACAGACTCATTTGTCAACATATATATTCCACCTTCGCCAGATTACTGGAACACCATGCAGAAATCTTGTACTCTGAATAAGGGCCTCAAGTCATGGACAAAAGATGAAGCTTGAAGCAGGGTCTGAGTTCCCTGTGGTGAGCGGTACCTATTTTTATCAACTTGTCTGCAAGTTTGACCATTTGCCATGCAAAAGAAAGGAATAAATAATTATTTACTTGAGGTACACGATGAAATATCTCATTTGATGCCTTTACATACTAATTTTACAAGCAGCAGTTGATCCATTTTCTGTGATTTTATAAGGGGTTGGAATGGTACTCCAGAGTAATTACGCTCATTGAAGTGCAGCCATTTCGGTCATTGCATATTCTTCGAGTTTATTGACCAGAACTTGTGGTATTGTTGCTAGGAGGCATGTTTTGATCGAAAAGATGGTAAGCATATTGCATATTCTCAGACAAGCACATCTATCTGGATTAGAAGCTGGTTTTTACACATAATACATGTTCTTACACACACACACACATACACATATTGTTGATCTAGATGTTGGATCTTGATTGACACCATGACGAATAATGATGTTTCCTCACCTGCAGTTCAACATAACCGGAGATGATAAATTGTCACCATTACCATTGTAGTCATAGTCTTGTTCATGATAACTTTCTATTTTTGCCGTAAGATTTGATCGTATTGAGAATCGCGTCCATGTTTTTATAATGGCTCATCTAAACATAGGAAAGAAAATCAATTTTCGCATCCTATAAAAAAATTATCTGCATTTAGAATATCACGTTGGCTGACCCCATTTAGCGAGTAAAAGCTTTGTTGTTTGTTGTGGGTCGTATTTAGAATATCTATTTAGTTCTCCAACTTATAAAGGTTACCTACTTTATACTGATGGCCTGGCTAGGTCAAGATGTGAGCTATGACAGGTCAGATGGTTATGGCTGGATTTTTCTCCATATACTCGTGATTCGAACTGATACCATCTTTAATTTTTTATCTTTATGGATACTTGAAATTTTTGATATACTTGATGAAGAGAATGTAGTACATAAGAGAACTGATGAGAGGATTTGTTGAAGACATTTCCAGATGGTGAAAAAACGATGGAGCAAATAAAAGCCAAGTCATCAACTTGAATGGCATTGTGGGGGGGAGCAATATATCATGCAAGAACTACTCAAGAACCACCAAACCGTTGCCAAAGAAACCAGTGCCGGTGCATCTTCAAGTGCTCCGAGATCAAGTAGGCACAAATCCAAAAGCTTCACGAGCAAAAGAAGAGCGAGCTCAAGGCCAAATCCCACCGCCAATCCTCCACCTCCAACACCGCTCCAAGCCCAATTCTTCCTCCTCCCTCTGCATTGGGGGCAAAGCGAATGGGGTTTCCATTTGGGGTTGTTGATCAATTTAAGGTTTTCAATTGGGGAACTTCCTTGTAAGTTGAAATTTAGGGTTTATAATTTGAGACAAGCCTTTGAGACGACATTATTTAGGGGTTATATGCTGATTGGGTATGCTTGCGAGCCATGCCGAATTGAGAAATTAATTAAAATATGACACATCGGATTTTCGTTGACTTTGATCAGACTTGGTAGTTTTTTTTTTTTTTTTTTTTTTTTTTTGGTCGAGATCAGACTTGGTAGTTAAGTGATTGTCTTTTTCTAAAAAAGTAGCATATAAGTGATCTGGAAAAAAAAAAAAAAAACTTTTAGTATTAAAGTGAGTAGTACACAACTTTCAGCACTAATGATGTTCTTTCGTCTTTTATTTCTCCGATTTCATTGAAAGATCTTGTCGAAATGTCTTTACATTTGAGCATGATTCGTTCCAACCCAAGAAAAATGATATAGGACCATAATTCCAGTTTTTAAGCATTTTTTTTTTTTTTTGTTCAAATGGTTCTTTATCATATTATTAAATCAATAAATGGGCATGCGTAGTTAGTAATGTGATTTTTAATGAGTTCTAATGGTTGAAATTACAAGCTATTATGTTAAGGGTAAAGATCACTAAAAGATATATTTACCCTAACTTAATTTTTTGACTATGAAAAACTCTAAATTAGTACACTTGCGACAAATTTACCCTTTATTAGTTTCTTTATATTTTACCATCAAATGGCAAAGTTGGATCACACATGATAGTTAATGGGTATACCAATTTGGCTCTTTACCCTCCGTTTGTCACACGTTTATCAGTTTGTGATTTTATGTGGTATTAATATAATTTAATAAAATTACTTTTACCAAAAAAATATATAATTTAATAAAATTAATAGAAGGTATATTTCTCTTAAATAATATTAATTTTGTTTTTTGACAAAAAAATTAATTTGAGGTGAATTTATTACATGTATACCAATTGGAGGTTTTTTAGTCAAAAAATTAGTTTGTGATGAATTTGTTATAAGTGTACCAGTTTGAGATTTTTTATGGACAAAAAAAAATACTTTTGGATTAATTTGTCATAAGTACACTAATTTAAGGTCTTTCATGATATTAACCCTTACATTAAATCAAGAGTAGAAGCTTGATTAGTAAAAGACACATGACCATTTATTGATCTGATTACATTATAGGGTCTTGATAACAAATGTCTCTAAGGCACTATAAGGGCGCGTTTGGTAATGATTTTGTTAAAACAAATTATGATCGAAATGATTATTTTTTATTCTCATTAACCGATTCCGAGTAAAAACGTGTTTGGTAATTGTACAAAATTTCTGATTCTGGAATAAAATTGCGTTTGGTATCGTGTTCATTGATTATGTTCCAAATCAATTTATTTTAATTTTTAAATAATTTTTCCTTTTTTTCTTTTCTTTCTTTTTTTTTTTCTTTTTTTTTTTCCTTTCCTTTTCTTTTTTCCTTTTTTCTTTTTTTTTTTTTTTTTTTTTTTCCTTTTTTTCTTTTTCCTTTCCTTTTCTTTTTTTCCTTTTTAAATTTTTAAATTTTAAATTTTTAAATTTTATTTTCTTATTTTCTTATTTTTCTTTTTTATTATTTTATTATTTTATTATTTTTATTTTTCTCCTATTCTTCTTTTTTTTTTTTTCCTTGTTTTCTTTTCTTTCCGTTTTTTCTTTTTCCTTTTCTTTTCTTTTTCTTCTTTTTTAATTTTTTAATTTTCTTTTTTTTTTATTTTATTATTTTTATTTTTTCTCCTATTCTTCTTTATTTTTTTCCTTTTCTTTTCTTTTTTTCCTTTTTTTTAAATTTTTAAAATTTTTTTCCTTTTTCCTTTTTTATTATTTTATTATTTTATTTTTTCTCCTATTCTTCTTTTTTAGGTTTTTTTATTTTTTATTTTTCTTTATTTTTTTCTTCTTCTCCTATTCTTTTTTTTTTTTTTTGTTCTTTTTTCCCCTATTCTTTTTTTTTTTTTTTTTTTTCAGGCCGGATGAGAGCCTCTGGCAAGCTCGCCGAACCAGTTGCCGGCGACCGGCGGTGGCGAACGGCGGCAAGCGGCAGTCGCGGGATGACAATCAATGAAGAAGAAGAAAAGATAAGAAGAAGAGTTTTGATTCTCAATTTTGTTCCAAGAACAAGAATCAACTTTTTTTTTATTATTGATTCTCGTCCCAAACTGATTATGGGAACAAATTTGTTCCCGGGAACAAAAATTTTACCAAATGCGATTCTCGTCCCAAACTGATTCTGGGAACAAAAAATCAGAATTTGACATTGTTGGGATGATTACCAAACAGGCCCTAAGTCAACTAAAAGTGATAATAGCCATTTCCAAGATGAAACAATATGCATGTTAATAAAAATCACTTACTTCAAATAATAAATCATAAATTTTCAAAGCATATTTAGTAAGGTTTACCAAGTACCCAAGGAATGCTCTTTAACAATTTTCAGCAAAATAAATGACTTATTAATAAAGAAAACACTTAAAAAATACTAGATCATCAATTCTGCTCCTGCTTCATTCTCCCTTAGTAGGAAAGAATCAAGCTCTGCGTTGAAAACTCTAATGAACTGAGAATGTCTTCGTAACGACTTCTGCATCTCATCCTCTGCAATCCAAGTGCTTTCACTCACTAGTAGCTGTTTCATCAAGGATCTACGGTTGAAGTAGTCTCTCCAGGACCTCGCCTCTTTAACATCTAACACATCTTGAATGACCTCTTTTTATACTTTTGGCAACTGACTAAGGCGATTTCTCAATGGCAGCACTCTCTCTATCAACTCAAAAGCAAAGCCCGAAACACTATTGATTTGATATGTAACACGGGCAATAGCTCTATAACATAAGACTAGTTCTCTTCAATACCTCACAAGGCCCGAACTTCCTTGACTTACACATGTCTTAAGTACCCTTCGGAAACTTCTCTCGCCTTATGCAGACAACTAACAGCCCTTCACAATGTTGTATCATTGCAGAAGAATACGCTTCATCGCTAGCCTTCAGTACTGCTCTGACCTCCTCACGATACTTTCATACGTGGTCTGCAAAAGCCTCACCATCACCGATAACTCTAGTCTCTTGTGAAAGTGGAATTAGACCAAGCATATGTTGAGGATTCAACTCATCCGCAGGGACCAAAGAGAGGGACCACTCGTAATCAGATGCACATATGAATGTCACTTGCAATTACAAAATGCAACTCATATGCATTGGTTCGCACAAAAGAAGAGAGAATGAATTGACAAATTCTCTCAAACAAGTTGAAACAACACTAAAAAAAACCGTTTTTTTTTTTCTTGTACATTCACTACCATCGATCCCACATTCAACTACATGCGACTATCTTGTCTAATGTCACTTCAACGAGTTGCAATCACCTTCAAATTACTTTCATCAAAATGGTATCAAAGCTTACGGTTTCTAATTATGGCGTCATCAAACTATTAGCTTCCTCTTCAATACCCACGTCTTACCAAAGAAAATTATGGTAATTGGGTCGTTAGAATGAAAGCTCTACTTGATGCCTACGGTGTGTGGGATCTTGTCAACACTGGCTATGATGAGCCAAAGGATGAAGCTACCTTGAACCAGAACCAGAGGAATGCCCTGGAGAAAGTTCGTTCAAAAGATCAATATGCCCTGTCAATTATCTATCAAGCTTTAGATGATTCCATGTTCGAAAAAGTTTCGAACGTTGCTACTGCTAAAGAGGCATAAGAGATTCTTTACAATACACATCCAAGAGTATAGAAAGTTCAAAAGATTTGCTTTCAAATCTTGAGAGGCGAATTCGAGGTAATTAATATGAAAGAATCTGAATCTATTGTTGATTATTTCACAAGAGTTTTGACCAGATGAAAAGAAATGAAGAAGATGTTTTAGATGTTCATATTGTCAAGAAAATACTTCAGTCCTTAGACAAGAAGTACGACCATATTACTATTGCAATTGAAGAATCCAAAAACTTGGATGCCATGACGATGGTTGAGCATATGGGTTCATTACAAGCCCATGAAGAAAGGTTCAGAAGCAAAAGGATTGAATCAGTGGAGGAAGTTCTCCAAACACGGCTGATCATTTGAGATGAGAAGGAGCAAAGAAGAGAACCCACAAAAATGTGCAAGACAAACCAAGATCGTGATCATGGTCAAGGCAGAGGTCGCTTTCAAGGAAGAGGTCGTGGACGAAGCAAAGGTGATGTTGCTCAAAGTGATAGTAGATACCAATATCAAGAGGTGTTCGTAGAAGAGGAAAGAACTCAACAGGCCAATGATATGATAAATCTAAAATTCGATGTTATCATTGTAATAAACTTGGCCATTATATTTCTAACTGCTAGAACAAGGAGAGTAGCAAAGCATATGAAAAGGAAAACTTGGTGAATGATGCCAATCAAGTTCTATTATTGGCGTTCAAAGAAGATGAAGGAGGTCAAATTGATACGTGGTATTTTGATATTGATGCAAGCAATCACATGTGCGGGAGAAATGAGATGTTTACCGAGTTGGATAAGACAATTAAAGGGAAAGTCTCTTTCGTGATAACTTCAAAATTCTTGTCGAATGCAAAGGTACACTTTTGATTTGCTTGAAAAATGGTGCACGTCAGTTTATTACTAATGCTTATTATGTCCCAAAAATGTCAAGTAATATTTTGAGTTTAGGATAGCTTTTGGAGAAAGGCTATACTGTTTATATGAAAGATCTTAGTCTTGTGCTAAGATATATAAATAATAAATTGATTATGAGTGTAAAGATGTTGAAGAACAAGATGTTTACTCTTGATATAAAGAATGATATGCCCTGATTTCTGAAGGCGTGCATGGATGATCCTTCATGGTTCTAGTATTTGAGGTTCGGCCATCTCAATTTTGGCAGACTCAATTTGCTTTCTCACAAAAAGATGGTTTATGACTTACAACATATTGATCATCTCGATCAATTATGTGAAAGGTATGTTATTGGCAAGCATTCCAGAACTAGCTTTCCGAAGGAAGTGATTTATCAAGCGAAAAAGCCACTTGAGTTGATTCATTCTGATGTGTGTGGCCCAATCACTCCCCATTCATATGATAATCATCGATATTTTGTTACTTTTATTGATGATTTTACTCAAAAAGCTTGGGTGTATTTTTTGTAAGAAAAAACAAAAGTAGTTGATATATTTAAACAATTCAAGAACCTAGCTAAAAAGGAAAGTGGCTATTTTATCAAAGCTATGAGGACCGATCGTGGTGGAGAGTTCACCTCAGCCATATTCAACAAATTCTGTGAAGATCACGATATTCTGCGTTTCTTGACGACTCCGTATTCTCAACAAAATGGTGTAGCTGAACAAAAAAATAGAACCATTCTTGACATGGTTCAAAGCACATTGAAGAGCAAAAATTTGCCCAGGGAGCCTTAGGTTGAAGGTATTTCAAGTGCGATCTCTCTTCAAAATAGATGTCCCACATTCGGACTTGAAGTTGTAACTCCACAAGAAACATGGACCAAGAGAACACCATGTGTTTCACACTTGAGAATTTTCGAGAGTATTGTGTATGCTCATGTGCCAAACTAGAAAAGATCTAAGCTGGAAAATAAGAGCAAAAAGCTCATCTTTATTGGGTATGACTCCTCATCCAAAGCTTATTGATTATTTGATCCTAACACTTTGAAAGTGTATATAAGTAGAGATGTCAAGTTCGACGAAGATGGCACATGAGAAGACAATCCAAAAAACGAAGTGAATACTTGTGGTGATACCGATCAAACGGAGTTGAAGAATCATTCTACACCTTCTTCTCCAGTATCTTCTTCAAGCTCATCATCGCCAACTTCTTCAAATGGTGTCGATGAATCATTAGTGCCAAGATCAAGGAAATTGTCTGACATTTATGAAACTACCGATGAGGTTCACCTTATATGTCTTCTTGCAAATTGTGAACTACTTGTCTATGATGATGCGGCCAAAGAAGAAAAATGGAGGAAAGCCATGAATAAAGAAATTAAAGCCATTGAGAAGAATCAAACATGAGAGCTTGCTAATCTACCAAAGGACAAGAAATCGATTGGAGTCAAATGGGTGTACAAGGCCAAGAAGAATGACAAGATACAAGGCTAGATTAATTGTGGAGAGGTACAAGCAAAAAGCCGGAATCAACTATGACAAAGTTTTTGCCCCCGTCATCCAAGTGGAAACAATTAGATTGATTATTCTATCGCTGCTCACAGTAATTGGCAAATTTATCAAATGTATATCAAATTAGCATTTTTGAATGGCATCCTTGAAGAAGAGATCTATGTTGAACAATCCGAGGTATTTGTTGTGAAAAGTCACGAAGACAAAGTGTTGAAATTGAAGAAAGCTCTATATGGACTTAAGCAAGTATCGAGAGCATGAAATTTCAGAATCAATGCATATTTCAAGGCGAACGGATTCTCTCAATGTCCATACAAGCATGCATTCTATTTGAAGCAAGAAAAAGGTGATATTATACTTCCATTTTCATATGTTGATGACCTTGTTTTTATAGGAAATAGTCCAGCGATGATTGATGCTTTTAAGGCATCGATGGTGAAGGAATTTGAGATAACTGATAATGGTCTTATGAATTATTTCCTTGGGATCGAAGTGAAGTAGAGTGCAGAGGGGATTTTTATTTCCCAAAAAAGATATGCATAAAATATCCTTGACAAATTCAACATGAATAATTGTACTCCGGTCAATACACAAATGGGGTGCAGAACCAAGCTTTCGAAGTTTGGTGATGGTGTTGATATTGATTTGACATATTATGGAAGCTTGATTGGGAGTTTGAGATACTTGACACGCACAAGACTTTATATTATATATAGTGTTGGAATTGTGAGTCAATATATAAAGAAGTCGAAGTCATCTTATCTTAAAGCTGCAAAAAGGATTTTCAATACATCAAAGGTATTACTTCTCATGGCCTACACTACTATCACTCTAAATCCTTCCAACTTAAAGTTTATTCAGATAGTGATTATGGTGGAGGTATTGATGATCGAAAGAGCACTACAGGCTTTGTATTTTTCTTGTGTGACACTACTTTCACGTGGTCATCAAAAAAGCAATCTAGCGTCACTTTATTGACATGTGAAGCTGAATATGTAACTACATCTTCATATGTTTGTCATGCAATTTGGTTGAGAAGACTACTCAAATATATTCTTATGAAGCATAAGAAAACAACTGAAATTTTTGTTGATAATGTTTCTGCTATTTCATTTGCGAAAAATCCAGTTTTTGATCAACGAAGCAAACATATTGATGTTCAATATCACTTCATTCGAGAACAAGTTAAAGACAATGAGGTTGAAGTGTTGCATGTGAAGACAGGAGATCAAGTGGAAAACATTTTTACCAAATCTCTGAAAATCGATATTTTTTGAAAGTTCAAAAGCCTACTTGCAATGATCAATGGAAGAGAATTTGGTTTAAGGGGGAGTGTTAGAAATTAAACTAAATTCATTGGTGTCAATAACTATTCGGTATCCGCATTGAAGAAGAGTCATAATTACAGCATTATCTTTAATGAGTCTATTCATATTTCTAGGTACGTGATAGTTTTAGAGATAATGATTGTTTTTTAAAGATAAGATGAGATATGGTGATTATTTTGTTAGTTTCTAGATCTTATCTTAAATGTTAGTTTCCATATCCTAGCTTCATCTATTGGGAAGGGTAAAGGTCATATAACAAGTCTATAAATAAGAGAGTATTGTAATTGTTTCTTATTAAGGTGAAATAAATCTACAAGCCTATCTATCTTTTTCTTCCTTGTGTGAGTTGTGAGCGTTTCACCTTCAAATTACTTTCATCAAAACATACACTAATTATAAGGCCTTCCCAATAACATGGAATTTAATAGGAATGTAATCTCCAACAAGGTTTTCTAATTGGTCTTGGACATGTTAACCAGGTGGTTCATGAATGCTCTAAGGTCCAAGAGATGCAAAGAGCAAACAGATACTTATTTTAAGTCTACAAATGTAAAAACTTCCGCATGAAAAATTTCAAGCATCACTAAATTCCATGGATAGTATTGTTCTTCACCTTTTTTTTTTCAAGCCACAGTTACAATATCAAATGCTTAACAATCAAATTGTACATGCAAGTGTCATGATCTGAAGATTTCCATGTGCAAAGGACAGTGATTGATTCAAGAAGACCGAGTAAGCTTCCCTAGCCTTCTCTAGGATATTCTAGGGTGGGCAATATTGTAATTGTACATTATTCTGAGTGTTCGTGTAATAAATGCGGATAATTTGCAAATAAGGAGATGCAATTATAGCTGTTAGATTGAGTAGAGATGTATGGTTGTAAGCACATGAGTACTTATATATAGAGGGGTCTCCTCCACTCTATAATATCACAAGTAAAAGAAATTCAGAGTATCTCTAGAGTTTTTCTCTTATAAAAACACGCTTTACCATCTAACTGATAGAATAGATGACTAGTAGATAAGCCTCCACACATAGAACCACTAAAGCTAAGCTAACTAAACCACATCTTCTTCAGATTCTTAATATTTGTCATGGAATTCCAAAACAAACTTTCAGTGAGCACTTTCAGACGATTCGCCATAGAAATAGAAAGAGAGAAAGCTCGTGGAGTAATACAACAATAAATGTTGTTCCTCAATTGATTCCTAAGAGGATTGGAAAATCTTTCTTTGCTATTCTCTTTTTCATTGCCTTACGCCTCTATAGTGAATATATGCACAACAAAAAAGCTATCAAGTAGAGGAATGGGACCCAGTATATTGCCAGGTTGGAAAAAAAGTACCTGCCATCAAACATATATGCCAAAGTTAATGTAGCCATGAAAACATGCCATTTTAGAGACTGATGAAGGACAAAGATGAACAAAAGCTGGAACCATCCTTCTTCCACCATGCGGAGAGCTTACCATTGTTGAAAGAAAGATTACATAGAGCACCAACGGCAGCTTCTTGGGCATCCTGAAAATAACATTGTGAATGACACTCAATTTATCTGCTTTCAACGTACAAACATTGACCAAACCTTGTGGATTTCATAACTGAGTGGCTCCGTGGCATTTAATTCACCAAAGAGAAGGATAAATAAAGATACAACATGTTTTAAATACAAAAACATAGGCATGATAAAATCATCTCATGTGAAAAGCACATCTAGTTGCCAAGGCTAAAATATTGCGGGCACAAAGACTTCAACATCAGAGCAAGCCAAAGCAATTGGAGGAGCATCACCACCTTCTCACCCAATAGCAACGTTAAAATGAAAATATGTGGTTTAGCATCATATAAAGCAAAGCAAGTATTTTGAGTAGAGAACAAAGATATTGTGGAACAATGTGGACACACTACAATAAACTACTAGGGGAAGATACATCACGCAAAAGAAAAAATTGTCAATTACATAATTTAAAAATTATAATGAATAATTTTCATCATGCCAACGGTGGAGATTTTTTTTATTTTTTTTTTAACAAGGAAAATGGTTAGTTTTCATTTATTTGGTTGTTTAGCAAATGTAATTTCCTTCTCATCAAAAAGAGAAGTCATATTCTCACAATCTAATATTGTTGTTTTTAATCCATGAATTTTTATTTTTTTTTAGCTCGATTAGTTTCCCATCATCGAAACAATAGAAAGTGGGAAAATAATTTTTTTGAAACAATTTTCCTTCAAACAGTCCCTAAGTTTGTTATTTCATTAAGTCTATTATTATGCCATTAGTTTAATCAATGGCCATGCATCAGTCAAGTGATTTTTAATGAACTTCTAGTGATTAAACTTAGAAGTTGTTACATGAAATCAAGGGATGAGATAGTCATACGCTGGCGACTCCAATATAAATGGATCTTCAACACTTTGTTATTAGTTTTTCCTCATTCAATAAACTTTCATATAAATTCTAGAATATCTTTTCTTTGTTCCAGTTTCAATTTAACTCGATTTTAGCTTTGTTACTATTCTTCTACTAGCTTTTATTGGTTAAAGGATATTAAAAGTGCTAAAAATTGTGTACAATGCTCATTTTAGTATTAAAAGTTTTTGTTGAATCACTTAAATGCCAAATCAGAGAAAAATCGATCACTTAAATGTCTCTGATAGGAAATTCCGGTCAAAATAAATTCTTGGCATTTGTAATTAAAATTTTATATGATGTGACATTTTTTTAGAAAAAATAATCTACTTCAATAGATAAAACCGCCTCACACAATCCTACATGGCTTGGTGAATTAAAACGATCATTGGCTCCGATCTTCTCTCTCTATGCTAACTGCATCGTCTTCTTCTCCTCTCCACTGCCGCCCATGGAATCACCACCCACGAGATCCTAGAATGGACATCCTCAAGCAAGAATTACTCAAGAATCACCAAATCCTTACCAAAGAAACCAACGGCTGGCGCAACTTCAAGAGCTCCAAGATTGAGCAAAAGGAAATCCAGCATTGTCATGAGCAAGAGAAATGCAAGCTCGAGGCCAAATCCCACCGCCAATCCTCCACCTCCAACTGTACCTCCAAGCCTAATTCCTCCTCCTCCATCTGCATTGGAGGCAAATTGAATTGGGTTTCAATTTGGGGTCGTTGGTTGATTTAGGATTTTCAATTTAGAAAATTCCTTGTAAGTGCAATTAAGGATTTTCTATTTGGGGCAAACCTTCTAGACGATGTTGTGTTTAGGGATTATACGTTGCTTGGGTACGCTAGCGAGCCACGTCGAACCGAGAAATTAATAAAAAAATGGTCATGTTGAATTTTCAGTGACTTTGAAGGGACTTAGCACTTAAGTAATCATTTTTTAAAAAAAAGCACTTAAATGATCCGGAAAAAAAAAATTGGCAATAAAATGGGTGTCATACATAACTTTTGACACTTCTAATGTCCTCCTGTCTTTTATTTCTTTGGTTACATCAAAACATGAACAAAAAAATTTGGATTTGGAGAATCAAAGATCCGGTCGAAATGTCTAGTCATTTGACCCTGATTCTTTCCAACCCAAGAAAAATGATACATGAGCATAATTCTAATTTTTAAGCATCTTCTTGTTTTAATTGGTTTATCATATTATTAATTTCATAAATGGTCTTATATAGTTAGTAATATGATTTTTAATGAGCTCTAATGGTTGAGATTATAAGCTATTATGTTAAGGGTTAAGATCACGAAAAACTATAAACTAATATATATATGATAAATTTACCCCAAAATAATTGTTTGACCATGAATAACTCCAAACCGGTACATCTATGATAAATTTATTCTCTGTTAGTTTCTCTAAATTTTACCGTTAAATCACAAAGTTGGATGACATATGGTAGTTGATGAGTGTATCAATTGGGGTTATTCCCGTCACAAGTTTATGAGTTTGTGATTTTTTGCAGTAATAATCTAACTAACAAAAATTAATGAATGGTATATTTATTACAAATATACTACTTTAAGGTTTTTTGTGGTCAAAAAATTAATTTGAGATGAATTTATTACAGCTCTATCAATTTGAGTTTTTTGTAGTTGAAAAATTAGTTTGAGGAGAATTTGTTACAAATATACTAGTTTGAAATTTTCTGTGATTAAAAAAGTATTTGAGCGTAAATTTGCCATAGGTATATTAATTTAGGGTCTTTCATGATGTGAACCCTTACGTTAAATTGAGAGTAGAGATTATCCTACATTTCAAAGCCTATTATAAATGGATCTTCAGGTCTCTTTGTCAACAATTATTGGTCAATCAACAAGCCACGTTGGTTTCTATAAACCGTATGATATCTATTACTGATCAAGCTTCTATTCTTCTCAAATCTAGCTTTGCATTTGGCTTTTTTTTTTTTTTTTTCTCTCTCTCTTATTTCTCCGACTATTTCAAATGGCATCAGAACATAATTAAAACATGAATAGAGACTAGAGAATAATCGAAGCTTGACTAGTAAAAGACACGTGACCATTTATTGACCTGATTACATTATAGAATTTTGCTAATAAACGTCTCTAAAGCATTATAAGTCAACTAAAAGTGACTATAGCCATTTCCAAGATCTTGGAAATTAAAAAAAAAAATACACATTTAAAAAAAAATCACTTACTTCAAATTATAAATCATAAATTTTCAAAGCACATTTAGTAAGGTTTTACCAAGTACCCTAGGATTGCTCTTTAACAATTTCCAGCAAAATAAATGTCTTAATAATAAAGAAAACACTTAAAAAATACTAGAACTTCAATTATGCTCCTGCTTCATTCTCCTTTAGTTGGAAGAATCAATCTGGGTGTTGAAAACTCTGATGAACGGAGCATGTCTTTAGAACGATCTTCTGCGACTCATCCTCTCAATCCAAGTGCTTTCACTCGCTAGTTTGAGTAGCTGTTTCATCAAGGATCTACGATCGAAGTAGTCTCTCCAGGACCTCGCTTCTTTAACATCTAGCACGTCTTGAATGACATCTTTCCATACCTTCGGCAACCGACTAACTCAACTTCTCAACGGCAGCACTCTGTCTATCAACTCAAAAGCAAAGCCCGAAACACTGGTTTGATTTGTAACGTGGCAATAGCTCTATAGCATAAGCATAAGACTAGTTCTCTTCAATACCTTACACCAGGCCTGAACTTCATCGACTTCCACATGTCATGAGTGCCCTTCGAAAAACTTCTCTCGCCTTATGCAGACAACTAATAACCCTTCACTCCACGGTGTTGATTCACTGTAGAATAATATGCTTCATTGCTAGCCTTCAGTACTGCTCTAACCTCCTCACGATACTTTCATATGTGGTCTGCAAAAGCCACACCATCACCGCTAACTCTAGTCTCTTGTGAAGGTGGAACTAGATCAAGCACATGTCGAGGATTCAACTCATCTGCTGCGAATCTCCTCCACAAAAGCACTGCAAATTGGAAGCAAAAATAACGTAAATATGTCTCATCCCCTATTAGACAAAACATAGCATCGAAAAATACAAAACAAAGATTGTAAATATTATTTCAACAACACAGGGACCAAAGAGAGGGATCATCTGTATTAGATGCACATATGAATGCCACTTGCAATTATAAAATACAACTCATATGCATCGATTTGCACAAAAGAAGAGAGAATGAAGTAGCAAATCTTCTCAAATAACTTAAAGCAACACAAATAAAATACTTTTGTTTTCCTCGTACATTCACTGTCATCGGTCCCACATTCAACAACATTCAACTGTCTTGTCTATCGTTGCTTCAACAAGTTGCAATTGCCTTGTGTTGAGACGAAGAAAGCATTGACATGTGATTTAGTTTAGTTGGAAATTTAAGGATATTGGACGTGTTGGGAAAAAGATACCCCTGTCCATGGTGCACAATACAGCACGTGACATGCACGTGGTTGTTATCTGGTAAAGATAGTGCATGTCGGAGAGATGGAGGGTCAATTAAGACTAAAGCCTTTTCAAAAAAAAAAAAAAAAAAAAAGACTAAAGCACAATCTTTGCGGTACTTTAGAGACAAACCCTACACTGAGGTACTTTGAGATAAATGCCCCACCTTAGGAGGTTTTCTGAAATTTTCTCAAAATTTAATTATGAATCTTCGTCAATTTGACTTGGTGATAATGCCTAGTCGTGGCTTTCCGAGGATTTCTCTTTCCCTTTCACAATTTATCCCCATTTGGGTCATAGGCGTCGATGATAGCAAGGACTCTCTACAAGACTCTAATCGGATGGTCAATACCATGCTGCCATTTCGCCACAGAGAGATTTCCTAACAAGAGGAAGAGGGCCTTGCACAAAAATTATATTGCCCCTACATCTTAAAAAATACTTGATTTTCATTGAATCTCCATTTATCTAGCTGCGGAGATCACGAAATATCAATACCATTTTTGTTGGTCCGTTTCTTTATCATCTCCTAACCTCCTAATAACATCTGTTGAAAGGACTATAAAAGAGGCAACAGCCATGGTCAGGCTTGATTTGGTGAATCAACAATCTCCCTCTGTTCTTGCCATGGAAGACTCTAGGTTGTACCTGTTGGAGAAAACTCCTATGATGTTTTGAAGTTGACAAAACTTATCTAAATTCTATTATGAAGATTGCCAGACTTCTGTGTTAAAGTCTATCTTACATCAGAAGTCTGCCCACTTTAACAAATTCCAAACTAAACGCAAAAATGAAGACTTAATCAAACTCAGGATTATTTTCTTCAAGGTTTCAGTACGAATAGGATACATCAGGCTTTCTAGTTGGAAATATCACTTACCATATTGGTTATCTTAATTGGAATCAATTTCAAAGAAGCAAATTATTTTGCAATGCAAACTTATTTGGAAAGAATCTACTTATGAAAACCAAGATTTTGATTGTATAGGCGAACAGGATGGGAGAAGTGCCAAAAAAAGTCATAAACCTTTTGTGTTTGTGCCAGTTTAGTCCTAAACCTTTTTTTGGTACCAATTTAGTCCTAAACCTTTTTATTTAGTGCCGATTCAGTCCTTTTGGCCGGATTTTGCTGACTAGATGCTGGCTGGCTGACGTGGATAATTTTTAATATTTTTTCTATTTTTTCTTTTTTCTTTTTTCTTCTCTCCTCCTCCTTCCGGCCATTGGCCGAACCACGGTGATCGGCCGGAGGAGACGACCGGCAAGGGCGAGCCTTGCCGGCGCCGCCCAAGCCACGATTCGGCGAGGCGAGCCTTGCCCATGGCCGGCGAGGCTCGACCTCGCCGAATCACGGCCTAGGCGGCACCGGCGAAGCTCGACCCTCGCTAGCCTAGCACAAGGCCACGATTCAGCGAGGTCGAGCCTCGCCAACCATGGGCGAGGCTCGACCCTCGCCAGCCCGGTGCAAGGCGAGCCTCGCCCGGCCCGGCGGGAGGCCGCCTCACGCCGGATCCGGCGAGGGTCGAGCCTTGCCCATGGCCAACGAGGCTCAACCTCACCGAATCACTGCACGGGCGGCGCCGATGAGGCTCGCCCTCGCCGGATCCGGCGAGGTCGAGCCTCGCCGCCATGGGCGAGGCTTGACCCACGCCAAATCCGGCGAGGGCGAGCCTCACCGCCCAGCACGAGGCCGCCCTCGCAACCACTGGCGAGGTGGCTGGCGAGTGGCCGGTCACCGTGGTCCAGCCAGCGGCCGTAGGGAAGAGGAGAGAAGAAAAATAGAAAAAATAGAAAAAATATTTAAAAAATATTTAAAAAGAATAAAAAAATATCAAAATTGTCCACATTAGTCAACCGGTGTCTAGTCAGTAAAATCCGGCCAAAATGACTGAATCGACACTAAATAAAAAGGTTTATGACTAAATTGGCACCAAAAAAAAAGATTTAGGACTAAACTGGTACGAACACAAAAGGTTTAGGACTTTTTTGGCACTTATCCCTGCACAGGATTAACGGGCTTTCATCTCAATCTTCAAACAGGTCGAGATCTCCTTAATTGATTCTGTCCAACGGGTTAATTGGAAAAATTCCTCTGAAAAGTGTCAACAGTCAACAAGGCATGGAGGAATATTAAAAGGGATTTTTCATTCAAGTAGAGAATGAAAGAAGAATTTCAAAGTCTGAAGCTTCCGAATCACTTGTCCTTCATCTTTTAGTGCTTAAACTTGTATTCGAATCTAGAGAGTGATTTTGTGAGAGTAGTAGAATCACCCCACTGAAAAGTCAAGATCACATGATTGTAACATTCTCTTTCGATTCATAGTGAAAACAAGCAGAAGGCTGTCAGCGTAGAGTGGACGTAAACTTGATCTAAGCTTAACAACTATAAATCTTGTGTTTATTTTTCTCTTCCCTGAACTCCTTTACTTTATTTGCTGCCAATTACTTCTATGTTTTGAAATAGTTGTTAAAATCTAAATCCTTCTGCAAAGTCTGTAGTCAAACAGACTCAGTTTAAAAGTAAAGCATTTTTACTGCATTTCGCAAAAATCTGTTTTCACACCTATTTAGCCCCTCTAGGTGTTCTACTAGCCCTTTCAGTACCAAATCCAGTGAGAAAGAAAAGCAATGTCAAAGACCCTGCCTGGCCTCATCTTTCACACCTGAACATGATCAACCTTCTCTGATTCAGATTTGAGACAGCAAACATACACCAATTCTAAAAGCTTCCCAAGAACAACGAATTTAATAGGAACATAATCTCCAGCGAGGTATTTTAATTGGTCTTGGTCATGATGAATGCTTGAAGGTCCAAGAGATGCAAATTAATGCATCTTTTGTCAAGACTGAAAGGAGCTGACAGATACTTCTTTCTAGTCTGCAATGCATCAAAATTTTTGCATGAAAAATTTTGGATCGTCACTAAATCCTATGGACACTATTGTTTTTCATTTTTTTCCCACCACAACTGCAGTACCGAAAGCACAACAATCAACATGTCTATGCAAGTCTCACGATCTACAGGTTTCTCATACGAAAAGGACGTGACTGATTCAACAAGACCAGGCTAGCTTCTCTAGTGTTCTCTTAAATATTTTAGGAACAAGCAATATTATAATCATACACTATTCTAGAGTGTTCTTGTAATAAATGCCAATAGTTGGTAAATGGGACAATATAATCTCCACCGTTAAATTGAGAAGAGATATACGACCATCACCCATTGAACACTTGTATACAAAGAAGTCTCCTCCCCTCATTTGTATCATCTTATTTGTATTATCAATGCTTCTCCTTATAAAGTTTCTCTCTATGATTTTGTGAGAATAACTTCCCAAGGCCGTGTAAGCATGCACTATTAGTACTGAGTCTGAGGATGTCAACCATTGTCTCCAAATAATACTTCACCAAGGAAAATGTTCTCGCAATTCTCACAACACCATATCGCAGCTACCTCCATGTCTAAAAGGAAACACTCTCTATGACTATCTAGGATCTGTATCGATGCATACAGGTGAGGGAAAATAACAACACCGATACACCATCAGAATGTACTTTCAGCAGGTATAGTTTTCTTTTAAGGACGTCAAGGAAAAAAAATAAAATATTAAAGAAGAAAATCATATATAACAATCTTGCCCTTTGGATGAAAAGGGCAGCTAATCTCTGCTCTTCTAACGAATGGAAGTATGGAGGCCAAAGTCATGGAGCATCGTTCTGTTGCTATGGACAAATTTTCGGCTTGCCAAATATGTCAAATCCCCTTTGAAGATTCTGCCTGATGGTGCTCCAGGTTACGAAGTACAATTCTTGCAAATATCTTGGCCTCAATTGGTGCGGTCGCAGCGGCAGCTGTTGCTCGCAGAACTCTAGCAGCTCCAGCATTTTGCATAAGTTTCGCATGGTGCAAAGCATGGCGGCCACCAGGAATGGTAAACTGCAATATGGACACGCCACAAACAATTATGTTACGTTTGGGAAACAAAGGAAAATGGAGGGAATGAAAATTTGGATGCAAAATGGAGTAAAATTTAACAGTTTTTGTCGAAAGGATAGGAGAAAAATTTTAAAAATTTTGTAGGAGGCTAGTTACCTGGAGAAGGGCAAATGCTGCACATGCTTTGAGTACAGAAGGATTCTTTAACATGGAGATAAATCTTCCAATTTCAGCTCCGCTGAGAAAATATTAGAGGGAGAAGAACAGAGGAAACAAATAACAATAGTGTGAAAAGAACAGCTGACAAAAGAAAAGACACAGAAAGTGGCCACTTGTTTATCTGCTGAAACACTAATTCCTCTTTGCCTAGTGCTCCCATGGACAATAAACTAGTAATACAACTTCTCTGATAATCATTCCACATCTCTTAGAAAGGAAGTTGCTTGCCACGATTCCCATGCATTACACAATTTATATGTCAAACAACCTACATCTGATTTCTCATTAGCAAAGATAAACGTAGTAAAGATATTTAAATAAGCAAATCAATCAAATTAAGATAAAAAGAAGAATGGATAGCAAATTCATAGATAAAACTTCAGGCAAGAACATCTACATATTTGCGGTGGTAGAATTGAATTGGATATGAGGGAAGATGGTGGGACCTGCATCTGAGATGTCCTGCTTCTTGAATACGAGCCCCTTCTGTCACTTCTGCTAATGCTGCAGGAGCAGACGAGGCAGCTGCAGCAGTGAAAGCTTGCCGATCAGAAAACATCTGGATAAAAGCTTGAATGTGCTTCAAAGCCATCCTTCTGGACCCATCTAAGCTCACAATCTTAGAGGTGCTTTCTGATGAAGTCCCAACCAATGCATATTCATCCATCCTGCAAAATAGATCAAGAAGTTTCAGTATATCAGTTTCTTCATGTTAAGATAATAAAAACTCTTCCAATATGAGGACATACGCAAAAAAGATTCCTTTTTCGTTGAGAGCTAATAGACAAATGCACCGACTAAATGAAATGTCACACAACTTAGGGCCCAAAAGCAAGTACTTCCATTACAGCATAATCAAAAGGTATTTTGCAAACTATTTTCAGATTACATTACATTCCATCCTCAGCCAAATATTCATATAAAAAAAAAAAATTTGGCCCATGTGCCAAAAGTAACACGAACTTCCAAATATACCAAAGGAAAAAGAAAAAAGAAAAAAAAAACACAAACTTTGGACAAAAGCCATTCATTTCAAATTCAAACTGAGATGTTAGATCTGTTATTTCTCTCAAATAAGAACATGCTTTTACCATCTAAGTGATGGCATAGATAACCAATGGATGAGCTTCCAACATAGAAACAAAAAGCTATAGGCACCAAAGCTAAACTAACAAAATCACAGCTTCTTCAAATTCTTTGCATCTGTCCTGGAATTGCAGAACGAACTTCCAAGTCACTCAAAGTTGTGTCTCTATGGTGAATATTAACAGAAATAAACGTGAGAGATCAACTTCATTTGAGAAGATATATGATGTGCACTACAAAGTTACCAGGTAAAGGAACAAGACCCATTATACTAATCTGTCAACTTAGAAAAAAACATACCTGCCATCAAACATATATGCCAAAGCTAATGCAGCCATGAAACGTGCCATTTTGGAGACCGATGAAGAACAAAGATGAACAAGAGCAGGAACTCCCCCTTCCTCCACTATGCGGAGAGCATTACCAGGGTTGAAAGCAAGATTCCATAGAGCACCAGCGGCAGTTTCATGGACATCCTGAAAATATCATTGTAAATCACATTCAATTTATCTGCTTACATGTACAAACATTAACCAAAACTTGTGGACTTCATAACTGAGTGGCTTTGTGGCATTTAACTTGCCAAAGAGAAGGATAAATCAGATACAATTTGTTTGAAATACAGACACATGGGCATAACAAAATCATGTTGTGTAAAAAGCCATGCCTAGCAGTGACAAAGCTAAATTAAACTGCAGGCATACATCAGAGTGGGCGAAAGACTCACTTCAGCATCAGATCGAGCCAGAGCAATCAAAGGAGCAACACCACCTTCTCGACCAATAGCAACACTACCAAAAAAATCTGTGGGTTAGTATCATAAAAAAGAAAAGCAAGTATATTGAGTAGAAAACAAAGATGCTGAGAAACAATCTGGACACACTTCACTATGGGAAGACACATCATGCAAAAGAGAGAATAAACAATTTTCATCATGCTATACATAACCTTATAGCATTAACAATATCTAGCTCAAGCAAAACCATTTTTTCCTATGCATCCAATATTATGACACAAGCTAATTCATAGAACAACAGAAATCCTGTATGTGAGTATCAAATTTGTTAAGTCACTTGAGTGGCCTCGGTTTTATTTTCTGGATTTTATTTCTTTTTACATAAATAAGGGCATTATGGTCATGTACAATTTATATTGGATATAAATATACTGCAATAGGTGTAGGGCTTTGATAACACAGAAACTGAGAGCCCCTTTTTAGCTTTTACAATCTGTTTCTTCCTCTCTTCCTCTCCTCTCTATTTCTTCTCTATTCCTTCTTTTCTCTTAGCTATTTACCGCAGGTTATCTAATCAGCTTTGCAACAAAATTAATGCGTACGAATCTTGAGAAGTAATCAACCACAAAAAAGGCTCTTCACAAGCCATAAAACTTATCCATGCTTAATCTCACTGGCAATATTATCTACAAACACACATGCGCACACATATATATCCATTATTTCTATTTTCTTCAGGCACAGAAACATCCATGTCTTATTTTGAGATTTCAAGGTTCCATTCAATGTTGGACAAATTGCATTAAGCCCTAGTCTTAGCCCTTATAATGACACTTTGCTTTGCAACTATTTCGAAAAGCTGAGAGAGGCTCTTTTTTCTTGTCCTACCAAGATGCTAGCACATGAGCGACATGAATGCTAACCCAACAAGAAATACCATAAGATAGATGCCACCAACTCAACCTCATCAAATATGTCTTGACTGATCTCTTACAAGTCAATTTCCCTTGTTGCCTGAAACACATTCAATTTCACTTTTCCCTTTAATTACTGATTCTAACAAATAGCAATTACTCTCACTTAAAAGTATCAATCATTTCTTAGTAGTGGGAATGGCGGCAGGATGAGTTGTCAATGGGGACTGGTCCTAAACTAGAATATAATAGCATTTTCTCGTCCCAAACAGAGCAAACCTTATTAAGGTAGCAACTCTTGGCATCAAAACTCAACTCTGGAGAGAAAACGGGGTTCTGACCATCTCCCCCACCCTAAATCCAAAATTTTGGCATTTCCTTAACTCAAAGAGATGCTAACTTATTCGAATTGCTCAAAATCCCAGAGAATTATTGAATTAATTTTGAAATAATGCCACTTTGGTAGTATAACAATTATTGAGACAGGTTTGAATATTTAAAAGGTCCTTAAGGCTAAAACCGTCCAAACTCCATAGGGTCTCTGCGATATTGTCACTTGTACCTGGAACTTGACAATCGAAGTTCCTAGTCGGTTTGATCAATTAATAGAACCCAACAAATTGACCCATTATCATCCCCACTTAATAGATACATTTCACTAAATCATGCTTGCATGAAAAGTATGGGCATGTCAATTTCTTGCTAGATACAAGACAAAGCCCACCAAAATCCATATTAAAAGCAATTCCAGAACGCATCGAACCATATGTTATCGAATTCCTAAAGATGCATGAAGGCATGCACAGGAACTTAACAGTGCATTTTCACACAAATGTGCACAGTTATATATCCAATTTAGAAATATGAGACTACCTATTGGCTTCTGAAACTGATAATCCCCAAAGAGCACCAGCTGCTCGCTCTTGTAGACCTGGGGAGGCATTCGAACATGTCTGTGCGAGAGCAACCTATGAATCAACGTAGAATGAATGATCAACTCGTTTTTCTCGACCAAAATTTTGGCCATTAAAGAGTACCATCAAGATTTATTAGGCTAAATACAGAAGGTATTCCCACAATTCTATGCATAGTGATACTAAGGCAAAAGATTCAATTGTACAGAGCATAGTATATAATGACTACCATCCTCCTAAAGTGATGATCATGGAGCATTTACAACAAGAGTTCTCATTTTCTAGTTTTTGTCAGACAATGCCCATAATAATGGGGCAAGAAGACATGCCAACATTATGTCAGGAAACAATTTTACAGACAGTTGCACTCCTTAGAGTGCAGTATTTCCCACTTTCCCTTGCATATATTATGTTTGAAACAGATTATCAGTCAAGAGGACAAGTAAACAGCTAAAAAAGTTCAAATGCCCAGGGCAGTCAAGGCCAATAGAGAGCATGTGAACTGGACAAGTTGCACCTTTCCCAAATCAATTCCACATCCCAGTATAGAAAAGATGTAATGGTAGCACTACACCAGTTCATTTATTCACACTGTGACCATACTTTCATGACATGAGAATGAGTTTATTCTCATTAACCTTCAAAGAAAGCAGGTGCTGTTTACAGTTCTGCCATCTCATGTAATCCTATATTGTGCACAATAGTAGGAAATTGCAGCTGAAGAGCTTGATGAGATTGCAATTAAGTTAAAATAAACACCATACCAAGGCCTCCACGCCACCTGCTGATGCAATGGCTTCGCGATTTCTGTCATCAAAAGACAGATTCCACAGTGCGCCAGCAGCTTCTTGCCTGTTTGATGAGTGCACAAAGTATTACAGATCAACCTCCTTGACCATATGCAAAGAATAGGAGTAAACCACATCATATATTTGAAGAGCAATACTCATTTATGCATTCACAATTTAACATGATTATTGCGAGTAATAAAATCAGATCAACCCTGAAATTTGCAGGGGCTTTCTTAAGTTGCAGAAGGATAAAAAATTTCATGCAAATATATGCATTGATATTTAAACTTATACATCTGATTCTTCAGATGAAGATACAACGTCAACAGGCACTCCTTCACATCCAGCTGGGATTACAAACAGCAGAATCCAAAAATTTACCATCAAAATGAAGCTGAGTTGGAAACTTAGTTCTTGCAATCTGTTGCTGGATATAGACTTTAGGAGCTCGTGTTGAAAGCTGTTTTAGCTCGTCTTTAAGAATGAAAAGTACCAAGAAAGATTCCAAATTAAGAAGAGCTAACTGTTTCAGGTGACCCGATTACAGGAATGGTGAGTTCTTGGATTGGAGTGACCAAGGCTATATTAGAAGCAAATCCATAGAAAAGAAGTTGAATGTGCCTCTGGTACGCACAGGTTGATTGTGGATTTCATGGCAATGTCCTATAGTAGGACTACTACTAATATGTTTATGAAGCCCCTATTAGAAAAGGTTATCGTGTGAATGGAGTTGAGAGAAAAAGAGCTAACATCCCTTAGGTGGCATTTGCAGAGAATCAAGATGGAATTCATTGAGTTTCCACATGTTTAAAGAGTCCTGGTCATATATTAGGTTTACTTCTTTAGGTAGGAATCCAATTGATAAAGGTTTGTATGCCTATTTACTAGTCTCGGAAGGGTTGTTATAAAATTTAGAGCATTTTCATGATGAATTAAGTTGTCTCTTTCAAGGAAGATGTTCTTTCTTTTTCTTGGCTTAGGCATTCGAAAGACAGTTGTCCGGATTGTGTGTTTCCTCTTAATTGTATTTATTTAGCAAACCCCTATCTCTCTTTGGTTTATCGATGAGGGATGACAAGAGCCTCACTAGTTTCCTGCCATATTCAATCCCGGACTTCATGACTCTGACCATCTCTGCCAGAGCAAAAGTGAGAGCCAGCAGCAATTGTAAAGAAAGGGGTCCGGGCACTCCTAGCAGCAAATCAAGCAAGGCATCTCTTGTACCTTCAATCTTCTCCTTGGTGTTGAATACCTTCTCAGGGTTTTATCCCAACATCAAAATCCCAAGGGGTTTGAACTCTTTGAAATGCCCCCCTTATTCCTCTCTCCCCAAATGAGCCAAAAAACGAGGAGAAGAATCATCTTAGTAATCCGCTCCTTTCTAGCACACAAACCGATTTTCCCTCTCCATGCACAAAGTTGTGTTGCATTGAGCCGGAGGACACCTATTTCACTCCTAAATTTTCAAAAACCATAGTCCAAATCTTTCTCATCTAGCCACAATGCGAAATCTTTCTCATCTAGCTACAATGCGAAACTAAGTGAATCGCACTCGACTCTACACTCTTGCACAAAAAACATCTATTAAATTAACAATGAGTCCCCAGTCTGCTTCCCAAGCGAAAAAGGAAACTTCAAGGGAACATTGACTTTCCAACTAGATTTCCATGGAAGGAGCGTGCTCTGTTGGAATTGCATCTAAGAAAAGATGAGACCAAAATAGTAGGATTTGACAGAAAAAGTTCCAGGGGCATGGCAATTCCACCTCAACCTATCACCCTCTCTCATATCTAACACTGCTTGATACAACAATTTGAGGCATTAGCAAGCCAATTACTGAAGCCCGGGAGCTCAGCTAAGGCACCGCTAACGGTGACTAAATAAATTTAAGAAAGTGTTGAGGTCCCAATCTTGAGCCCCACGGAAAAAGTTAATCTCCTCCACCATTTCTTCATTGTTAGTCTTCCAACATTAGTAAAAGGGAGGAGAACCTGGTGAGTTATGGGAATTTACAGCTTGAAGAGTGGCTAGAGATGTTATATAGGAGTAGCTTCTCTTCGCATTAAAGGATAAAAGACAGAATGAATCAAAAGAAATTCAAGAAAGTTAGACGGACCAGAATGAAAGTTAAAGATTCTCTATTGTAGAAGGTGCTGTTAAGGAAAGACAGCAAGGTACATCTTAAGTGCCTACACCCCACCCCCCTCTTAAGTACATATGCAAGTGATAAATGAGTTACAAGAATGTAGGAGTTATTACCTTTATAGATGAATCAGGAGTGCTAGAATTGGAAATAAAAAAGCAGTCAGACTTGATATAAGGGTGGTTATGGATAAGATAGGCATCACATGCTGATCAGAATTTTCAGAGCGAAGAGAATGCTGGAAGATGATCAATGAAGAGGCATTAAGCTGATGAATAACGAAATTGTGGAGGAGGAGGAGGAGGAATTGAGCATATGTGGAGGTGATAAGAGAGTTTTCAAAAGAAATTTGGTTTGATGCTGGTGAGACCAATTATGGATACTATCTTATTCGTAAATAAAAGAAATCATGGACTGAAGGAGTTATAGATGAAAGATATTATCGTGTGAATTCACAAAACTGAAGGAAAAATGTGAAGGAAAAGATGGGCACAAGCAAGTATCCAAACAATAAAAGACCTATGATGAAGCTGTGATTTCACCAAGAACATTTGGTGGGTTAAGAAATTACGAAAGAAGTGAGCTTACTTGCCTTTTTTCTCTTTCTTGGTTACGGATAAGCCAGCTTAAAGGTTCAAATTTGAAGCCTTACCTCCCATGTCCCAGCAATAAGTATAATGACAAGATCACTAGACACATTCAATATTTTGTTACTCAGCACAAAGATTTTACAATGAGATGAGCTTTAATGAGTGAGACAGAGATATAAGTAGGTGGAACTTTGGGGAACTAAAAGTTTTCATCGAAGTAGATAAAATAAGGGGAAAAAACGTAGTATATTTGGAATTTTTGTATCAAAAAAAAAAAAAAAAAAAAAAAAGCATCTAGTATGAGATGTATATTCATTGAGAGGAATATTATAAATTAATGACCTGCGAGGACAGGTAGAGAAAAGAAGCATCACAAAGCAAGCTGCTCAAGTATCTTGGGTCTAATTTACAAAGAGAATGAGGAATTAATGAAAAATTCAAGAACAAGATATTAGTGAGGCATGAAATATAGAAATGTATTCTGCATCTTCTTTGTGACCAAAGTATGCTGCTTACGCTCAGGAGAGAATATTGTTGGACTGCTTATGTTTTATGGGAGAGAATTTTTTCTGCACATGTGCACAATATGATTTTGAGGAGATGAATGCTTAGTCTATGTGCAAGAACTGAAGAAGAAAGAATCAAAATATGAATTTATTGAGAAAAATTGGTATGGCTATACTATGGATAAAAAGAAAGACCTATTTAAGGTGATTTGAACACTTGAAAGTTTGACATATTGATATCAAGAAGCTTTCTGAGAAGATGTGATGTGATAATTGAGACACATGCTAAAAAGGGTAAAAGAGCCCGTAAATAACAACTTTAAAAAGGATCTTAAAGTTTTTATATTGATTATGAAATTCCATATTGTCCACAATGCAAAATTCCATTCTTTCACATTAATAGATTCATATTACGGTTTTTATGGTAATTAACCTTCACCTATATCACCCTCAAACAGAAAATTTCCTATTTCTCTATTTTCTATTTAGCCTCCACGCCTACTCCTGCACTTTTTTCCACATTTACTCATTTATTCTCAAGTACATATAGCTTCCAAGCATTAATCTCATACAAAAAGCAATCGTTGCAGTTCAACATAATTCCTCATCATAAAAGAAACGTATCATGTACTTCTATTTTTGTTTGTTTGAGAGTATTCATGCTATTTTCTTCATGCACCTGCTTCATGTGTTCTCAAAACTTATGCATCTCATAAAATTGCTGTCTAAGGAATGGCCACAAAGTACAGGGGCTTCCATCTAGAAAAAGTTCCGCACATGACGAGACAAAAACTGAGTCATTCAATTTATAGAAAAAACAGATTCATAAATTACCTGACACCTTCATGGGGTGATCTTGTCAGTTGAACTAGTGCTTCAAGAGCACCCACCTCTTGCCCTACTGCTGCATTATTACCATTACTATCTCCATGAGCAGCTAAATTAGCCAAGGCCCGAGCAGCCTGTAAAGTTTGATGCCATTCAATTGAAAAATGTGTCAGTACTCTCAACCTTAACCAAGAGGAAGTCAGCATTATGTTTCTAGCATCATAAGAGATCAGTGGTACATTATCAGAAGATCAAGATATACAGTGAATGCTAAAGGCAAATAGTAATGAGAGTACTACCAACACGCATATCATGAACAAGAAGAATATTATTTATCAGCTCAATTCCTTCAGAAAGCTACCCCCATGATTGACGGAATGACCATTATACAAGATTAATTCCAGCTCCACTCTTCATCCTTAAAAACTTGAAGATGCACTTGTTTGGCTAAAACATTTTCCTCATTTCAGATGCCGGATACTGAACTACAAATCTATGCCGCTTGAAACACTTAAGCAAGCATCCTTATCAGTAAAATGCTCTATAGTGTGAAAACTTTTAACCTGTAAACTATTTTTAAGTTATGATATCTTTGTATGGAACCTGTTTCCCCAGAGAAAAGAGTTATTTAATCGAAAGTTGAAAAAAATGCACCAGATGAATTGATACAAGGCTACTTAGTAATGGATGATAGTTATGGCAATTTTAGATAAAGCTGCAGGATATTTTGGTGCTTATCGGTCTGTTATTTCACACCACTCTCGTGATATTTGTATCTGAATAGAATGAAGCACAGCACCTGCTCCTGAACACCCTCGAACTTGCAGTTGCGAGCAAGCATAACTAAAGCGTGCACTCCACCAGCCAGTGCGACTTCCATGCTACACTTGTCGTCAGCTGCCAAATTTGCCAGAGCACCAGCTGCACGTTCCTGAAGACAAGTGAAGGACCAATCCGCTAGTAAATTATCCTAAATCATTGATTTAGAAACAAATGATAAAAGAGAAATTGCTTGCAGCTTGAACCGATGTCAAAAGGGAAAATTTGTACCAAAACACCATCACCACCAGAGGACCACTTGAATATAAGATCAACTAGAGCTTTTACTCCACCAGCCTCAGCAATAGCACCCTGACAAGAAACCATTATCAATATCAAAACAAAACACAATATCCTGCAAAAGTGATAAGCAAGCAACAACGATGATACCTTATGCTCTTCTCCAACAGAAAGATTCCATAAACCTCCAGCTGCCTCTTCAGCAACCAGCCTGTTCATTGACCTCGCCAAACTAGCAAGAATATCAATTCCACCTTCTTCTGCAACAGCTTTTGCAACATTGACGTTCACAGACAAATTTGCTATAGCCTGAAACATACCAAGAGGTCAACACATCAGACATTAAGTTCTCAATACATGTCATTTCTATGTGTTCCAAAATTACTATAATTATGAAAAGAGAGTATTACGAAATCAATCAGCTTTTCCGCAAAAAGGAAGGCGAAAATTTAATCAGATAGCTCCAAGTACCAGAAAAACCTTACCTTTGCAGCCTCTGATTGTAGCCCTTCCCGCCAAGATTTAGCAAGGTCTAGGAGGAGTCGTATGCCTCCATCTCGCATGACTGCTTCAGCTCTTCCTCGATCAATGCTAGCATGTTCATCATCAATGACAACAAAAGTTGCAAGTCCAGTTGCTGCTCTCTCTTGCACATCTTCTTGAGAGCTCTGCATCAAGATGAGCAATAATGGAGCACCTTGCTTCAACCAGAAATCATCTAAACCCTGTGGATTGTTCTCCGCACTTCGTAGAAGCGAATGTGATAGAATCCACTCAAACCAACTCATCATCTCATCCATGCACTTATGAGTTTTCTTTGAGTTTCTCCAGTCCAAAAATACGGTTTTCCCTTTGCTTGTGATATCGACAAATAAAGATGCTATCCCTTCAAAGATATCCGTAAAATGAGCAAGTAACGATTTTCCTTTAATCTTGGGCACAATAAAATTGACATCTCCCTCTAGAACGGGACAATTCAAGGCACACAGAACTTTTAAGCTTAGGGATAAGTTCAACAATCTTGAAACAGCCGCCGGACCAACATCAGTTCGAGAAACATCCAGCCCAACTAAGTTAGGTAGCTTATGCCAAACATGTGAAACCACACCCCACTTCAAATTTGATGTCCCGGCAACTGAGAGAAATCTAAGAGATGCCACATTTCCCAAAGCCAACTCATCAACTTTCAGACAATCCAAGAACCCAACATCAATCAAATGTGGACAATGTTTTCCTAGAGCATTAATGGCATCACCTTGCACATCCCTAATTCCTGAAAGCCGAAGTTTAGTCAACTTAGGGCAGCAGAAAGCTATCTGTTTGATAGCATCACTAGTGATCCTCTCGCAAAAGTCCGGGCCAAGTTGAAGACACTCGAGCAACTCATGTCTCGCAGCAATTACAGATAGAGTTGCATCAGTTATTTTCCTGCAGTAATCACCACTTATTTCTCTTAAGTTCCTAGCTTGGAGAAAAATTATTGCATCAGCCGACTCAGCTCCTCGAAATCTGAGCTTCTGCAGATTCCTGCATCTAGAAGCGAGTGAACTCGCCATCGCCAAATCGCACTTGTGCGCTCGAAGATCCAATGAGTTCCACAGACAAGAAGATGCGCTCAAGCATCTCCATGTCTTACAGCTCGATGCCAAGCTCGCCCTGTCACGATAATTCAGACAGGAAAACAGCTGAATCACCGTGTCATCGGGCAAGCAAGTCCAATCCACATCCCCATTTCGCTCCGAAGTTGAAACTTCCCCCTCAAATTCAGTATAGCTATGTGCGACCACCTTCTCCTTTCCCTTCCTGGAAACCTTCCGCCGCAGCCTACGACTCATCTTTTTGATCGAACAGACGAAAAACCCAAGCTCCCACTAATTCTCAACCTCAAATATATAATCCATCATTTGAAAAAAAAAAAAAAAAAAAACACCCGCAAAGCTAATACTTGAACTCACGACACGCAAAGCGCTCGAGCAAACTCGCCTCTCGAAACCCAATTGCCCAAGACCTATAAGCAACCTATTCAAGCAGCATTACCAATAACCCAAAACCCTTTTGGCATAAGAAAACCCTCAACAAAGAACCAAGCATGAATCGGAGTTTGATTGTCGCCCGTAGAGAGAGAGATAAATGATGCACACCGCACGAGAATCAGAAATCAACAGAAGCGCCCACTCACAACCAGATGAACCCAGAATCCGCTCAGATGCGCTGCGAGGAGGGTCTCGAATTCAGATAAGAGAGCAGCGTGAGAATTCAGGTTTTCCCAAATGCATGAGTTGGAGAGAAGCCAAGCCAAGCCAAGCAAGCCCTCATTGCCTTTTGTATTTATATGCACTTCTCGTTCTCTCCCCGTTTGGTCATATAGGCTCGCGTTCAACAAAAAATTACATGGATTAAAAAAGAGTCACTCTCCCGTTGCTAAATTGCCAAAGGGTAAAAAACAAGAGGGGAAATTACAGTGTGAAAATTTGCAAAAATTGGATATTTGTTTTTTTAATAAGAATGATATAAAGCTTCTTAAGTTTTTTAGCACAATTTTTGTAATGCCCAACATTCTTATAAAGGCTATTTGCATACTAGACAAAGTTTTACCGATGCATGGTATTTCTAGGATTTTCTTGGCCTTCAAATAGTTGATTCTTTGTACCATGCTCTTAAATTGTTAAGAATGAATAATCACAATCCGCAATCAATGTACATTCCCAAGATGCCTTTTCAATTGATCGTACATGGATTTCGTTGCCATGTTTGCCACAATTATTGTTTAACGGAAACTTGATAAGTGACTTAATCGAGTCAGTCTTCCTCTTCGATATCGTATAGTGCTTGATTAGGGAAAACTTGTAATGTCTCCAAGTAGGTCGTTGAATTGTCAAATAGATATGGGCACTTTGCATCAATGGATACGCCAAAATAGCTTTTTAATTTATCAAACATGGTTTTTGTTGCCATGAAGGCCACAATTATTGTCTAACGGAAATTTAATAAATGATCTCTTGATTGAGTTGACTGTCTTCTTTAAAATCGCATTACATTTGATTATGTAGAACTTGGTAACAGTAGGAAAATATTTCAACACTTTGAGCTAGTAAATAATTGGCCCACAAAATTGTATTTTCGTATACGGTTTTGCACATTTTCTTGGCTTTTTCAAAGTGCGCAATTAGAGTTTCTATAAATACTCTTGTTTTTTAATAAATCTTGTAAATAAGCTACTAAGTAATTCCTTATGACTTTTACGGTCATTTTGTGAAAACAATTTAGATAACTAGGTGCTTTCTAACCATAATGGAAGTTTGACCCTTCACTTCAAATCAAGACCTTGATCACATGCCCATCAACTTGTCTACAGAAAACCTCATTAATTAAAGTGAAATTTAAAAAGAACTCCATTAGGTAGATTAAGTGGTTAAGAGCAGATATTGGTCATGGATTACGCGTATGATAATAAATTAATATCTTATTTAGGCACTTACCCAGATTTGATTTATTTATTACAAAACTCATGAGATCAGTGAGGTTATTAGATGTGCTTTCAGTCCATTTATGGTTTGAGATTCACATCCTTTAGAGATAAATAAATGGCAGCAAGTGATGGAATTAGGTAGCTTCCCAATATGCTTCCCAATTTTCCAATTTAGTCAACATATTCTACATTTATGGAAGATTTGAACAATCCAGCGTATATACACTAAACTTACCTTGTATTAGCCTCACAAAGGGCTCCTGACAATTAAATTAATAGATAATTTTTTTTGTGGGATGAAAGATCATTGAGGTGTTCTATATTTTTGTAAGGATGGCTCTGATTCCATGTCTTAAACGGCTCCATCTGACATTCTTTCAAGTTTAATTGACCATAATTCCCATGAAAAAGATGTATTTTCTCTTAAAGCCCTTTTCCTCTCTATTGACTATTAAAAGCACATTCGAATAATGAAGCTCCAAGCGCATTATAGTAACCTACATTATAGGCCCTCGCCTCCTCAGACTTCCATGGGGCAGCCAAAGTAAAAGCAATACTCTAATTCAATTTGGACTTTGTTGTTCCTGAAAAATTCTAGGTCAAGGATCATCATATATCTTTCAATTTTTCCAACCAAAGAAATTAAGCTCTTTAATCTATAATGTCTAAAGAAATTCAAATTACGCCTTGAATTTGAGTTCGTAAAGAAACCCAATCCAAATAAGTTTCCTAATTTTAGTAGATTTACTAATTTGAATAGGTTTACTAAAAGAGGTTCATATTTTGGATTGTAAATATATACATAAAGTATGAGAGGCGAGTGTTAGTTTTTACCCATTTTCTATAATGGAATCTTATGTTGTTCTCGTGTTAAGTAGGTCCCTCTAACCAAACTACACATATGGCCTTCAATTTATTTTTTTGTTCTTCTAATTTTACTGTTCGATCAACTTTTTTCCTTGCAATAATTTGTATTGAGCGCTCGATTAACTCAAAGTGCATGGATGGCGTTACAAAATGGAAAAGCGAGAATTAATAAATTTTATGGGAAAGATTTTGGTTTTTAAAAGATTCATATTGAGAATTATTGTAATAGAAGAATCTACACTAACTCTTGTGTGGGAAGAAGCTAAGGCCAATGAAGCAACCTCATAAGGATTTGCCGGATAGATAGACTATTGGTGTTATACAACGGATTTTGACTCATAATGTCCTCTTTATCATTGTGAAAGAGAACACCAGTACATGACAAATAAATATCCCATCAAACATGTATAGGAAGCCCTCCACAATCAATAATGTCTAATTGATATGACATTTTTACTTAAAGATTGGCGAATGTGTGTCACTTGCTAAGCATTTCAATGAGTTCAATGTGGTCATTAATCAATTAAATTCGATTGAGATTGACTTTGATAATAAGGTACATATTTTGATTTTATTATCCTTATTGTCCGTTAGTTTGAATGTTATTGTTACACCATTAGTATTTCTCTTGGTCAAAAAGCTTGCCGTTTAATGGGAAAATTACCAAAAAAATCCCAAATCTATTGCAAGTATATCAATTCAATTCCAAACCTTTTAATTTGTTCAATTTAGTCTTAAATATTTTGACACATTGCCATTCAATTCATGCAATCGATTTTGTCTAAAAATTGGATTATTTTTATAATTTGTATGAATTGTTTATTAATTTCTCTGGCCTTGCCAAATCCAACGAGAGTGAGCCTCGCCTAACTAGCCTTTGGCGAGGTCGACCTCACCTAGCAACGGCGAGTGTCGTCAGCAACCTCGCTTAGCCCTCGGCTAGCATAATGAAAAAGAAAATAACAAGGAAAAAAAAAACAAAAGAAGAGAAAACAGGAATAAAAAAAAAATCATTAACCTTTTAAAAAATTATAAAAATTGTTCACATCAGCATCGATGGTGCCATGTAAAATGATTGACCTCCACATCAGCGATTTCCGACCAAAATCGACTGATGGACTTAACTGGTGAATTATCAAAATGTTTATAATTAAATTGGTAAAATTGAAAAGTTCATGACTGAAATAAGTTTTGGATTTTTTGGTAATTTCTCCCTATTCAATGACGTTCACAATTTGCTCATGAGAGAAGACATTCGAAAAAGAGGATGTCATGAACCCTTGCATGATTATTTAGGGTGTGTTTGGTTCGGCTTTCCTGAGTGAAGACATTCCAAAAAGAGAATCTGGAGAACCTTTTTGCTTGATGATTTAGGGTGCGTTTGATTCATCTTTCTTAAAAGGCTTTCAGCATCCAAAACTCCTTGGGGAAATGCTAGGGTATTTAGCAAGTTTTCTTAGGGGGCTTTCGGCAAAATGTTGGTCTTAGAAAAGTTAAAAACCCAATGTTGATAAGGATTAGCATTGGCCTTTCAGCATTTGGCTAAATATTGAAACCAACTTTCTTTTGCCACAACTACTCTCATCAATTCCTTAATTTTTTTGTTCTGCCCTCAAAACTGTTCATCATTTTTTAGAGGATGACTGGCGAGGGTAGTCAACGAGGCTAGATCGGGCTAGTGAAGTGTCGGCAAGGTCGCATTACAGCCATCTTGGTTGCACAACCCTAGGCAACAAGACCTAAGGTTGTGTGACCTCGGCCGACCACTTGGATCACAATGCCTAGGGTCACGGGACCCTCGCCTGTTGCACAACCTTAGGCGATGGTCCTCGACGGTCGTAGCCCTTCGTTGGAGGGTTTGATATTTCTAATAAAAAAAAAATTAGACCCAAAAGCCTTTTGTAAAAAAAAAAATATTTGCCAAACACTATTTAGAACAAAGTAACTTTACAAAGGATATATTATTACTAAATGTAATTTGCAATTTTCCAAGGGATTTTAGGTCAAAGATATTGGCATTTTTTCAAGGCTCATTTGCAAAGTTGAAGCAACCCACCCTTAATGGGTGAAGCTAGGAGAAGAAATTTTGAACAATTTGCACTCAGCTTCTAAAGTAAGAATTCCAAACGTCTCAATCAATTATGCTAATCTTTAGGGATTAAAATCTAGTACTATACCTATTAAATGGTTAAGTCCATATCTGCCACATCCCCTTTCAGTGGAAAGAGGAGGAACACCAACCAAACCTATTATAAACGATCCTAAGGCGGAAACGCTACTCATTGCAAAATCAAATATTTTCAAATTGGAGGTTTTATTAATGACGGTCTTCGTAACACTTGTTGACCATATCGAATAAAGAAAGATTTTCATCTTCAATATATTAGTTGTGCAAAACGCCGAGAAAAAATAGCATTTTTGAAATATATGTAGATGGTTAACAAGTGCCTTTGGGTTAACAAAATCCATAACTCAATTTTCTATGAACAACTCGAAGTAAAGATTGAAAACTTCTTGTTTGGACATAAATTATATCCTAGGAAGGATCAATACTTTTCGGAAGCTTTTATGTCATATCAAATACTTTGACACATATCCGACACATTTCGACACATAGTCAACAGGTCTAAAAAAATCTAACACGTAGTCAACTCTTCTAACATGCTCTGACACATGAGTTTGGAATTTTGACATTCGATTTCGACACTCCCAATATTAATTTTAAAAATTTTCAATAAATAATGGATCAAAATGTAAATATGTAAAAAATAATAAAGAGGGAAAGAAGGACTTTATGTTAGATTTGATGGTGGAATGGAGATTGCTTTTTTCTGCTTATTGCTAAATGTTAAATTTAATAGTGGAATGTGGATTATATTTTTCCTTCCAGTTCTATAGATTATTGGAATGGAATGTAGTTGAAAAATCAAATTAAAACAATGAATGATATTAGCGAATGGTAGATTAATGTTTTTAGTGTAAATTCATTATATGTTTTTTTATTTATAAATTTAATTTAAATTAATTTATTTAAAATAATCATAAAAATAATAATTTATCATGTATATAGAAATATATTTAATATGCAATGTATCTCAATATGTTAAAATTCTTTTTTTTTTTATTAGAAATGAAGTGTTAGTGTGTCGTGTCGTATCACATGTCACGTGTCGTTGTTGATATTACTTAGATTGCATCATTTACCTCAAATGGGGAAAAATCCAATTAAGAAATTGAAGTATCCTTATTTTTTCAAATAAGGATTTGAAGTACATCTTATTTTAAAAAAGAGACCTTTTCAAATAACAATGGTGAGCAAGATGGACCGACTAAACCAAGAACCATGATTCAGTCTGGTTCCGGAATACCAATTTGGTTCCTAGTTCCTAAAATGGAACCGACGGCCTCAACAGGCTTTTTATTTATTTTTTATTCTTTTATTCTTATAAATATGAGAAAACCCTCCGCTATTCCCGTTCTGCCTCCTCTTCCATTCTTAGCTTCGTTGCCTAGAGAAATCATTCTTCCATGGTCAACGTTAGCGTCGGTCGTCCAAGCGGAGCCATCCCTTCCGTCCTCTTCGTTGTTGCTTGAGCCTCGCGACCATGAAGGACGCGCTGTCCCCATGAAGATTTCCTTACTTTTTCTTGTCTCTTTCTTTTCTTCTTTTCTTCTTTCTTCTTCCTTCTTCCTTCTTCCTTCTTCGCCGTTGCTCGTCAGCATTTGGAACTTTACAGACTCCTCATCTGGACCAGCGGAGTCACCCGCGCAATCGCCTAGGCTTGCATGTCCAAGCCAAGCCCCGTCCATCGTCACTCAAGGCCATAGACGATCCGCCATCAAGAAGTTCACAGGCCAGATATGGAGGCACAAATTCATATCTGGACTCGTGACTCATCCAAGTTAAGCTACCGGTTCCATTTACCCACTTGAGAACTCGGCAGGTGGTCTAATTCGATTTTAGGACTAGATGGTCAGTTCCCAGTTTTAGAGAACATGGAATCAGTTCTATCGGTTCGATTTTTTATTCTTGGGTGAGATAGGACCAGACTGCACTGGAACCGATCACTCCTATCACATAAGAGCCTGAAGTGGCCATAATAATTTCAAATAAAGGTCTCATCTCCCTGGTTGGCTAAAATTCTGACCGGTCAAGGGCATTATTGTCCAAAGACAATTTAAACCTAATTTTTAGTTAAATTATATTAAAAATTAAGAAAGTTAAAAGTTTTTAAAGAAGAAATAAAGAAAAAAATACAATCGAGAAGGCTATTTATGGCCACCGCCCTATTGTCGGCAGGGTTGTCGATGCCTTGGTGATGGTGGTGGTGGCGATAGGCGAGGTGGGGGAGCCACCAGTTTCATTTACCCACTTGAGAACTTGACAGGTGGTCTAATTCGATTTTAGGACTAGATGGTCAATTCCCAATTTTAGAGAACGGGGAATCGGTCTCATCGGTTCAGTTTCCAATTCCTAAATGAAATAGGACTGGATTGCATTGGGAATCAATCACTCCTATCATATAAGAGTTTGAAGTGGCCATAATAATTTCAAATAAGGGTCTCACCTCGCTGGTTGGCTAAAATTTTGATCAATCATGGGCATTATTGTCTAAAGACAATTTTAACCTAATTTTTAGTTAAATTAGATTAAAAATTAAGAAAGTTAAAAGTTTTTAAAGAAGAAATAAAGAAAAAAAATACCATCGAGAAGGCTGTTTATGGCCACCGTCGATAGGGTGGGGTTGTCGGCGCCTCGGTGATGGTGGTGGTGGCCATAGGCGAAGGGCCTAGGTTTTGTGTGCGCGCGCTCGCGTGTGTGCATGTGTTCTTTTTTAAGTTTTGGCAACTTTTTTTTTTTTTTTTTCATTTTGAGTATATGTTTTTCTTTTATGGTAAAAATAAGGATTTTTCACCTAATTTAATTAAGATTACATATAAAAATTAGGATTTAGATCAAAATGTCATCACTTTAGTGCTTTTGTTAAACTTAATGCCATGTAGGACTCCGCATGGGAGAAATAAAATATTTAAAAAAAAAAAATTAACGTCAGCAATTTTCATTAATCAAATTAAGCTGAATTAGCATAATGACTCGATCTTTACATAAAACGAGTCTTGGGCAAGGCTTGCAAGCAAGGGTTGCCTCTTGCCTAAGCAAAGGCCATCCCTCACTTGTGGCTTTTCGAGGGTGGCATCACTTGCCCTCTTTGATCATTGCTAGTGGTTGGTCATTGCCCAAAACTAGTCACCGGCAAAAAGAAAAGAAAAAGAAAAAATAATGGATGAAAATGCTCTTGATTAGCCGATGGATCATGTCCATTTTTTGAGAGATATATTGTAATTTTCAGGTCTTTATTTGAAACCAAGATCACTTTAGGCCTTATTTGAGAAAATAATGAAACAAAGTGCACTTTACATTTTTATATGGAATTTTCCCTATCCTATGGTACTCCTCTTGTATCTCGAAAATCATATGAAAATGAGTTTGTCGTCAACCATCGCGAGCACCATACAAGATGAGCAAGAAGGTCTTCATTCTCAAGAGAATACAACTAAAACATTCGTAAGTATTGTTATCAGCGAAAAATGTACTCTTTAACTTAGTTTATTTTTCAGAAAATAAAAAAAAAAATTGAAAAACCTTTCTTATAAATGATTGCTCATATCACCTATAAAAATGAATAAAAGAAATTTATTCACATTGTGTCTAACAAAAATATTTAAACATAAATTATTATAGATGATAAATATTTTTTTATTAATCAACTAATTCAAACTATATAAACAATTACTTCAATTTTTGTTTTTTTTCCAAAAACACAAACGAGATTCTGTCCTCTGTCCTCACCAACTTAGAGGACCACACCGGGAAGGGGCGGCGCTACTATATGGACCGCTTCCGCCCACGGCGACGAAGATGTGGCCGCGCGCATCGACCCCTTCCGTCCCTCCGCCCTCCTCCTCCTCCTCCGCTCTAGACCAGCGACGCGACAATGGGCGGCCACCGCAAGAGCTCGGCCCCGCCGTCGCCCTCCGCCTCCCCCCCGTCGTCGTTCCTCTCGCGCTTCTGGTCGTCAGCAACCCGGGCCAGGGCCCTGCCGCCCCCTTCGGACTCGTCCGCCGTCCGCACCCTCTCCGGGGACGCCCTCGTCCGCCGCCTCGGCCTTCTCGACCTCGTCCTCCTCGGGATCGGCGCCTCCATCGGGGCCGGCATCTTCGTCGTCACCGGCACCGTCGCCCGCGACGTCGGACCTGGTCAGTGTGATCGCTTAATTCTGATTTTGTTTGGTCGGTCGCCGGTTGGATTTGATTGCCTTGGTTTCGGCTCGAGAGTCTCGATTCGTGTGGGCGTTCGAGAGTGATTGGATATGTATTTGTCATTATCGCTGTGCGTTATCTCGTGAGGTCAGATGTTTTCACCCTCGGATAATCCGATTAGGGAGTCGTTTCTTTGTTGAATTCATGTCTGATTGTAGATAGTCTGAGCCTGGTAGAAGCCTAGGACTTCACGAAATTGTGAAAAGAGCAGAGCTTCCAAGTTTCATACACTGCACCTCGCAGAGAATTAGACCGAGATAGCTTAAGAAGCTGAAATGAAAAAGACTTCCCCTTGCTAACACTTGCTCAGCCAAACAATAAAGAATTCGAAGAACAAAGGAATTGCTGAACTCTCGTGTCATTCGAGAAAGAAGTCCAAACTTTGACTGGAGGAGGGTATAGGAAAAATTAGGCATCTGTACTCTTTCTAAGAGCTCCACAAACAGCACAGATAAGAGATGATACAGACTTAGACATTCTGTACTGGTTCAAAACTGAAAGCTGGTTTAACAGAGAAGCCCGGCAAAACTCTTGTGCTTTGGGATGCAAGGTCGGAATCTGACTTGCTGTTGTTTGGTGGCTTTTTTTTGACAGTATCATGTGATACTCAGCACTCAGCATAGAGAAAACAGCACTCATAGTGGGGCTCCAAGTGGCAAAATCACGGAAGTGCAGATTGGAAACAAACTACCGCATAAAGCAGCTTGAATAGCAACTGAATCCTCTGATATAGGACTCCATTTCCAATCTGACTCAAAAGCAAGGACAGATGCTATTGAGCTTACAGCGTCTCTGGGTGGGGCGATTTGGAAATAAGGGAAATAATGCAGTTAATTACTCATGCATTGTGTTTGGCACGGTTGATTAGGAGAGAAGAGAGAAGGAAATTATATGCGGTCCATCCTATTTTGCAGGATATCAGAACTCGCTAAACATGAACTTCCAGAGGGAAACTCCTAATTCTTTCTTCTTTCCACTAAAGAAACTCAACAGGATTATCTGTAAATCACCCCTTTAAATTCCTTCTCTTCTCTCTGAATTCCTTCTACCAAAGACAATGTTAGTGACAAGGCAAAATGATACATGACTCTAGAAGGAAATTCAAGTAGTATAAGTGCAGAAAGCTGCCAATTCTCAAACCTCATGTGAGTATTTCCACTATTGTAAATCAGATGCTTTGGGAAAGGTCTGGTTTTCAAAAAATTTCTCCATGGATAGGAAGGATCACCATTCACCAGGTATACTGACATTCCGAAAGCTCCTTCCTTTTACCATGTAAATCCTGATCCAACCAATCCACTGCGACCAAGATTGAGCAAATAGAAGCCCAGCACAGCAGATAATACTTGCTTTTTGCCGATCAAGTATTCGTTACAAACCCATTTCCCCTCTTCCATAGGAGGACGAACCACTTCTTCTGATACTTTAGTACTAAGAACATTAATAGCAACGGTCACCCTTCCAAAGAAGAGTCATACAAGCTCAAATATTGATATGTTCTTTGGTAAAATGAAAATGCTGCACCAGTAATTCATGATACGAAAGACAACTGCAATTATGAGTCGGATACTACCAGCAAGAGAGAGTTAGGGAGAAGTTTGAGATTGACGCTCACTTAGCAACCTTCCAATCAATGGCTTGCAATCCCTTTCAGGTAATATTTGAGTAATTAAGGTACAGCTAGAGATTATACTGGGAGCTTGCCAGTTCTGAACTTGCTTAAAATAAAATATTTACATACAGAAAAAAATTAATTAACTATCAATTGTTTATTAATCAGTAAACCATTCATAGGTGCAGGCACAGCTGCCATTGTTTCAAAGTGTGTACATATCAAGGATGTTGTGTATCCATGAAGTTGGATTTATTCTATCCATTTATGACATTGCTTCCTTTAAAATAACTTGAGGATGTTGTCCTATGTTATCTGGACTTTTATCTTGTCTAGTGTACTTACAGTACATGAATTTTTCTGTTCCATGCGGCTCACTTATTATCGTACTTATTGATGCAGGTGTTACCATTAGCTTTGTGTTAGCTGGCGCATCTTGTGTGCTGAATGCACTCTGTTATGCAGAACTTGCATCTCGTTTTCCTGCTGTTTCTGGAGGAGCTTATTTATACACGTATACAGCTTTCAATGAGCTGACTGCATTTCTAGTCTTTGCCCAACTAATGCTTGATTATCATATTGGAGCAGCCAGTATAGCTCGAAGCTTAGCAAGCTATATGGTTTCACTGTTGGAGCTCTTTCCATTCTTCAAAGACAGTGTTCCAAGCTGGATGGGCCATGGAGGTGAAGAGTTCCTTGGCGGAAATCTATCCATTAACATGCTAGCTCCCATAATCTTAGCTGTTCTGACTGTAATTCTAAGTCAGGGAGTTAAAGAATCTTCTTCTTTGAACTCGATCATGACTGCTACTAAGGTATTGTTACCTTACCCAAATAGTGTATCTAAAGAATGGTTCATGCAAGATCAAACTGGAGAACCTTATGATGGCAGTGATACCTCGATAAGAATTATGACATTTGGAATCGTTTGACTTTTTCTTTCACATTTCAATTAGTCAAAATGCAAATGATACTGACTAAGCCTTTTCATTTCTCTGCAGAAGGATTTTCTAAATTTGCATAGTTAGTGGTTTTCCATTTATTTCTGTACAATTTGTTTTCATTCTTCAGCCCTAATAATGTTATCTTTCTGTCTAACGTATTGCTAATCCATGGAAAGAATTTCACTCTACTATGCCTGAGTTGGCCATTTCTCCACTAGTCATTTTTCTTCAATGAAAGATCTCCATTCATTCATAATGCCAAGGATGAACAATTTAGTGCATCATGTTAATACTAGCTTCATAGGAGGTTCCCATTTATATCCTGTTTTATCTTTTATCCTAAGGTCCAGCACTTCTATTCTATGTTTTTTCAGTTTCTTCGTAGAAACTTTTTGCACTCAATTAATCTATCGTTTTTAGTTCTTTGTTTTAGGTTGTGTGCCTATAAGATTCTTTTTTTTTTTTGTTTTGAGAGGCCTACATTGTCATTGAAGAACCTGACATTTGATAATTATAGTAGAGCTGCTATACAAGCAAGGTGACAGTCAACAATGACTATCGTCATTGAGAGCATTTTGGAATTTAACTCGTCTTATCCTCAATGGATCGGTATCAATTCTAGTTTATGATGGCTTTTTTTTCCTTTGTACTTATTAGCTCAGGAAATGATTCGATTCTTGCACCTTGGAGGCTCTCCTTATCTATGCATGTTGGAACCTGACAGATTCATACTTAATTAGCAGAAGCATGAGACTTTGCTATTACTGAAAATAGATACAACAGAGCTCCTGATTTGATCTGACTTTCCAGGCCAAAGCTGATCAGTTTGTTGCAATTTATATTCTGAAAAGGAAATTTATGGCTTGATCTATAAAATCATTTGCAGAGATAACTTTTAATGACAAGGCCATAAAGGGTGACCCCACATAGTTGGATAAGGCTAAATTTGTTGTTGTTGTTGATGAAGTCTTCTCTCTATATGCCTTTTTACTTTTTATCTTGTATGTTCTTCCCTCATAAAAAGACCTTTCCCATGACCACTGAAGGAGCAGATAACCCGGGCAAAACAAAAGGTTTTTCCCGAAGACAAACTTGATTCTTGATGCACTTATTCTATGAACATTTGTTTGTATTTTAGTTAAGCTATTGCCACATCTTTTGAATCCTTGAATGAGCCGCTAACCTCATTGTGCAGCACACATGCTTTTCATCTTATATGAATTTGCTTGTTTATGCATTAAGGCTGTGTTTTCTAGTAACTAGATATGTAGTATATTATAACTACCATGGGTTCCAATGCCCGGCATTAGCTTATAGACTTGAATGCTTTAAAGACTTTTATTAAATATGTGTTACCGCTTCAGAATCAAATGCAACTCCCAACTACTTGTCTGCATACACGGAATAATTTTAAATGCTGGATAGAACACACATTTGAACATTTATCTAGACAAATATTATCGAATGATTACCTCTGTCTCTAATTTGGTTTGTCAGTGAGTGGTTATGAAAACCTAAGCCATTGGCCCCTGTACAAAATTACTTCTGAGGCCAATATTTACAGGAAATAATACTTCTGAAGTCGGTACTTATTCATTATTCATGTCCTTTTGTACTTTCAGATTAGTTACACCTAATTCGCTCTTTTGCAGGTCATAATTGTTATTATTGTCATCTTAGCTGGTTCTTTTGAGGTTGATATTTCTAATTGGTCACCTTTTGCACCCAATGGTGCCAAAGCAATTTTGACTGGAGCTACTGTAGTATTCTTTGCTTATGTTGGGTTTGATGCAGTAGCTAATTCTGCTGAAGAATCAAAAGAACCTCAGGTATACTACATGGCATTCACCAAAACTATAAACTCAATTACACTGCATTCTTCTATGATTATTACTTCTTTCCTTATTTTGGTACTTATCTTCTTTTCTCTCGACTGATTCAGCGAGATTTGCCATTAGGAATCTTGGGAAGCCTTCTTGTATGTGTTCTATTATACATTGGTGTTTGCTTAGTTCTCACCGGAATGGTACCTTACAATTCCCTTGGTGAAGAAGCTCCATTAGCTGAGGCTTTTACATCGAAGGGCATGAAATATGTTTCTGTCTTGATCAGCATTGGCGCCGTTGCTGGTCTTACGACAACTCTTTTAGTTGGTCTTTATGTTCAGGTGAGTCACTTGACATTCAACAACATAAAGATTGTCCTTTTATTACATGGCATGGTGTGTCAATAACAAGTGATTTGTTTTATGGGCAGTCTCGACTATATCTTGCCCTTGGCCGCCATGGCTTACTACCTGGTGTATTTGCTAAAGTACACCCGAGTCGCCATACTCCCATTCATGCTCAGGTCTGGGTTGGAGTCGTTGCAAGCATATTGGCAGGCCTGTTTAACGTGCGCGTCCTCTCTCACATTCTTTCTGTTGGTTCTCTGGTAAGGGTCAGCTACGTCCTTATCATTACAAAAATAAGTCTTGAGTATTTTTATAGTTCCTGTATGTGACAGTCAAAGTATTCTCCTCTAGGTGATTAATTTTGATGATTTCTTGACTGCTTCATGTGCATGAAAATACTTTTCTACTAATTCTTGTGGTTTTCTTATGTGTGCAACTGCATACAAACTAGTTTTGTATTTTTGGCCAGTGCATACAAACTTGTTGACATAACATCATCATCTATGCCCTCACCTGTTTTTCTTTTCGTCCAGACTGGTTATTCAGTAGTTTCAGCATGCGTCGTTGTCCTTCGATGGAATGACAAGTCGGCAAATGAAAATTCTTCAAGATGGATTTCAAGCTGGCAGGAAGGTGTTCTTAGCCTTTTCATAGTTGCCTGCAGTGGTTTTGTTGCTGGGCTATGCTACCGTGTCAACGCTCCACTAGTTTTTTCACTGGCTGCTGTCATTATTGCTTTGGTTGCTTCTGTCGCTCTTCAGTACCGTCAGGTGAGTCTCTCTCTCTCTCTCTCAAACATGTGCGTGTTGTGCACACTGTACGGTGGACAATCACAGTACAGAGAATATGGAAAGAAATATGTAGCTACACAATCTGTGAGTCTGTATAGCTTATTTTTAGATTAGTGTCCCACCCATTTGATTATGCTTATCTATGAGTACTGTCATGAAGCTTTAGCTTCTTTTCCCATCTCTCTCTCTCTCTCTCTCCATCTTACTAAAGCAACAATCGATAGATATTTTCTTGATGTGGAGAGGATGAAATGTAGGGTTGGGAAGATGACTTAAAGCATCCCCAACGTTTTCCATATCCTACATTTTCCGTCCTTAATAGGAAATAGAATATTTTTATTTTTTTTCATGGGAAATGGAAAGTTCAAAGTTGAGGTTTTTATATGAAATCTCTGGATGTGATTATGCTTCTCTGGATCACGAGCCAGTGAACCAATAAGTGACTACGGAAAAGATGAAGTTGGGCGTAATGATACATCACCCAATGTCTTCCTGCATCCGCTTGTTGCCAATCTGAGCTGTAGTCTTGTAGCATGACTTATTCTGATATGACAAGCAGCAAGAGAACGTAGATGTGCAGTCACCGCTCATTTTACTGGTTCCTCTGTTTTACCTGTTGTATGCATGGTAGAATAACTAATTGGTTCTCAGCTTTCAATTTTGAAGTAGTACTGTCCTTGTCACTCTAGTGGCCCAGCTAGCTTCTTCTGATGGCTAAAGGACAAGCATGTTCTGCTGGCTTAAATTCCTGACTGGAATCATGTAGTTTTGTTGAATTCTCTTTTAAAAAATGAGTAGTAAGATTGTCGTTCTTATTCGTCTTGAGATAACATTGATTTTCCTCAGGTTTATACGCGGGCAGTGAGTTTCTCTTGTCCTGGGGTTCCAATTGTCCCAGCCATTTGCATCTTCTTCAACATATTCCTCTTTGCTCAGGTATGCTTATGAAGCACCGTATGGAGAAGCGGTGCTCTTATTAGTAGGGAAGACAATGAGTGTGTTGTTTGGATACGACTATTTAAGCTTGTAAATGTCTCCGTTCTCTTTTGCAGTTGCACTATGAAGCATGGGTGAGATTCATTATTCTCAGCATCATTACAGTTGGAGTATATGCATTCTATGGGCAGTATCATGCTGATCCATATGCAGATGAGACAATTGTTTACCGCCGGGCTCCTCAAGAAGAAGTTCAGTAGCGATGATGCGGGCAATACTCTTGTAAATAGGCATTGTACCAGTGAGATGTCTGGCATTGATGTTGTATCTACTATGTGACGTCGTAGGAATTTAGCCTGTTATAGCAATAATACATTCAGGAAACGCATGGTATTGATCAGATGTTTACTATTGCATTACCGTCTTGTAGGGTTATGCATGCACTCACTGATTTCTTGTATCATTCTTGCCTGATGTCAGTGCTGATCCAACTCAAGGGTGTTGCCCTGTGATTCTTGTCCCCAGTTTTAAGTTATTCTGTATAATGCAGGAAATTGGAATCGGCTGGTTACTTGAATAAACTTCAGGATCTTGTTTTCAAGTTGGGTCGATTCATATTTGGCCTGAAAAAGTTTGTGAACTTATTGACATTTCATCATGAAATGTCAGGCATTCTATGTGACATTTAAAATAATTGATCTATTCTAAGAGCGTCAATAGGATAAACTAGTGCTGCGGTCATTCTCGAACCATGAGCATCTCTCTAAATGGAAGAGACCACTCATTTTCATGCTACTTGTCAGAATATGTTTGACATCTGAAGCCAAGTCAATAATAAATCATGCATTGACTCTCCTCTACAACTCTTAAATCCAAATAAAATTACCATGAGTTCAAGATCATATAGGTTCTAAGCCGAGTTGTCAATGCACAAGATGAGGAGTATTTTTCTTTGTTAGGCTCTGACAGTATGAGGTGTACTTGGACACTTTCAAAGCATCACAGCAACTCCACTGTCGTTGCCAAATCAAGGGAAGTAACGCTGAAACCCGCCTGGCGTACTAACATCAATATCTCCTATACACTGAAACTGCCGCAAATAGTATGTTGAAGCATGAAAAAACTAAACCTGTCCAATAGAATAGCTAAAGATCGACCAAGATTTGTCAATGGTTATATTTTCAGCATCACCATATGCTCTTTCCTTGCAGTCCAGAGAGAGGGAAAGGGACACCATTTAACATGTTCTCCATTAATTATAATTTTGGCAGTTACAGCTGTTAGCTGTTGTGTTCAGTTTAGTCTCAATTGTCCAATCAAGATCAACCCGCAATCAAAGTAGAATTCCCCTTAACAACGATCTTTGTGTTCATGGAAGCAGGATCATCTGCTAGCACTCTTGATGAGAGGACAAAAGATCAGAGGGGCTAACATGCTCGATTCCTGATCCCCTCTGCAGGAAGACTCAAGAAAGAAACCACAAGGTTGCACAGACAATGCCTCCATTCAAGTGCACACCACGTCAGAGTAGAAACCTATGGTCCTCCTTTGGCAATCCTTGATGCCCAGCAATTCGACATCAAAAACTTCGAACTGTTTTGAGCTAAAAAACGTGGAAGGTCCCACCTACAAAAAGATATGGTCATGTTTGCATTAAGTCGATGCTCATTGCTTTCTCTCCTCTTGGAGTATTCTCCCTAAATATCCTTCAGCAAAGTCAAAACATCTCCCTTGCAAAAAATTTTAAGCCAGTGACTGCACATTTTCAACAATGGCCAACAAAAACAAGATCAAAGCAGAGCTAAAAAAACAATGCTCAACGTCATATATGATATTTCAATGTCTTTATGCATCATACAATTAAATGATAGTCATCATCACAAAAACCTGATCAGTATGGGAAGTTTTTGGAGAAGGTACTCAAAATTTAAAGGGATAAGTACAATGGAAGTCCTAAAACTTGTCATGAAAGTGCATTTAAGTGTTAAAACTTTCAAAAAGTGCAATCGAGTCCTAAAACTTGCCATGAAAATGCAATCGAGTCCTAAAACTTTCAAAAGGACAATCAACGACTTTGATGACAAGTTTTATTACTTCTAATGCACTTATCCCGAATTTAAATCCTAGAATTGGTACCCAGTGAGCTCAGATGAGTGTCTGTTTACTAGCTTTACATTTCTCTGAAGAAACCAGAAGGTTGGAAGTTCTCCATTAAGATCATGAATTTGGAATCAATGAAGTTGCCAACATAAATCAGCCTAAGCATATGCTATGAATCATGTTGGGACTAATGCTAGTTTTAGATATCAGTATAAAGTCAAATTTTGAGCTTGACTAAAGTGTACACCTATTTAATGCGAATGATGGATTGTGACCACCTCCACTAACTTTCACCAATTAGCAAAAGGGTCAGGATTTTTCATTTTTTTCGTTTTCAACCAGAAATGATCATCTAACACAGCATTCAAACTGAAACAGGAATTCAATTTATGAGAGCACCAGCCAGCTTATGAAGATTCTGCCTCATTCTCAAATGGTAGCTTTAGATGACATAGTGCTGGGTCTTAAAGGCACCGACATACTTTATGCAGAACTAATAAACAAAGGACTGACGCATCACATGTGACATCGTGAATTATATTTTCTGTACTCTAGCATCTTGGGTTTTCCTATATAATCAAAGACATTCTCGGGTCGCATGAAAGTAGGTATCTTAAAATTAACTCTGATTATGATGACTATAATGATATGTCATATTTTTCAAGAGTAACCTAAAAATTTGATGTTAAGAAATAGGAAAATCGAAGGTACGCGTATGGCTAAACCAAGGATGTCAAATAAAAAGAACAGAGACAGAGCAACCAGAGAGAGCACAAGCAGAACTGGACAAATAAGACATTAAGATTCTCACTGGTGGTCCAAGTTCTGGAGGAATAATGATTCTCCTCTTTCCCCCGGGTCTCATATCTTGTATTCCCTCCTCAAATCCTGCACCCAATTTCCCAAAATTAATAATTCAAAGCTTTCATTTGTTCTCGTTTATTTGTGTGGACAATGCCTAGGATATTTAGTTTTTAAGCAAACGAGCCATCTTCAAGTAGTCTGCGTCCATAATGTACTCCTAACATTTGACTGGATCTAGAAATATGCATCATGCTTCTGATTCTTTCCATTTACTCAAACAAATAATATCTAAAGAAAAGGTATATACAAGTGATTGTGCTGATTATTGCAGACCTGGAACTAAACCATTGGTGCCCATACGGATTTTAGCAGGAGAACCTTGTAAATAGGTGCTATCAATACGTCTTCCCGACTCATTGTAGCCAATATAGTGAAATGTTACCTGCATAAGATCATTGACAAGGATTGCAGCCATTGTAAGAAGCAAAGCAGCGACTCTTACCAAAGGGAAGTGGTTTTTGACATGTAGATTCATTATCATGCTTCTCATTTCCCTGTTATTCATGGACAAGCACAAAAGTACCAACCATCTCAACCTTAGTATTTCAACCTAACTTTCTGGAATCTCAAAAGTTTTTTTGTGAATTGTTTTAACAGGTTAGGGGTCAGTTTATAAGAAACAAGGCAGTAGTAAAGTATCAGAGGCCGATAGTTTTAATACGTAAATTCATTATCCTGGTTCTATTTTCCTGTTATTAACAGATATTAAATTGAAGCGTTAAGTGTGGTAGCTCTAAAATTGATCCTCAGCATTTTGACCTAGCTTCCAGAATTGCCAAAGTTGAATTGTGAATTTTTTTCTAGGCTTGAGAATCAGTTTGTCCAGCTGTCTACTATAGTAGTATAATGCCAATGAAAACAGTATTGGATGAACAAGAATTCCATGTTGATTAATAAGGTGGCCAAGATGGCGATAAGTAAAAGAACAGACGGAAGCATCTGGGATCGCTGATTTTGCAAATCAGCTATTGTTGTATATGCACAACAATCCATTTAAATTTTACATGATGATAGATGGCAACCTCAGTTTTTCTCAACATGTAAATGGTATTCATCAAGTTAGAAATATTAAGGCAATAATAAACTAAGTATAAAGATGATAATGTGGAAAACTTAAGACACCATACCATCTATAGTTGGTACAAAACAGAACTACTAAAACAATGCTCATCTGTCGAAACTCTTTTTCTCATATCTTCTGTTTTAGTTTTCTTCTTTTTTGATCTTTTCCTAGAGAATTCGATGCAGAGGAAACTTTGCAGCATTGCAAGTTTAAGAGATAATGCTAAGAAAATGAAAGGAAAACCTGCTGACCAGCCTTTGGACAGTCACCTGTACCAACTTCAAAATCCCGATATATAAGTCCTGAGTCCCTCTTAACGTAATTATCTGAAGTTACCACCTTTACTTCAAAACCTGAATACCAATCAAAGCATCACGTAAGTTCAGAGACTCTCCTGGTTAGGTGGGGGAGAGGGAAAGTGCGAAATCAAGCAAATAAGTCATACTGAACAGGTAAATTAATTATCCGTACAAAGAAATGTAGATGTAGAAAACCATGTAAAGTACAATCTCAATTATTATGCTGTGGTATCAACCTTCTCTGATGAAACTTGGGAACTCTTCAGGTGCATTATTTTCCTTCTGTATCCGCTTATTGAGTTCAAGCAAGCGCCTCTCATCGTACGGGTTCTTACTCTTGGACTTTGCAGCAGAAGATGAAGTTGGAAAGAAGACCGAAGAAACTGAGAATAACAGCAGGAACCTCCGTTTCATCGTCTCCTCATGCCACGAAACATTCGCATCCTGCGATCTTTTGTCAACAGAAGCTATAAGAACCTTATATCATTCAGATTGTAACACCGAATATTGTATGATAATGAATTGCAACGTGAGTAAAATTACCCCTCATCCTTCTCTTTGTACAATAAACTCTGTCTTTCCCGCTTTTCATGTGTCGAAGTTAACACGGCAGATGTCAAAAAATTCCTGTCTGTAAGATGTTCACATCGTTGGAACAATTCAACAGAAACGACGGCTTAAATATTTGTTGACTATCAAATAAAATCTTGAGTGAGCAGCATGTCGGGGTCTGCCACCAGCCTTAGGCGCTAGAATCCTAGGCCGTCCCGTCATCGAGGTTCTCCAGAACCACAAACCGAACAGGCTGACCCCAAAAACCCAACCGGTCGGCCCCGTGGTCCACCATGAACAGGCATTTTTACCTCGTTTTCTTTCTCCTCACTTTCAAACACTCATCCAAGTGAGACCCAATCCAAGCTCCATGAAAAGTAATAGGCAGGGAAAAAGGAAAGAGCTTTTCAGCAACCATTTACAGCCACACCCACTTTCTTTAACAAAACGTGTCCACCGTACGCCACCGGATTTGGTTGCGCGAACAACACACATGAAGCAAGCAAAACTAGCTCTACCCAGTCAAAAAAATTGTCCCTTTGAGCAAGAACAACCCGAAGCTAATCGCGTGAGATAGAGAGAAAGAGGTACCTTGGAGTTTTGGCGTGGGAGCTGCTAGTGAGACTGAGAAAATGACCATAACTTTTTCTTCTGGGAAGAGAGAGAGAGAGAGGAAATGAAGATTTTCTTGGGAGTGTGCAGGAAGGAACACGCTTAAGGATGCAAGATGAAGTGGAGATGCTCCATCCGTTAAGGACAGATTCGACAATTCGCACGTGTTTTCTTGTCATTTGCATTTCTGAAGCTCTAATGTGATTGAAAATTGTTTCTTTTTCCTCTTCAATTGAGCTTGAATTTCCACATCTTTATTTTGTTTCAAGTATGAAAATAGTAAAATGGATTTGCAAAGAAATTTTATTTCCAAAAGTATCCCTGTATAATATCTAAAGATAGTTTTGCATTTTGCTTATGAGTGACATCAAATAGTAGTGTTGGCAAATTCTTTTTGAGTAAAACTACGAAATTTTATGCATAATTTGGATGCGGAAATAAAAATTCAAACGAAAATAGGTGAAGCTTATGCCCATTTTTATGGCTTCCATCTTCTGTTAAATTATTCTTGAAAATATGCTCATCAAGTGCCTAATATTCAAAAATGAGGAGATTGATTAAAAACTTTTTGAATAAGTATTTCCTGCACAATATTTACTCAAATAATTTTTTTATTTCATCAGACTTATGTATTTATGCTTGTAAACTGTTTCTTAGAATTAAAAGGCAGGAATAAGAGTTCCTTGATTAAGCTGAAATTCCGGCATGTTTGATATACGAAAATGGAATTGAACGAGAGCGGGAGTGAATTGAACATATTCCATGTGTCTGTTTGGTCACAACATGAATTGAAGCTTGAATTTCCATTCATTTGTTTGCTGCTATCATCTAAAGAATGCTGTTGAATGAAAGGAAAATTTTGTTTCCATAAAAGCCTTATTATGGCAGGCATGATTTTAAGCAGGCACTTCTTATACGGTATTTTAATTCGAAGACTGCAAATTTTGGCCAAAAAATTATTTAATAAATTGCAAATGCTCCATCTAAAATCCAGGGCTGTTTTCTTCCAAGCAATTAATTATATTATTTCATTATAGTTTCAGAAGTTAAACACTCTACCCATTTTCCGTTCCAATGGGGAAAACAAGATTCTTGGACTATCAGAACAAATACACTTGAAATAGAATTTTAAATAATTTATTTTTATTTTGTCTCACATTTTTTGGTCAACTTTTGGCAATTTATAGCTGGTTAGGTTTTGCCATTTGCCATTGAAATAAAGTAACAAACGTCAAGAATGTGTGCAGAGGAACAGGTCATTCACTTTACCTTATTTATATTCATGTAGATGAAGAGACATATATAGATAGATAGATAGGTAGATGGTGTAGTAGATTTCCAATGAGTTATTGGTGAGTAAATGATTTCATGTCTATACTATTAGAATAGACTACCACAAGAAATGTGATTTTTGTTCTCAGAATAAAGGAAAACAAAACAATTAATGAGTATCATAGATGTGCCATTATAAAAGCTAAATTGGGGAAAAATTTTAATTGTTGTCATCTATAGACATGACAGGGTTCAAATGATTGGGGATCTAAACTTGTTATTAAGGGGCTAAGTTTCGATCAACTCAGCCAATTAACATGCCGGTAACCCATGGTTTTGGCAACTATTAGGAGTAGCTAGGCCTAAGATTATTGAGGTCCCATGTGCAAATTACTATTGTTTATTTGTGAAGATCATAAAAAAGATAGAATCTAATTGATCTTAAATGGTTAGTCTGTAATAATCTTAAAAAATGACAGGACCAAATCCCTTAAGAAAAACCCTCTAACTTTAAGTTGAATCTCAAGTTGCCCCAAACTTTTTCTTTTGTCTAAAAAATCCCCAAACTTTCACTTTAACTTCAAATTTGCCCAATTTGTCTAAAAATCGCCATTGACTTCTTCAAGATTATCAATATCAGGAGTGTAATGTTGCTTTATACAAAGGTAAGTTGATAAAGACACAAGTTCTCCAACTATTCTTGATGTTAGAAACTAGTGACAATTTTTGAAATTATGGGTAGATTTAATACTAGAGTGAAAGTTGATAAAAGAAAAGTTTGGGATAGAATTAAGATTCAACCTTAAGTTGGGCTTTTTTTTTTTTTTTTTTTTTTTGGGAGAACTAGGCCAATTTAATTTCCATGAAGTTCATAAATAAGTGCAATCTAGTTTCTCAATCGATTCCTAAGACCGAATTTGGCTTGTTAGCAAAAAGTGGTAACAAGTCTGTCTATCTATTCTAAATTTCTGATACAAATCACGCTGTTTGTTCTTCACCATGTTTCCAAAAATAATAATAGTAATAATAATAATCCTTCGACCAAAAAAAAAATAAAAGCCAAATAATCCCAAACAAATGTCTCTTATACCGGCCATCTAGAGAACCTCTGCAAATTCCTTTGAAGTGGCCAGTGACATTCATCTCATAACCTTCCGGCAGACCCTTCATCGCCCAATCTATTCACCTGGAAACATCAAATGCTTCAGTCGGTTCCTTCATGAAGTTGATACTTCGATCAAAGAACTCGGACAGTGCAGTAAGACCAGTGATTCGCATCTCTTCGAAAGTAAAAAGAACTGGCCCACACCATCGGAAAACCCCAGCCCTCTGCCGCGAGATGATGAGCAAGCGGCCACTGCGAGCTTTGTGGAGCTCGCGGAAAGGAAGATGGTGTTTTTTGTTGAGATGTGGAGGGAAGAGATCGAAGAGCGATTTCTTCTTCTTGACTATGGGAAAGTGACTGCCGCGGAGGACGCGCATGAGATCAGGGAGCATGCAACGGCATTATGTTGAAAGCGTTTATTTCCCGGGTTTGAGCTTGGGTCACATCACGCTGGACAAGTACAAGATTCATGAAAGGAGCAGAAATTAGAACTTCGATGTTCATATTCACTTTAAAGCGATGGATCTTCTTGTTATTAACCTGGAAACTAGGACACATTTTTTCTAGTGTTGAGGGATAAGAGTGCAGATTTTGTCTGGTTGCCTTTTGCTTTTTTGTTTGTTTTTATGGTTTCTAAATTCAGAATTTTCTTGATAGGAGGATAATTCTCTAACCTGTAACTGCCAGTGTAAAACTGATCAGTAAATGAGATGTTTATTTCACTGCTTTGGTTTGGGTTTGGGTTCGATCTCACTTGACAGGCACCAGGTTCATGGAAGAAGTAGATGTTAAGAGTTTCAATGTTCATGGGCAATTTCGATGATCGAATTTTAATTTTTTTTATCATTAATCTTTCCGCAAGGGCATACTTTCGGGAACATGAGGGTATGGGTGCCAATTTTGTTGCGGTACTTTTGTAGTTCTTTCCTATCATGGAGTCATGGATGTTTTATCTGTTCTGATCATATATATTTTTTGATTAGATGGGAAGAATCTAGATTCTGCTCAGGTTTGAGAATTTGCGGCTTCCATCAAAATCTGTATAAAGTTCATCGTTCCTTTTCTACTTCTTTTAAGTACAGGTTCATACATGATAGCGAAGCTTATTATTCAACTGACTTTGGAAAAAAACAATTCATTTCTGCCTTATTTTGACATTCATCTTTAATTCATCTTGCACGAATTCATTGCTTTTCTTTGATATCGTCAATCATTCTGACTTTTTGCTTTTGAGGCAGGGTTGTACTTACGAGTTCCAAACTAATCATGAAATCAAATGTTTGTGTCATCTTTGTGGAAAGACTTGCCAATAGTCTGTCTTTTCTTTCTAATAAGACCAATCAATCATGGAGGACAGCAACTGTCTAAAGCTATCTCCTGCTTGATCGCTATTACAAAGATCTGTCTGTCTGTCGGTAAAGACTTGAGCCGCATTTAGCTGAGTTGTTACGGTGCTACAGCATTAGGATTAGGAATTCCAGTAATGTTTTGGACAGTAAATGGTGCTACAGTGCTCTGTGATCTCTATACAGTCTCTCTCTCTCTCTCGTCTCAATGGTGATTTAATGTTTTTCTTTTTATGCTTTCTCGAATTCCAGTAACACGACATGATACAAGATTATTGTGACTCGACGTTTTCTTCTACTGGATCTTGACAAATTCCAGTTCCACAACACAGTTTAAGATTGCCAATACTTTAAGAAGTCAATCATGCAAGAACACTCTAGAGAAGGCACTGGACTTTCACCGGGGAATTTGCTGTCAATGGCTACCCTCTTTGTGCTCAGAAATCCCTCGCTATTCTTGTTTCTTTAAATACAGTTTCAATGTTAAAATCTCAAGTAAGGCGCTGGTTCCACTGGTTAATATGGATATCAAATAACAACTGTTCCAAACATAATTGGGTCTTGGTATTTATTGATTGCTCTGATACCAGTTGGTTATCGCTTGACGGTAGAATTTTCTTGTTTGCAAGTAAAAGTTGATCACTGTTGTTACCCACTAGATCAAGTGATGCGGATAGATTTTGATTATTTTGCATCCACAGAAAGCATGTGTAATTCTTCCTGCTCTTAAGCGAAATTGTGGAAAATCTTCTAGTGTTGTCACTATATAATATACAGCAAACCTTCTAGTTCTCTTGCTCATGTAAACGTTACTGTTTCTACTTAGAATGCAATGGAACATTCCTATGGAAGTAATTATACCTCTATGAGCTCAAGCTATTAGTTTTTCCAAAATCGCTGCCTTGCCTCTCAATATAAGACCAAAAGACTCGCAGATAGGAAAGGCACACTATTTTTTTATGTCAGTCAAACGAGATGCTTATGTAGTAGTATCACTGGTAAAAAAATACAAAGTTAATGCATATTGCCGAGGGATCATAGATGCATCAGAAGTACATGGAGATAGTGAAAAATATTTGAAGATATGAATTTTGATGTGGACAAAGTGAAAACTAGAGAGCCATAGGTCTTTAGCTTAAGAGTCCATTTGGCATGATTGTGGTTGAATCATAACTGTGTATTTTGCTACACTAATGCTGTAAAACACTGTAATTAACATATTTGGTAACATATATTCTAGAGCTACATCACCTTAAAAATTTAAGCAAAACAGCTTCCTTAAACCCTATTTTAATTAACTGTGGAGGTGCTGCAGCTGCAAGTTGTTTGGCTAACACATACAAACACTACAAAATACCCCTTTTTCCAACAAAAGTTGCCATAGAAAAGCTGTACCAAACAACTTTCAGAAGTTGAAAATTTTATTACAGTTGGGTTTGGATTGTTTGACATTTAACTTCACCCAATAACAACAACATTTTGTCCACCCTTTCTTTTCATTAGCTTCTAGCACAAATATTTCTGGACATTAATGTTGGTTCTGTTACTTCTTCCATCTGATAGTAATAGTTCAGAAAAGGAAGTCAACTTGGTGATGCAGAAGCATTAACAACAGGAGAGCTGTATCTGCAATCTACAAAGGACCTTAGCATTTCTAACTTTATCATGATACAGTCCTTTACTTTGATGTTTACATTGGACTTGTTTCACAATGATACACAAGATGCAGCTGAACTCATTTCAAGTTTTGTTTTACTTCAGTATTGAAGTTCTAGCACTCTCATTTGGAAAGAATTTACCTAATTAGCTTCATATGCAAAGATTAATAGAAGACCAGTGAGAGAATATGCAAAACGGCGTAGCATAATGAGAGCATCAACCTTTGTCTTTTTTGGAGCGATGTTGACACGTGGCCGTTGTCATTATCCGACGTGAGCCTTGAATGAATTGAAATACCAAGTCAGTGCAAGCTAATATCGCAGTGAATCCACCAATATTACCGTAAATGGTGAAAATTTATGTACTTGCTTTATTATTGGCCGATTAGGCTTATCGGAGTCGCTCACTAAAGAGAAGCGATGAGTGCATTCGTTCCGATAAGAAGCACTAGAAAGTTTATCGAGTCTCAGGGTTCGCTTAAGGAGGTGTCTTCGGTAATGTACTGCATCTCATGCTTTTTGATCCTGATCATGGCACATGTATGCCTAAATCTCATAGATCTATGACTGATTTGTTCATGATTTCATTTCTGAGATGTTCTTGTGTGATTCCTAGATTTTCTCTTGGTATGTATCTTTCAAGCAGATCAATTTTCATTCCTTTTTGTTTTGATAAGTAAAGAAAACCTAATCCATAGATCCAAAGGTGTTTGCAAGTTGATCTTTTTGTGTTTATTTTCCCATTGAGGAGTTGCCGGAGACTCTTTTCCGGAGTATTTATTGTGCTTTTCCAGAGATTTTTTTTTTTTTTGGTCGGAACTTTTCCGGAGAGTTGACCGGTAACTCTTTTTCTGGGGAAAAGAAGCAAAAGGGGGTTGGCAAAGAACCGCAAAAAGAGGAAGGGTAAAGACAAGTTATTACATGAATGAAAGTGTTGATCTTTTCTGTTTTTTGTTTTTGTCCTAAGAGATGATGGTCGGTGGATTTCTTCCCCAAAGCCAAACCACCACAAGGAAATCCTTCAGGGAGACTGAATGCTTGTTTTATGATATGTTAAATTGCATCTCGACTTTCTTGAGTTACCCATTGTGTAATTTCATAGCTCAATTTCAGTTCTAGCCTTGCCTGAATGGTATGGAGGAGAACTATTGAGGGAAAATTATTTCAAAACACCTTGAATAGCTTTTAATCTATGAAATACAATTTTGGACAAATATCTTGCAATGAAGATTGTTCTTTAATTTCAAATCCATAGTTTTGAAACCAGGTCATTTATGATTTTACTTCCAAATTTTTCTGTTGTGTGGCAGTTGCTACTCCAAGCCCTAATTAATGCTGAAAATCAGTCCTCTATAATAAAATAGTGCTTAAGCGAGGGTTTTGTATCAGCAAGTTGTGATTCAATGATTTTCTTTGGGTTATCTCATTTCTATTTAGGTAATTCTGACAGTAAAGTATATCGAAATCTTGGGTATCTAGAAAACCTATTTGCTTATTATTTGGCCTTTTTGTGTTACTTCAAGAGTCAGTTTCATTGCATTCTTTAAAATGTTATTGTAGCCTTTATCACAGTGCAGTTATTCACCTTTCAGTGACAACATAACAGTACACTTATTTAGCTTTACGTACTGATTGTCTATATGGCTCTTGTGATTATTTTGGTTTAGTAGAAGTTGATTCCTCACTTTTTGTTGATTAGGTTGTTGTTAGTCGACAATATATATCGAAAGGCATTAAACTAATTTTTTCTTTTGGTAGGAGTTAAACATATTTGTTTGAACGAACAGAGGGATCAATCAACCAATCATGTCTAATGAGGAGCGTCGAAGGAGCCCCAGGATATCTGAACTGGAAGCACGAAATGCACAGAGGAGAAGCCAGAAGGAAAGCAGGATGGCCTTAGGCAGAATAGATGAACAATCTGATTGCAAAGGAGCAAGGAAAAGGGTCAAGAAAAGACCATTGCAAGATTTAATATCTGATCCTGCGGAACAACAAGCTCATGTTTTAGAACCACAAATAAAGAAACTGGTACTCTATATCATTATTTCCTAGTATACTGTATGCTCACTAGCATAGTTTGTTGAATTTGCATGCTTGAATTATTATCATGAGATACACCACACTTTTATTCAGTTATATGCTAGTCTAGTGAATATTGTCATCAATCAGTCTCCTTATACTTTGAGCTGCCTTGGGAGATCATGCAATACATGTAAAAGAAAACAAGTAAGTTTTTATGGTCCTTACTTATTGAACTAGCGTCGGTTCGTCGGTTGACACCATTTATGTCTTATTGCTGGTGCTTTTTGAATGGTAGAATTCAAATATTAAGAGAAAGATTGTTTACTACTGATTATAAGTGAGTATAAAAGGCTTTGGAAGTGTCCCGATCATTCAACTTCTAGGGTTTCATGTATCATGTCTTGATGACAGTTCTGTGTTAAGATAATTGTGAAATGATCAGTTGGTTGTCAGTTCATCCCAAGAGAAACGTTCTGAGGTTCTGCCGTTATTCTCAATGGCATCTTGTTAGCCCAATTCTAGATGCAAGTTTGTCTCTGCAATGCACCGGTATCAAGAAAAGTGAAATATGAAACGAAAAATATAAATGGCTTCGTTTGGAGTCGGTGTGAGAAAGAAACTCAAGTATACATGGCCATTTCCTTGAGGGACATATAGAAAAGTTGTTGGAGCATTGTGTTCTTCATTTGTTGGAGATTCCCTGGTGCATAAGTTACAGAAGAATATTTGTTAAATTACAAAAATTGTCGTAAGCTTTATAGTATGCTTTGGCAATGCAACATATATATTTGTTGCTATATTATTCAATTTTCTCCTGTGGAATGATAATCTATTGGCTTAATTCTCATTTAACATCAAATCCAGCTCAGTGACGCCTTTAAAAGTGTACAGCACTGCACAAGTCCTAGTAAGCCTTCTTTCTACTTCATTACTTTGATCTTTTCAGTTACGGTACTGAAAGGATTTCTGAAATTGACTCAACCAATGTATTTCATGAACTCCAGTGGATCCCAGAACCCCACTACCGGATCAAAGCAAGCTTGAAATGTTGCTTACTTTATTGCAAAGGTATGGCTATGTAAAAAAATCCTTAGTCTGGGCGTTGAAGACTCATCTCCTGTAGATATAGATTTATAAGAAACCAGTTTCATTTGTGTTTTGAAGGTTGAGTCTTTCATCAAAAGTTACGTTAATTCATATTAACTGTTGTTATGGTCGTAACCATCTTCATGATGGTGATGATGATGATAATGCAGGAGAGACTGGAAGAAAATATTCGCGGAGCCAGTAGACCCTACGCAGGTTTGTAATTCAGTGACTTTTTCAAGTGCCGCATGCGGTATCCTGACATTGTTGATTATGAACAGTATATATATTTGTTTTGAAAGGTCGGAGGCTATCAAGAAGTCATTAAATTTCCAATGGATTTTAGTACAATAGGCATAAAGCTTAGCAGAGGCAAATATAAGGCATTGGAAGACTTTGAGGTTGGTCAAGAATATCCTTGTTTTATCTTTTGATGTATTTCAAGGCCGAATGATTGCTCATAGCTTTTCTAGACTATTTAAAAGACATCTCACCGGTCAAATGATGCCCTTGAATGCCTCTTTATATAAGAAAAAGCGACCAAGAGAAGTAGTATAATCTTTCACCTCTCATGCGGAGCATAGGAGTATGTACTTCTTTGCCCTCGACTCCAATTTATCATCCTAATAGGCTCTAGTAATCAGCAGGTTGACTAATCCGCACTTCCTCTAATTCAGAACTAAATGGTAGATGCTGGAGATTTGTTAATTGGTTCTCTCAAGTAAAATCCTGTCTGTTCGTCCTGCAAGCTCTCTATCCAGGTTCAAAATGCTAAAATTTCCAGCTGTCACATCCAGGTTGGGCATCTGACCAGCCTTGGCTCGATGTCTGATCTTGCCTCCAGATGCCCTTTCTTCTTGTTTTGAACCCACTCTGGCCTCCAAACTTTGGTGCTTCATTCCAAACGTCCATCACATAATTTAGGATGTTAAAAAGTGTCTCTTCAAGCACTCCAAAATATTTTGCTCACTCTGAATGTCCTCAAATCAATCAAGTTGGTTCCAAACCAAATCGGGACTAAATTTGACCCATAATCAATGGGTAGCATCTCACTTATGTTTTGAATATTATAGCACTAGTGATTTTCTGTCTAACAAACTGAAGATTTATTATGACACTTTTCAAAAGGCCTTGTTTGCATTAGTTTCTGTGCCTTTTTCTTGAAGAAATGCGTGTGAATTGCTTCAAACTGAAAACAGCTTTGTATACATACACAGATAAGTAAATGAGTCCATCTTTTGTTGTCGAGTATAGTATAATCTATTCTCAGGGCATTTACTTTATAAAAGATATTATAAGGCCAGTCCAGGAATAATGTGTAAAAACATATCTGGTCAATAATTATTTTGTTTGCAATGGAAAGACTACTTACTTTCATATATATTTGTTCACTTGTTTATTTTGATTCATGTCAGCATGACGTGTTCTTGGTATTTGACAATGCAATGAGGTTTAATCAATCCACTACCGTCTTTTATAGACAGGTATAACCATCGCTTCTTGTTGATTCTTAGTGGTTATGTTTCACATGGTGATCTGGCTATCTTCCTTTCTAACTGAGGAGGTGTGTTCTTTAGGCTCGTGCTATAAGAGAGGTGGCTGAAAAGCTATTTCATGCTCTCAGAACAGATCCATCAAACTTTGAAACCCATTTCTTCCCAGCAACCGAGCGTGACGGCCGATGGACCAAGGCTGAAGCCAGACTTCTGAATTTTACAGACCAGATGATATCAAGCGGTAGGAGATGCCTGGTTCTTCTTTTATTTACTGTCAAAGGGAATTGTTTTGTTGATGCATGTTGGAATGTGCGTAGACTATCTTGAGGCTACTTTGTTTTACTGGACGCTTACAAAATCATGTTTGTTTTGCATCTTCAACAGTGTGTGCGGAAGCATGGTTTTGGTATTGATGATAGTTTTTGGTTAGTAAGTGTATGGTATATTTTGTAGAGGATGGACAAGGGATGCGATAGGATAATTGAAGGATAAAGAACATGGGATATGGGAAATAGTTTCATTAGTTGGATAAAATAATTTTACAATAGTTGAAGGAAGAGTTGGTGGAGGAGCTTTATGATATGGAGTATATTCTCATGCTCCTCTCACTCTATTACATTAATGGGTTATGGCCTTTTTATAGGCATTTACACCAATTAAGTATATTCTAGACTTTTCTTCAATGCTGGATTTTTCTGGACTTCTCTTACATGCTGGAAATTTTCAGCCATAATTTTTTAACCATCCAAAACTTCATCTAGGGAATTCTAGATTCTAGTTTAGAAACTCTAGGAAATTCTAGAAAATTGATCACCATTTCCAACACAAACATAGTTGAATTTTCATTGGATATTCTAAGTAATATTTGGTCGGAATTATTCACTAATTGTGTTTGTGTTTTGATGTTTCCTTATGCAGGGGCAAGTGGTAAAAGAAATGAGGATTCTGCAGACCAACGCCGTCAAACTTATCAACCCCCTGGCGAGGGAAAGTCACTTGCATCAGATGATCCCAAGAACAGTGAAACTCTAGTTCAAGTAAGCAACCTGATTCTTGTGAGTCTGTCTACATATTAAGGTAGATATTGTCAAAATGGTCGATTTGGAAAACAGTTTTTGAACCTGATAAGTAATAAAGAATGTAGTTTGCCTCTCATAACTTGGGTTGTCAACATAGCTTTGTAACCTATCAGGTCGACCTCCACTATAAGCTTCGCCTTTGTTGGTTTTGATAGTTAGTGAATTTTTTGCCTGCGACTTATTTGTGCTAGTTATTATGTGGTGTCTTGTAGGCAAAAGAAGAGTTGGACTATAAGGGGAGCGTCATGCGGTTTGTTAAGGATTTGGGGCCAAAGGCGAAATCCATCGCTACAAGGAATTTATGTCGAAACTTGCCCCATGGCTCTGTTCCCCAAAATGAAGTTCCGCACTTGCAGACGCAAGCCGTCAAGTTTGATGCTTCTAACATATCACAAGGCTCTTTTCACCAAGTTGCAGCTGCCAGATCGGTTCACCAAGGGTCTGTTCACCAAAATGCAGTTCCTGCATTAACCGATTTTTCTTACAGGAACCCTACAAAACCTCCTCATCTCAATTTACCTGCAAAATCAAGTAATTTCCATGGAGGGAATGCATTAGCGATTGGAGGTATGAATCGAAGTGAAGATCCGAGTTTTATAATTCCTGAAGCTCGTCACGCATTGGCGTACCCCACTCATCAGACTGGACAGGAAACAAACTACATAAACAAGTGGTTGGACATCGCTAATGATTCTGAGAGGGACATGACTGCTGGTATTCCATATTCCAGTTCTGTCTACCAGCCAGCCGCTACAACTCTGAATGGCAAGCCAAATCCCTTCGCCACATGGAACTTTGCCCCTGATTCTCAAGGAAGTAGTTTCTCTAAGATGATGCAAGATGCTATGATGACGGATGGGCTGGTGAAAAAGGGAGAAACAGTTTCTTCCTATCCTGGAATGCAAGCAACAGCGGCAAAAGGTAAGAGTCCTCTACTTCCTTCTTGGCAAGAGCCTTCTCAAGGTGCTATCTCCTTTCCTAGGAATGACTATAAAGATCTTGACTGGACACTGCAAACAGCGCCCATCCCTGAAGAGAGCTCGCTTCCCGTTGGTCAAAGGTCGAACTGTTTAAACCCAACCAATGAAGGTATCTCAACTGGTGCAGGTCGGCTTCCTCACTGGTTAAGCCCAACCAATGGCAGCAACTCAACTGGCGCAGGACAGCTTCCTCACTGGTTAAGCCCAACCAATGACGGCATCTCAACTGGCGCAGGACGGCTTCCTCACTGGTTAAGCCCAACCAATGACGGCATCTCAACTGGCGCAGGACGGCTTCCTCACTGGTTAAGCCCAACCAAGGAAAGCAGCTCACTTGGTGCAGGTCCGGTGCCTAACTGGTTAAGCCTAAGCCATGGAGGTGGCTCAGATCACGCTCCCAACTGTGCAAACCCAGTGACATCGAAGCCTCAATTCTTCGAGTTTTTGTGTCCCCCGCAATCCAGACCTGCGGAAGCTGATGTCATGGGGCAAGCTAGAATTCCGAACCAGCAGAACCAGGTGCCTCTACATGACGCACGGCTTGGGAGTGCCTTTGATGTGCAGGATGCTGGAACTCGTGATCGTAAAGGGAAGTCAGTCATGGAAAATGAAGCCGCTATCCATCACCCGTCTCCGTCTTCCAACGTTCCAAAATGGTTCTTTGGCTAATTTGGTTTCGTGAGAGTTTGAGGACGAGCTTTTGACTCATTGAACTCTTTTATTTCGAGTCCTTCGCTAATTTGGTTTCGTAAGAGTTTGAGGACGAGCTTTCGACTCATTGAACTCTTTTATTTCGAGGTATAGTTGGAGTCATGTGGATTTGATAAGACCTTATTGAACCTAGTCTCTTTGCGTCCGTTAGACCTCATGCATGGTTTCAGAAAACTGCTTGCTTTTATATAATGAACTTCATGTTTGGTACGTTTGATAGTATTCCTTTGTTATGTTTTAATTATGAATTGCTTTAGATATGGGTGAAATTGTTAGTGACAATCAAGAACAATGCTAAGCACAAGTTGCTCGGGGAGAAAACTAAGAAAGTTGTCCACTTCCAATACCTTAGCCTCCTCACTTTTTGGAGGAAGTATTGTTCTTGATCATCTCCCATACATTTGATGGAGATAATAGACCATTTTTACAAGCAATGTGCGCAATTCTAAGACATGCAAAGCATGTTTTAGTTGTACAAAACAACTGTTGAAACTTGGTGATCCATTTTTAACGTAGAAGTCTCTAGTCCAATTCTAGTAGACGTGAGAAACAAACATCGAGAAATCTAGAAATATCCTAAAAAAAATCTAGTACTTGGGCGGCGGTGGAATTGTCTAGAGTCCACTTACGTTTGCGTAGAAGAATCTATTATAAATATTTTTGCAACATAGCAGAGAGAGTTCCCTCGTAAGTCGATGGGAATTCTTTATAAATAGGCTAGAAATCAATTGTGAAGTGTGTGAGGTTTAGACCTCCACCAAGAGCGTGCGGGAGTTGAGAGTGAACTCTATACCCTTGTACTCCGCCAACACCAACATCTCCTCCTATAGGATTGTAGCACTGTTTTGTTGATCTAACGAAACGATAGCTTCCCTACCCCATTGCCTATATGTCCATGTCTTTTTGAACCATCCTATCTTGTCCCTGGTCTCTTGTCCATCCTTTATCAAATACATACTACACATTTATAGACTTGCATATCACTAACTAAAAAATATCGTTCATATCAAAATCATAATTCCGTGCAATCTAAATTCCAACAACGACAAAATCTTGACCACGAGAGTTTATCCGATAAAAATAATGATTTCCTTGTATCTTGTTTGCTTATATGTGATATGGTCTTCTATCCCAAATGACTTCGACTCCCATTTCGATGTGTGAATAATGTGAAGGAAAAGGCCAACCTTAACCTTTTGAGATTACATTTGTCTTTGTAAGTTAGACTCTTTTTTGTGATTGATTTGCATATGTATAGGGTTATGGAGAAAATTATCAAAAAAGTCATAAATATATTGTAATTTTTTTTAAATAAGTCTTAATTTTTTTGGTTAATTCAGCCCTAAACATTTTCAAGATTGTGCCAATTTAGTTTATCCTGCCAATTTTGGCAAGGCTACTAACATGGACACTGACTGTCCGGTGTATGTTGACGTGGTAATTTTTTAATAATATTTTATTCTTTCGAATTTATTATTATTTTTTTTCCTTTTCCTTTTCCTTTTCTTTGTCTTCCTAGTTTTCTTTTTCTCTTCCCCCATAGTGGCTGGGGAGGCTTCAGCGAGGCACAAGGCCTCCCAAATCCATACCTCACATGATGTTATGATATTCAATTTAGTTTCAATTGATGATATGAGTATTTCCTAAAAGATGGGCCTATGGCCCTTGATTAGGCATGAGGTCTCCCAAACCCATACCTCGCACGATATTATGATATTCAATTTAGTTTTAATTGATGATATATGTCATGCTCCGAATCCTGAGCGCGCGAACATCACTTGATGGTCGATTAAAAGTGTGATGTCCCGGGACACGTTGCCGACCCATTCTTTTTATCTTTTAAACGCATGTGGAAGCAACTTAAATAGACACCTAGTCAACCAACAAATCAAGGATAGTGAAACACAATAGACGATTTTTCAAAAGCGGTGATTTATTTATCAACTTGTTAACCCAAGGAGTTTAACATTTACAAGTCTATCTCAAAAGACAATTTCCTAATGACCAATAGGCAAAAAGGGTCAGAGAGGGTCGGGGTTAGCTTAAACATCACTAACGATGAGGCCAACCAAAAGTGTTGCATCTCGTGCCCACCACAACCGCACTTAACAGTTCCCCATGCTATGGCCCTGAAAATAGTTAAAACAAGGTGAGATAAAATCTCAGTGAGTCAACTTCCTAAATCTCGATTAGGAAGCTAATTCGCCTCAGAGATAGCTTAAACATACAACGGCATACAATCTTACCTTGCCTTGGCATACCCTTGCATATTAGTACACCTCACATGGCAATATTAATGCAACACACATAAATAATAATCAGAACACAATCCATAATAGCCAAGCGTACTATCAAACATACGTGTTCCAATTATTATGACCCCTCAGGCCACGGCCAACACAAGAGTCGGCGGTCTTCCGGCATGACCAGGCATTGTCCCGCCCCATCGAGTACGGCATCATCTAGAATACCCGCCTAGACGACATTCTATAAAGGAGTATCGGTTCAGCCTCAACCGCGACTCAGCATCCGGACTCTCGTCGGGCATCCGATAAAAATCGGGCATCGCCCCCAAACTCCTGTTGGGTGGTGGGTTCAATTAAATGACCACTCAAGCACACCATCAATCAAGCCAATTTTTATCGCTATTAATTGGCCAAGAACACAATATTTCGTTTTCAAATAACCAACTTTGGCAATTTTTCATATTTAAAAATCCTAGTAAAATATTCGTACGTATTCATGTATTTTAAATCAACCCATCAAAATTTGCATAATTCTATTTTAAAACCCCAATGTTTTATTTAGTATGTAAAATTCGGCATCCAAACCTGATACATTATATTTTTCTATTTTCTTGCCTAAAAACCTCCTTTGAGAATAGTAAATAAAAATCTATAATTGGGCAATCAATAACATAACATCATACATGCCAACAACCGAAATTATGCACAATCTCATCCAGAAAAATGAGCATAAAATTGTACTTAACGGCTAATTCGTCTCTAATTACACTAATCGCGATTAATTAAGCTAATCATGATTAAATTAGGCTAATTACGATTAATTAAATAAATCACGATTAAAAAACTAAACTCAATTAATTAATCTAATCGAAATTGCTTAAACTAATCGCAATTAAATTCAATCTAAACCATCTTTAATTGCAATTAAAAATAAATTAATATTAACTAATAATAACCGCCATTAATATTAAACTAACCACCCCCTAAACGTAATTAACACCCTAATCCATGATTAAAAAGTTAACTCACGGATTTTCGGTGACGGTGAGCTCGTGACAACAGCGGTGTGATGGCGTCGAGAACTCGAGTCTCATGGCACCAACGGTGGCACAAACAACACGTTAAAGGCGGCGGCTTGGCACTCGAAGTCCATGGCCTCCTTGGAGATGGGGTGCTCAATGGTGAGGGGTGGCTTGAGGCAATGAGGACGGTGGCGGTGGCTTGAGTGGATGGCCCAACGACGCCAAGGTCTTGGGGATGGAAGTGGCAATGGTGGATGGGGATGAAGGTGGCAGCCACGAAAGGGAAAAAAAAAACTAAAAAGAGGAAGAAGATGATGGCGGCGGCGGTGGGATGATGAAGGTGCTAGCGTGATGAAGGAATGAGGGAAATGGGCAGTGGTATGGTGGTGGTGAAGTGGCGGCAAGCAAAAGAAGAAGAAGTTGGGGGAGGGGGGAAGAAATGGACAGAGGATGGGGGAGAAAGGCGTGAGAAGGAGGGGGAATGAAGGGAGGATGGGCGGTCTGCAGAGGGAGGATGCGTGAGGGAAGGGAGAAGAGAGAGAAGAGAGAAAAAAAAATAAAAAAAATAAAAAAGGTTTACTCATATATTTCCCAAAATCTCATCATACTCTTCACCTACTTTTCCTTAAAACCCTCTTAACCCAGTATTATGTCCCAACTTTTCTTTTTATTTCTAATTTCATAAAAACAATCTTTTTGGTCCAAAAATGTTAATTTTGCTTCTTGATCCGAATTTCCTTTTTTTTTGTCCGATAATTTCTTTTTCGAAAATTTCAGACTCGCTGATAATTCGACGAACGATGAGACAACGTTCAATAATTAAATTTCGAAACCCTCGAAAGTTTGATACCCAAAATCGAATTAAATTTCGTGGTTAAAAATCAATGGAACGTGACTTTAGTACGATCTAATTTATTAGGTGGCTTTTAGGAGTTCTCTCGTGGTTGGCTAGTGGTCGATAATTTTCGATCCACATTTGTGCATTTTCGAATCGTGGACAACCCTCGGTTGTCATGTAATCGCAATGGTTCAATTACGTACCCTGAATACAATATCAATAGAAAATCGGTTTATTGTCGTTCGACTCGAATATCATAATCGTGCGGAATCACCCTTGAGTCGACTACGTACATCCGTCAAATCGATTTATATCCATTTGCTAATTGACTTGTAATAGTGTAGTATTGACTCTTGTCGATCCTTATGGTCGAGTGGTTGATTTCTGATCGAATTCTCTAGTCTTTCGCGTTTGAACCCTTTTACGGCATCACCTAATAGATTAGTTAACTCGTGAGTGATTAGTTCAAAGTAAAGTAACTATAAGTGTATTAACGAAATAACCATTTCGTATATTTCAAAATTGGGCCAAATTTTGGGATATCAGAACTCTTCCCCTCTTACAAAAATTTCATCCATAAAATTTGAATCATTACAACTCTTCAACAAAAAGGTGGGGGTGTTGACGCATCATCAACTCTTCGTTTTCCCATGTGGCTCCCTCCATTCCATGGTGTTGCCAGACCACTTTAACCAAGGGAATCATCTTGTTGCATAGCACTTGCTCCTTTCGATCCACTATCCGAACCGGTCTCTCCACATACGACATCCTTTCGTCCACGTCTATTTCTTTGTAATTCAGCACGTCAGTCGGATCGGGTTTATACTTCCTCAGCATCGACACGTGGAAGACGTCATGCACTTGAGCAAGTCTTGGTGGCAACGCGAGACGATATGCCAAAGTCCCAATTTGCTTCAAAATCTCAAATGGGCCAACGTACCTTGGGCTTAGCTTTCATTTCTTGCTAAAACGCGAAGTACCCTTCATCGGTGACACCTTGAGGAATACGTGTTCACTTGGAATTCCAAAGGCCTACGCTGCTTATCTACATAGCTCTTCTAACGACTCTGGGCGATCTTGAGCCTTTCATGAATGACTTTGACAGCGTCTACTGATTGCTGAATCAACTCAGGGCTTGTAATCTTGCACTCTCCAACTTCATCCCAACAAACAAGAGTCCTACATGCTCTGTCATACAACGCTTGAAATGGTGCCATCTTGATGCTCTGCTGATAGCTGTTGTTGTATGCGAACTCAACTAAATGAAGCTGTTTCTCTCAGCTTCCTTTGAAGTCCAATACGCAAGCTCACAGCATATTCTCGAGGGTTTGAATAGTTCTCTCAGACTGACTATCTGTCTGCGGCTGATAGGCCTTGCTATACTGCAGCTTTGTTCCCAAAGAAATTTGTAAACTTTTCCAGAAAGCTATTATAAACTTTGGGTCTCGATCTAATGTGATCGTCACTGGCACTTCATGAAGACGAACTATCTATCACACATACAATTCAACATATCTGTCTAATGCAAAGTCCTTTCGTACGGCGATGAAATGAACAGATTTCGTCAACCTATTGACCACGACTCAAATGGAATCATTACCTTGTTGACTCTTTGGCAATCCCATCACAAATCCATTGTGATATGTTCCCATTTCCACTCGGGAATCTCCAGGGGTTGCAAAAGTCCACCAGGTTTGCAATGCTGTGCCTTCACTTGTTGGCACGTCAAACACTTGGCGACATGTTTAGTGATATTTGCATTCATACCATTCCACCAATAGTACTGGCGTACATTCTGATACATCTTTGTGCTGCTTGGATGAATGCTATAATTACTACGATGGGCTTCTAACAAAATCCCCTCCTTAAGCTCCACATCATTAGACACACACAATTGTCCACGAAACTTCGATAATCCGTCCTTCATAACTTGGAAATGCTTTCCTCTTTTCCGTATCCTCCTGTAGAACTTTCTGGATTTCAAGGTCTATGACTGCAACGTCTTAATCTTCACCTGCACTTCCAATTCAATTCTGAGGGTAGCTATGAGACTTGAAAGGTGGCATATCTCAAACTTGAAATCCGAATCTCGAACTCCTTCGAGTATAATCCACTCCTGAACCATCATTTGCGCAATCGATGACTTCCGACTTAACGCATCTGCGACCTTATTAGCCTTTCCAAGATGATACAAGATGTCACAGTCGTAGTCCTTAAGAAGCTCCATCCAACGACACTGCCTCATGTTTAGCTCATTCTGAGAGAATAAATACTTTAGGCTTTGATGGTCCGTAAAGATCTGAAAATTTTCTCCGCATAAGTAATGACTCCAAATCTTCAGGGCAAAGATGATCGCTACTATATCCAAGTCATGTGTCGGATAATTCAACTCATGAAGCCTCAGCTGACAGGACGTGTATGCAACAACCCTCCCATGTTGCATTAAAATGCAGCCCAATCCTTTATATGACGCATTGCTATAAATTTCATATCCTCTAGGTTCAGACAGAATTTTCAACATGGGTGTGGTAGTCAGCTTTTGCTTAAACTCTTGGAAACTACGCTCGCACTTATCCCCCCATTCGAACTTCTCTTCCTTCTTTAGCAATCGTGTCAAGGGCATGACTATCGTAGAAAATCTTCCACGAATCGTCTATAATAACCTGCCAATCCCAAGAAACTTCGGATCTCAATCACTGTTGTTGGTCTCAGCCAGTTCATAACAGCTTCAATCTTGGTCGGGTCCATGGAAATCCCTTTGCCAGAAATCACGTGACCTAAGAAAGCTACATGAGTTAGCCAAAACTCACACTTGCTGAACTTGGCATATAGCTCGTGTTCTTGGAGGGTCTGTAGCACCGTCCTTAAGTGTTGTTCATGCTCCTTTAGACTCTTCAAATATACCAAGATGTCGTCGATGAACACAATCACGAACTAGTCCAGGTACCCCTTGAACACTCAATTCATCAAATCCATAAAAGCAGCTGGGGCATTGGTCAGACCAAATGGCATCATGGTGAACTCATAATGGCCGTAATGCGTACGAAAAGCCGTCTTTGGTATATCCTCCTTCTTAATCCTCAATTGATGGTAACCTGTCCTCAAGTCAATCTTGAAAAATATCGAAGCTCCCTGTAGCTGATCAAACAAGTGATCGATCCTTGGTAACGGATATTTGTTATTGATCATCACTTGATTGAGTTGCCGATAGTCGATACAAAGATGCAACGAACAATCCTTCTTCCTTACATATAGAACTGGTGCTCCCTAAGGCGATGCACTGGGATGAATAAATTCTTTGGCCAACAACTCCTGCATTTGCACCTTAAGCTCATTTAACTCGGATAGTACCATATGGTAAGGAGCCTTAGAAATTGGCTTTGTCCTAGGGGCCAACTCAATCACAAACTCTATCTCCTTTTCTGGGGGCAAACTAGGCAACTCCTCAGAAAAAAAAAAAAAACGTTAGAAAATTCTTGCACTACGGCGATGTCCTCCATCCTTGGCTCCTCAATTGACGTATCAACCACGGTTGCCAATTAACCTTTGCAACCCATATCTAACAATCGGGTTGCCTCAAGTGACAAATTTAAAGTAATCGAGAGTCCTCCTCAATTTCCAACAAACTTGAAACTTTCACTCGCTAATGGGTTAAACTGAATCGCTTTACAATAATAGTCTATGGTAGCTCGTTGCTTGGTGAGCCAATCCATACCAATAATCACATCGAAATCAAACATGGCCAACACAATCAAATCTACTTTTTCCTCTCGATCACCAATCACTAATTTGCAACTAGGACACCTTGTCGCAGGCAACACTTTATTCTTTAACGGGGTGGATATACTAATGACCGCTTCCAACAGTTTTGGACTTAACCTAACTAACTTAACAAACTGTCCAACAATAAATGAATGCGTGGCTTGAAGATCAAATAAAGTATATGCAGTATGGTTGTTCAACGAGACTGTACCTGTAACCACGTTTTGCAAGTTCTCCGCCTCCCTTTGAGTGACGTCATACACCATTTCTTGCATCGGAGACCTGCTCAAAATGCCCTGCTGTGCATTTTGCCATGCACTCCATGCTGCCTGTCCTATCTTCGTTAGTGGTGCCTGTGCTCCCATGGGTCTACGCGAGTAGTTCTTCACTCGATGGCCATGCTGGCCACATCCATAGCAAGCTCTTATTATAGCAGGACACGGGGCTGATCCATGTTTCCTTCCATACAATCAGCACATGCCATTCGAGTTGGGTTCCGGCTTTCCAATTCCACCCTTTCGGTTTCCTCTCATCATTGGCCTTTTTTTCCCAAACCGATTGCTATCTCTATTAGGCACAAACCGCGACCCAGATACGGATGTCCGCTCATTCAGATTCCTCTCAATTAGCTAGGGCCTCTCATACAGTTCGTCATAGTCCTTGAGATTCAACGGCATCGACGGGTCTTTAATCTCCAACTTCAGGCCATCTCTGAACCTTCTTGCTCTATCCATCGGGTCCTCAATCAACCTTGGTGCATACTTCGACAGCTTAACAAACTTCGCCTCATACTGATCTACAGTCATTTGGTTTTGGCGGAGGCGTTGGAACTCAGCCATCTTCTGTTCTCAAGCACAGTCTGAGAAATATTTCCCATAGAACACTTCGACGAAGGCGTCCTACTATTCATTCAGTGGTCTCCTACCACGTGCTCGCATTACCCTGCAGCTGATATTCGGTCAGGGTCACCTTGTCCTCCTCTGAGCACCTTAATAGTGCAAAAGCCTTCTCCAACTCTTGGACCTAAAGGGTTGCGGCCTTGGGGTCACTTGCTCCAGTAAACGTTGGAGGCTTCGGCCTCAGAAACTGCTCCACCAGCTTGTGCATAGGCTACTCACCATTCCCATTTTCAAGTGGGACTTCAATAGGTGCAGCAACGGCAACAGTAGCATTGGTGGCAGTAGTGTTAGTGGCGGCGGCGGCAGCTTGATTCTAAGCTTGTTGCCCGACCACGTTCCCCAATGTCTCTAGGGTTTGCAGGAAGTGGAAGGTTGTCACTCTCTAATGGATCTCCAGACTGGAACATTCGGTGGAGCATCTAATGGAGCTTTTGGTTCAAGAACAATGTTATCTGTTTCAACATGTTCAAGGACATGTTCATTATTTGAAACGTTCACTTCCTGCTGCTCCTCATCAACCTTGTGCGGGAATATGTGTGAGAGGAACTAGATCCAAGTCAACCAAATCATCACTAACGTGTGGTGTTGAAATCATCTCTGATTTCTTAATATAATGTATTGTCTAATCTTCCATAAATACAACATCTCTGCTTTTTACAATTTTCTTCTCAACTGCATCATAAAATTTGTAACCAAACATATCTTGTCCATAGTCAATCAATATGCATTGTCTTATTTTCATATCAAATTTAGACCTCTCATCTTTGGGGATATGTATGAATGCCTTGCACCTAAAGACACACAAATGATCATAAGAAACATCTTTATTTGTCCAAACTCTATTAGGAACATCAAATTTTAGAATAATCCATGGAGTAAGATTTAGTACATGTGTAACAGTACTTAAAGCCTCATCCCAAAAGGATCATAGCAGCTTTGACTGTGAAAGTGAACATCTTACATTTTCAATCAATGTCTTGTTCATTCTCTCAATTAAGTCATTTAACTGAGGCATCTTGAGAGTTGTCTTTTGATGTCGACTACCCTATTGTTTGCAATATTCATCAAAAGGTCCAATATACTCTCTCCCATTATCAGTTCGAATGTATTTCAACTTTTTTCTAGTCCATCTCTCTACTGAAGCCTGAAACTACTTAAAAGCATCTAATACTTAAGCCACCAAGTGATTTTATCTTCATAGGACCACAAACATCAAAATGCACTAGATCAAGTATACTTGATTTTCTTGAAAGAGGAAAGCTTTTGAATGCAACTCTATTTTGTTTTTTTGCTAAATAGTGAGCACACCTCTTCAACACTTAACTTTTTATACCTGAAAGAAGTTTCTTCTTGGCTAATATTGACAAACCCTTCTCACTGATATAACTGAGCCTCTTGTGCCATAACTCAGCTTTCTCTTCGCTATCTATTGCATTAATTTTGTCTATGGACAACTTTGCTTGTATAATGCACAACGAATAATATTTTTCACCTCAAACCACAACTAGAGAACCTTTTGTAAGCTTCTATCGACCATCACTGAAAGTAGTGCAATACCCTTTTGTCATCCAACTTGCTTGTGGAAATCAAATTCAAATGAATATAAGGTATATGCTTAACATTATTCAATACTAACCTCATGCCATTACTAGTCTCTAGGCACACATCTCTAATGCCTACAACTTCAGCCAACCCATTGTTTCCCATCTTCATTGATCCAAAGTCACCTGACTCATATGATGTAAAGAAATCCATATGAGATGTAGCATGAATAAATGCACCACTATCAATTACCCAATTGGTTTCATGACATACAAGATTCACTGCATCACCATCAAATACAATAAGAAAGTCTTCTTTAAGGGGAGAAGTGCCAAAAAAGTTCTAAACCTTTTGCCTTTGTGCCGAATTAGTTCTAAACATTTTTTTGGTGCCGATTCAGTCCTAAACCTTTTTACGTTGTGCCAATTCAGTCATTTCCGGCCAATTTTGGCCGGATTTTGCTGACTGGACGCCGGCTGGCTGATGTGGCCTGATCAGCACTGAAGTGGACAACTTTTAATAATATTTTAATATTTTTGAATTTTTCATTTTTATTTTTTTTTTTTTTTTATTTTTTTGTCTTTTTCCTCAAGCCGGTCCACCGAGGTCCGGCAACCGACGAGGCGAAGGTCGGCAAGGGCGAGGTCGACCTCGCCGGCCACCTCGCGGGCGAGGCCCTCGCCCATGGCCGTCGAGGGCAAGCCTCGCCTCGTCGGATCCGGCGAGGGGAGCCTCGCCCATGGCCGGCGAGGCTCGACCTCGCCGGATCCGGCCATGGGCGAGGCTCCCCCTCACCGGATTTGGCGAGGTCGAGCCTCGCCGGCCATGGGTGAGGCTCGCCTCGTCGGATCCGGCGAGGGGGAGCCTCGCCCATGGCTGGTGAGGGCCGGCCTCGCCCATGGCCGGATCTGGTGAGGTTGAGCCTCACCGGCCATGGGCGAGGCTCGCCCTCACCGGATCCGACGAGGCGAGCCTCGCCCATGGCCGATGAGGCTCGACCCTCGCCCCGCGAGGTGGCCGGCGAGGTCGGCCTCGCCCTCGCCGGCCTTCGGCTCGGCCGATCGCCGGACCTCGGTGACCGGCCGGAGGAAAAAGACAAAAAATAAAATAAAAATTTAAAATATTAAAATATTATTAAAAGTTGTTCATGTTAGCGCCAATTAGGCCACGTCAGCTGGCCGGCGTCCAGTCAGCAAAATCCGACCAAAATTGGCTAAAAAGGGCTGAATTGGCACAACGTAAAAATGTTTAGGACTGAATCGGCACCAAAAAAAGGTTTAGGACTAATTCGGTACAAAGGCAAAAGGTTTAGGACTTTTTTGGCACTTCTCCCCTTCTTTAAGTGTAGCAACATGATTGTCATTGCTGTCATTATCACTTTTCTTCTCTTTACCTTTCTCTTTTTGTTTATCTCTTTTGAATTGATGGAAAAACCTTTGAATATGTCCCTTTTGATGGCAATAATGATACTCAACATTAGCAAATATATTGTATTTGCATGTGCTTTTATCTCTATTTCTCGGACTTCGAGACTCACTTTTTCCTGTTTTCTCAACAACTAAGGCATCATAGTGTGAAGAGGATAATCCTTGTGTCTTTCTTCTCATCTCTTCATTCAAAATACTACTCTTGGTTAGATCCATGGTAATTGTACCATCCAAGGTAGAATTAGACAAAGACATTCGAAACATCTCCCATGAGTCCAACAAGTACCAAACAACCATAGTGCTTGTTTCTCATTATCAAACTTGATTTCCAACGCAGTTAACGATTGATAATTCCTTGAAAAGAATTTAAATGATTAATCAAACGAGTACCATCTTGATATCTCAAAGCCATCATCTGTTTTATTATAAATAACTTATTATTCATAGTTTTTTGAGCATATAACTGTTTGAGCTTATCGTACAAATTGTGTGCATCTGTTTCCTCAATGATATGGTTCAAAACATTATCATTTACCTATTGCCTAACCATGCACTTGACGATGAAATATAGACCATTCAGCATTAGTTTTATTCTCTGATTTCTCTTCAGCAAATACAGGCAGATAATAATCCTTCACATATAAAAGATCTTCCAATTTTCCTTTCCAAATATGATAATTTGAAACATTTAATGTAACAATTCTACTCGTATTCATTTCAATTGTTTAACACAAGGCATCAAATCAAACAATAACTAAAGATTTGATACCACTTTGATGGGAGAACAATAACAATCCGGACAATATCGGATTAATGCAGCAGAATAAAATAATCTCACCTCTTGTGTAAACCTAATAGGAACCGATATAATAGAGCAAAATAAATATCAAGCATGCAAACACAAGATGATTTTTTTTTTTTTTTTTTTTTATGGAAAACCTCGGTGTGAGGAGATAAAAAACCATTGGACCGCAGTTTACCCAAAAATCTTCACTATTGATAAAATCGGGTGAACAAAGTTCTTTACTTTTATATCATAGGCCTTCGTCGGGCTTTCGTCCGTCCCTTCGCCTATAGGCGAAGGCTTGGCTTCGCTATCACTCTGATAAATACTAGAGGTACATAGCAACAAATATATCAAGAACATCATTCTTGATAATACACATAAATTTCACAAGAGATCAAGGATAAATCTAACCAAAAACGCAAGTTTTGATCAATTCACAAAAAACCTGGTGTATGGAGCTTTAGACAAAAATCAAACTGTCTAGATTCGAGAAGAGTGCGCCACGAACATGCTGACAAAGTTTTAGCTTAATTGGACCACAAATTAACCTCCGATGCCAACTTGATGTAAATTAGACTAATCTACAAACACCAAATTTTTTGCTTTCTCTTTTTTTCTTGTTACTACGTCTCTGATAACTTCTTGACAGCTACAACTTAAAAGATAGTGAGAAACCCTATTTCTCCATATGACTTATCATATGGGCTCAAGCCTTTTTAGGCTTGTTATTCATTGGGCTTCCTTCACATGGGAGTGAACCTAGCTAACATCATACGTGCATTTATTCTTCTATCATCGGCTTAGGTGCACATTTGATTTGCTTATTATTTTTCTTGTTCTTTCGTGCTTTTGTAAAAAATCAAGCCTTTAGTCGAAGCATTCCAGCAAAAGGAATCTAGAATAAACTGAGTGTCAAACACCAGCGGGCAGTCCAAGTCTTTTGAAAGCTAACAATAAGTGAATCAAGGCATTGGTCATGAATAAATCTGGCTCAAACCCAAGTTTGAACACCCTACTTGGGAAAGGAGAGACGATGCCTAACGATTGGTGAGAGCTTGCGAGGAGCAAGTGAGGAGCAATGAGGAGTGGCCACAGAGCAACTGAGGATTAGGCGAGAACAATTTGCTTCAGTATTAATGGGAGAGGAAGAAGAAAATGTGAAATTTTAAAGGAAGAACTTGATCAATAATCAATTTGGAATTTCTAACAAAATTAACCCCATTTTGGTCACCAGAGAAATCTACCAACAAATATTTGGCCAACCAACAAGTTGAGGTCCTAATATGAGACTGATTTCGCCACTTTGAATCCTTATTTGAAATAAAGTCCACTTTAGATTATTATTTTTTTTTTTGAGAAAATGGTTCCACTTCAAGCTTTTATTTGGAATTTTTCCGTGCTTTGTGATGCGGCAATAAATGAATAACAATTGAAGGAGATGAAAGTAACTTGTCGTGAGATCAATTAATATTTGAAAAGTAAAGAAGCTAGAATTGAGGTAAATTCCATTAGGGAACCGGTAGAAGGAAACAAAGTAAGGTTAAACGAAGACAGTTTGAGGGTACTTAAACTTTGGCCATTAGAGAAAACTCTGAATACACTTTATTGAGAGTGAGAGAAAGGAGGTGAACTTGATTATAATATACTTAGAGAATGTTAGTACCTGACTATTTTACCGCATCTGGCGCTGATCACCTCTGTTTTGTGGCATATATGGAAAGCCAGGAATGAATTTCTCTTCCGTCGCCGAACTCCCAACCCTTCCCAGGTCGTACTGGTCGCCTCGGCTTCTGCCCGATCATACCAGAGCTGCCTCTTTACACCGCTCCCTCAGCAAATACAGTCCCCTCTTTCAGACGGCGATCAATCAGACATACCGAACCAAGATGACCCAGGGACGACTACCTCCAGTGGAGCGACTCGATCGGCTTCCACATCCTTTCCGACTCGCCGTTCCCCCTTTCCATCTCCATCTCGGTGCTGGCGACCCCCTGATCCGGGTGTACTCAAGGTCAATATTGATGGCTCCTTCCGTCCGGGCGCTCAAGAAGGATCGGTTGCCTGTGTATGTCGTGACTCCTCCGGCCGGCTGATCGATGGATTCACCAATCGAACCCTCTCCGCTTCAGCTTTGCAAACAGAACTGCAAGCCCTAAACTCAACGCTCCTTTTTCTGCAGCACACAGGCCGAACCTGTGACCACCTTCTCTTGGAATCGGACTGTTTGGAGATGATTCTCATGCTTAATCAACCTTCTCGCACACCTTGGGAAGCCAGAGCACTCTTTGCCGAAGCGGCTGCTCTCTGCGCCTTTTTCAAACCTTGTTCTTCGCTTCGTCGTAGGGAAACAAATTTGGTTGCTGATTGGGCTGCAAAAGCCCACGGGCTTGGTCTCCTACCATCGATTGGGTTGCGAACCCCCCTTTCTTGTTTGATCTTATATGTACTGATGCTTTACTTGTTTGTAATTCTGCTTTCAGTTAATGACACTATCTCATCTTTCGACCAAAAAAAAAAAAAAATCTCACGTGTTGTTTTGTTGATTGAGCAAACAGATACAACAACAATCTGACTCGCATGCAGCGCGTGTAAGGACTAGTGTAAATTAAAAAGAATGTCTTACTTTAAAGGAATGGTTATTTTTTTCCCTCTAAATATCCTCATTTATGTATTTTACATGTGTTATGTCCATTGACAAATGAATAAATTTATTATCTTGTTTTCATATTTTCTAATTTAGAACAACCTTCCTGAAAGAAGTTACAATCTTGAAATGATTTTTTCTTCCGATGGGTATTAATACTTTTTCTTTGTTGTGTGTATCTATATCAATAATTTCTTTACATAAAGCGACTTTACTTAATCTTTCAAATGTCAATTTCTTGCACAAACACACTATTTATGTGCCTTTGCGGGTATAAATATATTAAGTCGCTCCTACAAAATTTGTTGAATACAAGATTGACATGTGGACTTTAAGAGAGCTTCAAATGTTATTCAGAAACCTCTGTTTGGAAAAAAGAAAAGAAGGAAAAAGAAAAGAAAACAACTTTTGTTTGAAGAAACTTTTTTCTTTATTTCTTGCCAATCAAGTTTTGAAAACAGATAATTTTTCAGAATTTAGACACAATTACAACTTAAAAGCCGAAGTCTGTTAGGTCTGTAGATTTGGGACTCTCACTTCCACCAAACCCTAATCGCCATCTTATTTTCTATTGTTTTGCTCGTCAATCATGGAAGCAGGCGATGGTCTTCCGGTTTCTCCTCCCGAGAATACCTCCGGTGTTTCCTCAGTTACTTCAAATGACATGTCTGCGAAGAAACATTTGGAGAGAGAGGGGAGATTGGTATTTCGTGTCTCTTTGAAAAGCGAAAAAGCCGACAAAGACGATAGTACTACGCGAATCAACCCAAGTCCAGTGGAGAAAGACGAGGAGAAGAAAAGGGAGCCGTGGGATTTGAGACCAAGAAAGGACACACGGCCAGGGCATCGCAATCCTGAGAGAGACACGGCCGTAGAAACGAAGAGCAAGAAGGAGATTCCAGAGAGGATAAGGAAGTTTCCGGTGGCGCTATCGAGGGAAGAAATCAAAGAGGATCTGGCATTCTTGACGGGTGGCAAGAGACTGAGAAAGATGCACAAGAGACCCAGGAGCGTGCATCAACATAACGACGACCTTTTCCCAGGTGCGCGCTTGGGTTCGATCATGATGAAGAGTTACAACTTCCGCTAACAGATGCGAGAGGACGAATGGAGGTTTGAACCGTTCGTTTTGCTGCTTGCGTGACTACTTTTTTATGATCAATCAAGTCGCTTGAGCATAATAGGTCTCTGCAAATTTAGAGAATTGACCGAATCCAGTTGAGTTGCTTATGTAATTGGGTCTTTGTATTTTTGAGTTGCTCTTCTTGACTTTGGAGGATGAGATTCTGCACTAAACATTCGAAGCTGTTTGATTTGTCCACTTTCTATTTTCTTTCTTGCAGTTTCTTCTTGTTTCATTGGATTTGATATTTTTGCTTGAGTATGCATCCGCTAGTCATGGGATTTCCCAATCTGGAGATTTTACACAACCCGATATTATTAGGCGACCGAGGAGACACTTTTTTTTTTTTTTGTTTCACGAAAGAAAATAATGTTTAAATAATGTTTTTCCAAAAATGATTATTGATATTTTTTGAAAAAATTAGTCAAAGGAAAATCTTGTTATTATCAATGATAATCTAAAGTTAAACATATTTGTTGATGATTGAAATGCTATTCATCAATTTATTTTTATAAGCAAATCATTGTTTTAGTAAATATTTTTCAAATTGTTGATATTTCCTGAACAAAAAGTGCTCAAAGAAAGGAGTGTGAGAATTAGGGCAAGTACCTGATTCCAATTATATAGTAGCTGTTGCCCATACAAGAACGACGTCTAGATTATCTGGCTGTTTAAATATGGCTACGAGCACAACCTTTTCAAACAACCTACCAAATGCCCTTGTCACATAAGGCCGCTAGAAAAAGCTCATGGCCCTAAATTTTGCTCTCTCCTTCCTTTTTACTACGAATTCCGAAGTGTGTCACCTCTTGTACTTGGGATAGCATTTCATTTTTTATTCACCAGTTATCGTTTCGTGCATTTTTGTCTTCTTGTGAAGAATACATAGTCCTCTTGACCAAATCAAGGCGAAAACTCAAAAGCTTTTTCTTTCTCCTCTCTACATTTTATTTGATATTTCTATTGTTAATTAATCTTTGATGCTCGAGTCAGATTTGCGCGAGAAGATGGCAATGTGCATCAGGACAAGATGTCTCTCCCTCCATTGTCTCCCAATACATCGAGTCAACCTCTTCCATTAAGCTAAACTTTCCAAAGGAGTACTTAAAGGTGGAGTGAATTCAAGTCATGACCATCTGAGATGGGTTATTTTGGCTCGGGGAATCAGGAACTTCGTCACAAGCACTGATACTAAATATAATAAGATTGGACTGGGGTTAAATCGTACAATAATTACTCAAGTATAATTCAAGGTGGTGACAATTTTAGGCAGGTCCCTACTTGTAATGTCCTCTCTTATTCTTAGAGTTGGGGCATCACACCCAAAGCTCACTCATACAGCTTATAATGAATTTTGCTAGTTAATTGCATATATGGACTATATAAGTCAATTAGATTTCAAAATATCAAGAGCAAAATTATCAAATTTAAGGTTATGTAGTTTTCGAGAATAAAGTAGCACAATCCATGGTTAAGATAGAGATGGCCGCTGAATTTTCTCCGTACAAAATATTTAATAGAAAAATGGAGAAGTGATTGGGATGAAAAGGGTGACGACTGGGCAATTTTAGAGATGATTTGGCAATGCTAATTCTAGCTTGAAAAGTAGTTCTAGAAGAGACCTATTTTTTTTTTTTTTTTGGTCGGTCCTATGCTAATCCTACTTTAACACTCACTCTCAGACTTTTGCCCTGCCTCTTTACAGGGCGTGGGAGTCGAAATCCACTCCTGAAATGAAATTGTCCCCACCCCAATCCCCCTTAAGAAAGTGTGGATTTGAACTCCCAACCTCCCATTTCCAAGATGGAAGGGTGGCCACTGGGGCGAACCCCCAGTGGTTAGAAGAGACCTATTTTACTAAGTACATTTTCAAAGGAATCCACTTTCGGAAAAATGTTCCATCATGGTATGTCATGGATGAGTTCTTACTTGGAGAGCTTATTTGTGCTACAATTTTCCACAAAGCCATAAATTTACTGTACAATGGCCAACTTAGTATTAAACTTTTCTATTTGGCCAATTTCTAGTCCTAAATCTTTAGATAATTTGCCAATGTACTCATCGTGATCAATTTTGGTCAAAATCACTGATATGGATGTAAGCAATCAACGGAGGAAATAGAGAAAGAAAAGGGAAGAAAACAAAAGGAACAAAAATGATAAAATAATTTTTTTTTAAAATGAAATAATTGTATATATCAACGATTTTCGTTCAAAATTATTTAGAAATACTACACTAACAAATCATCAAAAGGTTTAAGATTATATTGGCCAAATTAAAAAGTTTACGATTAAATGGATTGTCATACAATAAATTTAGAAGCTTTTCCCCTTATTTAGAATTACATGGTAATTCCGATATTTTTAGTCAATTTCCATACAAGTGTCACTAGAGAAAGGATAGCAGATATACCAAAGATAATTTATTTGGGATTTTATTCGTATTTGAATATATATTTGAATTAGCCCTTCATGAAGAAATAAATCAACGAATCTCATTATCTATCATAAGAATCGGTAAGTGCATTACTGCGCCTCTTGTTTGTGGTGATTTCTCATTGACATGCTTTAAACGGTTGGATACGCTCTTATCGAAAGTAACTTACTTGTTTTGCAAAAGTATAAACTAGCAAAACAAAGTCGCTCTTTAATAATATAACCCAACTTTTTGTGTCGTCAAATATTATCAATGGCATAAATCTAAAAGTACATGAAGTCACTTCTCTCGGGCAAACGATTCCCCTTCCTCACCCCACTCATATGATCATTCCTCTTCATATCAGCAGAAGAGAAGGCTTCAGGCCAAGTGAAGCCATCGGGATCGCTCTTATATTAGTTCAGCCACTAAAGTTGAACAAGGAAAGGTAGAAGAGAGCCTTGCAAAGAAAACAAGGAGGGGTTGGGGAGTGTTCATGGGATGGAGGAGCACTCGCCTCATTTTCTCGTCTAGATTCTGCGAAAATCTCAGGTCAGTTTATAGCTATAATATTTCATTTTCCCTCTTTTGAAATCACTTGCTTGCCTCATCTTTCTCACTCGATTGCCTCTAATGATATACATCCTTCATTTTTAAGCTTATTTGCAATATGTCTCAGAATACTTTCTTAAGTATGCAATTATAGACTCTCTCTCTCTCTCTCTCTCGATTGATCGATTGATCGATTGACATGACACCTGACTCATATCCTTATTTTTGCACTAGCACTCATCATGTAAACCTATCTGCCGATGTAATATTTTTAGCTACATAATAGATATATCCCACGCTTTGATCCTAGTTGCCTTGCATGAGGATTTTATCTACCTCATTCACGTATCCCTGATATGAAGTGTGATTACAATTACATAACATGAGAAATTGCATTCTATGTGGACCATGTATTCATGCTACGAAATGGGCCATAAACTCTCGGAATTTATCACTCATAATTTCATGGCGTATCACAGAACTATAAGGGCATTAAAATATTGTGTTTGACTGCCTAAAATGATTGGATTTACTCTTATCATGAAGCATATGTGCTGTTTATGTAATTGCAAATTGTACAAATTTGCACTTTTGGCAATTGGTAATGTGAAATCCTGGGGGCATCAAGTACCATCTATGGAACCAAACTCCCATTATATAAAAGGCACACAATGCACCCCTCTGTAATAAGTTCACTCACAACAAATAAAACTCAATTTCTAGCAACCTTAGATATTTGTATTAATATTCTCATCATGGCGAAGCACAACTATAGCTATCCCGTTCCCTGCTCCTCTATAGTTGGAGGGCAAACTAAAGTTGTGCATTGCCAACACGAGAAAATTACTCTAGCAGAAAAAGAAAAGAGAAAAGGGTTTCACTTCAAAATGATGTTTATTTTATAGGGCGATAAAAAATTATAAATGGATGCATTGTATACCTTTCTATAATGAGAATTTCGTGTTAATGATGACGTTTGATGACACCAATACTGGACCTTATTTATTGTTGAGATGCATATTTCAACAATTTGCACTTGCGTAAACAATATATTTACTTTTTGATAAGAGTAAATCCGGTCATTTGAGGCAGGCCCAAAAATCACAACAATTATAAGGCACATCAATAGACATGCATTATGTTGATATGTTGTTAAATTCAATGAAATTTTAATGTTTGCACCTTGTTTCGATAGCCCGGATGAGGATGAGAATGAGAGGTAACTTATCCTCTCTTATGTTTTGTACCATCCTTAAGCTGCGTTTGGCAGTCGGGATAAAATTCAGGATATGATATGATTTATCTTATCCTACGTTTGGTGCTCACTTAGAACAGGATAAAGTTGGATATAAATGGGATATAGATAGGATAAACTTATCTCATAGGGGAGGTGAGATAAAAGTGGATATGATTTCTAATATCCATAATAAGAAAGTTATTTTTCTGGAATAACAAACTTATTAAATTAACAAAATTGAAATTATATTTCAATATAAATAATATTTGAATTCTAATTTAATAAATTAAAAATAAAAAAATAAAAATTTATTTACTTAATCATATTTTAATTTATATATTCAACTTTAATTCTATCTTATAATAAACATTCAATCTATAAATTAAATATTTATATTTATTATATATTTGAGGTATTTTTGTATTTTAGGTATGTTAGTATGGTTTACTATTTGATAAAATTTTATTAAAGAATGATAAAAGGGGAAAAAAAGAAATAATAAATAAAATAATATAAAAAAAAGAGGAAAAATAAAATAAAAATAAATTAAGGAATAGTGTTACGAGAGATTTTCACCATCTCCGTTTATGAACTTTTAGGTTCATTTATAATGATATGCCGTTTATATAAAAAAAATGTACATAATATGATGTGAACATATTCGACTTTAATATTGCGATTCACCAAATAATTGACATGATATAAAAAAATCTCAGAATTTCATATCCTATCATATCCGGTCCTATCCCAATTAGAAACCTGGATGACCAAACGTAGCTTTATTGTATTCTTATCAAGGTGGATAAAACCTCAAATAGAGTATCCAAGGTTAAAGAGCACAATAATTTCTGTATTTAGATTCATGAAAAGAAAATAAAAATTTTATTTCTAGGAATAATGTTTAAGAACTCCAACATAGTCATTTGACAAGACAAAAGCCACATGGTGCGCGCGGGAGTTTTGAACCTCAAAGTCTTTCGAGGAAGATGACTCTTTTTTCGCCATCTAAAGCCAAATCGATTTTAATTGAAAGGACATTCTTTTCATTAAATATTTTAAGCATTCCATAACATTGAGAATAAGGATTCACACTAATGCAATAAGAAGTAAGCCAAATATGGGCAGATGACAAAACTCGAGGCAGGGACGGATCCGAAAGTTGTAGCTCCGCGAAGCCAACTTAACTTAGAAGTGATACTTAATACAAAAAACACTTATTGTAGCATTTGTAAGTGCATGAAAGAATACTCTCTGACTTTTCCGTCAACTACGGAAAAATACTGTCAAAAGTTTAAGGAATCTTGGAAAAATCATAGGGACTCCGAGTTGAGATCTGTAAGTTGTGAAAATTTTGGGTATTTCAAATTTAAAATAAATATCAAATGCGTAAACACAAAATTTAGAAAATGGAAAAATATTTAAAACAAGTAAAAATCAATTAGACACGAGACATCGATACGATCTAAAAATAGTTAGCAAGAAATTTGGAAAATAAACATTGCAATTATGGATAGCATGGAAAAGACTATGGATTTTTTAACTTGAGCATAATTCCCTTAAAATGCACCAACTTTATGTCAGATCCCAACCATATGAGCAAAAAAAAAAAAAAAAAAAAAAAATCGAGTCCCAATTCTAGTCCATTTTTTTTTTTTTTTTTTTTGCATGACAAAGCATCAACTTTATGTTGGGTCTCAATTTTGACCCGAGTTTTTTTTGTCTCATAACAAAGCATAAATTTTAGGCCGGATCCCAATTTAGGCCAAATGTTTTGTTTTCTCATAAGAAAATCAGCTTTTAGTTGGTACCTAGATATGGTCCGTCAAGTTTTAGTTTAATGATATCTTAAAGATTTGATGTGTGTACTCGGTAGAAACATGACGGAAGCTCGGCAAAAGCAAGATTTGGTTATCAATTCAAGGTTGATGCTTTTTTATAAGATTACCAAAATTGAGACACGAACTAAAGTGGGTGTTTTTTCATGTGACAGAATTAAGTTTCATCTAATATTGAGACTTGGGATAAAATTGATGCGTTTTAAAGGAACTGCGCCTTTTAACTTCTTTGTGTGTGTATATATATATCCACCAATAAAAGTACGAAGAATCAACATTTCTTTATACTTTTTGATTTTCCAATTTTACCCTAAACACATCTCATCTAAAACGTTTCCACTTCCAATTATACCTTATCACGTCTGAAAGTATATCCGTTCAAAATTTTCGATTGCCATTCCTTGCTCAACACGTCTAATATAAAAATGTCGCTCTCCAATCTAAACCCTCAATTCAACTAATCTCAATCTTGCTAAAACACTACAAGCGACCTCGGGTTTTCCTTATTTTTATGATCTATATTAGAATATCCTCTGTTTTGGGGGAAGAAACAAGTCTTATGTAAAGAACCTTTTTTTCTTTTTTTTCTTGCCAATCAAGATTTAAAAGATAATTTTTCAGATTTTAGGCACAATTAAAATTTAAATGCCGAAGTCCACTAGATCTGTAGATTTAAGGTCTCAACTCCATTAAACCCAAATCACCACCATATTCCCTGTTGTTTTGCTCGTCAATCATGGAAGCCTGCGATGGTCTTCCGGTCTCCCCTCCTGAGAAAACCTCCGGTGTCTCCCCAGTTACTTCAAATGACATGCCTGCGAGGAAGCATTCGGAGAGTAAGGGGAGACTGGTAATTCGTCTCTCTTTGAAAAGCAACAAAGCCGACAACGACGGTAGTACTGCGCGCATCAACCCAAGTCCCGTGGAGAAAGACGAGGAGAAGAAAAAGGAGCCGTGGGATTTGAGACCTAGGAAGGACGCACGACCATGGCATCGCATTCCTGAGAGAGGCACAGCCGAAGAAATAAAGAGCAAGAAGGAGATTCCAGAGAGGATAAGGAAGCTTCCGGTGGCACTGTCGAGGGAAGAAATCGAAGAGGATTTGGCATTCTTGACGGATGGCAAGAGACTGAGAAAGATGCAGAAGATACCAAGAAGGGTGCATCCACAGAACGACGCCCTTTTCCCAGGTGCGCACTTGGGTTCGATTACGATCAAGAGTTACAGTGTCCTCTAACAGATGCGAGAGGACGAATTCGGGTTTGAACTGTTCGTTTCGCCACTATCACAATTGTTTTATGATCAACAATCAAGTCGCTAGGGCATAATAGATCTCTGCAAATACAGAAAATTGACCGATTCCAGATTGAGTTGCTTTTGCAATTGGGGTTGTATATTTTTTAAGTTGCTCTTCTTGACTTTGGACTTTGAGATTTTTGCGCCGAACATCAGAAGCTGTTTGATCTGTTCAGTTTCTATTTTTTTTTTCCTTCCAATTCTATCCTTGTTGAGTCTGATTTGATATTTTTGCAACATCCGTTCATGGCAGGACTCCCCAATTTGTATATTTTACACAACCCAATTTTATTGAGCGGCAGTGGATACACAATTTTATTATGCATTTGTTTCACGGAAAAGAAACGATTTACTAAAAAATTTTCTAAAAATAATTATTTATCTTTTTTGAAAAATCAGTCAAAGAAAAGTATTTCATCTTCAACAACTACTTCAAGTTGTTGATCCTTCGTGAGATTAACGTTCTGGAGGAGAAGCTGCCTTAAATAAATTGGTTTTGTGTCGCAATTTTTTTTTTTTTTTTTTTTTTTGTGGAGTTTTTTTTTTTTTTTTTTTTTTCGGGGGAGGGGGATGAGTGTTGCAATTGCCGATTAGGAAATATAGTGCTAGGATAAAAAAAATTAACTATGGATACAATAGAGAACTAATTTAAATTAAACAAGGAGTGTTCAAAGAAACGTGTGCGAGAATTCGGGTAACTGATTCCAAATACATAGTTGTTGCGCATCCGATGACATTTGAGCAAATTACAAAAACGACCCCATCGTGGCCCTAAATTTTGCTCTCCTTCCTTTTCCCTGCGAAGTCCAAAGTGTCATCTCTTCTCTTTTTGTTTCTCCTCTCTCCATTTTACTTGATATTTGTATTGTTAATTTTTTTCTTAACGCTCGAGTCAGGTGTGCATGAGAAGATGGCAATTTGCATCATGACAAAATGTATTCCCTCCGTAGTCTCTCACTACATCGAGCTGATGTATTCCATCAAGCTAAACTTTTCATCGAAGCACTTAAGGTTGAATCAATTAAGGTGGTGACCATTTAAGATGGGCTACCATGGCTTGGGCTATTAGGAACTTCGCCACTATGAGCTCTGATACTAGTTGTAATGATCAATCTAATTCATTTGGGTTACATCATACTATGATTATTCAAGTATAATCGAAGGTGGTGATAATTGAGACAGGTCTCTACTTGTAAAGAACATGACAAGTCCTATCTTATTCTAAGACTCGAGTCATCACGCTCTAAGGTGACTTGTATAATTTATACCGAAATTTGCTAGTTAATCAAATTAATGGACTAAATAAGTCAATTGGATTCAAATATCAAGGGCAAAACTGTAAAATTCAAGGTTATTTAGTTTTGGACAAGCAAGGAGTACAATACATGTTGAAGATAGAGAAGGCCGATGAATTTTCTCAATACAAACTTTTTAATGATAAAATAATGCCAAAACTTTTTTCTGAAAAGAAGTGAAGTGAAATTCTCACGTGGCGTTTTTGTTCACCATGCTGATGTGCTCCCAGCCATTAAAACCTTGAAAATAGCCCCTCTCAAATTAGGTTTCCTCATAATTAGTAGACCTTATATAAAGAAACATGGCTATCTTTAAGCCCTTGTTTTTTCTTCTGCTTCCTCAAGTGAAGGACTATGCTTCTGTTTGTAAAGGATATTTCATTAGACATTGATAATCAAGAGTTAGATCGGCCAGATAATATCACTCTAGCTGGCTATGTACTTGTGAAATCCCTTGTTCATCTTTCATCCTAAGTAATCGTCCTTGAATGGACAATCTACTATAGTAATCTCGCAGATCTCTAGGATGCTAGCTAGCTCGGCTTCTAGTTATTTGTAACGTGATTGATGAAACAAGATTCAGAAGAGAGAACACCCCTCCCCCTCCCTTGGCGGCTTGTTTTGTACTACAATGAGCGCCGATTATTCCTTTGGCTTTATTTTTAAATTTGAGTGGATAAAATCTACTCGGATACTTTATCAAAAACTTTTTTCCATTCATTTGGGTTTATCTAGTCTAGAAGGAGGTACCAACCAAAGGATCATGATATATTATATTGCAACTTGATTCTTTCACGAGCTACCAAACAACATACAATCCCATGGAGTCATACAACAATACTCAACCAAACTCTTAACATTCTTTCACAATCTACAAGAAAATCTGACAGGCTTAGGGTGCGTTTGGGAACCACTTCCCAAAGCCCCTTGGAAGCCTAAAGGTACTTGGGCAAATGCTAGCCCGTTTGGAAGAAAAATTTGAGCCCCATTTGCGAAATGCTAAGGCTTTGTGAAGCTGAAAGCCCAAAGCAGGTGAAGACCTGCCTTGGGCTTTCGGCTTTTTCGGCATGCCCACGCGGGCATTATTTATATTTTTTTTTTCCGAAATTGTCCTCATCAATTTTTTGTTTTTACGGTTCTTGCCCTTGCGCGACACTGTTCATCTTCTCCGGGAGGTTAGGTTGTCTGACGGTGTTGGGGCCGGCGACTGGGGGACGCTGGCGACCGTCGGGGGGTGGCGCGACCGACGCCGGAGGTGGTGCGACCGACGCCCGTGTCACGGGGCGGCGGGCCGTCTTCTTCTTCTTCTTCGCGCGCGCGCCGCCGCCCCGATCCGGGTCGTGCGACCTCGCTGTCCCCCGGATCTGGGTCGCGGCGGCGTCGCGCGACCTCGCCGCCCCAGGATCCGGGGGCGGCGAGGTCGCGCGACCTGATCCGGGGCGGCGAGGTCCTCCTCGACCTCGACGCCGCGGATCGAGGTCGCCGGAGGTCGAGGGGTCGTCGCGCGACCTCGCGCCCCCGGATCCGGGTTGCGGCGGCGTCGCGCGACCTCCCGCGACCTCGCCGCCCTAGATCCGGGGGCGGCGAGGTCGTGCGACCCCGCCGCGACCCGGATCCGGGCGGCGAGGTCCTCTCTCAACCTCGACGCCGCGGATCGAGGTCGCCGGAGGTCGAGGAGTCGTCTCGCGCCCCAGATCCGGGGTCGCCGGAGGTCGAGGGGTCGTCACGCGACCTCGCCGCCCCAGATCCGGGGTCGTCGAAGGTCGCCGAAGGTCGCCGGAGGTCGCCGGCAACTGCTGCCCTTGGTGGTCAATTTTTTTTTTTTTTTTTTTTTTTTTTTTTTTTTTTTATTTTAATAATTTTTTTTTACCACAAAGATCTTTTGTAAGTGTAATTTCCCAAACGCCATTTTGCTCAAAATACTTTACAAAGAGCTTTCAAAGTACAATTTACCAAACACATTTGCATTTTGAAAAACACCTTTAGCTCAAAGGTATTTGCATTTCCCTAAGGACTTTCCCCAAAAATGGTTCCCAAACCCACCCAGTCTCTTTGCTAATTATCAATGTTGTCTATTCTACCTTTCTATTTTTCATAAAATTAGAGGTCCCTTTTTTTTCCCCCTTGTCAAGTAAGTTCCAACCCGCACGAAAGGTATAACGATCTGAGCACTGTATCGGGGAGAAACTCAATGAAATAGACATGTCTGTGAAGATGCAAACTACCTACACCTAGACATAAAGGCCCTGTGAAGCTTTATTATTCCCTGGGATTGGCTTTGGGCCTTTCTTGTGCAGCTTAGGTGGAAAGCGAAGAAGGCCTCCTTTTGGGGGGCCCAAGCCATTAGTGAGATACCACTCTAGAAGAGTTAAAATTCTAACATTGTGTCAGGACCTACGGGCCAAGGGACAGTCTTAAGTAGATAGTTAAGTATATAAATTTTAGGGATGATGGTTCTCTCTTCCATGAGGCCTATAATTATCCAATTGAAGTATTTAGTCTATTGAAACAACATATATGATCTATGCCTAAGCTTAATTTGATCTAAAAACATCAAAAATCAATGTTTCCTATTTATAAAATGGTGATAGAACTCTCAAGATAGTATCTAATGAAATACACTAATAAAAGTAGAAATCTCTCCTATTTGTATAAGGTATTAGATATTGATTATTAGATGGCTCTTGTGTGCAAAATAAATAAATAAATGTTGCATTAAATATATTTGAGCCCTTGGAAGACTAATTTAATTAATTTAAAAAGATTAGTAATTAAAATAGACATGATTAGAAAAATATATACCATCGTCATATGGTGACTTCAGTAAGCAACATTTTATTGTGAATATATATATTGTGTGCAGTAAGAAAAACTCACAAAAATCTATTACTTTAATATACAAAATGAATTAAAAAGTAACATGTGCTCTTGGAATTTTCATGAAAAATTATTGGTACAAGTTTATAATAAGATGAAATATCCTTTCTTGGGTATATTCCGAGTAGCCAGATGAGCCCTAAATTCTATGAAACAATTACTCAAATTGATGGGATTTGATAGTGTGACTTCTTTTTCAAATCATACTACATATCACGGAAAAAGTAACTGTTTTGATGTGGCTCATGTTATCTCAGATGATTTTTGACCACCTTAAATGGTGGATTTGCTTTTATATGAAGCCGTTACTCAACAAATCGCACAACATATCACAGAAAGTTAAGCTATAATCTTCATATTTATTTGCTATATTTTGCCTACCTTAAATGATGGATTTGCTCGAATCGAAAGGAAAATGGTTTGTTCAGAAATTGTCAATTTTTTTTTTGTTCGCCATATTGCAAACTGTATCATCAAATCCTATCGATGTCTCGAAGCCCCCACTATAAAAGGACATGAATTGCAATCGACTCTAATCACTGTTCTCACTGTTAAAGAGTCATTTTGTAACAATCTCTCTCTCCCCACCTCCCTCCCTCCCTCGCACCACATTCAATTTCTCAATGAAAAGGGGACAGAGTCGACCAAACCTCTCAGCCATTGGCAGGAATTTCGCCCCTAATGTTGATGATGAAGACAGGATCAATCGCAGAGATAATATAGAGGTGGAAGATGGTTTTGGTGGGTTCAGTAATAGTAGTCTGCCGTACGAGCAACACGGGTTATACATGCGCTCGAAATGTAAAAGGCGTTCAAGATGTGCCAACAGTGTGTAGCTCACCCTCCTTAACCATCTTCAAAGTGGTGCAGACTTAATCTCGTTCACGCTCTCAAACTCGTATTGAGAAACGAATGGTGCAAATTGCTGCGCAAAGTCTCGAATGCCTTTTCCCACCCGGGGCACGTATACGACCTATATTTCTGGTGGGGAAGACGACGGATCCTCCCATTATAACGATCTTTTACCTACAAATCATCTTTGTAAATGATTGTATCGTCATCATCCACGTTAGGGAATGGGAACCCTTCTTCTCTCCGTGCCTGGGTTCTCTATAAGTACAATTCTATTATTCCATGCTCAGAATATGGTCCTTTTTTGTGATAGTAAAGTTGAATAAGTATTGGTATGCGTCAGAAATTATAGGTAGAGAAGAAGAACGGTGATTTTTTTTTTCAAATAATTTGTTAGTAACTTCATTAATATATTCAACATTCTATGATAATTAGCATGAGTCACCAATGGGAAAATTGTTTAAAAAGTCCCAACATATTACAATTTTACCAATTCAATTTTAAACATTTGAATTTTGTCATTTAAGTCATAAACGTTTTCACATTTTGTCAATTGAGTTCATTTGACCAATTGTGACTAGAAATTTCTAATGTGAACGTCGAATGTCCTACGCGGTATAATTAGTGCTAACAGAGACATCAAATTAGGGTTTTCTACAATCTAATGACTACCAAGTTAATTTCCCTCATAAATTTGTACATCCTCATTTTTTTTCCACTTCACCAAAATAAGAAAATAATGGAAAAAATCGGAAAATTGCTTATCTACTATGCGCAGATACAATATGACTAGAATACCATCTTTTTTGGGGAAACAAAAAATAGAAGAACAAAAACAAACCGAGTTCTACTTTAAAACGCTTTGTTGTCTTGCCAATTAAGTTTTTAAAAAAGATACATGATTTTTCAGATTTTAAACAGAGCTTCGTGTGGAGTTGGGACTCTCATATGAACTAACCTAATCACCATCTTAATCCCTATTTTGTTTTGCTCATGAATCATCGAAGCTTGCGATGGTCTTCGGGTTTCTCCACCTGAGAAAACCTCCGGTGTTTCCCCAGTTACTTCAAATGATATGTCTGCGAAGAAGCATTCGGAGAGTAAGCGGAGATTGGTAATTCGTATCCCTTTGAAAAGCAAAAAAGTCGACAACGACGGTAGTCCTGCGCGAATCAACCCAAGTCCAGTGGAGCAAGACGAGGAGAACAAAAAGGAGCCGTGGGGTTTGAGACCCAGAAAAGACGCACAGCCATGGCATCGCGTTCCTGAGAAAGACATGGCCGAAGAAACGAAGAGCGAGAAAAAGATTCCAGAGAGGATAAGGAAGTTTCCGGTGGCGCTGTCGGGGAAGAAATCGAAGAGGATCTGGCATTCTTGACGGGTGACAAGAGACTGAGAAAGATGCAGAAGAGACCGAGGAGGGTGCATCAACATGACAGCGTCCTTTTCCCAGGTGCGCACTTGGGTTCGATTATGATCGAGTAACAACGTCCACCGACAGATGCGAGAAGACGAATTCAGGATTGAACTGTTCGTTTTGCCGCTGTCGCGACTGTTTTATGATCATTAATCGAGTCGCTAGGGCATGATAGATCTCTGTAGATAGAACAATTGACCAATTCCAGATTAAGTTGCTTTATGCATTTGGGATTGTATATTTTTCGAGTCGCTCTTCTTGATTTTGTTGGAGGTCGAGATTTTTGCGCTGAACATCAGAAGCTGTTTGATCTGTTCAGTTTCTATTTTCTTTCTTCCAGTTCTATTCTTGATTCATCTGATTTGATATCTTTGCTGATTCTACACCCGCTTTCCCCATTTTGGAGATTTTACCCAGCCCAATTTTATCGGGCGACCGTGGAGACACAAATTTTTTGTTCCTCGTTTGTTTCAAGGAACAAAAACAAAATTCAGAAAATAGATTTATAAAAATAATTATTTTATGTATATTTGTTGATAATAAAAATTTTATTCATTATTTTTTTAAGCATATTATTATTAAGAAGATAGTTTTTAAATTGTTGATTCTCCGTGAAATTAACATACCATATAAGAAGTTGCCTCAAATAAAGTGAGAGTGTGCTGTGAATTTTGATTTGTTTTTGGGGGAAAGAGTGTTGCAATTACCGATTAGGAAATATATTCCGATTATATGAATATAATGTTTCCTTTCGACCAAAAAAAAAACTAACTTTAAATTGAACAAGGAGCGTTCAAAGATAAGAATCATGTGCGTGAATTGGGGTAACTAACTGGGGGTTCGCCCCAGTGGCCACCCTTCCATCATGGAAGGGGGAGGTGATGGGTTCAAATCCCCACCTTCTTAGAGGGGATGGGGTGGGGACGAGTAAGTTTCAAGAGTGGGTTTCGACTCCCACGCCCTGCATGAGGCAGGGCAAAAGTCTGAGAGAGAGTGTAGAATAGGAATAGAGTAGGACTGACCAAAAAAAAAAAAAAAAAAAAAAAAAAAACGATGACTTTCGTTCAAATTACAAAAATGCCCCTATCACATCAAACCGAAGTGTCGCCACCAGAAAAAGCCCAAGGCTCAAAATCTTTTGCTCTCTCCTTCCTTTTCCTAGCAAAGCGCAAGGTGTCATCTCTTCTCCTTTTTTATTTCTCCTCATTAGAGTTTACTTGATATTTTTAAAATATTTTAAAAAAAGATATTCATCTTTTTTTGAAAAAATTAGTCAAAGAAAAATCTTTGCATTATCAACAACTATCTACGCTCAAACATTTTCGTTGATGGTTAAGACATTATTCGTTAATTTATTTTTGTAAGCAAATCATTATTATGAGGATGTTTTTCAAATAATTAATTCTCTGTAAACTAACATACTGTACAAGAAGCTGCCTTAAATAAACTGGCTGTGTGTTGCAATTTTTTGGGGTGGGGGAAGGGTGTTGCAACTATAGATTTTGAAATATAGTGTTAGGATAAAAATTTAACCATGGATACATTAGAGAACTAACTTAAATTAAACAAGGAGTGTTCAAAGGAATGTGTGCGAGAATTAGGTTTAGTAAGTGATTCCAAATACATAGTTGTTGTCCATCCAACAATGACCTTCAACCAAATTACAAAAATGCCCCTATCACAGCAGGCCACTAAGCTAAACTTATGGTTAAGAATCCATGGTCATCTTGACCAAATCAAGGCAAAAACTCAAAAAGGATTTCGTCTCTCTCTCTCTCCATTTTACTTGATATTTCTATTGTTAAATTATTCTTAATGCTCGAGTCAGGTGTGCATGAGAAGATGGCAATTTTCATCATGACAACATGCATCCTTTCCATAGTCTCTCAATACATCGAGCCGACCTATTCCATTAAGTTAAACTTTCTAAAGGAGTACTTAAGGTGGAATCGATTAAGGTGTTGACCATTTGAGATGAGCTATTGTCAATTGGAAGCATTAGGAACTTCATCACTTAGGGCACCGATATCAATTGTAACGACCCAATCTGATTCACTTGATTAAATTGTTCAACGGTTACTCAAGTATAATTTAACATGGTGATAATGGAGACAAGTCTCTACTTAGAAAGGACATCACGAGTCCTTTCTTATCCGAAGACTTGAGCTATCACACTCGAAGGCACTCATACAGTTTACGGTGTAATTTGCTAGTTAAATACATATATGGGCTGTATAAGTCAACTAATATTCCAAAATAGCAAGAGCAAAATTGTAAAATTCTAGGCCATTTAATTTCTGATAAGCAAGGAGTACCATACATGGCGAAAATAGAGATGGCTTGCAGATTTTCTCAATACAGACTTTTTAAAAGATACATAGTGGCACATAAAAATCGATATATAATGACAAATTTTTTTTCTAAAAAGGAAGTAAAGTGAAATTCCCTCGTGGCGGTTTTGGTCACCATGCTGATGTGCTCCCAGCTATTAACACCGTGAAAATAGCCCCTCTCAAGTCAGGACCTTATATAAAGAACCATGGCTATTTTTAAGCCCTTGTTTTTTCTTCCGCGTCCTCAAGTGAAGGACTATGCTTCGATCTGTAAGGATGATTTCATTAGCTAATCAAGAGTTAGATCGGCCAGATAATATCACTCTAGCTGGTATTTTGTACTCGTGAATCATCCTTGTTTTTTCTGCATGACGTTGAAATAATCGTCCTTGAATGGACAATCTACTGTAGTAATCTCGCAGATCTCTAGGATGTCAGCCGACTAGGCTTCAAGTTATTTGTAATGGGCAGTGATGCAGTGACTTAAATAGGTGTCGGGAAATTAGACTATGCATAACTCCATACCTTAATAAGCCACCATGTCAATTTCATGAAATCTTGCTTCGTTTTCGTTTTCGTTTTCCATCCCATGCTCTTTGGAAAGGAGCAAAAATATTCTTCCTGTAAATGGGGATTGCCAACGTCCTGTTTCTTTTTCATTTCAATGCCGTAAAGCACACCCTACAGGATGCAGATTATGTAATCCCTTAATCACCATAACCAGAACAAGAACATGCATAATTGAGTAGGAGAATTAACGCACCTGTTTTGGAATCCATTGATCTTGAAGCGGAAGCGGAAACACAATATTCCACGCGCAAGTCCTTCTCCTCTATTGCCCTCCGTATCACTGGCTCAATGAGGCGGCCCCCTCACGTTTAGCGTTAGGTAAACGCCCCTTAGGTGAGGATACATGTGAGAATTAGGGTTAGAGGAGAGACTTAGCGCTATTTATAGAGTTTCCAGCTAGGCCCCCTCATTACGGGCCAGGCTCAACTCGGCCCACACTAGCCAGCCCATATTAGACTAATTAATAAACCTTCTATCTCACCTTAGACCAATCCCCGTAAAATGGTAAACGTTAAACGGTAAATTACAATATTAATTAATGTAGTCCATATTAAGAAAACTTTTACATTCTCCCACTTGGACTATATTAATTGAAATCGTACTATATGTGAGCACATTGGTCTAGAGATAATTCTTAATAGTCAATCCTATCACATAAAGTTTTTAAACACCAAATCATGGCGGTAACTGCATGTATACACACAGAGCCTTCCATGGTCACGAATGTTCTTAACTCTATTGATATGGATCCAATATGGTAGTGTGTCAAATGGATAACATCTCTCATAGAGAGATCTCATTTGTCAGTCACCATTCTTTTATCTTAAGCGTCACAAAAACTTGTGCCACTAGAGAATGTCCATTCTCTTACCTTAAGCGTCACAAAAAAACTTGTGCCACTAGAGAATGCATTTATGGTTCCATGAACCCACATATGTCTTGTCCTTTCGGTTAACTATTCTTTATGTATAACAAGACATATGACAAGGCTAATAACCGTATGCCCCTAGCCTTCACTCAAGGTTTAAGCAATACCTTGAGACTTTAACAATATATTCAACATAATAACAAACCATTCAAAAACATTTTATTGAATGCAAAAGTTGACATATATATATTAAAATGTTAACCAACTTTGGCCAAGAACACAATATTTCGTTTTCAAATAACCAACTTTGGCAATTTTTCATATTTAAAAATCCTAGTAAAATATTCATACGTATTCATGTATTTTAAATCAACCCATCAAACTTTGCATAATTCTATTTTAAAACCCCCAATGTTTTATTTAGTATGTAAAATTCGGCATCCAAACCTGATACATTATATTTTTCTATTTTCTTGCCTAAAAACCTCCTTTGAGAATAGTAAATAAAAATCTATAATTGGGCAATCAATAGCATAACATCATACATGCCAACAACCGAAATTACGCACAATCTCATCCAGAAAAATGAGCATAAAATTGTACTTAACGGCTAATTCGTCTCTAATTACACTAATCGCGATTAATTAAGCTAATCACGATTAAATTAGGCTAATTACGATTAATTAAATAAATCACGATTAATAAAACTAAACTCAATTAATTTATCTAATCGAAATTGCTTAAACTAATCGCAATTAAATTCAATCTAAACCATCTTTAATTGCAATTAAAAATAAATTATTATTAACTAATAATAACCGCCATTAATATTAAACTAACCACCCCCTAAACGTAATTAACACCCTAATCCATGATTAAAAAGTTAACTCACGGATTTTCGGTGACGGTGAGCTCGCGACAACGGCGGTGCGATGGCGTCGAGAACTCGAGTCTCATGGCACCAATGGTGGCACGAACGACACGTTAAAGGCGGCGGCTTGGCACTCGAAGTCCATGGCCTCCTTGGAGATGGGGTGCTCAATGGTGAGGGGTGGCTTGAGTGGATGGCCCAACGACGCCAAGGTCTTGGGGATGGAAGTGGCAATGGTGGATGGGGATGAAGGTGGCAGCCACGAAAGGGAAAAAAAAAACTAAAAAGAGGAAGAAGAAGATGATGGTGGCGGCGGTGGGATGATGAAGGTGCTAGCGTGATGAAGGAATGAGGGGAAATGGGCAGTGGTATGGTGGTGGTGAAGTGGCGGCAAGCAAAAGAAGAAGAAGTTGGGGGAGGGGGGAAGAAATGGACAGAGGATGGGGGAGAAAGGCGTGAGAAGGAGGGGGAATGAAGGGAGGATGGGCGGTCTGCAGAGGGAGGATGCGTGAGGGAAGGGAGAAGAGAGAGAGAAGAGAGAAAAAAAAATAAAAAAAATAAAAAAGGTTTACTCATATATTTCCCAAAATCTCATCATACTCTTCACCTACTTTTCCTTAAAACCCTCTTAACCCAGTATTATGTCCCAACTTTTCTTTTTATTTCTAATTTCATAAAAACAATCTTTTTGGTCCAAAAATGTTAATTTTGCTTCTTGATCCGAATTTCCTTTTTTTTTTGTCCGATAATTTATTTTTTGAAAATTTTAGACTCGCTGATAATTCAATGAACGATGAGACAACGTCCAATAATTAAATTTCGAAACCCTCGAAAGTTTGATACCCAAAATCGAATTAAATTTCGTGGTTAAAAATCAATGGAACGTGACTTTAGTACGATCTAATTTATCAGGTGGCTTTTAGGAGTTCTCTCGTGGTTGGCTAGTGGTCGATAATTTTCGATCCACATTTGTGCATTTTCGAATCGCGGACAACCCTCGGTTGTCATGTAATCGCAATGGTTCAATTACGTACCCTAAATACAATATCAATAGAAAATCGGTTTATTGTCGTTCAACGCGAATATCATAATCGTGCGGAATCACCCTTGAGTCGACTACGTACATCCGTCAAATCGATTTATATCCATTCGCTAATTGACTTGTAACAGTGTAGTATTGACTCTTGTCGATCCTTATGGTCGAGTGGTCGATTTCTGATCGAATTCTCTAGTCTTTCGCGTTTTAACCCTTTTACAGCATCACCTAATAGATTAGTTAACTCGTGAGTGATTAGTTCAAAGTAAAGTAACTATAAGTGTATTGACGAAATAACCATTTCGTATATTTCAAAATTGGGCCAAATTTTGGGATATCAGAACTCTTCCCCTCTTACAAAAATTTCATCCATAAAATTTGAATCATTACAACTCTTCAACAAAAAGGTGGGGGTGTTGACGCATCATCGACTCTTCGTTTTCCCATGTGGCTCCCTCCATTCCATGGTGTTGCCAGACCACTTTAACCAAGGGAATCATCTTGTTGCATAGCACTTGCTCCTTTCGATCCACTATCCGAACCGGTCTCTCCACATACGACATCCTTTCGTCCACGTCTATTTCTTTGTAATTCAGCACGTCGGTCGGATCGGGTTTATACTTCCTCGGCATCGACACGTGGAAGACGTCATGCACTTGAGCAAGTCTTGGTGGCAACGCGAGACGATATGCCAAAGTCCCAATTTGCTTCAAAATCTCAAATGGGCCAACGTACCTTGGGCTTAGCTTTCATTTCTTGCTAAAACGCGAAGTACCCTTCATCGGTGACACCTTGAGGAATACGTGTTCACTTGGAATTCCAAAGGCCTACGCTGCTTATCTACATAGCTCTTCTGACGACTCTGGGCGATCTTGAGCCTTTCTTGAATGACTTTGACGGCGTCTACTGATTGCTGAATCAACTCAGGGCTTGTAATCTTGCACTCTTCAACTTCATCCCAACAAACAAGAGTCCTACATGCTCTGTCATACAACGCTTCAAATGGTGCCATCTTGATGCTTTGCTGATAGTTGTTGTTGTATGCGAACTCAACTAAATGAAGCTGTTTCTCTCAGCTTCCTTTGAAGTCCAATACGCAAGCTCACAACATATTCTCGAGGGTTTGAATAGTTCTCTCAGACTGACTATCTGTCTGCGGCTGATAGGCCGTGCTATACTGCAGCTTTGTTCCCAAGGAAATTTGTAAACTTTTCCAGAAAGCTATTATAAACTTTGGGTCTCGATCTAATGTGATCGTCACTAGCACTTCATGAAGACGAACTATCTGTCACACATACAATTCAACATATCTGTCTAATGCAAAGTCCTTTCGTACGGCGATGCAATGAATAGATTTCGTCAACCTATTGACCACGACTCAAATGGAATCATTACCTCGTTGACTCTTTGGCAATCCCATCACAAAATCCATTGTGATATGTTCCCATTTCCACTCGGGAATCTCCAGGGGTTGCAAAAGTCCACCAGGTTTGCAATGCTGTGCCTTCACTTGTTGGCACGTCAAACACTTGGCGACATGTTTAGTGATATTTGCATTCATACCATTCCACCAATAGTACTGGCGTAGATTCTGATACATCTTTGTGCTGCTTGGATGAATGCTATAATTACTACGATGGGCTTCTAACAAAATCCCCTCCTTAAGCTCCACATCATTAGACACACACAATTGTCCACGAAACTTCAATAATCCGTCCTTCATAACTTGGAAATGCTTTCCTCTTTTTTGTATCCTCCTATAGAACTTTCTGGATTTCAAGGTCTATTGACTGCAACGTCTTAATCTTCACCTGCACTTCCAATTCAATTCTGAGGGTAGCTATGAGACTTGAAAGGTGGCATATCTCAAACTTGAAATCCGAATCTCGAACTCCTTCGAGTATAATCCACTCTTGAACCATCATTTGCGCAATCAATGACTTCCGACTTAACGCATCTGTGACCTTATTAGCCTTTCCAAGATGATACAAGATGTCACAGTCGTAGTCCTTAAGAAGCTCCATCCAACGACGCTGCCTCATGTTTAGCTCATTCTGAGAGAATAAATACTTTAGGCTTTGATGGTCCGTAAAGATCTGAAAATTTTCTCCGCATAAGTAATGACTCCGAATCTTCAGGGTAAAGATGATCGCTACTATATCCAAGTCATGTGTCGGATAATTCAACTCATGAAGTCTTAGCTGACAGGACGTGTATGCAACAACCCTCCCATGTTGCATTAAAATGCAGCCCAATCCTTTATATGACGCATTGCTATAAATTTCATATCCTCTAGGTTAAGACAGAATTGTCAACATGGGTGTGGTAGTCAGCTTTTGCTTAAACTCTTGGAAACTACGCTCGCACTTATCCCCCCATTCGAACTTCTCTTCCTTCTTTAGCAATCGTGTCAAGGGCATGACTATCGTAGAAAATCTTCCACGAACCGTCTATAATAACCTGCCAATCCCAAGAAACTTCGGATCTCAATCACTATTGCTGGTCTTAGCCAGTTCATAACAGCTTCAATCTTGGTCGGGTCCATGGAAATCCCTTTGCTAGAAATCACGTGACCTAAGAAAGCTACATGAGTTAGCCAAAACTCACACTTACTGAACTTGGCATATAGCTCGTGTTCTTGGAGGGTCTGTAGCACCGTCCTTAAGTGTTGTTTATGCTCCTTTAGACTCTTCAAATATACCAAGATGTCGTCGATGAACACAATCACGAACTAGTCCATGTACCCCTTGAACACTCAATTCATCAAATCCATAAAAGCAGCTGGGGCATTGGTCAGACCAAACGGCATCATGGTGAACTCATAATGGCCGTAATGCATACGAAAAGCCGTCTTTGGTATATCCTCCTTCTTAATCCTCAATTGATGGTAACCTATCCTCAAGTCAATCTTGAAAAATATCGAAGCTCCCTATAGCTGATCAAACAAGTGATCGATCCTTGGTAACGGATACTTGTTCTTGATCATCACTTGATTGAGTTGCCGATAGTCGATACAAAGATGCAACAAACAATCCTTCTTCCTTACAAATAGAACTGGTGCTCCCTAAGATGCACTGGGATGAATAAATTCTTTGGCCAACAACTCCTGCATTTGCACCTTAAGCTCATTTAACTTGGATAGTACCATATGGTAAGGAGCCTTAGAAATTGGCTCTGTCCTAGGGGCCAACTCAATCACAAACTCTATCTCCTTTTCTGGGGGCAAACTAGGCAACTCCTCAGAAAAAAAAAAAAAAAAAAAAAAAAAAAAAAAAAAAACGTCAGAAAATTCTTGCACTACGGCGATGTCCTCCATCCTTGGCTCCTCAATTGACGTATCAACCACGGTTGCCAATTAACCTTTGCAACCCATATCTAACAATCGGGTTGCCTCAAGTGACAAATTTAAAGTAATCGAGAGTCCTCCTCAATTTCCAACAAACTTGAAACTTTCACTCGCTAACGGGTTAAACTGAATCGCTTCACAATAATAGTCTATGGTAGCTCGTTGCTTGGTGAGCCAATCCATACCAATAATCACATCGAAATCAAACATGGCCAACACAATCAAATCTATTTTTTCCTCTCGATCACCAATCACTAATTTGCAACTAGGACACCTTGTCGCAGTAACACTTTATTCTTTAACGGGGTGGATATACTAATGACCGCTTCCAACAGTTTTGGACTTAACCTAACTAACTTAACAAACTGTCCAACAATAAATGAATGCGTGGCTTCAGGATCAAATAAAGTATATGCAGTATGGTTGTTCAACGAGACTGTACCTGTAACCACGTTTTGCAAGTTCTCCGCCTCCCTTCGAGTGACGTCATACACCATTTCTTGCATCGGAGACCTGCTCAAAATGCCCTGCTGTGCATTTTGCGATGCACTCCATGCTGCTTGTCCTATCTACGGTAGTGGTGCCTGTGCTCCCATGGGTCTACACGGGTAGTTCTTCACTCGATGGCTATGCTGGCCACATCCATAGCAAGCTCTTATTATAGCAGGTTACGGGGCTGATCCATGTTTCCTTCCATACAATCAGCACATGCCATTCGAGTTGGGTTCTGGCTTTCCAATTCCACCCTTTCGGTTTCCTCCCATCATTGGCTTCTTCCTAAACCGATTGTTATCTCTGTTGGGCACAAATCGCGACCTAGATGCGGCTACCCGCTCATTCAGATTCCTCTCAATCAGATGGGCCCTCTCATACAGTTCGTCATAGTCCTTGAGATTCAGCGGCACCAGTGGGTCCTTAATCTCCGGCTTTAGGCCATCTCTGAACCTTCTTGCTCTATCCATCGGGTCCTCAATCAACCTCGGTGTGTACTTCGATAGCTCAACGAACTTCGCCTCATACTGATCTACAGTCATTTGGTTTTGGCGGAGGCGTTGGAACTCAGCCATCTTCTGTTCTCAAGCACAGTCTGAGAAATATTTCCCATAGAACACTTCAACGAAAGCGTCCTACTCCTGGATCATACCCTCGGGAAACACTATTCATTCAGTGGTCTCCTACCACGTGCTCGCATTACCCTGCAGCTGATATTCGGTCAGGGTCACCTTGTCCTCCTCTGAGCACCTTAATAGTGCAAAAGCCTTCTCCAACTCTTGGACCTAAAGGGTTGCGGCCTTGGGGTCACTTGCTCCAGTAAACGTTGGAGGCTTCGGCCTCAGACTTTGCTCCACCAGCTTGTGCATAGGCTGCTCACCATTCCCATTTTCAAGTGGGACTTCAATAGGTGCAGCAACGACAACAGTAGCATTGGTGGCAGTAGTGTCAGTGGCGGCGGCGGCAGCTTGATTCTAAGCTTGCTGCCCGACCGCATTCCCCAATGTCTCTAGGGTTTACAGGAAGTGGAAGGTTGTCAGTCTCTAATGGTTCTCCATACTGGAACATTCGGTGGAGCATCTAATGGAGCTTTTGGTTCAAGAACAATGTTATATGTTTCAACATGTTCAAGGATATGTTCATTATTTGAAACGTTCACTTCCTGCTGCTCCTCATCAACCTGTGCAGGAATATGTGTGAGAGGAACTAGATCCAAGTCAACCAAATCATCACTAACGTGTGGTGTTGAAATCATCTCTGATTTCTTAATATAATGTATTGTCTAATCTTCCATAAATACAACATCTTTGCTTTTTACAATTTTCTTCTCAACTGGATCATAAAATTTGTAACTAAACATATCTTGTCCATAGTCAATCAATATGCATTGTCTTATTTTCACATCAAATTTAGACCTCTCATCTTTGGGGATATGTATGAATGCCTTGCACCTAAAGACATGCAAATGATCATAAGAAACATCTTTATTTGTCCAAACTCTATTAGGAACATCAAATTTTAGAATAATCCATGGAGTAAGATTTAGTACATGTGTAACAGTACTTGAAGCCTCATCCCAAAAGGATCATAGCAGCTTTGACTGTGAAAGTGAACATCTTACATTTTCAATCAATGTCTTGTTCATTCTCTCAATTAAGTCATTTAACTGAGGCATCTTGAGAGTTGTCTTTTGATGTGGAATACCCTATTGTTTGCAATATTCATCAAAAGGTCCAATATACTCTCTCCCATTATCAGTTCGAATGTATTTCAACTTTTTTCTAGTCCATCTCTCTACTGAAGCCTGAAACTACTTAAAAGCATCTAATACTTAAGCCACCAAGTGATTTTATCTTCATAGGACCACAAACATCATAATGCACTAGATCAAGTATACTTGATTTTCTTGAAAGAGGAAAGCTTTTGAATGCAACTCTATTTTGTTTTTTTGCTAAATAGTGAGCACACCTCTTCAACACTTAACTTTTTATACCTGAAATAAGTTTCTTCTTGGCTAATATTGACAAACCCTTCTCACTGATATAACTGAGCCTCTTGTGCCATAACTTAGCTTTCTCTTCGCTATCTATTGCATTAATTTTGTCTATGGACAACTTTGCTTGTATAATGCACAACGAATAATATTTTTCACCTCAAACCACAACTAGAGAACCTTTTGTAAGCTTCTATGGACCATCACTGAAAGTAGTGCAATACCCTTTTGTCATCCAACTTGCTTGTGGAAATCAAATTCAAATGAATATAAGGTATATGCTTAACATTATTCAATACTAACCTCATGCCATTACTAGTCTCTAGGCACACATCTCTAATGCCTACAACTTCAGCCAACCCATTGTTTCCCATCTTCATTGATCCAAAGTCACCTGACTCATATGATGTAAAGAAATCCATATGAGATGTAGCATGAATAAATGCACCACTATCAATTACCCAACCGGTTTCATGACATACAAGATTCACTGCATCACCATCAAAGACAATAAGAAAGTCTTCTTTAAGGGGAGAAGTGCCAAAAAAGTTCTAAACCTTTTGCCTTTGTGCCGAATTAGTTCTAAACCTTTTTTTGGTGCCGATTCAGTCCTAAACCTTTTTACGTTGTGCCAATTCAGTCCTTTCCGGCCAATTTTGGCCGGATTTTGCTGACTGGACGCCGGCTGGCCGATGTGGCTCGATCGGACTTGAAGTTGACAACTTTTAATAATATTTTAATATTTTTGAATTTTTGAATTTTTTTTTTTTTTTTTTTTTTTGTCTTTTTCCTCAAGCTGGTCACCAAGGTCCGGCGACCGGCCGAGCTGAAGGCCGGCGAGGTCGAGCCTCGCCGGCCATGGGTGAGGCTCGCCTTGTAAGATCCGGCGAGGGGGAGCCTCGCCCATGGCCGGCGAGGGCCAGCCTCGCCCATGGCCGGATCTGGCGAGGTCGAGCCTCATCGGCCATGGGCGAGGCTCGGCCTCGCCGGATCCGACGAGGCGAGCCTCACCCATGGCCGACGAGGCTCGACCCTCGCTTGCGAGGTGGCCGACGAGGTCGGCCTCGCCCTCACCGGCCTTTGGCTCGGCCGATCGCCGGACCTCGGTGACCGGCCGGAGGAAAAAGACAAAAAAATAAAAAAAATAAAATAAAATAAAAATAAAAATTCAAAAATATTAAAATATTATTAAAAGTTGTTCACGTTAGCGCCGATTAGGCCACGTCAGCCGGCCGGAGTCTAGTCAGCAAAATCCGGCCAAAATTGGCTAAAAAGGGCTGAATTGGCACAACGTAAAAAGGTTTAGGACTGAATCGGCACCAAAAAAAGGTTTAGGACTAATTCGATACAAAGGCAAAAGGTTTAGGACTTTTTTGGCACTTCTCCCCTTCTTTGATGGCAATAATGATACTCAACATTAGCAAATATATTGTATTTGCATGTGCTTTTATCTCTATTTCTCGGACTTCGAGACTCACTTTTTCCTCTTTTCTCAACAACTGAGGCATCAGAGTGTGAAGAGGATAATCCTTGTGTCTTTCTTCTCATCTCTTCATTCAAAATACTACTCTTGGTTAGATCCATGGTAATTGTACCATCCAAGGTAGAATTAGACAAAGACATTCGAAACATCTCCCATGAGTCCAACAAGTACCAAACAACCATAGTGCTTGTTTCTCATTATCAAACTTGATTTCCAACGCAGTTAACTGATTGATAATTCCTTGAAAAGAATTTAAATGATTAATCAAACGAGTACCATCTTGATATCTCAAAGCCATCATCTGTTTTATTATAAATAACTTATTATTCCTAGTTTTTTGAGCATATAACTGTTTGAGCTTATCGCACAAATTGTGTGCATCTGTTTCCTCAATGATATGGTTCAAAACATTATCATTTACCTATTGCCTGATATAACCATGCACTTGACGATGAAATATAGACCATTCCGCATCAGTTTTATTCTCTGATTTCTCTTCAGCAAATACGGGCAGATAATAATCCTTCACATATAAAAGATCTTCCAATTTTCCTTTCCAAATATGATAATTTGAAACATTTAATGTAACAATTCTACTTGTATTCATTTCAATTGTTTAACACAAGGCATCAAATCAAACAATAACTAAAGATCTTATACCACTTTGATGGGAGAACAATAACAATCCGGACAATATCGGATTAATGCAGCAGAATAAAATAATCTCACCTCTTGTGTAAACCTAATAGGAACCGATATAATAGAGCAAAATAAATATCAAGCATGTAAACACAAGATGATTTTTTTTTTTTTATATGTGGAAAACCTCGGTGTGAGGAGATAAAAAACCATTGGACCGCAGTTTACCCAAAAATCTTCACTATTGATAAAATCGGGTGAACAAAGTTCTTTACTTTTATATCATAGGCCTTTGTCGGGCTTTCGTCCGTCCCTTCGCCTATAGGCTTGGCTTGGCTTCACTATCACTCTGATAAATACTAGAGGTACATATCAACAAATATCTCAAGAACATCATTCTTGATAATACACATAAATTTCACAAGAGATCAAGGATAAATCTAACCAAAAACGCAAGTTTTGATCAATTCACAAAAAACCTGGTGTATGGAGCTTTAGACAAAAATCAAACTGTCTAGATTCGAGAAGAGTGTGCCACGAACATGCTGACAAAATTTTAGCTTAATTGGACCACAAATTAACCTCTGATGCCAACTTGATGTAAATTAGACTAATCTACAAACACCAAATTTTTTGCTTTCTCTTTTTTTCTTGTTACTACGTCTCTGATAACTTCTTGACGGCTACAACTTAAAAGATAGTGAGAAACCCTATTTCTCCATATGACTTATCATATGGGCTCAAGCCTTTTTAGGCTTGTTATTCATTGGGCTTCCTCCACATGGGAGTGAACCTAGCTAATATCATACATGCATTTATTCTTCTATCATCGGCTTAGGTGCACATTTGATTTGCTTATTATTTTTCTTGTTCTTTCGTGCTTTTGTAAAAAAGCAAGCCTTTAGTCGAAGCATTCCAGCAAAAGGAATCTAGAATAAACTGAGTGTCAAACACCAGCGGGCAGTCCAAGTCTTTTGAAAGCTAACAATAAGTGAATCAAGGCATTGGTCATGAATAAATCTGGCTCAAACCCAAGTTTGAACACCCTACTTGGGAAAGGAGAGACGATGCCTAACGATTGGCGAGAGCTTGCGAGGAGCAAGTGAGGAGCAATGAGGAGTGGCCACAGAGCAACTGAGGATTAGGCGAGAACAATTTGCTTTAGTATTAATGGGAGAGGAAGAAGAAAATGTGAAATTTTAAAGGAAGAACTTGATCATTAATCAATTTGGAATTTCTAACAAAATTAACCCCATTTTGGTCACCAGAGAAATCTACCAACAAATATTTGGCCAACCAACAAGTTGAGGTCCTAATATGAGACTGATTTCGCCACTTTGAATCCTTATTTGAAATAAAGTCCACTTTAGATTATTATTATTATTTTTTTTTGAGAAAATGGTTCCACTTCAAGCTTTTATTTGGAATTTTTCCGTGCTTTGTGATGCGGCAATAAATGAATAACAATTGAAGGAGATGAAAGTAACTTGTCGTGAGATCAATTAATATTTGAAAAGTAAAGAAGCTAGAATTGAGGTAAATTCCATTAGGGAACCGGTAGAAGGAAACAAAGTAAGGTTAAACGAAGACAGTTTGAGGGTACTTAAATTTTGGCCATTAGAGAAAACTCTGAATACACTTTATTGAGAGTGAGAGAAAGGAGGTGAACTTGATTATAATATACTTAGAGAATGTTAGTACCTGACTATTTTACAAATTGACCTTTTTCTTAACTCCTATCAGTCCTATTTCACCAACTTATATCATATAAAGCATTTGTAAAGCAATCTCACGTGTTGTTTTGTTGATTGAACAAACAGATACAGCAACAATCTGACTCGCATGCAGCGCGTGTAAGGACTAGTGTAAATTAAAAAGAATGTCTTACTTTAAAGGAATGGTTATTTGTTTCCCTCTAAATATCCTCATTTATGTATTTTACATGTGTTATGTCCATTGACAAATGAATAAATTAATAATTTTATCTTGTTTTCATATTTTCTAATTTAGAACAACCTTCCTGAAAGAAGTTACAATCTTGAAATGATTTTTTCTTCCGATGGGTATTAATACTTTTTCTTTGTTGTGTGTATCTATATCAATAATTTATTTACATAAAGCGACTTTACTTAATCTTTCAAATGTCAATTTCTTGCACAAACACACTATTTATGTGCCTTTGCGGGTATAAATATATTAAGTCGCTCCTACAAAATTTGTTGAATACAAGATTGACATGTGGACTTTAAGAGAGCTTCAAATGTTATTCAGAAACCTCTGTTTGGAAAAAAAGAAAAGAAGGAAAAAGAAAAGAAAACAACTTTTGTTTGAAGAAACTTTTTCTTTATTTCTTGCCAATCAAGTTTTGAAAACAGATAATTTTTCAGAATTTAGACACAATTACAACTTAAAAGCCGAAGTCTGTTAGGTCTGTAGATTTGGGACTCTCACTTCCACGAAACCCTAATCGCCATCTTATTTTCTATTGTTTTGCTCGTCAATCATGGAAGCAGGCGATGGTCTTCCGGTTTCTCCTCCCGAGAATACCTCCGGTGTTTCCCCAGTTACTTCAAATGACATGTCTGCGAAGAAACATTTGGAGAGAGAGGGGAGATTGGTATTTCGTGTCTCTTTGAAAAGCGAAAAAGCCGACAAAGACGATAGTACTACGCGAATCAACCCAAGTCCAGTGGAGAAAGACGAGGAGAAGAAAAGGGAGCCGTGGGATTTGAGACCAAGAAAGGACACACGGCCAGGGCATCGCAATCCTGAGAGAGACACGGCCGTAGAAATGAAGAGCAAGAAGGAGATTCCAGAGAGGATAAGGAAGTTTCCGGTGGCGCTATCGAGGGAAGAAATCAAAGAGGATCTGGCATTCTTGACGGGTGGCAAGAGACTGAGAAAGATGCACAAGAGACCCAGGAGCGTACATCAACATAACGACGACCTTTTCCCAGGTGCGCGCTTGGGTTCGATCATGATGAAGAGTTACAACTTCCGCTAACAGATGCGAGAGGACGAATGGAGGTTTGAACCGTTCGTTTTGCTGCTTGCGTGACTACTTTTTTATGATCAATCAAGTCGCTTGAGCATAATAGGTCTCTGCAAATTTAGAGAATTGACCGAATCCAGTTGAGTTGCTTATGTAATTGGGTCTTTGTATTTTTGAGTTGCTCTTCTTGACTTTGGAGGATGAGATTTTGCACTAAACATTCGAAGCTGTTTGATTTGTCCACTTTCTATTTTCTTTCTTGCAGTTTCTTCTTGTTTCATTGGATTTGATATTTTTGCTTGAGTATGCATCCGCTAGTCATGGGATTTCCCAATCTGGAGATTTTACACAACCCGATATTATTAGGCGACCGAGGAGACACTTTTTTTTTTTTCTCTTTGTTTCACGAAAGAAAATAATGTTTAAATAATGTTTTTCCAAAAATGATTATTGATATTTTTTGGAAAAATTAGTCAAAGGAAAATCTTGTTATTATCAATGATAATCTAAAGTTAAACATATTTGTTGATGATTGAAATGCTATTCATCAATTTATTTTTATAAGCAAATCATTGTTTTAGTAAATATTTTTCAAATTGTTGATATTTCCTGAACAAAAAGTGCTCAAAGAAAGGAGTGTGAGAATTAGGGCAAGTACCTGATTCCAATTATATAGTAGCTGTTGCCCATACAAGAACGACGTCTAGATTATCTGGCTGTTTAAATATGGCTACGAGCACAACCTTTTCAAACAACCTACCAAATGCCCTTGTCACATAAGGCCGCTAGAAAAAGCTCATGGCCCTAAATTTTGCTCTCTCCTTCCTTTTTACTACGAATTCCGAAGTGTGTCACCTCTTGTACTTGGGATAGCATTTCATTTTTTATTCACCAGTTATCGTTTCGTGCATTTTTGTCTTCTTGTGAAGAATACATAGTCCTCTTTGACCAAATCAAGGCGAAAACTCAAAAGCTTTTTCTTTCTCCTCTCTACATTTTATTTGATATTTCTATTGTTAATTAATCTTTGATGCTCGAGTCAGATTTGCGTGAGAAGATGGCAATGTACATCAGGACAAGATGTCTCTCCCTCCATTGTCTCCCAATACATCGAGTCAACCTCTTCATTAAGCTAAACTTTCCAAAGGAGTACTTAAAGGTGGAGTGAATTCAAGTCATGACCATCTGAGATGGGTTATTTTGGCTCGGGGAATCAGGAACTTCGTCACAAGCACTGATACTAAATATAACGATCCAATCTTATTCACTGGGGTTAAATCGTACAATAATTACTCAAGTATAATTCAAGGTGGTGACAATTTTAGGCAGGTCCCTACTCGTAATGTCCTCTCTTTTTCTTAGAGTTGGGGCATCACACCCAAAGCTCACTCATACAGCTTATAATGAATTTTGCTAGTTAATTGCATATATGGACTATATATAAGTCAATTATATTTCAAAATATCAAGAGCAAAATTATCAAATTTAAGGTTATGTAGTTTTCGAGAATAAAGTAGCACAATTCATGGTTAAGATAGAGATGGCCGCTGAATTTTCTCCGTACAAAATATTTAATAGATAAATGGAGAAGTGATTGGGATGAAAAGGGTGACGACTGGGCAATTTTAGAGATGATTTGGCAATGATAATTCTAGCTTGAAAAGTAGTTCTAGAAGAGACCTTTTTTTTTTTTTTTTTTTTTTTTGGTCGGTCCTATGCTAATCCTACTTTAACACTCACTCTCAGATTTTTGCCCTGCCTCTTTATAGGGTTTGGGAGTCGAAATCCACTCCTGAAATGAAATTGTCCCCACCCCAATCCCCCCTAAGAAAGTGGGGATTTGAACCCCTAACCTCCCCCTTCCAAGATTGAAGGGTGGCCACTGGGGTGAACCCCTAGTGGTTAGAAGAGACCTATTTTACTAAGTACATTTTCAAAGGAATCCACTTTCGGAAAAATGTCCCATCATGGTATGTCATGGATGAGTTCTTACTTGGAGAGCTTATTTGTGCTACAATTTTCCACAAAGTCATAAATTTACTGTACAATGGCCAACTTAGTATTAAACTTTTCTATTTGGCCAATTTCTAGTCCTAAATCTTTAGATAATTTGCCAATGTACTCATCGTGATCAATTTTGGTCAAAATCACTGATATGGATGTAAGCAATCAATGGAGGAAATAGAGAAAGAAAAGGGAAGAAAACAAAAGGAACAAAAATGATAAAATAATTTTTTTTTTAAATGAAATAATTGTATATATCAACGATTTTCGGTCAAAATTATTTAGAAATACTACACTAACAAATCATCAAAAGGTTTAAGATTATATTGGCCAAATTAAAAAGTTTACGATTAAATGGATTGTCATACAATAAATTTAGAAGCTTTTCCCCTTATTTAGAATTACATGGTAATTCCGATATTTTTAGTCAATTTCCATACAAGTGTCACTAGAGAAAGGATAGCAGATATACCAAAGATAATTTATTTGGGATTTTATTCGTATTTGAATATATATTTGAATTAGCCCTTCATGAAGAAATAAATCAACGAATCTCATTATCTATCATAAGAATCGGTAAGTGCATTACTGCGCCTCTTGTTTGTGGTGATTTCTCATTGACATGCTTTAAACGGTTGGATACGCTCTTATCGAAAGTAAATTACTTGTTTTGCAAAAGTATAAACTAGCAAAACAAAGTCGCTCTTTAATAATATAACCCAACTTTTTGTGTCGTCAAATATTATCAATGGCATAAATCTAAAAGTACATGAAGTCACTTCTCTCGGGCAAACGATTCCCCTTCCTCACTCCACTCATATGATCATTCCTCTTCATATCAGCAGAAGAGAAGGCTTCAGGCCAAGTGAAGCCATCGGGATCGCTCTTATATTAGTTCAGCCACTAAAGTTGAACAAGGAAAGGTAGAAGAGAGCCTTGCAAAGAAAACAAGGAGGGGTTGGGGAGTGTTCATGGGATGGAGGAGCACTCGCCTCATTTTCTCGTCTAGATTCTGCGAAAATCTCAGGTCAGTTTATAGCTTTAATATTTCATTTTCCCTCTTTTGATATCACTTGCTTGCCTCATCTTTCTCACTCGATTGCCTCTAATGATATACATCCTTCATTTTTAAGCTTATTTGCAATATGTCTCAGAATACTTTCTTAAGTATGCAATTATAGACTCGCTCTCTCTCTCGATTGATCGATTGATCGATTGACATGACACCTGACTCATATCCTTATTATTGCACTAACACTCATCATGTAAACCTATCTGCCGATGTAATATTTTTAGCTACATAATATATATATCCCACGCTTTGATCCTAGTTGCCTTGCATGAGGATTTTATCTACCTCATTCACGTATCACTGATCTGAAGTGTGATTACAATTACATAACATGAGAAATTGCATTCTATGTGGACCATGTATTCATGCTACGAAATGGGCCATAAACTCTCGGAATTTATCACTCATAATTTCATGGCGTATCACAGAACTATAAGGGCATTAAAATATTGTGTTTGACTGCCTAAAATGATTGGATTTACTCTTATCATGAAGCATATGTGATGTTTATGTAATTGTAAATTGTACAAATTTGCACTTTTGGCAATTGGTAATGTGAAATCCTGGGGGCATCAAGTACCATCTATGGAACCAAACTCCCATTATATAAAAGGCACACAATGCACCCCTCTGTAATAAGTTCACTCACAACAAATAAAACTCAATTTCTAGCAACCTTAGATATTTGTATTAATATTCTCATCATGGCGAAGCACAACTATAGCTATCCCGTTCCCTGCTCCTCTATAGTTGGAGGGCAAACTAAAGTTGTGCATTGCCAACACGAGAAAATTACTCTAGCAGAAAAAGAAAAGAGAAAAGGGTTTCACTTCAAAATGATGTTTATTTTATAGGCCGATAAAAAATTATAAATGGATGCATTGTATACCTTTCTATAATGAGAATTTCGTGTTAATGATGACGTTTGATGACACCAATACTGGACCCTATTTATTGTTGAGATGCATATTTCAACAATTTGCACTTGTGTAAACAATATATTTACTTTTTGATAAGAGTAAATCCGGTCATTTGAGGCAGGCCCAAAAATCACAACAATTATAAGGCACATCAATAGACATGCATTATGTTGATATGTTGTTAAATTCAATGAAATTTTAATGTTTACACCTTGTTTCGATAGCCCGGATGAGGATGAGAATGAGAGGTAACTTATCCTCTCTTATGTTTTGTACCACCCTTAAGCTGCGTTTGGCAGTCGGGATAAAATTCAGGATATGATATGATTTATCTTGTCCTACGTTTGGTGCTCACTTAGAACAGGATAAAGTTGGATATAAATGGGATATAGATAGGATAAAATTATCTCATAGGGGAGGTGGGATAAAAGTGGATAGGATTTCTAATATTCATAATAAGAAAGTTATTTTTCTGGAATAACAAACTTATTAAATTAACAAAATTGAAATTATATTTCAATATAAATAATATTTGAATTCTAATTTATTAAATTAAAAATAAAAAAATAAAAAATTATTTAATTAATCATATTTTAATTTATATATTCAACTTTAATTCTATCTTATAATAAACATTCAATCTATAAATTAAATATTTATATTTATTATATATTTGAGGTATTTTTGTATTTTAGGTATGTTAGTATGGTTTACTATTTGATAAAATTTTATTAAAGAATGATAAAAGGGGAAAAAAAGAAATAATAAATAAAATAATACAAAAAAAGAGGAAAAATAAAATAAAAATAAATTAAGGAATAGTGTTACGAGAGATTTTCACCATCTCCGTTTATGATTTTAGGTTCATTTATAATGATATGCCGTTTATATAAAAAAAAAATGTAAATAATATGATGTGAACATATTCGATTTTAATATTGCGATTCATCAAATAATGGACATGATATAAAAAAATCTCAGGATTTCATATCCTATCATATCCGGTCTTATCCCAATTAGAAACCTGGATGACCAAACGTAGCTTTATTGTATTCTTATCAAGGTGGATAAAACCTCAAATAGAGTATCCGAGGTTAAAGAGCATGATAATTTCTGTATTTAGATTCATGAAAAGAAAATAAAAATTTTATTTCTAGGAATAATGTTTAAGAACTCCAACATAGTCATTTGACAAGACAAAAGCCACATGGTGCGCGCGGGAGTTTTGAACCTCAAAGTCTTTCGAGGAAGATGACTCTTTTTTCGCCATCTAAAGCCAAATCGATTTTAATTGAAAGGACATTCTTTTCATTAAATATTTTAAGCATTCCATAACATTGAGAATAACGATTCACACTAATGCAATAAGAAGTAAGCCAAATATGGGCAGATGACAAAACTCGAGGCAGGGACGGACCGAAAGTTGTAGCTCCGCGAAGCCAACTTAACTTAGAAGTGATACTTAATACAAAAAACACTTATTGTAGCATTTGTAAGTGCATGAAAGAATACTCTCTGACTTTTCCGTCAACTACGGAAAAATACTGTCAAAAGTTTAAGGAATCTTGGAAAAATCATAGGGACTCCGAGTTGAGATCTGTAAGTTGTGAAAATTTTGGGTATTTCAAATTTGAAATAAATATCAAATGCGTAAACACAAAATTTAGAAAATGGAAAAATATTTAAAACAAGTAAAAATCAATTAGACACGAGACATCGATACGATCTAAAAATAGTTAGCAAGAAATTTGGAAAATAAACATTGCAATTATGGATAGCATGGAAAAGACTATGGATTTTTTAACTTGAGCATAATTCCCTTAAAATGCACCAACTTTATGTCAGATCCCAACCATATGAAAAAAAAAAAAAAAAAAATCTCGAGTCCCAATTTTGATCCAATTTTTTTTTTTTTTTTTTTTTTTTGTCTCATGATAAAGCATCAACTTTATGTTGGGTCTCAATTTTGACCCGAGTTTTTTTTGTCTCATAAAAAAGCATAAATTTTAGGCCGGATCCCAATTTAGGCCAAATGTTTTGTTTTCTCATAGAAAATCAGCTTTTAGTTGGTACCTAGATATGGTCCGTCAAGTTTTAGTTTAATGATATCTTAAAGATTTGATGTGTGTACTCGGTAGAAACATGACGGAAGCTCAGCAAAAGCAAGATTTGGTTATCAATTCAAGGTTGATGCTTTTTTATAAGATTACCAAAATTGAGACACGAACTAAAGTGGGTGTTTTTTCATGTGACAGAATTAAGTTTCATCTAATATTGAGACTTGGGATAAAATTGATGCGTTTTAAAGGAACTGCGCCTTTTAACTTCTTTGTGTGTGTATATATATATCCACCAATAAAAGTACGAAGAATCAACATTTCTTTATACTTTTTGATTTTCCAATTTTACCCTAAACACATCTCATCTAAAACGTTTCCACTTCCAATTACACCTTATCACATCTGAAAGTATATCCGTTCAAAATTTTCGATTGCCATTCCATGCTCAACACGTCTAATATAAAAATGTCGGTCTCCAATCTAAACCCTCAATTCAACTAATTTGATATATTACCCTCAATTCAACTAATCTCAATCTTACTAAAACACTACAAGCGACCTCGGTTTTTCCTTATTTTTATGATCTATATTAGAATATCCTCTGTTTTGGGGGAAGAAACAAGTCTTATGTAAAGAACCTTTTTTTCTTTTTTTCTTGCCAATCAAGATTTAAAAGATAATTTTTCAGATTTTAGGCACAATTAAAATTTAAATGCCGAAGTCCACTAGATCTGTAGATTTAAGGTCTCAACTCCATTAAACCCAAATCACCACCATATTCCCTGTTGTTTTGCTCGTCAATCATGGAAGCCTGCGATGGTCTTCCGGTCTCCCTCCTGAGAAAACCCCCGGTGTCTCCCCAGTTACTTCAAATGACATGCCTGCGAGGAAGCATTCGGAGAGTAAGGGGAGACTGGTAATTCGTCTCTCTTTGAAAAGCAACAAAGCCGACAACGACGGCAGTACTGCGCGCATCAACCCAAGTCCCGTGGAGAAAGACGAGGAGAAGAAAAAGGAGCCGTGGGATTTGAGACCTAGGAAGGACGCACGACCATGGCATCGCATTCCTGAGAGAGGCACAGCCGAAGAAATAAAGAGCAAGAAGGAGATTCCAGAGAGGATAAGGAAGCTTCCGGTGGCACTGTCGAGGGAAGAAATCGAAGAGGATTTGGCATTCTTGACGGATGGCAAGAGACTGAGAAAGATGCAGAAGATACCAAGAAGGGTGCATCCACAGAACGACGCCCTTTTCCCAGGTGCGCACTTGGGTTCGATTACGATCAAGAGTTACAGCGTCCTCTAACAGATGCGAGAGGACGAATTCGGGTTTGAACTGTTCGTTTCGCCACTATCACAATTGTTTTATGATCAACAATCAAGTCGCTAGGGCATAATAGATCTCTGCAAATACAGAAAATTGACCGATTCCAGATTGAGTTGCTTTTGCAATTGGGGTTGTATATTTTTTAAGTCGCTCTTCTTGACTTTGGACTTTGAGATTTTTGCGCCGAACATCAGAAGCTGTTTGATCTGTTCAGTTTCTATTTTTTTTTTTCCTTCCAATTCTATCCTTGTTGAGTCTGATTTGATATTTTTGCAACATCCGTTCATGGCAGGACTCCCCAATTTGTATATTTTACACAACCCAATTTTATTGAGCGGCAGTGGATACACAATTTTATTATGCATTTGTTTCACGGAAAAGAAACGATTTACTAAAAAATTTTCTAAAAATAATTATTTATCTTTTTTGAAAAATCAGTCAAAGAAAAGTATTTCATCTTCAACAACTACTTCAAGTTGTTGATCCTTCGTGAGATTAACGTTCTGGAGGAGAAGCTGCCTTAAATAAATTGGTTTTGTGTCGCAATTTTTTTTTTTTTTGTGGAGTTTTTTTTTTTTTTTTTTTTTTCGGGGGAGGGGTGGGGAGATGAGTGTTGCAATTGCCGATTAGGAAATATAGTGCTAGGATAAAAAAAAATTAACTATGGATACAATAGAGAACTAATTTAAATTAAACAAGGAGTGTTCAAAGAAACATGTGCGAGAATTCGGGTAACTGATTCCAAATACATAGTTGTTGCGCATCCGAACGATGACATTTGAGCAAATTACAAAAACGACCCCATCGTGGCCCTAAATTTTGCTCTCTCCTTCCTTTTCCCTGCGAAGTCCAAAGTGTCATCTCTTCTCTTTTTGTTTCTCCTCTCTCCATTTTACTTGATATTTGTATTGTTAATTTTTTTTCCTAACGCTCGAGTCAGGTGTGCATGAGAAGATGGCAATTTGCATCATGACAAAATGTATTTCCTCCATAGTCTCTCACCACATCGAGCTGACGTATTCCATCAAGCTAAACTTTTCATCGAACCACTTAAGGTGGAATCAATTAAGGTGGTGACCATTTAAGATGGGCTACCATGGCTTGGGCTATTAGGAACTTTGCCGCTATAAGCTCTGATACTAGTTGTAATGATCAATCTAATTCATTTGGGTTACATCATACTATGATTATTCAAGTGTAATCGAAGGTGGTGATAATTGAGACAGGTCTCTACTTGTAAAGAACATGACAAGTCCTATCTTATCCTAAGACTTGAGCCATCACGCTCTAAGGTCACTCGTATAATTTATACCGAAATTTGCTAGTTAATCAAATTAATGGACTAAATAAGTCAATTGGATTCAAATATCAAGGGCAAAATTGTAAAATTCAAGGTTATGTAGTTTTGGACAAGCAAGGAGTACAATACATGTTGAAGATAGAGAAGGCCGATGAATTTTCTCAATACAATCTTTTTAATGATAAAATAATGCCAAATTTTTTTCTAAAAAGAAGTGAAGTGAAATTCTCACGTGGCGTTTTTGTTCACCATGCTGATGTGCTCCCAGCCATTAAAACCTTGAAAATAGCCCCTCTCAAATTAGGTTTCCTCATAATTAGTAGACCTTATATAAAGAAACATGGCTATTTTTAAGCCCTTGTTTTTTCTTCTGCTTCCTCAAGTGAAGGACTATGCTTCTGTTTGTAAGGATATTTCATTAGACATTGATAATCAAGAGTTAGATCGGCCAAATAATATCACTCTAGCTGGCTATGTACTTGTGAAATCCCTCGTTCATCTTTCATCCTAAGTAATCGTCCTTGAATGGACAAAATCGACTCGGATACTATAGTAATCTCGCAGATCTCTAGGATCCTAGCTAGCTCGGCTTCTAGTTATTTTTAAATTTGAGTGGATAAAATCGACTCGGATACTTTATCAAAAACTTTTTTCCATTCATATGGGTTTATCTAGTCTAGAAGGAGGTACCAACCAAAGGATTATGATATATTATATTGCAACTTGATTCTTTCACGAGCTACCAAACAACATACAATCCCATGGAGTCATACAACAATACTCAACCGAACTCTTAACATTCTTTCACAGTCTACAAGAAAATCTGGCAGGCTTAGTCTCTTTGCTAATTATCAATGTTGTCTATTCTACCTTTCTATATTTCATAAAATTAGAGGTCCTTTTTTTTTTTTCCCCTCGTCAGGTAAGTTCCAACCCGCACGAAAGGCATAATGATTTGGGCACTGTATCGGAGAGAAACTCAATGAATTAGACATGTTTGTGAAGATGCAAACTACTTACACCTAGACAGAAAGACCCTATGAAGCTTTACTATTCCCTGGGATTGGCTTTGGGCCTTTCCTGTGCAGCTTAGGTGTAAGCTTTACTTACACCTAGGCCTCCTTTTGGGTGGCCCAAGCCATCAGTGAGAACCACTCTAGAAGAGCTAAAATTCTAACATTGTGTCAAGACCTACCGGCCAAGGGACAGTCTTAAGTAGACACTTAAGTATATAAATTTTAGGGATGATGGTTCTCTCTTCCATGAGGCCTATAATTATCCAATAGAAGTATTTAGTCTATTGAAACAACATATATGATCTATGCCTAAGCTTAATTTGATCTAAAAACATCGAAAATCAATGTTTCCTATTTATAAAATGGTGATAGAACTCTCAAGATAGTATCTAATGAAATACACTAATAAAAGTAGAAATCTCTCCTATTTGTATAAGGTATTAGATATTGATTATAAGATGGCTCTTGTGTGCAAAATAAATAAATAAATGTTGCATTAAATATATTTGAGCCCTTGGAAGACTAATTTAATTAGTTTAAAAAGATTAGTAATTAAAATAGACATGATTAGAAAAATATATACTATCGTCATATGGTGACTTCAGTAAGCAACATTTTATTGTGAATATATATTGTGTGCAGTAAGAAAAACTCATAAATATCTATTACTTTAATATACAGAATGAATTAAAAAGTAACATGCGCTCTTGGAATTTTCATGAAAACTTATTGGTACAAGTTTATAATAAGATGAAATATCCTTTCTTGGGCATATTCCGAGTAGCCAGATGAACCCTAAATTCTATGAAACAATTACTCAAATTGATGGGATTCGATAGTGCGACTTCTTTTTCAAATCATACTACATATCACGGAAAAAGTAACTGTTTTGATGTGGCTCATGTTATCTCAGATGATTTTTGACCACCTTAAATGGTGGATTTGCTTTTATATGAAGCCGTTACTCAACAAATCGCACAACATATCACAGAAAGTTAAGCTATAATCTTCATATTTATTTGCTATATTTTGCCTACCTTAAATGATGGATTTGCTCGAATCGAAAGGAAAATGGTTTGTTCAGAAATTGTCAAATTTTTTTTTTTGTTCGCCATATTGCAAACTCCTTGTATCATCAAATCCAATCGATGTCTCGAAGCCCCCACTATAAAAGGACATGAATTGCAATCGACTCTAATCACTGTTCTCACTGTTAAAGAGTCATTTTGTAACAATCTCTCTCTCCCTACCTCCCTCCCTCCCTCGCACCACATTCAATTTCTCAATGAAAAGGGGACAGAGAGTCGACCAAACCTCTCAGCCATTGGCAGGAATTTCGCCCCTAATGTTGATGATGAAGACAGGATCAATCGCAGAGATAATATAGAGGTGGAAGATGGTTTTGGTGGGTTCAGTAATAGTAGTCTGCCGTACGAGCAACACGGGTTATACATGCGCTCGAAATGTAAAAGGCGTTCAAGATGTGCCAACAGTGTGTAGCTCACCCTCCTTAACCATCTTCAAAGTGGTGCAGACTTAATCTCGTTCACGCTCTCAAACTCGTATTGAGAAACGAATGGTGCAAATTGCTGCGCAAAGTCTCGAATGCCCTTTCCCACCTGGGGCACGTGTACGACCTATATTTCTGGTGGGGAAGACGACGGATCCTCCCATTATAACGATCTTTTACCTACAAATCATCTTTGTAAATGATTGTATCGTCATCATCCACGTTCGGGAATGGAAACCCTTCTTCTCTCCATGCCTGGGTTCTCTATAAGTACAATTCTATTATTCCATGCTGAATATGGTCACTTTTTTTTTTTTTTTGGTCGTAAAAGAAATTGCATTCAAGATCACGGAATATTACATCCCGCAGCAAGTGCGTCCGCACAGAGGAGATCAAGCAAGAAAGAGGGGGGGCGCAATGGCCCAATTAACAGGTAGGGTTCCATTCCTATGGGCTTTTGCGGCCCAGTCGGCCGCAAAATTAGCCTCACGCCTGCAATGCTATTCTCGAAGGTGAGAGAAGCAGGGGAGGAGGGCGACGGCTTCAGCAAACAGGGGTCGAACCTCCCATGGCGTCGATCGGTGATCCAGCACGGCGGTAACCAACAAAGGAGAATATGGTCCTTTTATGTGATAGTAAAGTTGAATAAGTATTGGTATGCGTCAGAAATTATAGGTAGAGAAAAAGAACGGTGATTTTTTTTTTCAAATAATTTGTTAGTAACTACATTAATATATTCAACATTCTATGATAATTAGCATGAGTCATCAATGGGAAAATTGTTTAAAAAGTCTCAACGTATTACAATTTTACCAATTCAATTTTAAACATTTGAATTTTGTCATTTAAGTCATAAACATTTTCACGTTTTGTCAATCGAATTCATTTGATCAATTGTGACTAGAAATTTCTAACGTGAATGTCGAATGTCCTACACGGTATGATTGGTGCTAACAGAGACATCAAATTAGGGTTTTCTACAATCTAATGACTACCAAGTTAATTTCCCTCGTAAATTTGTACATCCTCATTTTTTTTCCACTTCACCAAAATAAGAAAATAATGGCAAAAATCGGAAAATTGCTTATCTACTATGCGCAGATACAATATGACTAGAATACCATCTTTTTGGGGAAACAAAAATAGAAGAACAAAAACAAACCGAGTTCTACTTTAAAACGCTTTGTTGTCTTGCCAATTAAGTTTTTAAAAAAGATACATGATTTTTCAGATTTTAAACAGAGCTTCGTGTGGAGTTGGGACTCTCATATGAACTAACCTAATCACCATCTTAATCCCTATTTTGTTTTGCTCATGAATCATCGAAGCTTGCGATGGTCTTCGGGTTTCTCCACCTGAGAAAACCTCCGGTGTTTCCCAGTTACTTCAAATGATATGTCTGCGAAGAAGCATTCGGAGAGTAAGCGGAGATTGGTAATTCGTATCCCTTTGAAAAGCAAAAAAGTCGACAACGACGGTAGTCCTGCGCGAATCAACCCAAGTCCAGTGGAGCAAGACGAGGAGAACAAAAAGGAGCCGTGGGGTTTGAGACCCAGAAAAGACGCACAGCCATGGCATCGCGTTCCTGAGAAAGACATGGCCGAAGAAACGAAGAGCGAGAAAAAGATTCCAGAGAGGATAAGGAAGTTTCCGGTGGCGCTGTCGGGGGAAGAAATCGAAGAGGATCTGGCATTCTTGACGGGTGACAAGAGACTGAGAAAGATGCAGAAGAGACCGAGGAGGGTGCATCAACATGACAGCGTCCTTTTCCCAGGTGCGCACTTGGGTTCGATTATGATCGAGTAACAACGTCCACCGACAGATGCGAGAAGACGAATTCAGGATTGAACTGTTCGTTTTGCCGCTGTCGCGACTGTTTTATGATCATCAATCGAGTCGCTAGGGCATGATAGATCTCTGTAGATAGAACAATTGACCAATTCCAGATTAAGTTGCTTTATGAATTTGGGATTGTATATTTTTCGAGTCGCTCTTCTTGATTTTGTTGGAGGTCGAGATTTTTGCGCTGAACATCAGAAGCTGTTTGATCTGTTCAGTTTCTATTTTCTTTCTTCCAGTTCTATTCTTGATTCATCTGATTTGATATCTTTGCTGATTCTACACCCGCTTTCCCCATTTTGGAGATTTTACCCAGCCCAATTTTATTGGGCGACAGTGGATACACAATTTTTTTTCCGCGTTTGTTTCAAGGAACAAAAACAAAATTCAGAAAATAGATTTATAAACATAATTATTTTATGTATTTTGGAAAAATTAGTCAAAAGAAAATATTTTTATTATCAACAAATAATCTATGCTTAAACATTTCTGTTGATGATTAAAATTTAATTCATTACTTTTTAAAGCAAATTATTATTAAGGAGATAGTTTTTAAATTGTTGATTCTCCGTGAAATTAACATACCATATAAGAAGTTGCCTTAAATAAAGTGATAGTGTGTTGCGAATTTTGATTTGTTTTTGGGGGAAAGAGTGTTGCAATTACCGATTAGGAAATATATTCCGATTATATGAATATAATGTTTCCTTTCGACAAAAAAAAAAAAAAAAAAAAAAAAAAAAAAAACCTTTAAATTGAACAAGGAGCATTCAAAGATAAGAATCATGTGCGTGAATTGGGGTAATCTGGGCGCGTTTGGTAACGATTCTGTTCCAAGAACAAATTCTTATTAGAAATGATTATTTTTTATTCTGTTCCCAGGAACTGATTCTGAGTAAAAGAATGCGTTTGGTAACTGTACAAAATTTCTGATTCTGGAATAGAATTGTGTTTGGTACTATGTTCATTGATTCTGTTCCAAATCAATTTATTTTAATTTTTAAATAATTTTTATAATTTTTTCCCTTTTTTTCCTTTATTCTTTTATTTTTTATTTTTTATTTTATTTTTTCTCCTATTCTAATTCTTTTTCAGGCCGATTGCCGGCCCTCGGTGAGGCCGGCCCTCGTCGGCTCGGCCTCGCCGCAGCTGGGCAAGGCCCGCCCGGCCACCGACGGGGTTGGGTGAGCCTTGTCGATGGCTAGGCTTGCCTTCGACAAGCTCGTCGACCTTGCCCTAACCTGGCGAGCCTCCGGCGAGCTCGTTGGACCGGTCACCGGCGACCGGCGGCGTTGGACGTTGGCGGGCAGCGATGGCGGGATGGTGGTCAATGAAAAAGAAGAAAAGAGAAGAAGAAGAAGAAGAGTTTTGATTCTCAATTTTGTTCTCGGAATAAGAATCGACTTTTTTTTATTCTTGATTCTCGTCCCAAACTGATTCTGGGAACAAATTTGTTCCGGGGAACAAAAATTTTACCAAACGCGATTCTCGTCCCAAACTGATTATGGGAATAAAAAATCAGAATCTGGCATTATTGGGATGGTTACCAAACAGGCCATAACTGATTCCAAATATGCAATTGTTGCCCATCAAACAATGACCTTCGATCAAATTACAAAAATGCCCCTATCACATCAGACCGAAGTGTCGCCACCAGAAAAAGCCCAAGGCTCAAAATCTTTTGCTCTCTGCTTCCTTTTCCCGGCAAAGCGCAAGGTGTCATCTCTTCTCCTTTTTTATTTCTCCTCATTAGAGTTTACTTGATATTTTAAAAATATTTTTAAAAAAGATATTCATATTTTTTTGAAAAAATTAGTCAAAGAAAAATCTTTGCATTATCATTATCAACAACTATCTCAAACATTTTCGTTGATGGTAAGACATTATTCGTTAATTTATTTTTGTAAGCAAATCATCATTATGAAGATGTTTTTCAAATAATTAATTCTCTGTAAACTAACATACTGTACAAGAAGCTACCTTAAATAAACTGGTCGTGTGTTGCAATTTTTTTGGGGAGGGGGAAGGGTGTTTCAATTATAGATTATGAAATATAGTGTAGGATAAAATATTTAATACATTAGAGAACTAATTTAAATTGAACAAGGAGTGTTCAAAGAAATGTGTGCGAGAATTAGGTTTAGTAAGCGATTTCAAATACGTAGTTGTTGCCCATCCAACAATGACCTTCGACCAAATTACAAAAATGCCCCTATCACATCAGGCCACTAAGCTAAACTTATGGTTAAGAATCCATAGTCATCTTGACGAAATCAAGGCAAACTTATGGTTAAATCCATGGTCATCTTGACCAAATCAAGGCAAAAACTCAAAAAGGATTTCCTCTCTCTCTCTCTCCCTCCATTTTACATGATATTTCTATTGTTAAATTATTCTTAATGCTGGAGTCAGATGTCCATGAGAAGGTGGCAAATTTCGTCATGACAAGATGTATCCTTTCCATAGTCTCTCAATACATGAGCCGACCTATTCCATTAAGCTAAACCTTCCAAAGGAGTACTTAAGGTGGAATCAACTAAGATGTTGACCATTTGAGATGAGCTATTGTCAATTGGAAGCATTAGGAACTTCATCACTTAGGGCACCAATACCAATTGTAATGACCCAATCTAATTCACTTGATTAAATTGTACAACGGTTACTCAAGTATAATTTAACATGGTGAATATGGAGACGAGTCTCTACTTAGAAAGGACATCACGAGTCCTTTATTATCCGAAGACTTGGGCCATCACACTCGTAGGCACTCGTACAATTTACGGTTCAATTTGGTAGTTAAATACATATATGGGCTGTATAAGTCAACTAATATTCCAAAATAGCAAGAGCAAAATTGTAAAATTCTAGGCCATTTAATTTCTGATAAGTAAGGAGTACCATACATGGCGAAAATAGAGATGGCCGGCAAATTTTCTCAACGCAAACTTTTTAAAAAATATATAGTGGCATATAAAAATCGATATATAATGTCAATTTTTTTTTTTTCCCTAAAAAGAAGTAAAGTGAAATTCCCTCGTGGCGGTTTTGGTCACCATGCTGATGTGCTCCCAGCTATTAACACCGTGAAAATTACCCCTCTCAAGTTAGGAGTAGGACCTCATATAAAGAACCGTGGCTATTTTTAAGCGCTTGTTATTCTTCCGCGTCCTCAAGTGAAGGACTATGCTTCGATCTGTAAGGATGATTTCATTAGCTAATCAAGAGCTAGATCGGCCGGATAATATCACTCTAGCTGGCATTTTCTGCATGACGTTGAAATAATCGTCCTTGAATGGACAGTCTACTGTAGTAATCTCGGAGATCTCTAGGATGTCAGCCGACTAGGCTTCAGGTTATTTGTAATGGGCAGTGATGCAGTGACTTAAATGGGTGTCGGGAAATTAGACTATGCATAACTCCGTACCTTAATAAGGCACCATGTCAATTTCATGAAATCTTGCTTCGTTTTCGTTTTCGTTTTCCATTCCATGCTCTTTGGAAAGGAGCAAAAATATCCTTCCTGTAAATGGGGATTGCCAACGTCCTGTTTCTTTTCCATTTCCATGCCGTAAAGCACACCCTATATAGGCAACTCCAAGCCGATAAAATACCCAACTAATGTAATGGATTAGATGAGACCTTAAGTGAAAAATGGACAAATGAAAACACTGAAGGCCCTTCTCTAAAATTTGTATGTCACTTATAAACAATTAATTTTCAATGACATTAGTACTGGAGTCTAGTTAAGTTTAGAAGCTAACAAACAGTAAATGACTTAAAAAGAAAATCAGAAGAAAAACCTAGGCCTATACTAAAGAAAGATATGACAACCTCCACCATGGTGCTCCCCTGACCATGCAGACGTCACCATAGTTCTCCTTTATCGCGCTGGTCACCGGAGATCGATCAATGGGGGGGATGGAGTGGAAGGTACTGCAATGAGAGCGATTTATTCACTTCGTTTTATTTTTTCATTTGAGTGGATAAAATCGACTCAGATACTTCATTGACGACTTTTCCATTCATATGGATTTGTCTAGTCTAGAAGGCAGTACCAACCAAAAAATTATGAGATAATACGGCAACTTGATTCTTTTATGAGCTACCAAACAGCGCACAATCCCACGAGACCACGCCACAATACTCAACCAAACTCTTCGCATTCTTTCATAATCTACAAGAAAATCTGGTAGGCCTAATCTCTTTGCTAATTATCAGTATTGTCTATTCTACCATTCTATTTTTTCATAAACTTAGAGTTCGTTATTGATATTTTGAGATACATAAGTTTTATGGATGATCGTTATTTCTTCCACGAGGCCTATAATTATCCTATTGAAGTATCTATCCTATTGAAACAACATATATAATTTATGCTTAAACTTAAATTGATCTAAAAACATTGAAAATTAATTTTTCCTATTTATAAAGTGGTGATAAAACTCTCAAGATAGTATCTAATGAAAGACACTGATAAAAATAGAATTTTCTCCTCTTTGTATAAGGTATGAGTTTTTGATTATTAGGTAACACTTGAGTGCGCAAAATAAACAAATGTTGCATCAAACATATTTGAGCCCTTGGAAGACTAATTTAATTAGCTAAAAAAGAGTAGTAATTAAAATTGACATGATTAGAAAAATATATACTATCGTTATATGGTGACTTCAGTAAGCAACATTTTACTGTGAATATATATCGTGTGCAATAAGAACAACTCATAAATTTCTAATTACTTTAATATACAAAATGAAATAAAAAGTAAAACATCTCTTGGAATTTTCATGAGAAATTGTGGGTGCAAGTTTATGATAAGAATTTTTTTTTAAATCCTTTCTTGGGCATATTCCGAGCAGTCGGATGAACCCTAAATTATATGAAACAATTGCTCAAATCGATGGGATGCGATGGGATGAGTTCTTTTACAAATCATACTACATATCATGGAAAGTAAATGCATTGACCCAGCCATTGTTATCGCATACGATTTTTTGACCTACCCAAAGTGGTGGGGGTCACTTTTATTTAAAGCCATTACCCAGCAAATTGTACAATATATCATCACGGAAATGTAAGCTACAATCTTCATATTTATTGCGATTTTTTACCTACCTTAAACGATCGATTTGCTCAAATCAGGAAGAAAATTGATTGTCTAGAAATTGTAAAACTTTTTTGCTTTATCAATATGGCCAACTCCTTGTATCATCAAATCCTTTTGAGGCCCCAAACCCCCGACTACAAACGGACATGAATTCCAACCGGCTCTAATCACTGTTCTCTCTCTCTCTCCCTCACACACCACATTCGATTTCTCAATGTAAAAGGGAAAGGGAAGTTGACCTAACCTCTCAGCCATTGGCGGGAATTTCGGCCCTTATGTTGATGATGAAGACAGGTTCAATCGCAGAGATGATCTAGAGGTGAAAGATGGTTTTGATGGTTTCACTAATAATAGTCTGCCATACTAGCAACATGGGTTGTACATGCACTCGAGATGCAAAAGGGCGTTCAAGATGTGCCACTAGTTTTCTCATCCTCCTTAACCATCTTCAAATGGGTGTAGACTTGATCTCGTTCACGCTCTTAAACTTGTATTGAGAAACGAATGGTGCAAATTGCTATGTAAGTCCTTAATGCCCTTCGCACCTGGGGCACGTGTACGACCTTTATTTCTAGTGGGGAAGACTATGGATCCTCCCATTATAACGATCTTTTACCGACAAATCATCTTTGTAAATGATTGTATCATCATCCATGTTAGGGTATCGGAACCCTACTTCTCTCCGTGCTTGAGTTCTCTATAAGCACAATTCTGTTATATCATGCTCGGAACGTGGTCCTTTTATGTGATGGTAAATTTGAATAAGTATTGGCATGCGTCAGAAACTATAGGAAGAGAAAAAGAACGGTGATCTTTTTTATCAAATAATTTGTTAGTAACTAACCTACATAAGATATTCAACTTTCCATAATAATTAGCATAAGTCATCAATGGGAAAATTGTTTAAAAAATCCTAACATATTACAGTTTTACCTATTCAATTTTAAATTTTTAAATTTTGTCAATTAAATCCTAAATATTTTTACATTTTACTAATTGAGTTTATCTGGCCAATTTTAACTAAAAATTATTGATGTGGATGTCAAAAATTCTACATGCTATAGCCTGCACTACGTGGACATCAAATTAGGGTTTTTTACAATCTAATCACTGCCTGAGTTAATTTCCCTTGTAACTTGGCAGATCCTTTTTTTTTTTTTTGGGCCAGTTCACCAAAATGAGAAAATAATTGCAAAAATTGGAAAAATGCTTATTTACTATGCGCAGATAGTTAATTACTAGAATACCCTCTTTTTGGAAAAAAAAAAAAAAAGAAGAAGAAAGAACAAAAACAAACCGAGATTTACTTTAAAACATTTTGTCGTCTTGCCAATTAACTTTTAAAAACAGATACATGATTTTTCAGATTTTAAACATATTTAAAACTTCATAGCGGAAATCTACTAGAGTTTCGTGTGGAGTTGGGACTCTCATATGAACTAACCCTAACCGCCATCTTAATCCCTATTTTGTTTTGCCCGTCAATCATGGAAACTTGCGATGGTCTTCCGGTTTCTCCTCCCGGGAAAATGCCCGCTGTTTCCCCAGTTACTTCAAATGATACGTCTGCGAAGAAGCATTCAGAGTGTAAAGGGAGATCGGTAATTCGTATCCTTTTGAAAAGCAAAAACGCCAGCAACGACAGTAGTACTGCGCGAATCAACCCAAGTCCAGTGGAGAAAGACAAGGAGAAGAAAAAGGAGCCGTGATTTGAGACCCAGAGAGGACACAAGGACATGGCATCGGATTCCTGAGAGAGACGTGGCCGAAGAAACGAAGGGCGAGAAGGAGATTCCAATGAGTATAAGCAAGTTTCAGGTGGCGCTTTCGAGTAAAGAAATCAAAGAGGATCTGGCATTCTCGACGGGTGGTAAGAGACTGAGAAAGATGCAGAAAAGACCAAGGAGTGCATCAACATGACGACAACCTTGTCCCAGGTGTGCATTTGGGTTCAATCACGATCAAGAGTTACAGCGCCCACTTAACAGTTGCGAGAGGAAGGATTTAGGTTTGAACTGTTCGTTTTGCCGCTTTCACGACTGCTTTATGATCATCAATCAAGTCGCTAGGACATGATAGATCTCAGTAAATATAACAATTGACCAATTAAGTGTGCCACTTTGGCGATCACAACTCAATTGAATCCTTGAAACTTTCTCATACTAGGGATATAAACTTTACTTCTCACATACACCATATACATGTGATTTTAACTTTAGTGATAGAGGCAATATATTACTAAAATCACATATTATGCTAATTACATTACTTTATTCATTAATAAAAATACAAGAAAAATACAAGAAAAATACGCGAAAATATACTAAAAATACATGTATTTAGGGTTTTGTATGTATTTTCACATTCATAAAATCATCAAACATGTAAAATAAATACACCACAACATAAAAAATGGTCATACAAACCTGTAGCCTCCAACCAAGTGCCAATTAGAGCCTTCACGCGCCCGCACGCGTCGCCTAAGTGCGCAGCGCGTGGAGCTCATGCTCGAGCGTATTGGCCCCTTAAATCTAGTCCGACCGATAGTAGTCTGACTAGTCCTGGCTCGATCGCCAGTCCAATCGTTCGGTCCACGATTGATCGTGTTGGGTCGGATCAATGGGTCGAGTCGGGTCCGTATTGGGTCGAGTTGAGTCGGGTTGGGCGCGTATTAGGTCGGGTTGAGTCAAGCCGCAGGGTCGCTGACGTCATTGTGACGTCAGCCCCTCTCACGTGCATCGCATGCGCGGCCGGCGCCCCACACATAAGGGCGCGTGACTGCGTGTGCTCGACACCCTAGCGACGCGTGGCCGCACGTGGGGGCGCGTGGGGCCTCCCCTGGTGACGCACCACCCGCGGTTTTGCTTGTCTCGATGAGCCCAGTCCGAATTTATATTTAAATTTTATTTTTATTGAACAAAAAGACACGAGAATCACAAAAATATGGTGAAAATGCTATACATTCGAGTTCTAGGTTGTGGCTACTCTGATACCACATGTAAGAGGCAAAACGTGCAATCCTATGATCTTCATAACCAGAACAAGAATGTAGATGATCAAGTAGAAAGATTAACACACCTGTTTTAGAATCCATCGTTCTTGATGCGGAACCAGAAAAGCGATGATCCACGCACAAGTCCTTTTCCTCTATTGTCTTCTGTATCATTGGCTCAATGAGACGTTCCCCATTACTCTTTAGTGCTAGGTAAACGCTCCTTTTGTGAGGATACTTGTGAAAATTCGGGTTAGATGAGAGACTTGATCACTATTTATAGAGTTTCTAATTAGACTCTCTCATTACAGGTCAGGCTCAACTCGGCCCACACTAGCTAGCCCCATATTGGACTAATTAAGAAATATTCTATCTCACCTTAGACCAACCCCGTAAAACGGTAAATTACAAAATCAATTAATGTAGTCCACGTTAGAAAAACTCTTACGAGTATATGTCCCTTGTTTCCTACGTTAGTGCCGTTGCCAGTGTTATGTAGGCTAGGGTTTGCACTAGGCCAATTATTTTGCATGATGCTAGTGTTATTATTGGTAACTTGAGGAGGCTGGCTGGTTTTCTGGAGTGTCCGTTCAGTGAAGAAGAGCTGAGAGAAGGGACGGTGGACGAAATACTGAGGCTTTGTAGCTTTGACAATTTGAGCGAGCTGGAGGTGAACAAGAGCGGCAAGTTGGCTTCAGTGGAAGAGAACAAGGCTTTCTTTAGGAGAGGCGAGGTTGGAGATTGGGTAAATTACTTGAGTGCAGACATGGCCGAGAGGATTGACCGCGTCGTGGAAGAGAAGCTGCATTGCTTTGGGTTGAAGCTCTGGGTGTGGGTGTGCGAGTGCGTGTGTTTGATAATAAAGAAATAGATGTAAGCATGTTGGGAAGGTCAATGACCAGTTGGCTGCTGAAAGAGTTGTCCTCATGATATTACGTGAAAGATCTCGGTGTGGTTTGCCAATCGTGGCTTCCTCCCCCTTATTGAGAAGCTCCAAGTTTGTGATTTATCTTTATGGCATACTCCGCATTTGGAAATGTTCTTTGGCCCTCACGTTTAGTTGGCTGGAAACCTTAAAGGAATCCATTTGATCCAAACTGTTTAGCCGACAGTCATCAGCCTACCAACATAATTGCGATGCCTGATCTATTCTAGATTCGACATTCATCGTGATTCACCACTTAGGGAAAGGAAACTATAGTATATTTGGGAGGAGTATAAAGATTTATTGAGTATCTCTTATTACGAAATTATCAACTTTTTCTGGGTTTCAAATTTCAATTATAAGCGAATTGTCCCCTCCTTCCAAATAAGTTTCGAATCTACAACATCACGAGTTATCACATCTTTAATTTTAATTTCAAACTCTAATCCCAAAATATTCCATCAAAAGCGTGGCCGTGTCACTTTAATTAGCATGAATTACAATTAAAATAGCATATCTAATGGGCAAAAATATGTAAATAGATAAGATGAAAATAAAATCCCCAATTCTAAATGATGGTTTCCTCATCCATAAATTGTAAAAATCAAAACCTTTATATTTTATTCCTCTATAAATGGGTGGGTTAGATCGGGTTTGGGTCGAGTCATAAAGGATCGAACCCAAATCGACCCATTTAACTTGTTTATGACCCATTTATCATAATACATAATTTTTTATCCATATCCGACCCGACCCATTCTCAATCCATATCTGGACCATTCAATTAAGCCTAAGAAAGCTCATTTCTTACAATATTTAAAAAAAAAAAAAAAAAAAACATTGGTATTGCTAAAATACTTTCATGCAATACAAATTTAGTGGACAATTTTTATAATTTTTTTTTTTTTTTTTTTTTTTTAAAATAAGCCTTCGTTTGTTTCTTAAATGTTTTCCAAGAATTATTTTTTTAGGAAGATTACAATATTTTTTGGTTTTTGCCTCAAATTTGAAAATAAATTAGGATTTTTTTTTTATGTGGTATACAAGTATGATTAATTTTTCCTCCTTGACTCCTTTTAATATTTTTATTTTTTAAAAAATCGAATTTTTAATTATTTTTAATTTTTTAAAATCTAATTTTTAATTATTTTTTTTTCTCTTTTCTTCTTCTTCGGCCAGCCACCAGCCACAACAATAGCCGACGACCAGTCATAGGCAAGCTCGAGGCTCGCCAAACCGGTGAGGCTTGAGCCTCGCCGCTTGTCGATGAGGCCTCGGCCTTGCCCAATCAACAAGATCGAGCTCTCCCAATGCCAATAAGCTTGAGTCTAGCCCAATCGACGAGACTCGAGTCTCACCAGAAAGAATTCGGTGAGGCTTGAGCCTCGCCAATCATCGGCAACCTCGAGCTCGCGAACCTTCGCTTGGCCAATCGTCGGCCCTCGCTTGGTTGATCACCAGCCCTCGCCATGCTAGCCACCGACTAAGAACTACTAAGGAGGAAGAAGAAAGAAAAAGAAAAAGAAAAATGAAATATAAAAATAATTGTAATTTTGATTTTTATAAATATATATATATATATATATATATATATATATATTTATAAAGTTAAAGCGGGAAAAAGAGAGTGTGAGGCTTGGGTTGAAAATGGGTTCTATGTCCAACCCATTTATGACCCATTTATCTTAAACTTTTAATTTTTAAACTCATTTAATTGGTCTCTTTGAAATGTAAATGATTAATATATGATCCATTTATGATTTAAATGAGTCATTTATTGGTTTAAGATCCATTTTGACACCTCATGCTAAGGTTTTGTCCATTGTTTTATAGCACAGGTAGATTGGACTAAAATAGTAACGGCCATAACAATTATTACTCAAGCAAAATTGGTTTAGAGTTTTTGACTGAATATTTTACTTTAAATGAAAGACGCAAAGAAAAGAAAAGCACTCAAATTGCGTTTGTCATAAGCTTTGGGAGAACATTCATTTAACATTATATTCTCTTAAATATTAGCTTATGCGCATTCATTATGTCTTTCTTCGTATTATATTTTCTTGTGAAAAACTACAAGTTTTATAACGTTATATACACGCCTTGTAGGGCAGTTGGTTCAGTATTTTAAAAATCCATTGGGCAAATACAAAACAGTTTGGCCTAAAGGACTTTGGATAAATGTAAAGACCGTTTAGTAAATTACACTTTGAGAGACAATTTTGAGAGAAATGTCATTTGATAGAAAACACATTTGAAAAGCCCATTGGTGATTAACATTATTTTTTTTAATTATTATTTGTTTAAAATTGAAAAGAATCAAATATATATAATTAAAAAAAAAAGGATCAAACCTCACCAGTTCGGCAAAGGGCCACGGTCACTGGCAAGCTAGATCTGGCGTCAACAGCTATCGACATTGAATGACCTTTGATGAGGGTTGCGCGACCCTAGTGAAGGTTGCTGAAGGTCGCCCGAGGTTGGGCAACCCAAGCGGTGCGCAACTTATGTGACCGCTACCTGGGTCTCGCGGCCTCAGGTGGCCCTCACGTAAGTCTCACAAGGGTCAAGACCTAGGCGGCAGTCACCTAGGTCAGGTCGTGCGACCTCAATCGACAATCGCCGGCGCTAGATTACCAGCCGTTGCCGTTTCTCCTTTGGTTAGGTTTTCCATAAATGTTTATTTTGAGTCCTTACCTAACAAGTACTAGTTTATGTACCCACGTGATGCACGAGCTGTTCCAAGTTTTCATGTCTTAATTTACGTCCATAGTAACTTGGGGAAACAATATTAAATCTAGTATATAGCCGATGCGGCGAATATTCATGAAAGCGAAGAGGTTTGGTTGGAAAGATCCACAACCACCCCCGCCAAAACGTGCAAAGCATTTGAAAGTGCCGTCGTGCAGGACCCAGCCTTCTTTCTTCAAATTTGGGAACCGGGTGAAGATGCTTCTTTCGGTCTCGGCCACCCATTTGCATATACAGATTCACTTATCAGTTCTGACTAGGCATTTTTCACGATATGTCATTAATACCAAGTACAAAATAAACATAAAAGAGTACAAAATATCATGAAATGTCACGCATCTTTTAGATTACGTTATGATTAAGCATCAAAATGGAAAAGTACCCGGTACGATAGTGTACCATATACTTCGTCTAGTGTTCTGCACATTTGTGAACTAGAACACATTACTCAACCATATTTTTTAAACAGTGAAGTTGATTATTTACGAGTCCAAACAAGAAAGTTAATATCTCAAAATTACAGACACACTCAAATATTTTAATGCAGATGAGGGTCCTGGTCCAAAATCACTTATTTAACAGAAGTTTAGGGATTGTAATGTCGAATCTAAAGGTCAAGGGCTCAATTGCATCAACGATCAAACATTAGCATATTGTGAATGTAAATTTTCGCATTGAAAAAGGTAATTGCCATTTTTTGCACCAGAGAACCATAAATCCATTAAATGCCCAATACTAATCTTTAAGAAAAACCCAATAACATGCAAGTTGAAATCATAACAGCTGGCCCTGCATGAAGTTGTTAATGCTTGGGTGGTGAGAGGAATCGAACATGTTTTATACATCTAATCTACGCCAATTTCTATCTTCAATGACTAAGCCAACCACATCGGTTGTATATAATTTGTAACGACTCATTTACAAATATAGTATCTGTTGGAGGTTATGGGTTTGAGAGAGAAGAAGCGGTTTCTTGAAGTATTACACCAAGAGACGTCAAGTTTGGAACGCTCAACAGTGTTACCTCCAGCGTAGGGAAACCCTAGAGTTTATATATGTAAGCTATTGGGCTCTGGCCCATATGGACCCAAATAAGTGTGCTTCTACCTATTGGGCTTGTATGTGAACATATTATTTTTAGATTATATTAACAATATATCCAACAATCTCCTCCTATGTTCACCATACAACACAATCCAATAAGGTAGTCAGTGTGATGTTCAATCAAACATGAATCATCCACATTCAGTCCAAGACAATTAACTCGGATCTGTCAAATCCCCACATACTTAAAATGATATATATTCATTCATCAAGTAGGTCATCTTAGTAAGGATCCCACTCATTAAGCTCTCCTCCATCTCTACCATCCCTTGTAGAATGTCAAATATGAATTTCATATTATCGTGAATTCAATCATTTGAATAAAACTTAGCAACATTCCATCAAGCAGAGAATAACATATATTGATGTCATAAAGCATCATAATATCATGTCATAAGCATCAATCCAGTTTCATATATAATGAACAAGACTTAAACAATGTGATTTACAAAGAGCCATCAACTTAAGTTTATTTGTAGGAGAATAACTATTGTCTAGTTTCAAAGAACATGACCAATAGTCAAGTCACCTACAATAACCTAGTCATGTAATATCAAGTTTCAATTAAGAACAAGACCTGCGGGCTTATTAAGTAAACAATTGTTTCTATGTTTCAATTAGGAATGTCACAGTTACTGATTCCTTAAAGTCAAATAATCTAACATCAAGTTTGGAATGAGATCATTTAACCAAAAAAGGATAGTCCAACTTAGTTGAATTGTATCATCAAGTTTGGAATGACACAATTTTCCTCGATAGAACATTTGAATTAGGTTAAAGTTATCTTCATCAAGTTTGGAATGAGACAACTCACCCTTTTCAAATTAGTCAGCAACTGTGAACATCGATGAAACATATATACTGTGCTTATCATTGTAGCCAATAAAGGAAGATTCGATAATTCAAAACACACACTTAGAAGGTAAGTAAATGGTAGTTAAGACTTGCCTATATAGTCTTTAACCCCAATTCCCCCACTGTTTTGAATAATCGATCTTTAGGCATACCTTTGGTGAGAGTATCGGCTATGTTATCCTTCGATCTCACATCGATCAAGGTGATAACCCATTGTTCTCTCGATAATTCAACAACGCATGTCTCGAGTCTCACATGTCTTCTCTTTGAATTAAAGAGAGTATTATTGACGACTTGGACAGCTGCTTGATTATCACGGAATAGGCTCAAAGAATTAATCTTTAGTCGAGTCAAAGGAATATCCATAATCAGATTCTTTATCCACTCTGCCTCTTCGCCGGCTGAGGCTAAAGCAAAAAATTCTGATTCCATAGACGACAATGCAATACAAGTCTGTCGTTTGGATTTCCATGTAATAGCAGCTCCACCCAAAGTGAATACATATCCACTAGTGGACTTACTACTTCCAATATCTAAACACCATGAGGCATCAGAATATCCATCCACAGTTGGAGGATAACCAGAATAATAGAGAGCATAATCTTTAGTACGTTTAAGATATCTCATCAGCCTATCAAGGGCATCCCAATGCTCTTTACTAGGATTACTAGTAAAACGACTCAGCATATCAACTGTAAAGGTTATGTCAAGTCTAGTGCAACTCATAGCATACATGAGACTACCAAGCAGTTTCGAGTATTTTAACTGATCAACGCTGGTCCTTTCATTAGGACTCAGTCTGTTATTATAATCACATGGTGTCTCACTCGGTTTACACTTATCGTATCCCCAAGTAGAAAGTAGCTGCTCAATATAATGAGTCTGGCTAAGGGAGATAACTTGCCGTTTAAAGCTTACTTTCATACCAAGAATAGTATTAGCAATACCAAGATCTTTCATGTCAAATTCTTTAGCTAAAGTAGCTTTCATGTCACTCACTACAGAATGATCGGAACCAAGAATTAACATGTCATCAACATACAAGCAAATGATGACTATATTATTTGACATAGAACGATGGTAAAGGCATTTATCTGAATAACTAGACGAAAGCCATAACTCTTTACCACTTTGTCAAATTTAAGATGCCACATCTTAGGTGCTTGTTTAAGACCATACAATGATTTATTCAATTTACAAACTTTGTCCTCAAGATCTTTCATAACATATCCTTCCGGTTGTTCCATGTAAATTTCCTCATTTAACTCCCCATTTAAGAAAGCTGTTTTTACATCCATTTGATGCACTACAAAGTGTTCAATAGATGCTAAGACAAGAAGAATTCGTATAGTTGATAGATGACACACAGGTGAATAAACATCAAAATAGTCTATTCCACTCTGTTGTTTATAGCCTTTAGCTACTAAACGTGCTTTGTATCTGGCTATTGATTCATCACTATTCAGTTTCTTCTTCAACACCCATTTACAGCCTATAACTTTAGCCCCTTTTGGCAAGTTTACTAGCTGCCAAGTGTGGTTCTGCAGCAGAGAGCTCATTTCATCATCTATGGCTTCTACCCACAGTAGAGATTCCCTAGATCTCATTGCTTCCTGATAGGAGAATGGATCATCCTCAAGATGGTAAGCAACAAAATCCTCACCAAAACTTTTGGGAATTCTCTTTCTTATAGATACTCTTACTAGAATTGGTTCAATAGCCAATTGTGTGGAATTAGTGTCAGAAGGGCCTGCTTCAGATTCTACAGGAGATTCTGAAATCATATATGTAGATCCAGAAACATTCAAGCATTGATCTTTGAGAAACTTATTTTCGAAGAACACTGCATCTCTAGATTCTATCACTGTGTTAGTAGATAGATCTAAAAACATATTTGCAGCACTATCTTCTGCACTATCTAGATATACACAAAATAGAAATAACAAGTTAATCCATAATAATAACAAGTTAATCCTAATATCATTTTTTCAAATTGTTCCTCATGTTCTCAAATTCAACTAACTGAGAGATGATGCTTGAATTCATAGTGAATTTAAAATCAAAGAATTTCTCCGCTAAGAGAGTTTTAGATAGCCCCTCTTGTTTTTGGAACTGAGCGTTCAAGTGATCCCATATCTCTTTCGCCGTCTTATACTCACTATAAGTCATAGACATATTAGGATTTAGAGAGTTCAACAAATAATCTCTACAAAAATCATCATCTTTGTTCCATCGATATTCATCAACATCTTCAATGGTAGATGCAAAATCGCTCAATACAGTATAGAATATGTCACGTTCTTTCATGCCAAATTGAACATGTAATTTCCAGCCATGAAATTCAGTAACATCAAACAATTGAAGCTTCATAATATCATAGGAACTATGCTTTGTCATTTTAATCAGAGCAAAGTATTAGAAAGAGTGCACCTTGGAGTCCTCAGAGCCACAAAGTCGAATAACTCTCCTAACCTTGATCAAACTGCTCTGTAAAGATGGAATTTGCCAAAACAAACCCTAAAAACAGATTTGGAGTGCCCAAAAACCTTAAGATGGACTGCCCTTGTCGCTAAAACTTGCTGGAAATTTCCGCCCCCGAAATTCGCTAGAAATCCCGAAATTCGCTAGAAATTCAGATGGAAACTTCAGGTTGCCGTAACTTCTCCGTCCGACCTCCGATCGACGCGAGTGACCACTCAAAACGTTCGTATCGACGAGTAGAACAAAGCCCAAGTGGTTTCACCCTCTAAAATTGCCTATAATTTTTGGGTTTTTGAATCAAAGATTTCGGTCACCCGAATCTTCAAACTCAAATCTCGGCCAATACCACCGTCGAAATCGAAAGTAAAATACACCCGTGAGTTTGTCTTGACGAAATCTTCAAGAAGACACCTTTCTCGCTCAAATCCAACACACGATAATAATACTTCAAGATTGTTGGAGGTTATGGGTTTGAGAGAGAAGAAGCGGTTTCTTGAAGTATTACACCAAGAGACGTCAAGTTTGGAACGCTCAACAGTGTTACATCCAGCGTAGGGAAACCCTAGAGTTTATATATGTAAGCTATTGGGCTCTGGCCCATATGGACCCAAATAAGTGTGCTTCTACCTATTGGGCTTGTATGTGAACATATTATTTTTAGATTATATTAACAATATATCCAACAGTATCACTAAGTTCATTATGCCTATTATAACTTCCTTGATAATCAACCAATTTATTAATATTATAGTTTTAGAAGATATGTAATTGTCTCTATAACGGATTTTGCAATTCAAGTCTAACGCAAGAAGAAGACTTACCAAAGGAAATCAACAAAATGACAAGGAACTTGAGAGATTTTACGTGATTTGGTTTGAATGTCGATACCTACTCTATGGCAAAGCCAGACATCAAGAAATTCATTTTGAATCCAAAGAATATAAAGTTACAGTCACTTAATTTTCATCACGAGAATCACCTTCTCTTATTACTATTCGGCAAACACGACTTCCTACATGTTATCATCCCATGCTCTGTTCTAGTTGCGAAAGCTCTCTTTATGTCTTGACGACTCGTGATTACCGGTCATCACACATCAGATCACACTCTTTCTTATCTTGTCCAATTGGTTCTTATGCCATGAAGTATATAATCCGAGTCAAGAAGAGCGTGGGATTTGATTCCATAAGATTGGTCATTAATTATGCATATGGTTTAAGTTTTAGTATAGGAATTCATTTAGATTAGGGCATTTTTATTTGCGGAAAATCACTAATATATCTAGGAGGGCATTTAGGAAAATTTAGTTTTATTTGCATATATAATATTTGGCTGATTATCTTAGGATTGCATACTATACTATATTAAGTTAGTTTTTCATATTCGTTAGATTAGTTGGGGTGTGTTTTGCAATAGCAGGTTGCATCGGCATATTTGTATTTCCTTTGTTACATTAGTGTATTTTAGAAAATTTAAATAGACATTCTATTTACCATTCACGGAATCCCGTCCCAAAGTTTAATAACAAAGCCCTGTTCAAATTCTTACCCTATACAATTGAGATCTTCATTTGTCCATGCTTTATTTACTACTGCTGATCATCTTGAAGATTATCCAACCGTTAGCTTGGATCTTGAAGACCATATCAAAAGTTCAACATATGCTAAAGAAGATATGGATCGCCAGAATGGCTACAAATTGAGAAAGCTTTATTCTTTGATAAATAGCATAATCGTGTTATTGAGCGAATAGTTCATTTTATTAAAAGTGAGTAACTTATTGTAATCTCTTTGGAGAAATTTACGAGTATCGTAACTATGCTTGGGATTTAGTAGTGTGATTTGCAACTCTTTTATCTCTCATTATTTTAACATTTATTTGATAAAAGTATATTGCACTTGATATTATCAACTTGCTCTTACATATATTAAGTAGCTCCTGCGTTTATTAAACTTGATCTTAATAATTCCGCAAAATCTATCGAGTTTCGTTTATCACCCTTACCTCCCTCTCGATTGCATATTTAGCCACAACATTCGGTATACGACATGGAGAGCTCTGACATTCTTTTTGTTGCGCGGAATATGGACCAACGAATCGGATAAATAGTCGGAATGAAGGAAAGGGAATCGGACACTGGATTTACATAGTTCGGTCCGAATATCGGAACCTACGTCCACGGGGAGAGCAATACGGAATTTCACTATAGAAACAAGCGATATACCGGAGATTACAATCACTCAAGCACTCGAACACACTCTCAATATTTTCCAGTCCCAAATTACACCCAAATAACTCACACAATGTTTAGCCCCTCACAATCCCTAGTGAAACCTCACTCGAGGAATTATACAAATTCTACTCACAAGAATTTAACTAGCTAAAACACTCGGTATAATTTTAACGAGAAAATCCCTCACATAAGAGAACTCTCTACGCTCCTCTTCAGAGCTCTCTCTCGGCCACCGAAACTGGGCGCCTTTCTTCTCCATCGCTCCTCTGCCTTTATAGAGAATCCATCTCAATGTTGCATCTGTTACGATAGGCTTCACACGGCTTCCTCCTTTTTGACTTGGCATGAGGGAGTCACTCTTCATATGAAAGAAAGGACAAAACATGCCCACCATAATCCATGGACGTGCATGCATGTGCATGCATTAAAGGAGAGAAGAAAAATGGACGTCTGAGCCTTTCTTTCCTCTTTCTTTGACCCATGCAATGAATGCCATCATTGCACTTTTCTTCATGCACACCAACTCCCCAAGCTTTCTCGAAGAAGTCCAACTCGAGCACTATTCTCCCTTGCAATTCAGCCGAATAACAAAAGACAAAGAGCTTCTATTTGCATTAAATACAAGTAGCAATTTTGGACTTTCCGTCTTGCGGCTGCACGCTCCCTTCGGCCTCATTCTTCATCCTTGAACGAGGTATGTGCATAGTAATTAATGCATGAACAAACAAAATCAAAAGGCATTCTCCAAAATTACTCGATTTAACTTGGATTATATTTAATTCGACATGCTCAAACTCGATACATATTTTAACAATCTCCACATTCGCTCGACGTTTAAGCCAAGTCATAATCGCTTCAGTGGATACCTCGCTACTACTCTCCCACAGCCCCAATGGACTCAACTACCATAGAGTACTTCCAAGTTCAAGTCACGCTTGAACTTTCCCATAACCGTGGACCTCATCAAGAAACCAACTCCACCTGCATAATTAGCTACTCCACAAGGATTTTCAGATATAACCTCCTGTATCACAAATAAAGGAAAACCATCATTGCTTACATATCTGACAGAAGGGCGAACACGCACCTTGTCAAATTCAACAGCTACAGCAACCGTTGTCTCTATCGGCTCCACCTTGCTACAAGCATCATCCGTGTCGATTATTCCGCTAGTACCCGCTACCTCAGGAGTTTTTGGTTGTAACTCCACCTTGAGCTGAACACCATCAAGATCCGTATTAACACTGTCACAAACACTCCTAGCCAGAAGTACCGAAAACTCGTCAAGGGTAACTTCTCTACAGTCAACAGGTGAATTTATATCCGAGCACCACAACTGATCGCCTCACTCACCTTGTGCATAGCCATGGAATATGCACATTGCCCTCCCATCGAGCTTACCATCACTCACTCGAAAATAACATGGGCAACCAAACATTCTAATAATAAAATAACCAGCAACATTACTTGACCACACTTCTTCAAGAGTCCGCCATTCAATAGCAGTTGATAGGGATCTATTCACCAGGCAACTTACCATATTAAGCACATCAGCTAGGATTCTCCTAGCAACACCAGCACTAGAGATCATTTTACGGGCCGTCTCTAGTAATATTCTGCTTATCAATTTTGCAAATTGTTGTGGTTTACTGGCACTAGTGCAGTGTTTCACTACGCCCTCTTTAATGCATAATTTATTTACCAGCTCCGAGCAAAACTCCATGCTATTGTCAGTCCGCACATGCTTGACCGACTTACCAGTCTCCATCTTGATCAAAACTCTCGACCGCAGAATCCTGACACCAGCATCAAACTTGTGCATCGGCACAAACACCCAAGTCTTCCTCGAGCAGTCAAAAGACTCTCGAACAGATGCATCCAACATCTTCGGGGCGAAACCTATCATTGTCTCACCTTGAAGTTTATACAGGCCTCCATGCTTGATTCCTCTCATTATCACCAGAGCACCACGAACAACCTTCAGAACTCCACCTTCTAAAGAATACCTGCAACCAGCTGAATCTAAGACACCCAAGGAAATTAAGTTCTTTTTCAATTCCGGAACGTGTCTTACTCCAGTCAATGTCCTCACAATACCATCATGCATTCTGATTTGAACATCACCAACACCCACAACATCGAACTCAGCGTTGTTCCCTAACTGGACTTTATCACTACCCGTGTACTGATAAGTGATAAACTAGTTCCTATTTGGTGTAGCGTGAAATGAACAACCAGAATCCATTATCCATCCGTCAAATGACGAATCCTCAGTGATGGACAAGACACAATCGACACCATCATAATCATTCTCAGCTACAGCTACAACATTATCTGTAGACTCAACTCTAATTCCCTTATCCTTTTCATTTTTTTAGCTTAAAACAGTCTCTTCTACGATGCCCACTATTGCCACAATTCCAACAGATAACCCTACCAGTCCTAGACTGACTACGCCTGTTTATGTTCCTGCTAACACACGTGCTAGTTCTTCCTCTACTTTCACCTACTAAAGCAGTAGACACAGGTTCACTAGATTCTTTCCTACGAATGTCTTCACTCAAAATCAAATCGCGAACCTCATCAAATGTCAAACTTCTTGACCCAGAGGAATTACTAACAACGGTAACAGTAATACTCTAACTATCAGGCAATGAGGATAATAGAATCAACGCACGTACCTCATATTCAAAGTTAATCTCAACCGAACTCAATAGGTTGATGACCTCATTGAATTTGTTGATATGTTCAGCTACTGATGTACCTTCACCCATTTTTAAGTGAAACAGACGTCGCATCAAATAGACCTTATTGATTGTAGAGGGTTTTTCGTACATATTCGACAGGGCTTTCATCAGTCCCGCAGTGGTTTTCTCCTTCACGATGTTAAATGTGATGTTACGAGCCAACGTCAGCCAAATGACACCCATCGCTTGTCTATCCAGCAATTCCCACTCGGCATCCTTCATCGAGTCTGGTTTCTCCCCAGATAAGGGTAAGTGCAAATTTCTCTGATACAAATAATCTTCAATCTGCATCTTTCAGAAAGCAAAATCCTTCCCATCAAATCGGTCGATTCTCACCTTTCCTTCTTCCATCGTTACTGATTCGCTTCAAGTTAGCCAAACCGAGCTCTGACATTCTTTTTGTTGCGCAGAATATGGACCAGCGAATCGGATAAAATAGTTGGAATGAAGGAAAGGGAATCGGACACCAGATTTATGTGGTTCGGTCCGAATATTGGAACCTATGTCCACGAGAAGAGCGGTACGGAATTTCACTATAGAAACAAGCGATACACCGGAGATTACAATCACTCAAGCACTCAAACACACTCTCAATGTTTCCCAGCCCCAAATTACACCCAAACAACTCACACGGTGTTTAGCCCCTCACAATTCCTAGTGAAACCTCACTCGAGTAATTATACAAATTCTACTCACAAAAATTTAACTGGCTAAAACACTCGGGTATAATTTCAACGAGAAAATCCCTCACATAAGAGAACTCTCTACACTCCTCTTCAGAGCTCTCTCTCGGCCATCGAAAATGGGCGCCTTTCTTCTCCATCGCTCCTCTGCCTTTATAGAGAATCCATCTCAATGTTGCATCTGTTACAATAGGCTTCACGCGGCTTCCTCCTTTTTGACTTGGCATGAGGGAGTGACTCTTCATATGAAAGAAAGGACAAAACAAACCCACCATAATCCATGGGCGTGCATGCCTGTGCATGCATTAAAGGAGAGAAGAAAAATGGACGTTTGAGCCTTTCTTTCCTCTTTCTTTGACCCATGCAATGAATGCCATCATTGCACTTTTCTTCATGCACGCCAACTTCCCCAAGCTTTCTCGAAGAAGTCCAACTCGAGCACTATTCTCCCTTGCACTTCAACCGAATAACAAAAGACAGAGCTTCTATTTGCATTAAATACAAGCAGCAATTTTGAACTGTCCGTCTCACGGCTGCGCGCTCCCTTCTGGCCTCATTCTTCATTCTTGAACGAGGTATGTGCATAGTAATTAATGCATGAACAAACAAAATCAAAAGGCGTTCTCCAAAATTACTTGATTTAACTTGGACTGTATTTATTCGAGATGCTCAAACTCGAGACATATTTTAACACTTTTGTTGTTGATATGCTTCCTTCATAGCAACGACCCCATTTCTACATACAACGTCCCACGAATCTTCTGCTATTGAAAATGTAATTATTTCCGGTAGTCATAGTTGTTTTCATCAAAGATAGGAATTGATGGTGACAATGGTGTAGAGTCGACCAAAGTTACGATGTCAGTACTTTTAGCGGAAGGCGAGGTAGAGTTGGCCATATAGAAACTTTTATTATCATAATATGATCTTTACAAGAGTACAAGGAAGCATGGGATTCTGCTGTCTAATTGGTTGAAAAATTATTGTTTTCACGGGGTGCATGTCAGCCCATGCATCCAAGCTCTTAGATCATTTGGGTTTCATGGGAAACCCTCCATATTAAGGGCTCAAATTCATTTAGTTGACATGCACCGGGATCATTAAAGAATTTTTCTACCTTTAAGACGAGCCTTATCATTGGCTTCATGTGTTAGAGATATCCTTATCCTTAATTTTATCAAGAAGTTTGATGCTCTTGTTCTAGCTGGGGACTTCTTCATGGCCACATATCTCAACCATCCCAAGAGTTCACCTAACGAACTTCTAGATAGGTGTAGTTTTGCTCAGAGAAATCTAGGAAACTTTAGGAAATAGATCAATAATTTCACACCAAACCTAGAAATACTGACTAGCTAGCAACTAAACACAATTAAATCTATGATAAAATAACATTGAAGTAGGAAATAATCTTTACTATATGGCTATGTGTTGAGAAAACTCCTACCAAGTTTTGAAGTTGACAAAATTTTCTCATTCTAACGCTTATCTTAAGAACATATTATCTTTAAAGTTGTTTATGAGGAACTATTGAAGACTTTTGCCAAAGTCTATTTATCCCTAGAAGTACTTCACATTCTGATGAAGTCCAGAATGATATTGTGTCCAGAACGAGGAAGAGTCCAAAATCAGTCTCATTGTTTTTGCGACACAAATCCAAGATGAACTTATTAGAAAATTATTCTACATCATCTAGCTCTCTAGCAAAGGATTTCACTCAGCTTATATAAATACATTGATGGATCTATTACAAATTGATAAAATCAATCTTAAAGATAAGTTCCTTTTTAAGAAGCATCTACTTATGAAAATCAAGATTCTGATTGTATGCACGACCAAAATCAAGTGGAAATTCTATTCCAGATTTCAACGGCCACGATATCTTTTTGATTGATTCTACCCAACAGCTTGATTGAAAGAAAGTTCCTTCGGAGATTGCCAACGGCTAGTATCGTGGAGGAGTATTTAAAAGAGTTCATTTGGTCTAAAAGGAGTGGAACGTGCATTTGAGATTTCAAAGTATGAGGCTACTCTAATTTTACTTGTCTTCGTTTGTGAGCATGAAAAAGTGTGCAAAAGAGAGAACATAAAAGAGTGTCTTAGTAAGTTAGAGAGTTCTACCACTGAGTATTTGCTTATGAAGTTGTAATCTCTTGTTTGATCATATAGTAGAATCTAGCCAGTAGGCTATTAGTGTGGGAAAAGGGATATATGCTTGATCTAAGCTGAACCACTATAGAATTCGTGTGCACTTCTCTCTTTCCTTAACTCCTTCATTCAAAGTCTATTGCACTCTTTCTAATTATCATAAAAGTATGGAGTTTCATGTTTTTGATCCTCATCCAGACTTTGCGAGTAATTATTTTATTCCATACTTATTTGTCAATATTTCTTTTAAACGTCTATTCACCCCCTCTCTAGGTGTGAGTACTAGATTTATCACCATGAAGTCAAGCCCGACGTGCTCTCCTACCAGAAAACAACAATAATGAAAACAATGACAAGAGAAGCTATATGTTGTCAAATCTTGAATAGCTGTTTCCAATGGCTACTTAAAAGAAGTTCATTCCGCAGGGCAATATATATTTGCAAGTAGGAAATAATCCTTCACTCCAACTCACCACCTTCTCCTCCTCCACCACCATCACCACCATGCAAGCATCTCAACCTCCTCCTCCTTCCCATGCAATCGATGACATGTCACAAGCATGCAAAGACTTGGTCTCCTCTCTCTCTTGTGAAGAAGCTTTCGCAACCTCTCTCTACTTCTACCAAGGCTTCTGGTTCCCCACTTGCCAAAACCACTTCCAAGCTCATCCCTCTGACATCCTCCTCGTCACCAACCCGAAATCTGGCAGCACCTGGCTAATGGCCATCGTCTTTGCTCTTTTGAACCGTGCCAAGTACTCTGACCCTGACTCACAACGACGCCACCCCCTCCTAACCCAACACACCCACGATCTTGTTCCCCCATTGGAGCTCAAGCTCTATCTCGAGCAAGAAAACCCCAATCTTGCTGCTTTCGAGTCCCCCAGGCTCTTCTTTACCCACTTGCCTTATTCCTCACTTCCAGGGTCGGTGAGGGACTCCAAGTGCAAGCTGGTTTACCTATGTAGGAACCCTAAGGACATGTTCATCTCGATGTGGCACTTCACCAACAAGCTGAGGCCCGAAGAGAAGGGCCAGACTACGCTGCCGGATTCCTTGGACAAGTTCTGTCGAGGGCTGAGCCTATACGGACCTTTCTGGGAACATGTGCTGGGTTATCACAAGGTGAGCTTGGAGATGCCCGAGAAGGTGTTGTTCCTGACGTACGAGGAGATGAAAGAGGAACCGCTTGTTCACGTCAGGAGGTTGGCTGATTTCGTGGGATGTCCATTCAGCGATGAAGAACTGAGAGACGGCACTGTGGAGGGAATATTGAAGATGTGTAGCTTCGACAACATGACTGCATTGGAGGTGAATAAGAGTGGGAAGTTGTCGACCGGACAAGGGCACAACTTGTTCTTCAGAAGAGGTGAAGTTGGAGATTGGGTGAATCATCTGAGTGTTGAGATGGCCGACCGGATTGACCAAGTAATGGAAGAGAAGCTGCGTGATTCTGGGTTGAAGTTTAAGTACATATGACACGCATTCAATAATTTGCATGTGTTATGTGTAAGCTTTGAATATGTTTGGTTTGATGGTGGAGAAGAAAACGTACAAAATGTTAAAAAAAAAATATGAAGAATAAAGAAATGTTTCGTTCGCACTTTAGGGAGGCTAATATCTGGTTGGCTAACGAAAGTGTGTTTCTCGTGCTGAAAAAATAAAAGCTTTTCAGTGGCATTGTCAATCGTGGCTTCGTCTTCATACGGCAATGCTTCGGGTTGACATTCTAGTCTTTCATTTATGTTGTACTACTGGTATTTGCAGATGTCATTTGGCCAACACGTAGTTGGCTAATAAAAAGCTGCGTTCCTTCTTTCTGGGAGCTTGTTGGTTTATATTCTGTCATTCCTTTCAATTCCTTCATTTCCTTTTGCTGTGTGAAGCTTCGTGGCTTTAGGTCGTCTATCTGTGCTGTAGATTAAAGAGTACGCCACTTCTAATTTACATTTTGTCAAATAGATTGAGTTGCTAAACAATGGATTTGTGAGTCCCTAGGAAAAAGAAGATATCTCCATTCTGTTTTGTTTTCGAGGTCTAAAGGGAAAAAATGAAATGCTTATATAACTGCAATCTACTCTGATACCAATAGCGTGTTTTGGACCACATAAAAATAAATAACAAATAATTAAAAAAATTATTATAAAGTCCACTCCTTCAAAAATATGTAGCTCACAACATGCCCTTACTCTCACAGTAGCTCAAAATTGATATGGTAGCAAAGCCTAAAGAAAAAAGTTCGTGATAAAGAAGAAAGTACCCATCAAATAATCAACATATATAGACTTTCCTAATCTAGCTAGTTCATGCATTTGTCCAAAGCAATAATTCACTAGTAAGACTTCTGCTTCAAGCCAAGCCTGGGCCATCCGAGTAGATATTGCATGCACATGGTATGTCACACAACTCCATATCAATTATCACATCAAAGTTGTCCTCACTAGAATTCGTACTTTCCAATAATTGAGATAACATGGCTCACATATAATGGGTCGGTATAAGAATATTTCACATGGCCTTCCCCCACATCAAGCACTAGTGAGGGTTGCACGACCCTTACTGGTAGATGTCAAGGTTGTGCGCAACCCTCGCTAGTCACAAGAGGGGGCCACACAGCTCTTTCTCATAGGTAGGGGTGCTCATGGTTTGATTTGGAGGAATTTTCAACCAAGTTCAATGTGGGAAAATCTCCGACCCAAAGCCAAAACATACTGATAAATTACAACTCAAGTCAAACCAATAACTTCCGTTTGTTATCAGTTTGGTCCGAATTTAGACTGTTATCATCAAGCCAATTTACCAATGAGAACTTATTACTTACTTAGGTTATCCAAGTCTAGGATGAGAGGTAATATATGTCCCTTGTTTCCTACGTTAGCGCCGCTGGCAGTGTTATGTAGGCTAGGGTTTGCACTAGGCCAATTATTTTGCATGATGCCAGTGTTATGAGTAGGTATGTGAGTGGTCCTGGAAAGAAAAAACTGGGAAGCTACGAAATTGATTCTGTGGTTTCTAAGGTGGACAGAAGACGCCAGTTTGATAACTGGAGAGAGGCCCATTGACAGTTAAATTTTCCATTTAGGACTTCTCATTCGTCTTGTAGGAAAGCTAGGATTCAAACTAGTGGACAGAAACCGAATTTAATCCTGTGACAAAAACATCAATTTGGTATAGTCCCGCATTCGCATTTTTGTGAAACCGGCATATCAGAATAAACTTCATTCGCATGTTATTATGTTCATTTTGTCATTGGCATTGCATTTTACATTACTAGACATATTATCATTCACATAAGAAAATTTTAGGGTGCGTTTGTTTGAGTGAAAGTATTTTTCGAAAATTAGTTTTCTGAACTTTCACCCATTTGATTAGCCAAAAACACTTTCCGGTCAATCAAAATATACATGCATAAAATTAAGAAAGTAAATTCTTAAATCTAAAAGGGGGAAAATACTTTTCGAAATTACTCTTTCCTACCTCCTAAGCATGTCTTTCACCGAATCCATCGTATATACACATAATCACGAGATTCACAAATCAGTAAACAAACAAAAGAACCAAAAAGCAATCCACCGTCTCCTCAGCATCGAATCCGAAGAACCCATAGACGGCAACACATTACCGAATCGGTACACCTACTCTTGATAGATTATTGCAGAGCAAGAGCGGGAGCGACGTAGGGATTGGACTCCGCGGGCATGGAGGTGGCGGTGCTGCTGGAGGTCGGAGGTCAGAAATTTTCTTTGTTTCTTCTTTTTCTTTTTTTTTTTTTTTTTTTTTTTGGGGGGTGTATGTGGTTTGTCGTGCATGGGATTGGGTTCAGGCAAGGGATTCCGCGGTGAGTCGGATCTCATTCGGCCTGGCGCCTGGCTCATGGCTTCTTGGGTTCCAAGTAGGATTGGCGTAGATTGATGGTCAATGAGAATGTTCATGATAAGGCCTATCTTATTCTAAGACTTGAGCCATCACACTCACAGGTCACTCATATAATTTACAATGAAATTTGCTAGTTAATTAAATAAATGGACTAAATAAGTCAATTGGATTCAAAATATCAAGGGCAAAATTATAAAATTCAAGGATATTTAGTTTTGGATAAGCAAGAAGTATAATACATGTTGAAGATAGAGAAGACCGATTTTACCAATTCAATTTTGAACTTTTGAATCTTACCAATTGAGTTATAAACTTTTTCACGTTTTGTCAATTGAGTCCATCTGATCAATTGTGACTGTAAATCGCTGATGTAAACGTTGAACGGCTTACGTGGTATGATTAGCGCTGATGTAGACATCAAATTAGGGTTTTCTACAATCTAATGACCACCAAGTTAATTTCCCTTGTAAATTGGTAGATCCTCATTTTTTTTTCCAGTTCACCAAAATAAGAAAATAATGACAAAAATCGGAAAATTGCTTATCTACCATGCGCAGACACAGTATGACTAGAGTACCCTCTTTTTGGAAAAAAAAAATAGAAAAACAAAAACAAACCAAGTTCTACTTTAAAACGTTTTGTTGTCTTGCCAATTAAGTTTTAAAAAAAAAAGATATATGATTTTTCAGATTTTAAACATATTTAAAACTTAATAGCAGAAATCTACTAGAGCTTCGTGTGGAGCTGGGACTGAGAAAGATGCAGAAGAGACCAAGGAGGGTGCATCAACATAAGGACGACCTTTTCCTTGGTGCGCACTTGGGTTCGATTACGATCAATAGTTACAGCGTTTACTAACAGATGCGAGAGAACGAATTCGGGTTTGAACTATTCGCTTAGCCGCTTTCACAACTGTTTTATGATCATCAATCGAGTTGCTAGGGCATGATGATCTCTGTAAATATAACAATTGACCGATTCTAGATTGAGTTGCTTATGCATGAGGTTGTATATTTTTTGAGTCGCTCTTCTTGACTTCGGAGGTTTGAGATTTTTGCGTTGAACGTCAAAAGCTGTTTGATCTGCTTAGTTTCTATTTTCTTTCTTCCAATGTTATTGTTTTTTCTGATTTGATGTTTTTGCTTGATTTTACATCTGCTTATGGTGGGATTCCCCAATTAGGAGATTTTACCCAACCCAATTCATTGATCGACTGTGGATACACAATTTGTTTTTACGTTTTTGTTCACCGAAAAAAAAAAACGATTCAGAAAATTATTTTTAATTATCAACAAACAATCTATGCTTAAACATTTCTGTTGATGATTAAAATTTTATTCATTATTTTGTTTTTAAAGTAAATTATTGTTAAGAAAATATTTTTAAAATTGTTAATTCTCCGGAAAATTAACATACCAGATAAGAAGCTGCATTAAATAAAGTGATAGTGTGTTGCGAATTTTAATGCGTTTTGGGGGAAAATAGTGTTGCAATTACCGATTAGGAAATATTTTACCGTGGATAAAATAGAGAACTAATTTAAATTGAACAAGGACGGTTCAAAGATAAGAATCGTGCGCGTGAATTAGGGTAACTAACCGATTCCGAATATGGAGTTGTTGCCCATCTAACGATGACCTTCAATCAAATTACAGAAATGCCCCTATCATATCAGACCGATGTTTCACCACTAGAAAAAGCTCAAGGCCCGAAATTTTTTTTCTCTCTTCTTCCTTTTTCCTGCGAAGTTCAAGGCGTCATCTCTTCTCCTTTCTTCTTTCTCCTCATTAAAGTTTACTTGATATTTAAAAATATTTTTCTAAAAAAGATATTCACCTTTTTTGAAAAAAAATTAGTCAAATAAAAATATTTTCATTATCAACAACTATCTCCATTCAAACATTTTCGTTGATGGTTAAGATATTATTCATTAATTTATTTTTCTAAGCAAATAATTATTATGAAGATGTTTTTCAAATAATTAATTCTCTGTAAACTAACATGCTGTACAAGAAGCTGCCTTAAATGAACTGGCTGTGTGTTGCAATTTTTTTGGGGTGGGGGAAGGGTGTTGCAATTATAGATTTTGAAATATAGTGTTAGGATAAAAATTTAACCATGGATACATTAGAGAACTAATTTAAATCAAACAAGGAGTGTTCAAAGGAATGTCTGCGAAAATTAGGTTTAGTAAGTGATTCCAAATACATAGTGGTTGTCCATCCAACAATGACCTTCGACCAAATTACAAAAATGCCCCTATCACATCAGGCCGCTAAACTTATGGTTAAGAATCCATGGTCATCTTGACCAAATCAAGGCAAAAACTCAAAAAGGATTTCGTCTCTCTCTCTCTCCATTTTACTTGATATTTCTATTGTTAAATTATTCTTAATGCTCGAGTCAGGTGTGCATGAGAAGATGGAAATTTTCATCATGACAACATGCATTCTTTCCATAGTCTCTCAATACATCGAGCCGACCTATTCCATTAAGCTAAACTTTCTAAAGGAGTACTTAAGGTGGAATTGGTGTTGACAATTTGAGATGAGCTATTGTCAATTGGAAGCATTAGGAACTTCATCACTTAGGGCACCGATATCAATTGTAACGACCCAATCTGATTCACTTTATTAAATTGTACCATGGTTACTCAAGTATAATTTAACATGGTGATAATGGAGACAAGTCTCTACTTAGAAAGGACATCACGAGTCCTTTCTTATCCGAAGACTTGGGCCATCACACTCGAAGGCACTCATAGAGTTTACGATGCGATTTGCCAGTTAAATACATATATGGGCTGTATAAGTCAACTAATATTCCAAAATAGCAAGAGCAAAATTGTAAAATTCTAGGCCATTTAATTTCTGATAAGCAAGGAGTACCATACAGAAAGTTGAAAATTAAAGCATATTAGCAGTCCATAAAACTAATGTTATAATTATTCAAGACTTATATCATTTGATGATATCATGTAAATCACTAAAAACATGCGTAGTGTATGGCTAACCCAATAATCAAAAGTTTAATGCATTAATATGTCACTAGAAAGTTGAAAATATATATGTTTACATTATTTGCTCGAAATTTACCTAGGACATGATAAAAGCAGAAACTTTTCAAAAAATAGTAGGAAAACTATTTGATTAACTTTAATAAAAATTCAAATCCTGATGTTTAGTCAAGGCCTAAGCAACGTTTCTCAAATTCTTTGCATTCGTTCACAATCTACGAGAAACTCTGGCAGGCCTAATTTTTGCTAACTATCAATATTGTCTATTCTGCCTTTCTATTTTTTTTTTTCATAAAATTAGAGGTCATTATTGTCATTTTGAAATACATAAGTTTTAGGGATGATGGTTATATCTTCCATGAGGGGTGTAATTATCCAATTGGAGTATTTATTATGTTGAAACAATGTATACGATCTATGCTTAAAGGGCCTCAATACACATTTCTAGCATGCCGGAAAGGCACATGGCTCATCTTAGGGCTGGCAAAGTTTATTGATTGGCATGGACGCAATACCGAACTCAATCTTATGGTCAGTGGGTGACGGGGAGATTTATAATTAACGTCGACAGCTCCTTCTTAGAAGGAACAACCACAGGTGCCATCTCTGGAGTGTGCCGCGACTCATCTGGGAAGCTAATCAGAGGTCTTGGGCGCTTGGTGAACCCCCTAGGTGTTCTCGAAGGCTTGCGTTTTGCTCTCGCGTGGACAGAAGTGGAGAGAGAAGTGGAGATGTGCCTTGACTGGATGATCCCACTTTAGTTAAAACACTTCTTTGTGCAGATCAAGCTTCGTGGGATGCACCAGTGCTTATCAAGGAGAGTCCGGCTTTAATTTTCAAGTTACCACGTCTACACTCAGCCCATTGCTCTAAAATCCAAAATTGAATAGCGAAATAGGTCGTTTTAGCCCAACTCCACAAAACTCTCCCTCAAAGTTGGGTTTCAAGCCCCCTCAACCTCTTTTGGATGTATTATGCCCTTAAACTCGTTTGGTGTGCTCATTTAGCTTGTCTCCTGACACGCAAGAGGCTTTATTCGACCCCCAAAAAAAAAAAAAAAAAAAAAAAAAAAAAGAAGAGGCTGGCTCTAGAATTGTATATCATGAAGCTAATTCGGTGAATAAGTGATATTGAGGTTTCACCACTTCTCTGGGGTAATTGATTGCTCCCTTAATTTATCCGAGTGGACCATTAGTGCTTTCTTGGTTAGATTTTCTGAGTTAATTCTTTCCATCCATGTCATGTTAATTAGGATAGTTTTAATTAAAAGGTGGTTCTCGGTTTTAATTTTGATTTCTTATATGTTTATCATTGCATCTAAGTTGCATTTATTTAATTATTCCTTTACGTCATATTTATTTCCATATGATATAGTTTAGATATGCATGACATTACGGAATTTATACTAAGCTATTCGCATGTGCTGTAACTAAATCATTCATGATAGCTTAGATTTGTGCATCTTGATCTAATTAGATTTACTTGTCTCTCCATTGCATTACTTTTAATGCGTAGTTTCGGCCATTTTGTGTTCTAGGACTTAATCATGAACTCACCATGTTAAACTATAAGAAAATATCAAAAGATTAGTATCGTTGTGTACTAATTAATCATGTATTATAATGGTATATAAGTTGTTGATTCATGCACGACCTTAGGGATTTGCATCGATCATATCAATATATATTTGCCTTCTGATCCATGATTTGCTGAAGCTCCTGTCTTGATGGTCAATAATCAATAGTCAGGCTTTGCTTATGTTTGCTCACTACATCCCGAGTTTTTCAACTTTTCCGTAATTTATTTACTGATTTGATTATTGGGTGTTGCTTTATTTCTTACACACCATACATGATCACTTTCACTAATTAGTGGCTTGGGATAATTAAATCGATGGAGATTGCATGCAAATGTTTTCATACAAAGAGAAACAAAAATAGTATAGATTAATTTAACGTAATCAAGTTATTGTATTCATAATCTTTGATTTGTAAGAAGAAAAATAGACTCCCCAGTCTTACTTGAGTTGCTAATCAACCGGTAAAAGATTAGTTGCGGAATAATGATCACAAGGACTCGGAAGGGCTTGTGCTAAGCACAAGTGCCCATTTAGTAATCTGTTAGCTTTCTCTCGATGGTTCACTTTTTGTTGCTGATGTGCATGTTTACATGTTTGCAAGATATATTTTGTAGAGATGGACAAGGAAACATTGCGAGATAGTCTCATCAGTTTATGGAAATGGTATTGCGTATGTAGTTGGAGGAGTAATGGTGGAAAAGTATAGTGGTATGGAGCTGTACTGTAATGATCCCAACACAATCACAAATCAATAAAGGCTCTATTTATAGAGCCATCCACCGACTTACGTGCACCGATTTTCAGACTTTGTTTACAAGATTTAGTTTGGCAGCCATAATTGACTTCTTTTTTACCACTTGAGAATCTGGTGGTCTGTTCTGCACAAATCTGTATTTCTCAATTTGCTTGCTTTTCACGGAGTTCCAGGCTTCCCCAGTTCGGACTAGAGATGGATTGCCAATTTTCAACAACCTCGAATAAGATGGCCACAAATGGGAGAAAAGGTTTCTTGTAAATCCTCCAAAAATCACGTAAATGTGAGAATTTCGGCGAAAGGAGTAACCAAGAAGAGATCGCAAGAGAAAACATGGAGGGCAAAGAGGAAAAAAGTAGAGGATTGGAGAAGGAAATAGTGAAGGGAACCTTCGTCAAACCTTCTTCTTTTTTTTGTCAGACTTCGTCAACCCTTTGATGAGCCAGATGTCTGCTCTCTCAATCTCTCTCTCTCTCTCTCTCTCTCTCTCTCTCTCTCTCTCTCTCTCTCTTTTCTGGTGAAATGTCTTCGCGAAGAAGGGACAGCAAAACATAGTAACAGAAGATTTTATCTTTTTATTGATACCTTAATATCTTGCCAAGTAAGGAATGCTCTGTTTCCAAATCCTAAAAGGAGGGAATGACAATTCCTTGTGAGGGCAGCAATTTTAATTCATTTTTTATTCTTTTGACGTAAAGGAACGAACATAAGTCGGGTGGAATCCCAATTTTGCTTCCTGGACCTACTCCGGAGGTTTTGCTGGACCATTTCAGCAAACGAATTTTCGAAGGGTTCTAACTTCTTGGCTCTCTTACACTCACCAAGAACACAATCTGTCTTCCTTCAAAAAAGTGAAAGAAAGGGACATGCGAGGAAGAGGAATGGAGAAAGTGAACCAACGCGTCACCAATGCCAACGTGGTCTTGAAGACGCTCCAAACCCCGGAAGGCATGCTCGCCCAGATAGAGCTCTTCGTGGGCTTGGTCGCCTTCCTGCTCCTCTTCCTCGCAGGTTGCGGCTCGTTGAGGCGTCGGCACAACAATCCAATGCTCCAGGTCGTGCTGTGGGCGGCGTACACTCTCTCGGGCTACTTGATCACGTACACATTCGGGCTAATGCACGAATCCCCGTTCAGCAATCCACTGTTTCCTCTGTGGGCGACTTTCTTGATGATCTTCCTGGGAAGCTCAAATTCTTTCTCTGCATATAGTCTCGAGGACAATGAGCAGTGGAAGAAATATGCTTGGCAACACATGGTCAGGTTCGTTGGGTTACTAGTATTGTGGACATCCTATCTGACCACCTTGCCGTTGACACTGGCGGTTTTCTTGCTCTATTTCATTGTCCTGCTGCTGAAGGCCAACGAGAGAGCACTATCGCTCATGACGGCGAGCGCAAGTGGCCTGCAGAGAACCACAAAATGGGTCGCAGATCATACGAGCTCCGAGCATCAGCTATCGAATCCGTGCGAAATCGATCCCGTCACAATGAATGGATACAAATATGTAGTGAGAGTGAAACACCCCGGATTCGAGAAATCCTTTGGCGAAGTTGCGGGACTGACGCAGAATTCCACAAAGTCTTTGAAGGTCAACGAGGATGTCATCACCACCGAAAAGGTGTGGGCGTGCAAAGGGCGGCTTTTGAACTCAAGCGAGGGAGACTTGGATTGCAAGCTCAAGGACATTTGTCTCTCGTATGCGCTCTACCTGCTTCTCCTTCTGAGATTTTCAGGCTACTCGTTGCCAGAAGAAGCTCATGAAAAGGCATGGCTCTTGATTCAACAAGGGATACTTCAGAAAGAAAATGGGTATGAGCGAGCATTTCGAGTCGCCGAGGTCGAGCTTACCTTTCTTCACGATTTCTTCTACACCAATTACCCTATCATTTTCCAAGCAGGTCGTTTGCAGTTGAAGGTGATGGAGCTTTCATGTTTGATCACAGGCACTATGCTAACAGTTGTATTCATGGTGCGCAACACCACAAAGCGAGAAGATGATGTTGTCCAATTTGTGACATCCCATGGGTTGAGCGTCGACGTTCTCGTGACCGCAGTCATTCTCATGGTATTCACATGTGTTGAGCTTGTCCAGCTCTTCCTGATGGCTATCTCCGAATGGGCGAAAGTTACATTGCTTTGCAAGTATGTGCAGAAGGGGTCGTGGCAAGAGAGTAGGCGCATTGAGAAGCTGATAGGACTAATATGCCGAATGCATTTGAAGCCCTGGGAAAGAAATCTTCGCCAATGCGCGCTTCTTGAATCATACCATTACAGCCCTTCCAGATTTCTCTACAATGGCTTTACAATCGCTTTCCTTGATGTCGTTAGGAGAGGTCAAAGACAAAGCGCTCCCGTCAGATTATCCCCAGAAGTGAAGAAGGCTGTGTTCCGTTCTCTGAGGAACAGAATCGGGAAATTGGAGAATGGACAAGCTTCTTTGAGACTAAACAATGTGTCGGATGAGCTCTCTTGGGCGTGCACGCTCGAGACGCAAACTCAGGTTATAATGGTGTGGCATATAGCTACGAGTTTTCTTGAGCATGAGGTGCCGGTTTCAGGTTCAAACTTCCTCGTAGCGACTCACTTGTCCAAATATCTTGCTTACTTGGTGGCATTCGCCCCAAGATTGTTACCTGGTCACCCTTATGTCGCAGAGAACGTGTTCGACCAAATCGTCCTTGAAGCTCGGAAGGTGCTTGAGGGGTGCAAGACGGATCGAGAAAGAATGGAACGACTGAAGGATATTGCAAAAGCACCAGAAGAGACGGTTATGAATTGGGGTGCTGTGTTGGGGATCCAATTGCAGAAAGGGAACTCGGAGCGCATTTGGAAGATTTTGGCCGAGTTTTGGGCTGAGTTCATGTTGTACGTGGCTCCATCAGATGATGCAAAAGCGCACGCTGAGCGCTTGGCAAAGGGAGGAGAGTTTGTGACTCACTTGTGGGCTTTGGTCTCTCATGCTGGGATAGAGCAAGAACCTTATAGTAAGCCACGTACCATTGATATATGTGATGCAAATATGGTATAAATTGTGGAGCTCATTCTTGGCAATTACGTTTAGTGTACTGTCGACCTGCACAACTTTCTCCATTTACTCGAATTCAGGCAAATCTCGTGAATAGATGGAAATCAATTCGAATTCAGCATTACATTTCGTCTAGCTGACCATATTGTTTCGATTACTTGATTTCAGATAATCAGCTTGCAATGATCAAATTCTTAGATCTTGAGAAATAAGATGTATCGGCAAGTAATAAAATTGAGTGGTTTTACAGAGCAATCCAAATAGGGTCAGGAGGGTGCATATGCTTATTTAATTCAGATGGCATAGCTTGCCAATGTTCCATTGAGTGTATTATCAATAAATTCTGCTTGTATATCTGATTTCTCCAGCTTGTTCAGCCACATTTTTATTTCCATTCAACTATGGTGTGTAGTAGGTATTCCCTACCATGCTCTTCTTTGCGAACTTGAGTTCTTCAATGTGCTGCACGGGAGACCACATTGAAGGAAAACTTCCCCTTTGAAATCAAGGGAAAAAGAAATCCTGACTTCTCGGTGTTGAGTAATAGTTGGCTGTCGCTTTATCTTAACCAAATCCAAAACTCTCAGTGAAAAGTGAATATTAGAGACAGACAGGAGAAATTATCGCCTAGACCAGCGGCACAAGTGAGTCCAGCTAGCTACTTGTAGGCTACTCAAGTTCGACTCAGAGATGTCAGCTCAATTTATTTATTTTTTTATCCAAGTCTAGTTCGAGTAGCTCGAGTACTTAATCGAATGAAATTCAAGTCTCAAAATATTTAACTTGAGTAACCTTATTTTATATATCTTAATTACCTTTTTGACAAAAAGAAATTAATTATATATGCATTTCCAGTACATAAAATTACTAAATTTTGAACGATAGCAAATTTTCAAAATTTGAGCTAGAGCGAGAGCTTGAGTTCAAGGGTGTAATTCAAAGCTTTGACCAAAACTTATTGACTAAGGAATCATGCTCGCACTCATAGAAATCTTAAGTCAATCTAAGCTTGAAAGATCAAAGCTCGATCAAGCTCGAGTCGAGTATTTTGAGCCTTACATATTCACATCTACTTGAGTTCTTGGCCTGTATAAGTTCTATTCAGTTACACCTTTATTGTAGAGTAAGGCTCAAATTAGTCCTATCTCATAAAACCACTGCCGAATTTTCCTTCAAAATGTTGAAATATAGAAGAGAATAAGCCTATTTCAAAATGTAGAAGAATCTAAGTGAGAAAAATCTCAATTAGTACTTGGTACTTATATATCTAAAATAGGCTTTAGGTATTAGAAATAAAGGGAAATTTCAAGTTTTAGAAGTTATGACGAAAGAAAGTGTAAAAACATAAAGTCACTTCAAAGCATGTCCATTATACCGGTAATTTACGTGACATTGTAAGACCCCTATGGAGATTCGTACTATAGTGATTGCTACATTATTCTACGGTACATGTATGATGTGAACAGTGCGCTACAGCACAGTGAAAGCCACCTTGTACAGTACCACTGCAACTACAGTCCTATTATAGGGCCCTCTAATTCTTTTTTTCTATAAAAGGAGAGCTTCAGCTGTGGAGTAACGAAGCCAAAGGGAAGAAAGAAAAGATTGAAAAGAGAAACAGAAAACTTCTCGTTCTTGTTAAGAGCGTTTAGGAGTTTCTTGTTTTGTAAATCATTACGGAAACTTACGTATCTTCTAATTTATTCTGAGTTATCATTGTAATTGGGGTTTTCCGTAGCGAGAGTCGTTCTTGCTCGAGTCTCGCTACAGAATCGCATAAATTTATAGGCTGTGTCATCGTGCATTGGTTCCTGCGATTTTTGGCGTCCAAGAAAAGATGAGATTTGGAACGAGTGCATCTTCAATCATAGAGGAGACGAAGATACAAGGCAAGTGAGAAAAATACATCAGTCTATAAAACCAATATGCTGCCTACCAAATTGCGCTCTAATCAAGTTTAAGTTTCTCCATCTCGCCACTAGCTTTATCCTTCAACGTATTGTCATCACTTGAGGAAAGCTTTTCCTTTTGCTCTACTAGCTCAGCATGTTCAGCGCTAGTCAATTTGTATCCTTGAATGATCTCTTGATTGCTAGCTTCATGCTCAGCCTCGATGAATGACAATTCAACTTTGAGCTTTTGAATGCTGGACTCTATAGTCCTTGTTCTTGGCTAATGTATCACTGAAAGATAGTTTTGACTCTTTCAATGACAACAATTAAGGAGAATAATTGCTAAAATTAAAGATCAGGTTGGGTCAGGTATTAGTTGGGTTCAATCGGATTGAGTCTGAGTTGCTAAAATTATATTATACAAGAATGTGTCAATTTGAAGTCAAACCATTTTTTACTAGCCCACCCATTTGATGGGCCTACTCTTCTATAAATATACCTACATGAGAAATAAGGTGCAAGGTGTAGGGTGGTTATTGTCCTATATTTTGTACTCACTAGTTCCAAATTTTGTACTCAATCTAGCTAGAAATTAGGGAGTCTTAGGGGTGTAATTGGTTCCCACTCTGGTCCGATTCCAAGGTGGAATCGGGAACCGGACCGAGAGGACCGGCTCCCAATTTTGGGAACCGGGACCAAACCGTTTGGTCTTAGGATTGGAAACCAAACTAGACCGTCGGTTCTGGTCCGATTCGATCCAACAAAACTAGCCACTTCTTTTTTTTCAACTAAAGAGTGGTCGTGCTCCAAACTGATTGATCTAATTCGATTCCCGAGCGGTCCAATAGAACTAATCGCACATGTTCCCACTTGCAAAAAATTCGAAATCAACTTTTGTGCACATTAATCACACTCATGTATTTTACGCTCAATCTTACCCAAAAATGATGTGAACAATGAGGCTAAAGGTTATGCTTGACTTAGGTTTTATAGATAATCTATCTTATGCTCTTTTAGTATTTGCTCAATGTGGGACTCTTGGAGGCTTGGAATTCCTTGTCTCTTGCAAGTGAGCGGAGAGAGAGAGAGAGAGAGAGAGAGAGAGAGAGAGAGAGAGAGAGAGAGATGAGAATATGGCTCTTGGAGTCTTAGTTTCACATCGGGCGGAAGAAGAAACTAATAAGTAAGCTTCCTCTTTAAGTAGTGAGGAGCAAGAAGAGTTTTGATGGTCTCTTGACCACATGTGAGGTTACTACCTCAATTGCAATTCCGATTGCAATGAGATTGGTCCGATCCAGTCAATTTGACTCCTATCTTGGAACCAAGAACTAGACTAAGTGGCCACTGTTTCCAATAATAGGAATTGGGAACTAGACCACCGCCCCATGGGAACCATCCAAAATTGGCCAATTCGGTCTGGTTCGGGCGATTCTCAGTTTGGGTGATTCCTGTTGTGCACCCCTAGGGAGTATTAGATTGGTTCTTAACTTTGCATGAATCAAATGTATGATTTCTATTGTGAGCTGCCTTAAAAGAAAAAAAGGGAAAGAAAAAATAAAGAAAAGAAAAATAGAATAATTAAAATTTTATTTTTTAAAAAAGAAAATAAAAAAAATAAAAATGGATCAAAAGGAGTCACTGAAGAAAATCAAATGAGATACCAAAAAATATTGTCATTTCCCAGAAAATATTTTCTAGAAATGCCATATTTTCGGTGAAACAAACAGAGCCAAATGCTTCATTTATTTTGCAAAAAATAAATGATTTGGAAAACATTTATCTATCAAAAATTACTTTTGTCACTTGAAATAATTAGTCAATAAAAAAATATTTCGTCATCGGCAATAACTTATATATAAATATTGTTGTAAATAATGAATTTTTTTTTCGTTCATTCGTTTTTCAAAGCGATATAAGCAATTATTTTCAAAAAAATGTTTTCTAAACCATTTATTTTTTGCAAAAAAAATACATTAAAAATAGATAATATTACATAAAATTAAATTACTATACCAACAACATTAAAATGCTAAAACTTTTAAGCATTTCTATTTCTTACGTCTGACTACTGATAATTTATAGTTAATTTACTCTTTACCTTTATCAAATCAAAGAACACATTTATGGGGTCTAATAATACTAAAATTATAGGATGATGCTTTTTTTTCCCTCTTTTTGAAATTTCCTATAACATTACTCTGAAGTAATTTCTAATCACCCAAAATAACATAACTTAGAGGTCCATAAACATAGGATAGAGTTAACATAACGAGGGATAAATCATGCAACTCCTCATATGATTGAAAAGTTGTCAAGCGATTTATGATTAAATTGGTATAATTGAAAAGTTTAAGACTAAATTGATAGTTGTATAATAGGCTTAAAACTTTTTGGACAACTTTTCCCGTACATATATGTAACATACAAGTATCTTATGGGATTTTTGTTCAAGATGTGGTGTTCATAGATAGTTTTTGAGTGAAGCGTAAATAGGAATGTCACTTGTAATTTGGAGTGTATGTACTTATAGTTTAAGTGAATAGGATCATTTTTTGCATTTCAATGTCATGTTACTTCTTTTTAAAAAAAGTACTTGTAGATATTCAAAGTTCTACCATTATGTGGGTCTCCTATTTATGATGTGATGGTGTCTCTCGGGAAATGGAGAATGTTTGGCAAAGTGAAATAAATGGAGCAAGGAATGCTCTTTGTCAATGTCTTTCCGTAATTTTCTTTTATATATATATTTATTGATACCTTCTTCTTCTTTTCCTTTGTAGATATTCAAAGTTCTAGCAATCTGAATGCGATCTAGTTATGTCTCCTGTTTATGATGTGATGATGTCTTTCAAGAAATGGGAAATGTTTGGTAGAGTGAAATGAATGAAGCAAGGAATGCTCTTTGTCATGTCTTTTCGTAATTTTCTTTGATTGATGGATTTAATCATATGGGCCTAAGTTGGCCCGGCCACAATGGGCCTAAAGGCCCAGCCCATGGGAATAAGGCCCGTGGAAGAGGGACCTATAAAAAGGATGAGAGAGAGGGAGAAGATACCTCTTGACATTTTGCACATATGTTCTCCCTCTCTTCAAGAATTCTCTCTCTCCAAGAAAAATCCAAGAAGCGACGCCATCTTCCCTTCACGATGATTTTTCGATATCGGATCGATTGGGACTGATTTCTCTTCCTCTTTACGGCATCGGTGTCTAATCTGTGGCCAACAAGGTACGCTCGAATCCGTGGTGTGCTTTACGATCGGTGATACGTGTTTAATTCCCGGGCTTATCTTCCGCATTGATTTAGAGGTTCGGTTTTAAGTGCCGAATCCGTTTTTGGGGATCCGACGATCCCAACATTGGTATCAGAGCATCGGTTCACGTTTTTCCCGATCTGTTTGATGTTTATGATTGTTTTTTCGCAAAAAGCATTTCGGCCGTACGGATCGGGGCGACAAATCCCGACACCCGAGCATGTTCGCCCATTTTTCTGATTTTTCATAATTCGAAATAAAAATATGATGGCATAGGGAGGAAGGCGACGTCGAGACGAGTCTGGCGACATGTCGCACGCCGCCGGGGGACGCCGCATGCGCCCACACGCGCGGCCACAAGCCACTGCGCGTGGGCGCGACGCGCCCAGACGCGCTGGTTCGTCCAGTGCGTGCGGCACACGCGCCGGTGGCGAACCGGCACATGCGTGCCGCCGGCCGGCGAACCGGCACGCGCCGGTCCACGGACCGACGCGTGCTGACGTCAGCATGACGTCACCCAACGGTCGGTAACCGCCGGGGTGACGTCATCACTGACGTCAGCGCCGACGTCGGTTGGCCAAGCGGTCACCGGCCGGTGACCCCTCCGGCAACCCGACCCGAGGAGGCCAACGCATGTGCGCGGCACGTGCAGGCTGACGTCTGCGTGACGTCAGCCCGCGCACGCGGGCGGCACGTGCGGTCGGTCTGTCCGACCGGTCCGACGTCCAACGACGTTGACCGTTGACTCCGTTGACCGTTGACCGACGACTATTGACCGTTGACCGTTGACAAAAAAAAAAGGGATTTGTTTCTTTTTTTTTTTAATTAAGTCAATGTGAATCATATGTAATCCCTTATTTGTTCTGCATTTGTTGCAGGAACAATGCCTCCCCTTCAGTTATGTACGCCTATTCGCGTGATTACCGATAAACAAAAGGAAAAGCTTTCTAAGTTGATAGCTGAGCTGATTGATAATCGATGGGAGAATGATGACTTAATTGATCATGTTCTTGAAGTCAACGGGAAGATACAACAGGTCATATGGAATGGTCATCCCATGCCACAGTCAGAGATGGTGCGATTTTTCATTAACACTCTTCCACCTGATTGGCAAGATGTGTTGAATCGCATATGGGATGTCAACGGTGCTGCTTCATATAAGAAAATTGTGATAGATTTTGTAAAAGAATATTACTGCATTGTTACAAGGGAAAAGATCAAGAATTTGAACAAAAGAGGATCTTTCCCAGTTCGTGTGATGTTTTTATGATAGATGTATTAGCTATTTTTTGTTAAGTGTGCTTAGTGGACATCTTATGTAATGTTAACTAGCTGATTGTTGTTGTTGTAGCAACCTATATGTTAGTTGTATTATCTGAAAGCATTATTATATTATTGTATGTCAATTATCTGTTGCTTTCTATTGCTGGTTGTCAGTGGGTAGTTAGTCATGGGTAGTAATAGAAGTTTTTGTAGCTTCATAGAATTGATTTTGCATATGACAATCATATTAATGATAGTTTTAAGTTAGGATTTTTGGAGGATGATTGGAAACGTAGTGACCTTTTGATTCTAAAACCTTACTTGAAATTATTCATTAATATGATGGGTCTCAAAAGGGATGCATAAATGATAGGCATTAATAACTCGTGCATATATGTCTGATGTGTTCAGATCAATGGCTTCAGCCACAAAGAGCATAGTTGCCGAGCTGAACAAAGGTGAAAAGCTCAATGGTGACAACTATGAAATTTGGCAAATGAAAATCCAGTATGTGCTGGAAGAGCAAGAAGCACTAGAGGCTCTTAACCTAACCATGGTAGAACCTGAAGAAGGAAACACTGCACAGCACAAGAGAGATAAGGATGCTTTTGCTGCGTGGAAAAGAAAGAACTCTCTTGCTCGCATCACGTTGCTGAGCAGCATGGAAAATGACGTCATGCGAGAGTTTAGGCGTTTTGACAATGCCAAAGATATGTGGGAAGCATTAGCGGCAAGATTTGGTCATACTTCGGTGACCAGACTGAGGCAGCTCACTATTAGGTTTGACTCTTATAAGAAGCCTCATGGTCAGATCATAAAGCAACATCTTAGAAAGATGTCAAACATGATAAATGAGCTGAAAGATGCTGGCCATGTCCTGACAGAAGAGCAGCAAGTGCAAGCAGTGATCGTTCCTTGCCTCAGAGTTGGGAGCATATGAAGGTGCACCTGACTCATAATGAAAATATCAAAACCTTTGAGGATGCAATGCGTCATCTTGAGCTGGAAGAGGACCGCCTGTTGGCGGCTAAGCCGGATGCTGAACTCTATCATGCTAGTTCTAGCTCAAATGGAGCTTCGGGCTCCAAGCGCAAGCGCCCTAACTGGTTTAATAAAGGGAAAGGCAAGGAAGCAGGTCCTTCAGGGAAGAAACCCAAGTTTAACCAACATGAAAGAGGAAAGCGTCCTCGCATGAAAAAGCTTGCAAGGGTGAAATGCTACAACTGTGACAAGAAGGGTCACTATGCTCGCGACTGTCGTGAGCCAAAGAAGGTATGCACCCCTTGTATTTTTCAGAACTTAGCTTTTGTGTCGAGTTCTGTATTCTTAACTGAATCTAATCATTTGTGGACTGTGGATTCAGGAGCGACAGACCATGTAGCGAAGGATAGAGGATCTTTCGTGGAATTCCGACGAGTACCAACTGGAACTAAGTGGATCTATGTGGGAAACAACTCCAGAGCTGAAGTGAAAGGAATTGGCACATGCCAACTAGATATGCGTGGTGGACGCACTTTATTCCTACATGATGTGTTGTATGCTCCGGAGATTCGTCGGAATTTAGTGTATGTTTTAGTGTTGGTTAAATTAGGTTTTAATATGAACTTCTATGATAGAGGTGTGGATTTGTTTTTGAATACAAAATACTATGGTTGTGGTTATTTTCTGGATGGTTTCATTGTATTGGATATTGATTATGTTAATGCAAATGTTTGTTATTCCTTCTCACGTCTCCTAATACATATGATAATGATGTGAATGTATGACATGCTAGACTTGGTCACATTGGCCAACGGCGTATGAATAGACTAGCCAAAGAGGGCTTGTTGGGCAATATTGAAAAAGTCGATTTGTCCATCTGTAAGCATTGCCTAGAAGGGAAAACGACAAGGAAACCATTTGGAAAAGGTAAAAGAGCTGAATTTCTTCTGCATTTAATCCATTCTGATGTCTGTGGTCCAATGAATGTGACAGGAAGGCATGGGGCTGTTTATTTCATCACTTTTATAGATGATTATACTTGATTCGGATATGTCTATTTGATTTCTCACAAATCTGAAGCAATAAGTTGTTTCAAAAGGTTTATGAACCTGGTAGAGAATCAATTAGACAAGAAAATAAAAGCATTGAGATCCGATCGAGGTCGAGAATATTTATCGATGAGTTCAGAAAATTATGTGATGAAAAAGGAATAGAAAGACAATTATCTATTCCATATACTCCTCAACAAGATGGTGTTGCGGAGAAAAGAAACGGAACCCTCCTGGAAATGGTTAGGTCCATGATGGCGCATGCTAACTTACCTATCACCTTTTGGAGTGATGCGTTGTTAACTGCTGCCTATATACTTAACCGTGTGCCTTCCAAATCAGTTACTTCCACTCCATATGAGTTATGGACAGGTAGAAAACCGGACTTAAGTTTTCTTAAGCCATGGGGTTGTGCTGCCTATACGCATGAGTCCTCTCACAAGTTTGGGAAATTGGGTCCCAGAGGAAATAAGAGTATTTTCATAAGATACTCGGAACACTCAAAAAGATATGTGTTCATAGGTGAGCAGGAAAGTGGGAGTATAACTGAATTTGAATCACGGGATGTCACATTCTTAGAGGATGAATTTCCTAAGAATGACGAAATAGGGGAAGACAACACCCTATTTGAAACCTCGGACCAAGATAATGATCTTAGTGGAATTCGTCCAAGTGGGAGTAATATGAGAAGTGATGAATTGAATTCAACCCATTCTCAATTGCAAGCACATAATGAGACGACATCATCATTATCTAATCCCAGTGGGAGCATAATGGGGAATGATATGCAAAGTGTACAAACTCCCATACGGCGAACAAGTCGCCAAAGTATTCCCCGTCGACGTTTTGACATTGAAGGGGAAACTTTTATGATTACTCCACAAGATGAGGATGAGCCTAGAAATATTAATGAGGCTCTAAATTGCCCTAGTAAGGAAAAATGGATTCATGCAATGGAAGAGGAAATGGAGTCAATGAAATCAAACCAAGTCTGGGAACTGGTTGATCTTCCAAAAGGACGCAGAGCTATTGGGAACAAGTGGGTTCTCAAAATAAAGCGAAAGGCTGATGGCTCGATAGAAAGGCATAAGGCTCGCCTTGTTGCGAAGGGGTATAATCAACGGAAGGAATTGATTATGAAGATACGTTTTTTCCCGTAGTGAGATTTACCTCGATTCGCATTATTCGGCAATAGTATCTAGTATGGATCTTGAGTTACATCGATGGATGTAAAGACTGCTTTCCTCAATGGAGAATTAGAGGAAGAAATATACATGGAACAACCTACTGGTTTCATAGTGAAAGGCCAAGAAGAAAAAGTATGTCGACTTTTGAGATCGATATACGGCCTTAAGCAGTCATCGAGACAATGGTATATACGTTTTCACAATGCCATAATGGCATATGATTTTACAATGATTGATGAGGATCATTGTGTATATATCAAAAGATCCATTGTGATCATATCATTATATGTTGATGATATACTGATTGCCGGAAGCAATATGGAGTTTGTTCATACTGTCAAGAGTTGGTTGTCTTCCAACTTTGAGATGAAGGATATGGGTGAGGCTGCATACATTCTTGGAGTTAAGATTTCAAGAGATCGTTTGAAGAGATCGTTGTCTCTTTCGCAAGAAACATATATAAATAAAGTTCTTGAACGATTTTGTATGCAAGAATGTAAACCCATAGACGCTCCTATTGCGAAAGGTGAAGGATTGAGCCATAGACTGTGTCCGAGGACTCCACAAGAAAAGGAACAAATGAAACATGTTCCTTATGCTAGTGCAGTTGGGAGCTTGATGTACGCTATGATGTGTACAAGACCCGACATATGTTTTGCAGTTGGAATGGTGAGTAGATACCAATCCAATCCAGGTCCAAAGACATTGGAAAGCCGTAAAGAGAATACTGAGGTATCTGAAGGGAACTGCTGATTTCAAGTTGAGTTACCAAGGAAAGGATCTGCGACTCGAAGGTTATTCTGATGCTGATTGGGGAGGAGATTTAGATGAAAGGAAATCTACCTCTGGTTTTGCTTTCTTACTGAACAATGGCGCCATATCATGGAGCAGTAAGAAGCAAACGTGTATAGCCTTATCCACGATAGAAGCTGAGTTCGTGGCATTATTAGCAGCGGTACAAGAAGGAGTTTGGCTTAAGAGATTTTTGGGGTCATTTAGGTGTTATTGAGAAAGCTGCACATCCGTTATTGGTTAACTGTGATAGCCAAGCAGCTATAGCGTACACTAAAGATCCAAAATATCATGGCAAGACCAAATATATAGATACCAAGTATAACTTTGTAAAAGATATGGTTGCACGAAAGGATGTGAACTTGCAGTACATATCTACGCATAGAATGGTAGCAGATCCTATGACAAAGCCAATACCTAGAGATGTATTTTGTGGTCATGTAAAATCTCTAGGATTGCGTAGAGTCTGATATACCGGATTGTAATTTCCCTGAGTTGTTCACATGTATGAACTAGTGTTGTTTCATTATTAATGCCTATGAATCTTTTGTTTGATCTTTATGCATCTTAATGCTTAGTGCATTATATTATGTTGAGAAAGTATGTCAGACAGGTAAGAGATTAGCCCTCTCACACGGGTAATCGCCTCTATTTACTATGTGATAAATAGAGATGAGACTGTTATTAAGCTTATTATCTAGGTGATAATCGAGAGCTCAAGCTTAAAATACGTATGTCGCCTTAACTGAGTGTTAAGATGAGGACATAATACTTACGATGTCCGAAAGTAAAATAACCCACATATTTTACTTTATTGTCTAAGATGCCAGATGTGAGTTCTGATGAATTTTGTGAATGAGTAAATACGTGAACTCAAGTTAGACATTGTGTATGTCTGAACTATCATCTGTACGGTATTGATGGTGTAGACATACGCTCCATGGGAAAGGAGTTAATACCGTAATACGTATTTCATACTACGTATGCATGAAACGACCTATAAGAGTGGCAAAAGTTTGATCTCAACTTTTATGACGTGTGAGACTCTTGAAGAACAGAGTTCCTCAATTTTAGTGCCCTCATGACTCTTACTTATTCTCAAGATTTCTATTTAGTGTTTGCTATCTTAGAATGTTGCCAATGGTCATGAGTTGATTCGATTTAATGGGACATTTCTAGAAAAGCAAGTTGAACTGAAATTGAGAGTTTGAAAGAAAGAAGAAGATCGGATTTGAAGAATCACATTGTGGTTTTGTATTCACTGGTCGACCAATTATGACTGTCTTTGGGATAATCATAATTGTGAATATAATATATATATATATATATATATATATATATATATATATATATATATATATATATTGTTTAAATGAGATTAAGAGAGATATGAATGTGATCGATCGATCTAGGGTACTGCATACTAAATTTACTCGGAATGTGACGCCCATTATGAGCTGCTATATATTCCTAACAGATGTATAGCAACGAGCTCTCAAAGTATGCTGGTCGCACGGATTATTCACCGGTATGAATGTTGAAAGAGGAAAAGAGGATTTTTAATTGATGGGCCTAAGTTGGGCCTATCCGTCCATGTTGGTTTTGACCCACCATGTGCGAGTGGGAGATGATGGATTTAATCATATGGGCCTAAGTTGGCCCGGCCACGATGGGCCTAAAGGCTCGGCCCATGGGAATAAGGCCCGTGGAAGAGGGACCTATAAAAGGAATGAGAGAGAGGGAGAAGACCTTCGTTTTTTGGTAGGTATTGAAATTTTTGGCAATCTGAATGCGATCTAGTTATGTGTGTCTCATGTTTATGATGTGACGGTGTCTCTCAAGAAATGAAGAATATTTGGTAAAGTGAAATGAATGAAGCAAGGAATGCTCTTTATCGATGTCTTTCCATAATTTTCTTTTTAATATATTTATCGAAACCTTCCCTTTCTTCTTCTTCTTCTTTTTTTTGGGTAGATATTCAAAGTTCTAGCAATCCGAATGCAATCTAGTTATGTATGTCTCCTATTTATGATGTGATGATGTCTTTCAAGAAATGGAGAATGTTTGGTAAAGTAAAATGAATGAAACAAGGAATGCTCTTTGTCGATGCCTTTCTGTAATTTTTTTTTATATATTTATTGATACCTTTTTTTTTTTTTTTTTTTTTTTTGTGTGTGTCTAGAAATTCAAAGTTCTAGCAATCTGAATGAAATCTCGTTATGTATGTCTCCTATTTATGATGCGATAGTGTCTTTTGGGAAATGGATAATGGATAATGAAGCAAGGAATGCTCCTTGTCGATGTCTTTCCGTAATTTTCATTTTTTTTATATATATTTATTGATACCTTCATCTTCGAGCCAAGTAAGAAATGCACTTTTTCGGCTGCCTACAAGGAGGGAATGACCATTACTCGTCAGGGCAGCAATTTTAATATATCTTATAAGAACGAAAATTTGATGTTTACTAAACTTCCCATATAAAGGATCATGCGTCGGGTGGAATCACAACTCCTTGGCTCTCTCTTACAATCACCAAGAACACTGTCTTGAGATGAGGGATTTGCAAGGAAGTCGAACGGTGACAGTGATCGAAACCATCACGGAGGCCACCAAGGTCTTGAAGAGGCTCCAATCCCAGCTGGGCATGCTTGCCCAGATCGAACTCTTCGTGGAATCGGTCGCCTTCCTTCTCCTCTTCCTCACAGCTTCTAGCTCATTAAGGCGTCGGCACAACAATCTGATGCTTAAGGTCGTGCTGTGGGTGGTGTATACTCTCCCGGACCACTTGATCACGTATACGTTCGGGCTAATGCGGGAATCCCCTTTCCGCAACCCACTGTTCCTACTGTGGGCGACTTTCTTGATGATCTTCCTTGGAAGCTTATATTCTTTCTCGGCATATAGTCTTGAGGACAATGAGCATTGGAAGAAATATGCTTGGCAAAACATGGTCAGGTTCATAGGGTTACTAGTATTGTGGACATCCTATCTGATCACCTTGCCGTTGACGCTGAGAAAATATTAGGCGAGTCGTAAAAACCAAACGAAGGCTCGAAAATTTTTAAGTATAAATAGCGGAGTGCCTCCGTTTCCAACCCATGGTCTGAAAATATCTAAATTTCTTGGTTCTCTCTTACACTTTGCACACCCAATAGACGAAATCTTCCATCGGACACAAAAATGAGGAACTTGCAAAGCAGCCAAATGGGAGTGGTGAACGACACCACTGGCGTCACGAAGAAACTCCACACTCTGGCTGTAAGTCTCGCTAAGATCGAACTTTTCGTGGTTACTAATCCTTGGCACCATCTTCAGCTTGTCGAGGCACTGGTACACCAACCGGATGCTCAAGATCGCTCTATTGGCATTATACACCATCCCGAGCCTCGCACATGCTCGGTCTCATGAAGCAAGCGTCGCTTGATACTGAAACTGAGCTGTTCCTGATTTGGGCCACGTTCTTGATGATCTTCTTCAGGAGCTTGGGCCACTTCTCCGACTACAACCTTGAGGACAATGGGCAGCAGATAAACTATAGTTGGGAATATTTGCACAGGAACATCTTGTTAGCCAAGATGTTGATCTTTAGCGTGAGGAATTCTAAGGTGTCTTGGGCGGTCACAGCAATTTTCGGGGTCATGTGTCTATTCCTAATCGTGAAGCTCAAGGACAATGAAAAAGCGAAGTCTGTCATGACCGCGAGCGGGTATGACGTACAGAGAACCACCAAACTGATCTCCGAATACATGAGCTCTGAGCACCCGTCGTCCGATCCGCGCAATCTTGACTCTATCCAGAAGAGAGGATACAACTATGTTGTCGGAGGCGAGGAGACAAGATGGGCAAACGGTTCACCTTTGAAAATGACTGATGAAATCATCACGGTCGACAAGGTGTGGGCATGGCAAGGATCGCTTTTGCGCTTCAGAGGCGGGGACGAATACTGCAAGCTCAAGGACATTTGCCTCTCGTTTTCGCTCTATAAGCTTCTCTCCCTAAGATTTCGCAGCTATTCATTGCCCAAAGAAGCTCACAAAAAGCTGTGGAAATTGATTCGGAATGGTTTGGTTACAGAAGAAAATGGCTACAGGAGAGCATTTCGGGTAATTTAGCTAGAGCTTTCATTTCTGTTCGATTCATTCTACACCAAGTACCCTATCATCTTCCAGTCGGGTTGTTGGAAACAAAAGTTGATGGAGATCTTGCTTTTGTTCATTGGTTTGTTGAAATCTAATATGCAAAAACGACAAGATCTTTATAATTTATGTTAACGCGAAATCACCAAAATAATAAATAAGAAATAATAAGAACACCAGAAATTTACGTAGTTCAGTCTGAGTATTGGTATTTATGTTTACAGAAAAGCCAGTAACAAATAATCCACTATAATCATAAAATCTAAATTATAATTACTTACACGCTCAAGTATTTCCCGTACCTAAATTTAAACTCAAACCCTAAATTTAAACTCAAACAATTCAATTGGATAGAACTATACGGCACAAAATCACTTTGCATTGAAGCTCGAACTAAAATGCTTTACGTATACTGAAACCAAGAACAAGTATGTTTGTTCTCTTCTTTCCATACGGATTAGCGTTTTTCTCTCTTCGTGCGGCGCTCTTCCGCTTGACATGTGGCTTTTCTTTTCTTCGGCTAAAGGAAACCCTCGCCTTTTTATATTATGCCCAGAGTCAACAATTTGACTCTGGGTCCCACCGTGTACATCCTCTTCCGAAGAATTCGGCTGGTGGAGGTAAAAGAGGAAACCTTGTGTTTTATTTTATTTTTTTTCCTCTTTTGTGTAATTATAAAAAAGTCTAACAAAAGAAGAGTTTTTTTGTCCGATTTATAATCAACTCAGAAAATCTTTTTCAACAAATTTGATTTAACAAATTAATATCTGAATTTAAATTTACATTTATTTTATTTCCTCTTTTAAGTAGCTATAAGAAAGTCTCATAAAGGAAAAGTTTCTTCATTCGATTTGTACTCTGTTTGAAAAACCTTTCTCAATAAATTTGATTTAACAAATTAATATTCAAATAAACATTAATTTAACACTATCTCTAGTGACAATTGTACTTTGTTTCTTGCCGCACAAGTCGGGCGTCGACCTTCTCCTGACGTCAGTAATTTTCACGGCATGCAAATGCGTCGAGCTTCTGCAGTTTTTCTTGATGGCCATCTCGCAGTGGGCGAAGGTTTCATTGTTGTGCAAGTACGTACGAACAAGATCATGGCAGGGGAACAAGCGGATCGATAAAACGATTGGACTAATCTGCCGGACGCAATTACTGAAGCCTTGGGAAAGGAAACTTCGCCAATACTCGCTTCTCGAGTCACATGGTTACAGCCCTCCGAGGTGGATATGCTTTCCCGCCAGAGCTGGCTATATCCATCGCGTGCGGGAGGGTAAAAAACAAAGCCCTCCAGCCAAACTGTCCTCGGAAGAAGCCGTTTTTCGTTTTTTGAAGTCACATGCTGGGGTACCGGAGATTGGAGAAGCTTCTTTGAGACTAAACAAAGCGGAAGGTAAGCTCTCGTGGGCGTGTAGGCTCGAGATGCGGACTCGAGTCATAATTGTGCGGCATATCACCACCAGTATTTGCGAGAACGAGGTGCAAATTTCAGAATTAAATTTCCTCGTGGTGACCACTTTATCCAAAGATCTTGCTTGCTTGGTAGCATTCTGTCTAAAATTGTTACCCGATTGCCCTGATGACATGGAGTTTGTTTTTGACCAAACCATTCTCCAATCAAGAGACTTGCTCGAAGGGTGCAAGACAGGAGAAGAAAGAATTCGGAAATTGAAAGGGATTGGTAAGGCAGTGGATGATACCGGTAGCGTGATAAATTTGGGAGCGCGATTAGGCCGGCAATTGCTGAAAGACAAAGAAGACCCGACCTTCATTTGGAAGGTATTGGCCGAGTTTTGGACAGAGCTTATGGTGTATGAAGCTCCGTCGGATGATGTGAAAGCACACTCAGAGAACTTGGCCATTGGTAGAGAGTTCGTGACTCACTTTTGGGCTTTGGTCTCTCATGCCAACATCAAGCGAGAACCTCCTGTTGGGCGACCTACTCTCAAAAGATTGCAAAGCTGGAGTAATTGATTGTGATACTGCATGTCGACAGGGTTATTAGTGTGTCTTCATAGGATAGTTCAGATGAAAGGTTCGGATACCTTGTTAGAAAAAAATAAAAAGTAAGAAGAAGCAAGTAGCTGGTCTTTTTATATGAGTGGTTTTACTATGTACAAGTCTGTAAATAGAAGGGTTTGTGCTTTATGTAGTTGAGATAGGATTGGTAGTTAGATATGTTGCATTTGGTGTGATCAAAACATCCTGTGTGTGTCTCTCCTGCTCGTTCTATGTTTCACTTATTCAGCTATATCTTTTGTAAGGATCTGTCACAACACTTGGTGTTTAAAAGCTATCCTTCAGGGAGATTCTTTCAATATGTAAATTGCAACCTATATGCACACTTTGAGACAACATGTCTACAAAAACATCGCGGCAAACTTCTTCTAAAATGTTAGATTCTCCAAGCCTTAATTTGCTGCTTTTGTTTACTTAAGATGAAGACTGTTCTTCTCATTACGGTCTTGCCGACGTCAACCAATGAAGTGAGTGGAAGAACGGAGCATAAGAAAGATTCCAAAGCCTTGTTTTAATTGAAAAAACAGTGCGCAAAGCGGATTCATTTAACCTCCAATCTAGTTCTCTATTGTCAGTTACAAACTTGAGAATGATGTCCAAATGAGTTCAAGAATTCTTCTTAAAAGCATCATTGGTTATACATTAGATGCAGTTTGCAAAAAATATAGACCCACCGTCCCTTAGCCTGTCTCCATCTGACGTCCCGTGCATCTAGTGAAACATGATCATTTATTGTACTGTATGGTTGGGCACTACATATAAATTACAGACCAAATCCTAAAATGCACCCCTCTTGTCACACCCCGATCCTCGATCGCGTGCCCATTCCTCACCTGGTCAATTAATAGCGACGTCCCAAGACGCATCGCCGACCCTGTTCATTTAATAAGCACATGTGGAAGCAAATAGAAAATCCCTAGACAATAAAATAATGGGATAGAAAAGTAGGCCATATTTTTCATATTGAAACTCATAACCAAACTTTTATTCAAAACACAAACCAGAGTATTTCACAACTATTCACAACTTTCTACTCTAACTCTATTCACATCAAAATAGGGTTCACAAAAAAGGATGGGATCTCAGTCCATCTGGGTCATACTCAAGATCCCTCTCGGTGTTATCTTCTTCTTCCAAAAATCCTTCTCCTCAGGTTTCACCTCAGATTCCTCCTCCTCAGCTTCTCATCGAGGTCCTGAAATGTTGTCCCACAACTGGGATGAAACTACGTCTCAGCAAGTTCTACCCCCACTAAGATTCAATTAGAGAACCAATACACCACATGGTTGCCTAAGCACAGCACGAGTTAAAAGACTTACCTTGGCCTCAGTCTCAACCTGCAATTCAAGGTTATATATAGACGTTTCATAAATCACAACGAACAATTAATCAAATCACGACAATCGGATCAAATCATTGATCAATCGAGATAGTCGATTACATGTCAGTCGGATCATTCCCAGGTCATTCGTTTCATCCCATATAACCTCTAATAGTACACTTAGTCACAAAGCTCCATTAATACTCTCAGGCGTCGTTTTCGCCAAGGTGACATAAATAACAGACGGTCTACGTGCATTCTTTAAGGCGCCGTTTTCACATAGTGATATTCCTCATCATTGAACCACAATCGTCATAAAGCACAGACAGTCTACGTGCGTTCTTTAAGGTGCCATTTTCGCACAGTGATATCCTTAATCACCGAACCACGCTTGTCTATACTTCGTACTTGATCGGTTTCAGCCAATAGAATTCTCAGTTAGCTCTCACTACTCTCTCCACTTACAGCTCAACAAGGCATTACAAATGTTAAATAGCCATACTCGGCCATCTACCAATCAATAATTCAATTTAACTCAATTTCAATCAATTTAGGGTAAATCCCTAAAATATCACAATTTATATAATTCCATATAGCGTAGAGCTCAAATAAATAAACGGACTATGCCACGACAATCAGCACGAGATTTCGATCGTCGGCCATCTCAGCCTTAATTTCTCAAAAAAATAAATAAATAATTTATTAATTTCGAAAATTAATTAATAAATATTAAAAATTTAATTTAGCTCAAAATAAAGCCCAATTAAATAAACAGGATGCACCACAGTCATCGGCATAAAATTCCGGTAACCGGCCATCCCTATTGAATTTCCGAAAAATAAATAATTAATTAAATTAATTTCGAAAAATAATATTTAATTACTAAAAATTCCACTTAGGCCCGAATTGCTAAATTGAAGCCCGATAAGGGTCGGGAAAAATCCCAAGCTACCCTCAATAAATAGTAGACCACATCTACTTGCCAAATGCACACTCAATTTGTCTAATTCGCATCACAATTGACTAATAAACACTAATTTATACTAATCTAACCACCTAAACCTAATTAATTAAAACTAAACAACCTTAAGTGTAATTAGTCCACTAAGCAAGGATTAGTGAGATTATTCATCGGAATCGCGCGCAACTCGGATCAATCCGACGGGGACGGCGCGAGGATCGATTCCTCCCAAAGCACGGCTCAGGTTCGGGGCCCGGAAATGGCCCAAAGCGACCCACGAGCTGACTAGATACCCACACGGCGGGGTGGCTGAGTTGGCTGAAAAAGACCACAAAACAGCAACAAACTACAACAGTAAGGCGGGCAAGGTGCGGTGGAGGGCCGGTGGTGGTCCGGCGGGGTCGAACGGCGGCCGGAGGTAGTCGGACAAGGGCGGAACAGGGCTAGGCAGAGGCGGATTAGCACGGCGGAGGATGCCTAGGCGTGAGGGGCGGGCGGCTGAACGCGCGGCGTCGCGCGGGTGGTGTGGACGGCGGCTCGGTGGCATGCGGCGGCGATGGCGAGGTCTTCAGGCGAGCTGCTGTTCTACTTTGCTGGTTTTGGCTGGTTCGCACAAAGAAGAAAGAAGAAGAAGGGTTCGGTCACGAGGGAGTGGGGGGGAAGAAGAGAGAGAAGATAGATTAGGTTTTTTTTTTTTTTTTTTTTGTCAGTCCTACGCTAATCCTACTCTAACACTCACTCTTAGACTTTTGCCCCGCCTTCTTGCGGGCGTGGGAGTCGAAACCCACTCCCGAAATGAAATCTTCCCCACCCCCAAGCCCCCGAGAAGGTGGGGATTTGAACCCCAGATTAGGTTTTATTTTTTATTTTTTGGTCAGTCCTACGCTAATCCTACTCTAACACTCACTTTCAGACTTTTGCCCTGCCTCCTTGCAGGGCGTGGGAGTCGAAACCCACTCATGAAATGAAATCTTCCCCACCCCCAATCCCCCCTGAGAAGGTGGAAGCCAGCCAACATTTCAGTGGGGGGGAGGGGGTTCGCACGAAGGGGAGGGGAGAGGGGGAAAGAGAGAGAGAGAAAAAAAGAAAAAGAAAGAAAGAGAAAAGGGAAAAAAAAGAAGAAGAGTGTTTGGCTACAAATGGAAAAGAAATGGGAAGATCACAAAAATAAAAGGATTTCCTCAAATAGAAAAATCCTAATCCCAATTTCTTTTAAATAAGCTCATCGATTCTCAAAAGATTTTCCAACTTAGAGTTCTTGATCCCCACTTGCAATTTGCATTCAAATTCCCTCTTAAATTTCTCTCAAATAACTCTCCCAAAAATCAATTGATATTTCCTTTATCAAATTGATTATTTTCTTTATCCAAGAATCCCTCATGCTCTTCAATTTCACCATCAGAAATAATTCCCGGCTTCAATCGAACGAAAATGGCCACACGACAACTTTTTCCCAAAAAAGTGTCGGGTGTCAGAAAAATCTTCTGACACTGAGTCGATACTCCTAAAATTTATCGTGACATGACAGAAATTTCAATTTATGAAATCAGACTTGAATTGGCAGTTAATTTCTATTTGGCGTGTTTTTAGCGTGACTTAGGCTACCGGATAATTTTTAGATATTTTTAAGTGCAATTGACTCGTGGTAAATTTTCTTCGAGCCACTATAAACCCACTCGACACATTGGCGACTCTCGGTTGTCGTGAAAATCCCGATGATCCAAATACGAACACATGGTACCAAAACAATAAGAAAATCAGTCTAGTGCCGGTCGACATGAATTTTCTAATTTAGTGGTGTCACCCATGATTAGCCACACATCTCTATCGATCTAGTCTATCTCTGATTTCAAATCGATTTTTTAACTATGCCATAATGGCCTCTAAAGATGGACATGGTCGAGAAGTCGATTCCTGGTCGAATTCTCAAGTCTATTGCCTTAAAATTCCTAATAATTTCCCCAGATAGTCTAGTTATCTCAAGAATGATCAATTCTAAGAATAGCCCTATAGACACGTCAATGGAACGCCCGATTCATTAAGAAGAAAACAGAAATGAAAATTTGGGATGTCACACCTCCCTCCCTCTTCCTCTCCCTCTCCCTCTCACTCTCTGTGGTGAAGATAACTCATTCTTTAATACCTATGCAGTGAATCCACCGATCATGCACACCTTCTACAACCATGTGGTTTACGTTCTCCAACCGGAACCTACATAATTGTTTCCACGCATAGTCCGCAATGATCCATCTACTCTAAATTCTCATGATAATGGCCATGCCACCAAATCGACTTGTAACAATAGGAATGTGTCTCCTTCCTTCCACATTTTATATACTCTAGTCGTTACTTTCCATCACTGCTCAACCGTCAGTACTGTGCAGCTCCATTTCTGCTCCATGTTATGACCGAAAGGACGTGGATGTTCAGCAATTAGGACGCATCGTCGAGTAGACCAGTTGGCGGTAATACTCACGATATTCGTGCTGAACATTTCTACAGCAGTGAGTTGCGCGGGTTTCGGCAACCATGATATCTTGTCAGCAATTTACTTGTACCAAAAATCATTAGAGGCTCGATTGCGAGAAAAATATCGCTTCACAATGGTCTTACCATCTTCCTAATTAATACCGATTAGAGAAGGGTATTACGCGTAGGATTAGGAAATTGGTAGGTGAAAAACAAGCAAGCTTTTGCATTAAATCGACAGCCATCTTCTGGCTAACCATCTAACAACCTCTGTCCCTTGAGGATCTACGCTCATTTGCAGCTCCCTTAAGTACTTCTCGCTTGCTTTGCTCGTGATTACTACGCTCTTCCTTATGTCTAGCTTTCTAAATATCTGTTAAGTTTCGACTTTCAAATTTGTGGGCAATTTGACCATACGCAATTGTCTTAGGGCTTTTTTGAAGGGGACTGTAAAAGGGTTATGTTTGCACAACACATCTTAAGAAGATAGCTTCCACATTCTCTCCCTTCTTTGTCCATCCTAGCTTCTTGTTAGATTTTTAGATTTTATGGCTCATAAAGTAATTTTTTTGAACTTTTTGGATTGTACTTATATACTTGTTGTTGAAGATAGTAAAACCCCTTTCTCTTCCATGTATATTTTATGTCTCGTGTGGTTTCAATTTTTGCTATTTATGTTTCAATTGGTGCATCTTTTGATATTGTTTCGCAACAGTACATCATAAGTATTTCCCCATCTAAACGGAACCACAAACATCCTACATGCATGAGCTTGAAGCTGGTGCACAAGACACACCACCCAAGTTTTCACTGTGTGATTTCAAGAGAGAAGCCCCCACCGTTTGCATGCAAACATTGGCGACGCGTGTATAGTCTAACCTGACAAGGGCGTGGTTTATATCTCATTTTCTGTATTCAATTTCGTACAAATTTCTCCTTTATCAAGCAAAATGTGAACCAATTCCATGGAGTTTGGCGTAGAGGTTTACGAGGTATACCGTACAGGTTCCATTCTTCGACCATCTAAAGTAAAAAAATGTCTCATCTTTAAGCGGTCCATTTGAGTTTCTACCCGTAGTTCAGATGATATATGAGAGTAATGAGATATCGTGGGATCGGGGATATATATAGCTAAGATGGAATTCCATGTTCTAAAAACAAGTCTCCCGAAAAGCCTCTATCGATTGTGGTCAAGACATGGCTTATCCATTTGCAATCACACTACCAAAGGAAAAAAAAAGAGAGGGTGAAACCGTCCCTAAAAACCAAAATTCCAACCCCTAATGACTATAAGCGACAGCACGCATCTGGGCGCCTTTCGTTGCCAACGGGCTTGCCGCTGATGAAAAGTAGGGATGGTTTTGTGAGGCCCGCCGCCAGGATTTTAAGAATGATAAAAGTTTGTCGTCCCGAAGATTTGTAATGGGGACGCTTGCCCGTCGGGAGAAGTGCCAAAAAAGTCCTAAACCTTTTGGCTTTGTGCCGATTTAGTCCTAAACCTTTTTTTGGTGCTGATTTGGTCCTAAACCTTTTTATGTTGTGCCAATTTAGTCCTTTCCGGCCAAAATTGGCCAGATTTTGCTATTTGGACGCCGGCCGGCTGACGTTGACAACTTTTAATAATATTTTAATATTTTTGATTTTTTTTTTTTTAAATTTTTTAAATTTTTTTTAAATTTTAAATTTTAAATTTTAATTTTTTTTGTCATCTTCTACCTCTAGCCGGTCGCCGGAGCTTGGCGACCGGCCAGAGGCGACGGCCGGCGAGGTCGAGGTCGACCTCACCGGCCACCTCGCTAGTGGCCGCGGCCGCGAGGGAGGCCTCGTGCCGGGCGGCGAGGCTCGCCCATGGCTGGCGAGGGCGAGCCCCGCCCGGCTCGGCCTCGCGCCCGGGCCTTGAGGGCGGCCTCGCCCGCCGGCGCGAGGCCGCCCTCGAGGCCACGGCTCGGGCGAGCCTCGCCGCCTCGGCTCGGGCGAGCCACGCCGCCCCGGCCTCGAGGGCGGCCTCGCGGCGGGCGGGCGAGGCTCGCCCTCGCCGGATCTGGCGACCCTCGAGGCCCGGGCGGCGAGGCGGGCGCGGGGCTCGCCCTCGCCGGATTTGGCGGGGCGAGCCTCGCCGCCCGGCGCGAGGCCGCCAGCCAGGGGGAGGTGGCCGGCGAGGTCGACCTCGACCTCGCCGGCCGTCGCCTGGCCGGTCGCCAAGCTCCGGCGACCGGCTGGAGGTAGAAGATGATAAAAAAATTAAAAATTAAAAATTAAAATTAAAATTAAAATTTAAAAAAAATTTAAAAATTTTAAAAAATTCAAAAATATTAAAATATTATTAAAAGTTGTCAACGTCGGCCCGGCCGGCGTCCAAATCAGCAAAATCCAGCCAATTTTGGCCGAAAATGACTAAATTGGCATAACATAAAAAGGTTTAGGACCAAATCGACACCAAAAAAAGGTTTAGGACTAAATCGGCACAAAACCAAAAGGTTTAGGACTTTTTTGGCACTTCTCCCCTTGCCCGTCACTAATAACTCTTTCTAAAACCCTTCACATGAAATTACTTGCTTTTCCAAGTACGACATATTTTCACATTATACCTTGAACAAAAAGATATACCTATTAATTTAATTTGGATCGAGTCATGTAACCAGCACCAAATTTCAAAATGAATTTATATTATAGCCAGATCATTAGTATGTAAAACCAACAAAGATAGACATTTGCAACAATTTTTGGTTATCAAAAGGAAGAGGAGTACTCTTACGATGTCTCAAAACTACTACAACATAAGAAGAAACTAAGATACAAAAAATTTCATAAACGAGACTAAACTTCTAAAGCTCTTCAAAAACTGGTACTCCGACGTCTGTCCCCCTCTTCAACCGGCCAAAGACAATCAAATCCCAACAAATATATTACCCATCCAAAAAGTCAAATAAAATGCCACATAAAATTAAAGGTAAACAGCTAAAATGCAGTAAGATTTCTCCTTAATCTTTTAATATAGATTAGCACTGGTACGTGGACTAAATACTTGTAACAAACGCTGGATGAATGTATACGAGAAGTAGCGAAAACCTTTAAGTTTGGCAAGCAGACTAGTGCAAGTGATTATCTAGGAAAATTATCAAAAGGGTTATAAATTTATTGCATTTGTATGAATTCAGTTCTAAATATTTTAATTATATCAATTTATTTTAAATTGATCGAAACTTGTTAAAGTATGGAAAAATGTTTAAGACTAAATGAGTATAATTGAAAGGTCTATGACTGAATTAATATAAATGCAACAAGTTTAGAAATTTTTCAATAATTTTCACGCGGTTATCCCCATCAGCTGTTATTACAAATTTGAATTTGAAGCTTCTTTAAATTCTTACCCTCACTAATTCATAGCTCTGACTTTCCTTTTCTCTCTTTTTGTTTATTTATTTATTTTTGTGAGAAGTTCTCGTAGAAGGCTGCAGAACACCGATGGTGAAAGAATAGGATATGCATAAACTGCATCCATGGCCATGGTTTTAGGGACCATCCTTACAGAATTATTGTACGCCGTCTCTTTCTCAGTCGTGTCATGACCGGTGGACAAAGATTGATTAAAGCGGTTTTCTTCTGTTTTTCCCCCCACAGCGTTGGTCCTTTTTACAATAATTAGAGACTTGATGTAAGTGCTAGTATGAACACCTAGAGGGGGGTGAATAGGTGTGAAGAGAAATTTTCGCAAAGAACAGTAAAAATATTTTACTTTTAAAATTGAGTCTGAAGAACAATAGACTTTGAGCGAGTTCAGACTTTAGTAGTTAAATAGAACTACAAACAAAATAAAAAGATCCAGGGAAGATAATATGAACACATAATTTATAGTGGTTCGGCTTAAATCAAGCCTACATCCACTCTCTCACGCTAACAGCCTTCTGGCTGGATTCCACTATGCAATCAACAAGAGATTACAACTTTGAGTGCAAACACTTCGCGGTACTATCTCACTAGGTCAGTCTTTTGGTATTTCTCTCATGATTACAAACGTTTAAGCTTATGAAAGACAAGTGTATAATCGAAGGTCGCTCAGACTTTAGAATTAAAAATTCTACGCTCCGTCTCTTACTTGCTCATCGGTCCTTGATCTCCTTAAATACTCCTCCACTTCCAAACTAGCCGTTGGACAGTATCTGAGAGGATTGTCTTCCAATCTACCCATTGAACATATCTATATCAAGAAGATTTAGTAGTCGTTGAGTGATAGAAGTAGAATCCCAAATTGATTCTGATCACTCATACAAATAGAATCTTGGTTTCCATAAGTAGAGCTTCTTCGTATAGAAATTTTTTGTCTTCAATATCCAATTGTCAATCAATTAGATTGAGTCAATCAAATCTATCTTGATGTAGAATTCAAACCAGATCACTAGCCGTTATATGTTTGAGGCTTGTGTTACGTTTTGTCAAGTTGTTTCGTTCTGGACATACTTCATTCTGAATTTGCTACATTCTGAACTTGTGTCTTGTTCTGGATATAAAGTCTGAGAGTGCTTTGTCAAAAGTAAAGTCTAAGTGTCTTCAGACTGAAGTAGAGTTTGAGTGTCTTCCTTCTTCACTTGGGTTTAGTCTGGAATTTGTCAGAGAGAGCAGACTTTGACACAAAGTCTGGGAGTCTTCAGACTTTGACACAAAAGTCTGGGAGTCTTCAGGATAGACTTTACAGTCTGAACGTAAATTTGAACATAATCTGTTTTTGAACAGATTTAGCCTTAAGGTCTGGACACAATTTGAATAAGTTCAGTTCCAGCATAAAGTTTGTCTTCTGGTTCTTCCAAGTATAGACTTTGACGTTCTATCATCTGCATAGTCTATTACTCAACCATTAAACACGTTAATAGCCTTTAATTTATTTTGTCATCTTCAAAACATCATAAGGGATTTCCCTAACACTTGACACTTGAGCTTAAACACGAGTCCCGACATCTAGTAGTTAGGGGCATTTTGGAGCCCGAAAACAATCATATGAGAAGTACATCGTACATGTGAAAGCATTACCTAGTTGTATATAATGAACAATGGGAGAATTACCAAAAAAGTTATAAACCTATTACAATTGTGTCAATTCAGTCATACACCTTTTTTTGACCAATTTAGTCCTAAACATTTTACAATTGTGATAATTCAGTCCATCCAGCCAAAATTAACCGGTCAGTGTTGACGTGGACGCCGGCCAAGGATAGCTGACCGGCGAATGCTGATGTGGCAATTTTTTATTTTTATTTTTATTATTTTTCGAATTATTATTTTCTTTTTTCTTTTTTCTGCCCACCTTCCACTTCCTCTAGCCAGCCGGCACAGGCCAGAGGCTAGGGCCGGTGAGGTCAGCCTCGCCGACCATTGGCGAAGGCAAGCCTCGCCAGCCACCAGTGAGGTTGACCCTCGACTTGGCTGGGCGAGGCCGAGGTGAGGCCGAGCCTTGCCAGTTATGGCGATGGCGGCCTTGCAGTCGCTGGGTGAGGCTCGCCTTCACTAGTGGCTGGTGGGGGTGAGCCTCGCTAGCCCTCGCCCTAGAGGAAGGAGAAGGTGGGGGAAAAAAAGAAAAAAAGAATTCAAAAATTCAAAAAAAATATTTAATGTGGCGCCTGAGAATTTCAACAATCCTTGAATGTACGACGACCATGACTAATCAATAGAAGTACTGTTGGATGGTGTCATTAGTATTTTTGCACGAGTATTGTTTGGTTCCATCGTCGGACTAATGAGCCGTGTTTAGAAATATTTTGATTGTCGCATAAGGCATAGTCCCATCCCTACATGCTATCACTGATAAGGCCGAGGGAGTACCATAAGATATGTCGACAAGATATTTTTCCATATTGATTTCTGGCCATCCAATTATGTACCTTACTAACCGAACCCCGATACATTGTTGTGACCCCGTGTAGTCATGAAGGTAATGATTTTCAGCACTTGTATATGTTGAAATTAAGAGACAAATATTGGGGGAGGGGATTGAGCCGTGAGTGAGGACTCGACACGGCCACACACAGCCCTGTAAATGGACTACATTCAACTCATAGATATACGGAGTTAAGGCGAAAGTTTTAAGGCGAAAGTTTAGAGCAAGTATGAGCTGGATATTAAGAATAATACCGCAACCTACTGGCCCAAGACAGCCCCACACTACTTCTTCAATTAGTCGCCACATTAGTCAACTAATGGGAGGAAATTGTTGACCAAGGCCTAGCTAATGACGTCCACATGGCTGGAAATGGGGCTGCCAGCGGATGCCAAGGGGTCTTCAACGGAGGACACGCCATCCCCACCTGTTTCTCTTTGCTACTTCCACCGAAACTCCTGCATGCAAAAGGAAATCATTAGCTTAGTTAATAATTTAAAAGAAATAAGTGCTCGTGTGTTTTGAGAAAGAGAAGGAGGATTTTGAGCGACAAAGCAGTGAGTGAGCAACAAGTGAGAGAGAATCCGTGAGAGAACGACGAGCGAGTGCGAGGAGAAGGACCATCCCTCGCCACGCGTGTGTTGCTGTCGTCGACGCCGCTCGAGTTCGCCGTCACCGAGCCGCGTCCGAGACCCCGAGTTCTCCGTTTTGCTTGCTGTGGTCGCATAGGACTTAAGGCAAGTGAAAGTCCATTAATCTACATTATTTTGTGCTGTGGTTGTCTAGGGAAGTGTAATAGATTTGGAGATGCTTGAATTTTGATGCTGGATGCTGGAATTCGAAAGAATAGAAGTAGTTCTCTAGGGCTAGCAAACTGTTTCATGGAAAAACAGCTTGACCTTGCGACTCTGTGAATTTTATGCAATTATCTAGTTGAAACTTGACTTCGTGTCCTTGGTGAAAGTTGTAGATGACATTTTGAGGAGTAACATACTAAAATTTGAGAAGAAACAGACAAGTATTGGTCAGTGAAACGATTTTTCTTTGAAAATGTTAAACCTGGAAACTGTTACAGAGGGTTAGGGAGAGTTATAGTGATTATAGCTCTTGATCTACAATGAATTAGACTTATAGTTCTTCATAAAACTTTTACCTCTAGGTCTTATCTATAACATATCAAAATTTCAGAATTTTCTGAGTTCATTTAGAGGTTATACCAAAATTGTTATTGAAACTGTGTAATATTGATGTTTGAAGTTTTATGGCTGTGATGCATGGACCATTGCGATTTATACGAAATTTTCTTGACTTGGTGTTCTTCATAAAACCTTTTACCCTAGATCTTTTTTATAACATGATAAATTTTCAGAATTTATCAAGATCGTTTACTGATTTTCCAGAATTTCAATTAGTGGAGTGCATTCTGTTTTGTTCAAAAACTGTTTTATTTTAAGACCAATTGATTTGCTCTATGAGTTGTGATGTCTTGGGTCATTATTTATACAATGGATGCGGTGACATTTAGCATATCATATGACATCAAAAATTGACGAGGCTTTATAAACTCATTGAAATTTTTGACATTATTGCATCGAATGTTATTTTCAAAGTGAGACATATATGTATATATCATGATGTTGATGATGTTGTTGAACGGCTGAGTCGACGATGCCCCGGGAGTGTCGGGATGTCCATAGGGTCGAGTGAGTTGACGCCGATTGGATGCCCGAAGGTGTGTGCGGGAGGTCCTCGGGAGTTTCGAGATGCCCGGTTGTAAGTATTGTACGTAAATCCGGATGGAAGGGCCAACCATTTTCATGGCGAGCCCTGAATGTGCCTCGTGATGCCAGGTGGGGTGCGAGATGCCCGGAGGTGTGTGCCGGAGGTCTCGCGATGCCATGTTGGATGTGAAAGCTCGGAGGGATGCAAACACTGGTCCCCAGGAAAATGAAAGTTTTCGAACATTAAAATGGGAAATAAATCATGTGCATGTGTGTGCATATGGCATGGTACATGAATTGTCTACAAATTGTGAGTTGGTATTATTTGGCACTAAAAATGTGGTTATTAGGGCATGGAATAGACTTTATGGATATATATATATATATATATGCATGATTGCATAGATGATATGTGCATTTCACATAAAATCTTGGTTGTCTTGCTTGTTGCATTGTATAGTTTGATGGATCTTTTACTGCTGAGTGGTTGTACTCACCCCGTTTGGGGACTAACATTTCAGACTAGAAAGAAAATGCTTCTGCTGCCTCCGACTCCTGGTACGTTATATGGGCTCCTGATTGACCTGCAATGGGAGATGTCAAAGCACCATCATCCTGGAGTGCATGGATTGGTGTTCGAACATGTGAGGATTTTGTTGACCTTTGATATAGGCCATTTTGCCGGCCCAGTTCATCAGGAGTTCATTTCGGTTCTCGTCCGACTGGATGGCCACTTGCTGAGGTTGCTGCCGCCACCACCGGCCAATGGACCGGATTGGATTTGATCGTGGGTCGAGACAGCAAATAATGTATTTTGGACCGCCGACACTGAATGATGGACCGATATACATGACTGCTGTGGAGTCGGGTACTTTTGTATATAGCCGAGCTTAGAAAAGCCTTGGCCTTTTGATGTACCGACTCATGATGTCCATCAAGTTATGTAAATAAGAGTGTTCGGCTCTAACTTCTAAAAAAATGCGTAGTTGGTGTGCATTGCATTATTTTGTTTGAGTATGGGATAGGGAGATTTTGAATATGCTTCCGCTATATAAGTTGCGCAGGGACTAGGCAAGAAAGTAGGAACCCCCAAAGTTATATGTTATATTAAAATCTATGGTATCAGGGTAGTAATTAGCCAGGAGGTAGTGACCATGGTGACCCTAATGGATCGAGGGCATTAGGGGGTGCCACATTTAAAATTTCGAAAAATATTAAAAAAAAATTGCCACATTAGCTTTCGCCGGCCCGCTGTCCCCAGTCGGCGTCCACGTCAGTGTCGGCCGGCCAATTTTGGCCGGATGGACTGAATTGGCACAATTATAAAAGGTTTAGGGCTAAATTTGCCAAAAAAGAAGAAGTTTAAGACTGAATTGGCACAATTGCAATAGGTTTAGGAATTTTTTGGTAATTCTCCCTATCTTGATACGTCGTTGTTTTGGGTCTTGAGAGTATAAATTGCTTTGCGTTGGCTTGGGTCTTGAGAGTATAAATTGCTTTGCGTTGGCGTTACGGCTTACATCTAAGATAGCCCTTCATCCAATAATAAAACCTTGTGGTTCCCATGTTGATATTGCATTTCTTTTAGTTTTTTGTTGCACATAAAAAATTATCCATATGTGGTAGCTAGATTATAATGTTCAAATGCTTTGTTTGTTCTGGACAAGCTTTCATTTTCTGTTGAGAATTTCCCAAAAAGGAACTACTCTTCTGGAATTGTGTGGCATACCGAGCTTCATATGTGGAGTCCCTAATTCTTCATAAAATTACTGTCTCAATGATTTTTAGTTTGTTTCAAATAGGCAAACATTCTTCAAATTTGGGAAATCATTTTCCGAAAGCATCCATAGTTGACTACCGAACATTTTGCAAAAGTAGCTTTTGTTTTCACTCCAAATGAAAAGCAGAAATTCAATTTGTTTTTTTTTTTTAAAACTAACCTCAGTTCCAGAGTCCCTCACCACCCTCTCTTCATTAGGTTTAGCAAAGGTATAATCTCTATAGTATCATTGATCAACTCATTAGCAATCAAATGCAAAGGCTTAAGAAAGAATCAATTATAAATTTAACTAAATCTCCACACACAATTATCGTACATTTTTCAAAGTTAGTAAAACTCAAGTGAGGTTGAGCCATGTGACATGCACTCACGCAAGCTCTACCGGGCAATTATTTCTATGGTCACTTTAAGAATTTTTTTTTTTTAATCCTAGTGAATCTCTAATTCTTATGCATATTTTAATACAAATCTTTGATCGATGTACAAGAAATAATAGGTTTATGGATATTTTGGTAATTATAAAACACCTAGTGAGAACCGAAAGTCACTTGTTTGAATCCCACCAACTGCGTATAAATTTCTCAGGGTTTCGGTCACCTGCACAGGCCAAATACCTAATTTGAGAGTATTTCATGAGCCTTTAAATAGCTGGGTTTATAGATTAATGTCCCTGAATTATGAAAAAAAAAAAAAGAAGGAAAATTTGAACTGTATATGAGATTCACTATTTATGAAGATGCTCTAATCATCTATTTACCGTGATTTGAGAATAGGAAAACATATATTATTAAGAAAGCATTTAATTAATAGTTTATAAATCACGTGGCAATTACATATGAAAAGTTAGTTAACTGAAAATAAGATTTGTCTTAATACAATTACCTAAGGTTCGAATGCTGTACATATTACTATTGACCCGTCGCATCACATTAGTGACGCAACCAACATTTATGGGTTGAAATGTTTGAATATTGAGAATGGGAATGGAAGCCTTATTCCCTTATTTGATATATAATTTGGCAAGTTAAAATGAGGCAGATTTAAATCGAAATTGGAATTGCTTGGAAAGGTGAAAATGAGTGAGTTGCGAATTGGGTCAATAAAAAATGTTAGCACACAAATAAGTTTTATAGAAATGATTTGATATGGTAAGTAGAATTTCCGAATATGTTGTTATGCACAACAATTAGGCCAAATGCCTAATTTGAGAGCGTTCCATGAGCCTTCAGATAGCTGGGCTTATGGATTAGTGTTCCAAGATTATGAAAAAAAAAAAAAGAGGAAAATTTGAGCTGTATGTGAGACCCATTATTTATGAATGTTCTAATCATCTATTCACCGTGATTTGGATGTAGGAAAATATATATTATTGAGAAAGTATTTAATGAATAGTTTACAAATCACATGTCAATTACATATGAAAAGTTAGTCAACTGAAAATGAGATTTGTCTGAATACAATTATGTAAGATTCGAATGATATGTATATTACTATTGACTCGTCGTACCACATTAGTGACGCAACTAACATTTATATGTTGAAATGTTTGGATATTGATAATGAGAATGAAAGTCTTATTCCCTTATTTGATATAAAATTTGGCAAGTTGAAATGAGGTAGATTTAAATTGGAAATTAGGATTGCTTGGGAAGGTAAGACTCAGTGAGTTGTGAATGACCAGGTTAACACACAAATGAGTTTTATCTTAGGATTTTTGATAACTTCCCTATAGAAATAATTTGAAATAGTAAGTAGAATTTTCGAAAATGCTGTTATGCACAACAATAATTTGAGTGTTCCATGAGCCTTTAGATAGCTAGGTTTATGGATTGGTGTCCTTGGATTATGAAAAAGAAAAAATAGGAAAATTTGAGTTGTATGTGAGACCAAATATTTATAAATGCTCTAATAATCTATTCACCACGATTTGAGAGTAGGAAAATGTATATCATTGAAAAAATTTAATAAATAGTTTATAAATCATGTGGCAATGACATATGAAAAGTTAATCAACAGAAAATGAAATTTGTCTTAATACAATTATCTAAAGTTCGAATGATGTGCACATTACTATTGACTCTCGCACCACATTAGTGACGCAACAAATATTTATGGGTTGAAATGTTTGGATATTGAGAATGGGAATGGCAGCCTTATTTCCTTATTTGATATATAGTTCGGGAAATTGAAATGAGGTAGATTTAAAATGAAAATTGGGATTGCTTGGGAAGGTGAGAATGAGCGAGTTGGGAATTGGGTCAATAAAAAAGGCTAGCACACAAATGAGTTTTATCTTAGGTTTTTTGATAACTTCTCAATTGAAATGATTTAATATGGTAAGTAGAATTTCCGAATGTGTAGTTATGCATAATAATTAGGCCAAATGCCTAATTTGAGAGTGTTTCATGAGCCTTTAGATAGTTGGGCTTATGGATTGGTGTCGCAAGATTATGAAAAAGAAAAAAATAAAAGAAAAAGGAAAATTTGAGTTGTATGTGAGACCTAAGAAGCACGGACACGTTCGAGAACCTTTCGCGTCGTGTTGGACATGTGTCGGCGTGTCCGACACACTCCAATACGCTCGAACACGCGATCAACACGTGTCGAATTTTTCAACACGTGGTCAACTCTTCTCGACACGCGAGTCGGAGTGTGTCCAGCAAGAGGTTGGGTTTTTGCTTTCTGGAGTGGGTCTGCAAGTGTGAAACTAGGCGATCGAGATGGTGATGAGTCGGAGCGTGTCCGACAAGAGTGAATCGTTGTAGAAGGCTATGGAAGGTGGAGACAAGGCGAGGGAGAGGAAGTAAGGCTGTCGAGGCGAGGCCGCAACGATGAGAGAAGGCGGGAGGAAGAGAGAACTAGGCGACCAAGATGGCCGTGACGGAGGACCGGAGACAATGCTACGACCACAAAAGAGGGAGGACCAGAGGCAAGGTAGCCAGGACTATAACGAGGCGACCAGGAAGGAGAGAGCGGAGTTTTCCGAGAGTTTTCAAGGTTTTTAAAAGATAAAAGAATGGGTGCCGTGCAAGGAGGATAAGCACAGAATGAGAAGGAGGCTACTGTTTAGGTTTCGAATGAGGGGGGTGCCGTGGAGGAGGAGTCTAAGGAGGAGCAGGCAGCTAGGTTTGGGTTTTCAAGGAGGATAGAAAAAAAAATTAAAGAATGAGGTGCCATGCTAGGAGGAGGTGCTTAGGAAGAATACTCGGCAGCTAATGTTTGGTTTTCAAGGAAGAGCGGGAAAAAGAAATTAAAAATGATGGTGCCATGAAGAGAAAAAAAAAATTAAAATGGGATGCTCGTCAACCAACTGTGCGTGATTTGTCATTTTTCTCTTTTCTTTTTTGGAGGGAAAGGGTGGAGAGTGATTTCAAAAAAGAAAAAAAGATGAATAATATTGAATAATAATAAATTATGATCATCATAAAAAATTATAAATTTATTTAAATAAATTGACTTTACTCTTTATTTTTAAAATAATCATATGTATATATAAAAATATTTTTTTATTATATAATGTGTCACAACATATTGGAATTCTCTATTTTTTGAAAAATGACATGTCAGCGTGTCGTGTCGTGTCGTGTCGTATTGCGTGTCGCGTGTCCATGTTGGTGTTACATAGTGTGAGATCCACTATTTATGAAAGCTCTAGTCATCTGTTCACCGTGATTTGGGAGTAGGAAAATGTTTATCATTAAGAAAGTATGTAATGAATAATTTATAAATCACGTGACAATGATATATGAACAGTTAGTCAACTGAAAATGAGATTTGTCTTAATGTAATTACCTAAGGTTCTTTTCAATTTTTCGAATGATGTGCATATTACTATTGATTCGTCGCACCGCATTAGTGACACAATAAACATTTATAGATTGAAATGTTTGGATATTGAGAATGAGAATGGAAGCCTCATTCCTTTATTTGATATATAATTTGGCAAGTTGAAATGAAACGGATTTAAAATAGAAATTTGGATTGTTTGAGAATGTGAAAAATAGTGAGTTGAGAATTGGGTTAATAAAAAAGGCCAGCACACAAATGAGTTTTATCTTAATTTTTTGATAACTTCTTTATAGAAATGATTTGATATAATAAGTAGAATTTCTGAATGTGCTGTTATCCACACCAATTAGGCCAAATGCTTAATTTAATAGTGTTCCATGAACCTTTAGGTAACTAGACTTATCGTATTCCTAGATTATGAAAAAAAATAAAAATAAAAAAAGAAAATTTTGAACTGTATGTGAGACCCACTATCTATGAAGGCTCTAATCATCTATTTACCGTGATTTGAGAGTATGAAAATGTATATCATTGAGAAAAAAATTTAATTAATAGTATATAAATCACGTGGTAATGACATATGAAAAGTTAGTCAACTAAAATAAGATTTGTCTTAATACAATTATCTAAGGTTCGAATGATGTGCAAATTACTATTGACTCTCGCACCACATTAGCAACACAACCAATATTTATGGATTGAAATGTTTGGAGGTTGAGAATGAGAATGAAATCTTATTTCTTTATTTGATATATACTTTGGCAAGGTGAAATGAGGTAGATTTAAAATGGAAATTGGGATTGCTTGGGAATGTAAGAATGAGTGAATTGAGAATTAGGTCAATAAAAAAGGTTAGCACCCAAATGAGTTTTATTTTAAGTTTTTTGATAAATTATCTATAGAAATGATTTAATATGGTAAGTAGAATTTTTGAATATGCTATTATGCATAACAAATAGGCCAAATGCCTAATTTAAGAGTGTTTCATGAGCCTTTAGATAGCTAGGCTTATGGATTGATGTCTCAAGATTATGAAAAAGAAAAATTTGAACTGTATGTGAGACCCACTATTTATTAAGGCTTTAATAATCTGTTTGTCGTGATTTAGGAATAAGAAATTGTATATCATTGAGAAAGTATTTGATAAATAATTTATAAATCACATGGCAACGACATATGAAATGTTAGTCATTTGAAAATGAGATTTGTCTTAATACAATTATCTAAGGTTCAAATGATGTGCATATTACTATTGACTCATCTCACAAATTAGTAACGTAACCAACATTTATGGGTGGAAAGGTTTGAATATTGAGAATGATAATGGAAGCCGCATTCCCTTATTTAATATATAATTTGGCAAGTTGAAATGAGGGAGGTTTAAAATGGAAATTGGGATTGCTTGGGAAGATGAGAAATAGTGAGTTAGGAATAAGGTCAATAAAAAAGGTTAGCACACAAATAAATTTTATCTTAGGTTCTTTAATAACTTCTCTGTAAAAATGATTTATTATGATAAGTAGAATTTCTGAATATGCTGTTATGCATAACAATTAAGCTAATTGCCTAATTTGAGAGTGTTGTGTGAGCCTTTAGATAGTTGAACTTATGGATTGGTGTCCCAATTTGAGTTGTCTATGAGACCCACTATTTATGAAAACTCTAATAATCTGTTTATCGTGATTTGGGAGTAGGAAAATGTATATCATTGAGAAAGTATTTGATGAATAATTTATAAATCATGTAGCAATGACATATGAAAAGTTAGTCAACTGAAAATGAGATTTATCTGAATATAATTCCGTAAAATTCGAATGATGTGTATATTACTATTAGCTCGTCGTACCACATTAGTGACATAATAAACATTTATAAGTTGAAATATTTGGATATTGAGAATGAGAATGAGAATGAAAGCCTCATCCCTTATTTGATATATAATTTGGCAAGTTGAAATGAGGCAGATTTAAAATGGAAATTCGGATTACTTGGGAATGTAAGAAATAACGAGTTGGGAATTGGGTCAATAAAAAAGGCTAGCACACAAATGAGTTTTATCTTAGGTGTTTTAATAACTTCTCTATAAAAATGATTTAATATGATAAGTAGAATTTCTAAATGTGTTATTATGCATAAAAATTAGGCTAAATGCCTAATTTGAGAGTGTTTCGTGAGCCTTTAGATAGCTGTGCTTATAGATTGGTGTCTTAAGGTTATGAAAAAGAAAAAAAAAAAAAAAAAAAAAAAAGGAAAATTTGAGTTGTATGTAAGACCCATTATATAGGAAGGCTCTAATAATCCGTTCACCATGATTTGGGAGTAAGAAATTTAATATCATTGAAAAAGTATTTAATGAATAATTTATAAATCACGTAGCATTGATATATAAAAAGTTAGTCAACTAAATATGAGATTTGTCTTAATGCAATTACCTAAGGTTTGAATTATGTGAATGTTACTATTGACTCGTCGCACCACATTAGTGACACAATCCACATTTATGGGTTAAAATGTTTGGATATGGAGAATGAAAATAGAAGTCTCATTCCCTTATTTGATATATAATTTGGTAAGCTGAAATGATGCAAATTTAAAATGGAAATTGAGATTGCTTGGGAAGTTGAGAATGAGTGAGTTAAAAATTTAGTCAATAAAAAATCCTAGTATACAAATGAGTTTTATCTTATGTTTTTTGATAATTTCTATATAAAAATGATTTGACATGGTAAGTAGAATTTCTGAATGTGCTTTTATGCACAACAGTTAGGTCAAATGCTTAGTTTGAGAGTGTTTCATGAGCATTTAGATAGCTGAGTTTATGGATTTGTGTCCTTAGATTATGAAAATGAAAAAAAAGAAGATTTGAACTATATGTGAGACCCACTATTTATGAAGGCTCTAATAATCTATTCACCATGATTTGGGTGTAGAAAAAAGTATATCATTGAAAAAGTATTTAATGAATAGTTTATAAATTACGTAACAATGACATATGAAAAGTTAGTTAACTGAAAATGAGATTTGTCTTAATACAATTACGTAAGATTCGAATGATGTGCATATTACGATTGACTCGTCGTAATACATTGGTGACGCAACCAGCATTTATAAGTTGAAATGTTTGAATATTGAAGATAAGAATGGAAGCTGTATTCTCTTATTTGATATATAATTTGGCAAGTTGAAATGAGACAAATTTAAAATGGAAATTAGGATTGTTTGGGAATGTAAGAATGAGTGAGTTGGGAATTGGGTCAATAAAAAATGTTAGCACACAAATAAGTTTTATCTTAGGTTTTTTGATAACTTCTCAGTAAGAATGATTTGATATGGTAAGTAGAATTTCTGAATGTGCTGTTATGCACAATAATTAGGCCAAATGCCTAATTTGAGAGTATTTTATGAGCATTTAGATAGCTAGACTTATGGAATCGTGTCCTTGAATTATAAAAAAGAGAAACAATAGGAAAATTTGAGCTGTATGTGAGACCCACTATTTATGAAGGTTCTAATAATCTATTCACCGTGATTTAGGAGAAGGAAAATGTATATCATGGATAAAGCATTTAATGAATAGTTTATAAATTACATGGCAATGAAATATGAAAAGTTAATCAATTGAAAAGGAGATTTGTCTTAATACAATTACCTAATGTTCGAATGATGTGCACATTACTATTGACTCGTCGCACCACATTAGTAACGCAACCAACATTTATGGGTTGAAATGTTTGGATATTGAGAATGAGAATGGAAACCTTATTTTTTTATTTGATATATAATTTGGTAAGTAAAAATTAGACAGATTTGAAATGAAAATTGGAATTGCTTTGGAATGTGAGAATGAGTGAGTTGGGAATTGAGTTAATAAAAAGGCTAGCACATAAATGAGTTTTATTTTAGATTTTTTGATAACTTCTCTATAAAAATAATTTTATATGATAAGTAGAATTTTTAAATGTGCTGTTATGCATAACAATTAAGCCAAATGCCAAATTTGAGAGTGTTCTATGAGCCTTTAGATAGCTGGGCTTATGGTTTGGTATTCCTGGATTATGAAAAATAAAAGAAAGGAAAATTTGAGCTGTATGTGAGATCCACTATTTATGAAGGCTCTAATCATTTATTCACCGTGATTTGGGAGTAAGAAAATATATATAATTAAGAAAGTATTTAATGAATAGATTATAAATCATGTGGCAATGACATATAAAAAGTTAGTCAATTGAAAATGAGATTTGTTTTAATACAATTACTTAAGGTTCAAATGATGTACACACTACTATTGACTCATCACACCATATTAGTAACGTAACGAACATTTATGGGTTGATAGGTTTGGATATTGAGATTAGGAATAAAAGCCTTATTCCTTATTTGATATATAATTTAGCAAGTTGAAATGTGATAGATTTAAAATGGAAATTGAGATTTTTTGGGAAGGTGAGAATGAGTGAGTTAAGAATTGGGTCAATAAAAATGCTAGCACATAAATAAGTTTTATCTTAAGTTTTTGATAACTTCTCTATAAAAATGATTTGATATAGTAAGTATAATTTCCAAATGTGCTGTTATGCACAACAATTCCAAACAATAAAATGTAAGTCAGAAAATGACATTTTTCTCATTCTGGTGTGTTAACAAATGCATAAATTTTGATAAATTAGTTGCCATCCCTTTGTAATTCTTTCTGATTCCATTTATCTTATTTTGATAGATTTATTCTTATATACTATACGATAGTATTACAAACTGGCAAAACAAAGAAGAGAGGCGGTACAAAACCAGCCTTGGCATATAACCTAATTATGGAAAGATAGCAAATTCTAGTTCAACATACTCCCTCAAAATATGGCATGGCCTTCACTTCGTCATTACTCTTCTTTTATCATTTTTTCTCAATTTCTTTTTCAGATAAGCTTAATTATGACCAACATTTGCTGGTGCAACCGCTATATAAATCCCTTTTGGGTTCACTCACTGTATTAACATATATTTCATAAATATTGTCTCCCTATACACTCTCACTGCTCTTGGTTGTGTGTGGAGTTTTTAAAGTTGTTTTTGTCAGAGCAATGGCTGCAGAGAGGGATGAGCTTATGGATAAGCTTTTTGAACTCACCGTCTCTTTGGAGGATGAAGTATCCCATTACACATTTTCCTTTTGAAATTTCGCATCTGAAAAATCAATGAAGTTGTTTATTGATTAATTCGAGATTGAAAGGATTGCCTTTTTCATGGTTTTAATTAATTTGTAGGGAAAATAGTAGAATTTTTCCATTCTTCAAAGGTTTGATAGTGTTTTACTAGTTTCAATCTGAGAAAATGGTGGCCCCTTACTGGAACCTAGCGTTTGGTTTTCATCGATAGTGAACAGATTTAACCTATTCGGTGAAAGATTTTACAATTTTCACTGTGAATGGTTTGCTAAAATTTTCACTACAAAATCCATCTAATCCTTGCTGTGTCTAAGTTTGTCGGATTCTAAGAGATCTGTCTTGTGTTAATCTTTTCTTAGGACCTGCTAGACACCCATTTCATGGATAATTATACTTTGAAATTGGTTCATGACTCCACCTTTTTCCTGGAGTTGGTTGAAAAATTCTGCGAAGAAGTTCAAGATGTGATGAGAGATCTGGGTTCTGCTCTGTAATTCTCTATTACCTTCGTAATGACCTGACTCCTATCTCACTCACACTCACTCTCATGCTTCTCTTTTAATTCCTTTTTTTTTTTTTTTTTTATGATTCTTCTAATAGGGAGGATCATTTTTTGTGCTATGATGAGATGTATCTCCACTATATAAAGCTCAAATGGATTTTAGAATGGTAAGATAACAGTAATCCTGTTCACATGGCCTCGCTTCAATTTCATGATTGATCTTTTGCTAATGTAGGATCGCTGTCGAGACTATGCACGATCGATGTCTTTTAATTTAAGATCTTTTGCAGTTGTGACGCATATTAGTCATAGAGGGTGTTTCTGTGACAAAATTGGAGGCTGATTACTTAGATTGTTCTCTTTATAATTTTGTTGATGCTTGGTTTTCCCTTTTTATGATGTTGATAGGTGTTACAATTCCATTTTCAAACTTTTAGCATAGATTGACACATCTTATTTGGTCTATATGCATGATCAATGGCATTTTAAGACAAGACGTTTTGAGGTTGTAACACAGATAAGTGACATGGTGTTCAGGAGGCTGATTACTTAGATTGATGTCTCTATACTTTTTGTCATGATATGAGTACCATTTTATGATGTTGATTGTCGAGAAACCGTTATTTTTTTCTTTTTCAAACTTCTAGCAAACTTTTAGCCAAAATTGTTACATCTTGATTAGGTCTATAGTAGAGAATATGCATGGTGAATGACATTTTAAGGTAAGACTTTTTGCGGCTCTAACATGATGCGTGGTGTTTTTGTTAGCAGGCTAACTACTTAGATTGTTGTCTTTATACTTTCGGCACCATATGATTACCATTTAATGATGTTGATTGATGGGAAACCATTATTTTTCCGTTTTCAGACTTTCATAAGTTTTTTTCGGTAAGGCCAACACATCTTGAATTTAGTCATGTCTCGATTTAGGGATCGCAATAAGTTACCATTTTTTATGTTTCAAGTCGTTGCCTTAGGCATGACACAACCTATCTATGAGAAAATTGGTCAGTAGTGATTTTCACAGCTACTTTACCATTGTAAATTAGATATTCATTTTTACAATATTGGAAGGTGGAACATGCAGCATATTTTCCTCAAAAGACACTGATTGAATCTCTAAAGAGTAAGATACAGATAAAGTATATTGTAGTTACTTACCTTATATATGAAAATCTATTTCCGTGTTGGAGCTAAACTAGATCACCTGTTTATTGGATTTCATGCAATAACTTGTAATGATTCAGTGTTTTTTGATCTCCATGCTAGAATCTCATTTGTCTGTAAATATGTCAAAGTCTCAAAGTGTCATCAATATATCAAAGGAAGCACATGCTGCTGTAATTACGCCATCTCTTGTTTATTTCTTCAAATTTTCTGCTTGACCCTATTGGATAAACGTCATACTGTCATAATATATTATTTAATCTTCTCATAGTATCCTACTCAATCATATCATTATGATATGCTAATTATTCTAGCCGGTTATTCCAGCGTTGGTGTTTCGGCTATGAGGCGGGGGCTTGAAGCACTCTTCCGCGGTATTTTAGAAACCTCCAGAAGAGAGTAAGTGGTTACTTGTGTTTTACGAGCACAGGAAAGATTATAGTATGACTAATAAACAAGTTAAAGGCAAATAAACCGTCATATTATGCGATTAATTGATCCCCGTGGAAGCGGTGCTTCGGGTGACAACGACATAAAGTGAAGTTTATTGGATCCACCGGATTAGTTACTAACGATTCTCATCATGCAGGTGCATCTTGGCACATCATATGTTGCATCAAGGGTTCCAGAATCTGCGTCCACACTTGAGGGCCATCACCAGGGTAATATGAGTCTGTTTTTAATTTGGTGGATGCATGAACTTGTTAATGCATTGCAATCTTTCGATCCAACCAGAAAAAAAAAAAAAAAAAAAAAAAAAGAGCTATGCCATCTGCCATTTATTCTTACTTGGAGAATTCTGACATGCAGCTCGAGCGCAGGATTATCTACCTTGAGCGTACCCTCACAGGAGATTTCAATGACGACGAGTAAAACTGATGATTGTTGTCTCATTAAGGCCCTCAACCTAGGTCATGAAGTAATCTTGGTTGTGGAGAAGTATAAGAATCCAATAAATACTATATTGTCTTCGTATCGGGTCTGAGAATATGAACTTGCTCTACTTTAGTTGTATTGGGTCTGAGCATCGGAACTTGCTCTATTTTTGTTGTTCTGTTGTTTTGTGTCGGAGCATCCAGACTTGCTCTTTTGTATAACTAATGTCCGTCGCGCCTTGACTGGCTGAACTTCTCTTTGTTAGTGTTGCTATCCTATAAATAAAACGCTATGGTCCAGTTTATTGAAGTTGCTTTATTGCCGCGTGTCTTATAATGTTCTACACACGCATTAACTGGATTTTGATGTTAAGAATATGCTGAATCTAAAAGTTGGGTTGCTGATCTCGACAAGCTTTCTAGGATTTTGGTTTTTCGCACCAATGAGATTCTGTGCTTTGCATTGTTTCACTATCTGAATTTCTATGTTCTTCATTACATTGGGTCTCATGCTCGTAGGTGGGGTTTTAAACCGGAAAATTTTCTGTATGGAAGCTGCTAGTTTTCATCTCTTTGAAAATTTGGATGTGTATATTTGTCATATGTTGCTGCACTTATGTCCACATCACGAAATTACATGTGAAGATTGTTTTCTTCACCTGTGCGGACCTAACAAATGCTCCTATTCTGTTGTCCGTTTAGCCCAATTTTCTTTGTTTTGTTTTGTTTTGTTTTTTGTTTTTGCCCCTTTTTACCTTTGTTATATTAAGGATGTCGCTTATCGCAAAGCAACTCCTACTTGTATAGCATGGCCAAGTAATTAGTTAGTGCAGATAGAGGGGGGAATTCTTGCTTAGTAGGCAGTTGAATAATCTATTTTGTCAGGAAGACGTGAGAATGAGGCCTTAATGTCATAGAAGGCATTGCACTGCAACAAGTTGATTTTTGATCATTTCTAGATTTTTGATCATTTCTATACTGTAGTAGGCCATCAAATTTCTACTATCATTACAGGGTTATGAGCTCAGGAGCTGTTAAGATCAAATCAATCTATGCAAAATTTTAATGAGAAGTCCTCTGTCAAAATTTAATCGGAACTATCAATCATGTAAGAAACATATTTCTATCAAAAAATTAATCCTTGATTTCTTCAAAGCAATTGTACATTCCCTCTTGTAACCAGCTCAAAACCAGAGATGAGAGAGCCGTTGTGATGTCCCGAAATTTGGCCCCTCTTTCGAAATATATGAAATGATTATTTTATTCTGAACTGATTACTCACGAGTTAACTAATCTATTAGGTGAGGCCGTAAAAGGTTATAAACACAAAAGACTAGAGAATTCGATCAGAAATCGACTGCTCGACCATAAGGATCGACTACACTATTATAAATCAATTATCGAACGGATATAAGCCGATTCGATAGAAGTACGTAGTCAATTCGCGGGTGATTCCGCATGATTACGATATTCACGTCGAACGACAATAAATCAATTTTCTATGGATATTATATTTAGGGTACGTAATTGAACCCTTCTCAATTACATGACAACCAAGGGTCGTCCACGATTCGAAGATGCACAAACGTGGGTAAAAAATTATCGACCACAGGTCAAACGCACGAGAATCCCTTAAAGCTACCCAATAGATTAGGTCATACTAAAGTCGCGTTCGATCGATTTTTAACCACGAAATTTAATTCGATTTCAGTTACCGAACTTTTGAGGGTTTTGAGATTTAATTGTTGGATATCGTCTCATCGTTCGTCAAATTATTGACGAGTCTGAATTTTTTTTTTTCAAAAACAGGAATTATCGGAGAAAAAAAAGGGAAAAAAAATTCGAATGAAGAAGCAAAATTGGAATTTTGCTACCAAAAATGATTATTTTTAAGAAATTAGAATTAAGATGACAATTGGGGACATAATACTATGCTAAGAGGACTTCAGGGACAAGTGGGATGAATGTTATGATGAGTTTTGGGGATAATATTTTAGAAATCCCTTATGTTTTTCTTCTCTCTCTTTCTTCTCCCTTCCTTCACGTCTCCTCCCTCTGCAGACGCCACCCTCACCATTCTTCTTTCTCTCCTCCTATTTGCCTTTCCTTCCCCCTTCTTCTCTTTTCTCTGCCCACGCCCATTTCCCCTGCACACCTTCATTTCCTTCCTCCCAATCTTCCCCCACGTCCACCATTATCATCATCTTTCACCACATCTCCACCACCACGCCAACCCCATCTTCTCTTCTTCTTCTTCTTGTTCTTTTTTCTTTTCATTTTGCTACCCACGCCACCATCACCACCACCACCTTTGGCCGCACCACCATCACTGCCCCTTGCCGCCATTGCTTCGCCATCACCACCACCATCCGCCTAAGTCACCACCGAGGCCACCACCAAGCCGAACCACCCTAGGTGGCCATGAGCTTGAGGAGCCGCCGCCGCCACTGTCGAGCGTCTGTTTGAGCCGCGAGCGTCACATTCTCGACGCCGTTGCCGAAAATCCGTGAGTTAATTTCCTAATCATGGATTAGGGTGTTAATTACGTTTAGGGGTGATTAGTTTAGTATTAACGACGGTTAGTATTAGTTAATCTTAGTTTATTATTAATTGCAATTAAGGATGGTTTAGATTAAATTTAATTATGATTAGTTTAAATAATTTTGATTAGGTTAATTAATCGTGGTTAGATTAATTAATTGAGTTTAGTTTTATTAATCGTGATTTTATTTAATTAATCACAATTAGTGTAATTAATGACGGATTAGCCATTAAGTAGAATTTTATGTTCGTTTTCCTCGATGAGATTGTGCGTAATTTCGGTTGTTTGCATGTATGATGTCGTGCTATTGATTGCACAATTGTAAATTTTATCTAATATTTTCAAAAAGGGTTTTGGACAAGAAAATAGAAACATATGAGGTGTCTGGTTTAGATGCCAAATTTTAAGTGTTAAATAAAACCATGGGCTTTTAAAATAGAAGTGTGCAAAGTTTGACGGTTGATTTCAAATACGTGACCACGTACGAATATTTTAGTGGGATTTTTAAATATGAAAATTTGCCCAAGTTAATTATTTAAAAATGACCTCCTTTGTTCTTGGCTAATTAATGGTAATAAGAATCGGCTTAATTGTTGATGTGCTTGAGTGGTCATTTAATCGAACTCATCACTCAACGAGAGTTTGGGGGCGATGCTCGATTTTTATCGGATGCCCAGCGGGGGTTCGGATGCTGAGTTGCGATTGAGGCTAGACCGATGCTCTTTTATGGAATGCTGTCTAGGTGGGGGTTCTAGATGATACTGTGCCCGATGGGGTGGGACGATGCCCAGTCATGCCAGAAAACCGCCAACTCTTGTGTTGGCCATGGCCCGTGGGGTCGTAATAATTGGAACATGTATGTTTGACAGTGCGCTTGGCTATTATGGATTGTGTTCTGATTATTATTTATACATGTTGCACTATTATTGTCATGTGAAGTACATTAATAGGCAGAGGTATGCCAAGGCGAGGTAAGATTGTATGCCGTTACATGTTAAGGCTATCTCCTAGGCGAATTAGCTTCCTAATCGAGGTTTAGGAAGTTGACTCGTTGACATTTTATCACCCCATTGTTGTTAACTATTTTCAAGGCCGTAGTGTAGGGAAACTGCTAAGTGTGGTTGTGGTGGGCGCGAGATGCGACACTTTTTGGCTGGCTTTGCCGTTAGTGAAGCTAGAGTTAACCATGACCTCTCTGACCCTTTTTGCTTATAGGTTGTGTAGGAGTTGCATTTTGTCGTAGGCATGTAAATGTTAAACTCCTTGGGTTAACAAGTGGACAAATAAAGGTGCGGCTTTTGGACATTGTTTGGTGTGTTTTACTATCCCCGTTTTGTTGATTGACTGGGAGTTTACTAAATTTGCTTCCACATGCGTTTAATCGAAAGATAAAAAGAATGGGTTGGCGATGCGTCTCGCATTTTTAATCGACCGTCAAGGGATATTTGTGCGCTCGAGGCTTGGGCGTGATAGCCGTTACCTCTTGGGTTCACTCACGCAATCCATGCACCCCTCGTACAGATGCTCTCTCAATAACATTTCTCTTCTATCCATGTGTGTGAGATTTCTCAGGTTCTCTGTCTGAGCAATGGCTTCTGAGAGGGATGCTCTGGTGCACGGCCTTTATACACTCATCAGCAACCTGGAGGAACAAGTATCCACTTATCCACATTACTTTGAAGTTTTTAATATGCACGGAAAAAAAGGCAAAACACTTTTAGTCTGGTGAGGTTTGATATGGTTTTACATTTACTAGCTCCAATTTAAGATAGAGGTGGCCTTCTTTAGAAGCTTTTGGTTTTTAGTGAAACATGGACAGATGGACTTTTTTGGGGGAGGACCCTAATTTTCTTTATTAGTAGTGTAGTAAAATGTTATCATACTCCATATGACTTTGTTAAATACCAGCTATACTGAATTCTGATATATCAACCTTGCTTTTATCTTTGCTGAGGCCTGTTGAACAGCAATTTTGCGAGTGCTTATCAAATTACACCACATGGCTCCATGTATTTCCCGGACTTATCATAATCCATATGACTTTGTTAAATACCAGCTTCACTGAATTCTAATATATCAGTCTTGCTTTTATCTTTTCTAGGGCCTGTTGAACAGCAATTTTGCTAGTGCTTATCAAACAAAACCGCATGGCTCCATGTATTTCCTGGACTTATCATAATTCATATGACTTTGTTAAATACCAGCTTCACCGAATTCTAATATATCAATCTTGTTTTTATCTTTTCTAGGGCCTGTTGAACAGCAATTTTGCGAGCGTTTATCAAATGAAACCGCATGGCTCCATGTTTTTCCCGGACTTGGTCCCGCTTTTCTGCAACAACATTGAAGTAGCGCTAAGAGAGCTGGTTCTTGCATTGTATATCTATGCTACATTCCTCTTGGTGATGTACTTCTATCTCACTTGTTCTCTTGTGCTTATTTAAGACTCAATCTTGTTTTATCTGTTGATTTATAATAGGGAACTCCCGGTTGTTGACTATGACTATATGTTCAAGCGCTATCTAAGGATCAAAGAAAGAACAAGAAGGTAAGACACTGTTCCGGTGGCCATGCATCAATCTTACAATGGTTACCTCCTTTACTTGTTATGGCAGAATAAATAGGCTTTCAGTGGCTTTTAAACGTAAGATCCTTTGCGTCTGTAATGGATGTAACTTAAATGTGGCGTTTCTTGAAAAACAAATGGAGCTTCATTACTTGTATCAGGTCTATAGCAGTAAATATGAATGATTGACAGCTTTAAATGTAAAGTCTTTTGCCGCGGTAACTTTATAAGGTACACGTGGTGCCTCCGTGAAAAATTGGTGCCTGATTACTTATTTGGTCTTCCTTATAATTTTGTTCACCAATTGTTTACCTTTTTAAGATGTCCGGAGAGGGTTATCTCTAATGAACGTTCAGATCAAGATTTGCAGATCTTATATTTATTTGGGTCTCAAATTAGAACACACATTACATTACCTTTTCAAGTCTTGATAGTCGTTTCTGTTAGGCATTACGTGGCATATCCGTGAGAAAATTGAAAACTACCAATTTCAGGTGACTGATTTCCCTTTTGGTATCATATATGAACTTTTGTGATATTAGAAGGTTCTTTGTTCGCACATCCAACTCAACATTTTTTACTTAAAACATACCCAATGGAACTGCTAGAGTTCATGATAGATGAAGAATATTGCCCTATTTTCTCATTAGAATTAAAAAGATCATATGTTGTTTGTCATAAAGTCATCGCTGTACGATTCTATGCTTTAATGACCTCAACTCTCACCTCAAAAGTTAAAATCTAGACATTCTTTGTCCGCATTAAGGTCAATATCTCACATGTCATGATCAACAGATCAAAGGAAGTGCTTAGTCTGCTGTAATACCCCCTCACTAGTTTAGTAATGCTAATTGTGTTTTTTCCGCTCGAGTTGTCCAGACCATCTGATTAATGTCATGTCGTATCGGTTGATCTTCTCGTACTATCCTGCTCGATTATATCAGAGCGATACCCAATCATAGCAACAACATCAATATCTTAGGTCTGCTAACTTTTTTTAAACGAGTGTTCCAGAATTGGTGCTTGTGCACTGGGGCTTGCCGTTGACGATTTGCCGGATGCCTTTGACACTCCCTCTAGGGAAGGGTAAGTGGATACTTTCTACATGCGAAGGACAACCCGATTCCATCGACATCTTAGAACTGTTCTTCTTTTACGTTAATGGGCGAGAAAGAGGAAATGCCTTCGTCGAGTCACGTTTCCCTTGGAAGTGTCTCTCTTAGCGACCGACGAGGGAAATATTGGCATGCTGACTTATGTTCAATATCTTAACGATGAAGTTCATTGACTTCCCTAGATGCTCATTAAGCAGGTGTTACATGGCATTGCGTCGCATCTGACATGTGTACCATGTTCTGCGTCTGCACATAGGCACCATCAGTGAGGTAACGTAACACGAAATTTTTGAGGGAAACAATAGGGGTGACATGAATTTATGGATGTCCACCTTGTGTATGCTGGGAAAGATCAACCACGGTAACCGTGTATGAATTTTTAGTAATTACTCTTGTTGAGTCCGACACGACTGAATTGAAACCATTGTAGACACTAAGAATATGAAGCATCTAAACCCTGAAATGGACTTCCCTATAGACATGGAAATATCGAAAGTGATGGAGGTTTTAGCGTGCGGCGCTTTGTGATCAACAGAAACGTACTCTCCAGCAAGTGGTGATGATACTTTGCTGCCGAAGTCCCAAAAATCTTATCATTGTTCCTGCTCTTTTCGATTCCTCAATCTATTTTGTTTTGCTCCATAGTATAATGGATTATTCCACAACTTGAACTCAGATAGTTTTAATAATTCTGAGGTCACCGGGTACTAAGAGAATTAAAACATTGCACTTGGCTTAATCTAAGTTGTTTTGGCATAAACTTTGCCATTTATGTGTTATACTTGGAGAATACAGCTCGAGCGCGCGATTATTCACCTGGAGGGTATCAGCCAGGACCTGGAAACAACTGAAATTAGGCAACCAGTGTCGGATCAAAGCCTGCCGACCCTATATATTAAACTCCATCGACAGTTTAAATAAAAACTGATTTGTCTTGTATCATGTCTGAATATCTATAACTTGCCTTGATACGTCAGTTTTGTTGTTTCGTGAGAGTTAAATTGCTCTTTTTAGGCATTCCCGCTTGCGTCCAAGGTTCATCCAATATTAATAAAACCCTATGGTCCGATATGTTGATATTGCATTTCTCAAGGAAATCTATTGCGGGTCATATATTATCCATATGCAGTAGCTAGATTATAACGTTCCAAGTATTGAAGCCAACGCTTTGTTCCTCTGGACAAACTTTCTAGTTTTCGTTTTATGCTGAGAATTTCCCAAGAAACTGCTCTTTTCATCAATGGAACCGTGAAGCATACCGCGTTTCGCTATCTAAAGTTCCAAATTCTCCATAGATTTTTCTGTTTGCATGACTTTTTGTTTGTTTCAAACAGGCGAACGTTCTTCAAATTTTGGGAATTCTTTTCCTGAAGAATCTGCAATTGACTAGCGAACATTTTTCAGAATTAACTTTCATTTTCTCCACAAAAGAAAAAGAGAAACTATCAACTTTGTTTTTTAAAACAAACCCGACAGTCCTAGTCCCTTACCACCCTTTCTACGTTAGGATTGGCAAAGTTGTAATCTCTAGAGTGTCATCGACGAACTCATTAGTAATCAAATGTAAATGTTTCAGAAGGAATCAGCGGTCACTTCAACTGAATCTCCACACAATCAACAGACACATTTCAACGTGCATGTTTTAATATTAAATCTCTAATCGATGTACAAGAAATAATAGAGGTGTGCATGTTTTCATAATAATTAAAATCATAGCAAAGCTCTAATTTTTGTCCATTTTTTTACTAATCTCGATGTTTATTTTGTTAATAAAATCCTAGCAATTTAATTCCCTGGTCACTTTAGAAAATCTATAATCCTAGCAAATCTCTCCCTCATATGTATAGTTTAATAATAAATTTCCCATCAATGTACGAGTAATAAAAGAAGATTGATAAGTTTCAAGAAGTTCATTAAATATAAAATAAGGTTTAGAAATTTGTGTTTCATGATAATACAAGTTTCAAATATAAATATGTTTATGTAATTGCTTATGCAATAGATGGTGATATATTTAGTAGAATTTTCGTGATGATTAACTTTCAAAGTTAAAATCTACATCTTCTACGATAAGTTAGATAATGCATTTATAGTAGAATTATTTACACATTTAATGTTGAAGATACATGGTTGTAACTTTATAAAATTATTGTTAGGTCCACTGTCAGTTTAAAAAGATATTTACACACTCACCGTTGGATAAATGATATATGTGTTTGAAGTTAGTTTTGAAATAAATTAGTCAACATATGAATCTTTCAGTAGCTTCGACCAAAAAATAAAATGAAATCATGCAGTTGCGAATGTGTAAGTATATGTTAGATCAAGATTTGGCCTAATATAATTTTGTATTACTTTGTACACAATTATCTAGAAATTTTATTACAAATGTAGTATCAAGAATGCACAATATAGATACTTAACAAAGTATCAAAGATAAGATCTTATTCATAGGTTAAATATGAACGAGGGATGATAATACAAATGGTTCTTCAACTTTGACCTAATATACAATATGATCCATGAACTTTTAATTTGTTCAATGTAGTCCATGAACATTAACTCAATATATAAGGGGGAATTACCATAAAAGTCCTAAACCTATTGCAATTGTGCCAATTTAGTCATAAACATTTCTTTTTGCCAATTTAGTCCTAAACCTTTTACAATTGTGCCAATTCAGTCCATCCGGCCAAAATTGGCCGGCCGACACTGACGTGTACGCCAGCCGGGGACAGTTAGCCGGCGAACGCCGATGTGGCAATTTTCTAATTTTTTTGTTTGAATATTTTGTTTTTGTTTGAATTTTTTAATTTATTTTTCTTTGTTTTTTCCCCCCACCTTCTCCTTCCTCTGGCCGGCCGGTGCTGGTGAGAGGCGAGGGCTGGCAAGGTCAACCTCGCCGGCCACTAGCAAAGGCGAGCCTCGCCCAGGGACGGCGAGGCCGCCGTCGCCACATTTGGCGAGACTCGGCCTCACCCAGGCATGGCGAGGTCGAGCCTTGCCGTCCCTGGGCGAGGAGCCTCATCGGCCACCCGCGAGGTCGACCCTTGCCTTGGCTGAGCGAGGCCTCACCAGATCTAGCGAGGCTCAGCCTCACTCAGCCAAAGCGAGGGTCGACCTCGCCAGCGGTCGGCGAGGCTGCAATTGCTAGATCCATGGTGAGGTCGAGCCTTGTCGTCCTTGGGCGAGGAGCCTCGCTAGCCACTAGCGAGGTTGACCCTTGCCTTGGCTGGGTGAGGCCGAGCCTCACTAGCTTTGGTGGGGCTTTGCCCAGCCAAGGCAAGGGTCGACCTTGCTAATGGCCAACGAGGCTCGACCTCGCCATGGTTGGGCGAGGCCGAGCCTCGCTAGATGTGGCAACAGCGGCCTCGCCATCGCTGGGCGAGGCTCGCCTTCACTAGTGGCTGGTGGGGGCGAGCCTCGGCAGTGGCCGGCGAGGCTAACCTTGCTGGCCAGAGGAAGGAGAAGGTGGGGAAAAAAAGGAAAAAAAGAATTAAAAAATTCAAAAATATATTTAAAAATTCGAAAAGAAATATTAAAAAATTGCCACATTAGCGTTCGTGGGCTAGCTATCCCCAATCGGCGTCCACGTCAGTGTTGGCCGGTCAATTTTGGCCGGATGGACTGAATTGACATAAATTGGCAAAAAAAAATTAATACTAAATTGGCAAAAAAAAAAAGAAGTTTAGAACTGAATTGGCGCAATTGCAATAGGTTTAAGACATTTTTGGTAATTCTCCCAATGAACAATTAATACTAAACAAGACCAATCACGTAATCGCGTGAGGGCAACTTGCTTCAAATTCCTTTTTAACTCTGCAGCCTTGTCAATGAAGAAATGTATATAGCTTTTTGGGGAAAGTAATCATATTCTCTATATTTTATACATCATTTGTTTTATAATGCTTTTCAATATATAATATAAAAGATAATCAATCCTAATGGTCCTCTTAATCAGGAGACAAAATAAGAACCTATCTTATCTCTAATTAACAACTCATACCAAAGATTGACTTAAATTCCTATATTATCTCTAATTGATAACTCATGCCAACACTTCCCTTCAAATGGATGAAAAGACATCTTCGTACCCAACTTAACAGTTGAACTGTGAAAGGCACTGCTTAACATAGCCTTAGTATGTTCACCAACTAATCTTCAAACCTGACAAAAGGAAACCAAACCACCTTAGCCTCTAAATTTTGCTTGACAAAATGTCTATCAACCTTAATATGCTTGGTCCAATCAGGCTGAACTGGATTGTGGGAAATATCAATTGTTACTTTATTATCATAGAACAATCTCATCTCATGCTTCGATGGGAAATCAAGTTCTGTCATCAACCTCTTAAGTTACAGTATCTCACACAATCCTTTAGCCACCCCTCGAAACCTCGCCTCAACACTGGACAATGCAACTACCTTATGTTTCTCGCTCTGTATAACCACGTTTCCCTGCACAAAGGTGATATACCTCGACGTGGACCTCCTATCCAAGATGCTACTTGCCCAATACACATTCGTAAATCTCTCCACCTCAAGATGACCGTTCTTCGCAAAGAACATACCTTTTCTTGGAGCCGACTTCAAGTAGCGCAAAATTCGACTCATCTTATTCATATGATCTTCACTTGGGGCTTGCATAAATTAACTCATGATACTTACAACATATACAATGTTAGGGCGAATATGTGACAAATAGATCAATTTCCCTACTAACCTTTAATATCTACCTTTATTGGTCGGCGCCTTATCCGAATACTCCTCAAGTTTATGATTTTGAACTATAGGGGTGTCAGTAGACTTACACTCCAACATTGCAACTTCGACTAACAAGTCCAGTGCATGTTTACTTTGAAACAAAAAAATGACTCCTTTCGATTTGGCCACTTCCTAGATTCTTCGTCTCAAACTCTTTTGGTAGCTTTTATTAGAGTTTCGAAATCTCTTCTTGATCATTTCCTGTCATGTCATCCACATATATGATTAAGGCCGTTACCTTTCCTAGACATCACCTTAGGAACAACGTATGATCTGAGTTGCTTTGAAAATACCCATATCCTCTCATTGCTGAGCTTAAGTGACCAAACCAAGCATAGGGTGACTGCTTTGACCCAGACAATGAATGTTCTAGCTTGCACACTATGTTGGGTCGAGTGACACAACAATACCTAGGTGAAACTTCCATGTAGCTTTCTTGCTTCAAATCCCCAAGAAGAAATGCATTCTTCATGTCAAATTGATGCAACGGCTAGTCCTAATTCATTGTAAGAGACAATAAAACTCTCATAGTATTAAGCTTCGCCACGGGAGAAAATGTTTCTTGATAATCTATACTATAAGTCTGTGTATACCCCTTTGCTACCATCCGTGCCTTATATCTCTCAATGGAGCCATCTACTTTGTATTTAATGGCAAAAACCCACTTACACCCCACTGCTATGTTTCCCTTTGGTAATCTTACAAGTCTCCAAGTCTTATTTTTTTGTAATGTTTACATCTTCTCTTTTATTGCTTGAACCCATTTGGGATCCCTCAAAGCCTCTTGCACCATACCAGGAATTCAGGTTGCAGAAACATTTGATACAAATGCCTTCAATGGTTCTAACAATCTCCCTGTCGAAACATAATTTGCAATAAGGTACTTTGATTTCCATTGTTGCACGTCTGATGAGTACCGACTAGGGGGCTTACCATAATTGTGTCTATCAGGTAATTTATATCCAACAACCACATCAAAATTATCATAAGAGTCAGGTGTGGTAGGAGATCTTATCTTAAGAGTATCCTCAGGAGATTGGTCGGGTACTAAAGATGGGACAATTTCAAGAGAAGGCTATTCTTAAAGTTGTTTGTGTGCACCCTATACCAATACAAATTGCTGATCATCTCTTATTGGGACGTGAATATCCTCCTACGCAACTCTTGTCGTCAGCCTTGTCACAACATGATTTGCTATATTTTCTATCAACGACACCACTGCTAGGGCCTGCCATGAGTCAGACCTAGTCCTAGCCCCTACCGCCAATTTTCCCTTTCTTGATGTATCTCTCCCTGAAAATGATAATTGGCATTCGGGTAGAAGAATTCAGACTCAGCAATTGTCACATCCATAGTGACATAAGTCTTTTTAGGACATGCATGACAATTTCTAGAACAAAAATCAATTTCTATTCCATGGATGAGTTTATGAGCAAAGAAACGCGTTTGATCACGATTCAAAATTTCTATTTCTGAAATAAAGATTCGTTTGATAACATAATAAAATTTCTATTTCTAGGAGCAGCGACGGTCGATGTCAGGTGGCTGGAATCCGACATTTGGCGACCGACGTCTAGCGTCGAAGTCCAACATCTGTCAATCAATGGCTAGCATTCAACGTCCGGAGTCCGGCGTCCAATGATTGGTGGCCAACGTTCGACGTCCGGAGTCCAGCATCTGGCAATCGATGGTCTGCGTCCAGTGTCTGACATTTGGAGCCCAACAATTGACGGCCGACATTCGATGACTAGTGGCAAACGGCGGGCGGTCAACGACAGATGTCCAGTGGTTGGCAGTGAGCCTCTGACGTCCAACGGTTGGCAATGAGCTCCCGACGACGAGAAGGGCGTCCGACATCCAATGGCTAACAGTTAGCGATGGGCGGTCGGAGTCCGATGGCCAACGGCCAACGGCTGAGGGCCGGGGTCGATGGCAGGTGGCGGGTGGGCAACAGGCTTTTGGTGTCCCACAAGCAACGGGTGGACGATGAGTGGTGATGAGAGTGAATGATAAGGAAAATTTTGATTTCTCATTTTTGTTCTAAAAATAAAAAAGTTAAAAATTTTAACTTCTGATTTCTGCTCCAAATCTATTTCTAGAATAGAAATCTGTTCCAGAAATAGAAAAATGAAATTGTGTTATCAAACGGATTTCTGTCCGAACCTATTCCGGGGAACAAAAAAATAGAGAAATAAAGAAACATAAATGTTGTCATGCGCGCTCTTAGTGACTAAATCATATTAGTAATAGCCCTTCTAATGGGTTCCATAGCTAATAAAAACATACCACACAACACAAGGATCAAACTTGGTTAGTTGGTTCTTGTGAAGATGAACATAAGCTACACACTCGACATTTTAGGAGGAAATGTCAAGATCGAGGGACGAGAAACATGTTTAAAAAGAACTTACAGGGTTTAAAATTTTAGCACATGGGAGGACATCTGGTTCATCAAGTGGATTGCAGTAACAATGGCAGCATTCGAAAAACGATTGAGAACATGACCATCCACCAAAAGAGGCCACGTTATCTCAAGAATACAGCGGATCTTCCTTTTTGTGATCTCGTTCTGCAAGAGGTCTGGGTGCATGATGTCTCATAGATAATGTCATATTCTTGAAAGTAAGTTGTGAGATATTGATTAATATATTTGCCCCCATTATCAATATGAAGGATGTGGATTTATGCCCCAAATTGTGTTGCAACCTAGAACACACGAAACATTTTAGAGACCCCATCCTTGTGCTTCGGCAAATACAACCATGTCATCCATATACAATCATCCACAAAAGTCATAAACTAGTGAATTCCAAAAATGGTGGTAATAGGTAAAGCACTCCACACATTAGAATGGAATAATGAAAAAGATGTTGTACTTTTATTGAAACTCAATGCAAAAGAAACACAATGACTCTTTGCCAAGATGCATGTCCCATGCTAGAATATAGAATCTGATAAACTACTGAACAACCCAGGAAATAAGTGCTTCAAATATCCAAAAGACGAGTGCTCTAATCGACAACGCCGTAGCCAGATGTCTTTTTCTCTACCAGTCGATTGACTGCCGGTGTGATTCACTATGCTAATGTTAAAATCATCCACGTACAGCCCCTCCCTCTTAGTACCACATCCAATAATCTCTTTCGTGAGGATATCCTAAAATAAACAAAAATTGGGATACATAAGAATATTGCAATTTAATTCATCAGTAATATGCCCAATAGACAGCTATCAATTATATAAAGAGGGCACGAGTAAAGTGTGTGATAAGGAGAGGGAATGCATGAGAACAACACTTCTAGCCGCGATCATTGGACAACTATGGCCATTTGCATTATAGATACTTTGTCTACGTGGAGTGGTATAGCATGTAAGGTCACCAAGATTGGGTGTCATGTGATCGGTAACGCCAAAATCAATATTCCACTTATTGCCCTCACCCTGATGAGTATTGACAAACACACAACCGTATTTACCTTCAAAAGTCGAGACGGAAGTACCGGTAGAGTCTACCTATGGAATTAAGGAGAGAGGTGGGTCCCCAGTTGCCAATGACGCTTGTTCTTTACCCCTACTTATTACATTTTTCTTGCCTTGAACATCTTTCCATCAATCAAGGTACCCATGTAACTTGAAATAGGTTTCCTTGGTATGTTTAAGATAGTCGTTTTTTAGTTTAGCCCAAGGTAATGTATGTGTAACTAAAGATAATCTACTTAGGCAAGATAAAAATAGACAAATAAGGTATATATGATCTATAGGAATATGAAAAAAGATTATGATATTTCGATTTCAGGGAATTGTAAAAAAAGAAAAGAAAAAGGAAAGAGATCGAAAAGATCTTTTTCCTAAAATTCTTGCTTGGCCCATTTAATTTATATAATACCTACCCCGAATAAATATTTTCTATTACTATTTTATTTAATAAAAAATATAATAAAAAGAAATATGAAACAAAAAAAAAAATTCTAAAAAAATATATATATCTAAAATGGGTGTATTTTTCTGCTGGTTGTAGCTTCTGCTTCAAACCTGCATTGAACCTACCCCTTCCTGTCACAGCACCCGTGGGGGTCATATGTAGAGTCTATGATTCTAGGCTATCCTTAAGAAACTACAAGCCCATCGTTCCCCTACATGACACCATTGTAGTAACAGTGGGACTGTTCGTGTTAGTCAACATCATAGCTTGATGCACATATTCCCACTGGACCCGTGCATAAGCTTGTTCAACCGTAGGAAACGGTTGCATCTATAAGACATATGCCCTGACCTTGTCAAGTCAATCATCAAGACCACCAAGGAATGTGTAGACACGATCTTCTTGGACAACCGTATTGTAGCACCCAATATCATTGGAACACACTATAGGGTTAAGATGGCGAAAATCAATCTCCGGCGAGAGTCCTTGAAGATCATTGTAGTATTTTTCAATAGGGCCTCTTGCCTACTTCAACTGAGTAACTCAGCACTTCAAATCAAGACATCATTGCTGTAAAAAAAAAATGTGGTAACCACCGAATCTCAAACTGCTTTTGCTGTTGGGAATCGGATAAAATTGCCAAGCAACGTCGGTTCCATGGAATTGATTATCCATCCCTTCACTGTGGAATCCTCCACTTCCGAAAGCCAAGATCAGTTGAATGAGGTTGGGGAAGATCCCCATTAATGTATCCCAACTTGTTTTTATTTGAGATGTACATCTCAACAACTTGGGACCAAAGACCATAATTTTTGCCATCCAACATGATAGCAATAGGTGGAGCCGGTGCCTCAACTTGGGAAGACGACCATGACACTCACTCAGAAGTTGCTTCATTCCTGTTGTCAAATTTTCAAGGATTGCCGTTGCCTAAGAGCCCTCATCAGTTGATTGTGGGAAAGTTAAATAAATGCATTCAGCCATGGTGGAGCCGGTGCCTCAACTTGGGAAGACGACCATGACACTCACTCAGAAGTTGCTTCATTCCTGTTGTCAGATTTTCAAGGATTGCCGTTGCCTAAGAGCCCTCATCAGTTGATTGTGGGAGAGTTAAATAAATGCATTCAGCCATGGTGGAGCCGGTGCCTCAACTTGGGAAGACGACCATGACACTCACTCAGAAGTTGCTTCATTCCTGTTGTCAGATTTTCAAGGATTGCCGTTGCCTAAGAGCCCTCATCAGTTGATTGTGGGAAAGTTAAATAAATGCATTCAACCATGGTGAGATCAGGTCCTAGGATCGAGTTGCTCTAATACCATGAAGAAACGCATATAGCTTTTTGGAGAAAGTTTTATATTCTCTGTATTTTGTACATCGTTTGTTTTACAATGCTTTTTATTATATATATATAATTAAAATAGGAAGTAGATTGACTTGAATTCCTATATTATCTCTATACCAAAGATTAACTTGGATTCCTATATTATCTCTAATTGAGAGCTCATGCCAATGGTCACCGTTGGCCAAAAAGAGCTAGCAATTGGTGATGAATTAAACTAATCCGGTGAAAAGTTATGGCCGGTGCAATATATGTGGTCCATCCTACTCATTGGATTTTATCATGGGTCGACAAGATAACCATCTGGTGGAAGAATTCATGTAGGGTGATTTTGCAAATGCATGGTCGACACCAACCTAAATGCTAAGGATAGCATCATATGCATAAACAACCACAAAATGGACTGGCATCGTATAATGACAGACTCAAACAAGCATGGCATTGTATAGAGATCAACCACAATTGCAGTTCATCGACCAACTCTTACAAACAGCCTTCCCACACTCATCCACTGCAATGTGCTAAGCAGACATTATAACCTTGTATCTCATAACATTTGATAAATCCAAATAACTAATTAATACGGACAGCTACCCTCATATATCCATTACGGACCAACCGAAAAAGCAAGGCGCTGGAAGCTAATTATCTGAGCACTGGCAACGAAAATAGTAATCATACTAAGTACCTCGATCCCTGAAGAAATTGGTAACTTTCAAGTCATTGATAGACCTCAATTTCTCGAGGCTACCGAGATGGCCTGGAAATATACCACAAAGTACTAAGGTCCTATCAGGGCTTACAATATATCAAAACCAATAGAGAAGTTGCAAGATGCAGAGATTAACTGGGAGGAAAAATTCACAATGGGCTGCGGCACCAAATCTGTTAACACAGTGAGGGAGATCTAACTCCACCAGCTTTACGAATCGACGAACATAAAGCAAAAGAATGACAATCAAACCAGACTCCAAACTGTGATACAATTATTATGCCAATAACACATAGTAAATGCCAAAGAAACTAGCAAGATGTCCAGTGAGAGCTGAACAATGGTTTCCCTGCAAAAATAATTATCAAATAGCAGTTTGCAACAAGCCAACAACAATTAAGAGGATTGTATGCCAAATCTTGATGAATCAGAACTGAGACCAATACACAACAAACTCAAGGATTTATGCTAGTTGCACACTGCAAATCAGCAAGCATGAACTAATAAGTAAAACCTCCATGCCCGCATTGTAGAAGCATCTACAGTGTGATTGAATCAGCAAGAACCACATTCATTATGAAGAAATTGAAAGGAGTTTCCTCGTCAGATCGATAATAGGAAAAGAATTTTAAAAACAAAACCAAAAAGGAGATGCTACAAAACTCCCCTCGAGCTCTTGCCCATGATATCAAAACATGAAAATGAGAAAGAAAAAAGAAACAACAATTTTACTATCCTAAAAAATACCTTTAACTTAACTTGGTCTGAGATCTACTCTGCAATAAATAAGGCAGAAGAGAGCTTTATCTCGGTCAAATGACTCCGTCAGATTATTTAAGCTGGCACATAGGACTCCAATAACAATTGTGCAGGGGAAGGTGACATGATTTGGACAATCAAACTTGTGAACTTCCACTGCTTCTCCACTTTGTCTTTAAACATTCGACAAAAAACCTTTCCAGCTCCATGGGGCCCACGAATATAGAAATTGACCTGTGTAAGAATAGTTGGCAAGAAAACACAGAGAGGTTTTCAGAAGAGGTGTTGGTCAAAACGAAAAGCATGAACGATTTTTCTAGTACACAATGTAAAAAAAAAAAGAGACAAACAGAAGATAAAATAGCCTGCTAATAGTGACTATTAAAATTAAAAATTGGAAAAATCTCGGCATTAATTTCATGGATACAAACAGTAAAATATAACCAAAGATCGTATTTTTTTCATAATTCTGAGTCACCTCAATATGCTCTACACCATCTTCATCAGTCCAGGCCCTGTGTGGAATACGTTGGCGTGCAGCTCGATTCCTACTTTCTTGACCATATCCAGTAATTGGAGATCCAATCCTTATCCTAACCTGATTCAAGATGATTAAAGCACAAGAAATATTTCTTAGAGAAAATGCTAGATAGAAAGAATCTGCAAGATCATAAGTCTGCTCAGGTGACTAAAACCACAAGGCTGCCATGGAAAGTTAACTCTCAAAAGCAAATGGGTGGCTTTCAGCTTAAATTTTGCACCAAGCAAACATAGACTAGATTGTGCCAGTAATTTAGGTCTTAATATGATGCGAGGGTTCATTTATTTCCTCAGAAATTCTTGTCCACAGCCATGCATTTTAACTTGTTGCTTTTCCAAATCTAAGTAAAAGCTACTAGGAGCGCTAATCTTTAGAAAATCCATATCTCATCACCATTTTTGTACTTCATATATCCTCAATGGATGACATAGGCAGAGATGACATCTTAGGCAAGGTACTCATAAAAGGAATTTTCCTGAAATCCTCCTTTCAATTAGTCTGCTCAAAGGCGCTACCTGAGCTCATTAAGTGGTTAATAATTGATTATGGGGCAGCATAGCCACAACTAACCAACTTGAGTAATGCCCCCCAAAGCCAAAACCAATCATCTTCTGGGCCTGCCACAACAGGTACCAGTAAAGGCATGAAGGGTTTTTACTCTCATTTATATATGTACAAACCTGACTGTCATCTTGAATCCTTTTCAGAGCCATGTTGAAAATCTTGTATCTGCCAGAGGAGAGCATTATTGTCACAAACAACGTAGTAAGAAGTCAGTTCTCTAAATTCCAAACCCGACATCCATATTCAGAAAGAGAAAATATTTCCTACTCTTTTGGTTGGAATATGAGCTCATTGAAAACAGCATATGCTGCAGCAGCTGCAATGCCAAGCCCCGCAAGAATAATGAGACTGTATGAAGCCCCCTCTACAAACGTGACAGGTTTTTCAGGTATGTTATAGGTAGGAGCATCAAAGGGATCTTCAATTGTAGATACATCCTTCTTAGTCTGTAAAACAACAACAAATTTCTTCAAACAATTTGAATGAGCACTTTGACATGACTTCCCACGTCTGCTGATTCAGTCATCATGCATAAGAAGTGAAATGGATCGAGAAAGTTTGCAGACAATAGGGAAAATTGCAATGGTTGTTTACAACTAGAATGGATCTCTCAAGAATATCCAGTGATATTCAACATGGCTAACCATTACCAAAAATAAATAGAGCAGACACTGATTACCCATACTTTCTCAATCTAAAATCGAGCTACGAATATAATAGTAAGCAGAATCTGCAAATTCTCACACATAACGCTAAGCTTTTCAATGATTTACCTACTTGATCTCATCCTACAATAATGCAGTTGCATTTAAGTCAACAATTATTAAGCAAACAAAAGTGAGGGCCTAACTGGAATAATTGACAAACTTAAAAAGCTCAAAAACAGAGAAGCTGAATCAAAAGTAGTTCCTACTTCTAATGGGACCAAAGTCAGAAAGCAATACGAGAATATGATATTCTAAACTAGTATCTAAACAGGTGGGCCTATGTTCAATCTCCAACAAGATTTTTGTCACATCCCTTAGTAAACAAGCTTTACTAGAAGTTTTTGGTATCTCAATTATAATCCAAAGTCAAATTTACTGACTTATTTGTTTGGTCAAATAATTTACTCACTTTCACTCAATTGAAAATGTATAAAGTGCAAAAATATGCTATTGAGAACATAGGTATGCAGGTGCAGATAGCAAAACAACGAGGAAATAAAGCATGTTCTCTGGAAAAAAAACAACAGCTTGGACTACTATATATGCTAAGCAGACTTTGCTTAAGAAAAGGCTCAAAAGTTCCAAACCTCTGATGCAGTCGCTCCCTTTTTCTCTGAAGATCTGGACGCAAAGGATCTGGATAACGAAGAAATTCTACTATCTACGTTGGCTCCTGTATACAGGAGCTGTAATGGGGATAGCCTCATACCTTTCCTATTGTGGAGCACTCTTAAGGGCACATGGAATCCTGAAAATAACATTTAGAACAAGAAATCATTATTGTTGGATAAAACAAGCATTCATCTTATAGGCAATCACAACTACCTATAAAAACCAAAGAATTGTTAGTTTCTGAACTAAAGAATGAATCCTTGTTTCACTGAATTGTACAGCATGAGGATAATCTCTTTTCTACCAATTTAGGAATATAAGCATTGTCAATCTCTAAATCAAGTTCAATGTTCATGCTCCAAACTGTTAATTATCCAAATTTATCAGCATATAGCCTAACATTCGCATAAACCACTTTCAAATTACAGCAATTAGTTAGTATTGTGGTTCCACATCCGAAGATTTCGAGCATGGAAGCACAACTGCCACCTACATGCCATCAAAACTGAACACACACATATACAACAATAAATTATAGCATGGCTCAACAAGTTCAACTGGCAACAAACAACACATATTTTGAGCAGAAGCAGCATGATGAGAAATTCATATGTCAGTGGCTAACCTTTGGCCCCAAGTATCTCCTGCATCACAATAAAGAAAGGTACTTCAGTTTTCAAATTTGACCAAACACTACAACAGTGACCAGACCACTACATTACCTTAGTCATAGGTTCAGCATGAGATGTACTTCTCACATGACGTGACTTAAATACAACCTGAAATTGAACAGTAGAGCAAATCCCAGTCACACATCTAAATTTACTTCCCATCAGGTGATACATACCAAACATAAAGGAAATAAGCTGAGAAAGATGGACACAAGGAAATTCAACCAGTCATTAATAATGAGCAAGGCTTCCTCTTGGTGAAAGAACTGGACATAAGTACCATAGTTTTGATCATCCACAATTAATACCATGAAAAAAGACACCATGAGAACGGCAGAACTAGTAATATAGCACCTTCAATTCGTGGATCTAAATAACCGATGTTTTCAGAAACCAAGTGAACCATATTTAAACAAATCAGTATTATCACGGATATGAAATAATTCCCTTGATTCAATTGTTAGATAAAATCCTACATAATTTCTTCCTTCTATAAACAAGAAAGGACAATTGAAGTCAAGGCTCCGTAAGTGGCAAGTAAATTGGAACTCCTAATGAGCAATGAAAAGATCCCAACAATGATCAAGCTTTCTATGAACCTGATATCGCCACGACAAGTAACTATCTTGGACAAATCAGAGAGTACAGTCCTTGAAAACGTCAGATAGACAAAAGGACGCCACAAGGATCAGCCCGTACAGAGTTTGCAGAATGACCGTACTCAACAATCATTCTGAAGACTATGTCCCACGAAAAATTGCATCAGAGACGAAGCATCAGCACAGTTTTCGCCTACAAGCTAATAATTTATTTAGCACTACAAAGGAAGAGAAAACGAAAGATGACCGGCCATTATCTGCATTTGCGGGATATTCAAGAGTAAAGGAAAATAACCCTTCGAGTTAGATTCACCAAACATCAAGCTAGTAAATTCGAATGGTCAACGAGGAAGAGCATGAATTTTACCTGGAATGTCAAAAAACTCGACACTATTACTAACAAAGCATATGTTATCATACTAGCAACTTTCCAAATCAACCAGTACTTCCAAGGAGGCTGAGCAATTTACAGAAACGATAAGTGATGCTTTCAATTCGAACATAACGGGAATCTCCCAAAACACATATCTTATCCGCTCCAACGGGCTTAAGACCCAAAATTGAATGAAAACAGAGATCCTCTTCCACAGCTAACACAAAACCAAAACTGAAACTTTACATTATCTGGTCGAATCATCAACAAGCAGCAGGAAAGCAACACGCAACATTCTCAACTAACAAGACCGAACAATCAGAAACGCGAACCGAACACCTCGGCCCCAGAAATTTATAAATCAAAAAATCAAAAAAATTTACAGTCTCCAGCACCCGCATTTCTCATCACAGTGAGCATTACGAGTAATGAACTTGAGAAGTAAAAGGGTTTCTCACGGATTCGGCCGGATTGCTGCGACTGCTCGCGGCGACCGCCGAGGAGGCCGAAGACAGGCCCGCCTCGGACACTGAACTCGAACGCTTGAGCTCCGAGAGAGGAGAGAAGCCATTCCGCAGTCCCATCAAACCGGTCCATCGAACGTTGAGAGACGCGGCCGATCTCTTCACATGCTGCATCGTAACTACGGTCATCAGTCGCTCGCTCGTCGCTTTCTTCTGCCACGACCTTCTTCTCGATCGAATTAGGGTTTTCAGAAGAATGGGTTGACTCGGACTCAAGAGATTCCAACCCAGAATAGAAAAAAAAAAAAAAATTGCAGGAATCGACAAGGTGGAAGGAGGAGGAGGAGGAGGAGGAAGGGGGACTGTAAAACCCAACCCCAGTCCCCACGAGTCGAGGTTTTGTGCATATACGCTTCCGCTAACCACCCGTGCGAAAGTGGAGGTCTTGATTTCATCCTTTCTATAATGGACAGACCTACCTATTCGTTAAATGAGTCCTTATCAAATAAATTTTTACATCTTAATTCTGGCTTTTTTGCGGAAAATATTATATTTCTAAGAAATATTTTTAAGAAGTGATTTTTTAGAAAAATGTTGGCTGAAATCTAAAATAGAGCCAGAAAATATATTATGCTCTTTGGAAAGAAATTTTTAATTTGATATTCCTAAATGCACATACATTATTTGGGAGTTAGTGAATTGCGCACGACAACCTAAGAATAAAGGATGACTCCTAAGTATAGACACTAAGGTCTCGAATCATGGCCTTAATGGACTTGGCCTCGAGCATCCAAGACTAGGGCACTACCTTTGTGGACCCAAGCCTAGGTGCATGAGATCCACGCACAAGTACCACAATCCTACACTTATCCTTTACAAACTGGCCCAAAATTAGGTGCTAGAGACCTAGACATTCGCATCAAGGGCTAGAGCTCAATCTCAATGTACCTAGGCACAGATGCTAAGAACTTGGCTTTAATAGACTCAATCCTAGATGCCGAGGACGTGGGAATGATTGTTAGGATTCCATGCCCAAATATAGAGTTTCTTATCCAATAGCCGATATTTAATCATATTTTCAAAAATAGTTTTTACTTTTTAAATAGCAAATTATATTTCCTGAATTTAAACATAAATTATCTATTAATCAAGATAATATTTCTCATTAACTCATTTACATAAATGATCCGAACTCCGAAAAATTAAGAAAATATTTTTTCGAAAAATATTGTTTACAAAACAAACGAAATCTATATTTTCCAAAATACCCCTTAGAATTTATTTATCCACTCAATATTAAAAAGTCAATATCGTCCTTTAATTTTCGTTAAGCAAGTTAGAGCGCACACATAATTTCAGTTAATCCAGTCTCTCTTATTAGATATTGTAAACTTAGTTGCAAAAAAGCTATCCTTCACTGTCAAAACTTGGGTAAGGCCAGACAAGGTCAAAATTTCTGACCAAAAGAAAAAAACTAAGGTCAAAGTTATTCTTGAAGCGAGTCAATCATACCCAAGAGAAAGTCATTCATCCCAAATCAGGATTTTATAAAGGAAAATAAAAATTTTAAAAATTTTAAGCATTAATCTACTACCTTAAATCCTAACCAAAAAAAAATAAAAAATATAATACCTTAAAAATTCAGAGCAAATGTTTGCGCATATTCATTAGCCAAGCAAATACTAACACCCTGCTAATTCAATACTAAATATGGATCAAATTATGAAATTTGACATGTGACCTCGACATTGCGGAGGACTTGATGTACTCTTAGTTGATCCGATGCCTTATTGATAACTCTATAAAAATAGAGTTATTTTACCTATTTTAGGTAACAATTAATGCAATATCTATGAGAAAATATTTGGATTTCCTTCTTATTATTTGAATTTTCCTTGTTTATGCAGAATAATAAGATGCGGAAAAGATAAGGAAAAGAATTGCAAAAATCAGGAATTCAAATCAAGCAGTAGTGGAAGATAGATATCAAATCAGGGAATCCTTGATTTTGTTCCCTAATGTTATCTGCAAGCGTTGGGGAGATTAGATAACTTGGATATATCCTATGAAGAGGAGAACATTGAGAGCTAGAGAGAACAGCTAGGTTTTTGTTAGATCGTGTTTCATTGTTCTGGGAGTTTTTCAAGTATTTTGAAGAGAAGACAAAAGTAGTGACAAAATTCTTGTTCTTTGATTCAAGATGCTGAGTTTAATTTATATTTTTATTTCTTCATCTACTATGTTCTAATTTTCTTTTGTTAGGGCTACGATGTAGCCTAACCATGATGATGCGAATTTCATGATTTTTATGTTATGCAATTGATTTCATTCATGTGAGTTATATATTATTGTGCATAATGTTTTTGAGTGACTGGCCGCCACTTAAATGATCTGATGTGTATGTTTGAGACCGAGAAGTGATAATATGCAATTGTTCATATAATATATAACCATGAATTAAACGTGGATAGAGATATATCGTGTTATTTGTGTAGCTTTCGGTGATAAGGTGATCCAAAAGACTCATTGTAAGCTGGGAATATTCATAATTTTTAAAGCACTTATGTTTATTTTAATTCACATAGAGATATAGTGGATTAATAAACTGAGTAGGTTTGCTATACCTAGAGATAGGATAGTAAATAGGTTAGGAAATTCTGCTATCACATGTTTGATATCATTCTTGTATTCACAATAATCTGAAATTCATATCTAGTGGTTATGGTGAAATCGGATGCTCTAACATATTTATCTTATTGATTTATTGCATTTAGTCTCCAAATTTTGTTTTTAATTTATTCTCAATTATATTTTATTTGTTAGATAAATTTTAGAGTTAATCTATTTTAGTATTTAATTAGTTTATTAATCATCGATCTTTGTGGGACGATATTCTTTATTATCATTATATTACTTATTCGACATGTTCACTTGCGTTTAGAATTTTACGAACAAGTTTTTGGCGCCATTGCCGAGGATCGTTTGTTTAATATTAACTAATACCAGATAATTCTAAGTTTAATCTAGCTTTTGTTTTGTTTTATTTTTTAGGGTGTACATCAGTTTATGACACGTAGCCAACAAGGAAACTTGCTGAGCTTGATCCAGAAATCGAGGGTACATTCAAAAGGCGACTGAGAGAATAGAGAAATCACGCTAAGAAGATGGCAAATGGTGATAATGAAAATCCACGTAGACTCTTAAGAGATTATGCTGCACCAATAGTTCCAGGCACCACATCAAGTATAGGAAGACCTGCAATTCAAGCAAACAACTTTGAGATCAAGTCGTCACTCATTCAGATGCTTCAACAATCAGTGCAATTCAGTGGGCTACCAAGTGATGATCCAAACGCTCACATCGATGCTTTTCTTGAAATCTGTGACACCTTTAAATATAATGGAGTTACAAATGATGCTATTAGATTGAGATTATTTCTATTCTCTCTTAGCGACAAAGCTAAGAGTTGGCTTTCTTCTCTTCCTACAGGATCAATCACTACATGGAATGATATGACTCAGAAATTTCTTGGTAAGTTCTTTCCACCTGCAAAGTCTGCGAAGATGTGTAACGATATTACTAATTTTATGTAGATGGATAATGAATTATTATATGAAGCATGGGAAAGATTCAAAGAATTTCTTAGGAGATGCTCACATCACGGACTACCCTTATGGATGTAGGTACAAACTTTTTATAATGGCTCTAGTATAAATCTTCGTTCTATGATTAATGCAGTTGCAGGAGGAATTCTAAATAATAAAACACTAGAAGAAGCCTACAATTTATTAAAGGAGATGTCATCAAATAGTTATCAGTGGCCTACTGAGAGACTACCAATGTGAAAAGCTAACGGAGTTCATGAAGTGGATGCTTTTGCTGCAATTACTGCACAATTTGAAGCACTCAACAAAAAGCTAGATAATATGAGTGTTTCAGCCATGAAAATTCAGAATTTGACATGTGATCTTTGTGGTGGAGGACATGTTAGCACATCGTGTCAGGTAGGTAATATTTTTAAACAATCTAGTGAAATTCTAACTTTGTTGGGAATTTTAACAGGTCACTAAATAATCCCTACTCCAACACGTACATTCTGGGATGGCGCAATCATCCAAATTTTTCATGGAATAATCAGAATGTGATGAGACCACAAGAATTCAAACAATTAGAAGAGATAAAGTCCAAGTTGGAAGATATAGTCACCAAACTTGCTAATACGACTCATGACTTCATCAAAAGCACGGATGTGAGATTTCAAAACCAAGAGGCTTCAATAAGAAATCTGGAGATGTAAGTGAGTCAGTTAGCAAGCATGATGTCAGGGAGACAACAAGGTTCTTTGTTGAGCAACATAGAGAAAAATCCAATTGAAAACATAAAGGCTATTACCCTGAGAAGTGGTAAACAAGTAGGAGAAGAAGAGATTTTCAGAGACAAGGAAGAGGTGATCAATAAACAATCAAAGGAGACAAGTAAGAGTAAACTTTTTTCAGATAATCCCAAGCCATATGTGTCACCAATTCCGTTCCCTTAGCAACTCCAGCAGCATAAAATAGATAAGCAATTTTCTAAATTTCTTGATGTATTTAAAAAATTGCATATTAACATTCCTTTTGCATATGCTTTAGCGCAAATGCCTAGTTATGCAAAATTTTTGAAGGAGATTTTGGCAAACAAAAGGAAACTGGAGGATTATGAAACTGTGAAGTTAAATGAGGAGTGTTTAGCCATCCTACAAAACAAATTGCCTCCGAAATTAAAAGATCCAAGGAGTTTTACTATTCCTTGCACTATTGGGGATCCTTACTTTGAAAAGGCATTATGTGATTTAGGTGCAAGTATTAATTTGATGCCTTATTCAGTTTTCAAGAAATTAGGATTGGGCGAGGTAAAAGCAACCACGGTGTCACTTCAACTGGCTGATCGATCAATTAAATATCCGAGAGATATTGTGGAAGATGTTTTGGTAAAAGTTGACAAATTTATTTTTCCTACAGATTTGATAGTTCTTGATATGGAGGAAGATTTTGAGGCACCACTTATCTTAGGTCGACCTTTTCTAGCAACAGGAAGAACTCTTATTGATGTACACCAAGGGAAGTTGATTCTTAGAGTTCAAGATGATATTGTTTCATTTAATGTTTTTAAAACAATAAAATATCCATCTGATGATAATTCTTGTTTTAGAGTTGAGACAGTTGACAAGTTGGTGAATAAGGTTTTTCAGGAAAATATTTTTAAAGATCCACTTGAAGTATGTCTGATTCGACTAAGGGACAAAGATATTCAGAATGAGGAGATAAAGGAGTACACAAATTTCATGGAGGCAATTCCACCATATTCAAGGCAAAAGGCAATTAAATTTGAGGAGTTGTGACAACAAATTACAAAGCCTAAACCATCAATTGAAGAGCCTCCAATTCTTGAACTCAAATCCTTACCTTCTCATTTGAAATATGCTTATTTAGATGGAGTTTCTTCTTTACTAGTAATTATATCTTTTTCTTTGACAGATTTGATGGAGGAGAAACTGCTCAGAGTATTAAGAGAGCATAAGGGTGCAATTGAGTGGAAAATAGCTGATATCAAGGGAATTAGTCCTTCAATTTGCATGCACAAATTTTTGATGGAGGAACAATATAAACCCACTATCCAACCTCAGAGGCGTTTGAACCCGAAGATGTAAGAAGTAGTAAATGGTCAACGTTTGAAGCCCTACTTTGAATGTGGTTACAACAAGCAAAAGACCACCACTGAACTTCATCCTTCCGAATAGCGACATTTGATATAGTTTGGCTGAAAACTATAAAGCAAGCGCTTCTTGGGAGGCAACCCAACCATTTTAATTATGTTTTATTTATTTATTTATTGTTAAGTTTATGTTTTGCAAAAAAAAAAAAAAAAAAAAGAAAAAAAAAAGATTAACTTTTCTTTGTTTTATCCAAGTTAAATTTTTAGGGATCACATTTCAAGAGTTTAATCATCAAGGTCATCTATGAACTTATCTTACAACTAGGGGAGTTTTCTTCTTCCTAATTCTATTTTTCGCATTGAGGACACTACTTCATTCAAGTTTGGGGGGAGACAAAATTTTTGGCTAAATTTTTTTTTTATCATGATTACATTTTTGGTTGTGAATTTTTGCGATTCTTAGGAAAATTTAAATTTTATTTAAACTTACAATTGATGTGTGAGTTAATTTTAATTCTGATTATGTTGATCCACTTACTGAGTACTAAAAGTCCTTAATTTTTTAATTGTGTGTAAATCTAGAGAACATTCATGTGAAGTATGTGATTTTCTTAAATTTCACCCAAATCTTAGAATTTGTTTGATTTTCTCTTGAGGCGAAATCCTAAGCTAAATCTAACTGAAGAAATGATTTAGGCAAATTTTGGATCGATTGAGCCTTTCAAGCTAACCCTGTTTATTTATTCTTAGTCACCCCTTTGAGCCTTAATTATTACCCAATTTTTCATTGGCACCCATATATGTTTAGCCTAGCCGTTATCAAATTTATCATTGTCCCATGCCCTATGAACACGTTGATTTTCTTTTGGGATAAAAAATTATTTGAGCTTGATAGAAATTTGGGAGGAAGGATGGAGTATGAAAAGAAAAAAAGCAAAAAAAAAAAAAAAAAAAAAAAACGTGATTGCTATGGTTGTTTGCGGTGTATTATGAAAAAAAAAAATTACTTTTATGGTTCCCTGTCTAACTTTCAATTGAGTGAGCCTTTTGGATACTTAATGGGTTGGAAATTTTCATGTTATATTAGGAGGGACTTTAGGAGAAACTCCACCATAAAACAATTCAAAGAGAGAGAGAGAGAGAGAGAGAGAGAGAGAGAGAGAGAGAGAGAGAGAGAAAGGAAAAGAAAGAAGGAATGATGATATATGGTTGCAGAAAAATGATCTTAAAGGAGTGATATTGGATAGTGACATTGGCTCTAATTAGATCCTAGAAATTAACATGTTGATGGGTGATTTGAGCTTAACATTACCGTTATCTCACCTTTAGCCCAGCCTTACATTACAAACCAAGAAAAGTCCTATTGATTTTTGGTTGGATAATTAGCTTACATTAGTGGAGAGATGAATGAAAAGCAAACCTATGAGATTTGGTCATAATTATTGAGAATTTTTTAGAGGTTGCATGTCAATGTGAATTTATCTAAATTGCATATAATTCGAAAAAGATGAGGACTCTCACACACACACACTTGGATCGCATAGTTAGAATTGGTTTTAACTTACAAATCAATTTCAATGTTTGGATGAAATTTGTGTTTTTCTTTGAATTGTGAATTTGAGCAAGTATGGAAAGATGTCATGGAGGAGGTTGTTAGCTTGAGCATGTGTTATGTCTTGATTTTACTTGAGGACTAGCAAAAGGTTAAGTTTGGGGGTTTGATAACTCTATAAAAATAGAGTTATTTTACATATTTTAGGTAACAATTAATGCAATATCTATGAGAAAATATTTGGATTTCCTTCTGATTATTTGAATTTTCCTTGTTTATGCAGAATAATGAGATAGAGAAAAGATAAGGAAAAGAATTGCAAAAATCAGGAATTCAAATCAAGCAGCAGTGGAAGATGGATATCAAATCAGGGAATCCTTGATTTTGTTCCCTAATGTTATCTGCAAGCGTTGGGGAGATTAGATAACTTGGATATATCCTATGAAGAGGAGAACATTGAGAGCTAGAGGGAGCAGCTAGGTTTTTGTTAGATCGTTTTTCATTGTTCTGGGAGTTTCTCAAGTATTTTGAAGAGAAGACAAAAGTGGTGACATAATTCTTGTTCTTTGATTCAAGATGTTGAGTTTAATTTATATTTTTATTTCTTCATCTACTATGTTCTAATTTTCTTTTGTTAGGGCTACGATGTAGCCTAACCATGATGATGCAAATTTCATGATTTTTATGTTTTGTAATTGATTTCATTCACATGAGTTATATATTATTGTGCATAATACTTTTGAGTGACTGGCCACCACTTGAATGATCTTATGTGTATGTTTGAGACTGAGAAGTTGTCACGACCACTTTTTTCCGTTCGGGGGAAAAGAAAGAATGGTTTAGGGGTATTTGCCTAAAGAGGCGGACCAATGGCCCTAAATTAGGCGCGGGCTCTCCCAAGCCCATACCTCGCGCGGCGTTGGATTTTGTTTTTAGTTCTTAACAACCTAAATATTTCTAGGAGTCGCCACTAGCCTATTGGGGTCGGCTAGAAACCAATCAAGACACGGGAGTGTTGTCTCAATTCCTACGCAACCAGAGATTTCTCGGAACGGGGACTTGTTTACGCCAATGTTTCTATTAGCGTCCTTGCGGTACCACTAACTTGGAAGGTTTTAATCTAAATGGCCACACCATCTTGATTACCAATTATAATCTTTATGAAACCACTAAGTGTCCATGCAAATGTTTTTGTAGTTTTTTTTTTTTTTTAATGTCTAGACTAATCCTAACATAATTTAGAAGAGAAATTTACACTCAAATTAATGAAAAGCGGTGCATAAGTAAACATCCAAGAAATTGAAATAACTTGAAAATAAATGCGGAAAATGAAAACCCGATACAAGTCGGGCAAATAATATTACATGGCCTTGTTATCACGCCCGGGACAGGACCCCGTGAGCAAAATGAGAATTTAAATATGCATGAAATTACCCTAGATGCATGAAATTACTCTAAATAATTTTAATCTAAGCAAAATAGATTATTTACAAAAATGGTTATAAAATACCAAAATATTATTTAATTAGGAAAAATGACTTTATAAAATTAGGAAAATCTCCTAGATGTCATTTTTGGCTTAATTTGATAACATCAAACATTTTTTGATATTTTTGAAATTTTCATATTTTTCTTTTTTTTTTTATATATTTTTTTAAAATATTAATAATAATTCCTTAAACCGATCTATGCTAACATGGAGTAGCACAGCACATGAATATCACAATAATCAAGCTCAAATCGACTGTTTCAAGATCGAAACTTGGTTTTCGCATTTCATCGAACACTTGGCGTGCATTAGATCACCCCAAAACAGCTTCGCGGGCCATGTTTGCGGCCTTCAATCTTCACCCATGAGCAATATTATGTGGGACTAAAGCATCAAGATTATACTACCACATGTAAAGAGCAATATTAGACAGAAATCATAGCTTAAAACACAAAAGAACTAAGCTAAAATCATCCTCAAATATGCGGGTTTGATCTGATTTCACAAATCTGGGTTTGAACCCAAGTCAAACAAACAGTTTGCATGCCCATGTTCAAGCCCCGACACTTATCACATGCAAGATCTAAGGGAAACACTACTTGATCCGAGTGAAAGTAGGTAACATGAGCTTTCAAAAGCAACAAACATCATAGAGAATGACCAACCGAACGCATCAAAATGGCCTCTCCAAGAAGCACACTTGCAAAATTCTTGAAGAAATTCCCAACACTTAGAAAAATTTCAGCCTCAGAAATCAGTTTTCCGGGCTAGTTTTCCTCTTGATTTTCATGATCAAAACGTACTCAAACTCGAAAGAAAATACCTCTAGGATGCTTACCTTGCTTCTTAGTTTCCCTTTCAAGTGGTTCTTCGCTCAAGAAACCAAGAAATTATCCTCGGGGGCCCGTGGAAGTTGGCTTCTTCAACTGGAAAACAAGATCTGCAAAGAAAGAACTGATAACGAAGGTTTTCATTAACCTCCAAAATCAAGCTTCAGAGCCTTTTTTATTGGCAAAATAAACACCAAACAAAGCTATATGTATTCTACTTTGGTTTTGAACTCATGGTTTTCCTCATTTGTCTCTCAACTTTCTCAAAAACACTCGATTTCTCTCACTCGTGACCAACCGGGCTCAACACTTGGAAAAATTCAGACTTTCTTTGGCCCGCCAGGAGGGTAGTTTTTCGGGGGCTTTAGGAGGCCTTCCCGATCTTCATTTGGGACGTGCGACCTATGGTTGGAAAGATCTTTGAGTGAAGTTTCACTCTCTAGTTGAAGTTTTTGGCTAATTTTGGCTGCAAGTTTGTGCAAATGACACTTTTCTCTCTCAAGGTCAGTCTGGAATTTCTGGGTTTGCTTTTCTGGAGTTGCTTCTGAGGGCCTCTTTGGGGGACGACCGTGAGCTCTCTCCTCTCCCTCTCGTCTTCTATCTCTCCTCCCTCGAAAGAGCCTGCTTCGTAGATATTATCCACCGAAATCATCAATCCATTGGTCGGCTTTTTGTCCACCTGCCAAGCCCACCAACTGAGCAGTCTACCCACTCTCTAACTTAGCCAAAATTCTGAAATTTTGCAGCTGTTGCGTGTGCGGGTTTTGCTGCGACTTTCCCGTGCATTCAGCAGCTTATCCCTGGCCGTTTTCCGTCCACTGGTACTACTCATTATGGTCTTCAATCACGTGCAAAGATCAGGCTGGATGGGCGGCTGAGTGGGATATGGTGGGGCCACCAAGTTGCTTACTCAGCAACTCCGGATTGAGGCTAAACCGTGGGCTGGGTTTTGGTAGCTCCTTTGAGTGCTTTAATCCATCAATTTGGCTGCGATTTTTGATCAATTAGTAAGCTCATGCATAGTAGTTTAAGATCTCTACCAGATTTTGCAATTTTGCCCAACCAATTTTGCAAGAAAGTCCCTCAAAATTGGCCATTTCTTATCCGAAAATATCCAATTCAATACCAACTTGGTCTTTTTGGCCCGATTTGATTGATTCGAGTTGGCCAAAATTCAATTTCAACTTAATTGGTGACCAAGGTGATGATTTACGGGCTTGGCGCAAATTTTGCAAAATTTGCGAATTGGTCCCTCAACTTTTGAAAATTGCATTTTGGCCCCAATTTGCCATTTTAATTCCAATCTGACCTCCCGGGCTTGGCTAGTCACATTTAGATCATTGGCCCCAACTTTTTCCATTTTTTTTTTTTTTTTATTTTTATATATTTAATTTAATTTTTTTAATTTTTTTTTTTTTAAGGAAAAACATATTCTATTTAAAACACTATACTAAATGCCTAGATAATCTATATGCAAGAATTTAACTTGAAATATTTTTGTGGAAAAACAAGTTCCAATTTTTTTGGAAATGATTTTTGGGCAAAAATTTAGGTGTCAACAGCTGCCCTTCTTTGGAAGGAAGCTCAAAGAGATTTCTGTCAAAGATAAGGTGACACCTAATTTTTTTGTTTTTTTGTTTTTTTTTTAAATAGTAAAATGAAAATGCAAGTGAGCTTAATGTAAATAGCATAGTTTAGGGATGTACCTATGAATACTTTGAAAAGTGTGGTTTAAGGCAGTCCCACTAACCGTGTGGTTTAAGGTAGTCCCACAAACCTTGTGATTTAAGGCAGTCCCACTAACCGTGTGGTTTAAGGTAGTCCCACTAACCTTGTGGTTTAAGGCAGTCCCATGAACCGTGTGGTTTAAGGCAGTCCCACTAACCTTGTGGTTTAAGGCAGTCCCACGAACCTTGTGGTTTAAGGCAGTCCCACGAACCTTGTGGTTTAAGGCAGTCCCACGAACCTTGTGGTTTAAGGCAGTCCCACTAACCGTGTGGTTTAAGGCAGTCCCACTAACCTTGTGGTTTAAGACAGTCCCACGAACCGTGTGGTTTAAGGCAGTCCCACGAATCGTGTGGTTTAAGGCAGTCCCACGAACCTTGTGGTTTAAGGCAGTCCCACGAACCGTGTGGTGTGGTTTAAGGCAGTCCCACTAACCGTGTGGTTTAAGGCAGTTCCACGAACCGTGTGGTTTAAGGCAGTCCCACGAACCTTGTGGTTTAAGGCAGTCCCACGAACCTTGTGGTTTAAGGCAGTCCCACGAACCTTGTGGATTAAGGCAGTCCCACTAACCGTGTGGTTTAAGGCAGTCCCACTAACCGTGTGGTTTAAGGCGGTCCCACGAACCTTGTGGTTTAAGGCGGTCCCACGAACCGTGTGGTGTGGTTTAAGGCGGTCCCACTAACCGTGTGGTTTAAGGCAGTTCCACGAACCGTGTGGTTTAAGGCAGTCCCACGAACCTTGTGGTTTAAGGCAGTCCCACGAACCGTGTGGTTTAAGGTAGTCCCACGAACCTTGTGGTTTAAGGCAGTCCCACGAACCTTGTGGTTTAAGGCAGTCCCACTAACCGTGTGGTTTAAGGCAGTCCCACTAACCGTGTGGTTTAAGGCAGTCCCACGAACCGTGTGGTTTAAGGCAGTCCCACTAACCTTGTGGTTTAAGGCAGTCCCACTAACCGTGTGGTTTAAGGCAGTCCCACTAACCGTAAAGTGTATGGTTTGAGGATGACCAAGAACCTCTTGAAAATACATGGTTTAAGGCTGACCCATGAACCCTTTGGAATTGCATCTTGAAAATGCATGGTTTAAGGCTAACCCATGAACCCTTTAGAATCGCAAGGTTTAAGGATAACCAAGAACCTTTTGAAAATGCATGGTTTAAGGCTAACCCATGAACCCTTTGAAATTGCAAGGTTTAAGGATAACCAAGAACCTTTTGAAAATGCATGGTTTAAGGCTAACCCATGAACCCTTTAGAATTGCAAGGTTTAAGGATAATCAAAAACCTTTTGAAAATGCAAGGTTTAAGGCTAACCCATGAACCCTTTGAAATTGCAAGGTTTCACTGGAGGAACCTGTTCTTCGAGAATATTCTGAAATGGATATTGCACATCAAATAGAATCCATTATAACAACTATTCTAGTAGCGAAAGCATACTAGATGAGATCGATTTCAGCACGTGTCATCAAAACAAATATCAAAAGTGTATCGATAATGAGAATGCAATGATTGCATAAACAAATCAAACTAATCTCGACCACTTGACAAACTCATACAATTGTCATCACGCTCGGATGATATCATTAATCGTCAAATTCTCTTGGGAGAAAAATCCTTGTTGAAATGACCTTGACTTATGAGAAAGGTCTATTAAGTATGCCGAGCGAGGACACCTAGTCAGAAAGGGCTTCTCGCATATTCTCAAGAAAATGGCTATTTGATCCAATCTATTCATGTGGGAAATAAACGATCACTCAATCTCACTCTTCCGAGTGTGCAAGGCTTTGAATCATTCGCAATAAGTACACATTGACCAATCTAAGAGGTCCTTTAGAGGGACCGTAGTGCAGGTTTGGTCATGGTTTTAGCAATGGATAAGCATCATTGGCTATGAAATGAATTAATCACCGATCAACATCTTCGCCGGGTTTACAAGTCAAGAAACCTTGAGATGAGATAAGACAACCTTACTCTCACTTCTTCGAGCAGCATCTTCTTTGGGAAGTCCTTATTTCCACTTTGAATCATCCCAATCTGAAGAGACTTCGGGAATAGGTTGTAATGTTGGTTCGGGAAAAGCTCAAAAGGCTTAGATCTTTTTTTCGATGGGGGATTTGAGAGTTGGTGATTATCATGGCATCATTACCATATCATCCTTTTTTCTTTTTTTCTTTTTTAAAAAAGCACTCGACTTTTAAAATTGAAATTGTTTCGATAGTCCTTTGACTAATCATCTTAACATAATGGCTTTTGCATTTGTAATGATTTTCTTTTCAATGCAAGTATTTTTTTTTTGCCATTTTTGCTTTCACAGAGATATTCCTCTTGATGCAATTGTTTTTCTTCCACTCTCTCTCCCTTTTTTTTTCGAGCATTGGCCTTGCTTTTACCAGGCACACTACTTTTTCATGCCCCTTAATTTTCACTTGACTTTTGTTCTTTTGAACTTTTTGAGCTCTTGGGACTCTCAAGATGCTTTTCAGATTCTCATGTAAGCATCACTTGCCTTGGCAAATCATATGCCTTGCCCCAAATGTGGGGAGATAATCACCACTCGGGTTTTAGAAATGAATAGTTAGGCTCAATATGGTTTAAGCAAAGTGTATCGGTGTTTGGGTAGAGAAAAGAATGCTCTTCTTCACCTTGGGATGCTTCGAGCTTCCATAAGAATTCACCTGAAGTTACCACAAAAAGATTTATGCAAGTGAGAGCAAAGAAACCTTTCTCATCTTTCCTCTCCAAATAATATCAACCCAAACCTCCATAATTGCCCCATCTTGGGGTGGTTCTTGACAGGGGTATTTTGTAGAAAATTCTTCACATTAAAAGGCTCAAATGGGCTAACTATTGTCACCTGTAGTCTGTATGATAGAGGAAGGAAATGCCTCTTATCATCTTGATCTATGTACCACTTGCGAATGAATTCATTGACCTTAAACGACACGGGTTTTCTTTTTCGCTCGAATCTCAGAGTGCTTAAAGGACATGTTTGGAAATGGGTTGCCTTTCGTCATCCTAAGTGCTTCTCGCTTGGCATAAGTAACATCGCCTTTCATTTTTGTTGAGATCATCTAGGTGGATTAACCTCCATAGAGAATTTTGATTCGAAATGAGTGATCCATCGAGTGGATGGACAATTTAAAGATAAAGAAGATTTTTGGCAAACTTTGTGGAAAACTTGTTTCTTCATTTTCCATTTTTTGTGCTTGTTTCTAGAAAAACACTAAATGTTCTTTCTTAGAAATGAAAATTCTCCATTTGTTTTACATTTGATTTTGAGAAGAAGGGTACTTACCTGTGCCTTAGTAGTCAGGCGACCCTACAAAGAACAAAAGGGAATGTGTTAGTATATGAATCCTCAGGGATCGTAAAACTGGAGACGATACAACATTACCCTTGGTCAGTTTCACCATTTGGCGGCAAACAGCAGCATGAACCTATTGTTTTAAGACTTGAAGAGATTCTCAAGTCTTTGGTCTCATTAGTTCAAGCATTTTCCTCATTTTGCAAAAGTAAGAGATGCAAAAAGTTTTATTTTTTTTTTATTTTTATTTTTTTACATGGCAACCTTGTTGCCGTTTCTGGGGATCGAACCCCGTACCTCTCGGACCCGTTCATTCATTCCTCATACCACCAGGCCGAAGGGCCGGTAGTGTCCATGGGGCACTTCCTTTTTTATTTAATTGCTCTTGAACTCCACCAAGTTAGGTGAATTTGACATGTGTTACCTCCATATGCTTGCTTGGTCCATATAGATTATGCTTCAATCAATTTCTCGAGTTTGTTCCTCGAATACCGATGCTTCATCTAACTTTCAATGTCTTGTGTTTCCTCTTCATGTGCCTTTGCTCCTCAGGTGTTAACATTTCCTTGAAGATCTTGTTATCAAAGATGTTATCGAATTTACTCAGAATGGACGTCAAAGATGAAAGGAGAGGGGTACTCATTGTTTCTACATGTGAGGGCATTGCTCCTTGGATGTTTTACTCCATTTATTCCATCAAAATGGATGGTTGGGCCTTAGCATGCCTTCTTGGTATAAGGTGTTGCTTCAGTGGTCAATGTACACCTTTTCCTACAAGAGATGGGGCATGTTACTTATATTCCAAAATTGAATTGGACTAATTTAGGGACGATACTCCCCTTTTGTGCTGAATCAATTGACTTTGTTTCATCTTGCTTCACGGTGAGAGTTACTCTACTTTGAGTGACTTGCCCCGATTTATCAACTGCAAGGAAAAAGAGATGTAATATGTTATTTTCATATTCAACATAATTCATTTTAGGAATGGTATACTCCCTTTTACGGCATATCTGATGACCGTGTTCCATCCTACTTCCTTAGCTATGGGGATGGATTTGCTCTCATAATTGACAGCAATTCACTTGACAAATGTCTATTCTATTTGAATCTTTCCCTTTTTAGAAGTCGGGTGACTCAGGCATTGTGTTTCCCCGATCCATGTTGTGGCCATCTGCTCCAATTAAAATTTCCCCTTTTAGGCTAGGTGATCTTTCGCTATTTTTGCTGCATCAATGCATTTCCCACTTCACAATCTGTAAGCGTGGGTGGCTATGTCAGTTTATAAATGAGTTATTTTGACTTTTGGAACGAACACACCCTTTTCTTTTAGAGATCGTATGATTCTGAACCAAGTTGTTCTCCCCATGTAATCTTGTTGCTTGCCAGTAATTTGCCTCACTAAAATCTGCACAAAGTACAAGGACAAGTCATTCCTAAAAGAAATCGAAGTTAACTTGAAACGATTACCACCTTTTATTTGAAGGCAACATTTGATGACCGATTCTTGTTTGTGTACATCTACATCTTGAAGTGTTGTCTTGCAGACCACCAATAATTATCTCCATATAGGATTGGATGCCAAGACACCATTGGCAGTGTAGGAATTGCAATTGCTTCTTGTTTGCAACCGATGAAATAGTTTGATGGCAAAGAATGTCTATAGATTTCTTTTTCCACAAAGAATGTCAAATTAATATAAGGTTGTTTAGGATGTGGAACTTCTGTGGAAGCCACTTTCGAAGCAATAAAGATTGCCGTTAGGCTGGTAGATTTGTGATCTTCGAGGCTTTGATGGTTCTTTTCACACTTAATCGCAATGTTTGAATTCATATGTCTATTAGGGACAGGCCCGCGCTTTTGTCTTTCCAAAGGAAGTAAATGTCAATCTTGAACAAAACCATCATTTTACCTGTTTGACAAAAATGGATGGTCGAGTTAGTGGTTGCATAAGAAATCCCTATTGGAACGATTACAACCTTACCCCTTCGAAGCATCATCCTGTGGATCAACCTACAAAAGCGATTAAGTGAAGAGATAAAATATTTTGCAAGTTCTTGAAACTCTTTTTCAAACATGTTGAAGCTAAGGCATAAAAGCCCAAATGGTCCGTTTAAAACACTTCAAGTGTTTTAAAGGATATGATTTTTACGAACTCTAACTTCATTATTAAAAAATGTGAGTTGTATGATTTACAAAAGCATTCGATTGGGTCCACAATCAAAACCCAAAACGCAAAACATGGTTCCTAATAGGAATAATGACGAGGACAAAGTACAAGAAGCTCTTTCATAGAGGAGCGTAATAAGCACAATTCTCATCCTAGCTTTAAAGTCCACTTTTGGCATGGTCAAGCAAGAGGAGTTCAAGGAATGGTTGTTACGCATGACCTGCGAAAGGAAAATAATGTCAGTACATGAATGAAAAATTGATCTTTCAATAAAGCCGCCTCTTACAATGAAATCAAGGCGACGATACCTTCTCCGTAGTATCCACTTACGAGAATTTGGTATTTAGTCAAGATTTTATTAGTAAGAGGAGATTTCATTAAAAGATCGATCCGCGGCTATCAATTGAATGCCCACTTTGTTCCAAAAGTTTCATACACAAATGGGGCATTGATTTTGAAAGATTAATTTGCGATTTCACTCATGCAAATGTGAGGTGATTTTTATTTTGAGAAATCAATACACAAAATGTGATTTGAATTTCAAAATGCGACCAAGAATTTTCTTGAAAAATTGATTTTAATTCTATGCCCCAAAATGTAATCTTGACTTGGAAGAATTTCTATACAAAATGTGACTTTGGGTTTGTAATTGAAAAATTAAACAAAAACATATGTTCTAATCTAGGCCAGATCAGATGCATTTGAAATCAAGAGTGAGTGGCAAGCCTATATTTTCAAGGGCATTCCATTGATTTTCGTGAATCTCAAAAAATGAAAATTTCAATCTGAAGTGAGCAAGTAGATGGAGAAATCGTACTTACAGTGGGTGAAGAGACATTTTTTTTTCAATCACATAGACATGCGGATGTAAACTTGTGAGGTTTGACGCATAAAGGTGGAATTCTAAAGGCTTAAGGTCCCCATTTTGATTAGATCAAAAGAGTTTTCCCCACTCCGCACTTGCGTCGGACAGTTCTCTTTATCATTAATCATAATGAGCGAGACCAAAAGTGGATAACCATGGGTCATTCCCCGCACGGGTTCCATCTTTTGGCACCTCCTATGGGCTTCCTAGTGCGATCGGGGTTTTAGATCGCGGGTTGTGTGTGTAAATGTGTAGTGCAAGCATGAAGGCACGCACAACAATTGATATCCAAACAACACTTCAATTTCATCCATATAGACATACATTCCTACACCTCTCTGCAAAAGAAATGGGTCAACAGACACTCCACCCCTTATTACTCCAAACCTACAAAAACATTTAACACATTGTTAGCGGACTAACCTTATTTTCCACGCGACTTTGACACGCGCTATCAAATGAAGACCATGTTAGTGAACAACCAATCAAGTTATTACGGCCTAAGTCCTCTAAGGTTTGCAACCAAGTCCCCAGCGAAGTCGCCAAGCTGTCACGACCACTTTTTTCCGTTCGGGGGAAAAGAAAGAATGGTTTAGGGGTATTTGCCTAAAGAGGCGGACCAATGGCCCTAAATTAGGCGCGGGCTCTCCCAAGCCCATACCTCGCGCGGCGTTGGATTTTGTTTTTTAGTTCTTAACAACCTAAATATTTCTAGGAGTCGCCACTAGCCTATTGGGGTCGGCTAGAAACCAATCAAGACACGGGAGTGTTGTCTCAATTCCTACGCAACCAGAGATTTCTCGGAACGGGGACTTGTTTACGCCAATGTTTCTATTAGCGTCCTTGCGGTACCACTAACTTGGAAGGTTTTAATCTAAATGGCCACACCATCTTGATTACCAATTATAATCTTTATGAAACCACTAAGTGTCCATGCAAATGTTTTTGTAGTTTTTTTTTTTTTTAATTTCTAGACTAATCCTAACATAATTTAGAAGAGAAATTTACACTCAAATTAATGAAAAGCGGTGCATAAGTAAACATCCAAGAAATTGAAATAACTTGAAAATAAATGCGGAAAATGAAAACCCGATACAAGTCGGGCAAATAATATTACATGGCCTTGTTATCACGCCCGGGACAGGACCCCGTGAGCAAAATGAGAATTTAAATATGCATGAAATTACCCTAGATGCATGAAATTACTCTAAATAATTTTAATCTAAGCAAAATAGATTATTTACAAAAATGGTTATAAAATACCAAAATATTATTTAATTAGGAAAAATGACTTTATAAAATTAGGAAAATCTCCTAGATGTCATTTTTGGCTTAATTTGATAACATCAAACATTTTTTGATATTTTTGAAATTTTCATATTTTTCTTTTTTTTTTATATATTTTTTTAAAATATTAATAATAATTCCTTAAACCGATCTATGCTAACATGGAGTAGCACAGCACATGAATATCACAATAATCAAGCTCAAATCGACCGTTTCAAGATCGAAACTTGGTTTTCGCATTTCATCGAACACTTGGCGTGCATTAGATCACCCCAAAACAGCTTCGCGGGCCATGTTTGCGGCCTTCAATATTCACCCATGAGCAATATTATGTGGGACTAAAGCATCAAGATTATACTACCACATGTAAAGAGCAATATTAGACAGAAATCATAGCTTAAAACACAAAAGAACTAAGCTAAAATCATCCTCAAATATGCGGGTTTGATCTGATTTCACAAATCTGGGTTTGAACCCAAGTCAAACAAACAGTTTGCATGCCCATGTTCAAGCCCCGACACTTATCACATGCAAGATCTAAGGGAAACACTACTTGATCCGAGTGAAAGTAGGTAACATGAGCTTTCAAAAGCAACAAACATCATAGAGAATGACCAACCGAACGCATCAAAACGGCCTCTCCAAGAAGCACACTTGCAAAATTCTTGAAGAAATTCCCAACACTTAGAAAAATTTCAGCCTCAGAAATCAGTTTTCCGGGCTAGTTTTCCTCTTGATTTTCATGATCAAAACGTACTCAAACTCGAAAGAAAATACCTCTAGGATGCTTACCTTGCTTCTTAGTTTCCCTTTCAAGTGGTTCTTCGCTCAAGAAACCAAGAAATTATCCTCGGGGCCCGTGGAAGTTGGCTTCTTCAACTGGAAAACAAGATCTGCAAAGAAAGAACTGATAACGAAGGTTTTCATTAACCTCCAAAATCAAGCTTCAGAGCCTTTTTTATTGGCAAAATAAACACCAAACAAAGCTATATGTATTCTACTTTGGTTTTGAACTCATGGTTTTCCTCATTTGTCTCTCAACTTTCTCAAAAACACTCGATTTCTCTCACTCGTGACCAACCGGGCTCAACACTTGGAAAAATTCAGACTTTCTTTGGCCCGCCAGGAGGGTAGTTTTTCGGGGGGCTTTAGGAGGCCTTCCCGATCTTCATTTGGGACGTGCGACCTATGGTTGGAAAGATCTTTGAGTGAAGTTTCACTCTCTAGTTGAAGTTTTTGGCTAATTTTGGCTGCAAGTTTGTGCAAATGGCACTTTTCTCTCTCAAGGTCAGTCTGGAATTTCTGGGTTTGCTTTTCTGGAGTTGCTTCTGAGGGCCTCTTTGGGGGACGACCGTGAGCTCTCTCCTCTCCCTCTCGTATTCTATCTCTCCTCCCTCGAAAGAGCCTGCTTCGTAGATATTATCCACCGAAATCATCAATCCATTGGTCGGCTTTTTGTCCACCTGCCAAGCCCACCAACTGAGCAGTCTACCCACTCTCTAACTTAGCCAAAATTCTGAAATTTTGCAGCTGTTGCGTGTGCGGGTTTTGCTGCGACTTTCCCGTGCATTCAGCAGCTTATCCCTGGCCGTTTTCCGTCAACTGGCACTACTCATTATGGTCTTCAATCACGTGCAAAGATCAGGCTGGATGGGCGGCTGAGTGGGATATGGTGGGGCCACCAAGTTGCTTACTCAGCAACTCCGGATTGAGGCTAAACCGTGGGCTGGGTTTTGGTAGCTTCTTTGAGTGCTTTAATCCATCAATTTGGCTGTGATTTTTGATCAATTAGTAAGCTCATGCATAGTAGTTTAAGATCTCTACCAGATTTTGCAATTTTGCCCAACCAATTTTGCAAGAAAGTCCCTCAAAATTGGCCATTTCTTATCCGAAAATATCCAATTCAATACCAACTTGGTCTTTTTGGCCCGATTTGATTGATTCGAGTTGGCCAAAATTCAATTTCAACTTAATTGGTGACCAAGGTGATGATTTACGGGCTTGGGCGCAAATTTTGCAAAATTTGCGAATTGGTCCCTCAACTTTTGAAAATTGCATTTTGGCCCCAATTTGCCATTTTAATTCCAATCTGACCTCCCGGGCTTGGCTAGTCACATTTAGATCATTGGCTCCAACTTTTTCCATTTATTTTTATTTTTATTTTTATATATTTAATTTAATTTTTTTTTAATTTTTTTTTTAAGGAAAAACATATTCTATTTAAAACACTATACTAAATGCCTAGATAATCTATATGCAAGAATTTAACTTGAAATATTTTTGTGGAAAAACAAGTTCCAATTTTTTTGGAAATGATTTTTGGGCAAAAATTTAGGTGTCAACAGAAGTGATAATATGCAATTGCTCATTATAATATATAACCATGAATTAAACGTGGATAGAGATATACTGCGTTATTTGTGTAGCTTTCAGTGATAAGGTGATCCAAAAGACTCATTGTAAGCCGAGAATATTCATAGTTTTTAATGTACTCATATTTATTTTAATTCACATAAAGATATAGTGGATTAATAAACTGAGTAGGTTTGCTATACTTAGAGATAGGATAGTAAATAGGTTAGGAAATTCTGCTACCACATGTTTGATATCGTTCTTGTATTCACAATAATCTGAAATTCATATCTAGTGGTTATGGTGAAATGGGATGCTCTAACATATTTATCTGATTGATTTACTGCATTTAGTCTCCAAATTTTATTTTTAATTTATTCTCAATTATATTTTATCTGTTAGATAAATTTTAGAGTTAATCTATTTTAGTATTTAATTAGTTTATTAATCATCGATCTTTGTGGGACGATATTCTTTCTTATCATTATATTACTTGTTTGACACGTTCACTTGCGTTTAGAATTTTACGAACACTTATTCACTGCCCTATCAATCAAGACCAAGCCTTGGCTATGTTCTGACTTGAGCATGAAGTTAGAAGGACAGAATGCGGCATCTACGTGTATCGACACATCAGACAACATAAATGAAAAGGAAAAGAAAATTTAAGAGAGAGATAGAGAAAATAAAGAAAAGGAAAAGAACTTGAAGAGAGAGGGGAGGGGCATGGCTGCTCAAGCTCTAAGCTCCTTACGGCTATGGTCGCTCAATCTCATCAAACTGATCCATCGAACGTTGAGAGATGCGGCCGATCTCTTTACATGTTGCATTGTAAATACGGTTAGCAGTCATTCCCTCGTCGCTTTCTTCTGCCACGACCTTCTTCTCAATCGAATTAAGGGTTTTTCAGAAGAATGGGTTGACTCGGACTTAAAAGATTCCGAACCCAGAAAGATTTTTTTTGCAGGATCGATAAGGAAGAAGAAGGAGGAGGAACGAAGACTGTAAAATCCACCCCAATCCCCACGAGTTGAGGTTTTGTACACGTACTCGTCCGCTAAACCACACGTGCAAAAGTGGAGGCCTTGAATAAATCATTTTTCTCCTTTGTCTATCAAAAAATCTACCTTGGACCTGAGCAGGTCCTTAAAAGGCTCAAGGGAAAGAAATAGGTGGGAAATCCGCCCTGAGTTAGGAGATCCTGCAATGTCATTCCCGTATTCCTTCTCTATCGAGAAGACAAGGATATATGGGAAATTAGGGGGCCTCCTAATGGTAAAGGTAAACACCGCGTTAGGACGAAAGTTCTAGCTACAACTAGGTAGGCTGGTATAGTAGCCACACGCGTCTGGAGTGAGTGAGGGTGGGTGAAAGACCCACTGCTGAGTTAACATGCCTTACGACACTGTTACAAAACTAACAAGTTAACATGCCTTTTTCTCCATTTTCTATCGAAAAACCTACCTATTCATTGAAAGAATTCTTATCAATTTTTTTGTCAAATAATATTTTTACTCCATTTGTTTGTTTTAAGGAAAATATTACACATTTGATAAATGTTTTAAGAAATCATTTTTTTTTTAAGAAAGAGTACTATTTTCCTATATTTTGCTAAAATCTAAAAAAGAAACGAAAAATGTTTTTTGTCGTTTGAAAAGAAAAATCTTATGTAATTTTCTTAAATGTACATACACCGTTTGGGCACTAGTGAGTTATGCATAGGTTGTGACATCCCAGATTTTCGATCTTGTTTTCTACTGAATAAATCGGGCATTTCATCGACGCACCTATAATGCTATTCTCAGAGTCGATCACTCGTGATATATCTAGACTATCTGGGGAAGCCAATAGGAGATTTTAGTGCATTAGACTTGAGAATTTGACTAGGAATCGACTGCTCGACTGTGCTCATCTGCCGAGATCATTATGACATAGTAAGATTGATTAGAAATCAGGGATAGGTTGGTTCGACTGAGATATGTGGTTATATGTGGGTGAATCCACTAAATTGCAAAATTCTCGTTGATCGGCACTAGATTGATTTTTCTATCCTTTTTGTACTTTGTGTCCGTAATTGAAACCTCGAGATTTTCACGACAACCGAGAGTCGCCAATGTGTCAAATGGGTTCATTGTGGCTCGAAGAAAATCGATCACAAGTCATTTGCACTAAATTTTTTTGATAGTTACCTGGTAGATTAGGTCACGCTAAAAACATGCCGAATAGAAATTAACCGCGAATTCAAGTCTGATTTCATAAATTGAAGATTCTGTCATGTCAATAAATTCTAGGAGCGTCGACTCAGTCTCAGAAGATTTTTCTACAACCCGAGACTTTTTGGGAAAAAGTCGTCCTAGGATTGTTTTTGTCCAAAAAAAGGGCAGGGATCGTTTTGATTGCAAATTTATGAATCAAGTGGATTATGTGGGTGAGGAAAAATGCTGAGAGGCTCGATGGTGGATTGATTAATTTTATTGAAGTCAATTGAGATCAGATCAAGTGAGATTAATGGTCCAATTGAAGCCAAAATTGAGTAATTCGTAGCTCTCCCCTTAGCCTAGCCAAAATGCACAAGCTCAAAGATTGTGGGTGAGCATTGGTGGCTTGTTGTGAGCCAAGGAAGCACACTTGGCCTAGGAATGGTCAAGGCAGACAATGGTGTGGAAGATAAGGCTTGGTGGAGCCCTTGTCTCCCCACCTCCTTATCCATCCCCCTCTCTCTCCCTTAGCCGGCCAGCATCCCATCCCCTCCACCTTGTTTTTGCACTAGCAGGCCAAGGAATCGCCAGGGACAGCAGCTCAGCCGCCGAAGCAAGCCAGGATCGCCCGTCACCGCTTCACGCCGTCGAGACACCATCCCACTGTTGTGTGAGTGTTCGCGCACGTCCGCCTCCACCATGTGACTCACGCCGTCTAGCTTGCTGTCCAGCAGCCGTGAGAGACTGTGGAAGCTCGCTGGAGGTCTGTTGAGTTTTCGTTTGGATCGAAACCACTCCTACTGCCCTTCCCCGAGCCTTGCCGCCCATTTCGATTTTGTTTCTTCTGTTTTTGTAGCCCAAACAAAAGCTTTTCCAGTGGGTTTCCAGCAGGCTCTTATGCTTGTTTTGAGGTCGATCCCGACCTCGAAACTTAGGCCCGCTTTGAGAAGAATCGACCCCTGTCGCGTTCCCAACGTTTGGAACCGCTCGGCTTGTTAAACAAGTGAGTTTAACTCACTAATCCCTACTTAGTAGACTAATCATACTTAGGGGTTGATTATATTTAATTAAGTGTAATTATGTGGATAGATTAGATTAGAATAATTAAATTAGAGATTTACCTATGCATGTTAGGCGAATGGTTAGTGTAATTAGCGAGTAGATAGGTTCGGGTAATTATTGAACGAACCTCGGGATTTTTCCGGGTCCATTTCGAAGTCCAATTAGGCATTACGGGCCTAAGTTGGATTTATTGTTATCTAATAATTAATTTTTGTAATTATTTAATTAATTAATTATTTTTCAAAAATTACACCGGGATGTTCGACGACCGGAATTTTATGATGGTTATCGTGGTGCAGTATGTTTAATTTATTGAGTGCTAAATTGTGTTGAATTGATTTATTTGTGATTTTAGGATTTATTCCTAAATTAATTAATTTTGGTAATTAATTGAAAAATAACCGGGCGTCGGTTGATAGCGCCAAAAATATTTTGGTGACCTACAAAAAATGGTGGGATTTGTGGAAAATAAATTATAGTATTTTGGCTAAGGTCAGCTGTGCACCCACACACGTATATTTTTATCGAGGAAGATGAAAACAGTAAATTGAATTGAATGGTTAGGTGTGGTGTACTATATCGACCTACGGGCGATATGTCAGCTTAAATTGCAAGCAGTACACTGATATACTATATGATCCTAAGGGCTCTGATATGTCAGCTTAGATTGCGAGCAATATACCTATGATAAAATTCAAGAATTGATTTGAATGGTTGGGTGTGGTGTACTATATCGACCTACGGGCGATATGTCAGCTTAGATTGCGAGCAATATACCTATGATAAAATTCAAGAATTGATTTGAATGGTTGGGTGTGGTGTACTATATCGACCTACGGGCGATATGTCAACTTAGATTGCGAGCAATATACCTATGATAAAATTCAAGAATTGATTTGAATGGTTGGGAGTAGTATACTGGTATACTATATCATCCTACAGGCTCTGATATGTTAGCTTAGATTGCGAGCAATATACCTTATCAGCTTGGAGAGAGCACTAACAGTATACTATATCATCCTACGGGCTCTGATATGTCAGCTTAGATTGTGAGCAATATACTTTATCAGCTTAGAGGGAGCATTATTAGTGTATTATATCATCCTAAGGGCTCTGATATGTCAGCTTAGATTGCGAGCTATACTATCTATTATCAGCTTAGAGTGAGCGGGTCCTGATTTAATAGGACATTATAGATAGTATTGAATATGCCGACCGAAGGGAGGTCGTGGTGACATGTAATCGACTAGGTCGATTGATCAATGACTTGATCTGATGTGGTGAATTGATTGATAGGGTGCCTATTCCAACTGTGCTAATTTGCACGGTGGAACTGAGGCCAAGGTAAGTGCATAGGCAGCACTTATGGCATATTGGTTTCCTAATCAGGTCTTAGTGGGATAAAACTTGCTAAGACGTAGTCTCACCTCGAGTGTGACAACATTTTAGGCCCGTAGAAGGCAGCACCTCCACCTTCTCATCCTCCTATGCATTATGGTATCCCCGAAGAGATCACCGAGATAGGATACCACTTCCCGATTTACCACTACCGAGAAGGACTAGAGTATGTGTTGATAGAATCCAAGGTCTAGGTTGATGTGAATAGGATTGACCTGGTACCCCACGAGTATCGATCACGGTATCGTCACTACCATGATGGACAAAGAGAAGGTCCCATCTCGGAAGGTGATGTGCCTCTGTACGTTCTGGAGGCAGCATTCGGGCTGGGGACGGCAGACCCTAAGGATGGGTCGATAGTAGATGCCAAGGATCCCAAGCTTGAGGGTGATCTTAAGTCACCAGTATACTCAGCCAAGGGTGCTAACTGGAGTGAAGAGGAAGGGGAGATAGTTGAGCAAGATGAGGGACTAGAGGGGGATCAAGAGTGGGAAGAGCTAGAGGAAGAACTTGTAGAAGAGGAACCTACAAAAGAAGAGCCTGAAGAGGACCCTGAAGATGAAGAAGAGGAGGATGATCCCAAGGAGGATCCAAAGTACAATCCGGATGAGGATTGAGATCCCATCTTGTTTGGCAAACTCTGAGTTGTGATATGATGTATGATAGATCTAACTTATTAATAGTATTATATTATACTATGAGTTTGCTCTGTATAAAAGTGTGGTTGTGGTTTTTCAGTTGTGAAAAATATGGCTCTACTTTTCTATCCCATTATTTTATGGTCTGGGGATTTTTTATATGCTTCCGCATGCGTATTATAAAATAAATAGGTCGGCGATGCGTCCTAAAACGTCGCTATTAATCGACCAGGTAAGGGATGGGCGTGTGCTTGAGGATCGGGGCGTGACATAGGCAACTACAGAACAAGGCACGGGCACTTAGGGAAAGGGAACAAGACACATGCACTGAGATCCCAAGCTTCGACCTAAATGGACTCAAGCCCAAACACCAAAAACCTATGTGTAGGCATTGGGGTCTTAGGCCTTGACCTTAATGGACTTAAGCTTAGTGTAGGGGATTTGAGCAGAAGCACTAGATCCCAAACTAGGCCTCTAAGAACTTGTGCCCCACCTTTGTGGACTCAAGCTCAAGTGCCGAGGACCTAAGTAAGGGCATGAGGCTCCCAAGTCCATAGAGGTTCAGATATTGATGGACCTAAGCATGAGCACTGACACTAATTGTTGAAAAAACTCCTATCAAGTTTTGAAATTAACAAAATTTTCCTTCACTTATTCTTACTCTTACTCTGAAGGATACTAGACTTTCGTGTTATATCATGAAATGCTTTCAAAGTCTATTTTACTTCAGAAGTCTTTCCCATTCTAACAAAGATTCAAACTGAACTCAAAACAAGAATAGAGATATAATTAGACTTAAGATTATTGATCTTTCAACAAGGATTCAATACTTGCAAGATTTATCCTTAATATCTGGCTTTCTGGCAGATAATCTCACTTACATTTTCTAAATATATTAATGAAATCAATCATGGATTGATAAAATCAATTTCGAATACAAGTTTCTTTTTGGGAAGCATCTACTTATGGAAACCTAGATTCTGATTATATGAGTGACCAGAATCATTAGATTTTCACCTCAATCTTTAAACGGCCACAAGATTTCCTTAATCGATTATGTCCAACAGGTTAATTGGAAGAAATTCCTTTGGAAAGTGCCAACGGTTAGAAAGACGTAAAGGAGTATTTAAGGAGGTCATTCGGTCCATTTGAGATAATGCGTGAGAATTAAAAATTCCAAAGTCTGAGGCCTTTCTAATTACTTGTTCTTCATTGATAATGCTTACAAGTTGTAATCAAGAGAGAAAAACACAAAATGAGTGACTTAGTGAGAGAAAAAGAAACTCTTCACTGAGTAATCGTACTCAAATCATTATAATTCTCTGTTGATTCCTTAGTGAAATTCAGCCAGAAGGCTGTCAGTGTGGAAGAGTGGACGTAGGCTTCATCTAAGCTGAACCACTATAAATCTTGTGTCCAATTTTCTCTTCCCTTAACTCTTTTGATTTGTTTGTTGCAATATTTTTTTGAGTTCTGCTAATTTCCAAAACATCTTATTTGAGTCTGAATTTATATCAGAAGTCTGGTGTCAGTCAGACTTTGTTTGAAGAAAATAACCTTTACTGCTTTTTTTTTAATCTTAATTTGTTTTTATACCTATTCATCCCCCTCTAGGTAATAATACTAGCACTTTCAATTGGTATCAAAGCTGCGATGCTTATCTTATTGAAATGTTTTTACTTCTAAGCTAAAGATTTTCTATGACTAGTATCTTGGCTCCAGGATTGGTTGAAGGATAGAGTAACACCAGACCACCTTATTTCGATAGAATAGAGTATAATATGTGGAAGAATAAAATGAAGACGTTCCTAAGATCCAAAGATCCTCTGGAATGGGATGTTGTGGAAAGAAGAATCAATCCAAAGGCAACATCAGCTTCAGACAAAGGAAAAGAAGTGATAGAAAAAGATTCTGAGGAATCCATTCAAGCTGAAATTACCAAGAGACGGGCTCTTGATGCTAAAGTTATTTATTCCTTATATTGTGTTTTGTTTCCTACTGAATATAACATAATCTCTTCATGTGAAACAGCTAAAGAAGTCTAAGATAGACTTCACGTCACTTATGAGGGGACTGATCGCGTAAAGGAGACAAAGATAAACATTCTACTTGGACAATATGAGTCCTTCAAAATGAAGCCTAGAGAGTCTATTGATGATATGTTCAGTCGCTTTACTGAAATTGCAAATGGATTGGCTTATCGAGGTCAACCAATTTCTGGTCCAATGAAGGTCAACAAATTACTGCGAGGACTTTCAAAGGACTAAAACCATGTGAAGACTTAAATTAGGGAGACTCAAATGATCATGCCTCTTTCTGTTGACGAGTTGATAGGCACTCTTCAATCATATGAAATGGAATAGATTAATGGTGAGGAGAATCCAAAAGGTAAGAAGTCAATTCCACTTAAGTCTAATATTGATTCTGATGACACAGATATCGACGATGACATGGATGACGAAGAGCTGGCCCTAATAATAAAGAAATTCATAAAGCTGAATAGGAAAGGAAGAACATTGAATTGGAAGAAGCAAAGCAAGCAAAATTCCCAAAAGAGATCAGTGGAAGATGTTGAAACAAACAAAGATGCAATATGCTTCGAGTGCAAAAAAAAAAAAAAGGGGACACATCAAACCTAACTGTCCCTTGCTAAAAAAGAAGAAAGGGAAATATGAGAAGTACAATAAAGCTCTCAAAACAGAAACCTGGAGTGACACTAAATATGAGGAAAGCGAAGGGGAATTTGCAAATATCTGTCAATGGCTCACTCAGAATCAAACTCAAATTTAGAATCTGACATAGATTCAGATTCTGACAAGAAAATCGAGGTAAGTCACTCAGAAATTCCTGTTAAAATTTCTAAGTATATAGATGCAAATCTTCTCTTAAAAGAATTTTTGAACTGAAAAAGGAAAATTCAAAAGTAACAGGATGATTCTTGGAGAGAAAAGTTTGAGAATCCGAAAAATGATTTTGATGGTTTGAAAGGAAATGCTTATTCTCTCTCAAAAGAAAATGACTGTTTGAAAAATGAGATTTCAAATATTTCTAAAAAGTTTTCCAAACAATCAGAAAAGTTAGAAAAAATTACTTCAGCTCAAATGCCCTATTTTAACAAATCTGGTTTAGGTATGAACAATGAAATAACTCATTTGATTGATTTTCCCAAAGTAAAGGAAAGATTTAGAGAAAGACCCCCAAAGTCTTTTTACAAAAATCACTTTCAAAAGTTTTTGTAAAACCTGTTGGCCGAAATGCTCTTAAATGTTCTAAGTGTAACAGCTTATAATATTTTGAGAATGAATGTCCTAAAGTTTAGAGACCTGTTAAGAATGATTGGGGAAATGTTGTTTTTAGAACTAACTCTCCTAGATCATAGAAAATTTGGGTGCCAAAGAAAGTTTGAGATTTCCGTCTGACTGCAGGTTATTATTAAAAGAAAAAGCAAATGGTACTTGGACAGTTACTGTTCTAGGCATATGATTGGAGATTCAAGCAGTTTCATGAAGCTAGAAAGACTAAAATGAGGAAATGTCTCTTTTGGTGAGAACAACAAATGAAAGATTATCGGACATAGAACAATGAATATTGGAAGCTTAATCATCAACAATGTTTCACTGGTAAAGGGTTTGAATTATAATCTTTTGAGTATAAGTCAGCTATGTGATACAAGATTTAGAATTAATTTTCAAGAAGACATCTGTTTTGAAGTCAGCCAAGATTTGTCTCAATCCTTTACTAGGTGAAGACATGACAATATTTATCTTCTGGACATAAGTCTAGAAAGTTCTCAGTGCCTCATTTCAATTCAAGATGAAGCTTATCTCTGGCATCGCAAGCTTGGACATGTGAATATGAAACAGATTGCTAAATTTTCTTCTAAGAAGCTAGTTCGAGGTCTTCCCAAAATGGCTTACCAGAAGTATGAATTGTGTACTCCATGTATTTTGGGAAAATAGGTCAAAAGTTCTTTTAAACTAGTAAATCAAGTTTCTATCAATCGTGTCTTGCAGCTTCTTCATATGGATCTTTTTGGACCTATAAGAACACAAAGTGTTGGTGAAAAGAAATACTGTTTAGTGATTATGGATGATTATTCACGATTCACTTGGGTTTTCTTCTTGACAAATAATTCTAAAACCTTCTCTTACTTTTCAAAGTTTGCCAAGAAAGTTCAGAACGAGAAATGTTATATCATCTCAAGCATAAGGACTAATCATGGACGAGAATTTGAAAATCAAGATTTTGCAAATTTCTGTGACGGATGTGGTCTTCAGCATGTTTTTTCCTCTCCATATACCCCGGAACAAAATAGAATTGTGGAAAGGAAAAATATATTGTTACAGGAGATGGCCAGAACTCTACTGATAGAAAGTAAAATCTCTTCTCGCTTCTGGGCAAAAACAGTTTCTATCGCCTATTATATAATTAACATGGTATTTTTAAGGCCCATTCTAGAGAAGACTCCTATGAAATGTATAAAGGGAAGAAGCCAAACATCTCTTACTTTCATATATTTGGCTGCAAGTGTTTTATCTTGAAGAATAAAAATAATCGATATGGAAAATTTGAAGAAATATCATATGAATGGATATTTCTTGGTTATTCTATATCAAGCAAAGCTTACATGGTCTTCAACAAGAACACTCAAACTGTCAAATAATCTATGAATGTTAGAGTTCAAGAAAGTATTCAGAACCAACCAGATCAGACTCAACTTGAAGAGTCTGAACTAGTTTCATACTTAATAAAGTCTGATTCCCCCGAAGGACTTTAGTCTTCTGGAGATCAAGGTCAAGCAGAATAGAAGTCAGAAGAATCAAAGAAAATAGATGATCAATATATCTCAACAGGAAACGAAAAATCAAACAGCAACTAGAAGCACAAATCAAGTCATCCCAAAGAACTCATCATTGGCACTTTAGAAGAAGGAATTTGCACCAGATCCAAGGCAAAAAAAAAAAATTCCAGTGCATTAGCACTTATCTCATAAATAGAACCAAAAGGAGTAGAAGAAACACTGTCTAACGAAAGTTGGATAGAAGCAGTGCAGGAAGAACTCAAACAATTCAGTATCAATAATGTCTGAGAGCTGGTTCTTAAACCGAAAGGCAAATCTGTGATTGGAACGAAATGGGTGTTCATAAACAAAAGAAATATGCTAGAGATGTTATCAATAGTTTGGAATGGAAAACTGCATGAAAACAAAAACTCCCATGTCAAGTTCTTCAAAGCTTGACAAGGATGAAGGAGGAAAGAAAGTTGACCAAAAGTTATACAGAAGCATGATTGGTTCTCTTTTTTTATCTCACTACCTCTCGACCTAATATTCTATTCAGTGTGTGTATATGTGCTAAATTCCAATGTAATCCCAAAGAGTCACACCTTAGTGTTGTTAAACGCATTATCAAATATATTGCAACTAATCTGAAGCTAGGTCTGTGGTATCCAAAAGGAAGAGACTTTACTTTACTTGGTTATTTTGATGCTAATCTGGCTGGTTGTCAATTTGACAAGAAAAGTACTTCAGGAACATATTAACTGTTGGGACAAATGTTTTTTTTTTTTTGACCCGGGAACCCCCGTACAGCCGGTAGCCAGCGAGGTAAACCCGGGGCGACGCTAGCGGAGGACCCACCACCCTGATGTTACACTTAAGACATCAAGCGCCTCCATTGGGTTTCGAACCCCTCACCTTTGAAGGATCAATGAAGCCCTTATCCAGCGGAGCCACCACGGCCGGTGGTCTGTTGGGACAAATGTTAGTGTCTTGGTTCTCAAGAAAGCATAATACTGTGGCTCTCTCGACAGTAGAAACATAGTATGTTGCTCTTGAAAGTTGCTGCTCACAAATTCTATGGATTAAGCAACAACTAAGAGATTTTGGAAAAAAAGAATCTTGCACTGAAATCAGATGTGATAACACAAGTGCAATTAATCTTACCATAAATCCCATTCTTCACTCAAGGGCAAAGCATATTGAAATTTGCCATCACTTCATAAGAGATCATGTGCAAAATGGCAAAATCAATGTTCAATTCATTGATTCAAAGAATCAATTGGCAGATATTTTTACCATGCCATTAGAGAAACGCTTATTCGAGTCCATTCGTGGAAAGCTAAATATCACCCTTCCATCTAACTAAAGTTTGTGGATAAGTAGACTCAATAGATCAACATGTGGGAAATGCATCCGTCTAAAAGTCTTCCAGACTTAGGTAATTTTATTTTAAATTTTTGGCGCGTAAGTTTCCTTCCTTATTGAACGGGTACGTTTATTCTTAACTTATCACTTGTCTTTTATATTTTGGAAATTGCATTATCTTTGCTGATTTTTCGGATCTAATTTAAAAAATGATTGACAATTACTTTTTAAAATTTTTTGAAAAGGTATTTTCCTTTTATGACGGTTCAGTCGCCGTACTTCATTTTCTTTAAATCTCTCATAATTTTCTTTTACGATTACAGACAATCTTCAAACCCTAACTCTCAAACCCTCATCTTTCTTGAATTCTCTCTTAAATCCTCTGCAAATTTCTCACTCATTCCTACACAACCATGTCGTCGAAATCCTCCAAGTCTACTTCAATGTCATACCAAAGGAAATCTTCTTGTATTGCTAGTCGCAGGCCTTGGATTGTTCCTGAAGGTTCGACGCACTTTGATCTAACCGGTGAAGATTCGCCTTTGAAATTCTCCTCACCGCTTTGTAGATAAAGAAGTCACTCAGGAGGCAACTCCTATTTCTATGAGAAGGCTTGAGGTATGTCTTAAACATTATAACTTTTTGAAGTTGTGAGGAAGCCCTATGGACTTCATAAGTAATTTTTTGAAAGAAAATGACTGGGAATGAAACCTTATTTTTGAGAGCCATGGAGAAGTTAGGATTGGTAGAGGCTGGAACTGTCGAAAAAGAATTTTCAAACTTTCCTTCTAATCCTTGTTTTGGGGTAGAAAGTCAGCTCGGAAATAAGGATGATGACGAGAGGATTTTTAAGAATTTTCAACCAAAGATTAGTGTTGCGGCTAAAATCACTAGAGAAAAGACAAAATTGTTTCATTTGAAAGATTATAAGAAGGTTTTCGCTCAAATGCTAAACAGAGGAGTCATCAACCCTCGCATTGTGGATTTTGATTTTCTGAATTCCATTAAGGTTAAATTAAGGGAAAAATTTGCTAAACTTCAGATGGATAAATTCTGTGTGGAGACGTCAGACGCTTACCCCAAATTGACAGCATACTTTTATTCCAACCTATCTATTTTGGATCCCACTCATATTCAGTTTATTGTGCGTGATAGAGTATTTGATGTATACATGAATCTGTTGGCTGACATTCTGGGAGTAGAAAGGAGTAGATTCCTGCCTATTAATGTGTCTAATGCACAGATCACCAAGTTTCCAGTAAGAGACAGAATTCCTAGTGGGAGTATCACTTACTCTCGAATGTCTACTTCCAATATCTTGATGCACAAGATAGTCATCAACTACATTAGACCCAAGGCTGCTTCCAAGACTAATGTTTCTAGATATGAAGTAAAGATGATGTGGGCCATCTGCAATTGTGTTGACTTTTCACTCCCTCACACTATCATTCTACACATGTACAAGACTGTTATGGAAAGGAAAATGACAACTGCCATACTTTGCATTGATAACCAAACTCTTTAGACACTTTTAGAATCAACCACCATCTCAGCTTTGCTCCAAAACTCTTGCTCTGATGCAAATTGGATTGAAAATGATTTCAAAAATACGATTGAAAGATCTATCTAGAGCCCTGGATCTTCTAAAGAAAGAATCTATTAGCAAAGTTAAGCTAGGATCTGCTGCTGAGAAGAAATGCAAAGGGAAGAGTGTTGTCTCAAAAACACCAAAAAGGAATAGACATATTCTTCTCTAGGATGATGAAGATGAAGATGATGATGAGACAATCTCTGCTATTACCTTGCATAATCTTCAAGGTTTCGCTGATTCTGAGGAGGAAGAAGAAGATGAAAGCGAGAAAGAACTGGAAGAAGAGAGTGATGGTGAAGAAACTAAAGTGAAAGAGACTAAGGATGATGACTCAAATGGAGATGCTGATGTGAACCAGGAATAGGTTGAGACTGACAAGGAAGGAGAAGATACTATGGAAATTGATGCCCCAGATGTTGAGGAGATGGGAATTGATAAACAAACCCGTGCTGGAATAGAAAAGGTTCAAGAGGAAGAAGTTACTTCTCATACTAAAGGCACCAAAACAGGGGGAGTAGGTGAGAAAACTCCAATTACTGAACCTACTATTAGTGATGGCATCAGTTGATCTCCTCCAAATGCTGAAGATATTTTTGCATTCCATTTCCCTAAAATCTTACTTGAAGGTCTACAAAAAGAAACTAATGTTCAAGGGGAGCAAAGAACTACACACATTTAGATTGATGTTCCTTTTGAAAGGGCTAGTTGAACACATAGAGGAGGGTGAATAGGTGTAAAAATAGACTTTGACAAATATTTCAAAACACGGGAGTATATTGCAACAAATAAAGTAAAAGAGTTCAGGGAAGAGAAAAATAAACACAAGGTTTATAGTGGTTTGGCTTAGATTAAGCCTACGTCTACTCTCCCACGCTGACAGCCTTCTGGCTGGTTTCCATTATGAATCGAAAGAGAATGTTATAGCACTGTGATCTCGAATATTCAATGAGATGTCTCTACTATCCTCACAAGATCACTCTCCAGAGTTTCTCACTTTTGAATACAAGTTTAAGCATAAAAAATGAAGGACAAGATAATTGAAAGCTTCAGACTTTGAAATTCTTCTTTCATGCTCTCTTCGAATGACTTGAGGAATCCTCTTAAATACTCCTCCAAGCCTTGTCGACCGTTGGCACTTTCTGGAGGAATTCTTCCAATCAACCCGTTGGACGGAATCAATCAAGGAGATCTCGAGCCGTTTGAAGATTGAGATGAAAGCCCGTCAATCCTATTCGCCCATACAATTAGAATCTTGGTTTCCATAAGTAGATTCTTTTCAAATAAGCTTGCCTTCCTAAAATGATTTGCTTCTTTGAAATTGATTTCAATTAAGATAACCAATATGGTAAGTGATATTTCCAACTAGAAAGCCTGATATATCTTCTATGTACTGAAACCTTGAAGAAAATAATCCTGAGTTTGATTAAGTCTTCATTCTTACGTTCAGTCTGAAACTTGTCAGAGTGGGTAGACTTCTAATGTAAGATAGAATTTGACACAAAAGTCTGGCAATCTTCAGAATAGAACTTAGATAAGTTTTGTCAGCTTTAAAACATCATAGGAGTTTTCTCCAACAATCTCCCCATTTTTTATAGTGACAAAACTTTCCCGCAAATTTAAAAACTGCAAAACAACACTTTAGCAGTACAAGATAACTTACAAAAACAGATTGTTATAGATCTAGATAATATCAATTCTGCAACCATAGAAAATGTGACATCCCAAATTTTCAATTATGTTTCCTACTGAATGAATCGGGCATTTCATTGATGCGCCTATAGGGCTGTTCTCAGAGCTAATCACTCTCGAGATAACTAGATTACCTAGGGAAGCCATTAAGGATTTTAAGGCAAATAGACTTGAGAATTTGACTAGGAATCGGCTTCTCGACCGTGCTCATCTTTAGAGGCCAATACGACACAATATAAAATCGATTCAAAATCAAAGATAGGCTGTTTCGACTGAGATGTGTGGCTAATCGTGAGTGACACTACTAAATTGGAAAATTCTCGTCGATCGGCACTAGACTGATTTTCCTATCGTTTTGGGACCCTGTGTCCGTATTTGAATCCTCGAGATTTTCACGACAACCGAGAGTTGCCAATGAGTCGAGTGGGTTCACAATGGCTCGAAGAAAATCGACCATGGGTCATTTGTACTAAAAATGCCTGAAAGTTACCCGGTAGCCTAGGTCACGCTAAAAACGCGCCAAGTGGAAATTAATCGCCAATTCAAGTCCGATTTCAGAAATTGAAAGTCCTGTCATGTCACGGGTCATTTTAGGGATATCGACTCATCTTTCGAGGAATTTTCGGAGATTCCGAGATTTTTACGAAAATCGATTCAGACATTGTAGAAAGTTAACGAAAATTCGGATTGGCTAATTTGAAAGGATTTTTGGTATCTGGTGCAAGTGAATTGGTGAATGGAAGTTGTTTGGGCTTTTTCTGCATTCAAATTGGACCTCAACCGGATTTGTTTGTTCAGAAAACCAGATTCCGAAGAAAAATGAATTAAAATTCGGAATTGAAGAAAATGGCTGTTGTTGTTGCCCAAAACTTGTTGTTTGAGGGAGATTTTGTGCAAGAAAGCAAGTGAGGGTCAAGTGCTTTAGCATGGGGATTTTTTGGGATCAAATTGGACTAAACAAAAGCAAGTGGGACAAGAATTTTCAATTATTGGAAATTCTTTTTAGTTTTCTTTCCATTTTCCTTTTTATTTTTCCCTTTTGGCCAAATACCCCCTCTATGCGCACGTTTCCCCCATGGCCGCAACTCTCTCTCTCTCTCGTGTGAAACAACCCCCACCGATTGCCTCTCTGCCGTTTTCCACTTCGCTTCCTCCTTTTTTTGACTTTTCTATTCTTATCTCTTCCCTTTTTGATTTTTTTGGTTTGCCGACACACCCCTTTCATCTCCTTGCTTGGCCGATGCACACCCCCTCAATGTCTCTTCATTTTTTCTCTCGCATTCGCTCGTCCCTTCGGTGACTCCATCTTCCGCATCTTCATGCGCCGATCTCTGCTCAATCTTCATCCAACGCACGTCCAGCCACTTCTCTCCCCCACCGAATCAGCCACGAGATCAGCCCAACAGCCAAGGAAAACTAGCAGGCCTGTGTGCTTTGCAGGCCAAGTTTTGGGCCTGATTTGTGTCCCGTTGGTGTCGCCGATTTGGAGCCATTCGAGCCTTGTCGCGTCCTCGTCAAATTGATCCGAACATATCGTTAATCCGGTGAATTTAGCTCACTAAACCCTGTTTAGTTTGCTAATTATGCTTAGGGGTTGATTAGTGTTAATTAAGTAGGATTAGGTGGTTAAATTAGAGTAGATTGGTGATTATTAGTTAATGATGATGCATGTTAGACGTTTGGTTCATGTAATTAGCAAGTAGAGACATACTTCTATTTATTGAATGTATCTCGGGATTTTTCCCGATCAGTTCTGACGTCCAATCAGGCATTACGGGCCTAAATTGGATTTTTAGTATTTATTTATTAATTTTCGAATTTAATTAATTAATTAATTATTTTTCGGAAATTAGGCTGGGATAGCCGACGACCAAAATTTTATGCGGATTATTGTGGTGGAGTCCATTTGTTTATTTGAGCTCTACGTTATGTTGAATTGAATTGATTGTGCAATTTGAGGAATTTTTCCTAAATTGATTGAGATTGAGCAGTTGAGTTGTGGATGGCCGAGTATGATTGTTTAGCGTCAATAATGCTTTGATGGGCTGTTAAGTGGAGAAGTTTGTGAGAGTGATTTGAATATATTCTTGGCTGAGACCAATCGGGTACGTTAATATCGTGTGCAAATTAAGTGAGTTGATGATATGTGGGGATTTATCCCAAAATTGATTAGTGTCGATGTTAAATTAGAAATTGACTGTGAGAGGTTGTGAGTTGAACCTCGAAAGTTGCCAAAGTATGGCTGTGCCAGTGGGGCCGAGTTTTGCCACCAAATTTGAAATCGGTCGCGCCCGTTGGGCTATAAATTGTCACCTAATATAGGTTGCGCCCGTTGGGCCGTAAATTGCCACCTGATAGGGGTTGCGCCTGATAAGGCCGTAATCTGCCACATATTAAAGGTCGCGCCCATTGGGTTGTAATTTGCCACCTAAAGATATGTCGTGTCTTTTGGACCGTAATTTGTTGCTAAGAAATTTGGTAGACTATGCTCATGGAGCCATGAGTAAGATTCAAGACTGAATAAGTGAGATGACCGGGGAATGATCGGATTGACATGTAATTGACTAAGTCGATTGATCGAGGTATCGATCCATGTGATCGTTTGGGTGCCGATTGAACTGTGCTAATATGCAAGTGGAATATGAGGCCAAGGTAAGTCCTTCGACCCATGTGTGCATAAGCAGCTCAAGTGTATTGGTTTACTAATCGGGTTTTAAGGAGTAGAACTTGCTGAGACGTTGTCTCATTGGTTATTGAATAACCATCTCAAGCCCATAGATGGCAGCACCTCTACCTCATCCCATGTGTCCTGGGTTACTGAAGGAAATCACCGAAGAGAGGTTCTACGCGTTGATGCTTGGGCACGCTGAAGGCCTGGTGTACGTAATGGTGAAATCCATCATTTGGGTGGATGTGGGTAGAACCCAAAAGGTGCCTCATCAGTACCGAGCATGGTATTGCTATTATAGCGATGGGCGAAGAGTGGGCCCAATACCAGAGTTTGAGGTGCCTGTGTATGCTTTGGAAGTAGTGTATGGGGAAGGCATTACAAAACCTAGAGGTGGAGAAGTGATCGATCCAATGGTTCCCGCCCTTGAAGGCCCAAGATCATCTGAGTATCCTATGGTAGGTTCCAGAGGGAATGTGGAAGGAGGAAGGATCGTTGAGCAGGAGGAGAATCCAGATGAAGACTGAGTGGAGGACTAAAACCCCACTCTTGTTTTGCAAACTACGAGTTGTGATCGGATGTATAGTAGATCAGACTTGTGAATAGTATTGTATTATATACTATGTAGTTTGCCATGTATAAAAGTTTGGTCATGATTTTTAGTGTGAAAAATATAGCCCTACTTTTCTATCTCATTGTTTTATTGTCTGCGGATTTGTTATATGCTTCCGTATGCGCATATTAAAATAAAAAGGGTTGGCGATGCGTCTTAGGACGTCGCTATTAATCGACCAGATAAGGGATGGGCACGTGTTCGAGGATCGGGGCATGACAGAAAACACATTAATCTTGACCATTTAGATAAAGATTCAATCCAAATCCATAATCACAACCACAAAAGGTTAGTGCAGAATAAAAGTTCCAACACAAACAGTTCAAACAAGTTCAAACAAATCAAATCTGCAAACAAAAATAAAAGTTCAAATCTACACTCATTCTCCCCCTTTTTGTCAATGGCAAAAATAAAGAGAATGTCAAAATAGAAAGATAAAAGATAAATGCAATAAGGGTTGTCTAGGAACTCGAATGATTCAGAAATCCCCCAGCGACTGCACTGCCTCCTCAAGTTTCTCCTGGCACTGTTGATAAACATTCTTGACCTTGGCTACAGTCTGTGAAACTTGTTGATTCAAGGTCTGAACTTGAGTGTCTAGAGATTGTACCTTCCTAGTGAGAAAATCTGAAATAGATCTCAAGGCAGTATGAAACTTCTGGATCTCAACCTCCATTGCATATTGCTGAGCTTTAAGCTCCAAAAGGAGCTCTACTATCCTTGGATAGCCTGCATTAGGTTCAGTCTAAGCATTAGCTTCAGCGAATTGAATTCGTGGAGAATTGAGAGATGAGGGAACATCAACTTGATTGAGGGCAGTTTGTTTTGCACCCTGACTTGGAGTAGACTTTTCAACATTAGCTTCAGGAAACTGAGAAGCAAAAACATCTTTGAGGTTTGCAGGAGATCTACTTATGCCATCACTCACATTATGTGGAGAAGAAGTCCTTGTTTTCTCATTAGCTCCCCTAGTTTCTGTGCCTATAAGTGGAGAAGAAATTCCTTCTTCTTGTCAATTTTTATTTCTAGAACGAGAGCGATGTCCTATCTCTGTTCATACTCTTTCAGGATCATCCTTGGTTGCTTCAAAGTCCTCCGATAATTTTATTGCAATAGTCTCTCCATCAGAATCATCCTCACCCTTCTCTTCAGAATTATCTTCTTCTTCTTCTTCTTCATCTTCAGCTCTTGCTTCATCTTCTTCTGCTTCTTCTTCTTCTTGCTCTGCTTCATTTTCTCTGCCTGCTCCTTCTCTTTCCTTTGATTTCTCAAAATCAAAATTATTGCAACAGTCTCTCCATCATAATCATCCTCACCCTTCTCTTCAGAATTATCTTCTTCTTCTTCATCTTCAGCTCCTGCTTCGTCTTCTTCTGCTTCTTCTTCCTCTTCTTCATTTTCTCTGCCTACTCCTTCTCTTTCCTTTGATTTCTCAAAATCGGCAAAGCCTTGAAGATTTCTTAAGGCAATGGCAGAAATGGTCAGATCATCTTCATCCTTTTTCATCCTGGAGGATAAATGATCTCATTTTCTTTGCAGATTATTGCTCAACTTCCTTGCCTTTCCGCTTTCTTGTAGCAGCAGATCCTTCCTTGACTTTGCTTGAGGATTCCTTCTTCAAAAGCTCAATGGCCTTAGTCAGTTCCTTTAGCCTCATTTTTTAGATCACTTTTATTCCTATTTCCATAGGAGCAACAGTTCGTGAACAAAACGGAGCGGGAAACTGAATCTGAAAATGGCGGAACAACTTTGTAACTAGGGCATAGTAGGGCAATTGGCATTTTTCTTTCATGACTATCTTGTACATATGCAGCAGGATAGTATGAGGAAGTGAGAAACGCATCCTCCGATAATGTTATTGCAACAGTCTCTCCATCATAATCATCCTCACCCTTCTCTTCAGAATTATTTCTTCTTCTTCATCTTCAGCTCCTGCTTCATCTTCTTCTGCTTCTTCTTCCTCTTCTTCATTTTCTCTGCCTGCTCCTTCTCTTTCCTTTGATTTCTCAAAATCAACAAAGCCTTGAAGATTTCTTAAGGCAATGGCAAAAATGGTCAGATTATCTTCATCCTCTTCATCCTACAGGATAAGTGATCTCCTTTTCTTTGCAGTTTCTTGCACAACTTCCTTGCCTTTGCGCTTTCTTGCAGTAGCAGATCCTTCCTTGACTTTGTTTGAGGATTCCTTCTTCAAAAGCTCAATGGCCTTAGTCAGTTCCTTTAGCCTCATTTTTTAGATCATTTTTATTCTTATTTCCGTAGGAGCAACAGTTCGTGAATAAAACGGAGCGGGAAACTGAATCTGAAAATGGCGAAACAACTTTGTAACTAGGGCAGAGTAGGGCAATTGGCCTTTTTCTTTCATGACTGTCTTGTACGTATGTAGTAGGATAGTATGAGGAAGTAAGAAATGCATCCCATTGCAGATTGCCCACATTAATCTTGCCTCAAATTCGGAAACATCAGTTTTGGAGATTGCCTTAGGTTTGATGTAGTTGATGACAATTTTGTGCAACAAAATGTTGGAGGCTGGCAATTGAGAGTATGTGAAACCTCCATTTGGCAGTCTATCCTTTACTAGAAATCTAGTGGCTTGACCTATGGAGATATTGATTGGTTGAAAACCACTCCTTTCCACTCCTAGAATATCAACCAAAATGTCAACATCCACAACAAAGGCTTTATCATAAATAGTAAAGTGAATGCGATTCTAATCAAGGAAAGACAGATTTGAGTAGAAGTATGCTGTCAATTCTAGATAAGCCACGGCCGTCTCAGCACAAAATTTCTCAAGTTGAAGAAAGGCCAACTTTTCCCTCAAGTTAACCTTTATCGAGTCCAAAAAGTCAAAATCTATTGTTCGAGGGTTTATCATCCTTATGTTCAACATTTGGGCATAAACCTTTTTATGCTCCTTAGAACGAAACAATTTCGTTCTTTCACCAGGGACATCAGTAGCCACACCCATTCTAGGTTGAAAATTCGAAAAGATCCGCTCATCATCATCCTTATTTTCTGGCCGATTCTCATAATTAAATCTAGGATCAAAAGGAAAATGAAGAAAAGCCTTTTTTGTCAATCCTTTCGGCGCCACTCTTATTCTCTCCATGGCTCTTAAGAACAGAGTTTCATTCACATGCCCATGGCTTTTCAGAAAATCAGTGATAAAGGACATTAGAGAACCACCCTGTTTCAGATAACCATAATGCTTATAAAGAACCTGGGGTGTCAAAACTTTGAGAGGAACATCATCTTGTTCAACTTCTTCTTCCAAAGGTTGACGAGGAGAGTTTTGAGGAGAGTCTTCACCAGTAAGATCAAAATGAGTCGACCCTTCTGGTACATTCCAAGGCCTTTGACTTGTGATCCGAGAAGATTTCCTTTGGTGCAACATGGATGCAGACTTGGAAGATTTCGTAGACATGTTCGAGTGAAAAAGATGGAAACTTGCAGAGAAAGTTTGAGAGTAAAAGTTGAGAGTGAAAGAGAATCGGTATTTTAGGGTTTTGAAAAAAAAATGTGCTCGAAGGAAATACTAGAAGGCATTTAAAGAAGTTGAAAGGACGTATTCAAAAGGGGGTATTCGAAACGTCACCAAAAAATGCCTTTTCGAAACAAAATTTAAAAAGGTAACTGCTAAAAATTTGAAAACCGAAAATTACCAATAAAATAGTAATTTCTAAAAATAAAATAGGCAAGCGACGATTAAGATAATCTTACATTTTCATACCAAAAATAAAATACCTGGATTCGAGAGATTCTCAACTGAAGTGGCTTTTTCAAGTTCTGAGTCTGACCAACTTCAAACTTTAATCGAGAGGAGAGATAATATTCAGCTTGCTACGAATAACCTCAAATAAGTTTTTCTCCAATGGTTTTGTAAAGATGTATGCCAACTGATTCTTTGAATAAATAAATTGAACCATAATCTCGCCATTTTGGACATGATCTCTTATAAAACGGTGTCGAATTTCTATATACTTCGCCCTTGAATGAAGAATGGGGTTTCTGGTGAGATTGATAGCACTTGTGTTGTTGCATCTGATCTCTGTGCAGGATTCTTCTATTCCAAAGTCTCTTAGTTGTTGTCTTATCCAAAGAATTTGAGAACAACTTCCAAGAGCAACATATTCTGTTTCTGTTGTTGATAAAGCCACCGTACTTTGTTTCCTTAAGAACCAAGATACCAGCATTTGTCCAAACAGTTGAAAAGTGCCAAATGTGCTATTCCTGTCGATTCTACAACCGACTAGATTAGCGTCAGAGTAACCAAGAAGAGTAAAGTCTGATTCTTTTGGATACCATAGACCAATTTTTGGAAAAGTCGCAACATGTTTAAATGCATTTAACAGCATTGAGATGAGATTCCTTTGGATCAGACTGAAATCTAGCACATAAGCACACACTGAATAAAATGCCAGGTCTAGAAGCAGTGAGATAAAGAAGAGATCCAATCATGCTTTTGTATAGTTTTTGATCCACTTTCTTTCCTCCTTCATCCTTGTCCAGTTTTGATGAACTCGACATAGGAGTTTCTGTCCTCTTGCAATTCTCCAATCCAAATTTCTTGATGAGATCTTTAGCATATTTTTCCTGGTGAATGAATATACATTTTTTTGATTGTCTGACTTGTAATCCTAGAAAGAAGGTCAATTCACCCATCATACTCATTTCAAATTCATCTTACATATATCTTGAAAATTTCTTGCAGAGACTTTCATTAGGAGAATCAAAGGTTATATCATCTATATAAATTTGTACAATTAGAAAATCTTTTCCTTCCCTTTTTATAAACAGAGTAGTATCAACCGTTCCTTTTTCAAAACCATTATGAGTTTGAAACTTACTCAACCTTTCATACTAGGCTCGTGGAGCCTGCTTCAGACCATATAAAGCCTTTTTCAGTCTATAGACTGAGTCTGATTTTTTTGGATCTTCAAATCCTGGTGGTTGTTCCACATAGACTTTTTCTTGAATAAATCCATTGAGGAAGGCACTTTCGATATCCATCTGGAATAACTTGAAATTTTGGAAACAAGCAAAAGTAAGCAATAATCTAATTGCTTCTAACCTTGCTATAGGTGCATAGGTCTCATCATAGTCAATCCCTTCTTCCTGAGTGTATCCTTTTGCCACGAGTCTTGCTTTATTTATGACCACTTTTCCTTTCTCATCCATCTTGTTTTTGAAGACCCACTTCGTTCCAATAACAGATTTGCCTTAAGGTTTTGGAATCAGCTCCCATACATCATTAATGCAGAATTGTCTAAGTTCTTCCTGCATAACTTCTATCCAGCTTTCATCAGATAATGCTTCTTCTACACCTTTTGGTTCTATTTCATAAACAAGTGCTAAGGCACTAGAGTCTTCTCTTGCTTTGGATATGGTACGAATTTCTTCATCAATGTTACTAATGATGAGTTTTTTGGGATGACTTGCTTCCAATTGCTATTTGGCCTGAGAGTCTGTTGATCCTCTATTCCATTTGAATCTTCTTGACCTTGTTGATGTACTCCTGAAGTCTAAACTCTACTAGGGGAGACTGAAAGGGCTAGTAACAACACTTAGAGGGGGTGAATAGGTGTGAACAAAAATTTTCGTAAGGATCAGTAGAGATAATTTGCTTTTAGAATATGACAGACTTTAAATGAATTCAAACTTTAAAATCAAATAAAACTACAAATAAAGTAAAGAGTTTAAGGAAGAGAATGAGAACGCAAGATTTATAGTGGTTCGGCTTAGATCAAGCCTACGTCCACTCTCCCACGTTGACAGCCCACTGGTTGGATTTCACTATGAATTAAAAGAGATTTTATAGCTTGGTGATCTCAACTTCACAGTGAAGCATCTACTTCTCTTTCACGAAGTCACACTATATGTTTTTCTCTCTTTTTAGTACAAATTTGAGCTTAGTGAGTGAAATAGCAAGGAACTATAAAGCTTTAGACTTTGAAGTTTTCTTTCACGCACATACTCGAATAGTTGGAGAGTCCACCTTAAATACTCATTCATACCTTCTCGACCGTTGGCACTTTCCAAAGATATTCTTCCAATCAACCCGTTGGACATAATCAATCAAGGAGATCTCAAGCTATTTGATGATTGAGATGAAAGCCCGTCAATCCTGTTTGTCCATACAATCAGGATCTTGGTTTTCATAAGTAGAACTTTCCAAGTTTACTTGCCTTTCCAAAAGATTTGGATATCGAGATTGGTTCCAATAAAGATAGCCAATCATGTAGGTGCTATATCCAACCAGAAAGCAATCCATAAGCTATACAAATTAAACTCTCAAAGATAATCTTGCATTTGGATAAGTCTTCATTCTTCAGTAGCATTCAGTCTGGAATATGTCAGTGTGGGCAAAGTTTGAACCTAAAGCCTGGCAGTCTTCAGACTTTGACACTAAAGCCTGGAAGTCTTCAGAATAAACTTTGGATAAGTTTTGTCAACTTCAAAACAATGAAGGAGTTTTCCCCAACAATCTCCCCCATTTTTATGGCGACAAAACTTTCCTGCAGATTTAAAGACTTTTGACCTACAAAACAACTCTTAAGTAGTACATGATATCTTATAAAAATAAGTTGATTAGGAACTAGATAGCATCGATTATGCAACCACAGAAAATATGTTAATCTTGAAAAGATAAGGTATACATCAATGCTTAAACAACTATCCATCCATAATCATTACCACAAAAGTAAGTTCCCTACAAAGGTCAAATAACAAAATAACATAATAAAGGTAAAGATCCAACAAAAGTTAAAGAAAGTCAAATCTGCACGTTCTTCCCCTTTTTGTCAACAGCAAAAAGTGGAGAAAGTCAAAAATAAATAAGAGTAAAATGAAATCAGGTTTGTTTTGGAATTCGAACGATCTAGAAATCCCCCATCGACTGAACTATCTCCTTTAGCTTTCTAAATGTCTCCTTCAGCTTCTCAACATCTTCAACTTTAGCAGTCTCTTTAACTTGCACTTGTAAAGCTTGAACTTGAACAGTAAGAGCCTGTACCTTCTCATGGAGAGAATCTGAAGTAAATTTCAATGCAAATTGGAGGCTTTTCATGTCAAACTCCATAGCATATTGCTGTGCTTTTAACTCCATAATGAGCTCTAGCAGCCTTTGAAAGTATGCAGTAGCTTATGTTTGTGCACTAGCTTTAGCCACATTAATTCTAGGAGTAATGACAATTGAGGGAACATTAGCACGTTGAACACCATGACTTGGAGAGGATTCCTCAATATCAGCGTCAGGGAAATGGGAGGCATAGACATCCTTTGGATCGGCAAGAGATCTACTAACATCATCACTTGTAAAAAGAGGAGAAGAAGAAGTTCCTATTTTTTCACGAACTCCCCCTGTTTCTATGGCTACAGGTGGAGAAAAGAACTCTTCTTCTTGTTCCTTCTCAATTTCAACGCCAGAATATGTTCTTTTTGAGTTTGAACTCCTACAGTTCTACTCATTGTCTTCTCTTAATCCTCCGATAAGGATACTGCAAAAGTTGGTTCAAATGAGTCATCCTAATCATCTTCCTCTTCAGCTGCTCTTCCTTCTTCTCTAGCTTTTTCACATGCTTCTTCTTTTTCCTCTCCTCCTTCTCTGTCTGTTCTTCCTTCTTTTCTCTGCTCTGTTTCTCCTTTTTCTGTTTCTTCTCTATCCCGTTGTTGCTCAAAACTTACAAAACTCTGAAGATTTTTCAAGGCAAATGCAGAGATAGTAAGATCATCCTCATCCTCCTCGTCTTGCAGGATAAGAGATCTTCTCTTCTTGGCAGGTTCACACATAATTTCCTTGCCTTTCCTTTTTGCAACAGAGTCTTGCTTGGTTTTGTTGGGGGAAATTTCCTTCAAGCGTTCTATGGCCTTGTTCAATTCGTTCAACCTCATCTTGGATACCATCTTCAATCCTATAACCATAGGAGCAATAGTTCGAACGCAAAGAGAGGCTGGGAACTGAATGTGAAAATGTCTTAACAGTTGTGTGACCAGCGCTAAGTAAGGGACCTGTTCCTTATCCTTTACAATAGTCCTGTACATATGCATCGGGATTGTATGAGGCAGAGAGAACTTTATTCCATTACTGATGGCAAACATCAGTTTGGCTTTAGATCGAGAAACATCTGTTTTTGAAGTTGACTTTGATCGGATGCAGTTGATCAAGACTTTGTGCAGCAAAATATTTGAGGCAAACAGTCTGGAATAAGTAATGCCGCCTTCAGCAAGTCTGTCCCTAACAAGAGAACTTGTTGCATGACCAACAAAGACATTTATTGGTTGGAAACCACCTCTTTCCACACTAATAACATCACCCAACGTGTCAACATCCACCACGTAATCTTTTTTCCTCACAGTAAATCGAAATCTATTCGCATCAAGAAAAGACAGGTTCAAATAGAAATATGCAATTATTTCAAGATAAGCAAACAGAAGTTTCAGAGCAAAATTTTTCAAGTTGAAGGAGAGTTAGCTTCTCCCTCAAGTTCACCTGTATTGAAGCCAAGAAATCAAAGTCAACCGATCGAGGGTTCATCACCCCTCTTTTAAGCAATTTGGAATAAAACTTTATGTGATCTTTAGAACTAAATAAACTCGTTTCATCACCATGCACTTCAACAGCAATGCCCATTCTCGACTGAAAATTCGAGTACATTCTCTCTTCATCATCTTTGATCTCTGGCTGATTGAAAGAACCAAAACGAGGTTCAACTAGAAAGTTACGAATTGCTCTATCTGCCTCTCCTTCAGGCGTTATTCTTAATCTTTCCATCGTTCGCAAAAATAGAGTCTCATACTTGTATCCTTTTTCTTTTAGAAATTCATCAATAAGAGTCATAGCAGTACCACCCTTCTTCAACGTACTATTAAGCTTATAAATAACTTGGGGTCTCATGGTTCTGGGAGGTTCCACATCTTCCAAGATTTCCTCTTCCTCTGGTTGGCGTGAAGGATTCTGAGTAGGACGCTGTGGAGAGTGTTGTTGAAACCCTTCTTCCTCGATCAGATCAAAATGTGTAGAACCCATAGGCATATTCCGTGGTCCCCTGCTTGCGATCCGAGACAACTTCCTTTGGAAAGACATCTTCATAGTCTTTAAGGATTTCACGAACACGTTCGAGCGAAAAAGATGAAAACTTTGTAGAGCAAACTTGAGAGTAGAAAAGAGAAAGAGTAGAAATGAAATAGTAGAAAGTCTATATGCTAGGGTTTGGTAAAAATGCTCAAAAGGAATATGACGGTATATAAAGAAAATGACTGGTCACGAATAAAAGAAAATGAATCATCACAAAGAAAATTACCTTTTTCGAAATAACTAAAAATAAAAATTGCATTTTTCAAAAATAAAAATTGCTAAAGATTCAAAATTCAAAAAAGATAACTTCCAAAAATAAAATAGGTAAACAATGATTCGATTAAACATACCTTTTCATTCCAAAAATAAAATACCTGGATTCGAGACTTTCTTTTACTAAAGTATAGTCTAGAAAGTCTGAGTTTGACCAGCTTTAGACTTTAACCGGTAGGAGGTAAAATATTTAGTCTGGTGCGAATAAATTCAAATAGATTTTTTTTCTAGTGGCTTTGTAAATATGCTTACCAATTGATTCTTCGAGTCAATGAACTGAATCATAATTTCCCCATTTTGGACATGATCTCTTATAAAATGGTGTCGAATCTCTATATGCTTTGCGCTTGAATGAAGAATTGGGTTTTTCATGAGATTAATAGCACTGGTGTTGTCATATTTGATTTCGGTACACGATTCTTCAATTCCAAAGTCTCTTAGCTGTTGTCTTATTCACAAAATTTGAGAACAACAGCTTCCAAGAGCCACATATTCTGTTTCTGCTGTTGATAGAGCCACAGTACTTTGCTTCCTTGAGAACCAATACACTAGCATGTTGCCCAGCAGTTGACAAGTACCAGAAGTACTCTTTTTATCGACTTTACAACTTGCTAAATCTCCGTCTGAATATCCAAAGAGAGTAAAGTCTCATTCTTTGGGATACTACAAACCTAGCTTTAGAGCAATTGCAATGTATTTGATAATGTGTTTTGCAGCACTTAAATGAGATTCTTTAGGATCATATTGAAACCTAGCACAAATACAAACACTAAACAAAATGTTAGGTCTAGATATAGTAAGGTAAAGAAGAGAACCGATAATGCTCCTGTAAAGTTTCTAGTCTACTTTCTTTCCTCCTTCATCTTTGTCCAACTTCGAAGAACTTGACATAAGTGTCTCTATCTTCTTGTAATTCTCCAATCCGAATTTTTTTATGAGCTCTTTTGCATATTTTTCTTGGTGAAGAAAGATACCTTTCTTCGATTGTCCAACTTGCAATCCCAGAAAGAAAGTTAACTCACCCATCATACACATTTTGAATTCATCCTGCATACATCTAGAGAATTCCTTGCATAGAATTTCATTAGGGGATCCAAATATAATATCATCAACATAAATTTGAACCAGCAGAAAGTCTTTACCCTTTCTTTTTATGAACAAAGTAGTATCTACCTTTCCCTTAACAAAATCATTTTGGGTTAGGAATTTACTAAACCTTTCATACCAAGGTCGAGGTGCTTGCCTCAGTCCATACAAGGCCTTTTTTTAGTTTGTAAACTGAGTCTGGCTTTCTTGGATCTTCAAATCCTGGTGGTTGTTCCACATAGACTTCTTCTTGGATGAATCCATTGAGGAATGCACTTTTGACGTCCATCTAGAATAACCTGAAATTTTTATAGCAAGCAAAAGCAAGTAATAGTCTAATTGCTTATAACCTTGCTATTGGTACATAGGTCTCGTCATAGTCTATCCCTTCTTCTTGCGTATATCCCATTGGCCACGAGTCTTCCTTTGTTCCTTACCACTTTTCCTTTCTCGTCCATCTTGTTCCTGAAAGCCCATTTTGTTCCAATAACAGACTTACCTTTAGGTATAGGAATTAGCTCCCAAACATCGTTGATGCTAAATTGTCTTAGCTCTTCTTGCATAGCTTCAATCCAGCTTTCATCATACAGGGTTTCTTCTACACTTTTGGGTTCTATCTTAGAAACAAGTGCAAGGGCACTAGACTCTTCTCACCTTTTGGATCTAGTGCGAACTCCTTCATCAATGTTGCCAATGATGAGTTCTTGGGGATGACTTGACTTATGCTTCCAGTTGCTAGTTGGTCTGAGAGTCTGCTGATCCTCTACTTCAGTTGAATCTTCTAGTTCTGCTTGATGTTGATCTCCAGAAGTTTGAACCATTTCGGGGGAGGTAGACTTTGTAAAGTCTTGAACGGGTTTAGATTCTTTAAGTTGAGTCTGATCCTGCTGATTCAGCACAGAATCTTGAAACTTGATATTCATAGATTCTTCCACAGATTGAGTCTTCTTATTAAAGACTCTGTATGCTTTGCTTGAGGTTGAGTAGCTAAGGAAAATTCCTTCGTCTGATTTTTCTTCAAACTTCTCAGTTCGATCATTTGCATTTTTCAAAACATAATACTTACAGCCAAACACATGGAAATAAGAAACATTTGGCTTCGTCCCTTTATACACTTCATAAGGAGTTTTCTCTAGAATATGCCTCAAGAACACTCTGTTGATGATGTAGCAAGCTATAGAAACTGCTTCAGCCTAAAATCGAGAGGAAATATTGCTCTCAATTAAGAGGGTTCTGGCCATCTCCTGCAATGATCTATTTTTCCTTTCCACCACCCTATTTTGTTCTAGAGTATATGGAGAAGAGAAAACATACTAGAAACTAGATTCATCACAGAACTTTGCAAAGTCTTGATTTTCGAATTCACCTCCATGATCTGTTCGTATGCTTGAAATAGCATATCCTTTTTCATTCTGAATTTTCTTGACAAACTTTGAGAAGTAAGAGAAGGCCTCAGACTTATTTGCTAGAAAGTAAACCCAAGTAAAGCGAGAGTAATCATCCACGATTACTAGATAGTATCTTTTTCCACCAATACTTTGAGTTCTTGTTGGTCCAAAGAGGTCCATATGCAGAAGCTGCAAAGCTCGATTAATAGAAACTTGATTTACTGATTTAAAAGAACTTCTAACCTGTTTTCCCAAAACACATGGCGTGCATAATTCAGACTTTTGATAAGTCAGATTGGGAAGACCATGAACAAGTTTCTTGGAAGAAATCTTGGCAATCTGCTTCATGTTAATATGACCAAGCTTTCGATGCCATAGATTTGCTTCATCTTGAATAGATATAAGATATTGAGAACTTTCTGGTTTTATATCCATAAGGTAAATATTCCCATGCCTTCGTCCTGTGAAAGATTGAGAGTAATCTTTACTCGTTCCTGAACAAATGCCTTCTTGAAAATTTATTTTGAATCCTGTATCGCAAAGCTGACTTATGCTAAGTAGATTGTAATTCAAACCTTCCACCAATGAGACGTGTTGATAGTCAAGCTTCCAATCTTCACGGTTCCACATCCAACAATTCTTCCTTTGCTGTTTCCATTAAAGGAAACTTTTCCACTATTCATTTGAACAAGTTTTATAAAATAACTCGAATCTCCTGTCATGTGTCTCGAACAGCCATTATCCAAATATCATTTGATCTTCTTCTTGATAGTGACCTGTGATCAAAAGAAGAACTCAAGTTTTCTTTGGTACCCATATTTTCTTTGGTCCAGGGAAGTTAGTATTGAAAATAGTCTTTGCCTAACTCTTCTTAACAGGTCTCCAAACCTTAGGACATTCATTCTCAAAATGTTTTGAGCTGTTACACTTTGAACATTTGAGAGCACTTCGTCCAACAGGTTTTACAAAAACCTTTTGAAAGTGATTTTTGTAAAATTCCCTTATAACTCTTTATTTTATTCTTTCTTTAACTTTGGGAAAGTCAATTAAAGGAATAGTTTCTGAGGTTACACCTAAACCAAATTTGTTAAAATAAGGTCTTTGTATTGAAAAAATTTTCTCCAACTTCTCAGATCCTTTTGAAAATCTTTTTGTGACATTTGAAATATCTTCCTTCAAAAATGCATTTTCCTTCGAAAGAGAATCAGAATTTACTTTCAAATCAACAAAATTTTTATCTAGATTTTCAAACTTTTCTCTCCAAGATGTTTCCTATTGCCTCAGTTTAGAATTTTTCCTTTTTAGTTTGGAAATCCTTTTAAGAGATGTTTTGAGACTAAGACAGAGTTCATCTATATACTTTGAAACTTTAACAGGAATTTTTTAATTGCTAACCTCAACTTCTTGAGTTTGATTTTGAATTGGCCATTAAACTTATGTTGGCATATTCTTCATCACTTTCCTCGCATTCGGTATTGCTCCATGTTTATGCTTTGAGAGCCTTTTTGTATCTCTCAGTTCTTCCATTCTTTTTCTTCAATAGAGGACAGTTAGGTCTGATGTGCCACTTTTTCTTGCATTTGAAGCATATCACATCTTTGTTGGTTTCATTGTCCTCGGTTGGTTTCTTTTGGAATTTTTGAGTGCTCTACTTCTTCCAGTTGAATCTTCTTCCCTTTCTATTCAACTTCTTGAACTTCTTAATCATGAGTGCTAGCTCTTCATCGTCCATGTCATCTTTTGAATATGTATCATCAGAATCATCGTTAGATTTTAAAGTAATTGACTTCTTACCTTTAGGATCTTCTTCCTCATTGATTTGCTCCACTTCATATGATTGAAGTGTGCCGACTAGTTCGTCTACTAAAAGAGGCATGATCCTCTGGGTTTCTCTAATTGACATCTTTACATAATTTCAATCTTTGGAAAGCCCACGCAGCAGTTTATTGACCTTCATTAGTCCTGAGATTGGCTGTCCTTGATATGCCAATCCATTCACGCGGTGAAACGACTGAATATATCAGTGATGGATTCTCCTGGCTTCATATTGTCCGAGTAGAATATTGATTTTCGTTTCCTTTACTCGATTAGTTCCTTCGTAGGTGACATGTAACCTATCCCAAACTTCTTTAGCTGTTTCACAAGAAGAAATTCGGTTATACTCAGTGGGAGATAAAGCATGGTATAGAGGGTAGATGGCTTTAGCATCAAGAGCTTGTCTCTTGGTTATTTCTACTTGTGTTAATTCACCAGCATCTACAGCTTCCTTTCCTCAATCTAAGGTTGATGTAGCTTTGGGATTGATCCCTTTTTCTACCACATCCCATTCCAGGGGATCTTTCGATCTCATAAATGCCTCCATCTTGTTTTTCCACACATTTTACTCTTTCCCATCAAAGTAAGGAGGTTTGGTATTGCTTTGGCCTTCGACCAAACCTGGAGCCAAAATGCTAGCCATAGATCTTTAGCTTCAGAAGTAAAACACTTCAATAAAATAAGTACACGGGCTCTAATACCAATTGAAAAGGCTAGTAACGACACCTAGAGGGGGATGAATAAGTGTGAACAAAAATTTTCGCAAGGTTCAGTAGAGATAATTTACTTTTAGAATATGACATACTTTAAATGAATTCAAACTTTAAACACTCAGATAAAACTACAAACAAAGTAAAGAGTTTAAGGAAGAGAATGAGAACACAAGATTTATAGTGGTTCGGCTTAGATCAAGCCTACGTCCACTCTCCCACGCTGACAGCCCACTGGTTGGATTCCACTATGAATTAAAAGAGATTTTACAGTTTGGTGATCTCAACTTCACAGTGAAGCATCTGCTTCTCTTTCACGAAGTCACACTCTACATTTTTTTCTCTCTTTTGAGTACAAATTTGAGCTTAGTGAATGAAATAGCAAGGAACTAGAAAGCTTTAGACTTTGAAAATTTTCTTTTATGCACACACTCGAACAGCTAGAGAGTCCACCTTGAATACTCATTCATGCCTTCTCGACCGTTGGCACTTTCCAAAGGAATTCTTTCAATCAACTCGTTGGAAAGAATCAATCAAGGAGATCTCGAGCCGTTTGATGATTGAGATGAAAGCCCATCAATCCTGTTCACCCATACAATCAAGAGCTTGGTTTCCATAAGTAGAACTTTCCAAGTTTACTTGCCTTCCAAAATATTTGGATATTGAGATTATTCCAATAAATCATGTATGTGCTATATCCAACTAGAAAGCAATCTATAAGCTATACGAATCGAACTCTCAAAGATAATCTTGCATTTGGATAAGTCTTCATTCTTCAGTAGCATTCATTTTGGAATATGTCAATGTGGGCAGACTTTGAACCTAAATTCTAGCAATCTTCAGACTTTGACACTAAAGTCTGGAATTCTTCAGAATAAACTTTGGATAAGTTTTGTCAACTTCAAAACAATGAAGGAGTTTTCTCCAACAGAGACAAACTTTGTTAAGTCTGGAACTGGTTTAGACTCTTCAAGTTGAACCTAATCTGGTTGAATCTGCATATTTTCCTAAAATCTGACGTTTATAGATTCTTCCACAGATTAAGTCTTCTTGTTAAAGACCTTGTAAGCTTTGTTTGAAGTTGAATAGCCAAGAAAAATTCCTCCATCTGATTTTTCTTCAAACTTTTCAAATCAATCATTCGCATTCTTCAAAATAAAGCATTTACAGCCAAAGACATGAAAGTAGGAAACATTTGGCTTCTTCCTTTTGAATGCTTCATAGGGAGTCTTCCCTAGGATAGGCCTTAAAAGCACCCTGTTGATAATGTAACATGCAGTAGAAATTGCTTCTGCCCAAAAGCGAGAAGGTATTTTGCTTTCTATCAAAAGAGTTATGGCCATCTCTGTAGAGATCTGTTTTTTCTTTCCACAACCCCATTTTGTTCTGGAGTATATGGAGAGAAGAAAACATGTTGAAAACCATATTCATTACAAGAGTCTATAAAATCTTGATTTTCAAATTCACCTCCATGATTTGTCTTTATGATTGAAATTGCATAACCTTTCTCGTCCTAAATTTTCTTGGCAAAGTTTGAGAAGTATGCAAAAGCCTCAGATTTATTTATTAAGAAGAACACCCAAGTGAAATGAAAATAATCATCCACAATTACCAGACAATATTGTTGGATAAATTCTCTTGAAGTATTTTGAAGTTGACAAAACGTGTTTATCAGTCTAAGTCTGAAGACTTACAGACTCTATTGACAAAGTCTGAAGACCAAAGTCTGAAGATCAAAGTCTGAAGCTAGCAAGACTCAAGACTTATATTTCAAAGTCTGCTCACATGGACAGTTTCCAGAACGACGTTTATTCTGATCTTATATGATCTTTATTCTAACGATTAGTGGATATCTTTCTACTGGATTCAGCACTAAACGATCTTAGTTACATATGGAGTATGTTTAGATTCTCTAAGGATTTCGCAACTTATATTTGGAAGGATCTACTTATGGAAACCGAGATCCTGATTGTATGGGCGAGCAGGATTGATGGGCTATCAACACTTACCTTAAAGAGCTCGAGATCTCTCTAATTGATTCTGTCCAACGGGTTGATTGGAAGAACTTCTTTGGAAGGTGCCAACGGTATTGAAGGCATGAAGAAGTATATAAGAGAGATGCTCTAGTTGTTGAAGTGTGCGGATAGAAGAATTCCAAAGTCTGAATCTCATTTTCTATTTTGCGATATCATTCTTTGAGCGTTTCATGTAATCAAAACAGAGATCATATTATAGTGAGACCTTGAGGAAGTGTAGTAGAGTAATCTACACTGTGGACTCAAGAGCGTGAGACTGTAATCACTCTTATTGATTCTTAGTGAAATCCAGCCAGAAGGGCTGTCCGTGCGGGAGAGTGGACGTAGGCTTGATCTAAGCCGAACCACTATAAATCTAGAGTCTTGATTCTCTATCCCTAATCCTTTTATCTTTAATTACTTTCATTTGCTGCAATTGTTGGATTTAAGTTATTTATATCTCGATCGGATTAATTTTTCAGAATTGCTTTAAACACCTATTCACCCCCCTCTAGGTGCTAATTCTAGTCCTAACAAATATTTCTTTCCACTAAGACTCTTAGTTCTTGTTGGCCTAAAGAGATCCATATGAAGAAGCTGCAACACTCGATTGGTAGAAACCTAATTTATTGGTTTGAAAGAACTTCTGACCTGTTTTCCCAAGACATAGGGAGTGCATAACTTAGTCTTCTGATAACTCAAATTAGGAAGCCCTCGAACCAGCTTCTTAGAAGAAATCTTGGCAATCTGTTTCATATTTACATGACCGAGCTTTCGATGCCAAAGACTTGCTTCATCTTGAATGGAAATAAGACACTGTGAACTTTCTGGATTTACATCGAGAAATGTATATATTGCCATGCCTTCACCCAGTAAAGGATTGAGAGAAGTCTTGACTTATCCCATAACAAATGCCTTCTTAGAAGTTTATTCTGAAACCAATATCACAAAGTTGACTTATGCTTAGAAGATTGTAGTTTAAACCTTTCACCAGGGAAACATTGTTGATAGTCAGACTTTCAATCTTCACAGTTCCACAGCCTATTATCTTTCCTTTACCATTTCCTCCAAAAGAAACTTTTCCTCCTTTTAACCTATCAAGCTTTTCGAAACAACTTGAGTCTCTTGTCATATGCCTCGAGCAGCCACTATCCAAATGCCATTTGATTTTTCTTTTGATAGTAACCTGCAATCAGAAGAAAAACTCAAACTTTCTTTGGTACCCAGATTTTCTTGGCTTCAGGAGTGTTAGTATTAAAAATAGTTCTTGCCCAATATTTTTTAACTGGTCTCCAAACCTTAGGGCAATTCTTCTCGAAATGTTCTGAGCTGTTACACTTAGAACATCTTAGAGCACTTTGGCCAACAGATTTTACAAACACTTTTTGAAAATGATTTTTTTAAAATGTTTTTGCAAGTTTTTGTTTAAGTATTTTTTTATTTTAGGAAAATCAATTAAAGGAATAGTCTCATTACTCATACCCAAACCGAACTTGTTAAAATAGGGTATTTGAGCTGTAAGAATTTTCTCTAATTTTTCTGATCCATTTGAAAACCTTTTTGAAATATTTGAGATTTCCCTTTCTAAAACAACATTTTCTTTTGAGAGAGAATCAGAATTTTGTTTCAAATCATCAAAACTTCTTTTCAAATTTTCAAACTTTTCTTTCCAAGAAACTTCCTGTTGCCTAAGCTTAGAATTCTTCTTCTTCAGTTCGGAGAATCTTTTAAGGGAAGATTTAAGATTGAGACATAGTTCTTCATATACATAGAGACTTTAACAGGAATTTTAGAGTTACTAACCTCAATTTCTTTGTCAGAGTCTGAATCAATGTCTGTCTCTGATTCTGAGTCTGACTCTGAGTGAGCCACTAGACATATGTTTGTGAATTCTTCTTCGCTTTTTTATATTCGGTGTCACTCCAAGTTTATGCTTTGAGAGCCTTTTTGTATTTCTTAGTCTTCCTTTTCAATAAGGGACGGTTTGGTTTGATATGCCCATTTTTCTTACATTCGAAGCATATTACTTCCCTGTTAGTTTCAGCTTCTTCTATAGGTTTCTTCTAGAAATTCTGTGAGCCTTACTTCTTCCAATTGAACCTTATACATTTTCTAGTTCAATCTTCTGAATTTTTTTATCATAAGGGTCAGTTCTTCATCATCCATATCCTCTTTTGAATCTGTATCATCATCATCATATTAAATTTTAAAGCAATTGATTTCTTACCTTTTGGATCTTCCTCATCATTGATCTGCTCCACTCCGTACAACTGAAGTGTGCCTATTAGTTCATCTACTGATAGAGGCATAATCCTTTGAGTCTCTCTGATTGAAGTCTTCACATGATTCCAGCCCTTTGAAGGTCCACACAGTAGTTTGTTGACTTTCATTGGTCCAGAAATTGGTTGGCCTTGATAAACCAGGCCATTCACAATCTCTGTAAAGCGACTAAACATATCAGAGATAGATTCTCTGGGCTTTATTCTGAATGCTTCATATTGTCCAAGCAAAATGTTTATTTTGTTTCCTTCACACGGTCAATCCCCTCATTATGTAACATGAAGTATGTCCCAAACTTCTTTTACTGTTTCATAAGAAGAAATTCGGTTATATTATGTGGGAGACAAAGCACAATATAAAGAGTAAATTGCTTTTGCATAAAGAGACTGTCTCTTGGTAAATTCAGCTCGTGTTGATTCACTAGCATCAATCACTTATTTCCCTTTGTCTAAAGTTGATGTTGCTTTAGGATTGATTCCATTTTCAACAACATCCCATTACGGGGATCTCTAGATCTGAGAAATGCCTTCATCTTGTTTTTCCACACGTTGTACTCATTTCCATCAAAATAAGAAGGTCTGGTGTTGCTCTGTCCCTCAATCAATCCTGGAGCCAAAATACTAGCTATAAAAGATATTCAGCTTTAGAAGTAAAAACACTTCAACAAAGTAAGCACACAAGCTCTGATACCAATTGAAAGGGCTAGTAGAACACCTAGAGGGGGGTGAATAGGTGTAAAAACAGACTTTGACAAATATTTCAAAAAACAGGAGTATATCATAGCAAATAAAGTAAAAAGTTCAGGGAAGAGAAAAATAAACACAAGCTTTATAGTGGTTTGGCTTAGATCAAGCCTATGTCCACTCTCCTATGCTGACAGCCTTTTGGTTGGTTTCCATTATCAATCGAAAGAGAATGTTACAGCACTGTGATCTCGAATATTTAGTGAGATGTCTCTGCTATTCTCATAAGATCACTCTCCATAGTTTCTCATTTTCGAATACAAGTTTAAGCACAAAAAATGAAGGACGAGAATTGAAAGCTTCAAACTTTGTGTCGCGACCTACCCTTGATGGGAGGGAACGGGTTTAGGGGTATTGCCTAAAGGATGAGCCTAAGGCCCATGATTAGGCGCGAGCTCTCCCAAGCCCATACCCTGCGTGACATTGGGATTTTTTTTAGGAATTTTGCACAAAATGAGTCGCCACTAGCTTATTGGGGTCAGCTAGAAATCAAGTGAGGTATGGGAGTATACCTCACTTCCTACGCAACCAGAGAATCTAGGGTCGGGGACTTGATTACACTAATTAACCAATTAGTGCCCTTTATGTACCTAATCTTGTTCATTTTAACAAAATGATTTTTTGGCAGGTAGTTTGGATTGATTTCATATCTATCCACTAACATGTGAGGTGATCATGTGGGTACGCAAACATTAAAATAATAATTATAGCTACCAAGATCATAATTGCCATAAAATTAAACACGTGCAATTAAACATACAAAATATGCAAACTAAACGTGCAATATAATCAATATACGAGTAAATAAAGGTCTAATTACACTAAAAAGGCAACACATTGCAAATCCTAACAAAATCCCATCATTTTTGGATTTTTGAAATTTTTTTATTTTTAAAATTTTTAAATAATAAGATAATTAAAAAAAATCCGGGCCAAACCGGGTCCGGTCCGGTTTGACCCAACTGTGGCACCCCCAACTGGCGATAGGGTCGCCACAGATACTACGCGAAAAGAAACTAAGGCTAGAACAACTTATACGGCGATAGAAGAAAGAATTGCAACTCAGGCCGAAGCTTAGGCGTAAAAATTTTTCTTTTTGAAAAGGGCTTTAGGGATTTGCGCAGCTCAAAGCGAAAATAAGAGACGAATCTCACCATCACTCCGCTTCCCTCACGACAGCACAATGCACACCAACTATTTTGATTAAATGAAAGCACAAGGCCGAACCACTTTTATTTACATATATATTTACGAAGGGTAACACGGGTCGGTACATCAAAAGGGTAGGCCAAGACTCATCCATACGCTCGGCCTTCAACCTCAAAAAGGGACACACGACCCTCAAATAAAGCGTGTAAAGATCTCCCCTCGGACTACTAGTGTCGGCCATCCCAAAAAGTTGCCAACTCCTACTCCACGCACACGGGCCGTCACACCCATCCCGGTGTGTCAGGCGGTGGGGGTGGCAGCATCCCCATCATCACTCCGTCGCGGTGGATATGGACGGACACGAACTCCTGAATGACGGGGCCCCTAGATAGACCCACGTCATAGAACACAATCGCGCGGACCCGGATAAACGTCAGACCCGGTAGGGTGGGACAATCGATCTCTGTCAGCTCGACCTCCACATCAGACGGAAGGCCGTAAAATACTCCCCGTGTGACGGCAGGGAGTGGCATCGTGCTAATCTGAAATGTTGGTCCCCAAATGGGTGAGTACAACCACTCAGTAGGTAAAGGAATCCAATCACCACTCAATGCATTTAAACAATACGAACAATTTCAATATACATGTCATTCATGCATTGCAGCGTACTTACCTCAAAGCCATGTATATGCCATCATACATCATCATCACAATCAAATACGTACATATCATAGGCCCCAGTTAATCATCGTCATCATATTATGTTATCCATGCATGACCTCATCATACCTTATACACATGCCATCATGCCATCATATTGTTACCTCATAGGTGAGTATCATCATACCATATCATATCACGTATACATGTCTTCATGCCATAGGTGGTCATCATCATGTCATATCGCAAATGCATATCATCATGCCATAGGTGGTCATCATCATGTGATATCGCACATGCATGTCATCATGCCATAGGTGGTCATCATCATGTCATATCGCACATGCATGTCATCATGCCATAAGTGGTCATCATCATGTCATATCGCACATGCATATCATCATGCCACAGGTGGTCATCATCATGTCATATCGCACATGCATATCATCATGCCATAAGTGGTCATCATCATGTCATATCGCACATGCATATCATCATGCCATAGGTGGTCATCATCATGTCATATCGCACATGCATATCATCATGCCATAGGTGGTCATCATCATGTCATATCGCACATGCATATCATCATGCCATAAGTGGTCATCATCATGTCATATCGCACATGCATGTCATCATGCCATAAGTGGTCATCATCATGTCACATCGCACATGCATGTCATCATGCCATAAGTGGTCATCATCATGTCACATCGCACATGCATATCATCATGCCATAGGTGGTCATCATCATGTGATATCGCACATGCATGTCATCATGCCATAGGTGGTCATCATCATGTGATATCGCACATGCATGTCATCATGCCATAAGTGGTCATCATCATGTCATATCGCACATGCATATCATCATGCCACAGGTGGTCATCATCATGTCATACCGCACATGCATATCATCATGCCAGAAGTGGTCATCATCATGTCATATCGTACATGCATATCATCATGCCATAGGTGGTCATCATCATGTCATATCGCACATGCATATCATCATGCCATAGGTGGTCATCATCATGTCATATCGCACATGCATATCATCATGCCATAAGTGGTCATCATCATGTCATATCGCACATGCATGTCATCATGCCATAAGTGGTCATCATCATGTCACATCACACATGCATATCATCATGCCATAGGTGGTCATCATCATGTTATATCGCACATGCATGTCATCATGCCATAAGTGGTCATCATCATGTCATATCGCACATGCATATCATCATGCCATAGGTGGTCATCATTATGTCATATCACACATGCATGATTTAATTTCCACTTTAAATTCTCAATTGATCATCACACCACCCTTCCTCGGGATCATCTATCCCATACTTTTACACTCGCACCCTATCCAGGCGTTGCGAGAAGAACCTCCGGAATTATGCCAATCATGGCCACCGGGCATCCGGCACCCCCACCGCTCCGGGCATCTCGCATCCCAACTGGCATCACGAGGCATCCCCTCGGGCAAAGACCTCCGAGGCTTCCGGCACCCAACCATTCCGGGCATCCTGATACTCCCAGGGCCATCCGGTCATGTATCTCTATACATTTCCCTGCATCCGGCACCCCCCATCCCGGGCATCCTGGTACTTCTAGGGCATTATCATCCGCCACAAACAGTTCCCTCATTTATCACTGTTCATGTTTGCCAATTTAGGTTTCAATATTCCATGCACATGATGCAATGACAAAACAAGCTCACCTTCGTTCTTGTACATGCATCATCAAGCATTTGCATACATGCAGTAAATGCAATCACCCATAGTAATTAAGTTCTTATGGAATTATATGCCACTAATAACAATGCACTTACCAAATGCATTTAGAATTTATTTAAATTCCAATTTATTCTACTTTGCAATTAATTAAATTAAATAATCACACAAATCCCAAATTCATCAAATCAAAGCATATAATAATTTAATGCAATAAAATGGTGAATTTTCACAGAAAATGCATAGCCAAACAATTTCTACACAAAAGGCAACATTACCACAGTTTCCGCATGAAATCTCGGACAAGGGCAGAATGCGCAGTTTTCTAAGTAATTCAATTAAAAAGCCCAGACGACCTCAGAAAATTATTAAATTTTACCAGATTATATTTAAGACATTAAACCAGATTTTTCATGCAGGAATTTAGGTCAAATTCGTTTTAGATAAATTTCTATAGTCCCACGAAGCTACTGATCAGATTACCGAAACGTCCAGGGTCCTATGTCCGAAATATCAAGGTTTGACCTACCTACACTTCTTCGTTTTCTCTGAAATTTGGATATGTTTTATTTCTAAGGATCCCCTACAACTTTCATGAAATAACTTAGGCCAAACTACCAAAGGATAACCTCCATATGGTTCCACAAAGTCTCGGGTGTCCCATACCGCGACTCCAGATTCATCATCTTCAAGATCAGGTTGATTTCCTAAGCTATACTTGTTCATTTTGCTTCAAATTTGAGTATGTTGATCCTTAAGATGTGCTATACAAGTTTCATGAAGAAGTCGAAGAGAGATTCGGGATAAAAACCAACATGCAGCCACAAATCTATCACAAGGTCAGTAAAATAGTTCCAGATCTAGGGTCTCCGAAAAATGAGTTTTTTACCCCTTAAATCTTCATCATTTTGTACGAAATTTTAGTATGTCATATTTCAAGGTGTTAGCTACAACTTTCATGAAGAGATCCAAGCCAAAATCAAACTCCAAACATGCATGCAAGCTCCCACCAGATTCTGACTCCAGGGATTCGTGCGAAAACAGCATACATCTTCAAGAACAAACCATCCTAACTCCATTTTCGTACCTTTAAACCACTAAAAATCCAACCAACATGCAAAAAACACATGCAAAGAGAGGAGATGGACCCTAAACTTGCCTTAAACGCAAAGAGGAACGGCGGCAAACGGCGGACGGACGGGCGGCGAACGGCAGCTCCTCCTCCCCTCTCTCTCGGCCTCCTCCTCTCTCTCGGCCTCCCTCTCTCTTTCTCTCGCACGGATCTCCCTCTCTCTTTCTCACTTGTGCGAATGGCACAACCGGCCACCCTCTCTCTCCTTTTTGCTTTTCTTTCCCCTAATCATTGCTTAGAGGACCCTAATGCATGAGTGCCAAATGGCTCTCACACTAGGACACTTGGGGAGGGGCATGCGTCCGAATTTCCCTCCCCCTCTCTCTTCGTGCGGTCGAAAGGCCCAATGGGCCTCATGGGCTTGGCCAAAAATGGCCCACTTTAGGCCCTCTATCCATGGGCCTAAAGTCCAAACCAAAATTCATCCTTTTACCTTTTTACTTTTTAGTAAAAACCCCTAAATTTCCTATCTTAGATAATTCAAATCCCAATTTCACTAAGTCAATAACTTGTAACTTTTAATCTATAGGAAAACGAATCTATGAGGAACATATCTAAGCATAAATTTATCCTCATTAATTACCTTATAATTAAGTTTAAATTAAAAACACAAAGTAGAAAGCACAAAGCCTTAAAAGAAAACTAAAGGCTAAAACAAACCAATAGGTAAATTCATTACCTATTTAAAAGCTTTAGGACACTCTAAGGCTTAACTCAAAAATTTGGGATGCCACACCAACCCGGGTTCGATCCGATTTGGGGGGTGGCCAGGCCGATTGGCCTGCCCAAAAAGGGAAAGGCTCGACCATCTGGTCGAGCCTTTTATATAATTGAGGGTTGGGCCCAATCGACGAGCCCAACCATTTTGCAAAAAGGCCCCCACGGGCCCACGACCTAATAGGATTTGATTTTAAAAAGGGGCCCAACTAAAGCCCAACAACTAGAGGGCCCATTGTGACAAGCCCAAGTGGACAGAAACCCTACCCGAGAATTGCACCCGGCCCGCCTCGCGCAACCCAGTTCGTGGCCGAAACCCTAGGGTTTCTTCGTGGCACCGAGGGGGATGGCAGGGACGTCAACGGCTCGGCGGCGGAGACGCGGTGGGCAGTGAACAATGGCAGCAGCAGCAGGAAGGCGACGGTTCGGCGAGGGTTAGCAAGCAGCTCGTCGGGGCAGAGGGCGGCGGCGGCTTGAGCGACGTTGGGTGGGAGGGAGGCAACTCGGGGGCTGGTGCTGTGACGGGGTCGTTGGTGACTGAACGGCAGCAGCGACCATCCTGGCAGTAATACGATGCAGTGACGGCGTCGGGGACGTCGCTTGATAGGGATCTAGTGTGGCAACCGCGTCGAGGATGGCAACGGCGCAACTCGAGGGACGACGTCTAGCCAGGGGATTGGGTCACAGATGGCAGCGAGTGGTGGCGTTACAGCTTGAGGCGTCGGGCCCAGTGATCGACGTTGCGACGGCGACAATGGAGATCTGGAGCGACGACGACGTCGGGGGAATGGCGGTACAGCTTGAGGCAGCTAGTCGAACGGCGGTGGCAGCACCTGGGGCTGCAGCGAAGCTCGATCGATTCTGCCGTTGTCCGACCCTCGTCCTCGGATCTAGGTCTTTGGACCTCCTCCGATTTCCCTCCTCTCTCAACTAATCAACGTCGGGACTACATTGTAGTAGATGGTGGTGGTGACAGCGACTCGACGAAGATCCGGTGCAACGATGGTGACAGCATCGACAGCGCCTCCTTTCCCCCCTAGTTTCTGTGTTCTCTTCGAGCTCTCTCTGGGTTCTCCTCTGTGCTAGGTTTTTCTTTTTTCTTCCTCCCTCCAGCCCTCTCTCTCTCCAACTCTAGGGTTTCCTCTCCCCTCTCGCTAGGGTTTCAGCGTGAAGAGGAAGAGGCCAGCATGGGCCGGGCCAAGGCGAGATTCAGCCCGGCCGCCTCCACGTTTTTTTTTTCTTTTTTTTTTGTTGTTTTTGTTTTGTTTTGTTTGTTTTGTTTGTTTTTTTTTTTTTAGTGACTAATTCCTAATTTTGTACACGATTAAGTCCTAAACAAAATTGTAAATTTTAGGTGTCAAGAGTTGCCCCTCTTTGAATGGGAGTTAGAAGAGGTTCCATTCAAAGACAAAAGACACCTAAATTATGTTGGCGATAGAGAGACCCCAGGTGCATAAGCACGTATCAGGTCGACGAAAATGACTAATAACTATGGAAGCGCGTCTTGTCAATAAGAGGAAGAAAGACTCCGGGCTACAGAAGCACGACGTGTCATAGGAAAAAAGACTCTAGGCTACAAAGCTCTCCGGGTTACAAAGCTCTCCGTGTCATAAGAAGAAGGACTCCAAGCTACAAAGCTCTCCGGGCTACAAAAGCTCTCCGGACTACAAAAGCTCTTCAAGCTACAAAGCTCTTCGTGTCATAAGAAGAAGGACTTCGGGTTACAAAGATCTCCGCTCTCCGGGCTACAAAGCTCTCCGTGTCATAGGAAGAAGGACTTCTTGCTACAAAGCTCTCCGGGCTACAAAAGCTCTCTAAGCTACAAAGCTCTCCGAGCTACAAAAGCTCTTCGGGCTATAAAAGCTCTCCGTGTACGAATGGGTTTCGACTAGATATGATAGTCTCACTGTTTACGAACGGGTTTCGACTGGGAGGAAGGTCTCACCGTGTACGAACAGATTTCGACCGGGTATGATAGTCTCACCGTGTACGAACGGGTTTCGACTGGGAGAAAGGTCTCACCGTGTATGAATGGGTTTCGATCGGGTATGATAGTCTTACCGTGTATGAATAGGTTTCAATTGGGAGGAAGGTCTCACCGTGTACGAACAGGTTTCGACTGGGTATGATAGTCTCACCATGTATGAACGGGTTTCAACCAGGTTTGATAGTCTCACCATGTACGAACGGTTTTCGACCGGGTATGATAGTCTCACCATGTACGAACGGATTTCGACCGGGTATGATAGTCTCACCATGTACGAACGGATTTCGACCGGGTATGATAGTCTCACCATGTACGAACGGATTTCGACCGGGTATGATAGTCTCACCATGTACGAACGGATTTCGACCGGGTATGATAGTCTCACCATGTACGAATGGATTTCGACCAGGTATAATAGTCTCACCGTGTACGAACGGGTTTTGACTAGGAGGAAGGTCTCACCATGTACGAACGGATTTTGACTGGGTATGATAGTCTCATCGTGTATGAACGGGTTTCGACCGAATATGATAGTCTCACTGTGTACAAACAAGTTTTGACCGAATGCGGACAATCGTGGTTTACGGATGAACTCACAAGCCATGTGATATAGAGAAAGCCACCAACCCCGTGGTTTAAGGATAAACTCGCAAACCTTGGAAATGGCATGGTTTAAGGCTAACCATCAACCCTGTAGATGACATGGTTTGAGGCGGACCATGAACCTTTAGAGATGACATGGTTTAAGGCTGACCATGAACCTTTGGAGATGGCATGGTTTCAGGCTGACCATGAACCTTTGGTTTTTTAGGGAAGCACCCGCTAACCCCTTGAAAACTGCATAGCTTCACTGAGGAATCCTGTCAAACTCAACTTGAGCAAATATCATTAGAGACGTTATCAAGAGACATATTGGTAGTATTGCAGCATTAATTGAACAAGCTAATCAAGCTAAGTTCGACTACTTTTTAAAAAAATATTTGATGTCAATCAGCATCATGTAGCGCAAAATTGTCATATTGCTTAGGGATGTATCATTAATCATCAAGTTCTCCGAGAGTCAAGTTCTTATCAGAATGGCTACGACTCGTGACAAAGACTTATTAAGCATGCCAAACTAGAGCTTCTTAGTCAGAAAGGGCTTCTCACACACTCTCGATAAAATGGCTACTTGATCTTATCCATTCATGTGGGAGATAACTGGTTGTTGAGGGTATCTCACACAACCTATGTCGAAGGCTTCTAGAAACATTCACAATGAGCACAATCTGATCGATCAAAAAATTCTTTTGAAATGACTGCAATATATGCTCGGTTAGGGCTTACACAAAGGAAATATTGCTTTGAGGCCAATAAAAGAACATTTGTCACTATATTCATCGGGTTTACAAGTCGAGAACTCGGGAGATAAGACACTTCATCGGGTTTACAAGTCGAGAACTTAGGAGATAAGACAAGATAGAATTGCTTCCACTCTTTCAAGCGGTAGCTTCTTTATGGCATTCTCACTTTCACTCAAACCATCCTAATCAGAAGAGACTTTGGGAAGAGGGTTGTAATGTTGGCTTGGGAGAGACTCGAAAAGCTTAAAATTTTCCAGAGGATTTTTAAGAGTCGGTGATCATCATGGCATCGTGACCAGGTCACTCGATCTTTTGAAATCATTTGGCTTGTGAAACACAACACATCTCGAAAGTCCCTCGGCTAATCATTTTCTACATGGGAGCTTTGCTCATTTTTCTAATTTCCTTTGCACTTGCGATGATTTTTTACGTAGGTACTTGGAATTTGATAAAAAAAAAAAATACATAAGATGCAGCCTTTCGGCTCTTTTTTCTTGACAGGCAATGGCCTTACTTTTACCGGGCACACTGCTTTTTCATGCCCCCTAGTTTGTCAAGTTTTTTGCTATTTGAACTTTTGTAGCTCTTATGACTTTCAAGATGCTTTTCACATTTTCTCGTGACAGTCAATTGTATTTGGCTAATTCTTATGCCTTGCCCAGTGAAGGGAGATGATCACCGCTCGGGGTTCAGAAATGAATAATCAGGCCCAAATTGGTTAAAGCAATGGGTATCAGTGTTTGGGGTAGAGAATGAAATGTTCTTCTTCACATTGGGATGAGTCAAGATCTAATGAGAATTCCTTTGAAGCTATCACCAGAAGATTGATGCAAGTGAAAGTAATAGAATCTTTCTCAATCCTTCGCTCTACAACACGATCGTAATCTCCTGTGGTGCCCCAATGTAGGGTTGTTCTCGACAGCGGTATGTTGAAGGATCATCCTTATTCTGCCCAAAGGGGTAGTAAGAGATTAGTGCAATACTTGGGGTTGATGAAGGAAACGCCTTTATCATTTCGATCTTTGTGCTCAATGCGAATGAATCATTCGTCCTAAGGGAATGTCACTTTTCACTCAACTCTCAAAAGTGTTTGAAGGATGTGTTTGGAAATAGCTTGCATTTCTTCATCCTAAGCACTTCTTGTTTGGCATAGTCAATGTCTCCATTTCACTTTGTTGAGATCATCTGAATAGATCAATCTCCATAGGGAAATTTGATTCAAAATGAATATCCCACAAAACAAGAAAACAATTTGAGTTAAAATGATGCTCAAAAAGTTTGTAGAAAGTTTTTCTCAATTATTCATTTTTGTGCTTGTCTCTAGGAAAGCGCCAAAGGTTCTTTTTTGTAATGGAGATGTTCCGTTCTTTTTATTTTTTTTTCTTTAAAAAAAAATGAGAAGAAGGGTACTTACTTGCGGCATGGTGACTCGGTGACCCTGTAAATAATGTGGAATAATATGTTAGTGTAAAAATCTTTTGCAATTGAAATGTTGGAAACGATACATTATTACCCTTCATTCGCTTTCATCCTTTGGATGCTAATATCTCTTGGATTCACCTTCGTGAATATTTAGTAACTCGGCAATACCCTTCCCTTGCATTCGCCTTTAAGTGTTTGACGTTTTCCTGATTCCTTGGTAGAAAGCGCTACTTCTACGGTCAAGGTGCAACCTTTTTTCATTTATCACCCTATAAGAAAGGGAGATGAAACAAGTTATCTACATTCTTTGTTAGGTTCAACTAAGGAACAATACATCCTTCTTGATAAATTTGACAATGTTGTTCCAGCAAACTTCATTGGTGGGAAGATGAGAGACTTTTTTTTTTTTTTTTAAATCAAACGTTGCTCTCCCATTCTTTATTTGACAAACCTTTGTTCTGTTCGAATCCGTCCTATATCAAAGAAAAGGACATGTCATTTTTTATGCTGAAGAGAATCAAGTTTAGGAATGAGATACATCCTTTTCAAAGTCAGGCGATCAACATCCCAAGGTATCTCTCATGGAGGAAGGGATAATATTGCCCCTCTATTTCATCATTTGAAGTTTTCCATCTAAGATGAACATGACTCAATAATGCTCCATCGTGTTTGTTAGAACGTTACAAAACTTGGTACTCTTGATGTCTCCTCGACAATAAAAAGAAAGACATGTTAGTAACGGTATCATAAATGAATAATTGGAATCGATACAATTTACTCTTCCTTCAAATTCGCCTTTTTGAATGTTTGGCAACTCCCTTCATTTGTCTCATCATGCAAAGTGAACGAGATCGATGGGCTATTTTAGTACCTAAGGCATCTCCAAATAAAAAGACTTCCTAGAACGGAATTCAACTTTGTTCCGCCTCTATTGGAAGATTGGCGCCGATGAAGCCTTGATGCATGCTTGCCCCTCGAGTTCCATGAACCCACACTTTTATCTTTTAAAAGGGGCAGATGCCGATCTTAGATAAACTCCTCATCCTACCTGAGAAAGCGATCACGTGAAGAGAGGGTCTTAAGTCAAGTTTTCTTGAAATTCATTTTGGAAGGTAAACGTATAGGTTCACTTGAAACACTTCTGAATTTTTTTAGTTTTTTTTTTTTAAGATGATTTTCATGAAATTGAATTCCATCATAAAAAAATAAAAATAAAAAGAGTCGCATGATTTACAAAAGCATCAATTGGATTCGCAATCAAAACCCAGAATGGAAAACAAGATTCTTAACAAGAATAATGACAATGATAAAATACAAGAAACTCTTGTATAGATAAGAGTAAAAATCAACTCTTGTCCCAGCTCTAGAATTCACTTCTCTATGTGGTCGAGCACTAGAATATCAAGGAGCATCACGCATGACTTGCAAAAAGACGACAATGTCAGTACGTGAATGAGAGAAAATGATATCTCAATGAGGTAGCTTCTTACAATAAAATCGAGGTGACGATACATGCCCCAAAGTCCTTATTACAGGGTTTTAGTATTTCGCCAATATTTTATCATAAGTGAAGACATCATTAAAATAATCAATCCACGGCCATCAATCTAATGTCCACTTTTATTTCGCCAATATTTTATCATGTGCTGCTAAAGTGTTGTTTTATAGATGCAGACTACTACTATGTGTCTCACCGTATACAAACGGGTTTCGATTGATCATTTTTCAACTCAACCTCTTTTTTTGCCTACCTGATTTTATCTTTTTGTTGCTGACAAAAAGGGGGAGAGACTATGTAGATTGAATCTTTTGAATCTTATTTTTGATTTGTGGTTGTGGTTGTGTTTTAAACTTGTGGTGTTTGAATTTGTGTTGGAACCTTTATTGGTTTGTTTTGTAGAACTGATAAGACTGATATGTTTTATGGATGCAAACTACTACTGTGTGTATTTATTACAATTACTATATGTTCTCTTTATAAATTATCATGTGCTGCTAAAGTGTTGTTTTGTAGGATATAATTTTCATAGTATAATTAAATATGCATGAAAGTTTTGTCACCTTTAAAAATGGAGAGATTGTTGAGAAATCTCCTATCAAGTTTTGAAGTTGACAAAACTTTCCTTCACTTATTCTTACTCTTATTCTAAAGGATACAAGACTTCTGTGTTTTATCGTGAATGTTGTCAAAGTCTATTTAACTTCAGAAGTCTTTCCCGCTCTGACGAAGATCCAGACTAAACTCAAGACAAGAATGGAGATATAATCAGACTTAGGATTATTGATCTTTCAACAAGGATTCAATACTTGCAAGATTTATCCTTAATATCTGGCTTTCTAGCGAAGAATCTCACTTACATTTTCTAAATATATCAATGAAATCAATCACGGATTGATAAATCAATTTAGAAGACAAGTTCCTTTTCATGAAGCATCTACTTATGGAAACCTAAATTCTGATTGTATGTGCGACCATAATCATCGGATTTTCACCTCAATCTTCAAATGGCTACAAGATTTCCGTAATCAATTCTCTCCAACAGGTTGATTGGAAGAAATTCCTCTGGAAAGTGCCAACAGTTAGAAAGGCGTAGAGGAGTATTTAAGGAGGTCATTCGATCCATTTGAGATAGTGCGTGAGAATTAAAAATTCCAAAGTCTGAGACCTTTCCAATCACTTGTTCTTCATCGATAATGCTTACAAGCTGTAATCAAGAGAGAAAAACACAAAAGGAGTGACTTAGTGAGAGAAAAAGAAACTCTTCACTTAGTGATCGTACTCAAATCATTGTAATTCTCTATTGATTCCTTAGTGAAATTCAATTAGAAGGCTGTCAGCGTGGGAAAATGGACGTAAGCTTGATTTGAGCCGAACCACTATAAATCTTGTGTCCAATTTTCTCTTCCCTTAACTCTTTTGATTTGTTTGTTGCAATATTTTTCTGAGTTCTGCTAATTTCCAAAACATTTTATTTGAGTTTGAATTTATATCAGAAGTTTGGTGTCAGTCAGACTTTGTTTAAAGAAAATAACCTTTACTGCTTTTATTAGCTTAATTTATTTTTACACCTATTCACCCCCCTCTAAGTGATAATATTATCACTTTCACCAATGTCCCTAGCCTCGGCCTCAATGGACATAGGCTTGAGCAGGGGTATCTAGGCACAAGCACAAAAATCTTGAGCCTAGCCTTTGTGGACCCAAGCATAGACACTAGGATCTCAAGCCTTGGACTCATTGGAACGAGGCTCAAACGTGGGGATTCGGGCACAAGCACAAGCCCAACCTTGATGGACTAGAGCACAGGTGTCGAAGACCTAAGTATGGGCACTAGGGTCCAGGTCTCAACCTCAATGGACTTGGGCTCAATCACCGAAGACTTGTACACTGCCTTTGTGGACCCAAGGTCTGGGTGTGGGGGATCCAAGCACGGGTACCACAATCTTACACTCAACCTTTGTGGACCCAATCCTAGTGTCAAGGCATTGAGCTCTCCCTTGATGAAACTAGGTGTGGGTGTTGTAACTCGAGCATTTATATTAGGATCTCAAGCTCAGTCTTGATGGACTTAGGCATAAGCGCCGAGGATTCAACCTTAATGGACCCCGTCATATATGCCGAGACCTAGAATGAGCATTAAGGTTCCCCTGCCTAAGCGTACAATTTCTGCTCTTCACACCGATATTTAATCATATTTTGAAAAAAAAAATTGATTTTTAAATAGGAAATTATTTTTCTAAATTTAAGTATAAATTTTCTATTAATCAGGAAAATATTTTCTATTAATTCATTTTCCTAAGTGATCTAGACGCCGAAAAGTGAGGAAAATATTTTCTCAAAAATTATTTTTTACAAAATAAATGAAGCCTATAGTTTCCAAAAGTACCCTTAAATAGAAATTACCTAGCCACTCAGTAAAAAAAGTCGATACCATCCTTTAATTTTCGTTTTATGTAAATTAGAGCGCATGCATAATTTCAGTTAACCTGGTTTCTGTTTTCAGATGTTCTAAACTTAGTTGCAAGGAAACCACCCTTCGCTGTCGAAACTTGGGTGAGGCCAACTAAGGTTAAAATCATACTTGAAACGAGTCAATCATACCTAAGAGAAATCATTCACCCCAGGCAGAATTTTACAAAAGAAAAAATATATTTCACAAAATCAAAAAGTTGTAAACATTAAACATGCCTCCCATATACTACCTTAAAATTTTTCGAACAAATGGTTGCGCATATTCGTGGTGTGCCGAATAGATTGCCCAAATCAGGAATTGCCCAGACTAGACCGAACTGGTCAGTTGGGTCTAGTTATTCAAAGTATCAATATGATTCTTGATTCCTAAAATTGGAACCGGTATCTAAGGGCCTGTTTGGTAACCATCCAAACAGTGCCCGATTCTGATTTTTTGTTCCCAGAATCAGTTTGGGACGAGAATCGCGTTTGGTAAATTTTTTGTTCTGATCCCGGGAACAGATTAGGAAGATAATCAAGAATAAAAAAGAAGTTGATTATTGTTCCGGGAACAAAATTGAGAATCAAAACTCTTCTTCTTCTCTTTTCTTCTTCTTCATCGACCGCCATCCCGCGACCGCCGCCCGCCGTCGTTCGCCGCCACTGGTCGCCGACAATTGGTCCGGCGAGCTCGCCGGAGGCTCTCGTCTGGCTTGAAAAAAAGAGTAGAAGAAAAAAGAGAATAAAAAAAAAAGAATAGGAGAAAAAAAAAAAAATTTAAAAAAAAAGGAAAAAGGAAAAAAAATTTAAAAAATAAAAAGAAAAGGAAAGGAAAAATAAAAATAAAAATAAAGGAAAAAGGGCGAAAAAAAAAAAAGAAAAAAAAAAAGAAAGAAAAGGAAAGGAAAAAGAAAAAAAGGAAAAAGGGAAAAAAGAAAAAAAAAAAAAAAGTTATTTAAAAATTAAAATAAATTGATTTGGAACAGAATCAATGAACACGGTATCAAATGCAATTCTATTCCGAATAAGAAATTTCAAACACGTTTTTTTACTCAGAATCAGTTCCCAGGAACAGAATAAAAAATAATTATTTCTGATCAGAATTTGTTCCCAGGAACAAAATCGTTACCAAACGCGCCCTAATTGGGTCGGTCCAGAACGACTACATATCCTTTTTTTTTTTTTTTTTTTTAATTTCCTCAAAAATTAGTAAAATATAAACTATGTACTATCTCGTCTAGAGGAACCATAAGTTACAGCATAATGACTCTTCATTCATCGTCGCTTTCGTTGATATTTTAAGATTTGTCGCTCTCTCGTTGTGCATGGACACTCTTTAGCAGAAAAAAAAAAGTGATAAGTTCTATTAGATTGGACCAAAATTGGATTGGACTGGCTCCTTGGTTCCTAATTTTGGGAACCATAAATCCATTACTTTAAGTGCATATTCATTAGCCAATCAGATACTAAGAACCCTCTAATTCAGTACTAGATATGGATCAAATCATGAAATTTGACATGTCACCTCGACAGTGCGGAGGAGCTGGTGTATTCTTAGTTGATTAGGTGCCCTACTCACTACTCGATCAATCAAAACCAAACCTTGTTTATGTTTCAACTTGAGCATGAAGTTAGAAGTACAAAATGCGACATAGATGAAAATAGAAAGTCTAATTCCCTAACAAAAATTCCCAACTTTAAATTTAATTTCAAATTTATCTTAAACTTTTTTTTGTCTTAAATAAATCTTCAACTTTTATTTGAGTCTCAAAACTATTCTCGTCGTCTAAATCATTATTAGTTATCCAACGTGACATCCATGTGTATTGACGCATCAGAAAACATAAATGAAAATGAAAATAAAAATTGAGAGACGGATAGGGAAAGTAATGAAACGGAAAAGAAGAACTAAGAGAGAGAAAGAGGGGGACGGGGAATGGCCGCTCAAGCTCTGAGCTCTTTGCGGCTATGGTTGCTCAATCTCCAAGTTCCTGGCCGCAGCAAGCACAAAGCTCTAACTGGCCATGGCCATGGTTGCCGCAAGCATGTGATGACTGAATGAGCTTCCCTAGCTATAACACATATGCATCGCTGGGGCCTGCTTTGGCTTCGTCCGAGAGTTTGCCACTAATTAGAAGGCTCTCGCTCTATTCCGGCATGAGAGACCAAAGCCCACAAGAGAGTCACAAACTCCCCTCCCTCTGCCAAGCGCTCGACATGCACTTTTGCTTTGTCCGATGGAGCCACATACAATAGTAGTTCCGCCCAAAACTCGGCCAGGATCTTCCAAATGCGCTGCTGGTTCTCTTTCAGCAATTGAACCCCCAACCGAGCGCCCCCATGTATAACCGTATTTTTTGGTGTTTCCATATTTTCTGGCGTTTCCCCGATGCCCTTCAGTTGGTTGATTCTTTCTTGATCTGTCTTGCACCCCTCGAGCTCCTCCCGCGCTTCAAGGATGACTTGTTCGAACTTGTTCTCCGTGTCATAAGAGTGATCAGGTAACAATTTCAGGGCGAATGCCACCAAATAGGCAAGATATTTGGACAAGTTTGTAGCTACTTTGAAGTTTGGATCTTGATGCAACGGCTGCTGGTGCTCAAGAAAGCTCGTAGCTATATGCCAAACCATTATAACTTCAGTTTGTGTATCGAACCCACACGCCCAAGAGAGGTCATCCGACACCTCGTTTTGTCTCAAAGAAGCTTGTCCATTCTTCAATTTCCTGCTGCTGTTCTTCAGAGAATGAAACACAGCCTTCTTCACATCAGCGGACAATGTAACGGCAGTGCTCTGTTTATGACCTCTGCCAATGACATCGATGACATTGATTTTGCAGAAATCGTGGAGAAATCTGGAAGGGAAGTAATTGTACGATTTGAGAACAGAGTATTGGCGAAGTTTCCTTTCCCAAGGCTTCAAATGTACCCGGCATATTAGTCCTATCAGCTTCTCGATGGGCTTGCACCCGTGCCACGACCCCTTTTGCACGTAGTTGCAAAGCCATGTAACTTTCGCCCAATCGGAGATAGCCATCAGAAAGAGCTGAACAAGCTCAACACATATGAATACCATGAGAACGACCGCCGTCACAAGAACGTCGATGCTCAACCCGTTGGATGTCACCAATTGGACAACAACATCTGGGGGCTTTGTGGTCTTGGGCATCAGGAATACAATTGTTAGCAGGGTGCCTGTGATCAAACAGAAAAGTTCCACCACTTTCAGCTGCCAAAGGCTCGCTTGGAAAATGATCGGGTAATTGGTGTAGTGAAAATCGTGAAAAAAGGTGAGCTCAACTTCGGCGACTCGAAATGCTCGCTCATGCCCATTTTCTTTATCAAGAATTCCATCTCGAATCAAGCGTCACGCCTTTTGATGAGCTTCTTTTGGCAATCGGTAGTTCAAAAATTTCAAACGGATAAGGAGGTAGAGCGCGTAAGAAAGACAGATATCCTTGAACTTGCCATCCTGGTCTCCCCCGCTTGAGCTCAAAAGAGGCCCTTTGCACGCCCACACCTTTTCTATGGTGATGACTTCCTCCCCGCCGTCTCTTGAAACCGTCTTGGAACTTGCCTTTGGTGCTGCGACTTCGCCAAAGGCTTTCTCAAGTGCGGTCCGACTCACTTTCACCGCGTATTTGTATCCTTTCATAGTGATGGGATCGACTTCGCAGTCCCAGCAACAATGCTTGGAGTTCATAGGATCCGGGCAACAACAATGCTTGGAGCTCACCTGATCCGGGGAACAAGATTGCTTGGAGCTCATATGATCCGCGACCCATTTTGTCATTCGATCCCGGCCAAACGCGCTCACTGACACGAGCGATAGTGCTCTCTCTGCAGTCTTAAGCGCTAGGACGACGAAATAAAGCAGGAAAACCGCCAGTCTTAAAGGCAAGGTGGTCAGATAGAGTGTCCACAATGTTAGTAACCCTATGAACGTGACCACGTGTTGACAAACATATTTCTTCCACTGCTCGTTGTCCTCAAGACTATATGCAGAGAAAGAGTTTGAGCTTCCAAGAAAGATCATCAAGAAAGTCGCCCACAGCGGGAAAAGTGGGTTGCTGAACGGGAAATTGCGCATTAGCCCGAGCGTGTACGTTATCAAGTAGCCCGAGAGAGTGTATGCCGCCCACAGCATGACATTGAGCATGGTATTTTTTCTCCGACGCCTCAATGAGCCGAAAGCCGCAAGGAAGAGAAGCAGGAAGGCAACTGAAGCCACGTATAGCTCTATCTGCAGGAGCGTGCCTTCCCGGGACTGGAGCCTCTTCACAACCACGGTGGCCTTGGTAATAGTTTGGTTCACCGTCACCATTCGGCTTCCTTGCAAGTTTCTCATGCTCTTTTTTCTTTTTCTTTTTCTCTGGGTGAACAAAGACAGTGTAAGAGAGAGCCAAGAAGTCTAAAAGCTTTGAGAGCTCGCTTCCTGTGTGCGGAGACGAAAGAGGAAACCCGCATTTATTGATTCCTCATATACGGAGTCCGGGCAGGCGTTAATTTTGATTCGCCCCGCCCGACACAAGTTCCTTAATGTGGTAAACAACGTCCAATTCTCGTTCAAAAGGAATTATAATTGCTGCCCACATAAGGAATTGTCTTCCCCTCCGTCCTTTACGGCCACGGGAATAGATCATTCTTTGCTTGCATCGATAACTAAAGTATCGATTAGAAATGTTAATATTATTAAAAATCTTTAATTGGTACGATGTATATTGATTCAAAATTAATTTTTCTTCTACAAAAAAATCTAAACTAATGACACATTTATACCAAATTAATTTTCTTCTACCGAAAATTCTCAAGCTAGTGCTTCTCACCCAAATTTACCCTCCAGGTTAAATTCTAAACTGCTAACAAAGGGTAGATTGGGGTTAAGGATACTAATTTGAGGTTTTCCATGAAATAAAAGTTATTTTAGGATAAATGTGCTGTGGGTATCAGTTTGAGTTATTTTTAATGAGAGGAAAATTGATTTTAGTTAAATATATCATGGGCTACTAGTTCATAATTTTTGACGGTGTCAGCCCTAAAAGAGAACATCTATCGACCATATTGTCCTGCCATCAATTCTTCGCGAAGACATTTCCAAAAAAAAAAAAAAAAAAAAAGCGAAAAAGAAGCACTCATCTTTGGTTATCAAAAGATTGAAGAAGGAGCCAATGAGAGGCATCCGGCCCAGTTTGAGTTTTTCTTCTTTCGCTCTCTCTATCCTCTTGCGATGTCTTCTCGTTGACTTTTTATTTTTTATTTTTCAAGATTTTTACACTTCTCCATGATTTTTGGAATTTTTGTATTAGTTTTATTCAATATTATCCTGTGAGATTATGTGAGATTACTACCACCTATTCTAAAAGCTCAAGTTATTAAATGAATGCATTGTTTAATATTTAATTACTTTAACCATCCCCTTCACATGTAGTTTGGACTTTGGCCTAAACTTAAAGCATGGAAATTTAATTGGGAGGTAAATAGGGACCTAAAAAGATTTGAACTCTAATACTATAAAAGAACAATAATGTTTGAATGTCGATCTCAACACACAATTTGTTGAGATGATACCTACTATATAAAGATATTATATAGTGTTGCATGAAACAATACAACAATGTAAAAATAAAGAAAATATTATTATATCACGAGCTATCAATCCCTTGATTTTAGTATCTTCAAAAATATGCTTGTGATTTTGATTGACATATTCAAAATTTCTCCCTTAATTGATAAATCAATGCCTTTAAGATAGTGCTTTTCAATCACGATTTTACTCGTGATTTTGCTTTTTGCCCCCGATTGGTCACTCCTCAATCCAAAAAACAGTTTACATTGCAGAAAATATCCATTGATTTTTGAATTGCACAGAGAGACATGAAATGTGACGAAGGGGAACAATGCAAGCAATCCTATAAATAGAAATCCCACATTGGGCATATATCATGACAACACACACTTTATAACAGGCACATCTATCTCCATCGTTTGCAGAGCTTAGTTGCGAGGGCTTGTGACCCGCATGGGGGTGTCAATGTGGTTGGAAATGGGTTAAATCCTTGCAGGTCGGGCTTGTAGTGGCTCTCACCATGCTCGCCCGTTACAAGCCGAGATTTGATTCATGACCATGTGAGGAGGGGTTCTTGAGTCCCTTGAACTATTTATGTTTATAAGTAAAAAGGGCAAAAAGAACCAGAATGAGGAATATAGCGTAATTAACGCGAGAATAATTTATTTCCTTTAGGACCAATTTAAGATTTATTCCCGTAAAGATTATAGTGTAACAGATGCAAGAATAATGCCTTTCATTTGGGACTAATTTGATATTTATTCCCAATAGAGACAAAGAAAAGCGATCTCTTCTTGGTGACTTTTTTTTTTTTTCAAAATTCTTATATTTTTACATGATTTTTGGAGGATTTAAATCAATTTTCTCCCATTTGTCTTTTCTTTTCTATATTCATTTACTAAGAGACATATGATTAAGATACATTCACTATCTCTACCTTTAAACTATCAAATTGAATTATTGTATTGGTTTTCTTCGACATCATTCTTTTAGATTTTGTGGAATCACTATCAACTACTTAAAGAGAGAATAATTTCTTTTCTTTAGGAACAATTCAAGATTTAATCCTGTAAAGACTATATTGCAACAGATGAAAGAATAATACCTTTCATATGGGAAAAAAATTGAGAGAATAGCGATCTCCTCTTGATGAATTCTTTTTTAATTCTTATATAAAATTTTACATGATTTTTGGGGGATTTATATCAATTTTCTCCCATTTGTCTTCTTGCTTTTCTCTATTCATTTCTAGGGGAAATATAATTAAGATGCATTCACTATCTCTACTTTTAAGCTATTAAATTGAATTATCGTATTGGTTTTCTTCAATATCATTATGTTAGATTTTGTGAGACCACTATCAACTATTTAAAGCGAGAATAATTTCTTTTCTTCAAGAACGATGCAAGATTTATTCCCATAAGGACTATAGTGCAACAAACGCAAGAATAATATTTTTCATTTGGGAATAATTTGAGATTTATTCCTAATAGAGACAAAGAATAGAGATCTCTTCTTGGTGACTTGTTTTATTTTTCAAAATTCTTATATTTTTACATGATTTTTGGAGGATTTACATCAATTTTCTCCAACTTGTCATCTTGCTTTTCTCTATTCATGTACTAGTATAACTAAGATGCATTCATCATATTTATTTTTAAACTATTAAATTGAATTATCGTATTGGTTTTCTTCAACATTATTCTGTTAGATTTTGTGAGACTACTATGAACTATTTTAAAGCTTAAGTTGTAGATGAAGACTTGGCATAATATTTAATTACTCTAAAACATTTCCTCACATGTAGGCTAGATTTTGTCCTAAGTCTAAAGCATAGAAATGTAATTGGGTATGTAAATAGAGACCTAAAAAATTTTGAACTCGTGACTCTTGCTCTAATAGCATAAAAGAACAATGATGTTTGAATGTTGATCTCAACATACAATTTGTTGGGATGATGTCCATCATATAAAAATATTGCAAAGTGTTACACCTCATAAGAAAATAATACAACAATGGAAATAACAAATGGAAAGAATCATTCTATTCTAAGAGTTGTCAATCCTTTGATTTTAGTATTTTCAAAAATCTGCTTGTGATTTTGATTAACATATCCGAACTCTTCTCTATTGATTGATAAATCAATGCTTTTAAGAAGAACATGCTCAGTCCATCTTTTGTAGTGCTATTCGATCATAATTTTAGTCAGGATTTCGCTTTTTGCCATGGATTGGCTGCTTCTCGATCCAAGAATAATGGACACTAAAGAAATTTTGAAATCCATTGAGTTATAAATTGTGCATAAAGAGATATGAAGTGTGACGAAGGGAAATAATGTGACATTCAGATTTTCCCCTATAGTCAATATTATTATTTAGGATAATTTCCTCGACTAGATTGCTAAGAGCCCATGGCATTAGAATAAAGTTGATAGATTTGGATGTGTATGTTGGTTGTGTTAGGTGACAATGTTGAATTCGCCACCAAATTTTGACATCCTCGTTACCCGGTTTTTTAGAACGGAATTATTCCGGCATATGATTGTTGGATGAGAGTGTCTTGATGATCAATAGGTCATGAGGACATCGGGAAAGGCCATTTAAGGGTGAAAACTCGGTCTTTCTTCGATAAGGGCTTATGAGTGCGGAAAGTGGAAACATGCCATAGGTGAGGACCCATTGGACCCGAGCCCAAGTGGACGGCCCAAGGCCCACACGCCCAAGGGGTGGGTGGCCAAGGGAGGCTCATGGGCCTTCAAGCCCATCAAGCCCACTTGTGAAAAGATCTTGGCATTAAATGCATGAATAGTGCATGAATACTGTAAGATTTTGGTGAATTGACCAAAATGCCCTACCATTGGACTAAAGATGAAAGGGCAAGATGGGAAATGGACAAGGGAAGGGGTGGCCATGAAAAACTTTAAGCCGGTACATTTGTGACAAATTTACCCAAAACTAATTTTTTGACCTCCAAAAACTCCAAATTTGTACATTTATAACAACTTTACCCTCCATTAGTTTTTGTTAAATTTAATTAATACCTTGAAAAAAACTACAAACTTGTATATCTACGATAAATGGAGGATAAAACCCCAAATTGTTATATCCATTAGTTGCCACGTGTAATTCAATTTAGCAATTTAATTGTAAAATTTAACAAAAACTAATGGAGAGTAAATTTATCACAAATGTACCGGTTTATGATTTTTTATGGCCAAAAATTAGTTTTGAGTAAATTTGTTACAGGTGTACCAGTTGCGGTTTTTCGTGATATTAACCATTTCCTTTATTGCAACTTTTGAAAATTGAAATCGCGCAAGTGCAGTAATTACAATTTTTCTTCAAAAGGCAAATTCAAAAGTTGCTTTATGAGAGATAAGGATAAAACGAGCCATACTCTACAAAAAGGGAGTAACCTAGTCGAGCCAATATAGTTCTAGAGCTCGAATCGACGTGGATATGCAAGGCTTGAAATACTCGACTCAAGCTTGATTAAGCTTTGATCTTTCAAGCTTGTGTCCGACTCAAATGAGTTCTCAATGAGTTTGAGCTCAACTCGATTAACAAATAAATTTTAGTCAAAGCCATTTCAAGGTCATGCGCTAGCACAAATTTTGAAAATATATTATAAAACAAAACTAGTAATTTTATATATTGTAAATGTATGGAAGTAATTAAACTAAGGATTAATACTCTGAAAAATCTCAAATTGGTACACGTGTGATAAATTTACCCATTACTAATTTTTTTACCATAGAAAATCCCAAACTAGTACACTTGTGACAAATTTACCCTAGCCAACCATAAAATGCCAAACTGATACACTTTTGACAAATTTACTCAAAAATAATTTATTCGATCTTAAAAAACCATAAATTGATACATTTGTGACAAATATACCCTCAATTAAATTAATTTAATACAAAAAAAAAATCACAAAAATTGTATAACTGTAACAAACGAAGAGTAAAATCTCAAATTGATACACTAGTCAACTGTCACATGTCATTCAAATTAGTAATTTGACAGTAAAATTTAATGAAAATTAACATAGGGTAAATTTATTACAAGTATACCAATTTTGAGTAAATTTATCAAAAGTATATCAGTTTGGGGTTTTTGGTGGTAAAAAAATTAGTTTTTGGTAAATTTGTCACAGATGTATTAGTTTAAGGTTTTTTAAGATATTAACCCTTAAAATGAATAGAATACTATTACTCAAGTAAAATATTTTGAAGGTTGAGTTTGACTTGTTAATTATTCAAGCTACCGGCCATAGTAGTTACAGTCAGTCAATGGAAATGTTTGCCTTTGAAATGAAGATGGATGAGCAAGCACATGAGCTTGGAACCAATGAAATTCAGGGAAAGATTGAACCAATCACTGTACTTTTTTTTTGCTGGGGAAGGGGGGATGACTACCTAGTTGAAAATAATGGCTAATTCGAACCGAGTAGAAGAAGGAAGGCTTAAATTACAAGATCCTCGACATAATCTTCCTAGAGATGGAGGGCCCCTTGCTTCAACTTTTCTACCCTTGACTTCTTGCTTGCCTAGCTCTTGTCTTAATGACTCTTCCTCTTTTCTTTTCTAGGTTTGGAACTCGACTTGAATCCAAAAGAATTGAGCTGAATGCGAATAATATTTAAGAGTCGAACTCGAGTAGCTCTAAAGTGAATAGCTCAACTCACTTATGCTATTGTCTACACAATAATTTCTACTATCTGTGATTGGTATTCACCATTCACCAAGAGTCTTGTTTAACTTAAGCTAAAGAGACAGCCAACTGTTACTCCCACCCAAAAGTCGAGATTTATTTTTCCCTTAATTTTGGAGCGGAAGTTTTTCTTTATTATGCTCTGTCACTTAGCACATTGAAGAACTAAAGTTCACAAAGAAGAACAAGGCATGGAACACCTAATTTATTCAACCCTAAACACCATAGTTGAAAGTGAAAAAAAAAAATTAATATTATAAAGAACCCCAAACTGGTACACTTATGACAAATTTATCTCAAATTAATTTTTTGACTACCAAACACTCTAAACTGATACACATTTGATAAATTCACCCAAAAATGGTATACCTGTGACAAATTTATCATTTGTTAGATTTTGTTAAATTTTACTGTCAAATTGTTAAATTAGATGACATGTGACATTTGACTAATATACCGGTTTGGGATTTTACTATATATTTGTCATAGTTGTATCATTTTTGTGATTTTTGGTGATATTAATCCAATTTAACGGAAGATATATTTGTCATAAATGTATCAGTTTGTGATTTTTTACGGTTGAACATAAATTTGTCACAAGTATATCAGTTTGAAGTTTTTTATGGTCATTTGGGGTAAATGTTTTTACAAGTGTACCAGTTTGGGATTCTTCGTGGTCAAAAAATTAGTTTGGGATAAATTTATCATAAATATACAGGTTTAGGACTTTTCAAAGTATTAACCCAAAAAATAAAAGTGTATGACAAGCCAAAGAAATTACATATGCAAGAAGAATTTATTGATATATCACTCCATGAGATATTGGCCAGCCATGTCATCTGATTTACATAAAGTACATGGACCCTCCTGACCCAATTCGAACTGCTCTCTAGAACCCACTCAATATTAGTATTTGCTGATACAATCAATTCTCAAGATCTCAGAAACGATCATTGCGAGCTGGTTATCTGAAAATAACTCCAGGAAAACAACAAAGTCAGCTATACAAGATGTAATCCTGCGTTCAAATTGTTTTCGCTCAAGAAATCTTCCTGAAGACGAGTAAATGAAGAAATGTTGCGTAGGTCGAAAGTACACTTAAACGAAGCTGCCGAGGATGGGCTCCCCTATCTACACCATATATTTGCATTGGTAATATCAATTGTCCAAATTTGGCAATGAGGGTCTCGCTCCATGCCAGCATGAGAGACCAAAGCCCACAAATGAGTCACAAACTCCCCTCCCTTTGCTAAGTGCTCGACGTGCGCTTTTGCTTTGTCTGATGGAGCCACATACAATATTAGTTCGGCCCAAAACTCGGCCAGGATCTTCCAAATGCGCTGCTGGTTCTCTTTCAGCAATTGAGCCCCCAACCGGGCGCCCCGATGTATAACCATATTTTCTGGTGTTTCCGTATCTTCTGGTATTTCCCCGATGTCCTTCAGTCTGTGGATTCTTTCTCCATATGTCTTGCACATCTTAAGCTCTTCCCGCAATTCAAGGATGACTTGGTTGAAGATGTTCTCCGTGTCATAAAGGTGATCAGGTAACAATCTCGGGGCGAATGCCACCAAATAGGCAAGATATTTGGACAAGTTAGTCGCTATGTTGAAGTTTGGATTGTGATTCAACGGCCGCTTATACTCAAGAAAGCTCGTAGCTATATGCCAAACCATTATAACTTCAGTTTGTGTCTCGAGCCTACATGCCCAAGATAGCTCATCCGACATGTTGTTTAGCATCAAAGAAGTTTGTCCATTCGCCAATTTCCCGTTGCTCTTCCTCAGAGAATCAAACACAGCCTTCTTCACATCAGCGGACAATCTAACGGGAGCGCTTTGTTTTTGACCTCTCCCATGGACATCGACGAAATTGATTTTGCAGAAATGGTAGAGAAATCTGGAAGGGGCGTGATTGTACGATTCGAGAAAAGAGTATTGGCGAAGTTTCCTTTCCCAAGGCTTCAAATGTACCCCGCATATTAGTCCTATCAGCTTCTCGATGCGCTTGCTCCCTTGCCACGACTGCTTTTGCACGTAGTTGCAAAGCCATTCAACTTTCGCCCAGTCGGAGATAGCCATCAGAAAGAGCTGAACAAGCTCAACACATATGAATACCATGAGAACGACCGCAGTCACGAGAACGTCGACCCTCCACCCACTGGATGTCACCAATTGGACAACAACATCTTGGGGCTTTGTGGTTTTGGGCATCAGGAATACGACTGTTACCATGGTGCCTGTGATCAAACACAAAAGCTCCACCACTTTCAGCTGCCAAAGGCGCGCTTGGAAAATGATGGGGTAACTGGTGTAGAAAAAATCGTGAAAAAAGGTAAGCTCGACTTCAGCGATTCGAAATGCTCTCTCATACCCATTTTCTTTCTGAAGAATTTCATCTCGAATCAAGTGCCACGCCTTCTGATGAGCTTCTTCCGGCAATGAGTAGCTCAAAAATTTCAAACGGAGAAGCAGGTAGAACGCGTAAGAGAGACAAATATCCTTGAACTTGCCATCCCGGTCTCCCCCGCTTGAGCTCAAAAGAGGCCCTTTGCACTCCCACACCCTTTCTACGGTGATGACTTCCTCAGAGTTTCCTGGGACCGTTTCAAAATTTTCCTTTGGTGCTGCGACTTCACCAAAGACTTTCTCGAGTACGGTCCGACTCACTTTCACCACATATTTGTATCCTTTCATAGTTTTGGGATCGGCGCAGGGATCCAGGCAACGATGCTTGGAGCTCATATGATCAGCGACCCATTTTGTCATTCGATCCCGGCCAAATGCGCTTACTGACACGAGTGATAGTGCTCTCTCTGTGGTCTTAAGCGCTAGGATGACGAAATAGAGCAGGAAAACCGCCAGCCTTGACGGCAAGGTGGTCAGATAGAGTGTCCACAATGTTAGTAACCCTATGAACGTGACCACGTCTTGACAAGCATAATTCTTCCACTGCTCGTTGTCCTCAAGACTATATGCAGAGAAAGAGTTTGAGCTTCCAAGAAAGATCATCAAGAAAGTCGCCCACAGCGGGAACAGTGGGTTGTGGAACGGGGATTCGCGCATTAGCCCGAGCGTGTACGTTATCAAGTAGCCCGAGAGAGTGTACGCGGCCCACAGGACAACATTGAGCATCGGATTGTTGTTCCGACGCCTCAATGAGCCGAAAGCCACAAGGAAGAGGAGCAGGAAGGCGACTGAGCCCACGTAGAGCTCTATTAGCGCGAGCATGCCCTCCGGGGTTTGGAGCCTCTTCACGACAACGCTGGCCTCGGTGATGGTTTGGTTCCCCGACGCCATTTGGCTACCTTGCAAGTCCCTCGTGTTTTTATTTTTTATTCTTTTGGTGAACAAAGACAGATTGTGTTCTTGGTGAGTGTTAGAGAGAGCCAAGAAGTTTAAGAGCTTTGAGAGTTCGTTTCCTGTGTGCGCGGAGACCAAAGAGGAAACCTGCCTTTATTGATATCAACTCTGATGTCCGGAGTCGGTCCAGGCTTTAATTTTGATTTCCCCCGCGCGACACGTGTTCCTTTATTTAGTAAGCAACGTCCAATTATCGTTCAAAGGGGTTTATACTTGCTACCCACATAAGGAATTGTCTTTCCATCCGTCCTTTGGGCAAAAGGGCATTCCTTACTTACCTCCATAACTAAAGTATCAATCAATAAAGTTAATTTTGTTAAAAATCTTAAATTGGTACGATGACATATTTATTCAAAATAAATTTTGCTTTTACAAAAGTCTCAAACCAATGACATATATACTAAGTTAAGTTTCATCTCACAAAAGCTCTCAAAGTAGTGCTTCTCACCTAAATTCACCTTCCATGTTAAATCCTAAACTGTTAACGGGGGATAGATTGTGGTTAAGGGTACTAATTTGAGACTTTTCATCAAATGAAAATTACTTTAAGATAAATGTGCTACATCTATCGGTTTGAATTATTTTTAACGAGAGGAAAATTAATTTTGGTTAAATATATCACGGGCCACTGGTTTATGATTTTTTATGGCACTGGCCCTAGAAAAAGAACTTCTTTTGACTATATTGCCCTATTCTTTCTTTAATAAAACATTTCACAAAAAGAGGTAAAAAAGAGAGCACTCAACTTGGTTATTAACCACTGGGATTCGCCCCAGTGGCCACCCTTCCAACATGGAAGGGGGAGGTGAGGGGTTCAAATCCCCACCTTCTCAGGGGATGGGGTGGGGACGCGTAAGTTTCAAGAGTGGGTTTCGACTCCCACGCCCTGCAAGAGGCAGGGCAAAAATCTGAAAGTGAGTGTAGAATAGGAATAGCGTAGGACTGACCAAAAAAAAAAAAAACTTGGTTATTAAATACTGACCCAAAAAAAAGAAAAACTTGGTTATTAAATGATTGAAGAAGGTGGCATCCGGCCCAGTTTGAGTTTTCTTCTTCTCTCTTTTCTCTTGCGATCTCTTCTTGTTGACCTTTTTTCTTTTTTTTTCCAAAATTCTTGCACTTTTCCATGATTTTTGGAGGATATACAGCGATCTCTTCTCCCATTTCTCTTCTTGCTTTTCTCTATTCATTTGCTAGGGAAAATATAAAAAACTCCAGCCATTAAAATGAAAGCGTGGTAATATTTAATTACTCTAACACTTCCCTTCACATGCAAGTTAACTTTAGCTTAAGCCTAAAGTGTGTACATGTAATTGGGAGGTAAATAGGAATCTTAAAAGATTCGAACTCAGGACTCATTCTCTAATACTATAAAATAACAGCAATGTTTGAATGTTAATCTAAACGCACAATTTGTTGAGATTATGCCCACTACATAAAGTTATTATAAAGTGTTGCGCTTCATAAGGAAACAATGCAATAATGGAAATAAAAACAGAAAATATCCCTTCAATTTTTTTATTTTATTTTAGTATCTTCAAAAGTCTGCTTGTGATTTTGATTGATATATTCATCTTCTTTTCCCTTAATTGATAGATCACTGCCTTTAAGACCAATGCTTGTCGATTTTGATTTTACTCGGGATTTTGCTTTCTGCCATGGATTGGTCACTTCTCAATCCAAAATATAGTGGACAATGAAGAAAATATCCATTGATTTTTTTAATCGTACATAGAGAGATATGAAGTGTGACGAAGAGGAACAATGCAAGCAACCATGTGCATAGAAGTCCCACATTGGTCATGTTTCACAAAAATACACACTTTGTAAAGAGGCACATTTATCACTGCCGTTTCCCGAGCTCAGTTGTGAGGGCTTGTAGCCCAGGTTGGGGCATCAATGTGGTCGCACATGGGTTCAATTCTTGCAGGTGGGCTTCTTGTGGCTCTCACCTGGCCCGCCCGTTCCAAGCCTGAGGGTTGATTCATGACCATGTGAGGAAGGGCTTTTGAGTCCATTAAACTATTTATGTTTATAAGTAAAAAGGTAAAAAGCACAAGAATGAAGAATACGGTGTAATTAATGCGAGAATAATTCTTTCCTTTAGGAACAATTCAAGATTATTCCCATAAAGACTACAGTGAAACAGACGCAAGAATAATACTTTTCATTTGGGAATAATCAAATAGAGACAAAGAATAGCGATCTCTTCTTCATGACTTTTTTTTTTCTTTTCAAAATTCTTATATTTTTACATGATTTTCGGAGTATTTACATCAATTTTTTCCCATTTGTCTTTTTTCTTTTCTCTAGTCATTTACTAGGGGAAATATAATTAAGATGCATTCACTATCTTTACTTTTTAAACTATCAAATTGAATTTCGTATTGGTTTTTTATATCATTATGTTAGATTTTATGAAACCACTATGAACTACTCAAAAAACTTAAGCTATAATGAAAACATGGTATAACATTTATTTACTCTCAAACTCTCACTCATGTGTAAGCTCGACTTTGTCCTACACCTAAGGCATGGAAATGTAATTGGAGATGTAAATAGAGACCTGAAAATATATGAACTTATGACTCTTGCTTTGATACCATAAAAAGAACAAAAGTGTTTGATTGTTGATCTCAACGTACAATTTATTAGGATGATGTCCATTATATAAGGATGTTAAAAAGTGTTATACTTCATAAGAAAATAATACGATAATAGAAATAACAAATAAAAAGATCGTTATATTATAAGAGCTGTCAATCCTTTGATTTTAATATCTTCAAGAATCCGCTTGTCATTTTGATTGACATATCCAAATTCTTCTCCTTTGGTTGATAAATAAGTTCTTTTAAGAAGAGCATGCTCAGTCCATCTTTTGCGGTGCTTTTTTATCATGATTTTAGTCGAGATTTCGCTTTCTGCTGTGGATTGGCCGCTTCTCGATCCAAAGAACGGTGGATATTGAAGAAAATTAGAAATCCATTGAGTTCTGAATTGTACGTAGAGAAATATGAAGTGTGTCAAAGGGAACAATGCAATGTGCATAGAAGTCCCACATTGGGCATATATCAGGGCGATGCCCACTTTATTGGAGGCATAGCTGTCAAAGCCACCCGCCGAGCTAAGTTGTGCGGACTTGTAGACTAGAGTGGGGCATGGATGTGGTGGGACATGGGTTCAATTTTTGCAGATTGGCCCAGTTGTGGCAAACATCTGCTCCCGCCATTGCAAGCCGAAGGTTGCTCAATGCACAGGCTGAGCGAAGGCTACGGTCAGGGGTTAGCGTGAGGCTTAGCTTCACTGAGCCGCGAAAACTAGGGTATCAAAAAAGTGGACCGAAAATTCTAGTTTAGTTTGGATAATAATTTTCTTTTCCCACTTTGGATAATTTCGATTCAGTTTAGTTAATAAAACCAAACTAAAAATCGTTCCTCTTCTTAATATTATAATTTACACAAATTTTTTCATTTTCACTAAACTTCTTCTAGAAATTACAAAAAAGAAAACTGAAAAACTGACCCAAAGCGCATCTCCGGTTCGGGTCGTGATTTGTTTCAAATCTAATGTACACAAAAAATGGTTTGGTTTGGATTTCTTGAAAATTCAAAACCCAACTATTTGATACCCCTAACAAAAACCTCCGGCTCCTAGTAGTGCAAGGATAATGGCTTGGCGCCACTCAGGTCCGCCATGGCCCAATGGACTGAATTCTCTGTACTACCACTTTTTTTATCCTTTTTTCGTGAGTCTTCCTTACCTTAGTGCGTAGACACAATCTTTTTCTTTCTCTTTTTTCCCTTTTTCTTTACCTTAGGGGCTTTTGTTTTATAAGTAAAAAAGGCAAAAAGAGAAAGAATGAAGAACATGGTGTGATTAACGAGAGAATAATTTTTTTTGTTTAGGAATAATTTGAGATTTATTCCCATAAAGATGATTTAACTAGAATAAAGAATATAGTGTAACAAACGCAGGAATAACATCTTTCATTTGGGAATAACTTGAGATTTATTCCAATAGGGATAATAATATCTTTTGCATATTAGTCACTGGGATAAGTTGTACCTTCGTCATTTTGATGTTGCATGTTTCAAAAAGCTATATTTTCTTGTTTTTGAGTTTCGTCACGCGAGTGGCATGCTGTGCCAATACACGTTCAACTGCTTCTTAATCGAAGAGTCGACAGCAATTTCAAAAAACCACCTAGAAATAAGGCAGAAAAAAAGGGGATGCGAATTGCGAAGGCTGTATGAATTATTTTATCATACAATCAACTAAATCCAAAGCTCAAAACTACACTCAACAATCAGCAAGACATTTCAGTGTTACTATTTTTTTTTTCCGCTTGCTATATCCGATTTCTTCGTTAATTCTACTCTCAAAATGTTGTTCCATCATAGATTACTTCACTAGCGATGGCTGGCATTTAATAATTTGCAACAATAACTTTCAAGTGAAAAAAGGATGAATCGATTCTCTGAAAGTATTAGCAAGCCATAGGGGTGAGCATCGGTCTAGGGTTAATTGGACCCAATCTTGTCAGTCTTGGTCCAGTTCCCAATGGGACTAGGTCGGTCCTTGGTATTGGAATTCCTGAATCAACATTGTGCGGGTTGGTCTTCAATCTTGAGAGTTGAGGGTCGGTCCAATCTGGATCAATCCTGGCTATTTATGTTATAATATTAATATATATATATATATATATATATATTATCTAATATATTATCTATAATTAGAGATAACCCTAAGTCAAATGGCGTAAACAACATTAAATGGCTTCTCACGGGGTCCAAAACGACGTAAATAGCATTAAATGGCTCCTCACAACGTCTTTCTCCAGTACTCGTTCTATCCTATCTTTCTTGTTCTTTTAGTCTTCAATTTGCCAAAATCGAAAGAAATAACTTCCATGCTCACCGTTCAATTTTCCATTTTATCACATATCTCTATGAGTGGTTTTAATCGTTTTTATGGTTTTTTACTTTTAGTAGATGTAAAATTTCTATAGTTGTCCACATTCTCTTATTCTGAGGCCTCCTTCTCGGCGCCAAGTGTGTCGGACCATTCCCCAATGGTTGTTAGGATCCTTCCTACTCCAAACAATCGTAAGCCTTTTAAGTTTTTCAACTTTTGGATGGCCCATCCGATCTTCTTTAAGCTGGTAACACAGGCATGGGATTCTTCCTTCGTTGGCTCGCCCATTTATATACTCTGCTGCAAATTGCGTGCTCTTAAGTACAGACTTAAAGTCCTAAACAGGACAGCCTACTTGGATATCTCAACTCGTACAGAGGAAGCTAGAAGTCTGTTGTTGATTGCCCAAAATGCAATTCAATTAGACCCGCTCAACTAGTCTTTAGCTAATACAGAGAAGGAACGCTTGCAGGCTTTCTCGGATCTTCGCATCCAAGAAGCGTCCTTCTTCAGACAAAAGTCTAGAGTGCGCTGGCTTAAAGAAGGCGACCGAAACACGAAGTATTTCCATCACTCGGTTAAGCGGAGCCACCTCCAGAATAGAATATTATCAATTGTTGATGGAGATCTCCAGGTGACCGACCCTTCCGAAGTTCAGCAGCTCTTTATCTCCCATTTTTGTAACCTTCTAGCGGCTTCCCCCCTGCTGTGAAGCCTTCGACTGAGGATATCCGTGCTCATTTGAATCATACTATCAATGATGTTCAATTTCTTAGCCTCTCTCAGCCCGGATGAGGAGATTCGGGAAACCATGTTCTCCCTTGCAAATGGTAAAGCCCCTGGCCTAGATGGATTCAACACAGATTTCTTTAAGCCATCGTGGGACATAGTTGGTCCTTCGGTGATTTTGGCGGTTCGGGATTTCTTCAATTTGGGCCACCTCCTTCGGGAGATTAATGCCACTATCATCACCTTGGTTCCTAAGATCCCGAATGCCTTGACGGTCAATGACTTTCGCCCCATAGCCTGTTGCAACACTATACATAAATGCATCACCAAGATTCTTGCTAACAGGTTAGCTTCGATTCTTCCTTCCATTATCAGCCCTCCCCAAAACGCTTTTGTTAAAGGCAGAAGGATTAGCGATAATATCCTACTAGCTCAGGAATTATTCTGTGATTTCCATCATGAACCGTATTGGCCTAAATGCATCGTTAAGGTTGATTTTTGTAAAGCCTATGACTCGGTGGATTGGAATTTCATTGAACTAACCCTTAAAGCTTTCTTCTTCCCTAGTGTGTTTATTGACCGTATCATGGCTTGTATCCGATCGCCCATGTTCTCCATCTCCCTAAATGGCGAGTTTCATGGTTTTTTCTCGAGTGGAAGGGGAATTCGTCAGGGTGACCCGATGTCTCCTTACATCTTCACTCCGGTTATGGAAGTATTCACGGGTATCCTTAATCGCCCATCCAGTAAGCCAGGCTTTGATTACTTTTGGAGATGCAAAGCTATTAAGCTCTCCCATCTCTTCTTTGCGGATGATGTCCTATTATTCTCGAAGGCCAACTTGACCTCGGTGCGACTCTTAATGGATGGGATCCATCTCTTTGCCGACTAGTCAGGCCTATTACCCAATCTTCGCAAGAGTGATATATTTATCTCGGGAGGACCTGCTTCTCTTACGGATGCCCTGGTAAGTGCCTCAGGCTTCCAGTTAGGATCTCTTCCTTTTAAGTACCTTGGTGTGCCTATTATATCTACTAGACTTAGGAAAGTAAATTGTGCTGCGTTGGTGAACGCTATCACCTCAAGAGTCCAATCTTGGACCAACCAATTCTTGTCCATGGCAGGCAAGTTGCAATTGATAAAATCGGTTCTCCACTCTATCCAAGTGTATTGGTCGAGTGTCTTTATATTGCCTTCTTCGGTTATTAAGCGAATTGAACAAATCTTTCGACAATTCCTTTGGAAAGGACCTACCCTGGGTTCGGGTGGGGCTAAGGTGGCTTGGGATGATGTTTGCCTACCTAAGGAGGAAGGTGGGTTGGGGATTCAATCCATTCGAGTAAGTAACTTGGCGGCCATGATCAAGCACTTATGGATTCTCTTTACTGATAAAGAGTCCCTATGGTGTAAATGGATCCATTCAAACTTCTTAAAGCGTAAGAATTTTTGGATTGTGCCTAAGCCAACGTTTTGTTCGTGGGCTTGGAAGAAATTACTTGGTCTCCGTGACTTGATCCAGCTTCAGTTTAGGTGGAATATTGGCGATGGCTCTTCAGCCTCCTTTTGGTTTGACTCTTGGCATCCTCGTGGCCCTCTCTATAAGATCTTCTCTAATCGTGATATCTATTGCTCCGGTATTCCACGACTTGCCTCAATCATAACTGGTTTGGCAGCCCTGACCACCCCGTCCACGTTTGCGAATGTTATTGCGACCTGGGAGGAGCCCCTCCTGAACCTTAATGAGGAAATTGACCGATTGGTTTGGCTGGGCCACCCCTCTAGTATCTATTCTTCAGCTTCTGCTTGGAATCTCCTGAGGTCGAGGAAGCCCTTGAGTCACTAGTTCAGGTTTATTTGGAGCCCCTCTCTCCCTCCTCGATATCAAACTCACCTGTGGCTGATTACTCGCAATCGTCTACCAACTCAGGTGAGGTTACTCTCCCATGAAAGAATCCCGGATGTGTCTTGTGCATTTTGTTCGATTAGACCGATTCAATCGATCACCTTTTTTTTTTGGCTACTCTATTACTCGCGGCCTTGCGGCCTTTTGGGCAGCGAAGTTTAATCTTCCTTGGAGAAACCGGGCTTGGAAAGAGAACCTTTTGTGGGCTATTGAGCACTTATCTGATCCAGGGTTCCACCAATCGATGGCTCGATTTGCCTTTGGTGCCTTATGTTATCTTGTCTGGAAGGAGAGAAACAATACCATCTTCTGCAACCAATAGCTTTTCCTCCCAGCTTTGAAAGCCCATCTAATCAAAGCTGTTAAAGACAAGGCCCTTACATTCTCAAAGGTCCCGAATACCCCCCGCAACAAACGTCTTCAACTTAGCTGGGGTATCCACCCTTCTATCTTAAAGTAAGTGTTTTGGCCTAGTACCGAAGTGATCATATGGCCATTCGTTTTTGTGCCCAGTTCATGGTTTTCCTTGCATTGAAGATGCTCGTGGGTCGCCCCCTCTTCCCCCTTGCTTGGGAGGTTCTCTACCTCATTTTTCCCTCGGTCTTTCAGTCGCAAATGTTGCTAGTTCCAGTTCACTTGGCTGCTGCTTTGATATGGATGTAACTTGGTTTTGTTGGGTTGTATTTCTGCCCTCCCTTTTCGTTTGTTCTTGCCTTGCTTTTTGCCCTAGCTACGCTGTTCGTTAGCCTTCTTCTAGCTACTTCTTTTCCCGTTTCTTGTATCTTTCTCTGTAGCTTGGGTTGGCACCCTTCCACTCGATTGGTATTTCTCTGACCGTCTGAGTGCAAGTTTTTTGGTGCCGGCTCTTCTCTGTTGTACTCTGTATAGCTTCTTGGCTCACAAGTCTATCTATAATACTTACCTTTTACCAAAAAAAATAAATTTTCCATAGTTGTTTTATCTTAAATTTGTTGAATGTGTACTAGTATTTATAGTTTGATTGCACAATGCCGCATTGTCGAATATACACGTAATTTAAAATGGTAGGTTTGCCTTTTCAAGGAGTACAAAAAAAAAACAAAAAAAAAAAAACAAAACAAAACAAAAAAATTTATCGATTGGTCCTGAGTTGACCTTGGAATCAAACCGAACTTATTGGGTCAGTTCGGTCCTCGGTCCTAAGCTCAATAGGGTCGGTCCTCGATCTAAAAATTAAGAACCAACATTGTGTGGGTTGGTCTTAGGGTTAAGGGGTGAACCGGCCCAACCCGAACCATGCTCACCCCTAGCAAGCCAATCTTGCTCCTTCCAACTTGAAAATTTTTCTGCAGGAGAATTTTCAGCAGGTGTAGCTTAGAAACATCTAGGTGAGATTGTTGTAGTACTCACAAGGAAGTAAATAATAAAAAAAATGAAGGAGGGGGCTCATTCATCTAGTAGGCATCACCTAGAAAAACATGAAGGAGGCTCATTCATCTTAAATTTGTTGAATGTGTACTAGTATTTATAGTTTGATTGCACAATGCCGCATTGTCGAATATACACGTAATTTAAAATGGTAGGTTTGCCTTTTCAAGGAGTACAAAAAAAAAAAAAAAAAACAAAACAAAAAAAACAAAACAAAACAAAAAAAATTATCGATTGGTCCTGAGTTGACCTTGGAATCAAACCGAACTTATTGGGTCAGTTCGGTCCTCAGTCCTAAGCTCAATAGGGTCGGTCCTCGATCTCAAAAATTAAGAACCAACATTGTGTGGGTTGGTCTTAGGGTTAAGGGGTGAACCGGCCCAACCCGAACCATGCTCACCCCTAGCAAGCCAATCTTGCTCCTTCCAACTTGAAAATGTTTCTGCAGGAGAATTTTCAGCAGGTGTAGCTTAGAAACATCTAGGTGAGATTGTTGTAGTACTCACAAGGAAGTAAATAATAAAAAAAATGAAGGAGGGGGCTCATTCATCTAGTAGGCATCACCTAGAAAAACATGAAGGAGGCTCATTCATCTTGTGAAAAAGCAGCTCTTTTGCCGTTGTAAAATAAGCAATACTAACAACAATCAGAAACAAAGACGTCATTCTAACAAGTTTTGTCTAAGCAATACAACCACAAAACGGAGAATCGCGCCAATAAAAGTTCTCATCATGCAATTACAGGTTCAAAAGAGGTATCGTTTTGGATCCTATTTCCCTCCAATCATGGCACGGCAATTGACTTTTTCCTTCATATGCCATCAGAGAGCCAGCTAGAGGGCAAGTAACTTTTGCCAGTTTGGCCTGGATTTGTGAGCAACTCAAACTTTCCCGCAGTAAATGGCTTGTCCTTCGGAAAGATTGGTATCCCGAGATTAGAATACGCACAATACTCTATACTTCATACACGGTTGCATCCTTCAAGAATGCTGAGACCGACATTCCAACTCCTTGCCCTCCACAGAAGCGCAACTTTCGGAAATTTCAGCAAATGAGCAAAAGCATATCATGGAATTTGCAGGCTGCATTGAAGTGCTTTAACTGATGGTCAATCTTTGTGCTTCTTGACTATATCCCAAGATAAATATGGCCTATTACTTAGAAATTTTCAGTGTTAAACCTACCAATGGGTCTCAACCATCTTACTGGAAGCACTCTGAATAAATAATGCTATAAAGCTGAATTTAAAAGCATGCCTATTTGCCAAAAAAAGCCGATGAAATAAAGTTCTGGAACTTAAAATTCAACTGAGCTTGCTTGACGTGATGTTCTGAAGATTGTGTCTTCATAATCATATAGATATAATAATCTTACCATGTGTGACAAGCAGCGAGTTTGCTGAAGGATATTTATTGAATAGGGCAACCATAATTTGCTTGCGCCCAATACAGTCTCTTCCAATTGTGGTATCTGCAGCCAATTTGCATCAACGCGAAGTGAAGTCGTAATTATATTGCCAGCAGATGTATTAGCATCAAGTTGTATAATTTACAGGCAAAAGCATACTGTTTGTCCAAAAAATTTCAACTGTTTATACTCTTTCTACTGCATGATCCATAGTACCCGCTGGTAGCATGGCTTCTAGCTCAGAAATATCAAATCCCCATTCCCCATTCCCCATCTTCATCTTTAGGAGGAAATCTGATGGCTTCCCGGTTCGGCATCTCACACAATCCATACTAAATGAAAACCTGCAGAATGAGTTTAAAGATTAAAAACTTCACCTTGCGGTTGTAATTTCGTGAATGGAACACTCCGGTAAACAAACTCAAAACGTGACCAAATGTCAGTTGCATCATTTATTGAAAAGGCAGACCACAAAACATCTGTGGGTTTGATCTCTGTTTTAGTATTCTTCAATCAACTGATTTATACGTAGAAGCCAGTGTCCGTTCAACCGCTCTTCATAATGACTATTTACATTTTAATGGTGTAGATCCGTATCACAAGAATCCTCATTCGTTTGTGTGCTTATGCTATATATAATCCAGGAACAATCTATTGTTGGAAGGAAATACTAATTAGTTTCGTTCCAAGGATTCTATCTTATGGTCTTCCTTCAGGCCCAGTTTCCGTCTCTTCAGTATGGCTTCTCGCAGACTAGAAAGAGATGAGTTGCTCATGGCCTTCCCTTCCAAGAAAACAGAAAAGCACCACCTCACGGACTTATCTTTTCATGACAAAGAGACTTGAAGACTGGACAATGAAACCGAGAACGACGTGCTCCCATAAAAGAAAATGCGCTCGGTCCAGCTTTTGCGATTTTTTTTTTTTTTCTTTTCATGATTTGACTCGGGATCAGGCTTTCTGCCATGGATCGACCGATTATCGATCTAAAGAATAGCGGACATTGAAAAAAAATTCAAAATCCGTTTTAGGGTCCGTTCATTTCGCGGAAAATAATTTCTCGAAAAACGTTTTTCAGATTTTCCGACGTTCGTTTCACGGAAAATGAATTCATTGAGGAAAATGTTTTTCATCAAAGGAAAAAAGTCTTCTAAAGTAGGGGAAAATGTTTTCAACTTTTGAAAAGTGGAAAACATTTTCCTCACTTGATCTCTCTTATCTCACACCTCTACAAATCCTGACTTCCTCCTCCCCCTTTTTTTTTTTTTTCTTTTTTTCATTCGAATTATTTTTTAATTTTCTTTTTCTTTTTTTCAATTCGAATTATTTTTAATTTCTTTTTCTTTCCTTTTTTTTTCCCATCTTCTTCTTTCTTGGCTAGTCGTCAGACCAAGTGAACCTCAAACTCGCGCTCGTCGATCTGGCGAGCCGCTTGACGCTCGCGCTCGCCAATCTGGGAGCGGAAAATATTTTCCTTACCAAACACCGAAAAATATTTTCCGAAACATTTTCAAGTTTTAGCCAAACACCAGAAAATATTATCATTTTCCAGGAAAATGATTTCTGGGAAATATTTTCCGGAAATGGCTCATTTTCCGCGAAACGAACGAACCCTTAGAATCGTGCGCCATAGAGAGACATGAGGAGTGATATCGTGCGCCACAGAGAAACATGAGGTGTGATGAAGGGAAACAATGCGAGGAACCTTGCGCATGAGGCTAGATTCACGAAGCAGCGAAAGCCTTCTGCTCCCAGCAATGGAAGGACAACGGGCCGGTGCCACTCGGGTCCATCATGGGCCAATGGGCCGAATCCTCAGGACTCTTGGACATTTTCGTGTTGTTTTTTTTTTTTTTTTTTTTCTTTTTATATTTTTGGTTCGAAAGACCAGGTAACAATCATAGGAAAAAGAAAAAAGAAGAAGGAAAAACTGTAGCCGGTGGATGCGAGGGGTTTTTGAGTCTATTTAATTTCTTGGGTTTCATAAGTGAAAAGGCCAAAAATGGAACTAAAATGAAGAGATAGAGTGTAAAAACACGAGAATTTTTTTCTTTTCATTCAGGAATAGTTCAAGAATTATTCCCATAGAGAAGGTAAGAAAAGAATGAAAAATATAGTGTAATAATGACAAGAATAATTTCTTTTCAGTTAGGAATAATTCAAGGTTTATTCCCACGGAGATGATTAAACTAGAGTAAAGAGTATACAATAATAAAGTTGAGAAGAATAATTTCTTTCGCATAGGAACAAATCGAGATTCATCCCCAAGAGATGATAATATTTTTGGAGATATACTGTTGCATTGATTTTGCATGTGCAAAACAGCAGGTTTATTTACTTGCTGTTAAGTTTTGTCCACGTGACGCTTCTATAACCTTAGACTCCTTACACTATTTGACTGAACTCGTTGACTCTGCATCCACCGGTAACCTTCCTTAGGGGCATTGTCCCTATACATGTTACAATTGCTTCATAACCGGCGAGTCGACACCAATTTCAGAACATCACCTGAAAATAAAGGCCAGAAAAAGTTGCAAATTACTCAATAATTAGCAAGCATTCCGTTGTTATCATTTGGTTTTTATTTTCGCTTTCAACCACTGAGGTTTGCTCCAGTGGCCATCCTTCCAACTTGGAAGGGGGAGGTAGGGGATTCGAATCCCCACATTCTTAGGGGTTGAGGTGGGGACGTTGTAGTTTGAAGAGTGGGTTTCGACTTCCACGCCCTGCAAGGAGGCATGACAAAAATCTGAGAGTGAGCGTTAGAATAGAAATAGAGTAGGACCGACAAAAAAAAAAAAATGCCGTTTCAACCTATGGTTACTTCCGATCAGGACGGCCCACATTTAATAATCTGCGAATGAGCAGTTTCTAGTGGAAAAAAGGATAAGTCGATTCTCCGAAAGGGCTGGCAAGCGAATCCTGTTCCTTTCGACTCGAAACGTTTCTGTAGGAAGATTTTCAGCTCGGTATCTGGCTTCCTGCCATTGGTCGGCCACTTCTCTATCGAAAAGAATAGCGGACGCTGATGAAAAATTGGAAGTCCGTTGAGTTCAGAATTGCGCGCGGAGAGACGGGAAGTGTGATGAAGGGAAACATTGAAAACCATCCCGTGCATAGAAGTCCCACACTTGATCGTAGCTCAGAATAAATCCACTTTATAATGCGAACTCGCAACCCGGCAACGGCATCAATGCGGTGGGACAGATTGATGTTATCTGTGTTAAGTATACAGGAATGAAGTCTCACTCAGCCACTATCAATCTAGCAAATAACACTGATGCTGGAAGAGAAAGTATTCTGAAGAAAAAGAGTTTTACAGAACAGCAAAGTGAAACAAAGAACAAGTGGAAAAGCAAAAACAGGAAAGTGACGATGAGCTGATGATCAAACGGTGAAGAGCTCGTGTTGAAGGCAAACATGGATTGTCATCAATGATTAAGAAAGCCTGGAATAAAGAAGATGAGGATCGCCAAGTCATGTAGACCTCAATTAACACATGCGCTACTATTCGGTTAGAATGGTGAAACAAATTAAGAAACAGTTGGTTGTATTATGTTAGAGTTCTCTAGTCTGATATAAATAGTCTTCTTCTTCCTTGAGAAATGTAACGAGTGAAAACAGAGAGAGTATATCAAGCTATCGTCTATGAATACTCTAAAAAAACAGAATAGAGAGAGGTGCTTAACAGAGAGATAGAAAACAGAGGATTTGTATTCATAAAGCTTTGATTCAATGTACAAGAGCTTGATATTACAATCACATTGAAATAAGAGAGATTCTGAGTATTCCATCTTCATACTCTTGGTATCTTGATTCAGTTCTTCATCTTCACTTTCTCATGGTATCAGAGCAGAAGATCATACTTGCTGAAGAAATTCATTCAACAGATACTCTTTAAATCAAGAAGTGAAGAAACTGAAGGTGCAGAAGGTTCCAGTATCACGGTAATCGTATCTGTATTCATAGTATTTTTTGTCATTTTCTTCCTCAAGCTGTGAGATTACAACAATGGCAATAAGAACACCGAAATATCCCTTTCCAATACATGTGAATATCTCAAACTTTGTCACAATCAAACTTGCCGAAGACAATTTTCTCTTATGGCAAGCTCAGATTCACAGGTTCTTGAAAAGTCAAGAACTTTTTGGCTTTATTAATGGTGATTTTTCATCACCTCCTCGAATGCTGCAAAATGAAGTCGAAGGAGATGAATCTGAAGTTGTAAATCCAGATTATATTGACTGGACAAAAACTGATCAGCTGGTTTCATCATGGATAAGTGGAGCTGTTACTGAAAATATTTTGAGCCTGATAATTGGACTAGAAACATCTCATGAGGTATGGCAAACACTTCTAAATCGGTTTACACAGAAGTCAATTGCTAGGGAGTTCAAATTAAGAGGGAAATTACAAGTTTGTCAGAAGCATGATCGATCCCTTCCTGTCTATCTCAGAGAATATAAGTCCATATGTGATCAGTTGAATGCTATAGGAAAACCAGTGGATGAAATAACCAAAATGTTTGGTGTGTTGGAAGGCTTGGGTCCTGAATATGAAAATTTTCGAACTACTATATACTGTCTAAAGCCTCAACCTGAATATGATGAAGTGATTGCACAATTAGAAAGGTTCGAGTCAAGACTGCAGAATTACTCCAGAAATCAGTTTAATCCCAATTTAGCTTACTTTGGGCAAAAACAATCTCAGGTACAGTTTAAAGAACATACTGATAGAGATTATATTCCTCAAACCTCTGGCTTTGTAGCTCAAAGAGGAAGCTACAGAGGAGGTTCTCACTATGGTCGAGGTAGAACTGCTAATAGTAGAGGTCGAGGCTTTGGATATTCTAAAAGGAATCATAATTACATAACAAATACCTTGATGCAAGACCAAGGAGATCAGCAATATAGACAGAGAAATGCTTTCTCTGGAACTAATCAAGGGTTTCGACCCTATGCTAGTTATTCTCAGAGGTACCAAACCACCAAAACTTATCCTTCTTTGACATCAACCTCAAATAAAAATCAACAGAATGAGAAAGAAACGAGGCAATGTTCGATTTGGAATGTCAAATATGTAAACGTCCGAGGACATGATGCTCTTCGTTCTTTGGTATCGTTTTGACAACTCCTATCAAGCGAAGACATTCCAACAGCATTAACAGCAATGCACATTGAGGATCCAAATGGAAGTGAATGGTACCCAGATACTGGTGCCACAGCTCACATCAGTGCTAATCCTGGTATGCTTCATACTCATTCTAAGTATAAAGGAACTGATACTGTTATGATTGGAAATGGATCATGCTTACCTGTTACTCACATAGGTAATACCTGGTTGAATACAAAAGATAATGCATTACCTCTTAATGATGTGCTGATTGTACCAGAAATAAAGAAGAACCTGCTTTCAGTTTCTAAACTCACAGATGACTATCCTTGCTCCTTTGTTTTTGACAAAACTGGTGTTTATGTAAAGGACAATTACACCAATGTAACAGTGAAGCTCGGAAAGAAAATTAGAGGACTCTATCAAGTTGATACACAAACCACAGAAGCCTTCTTCACTCAGAGACAAAGAGCAGTTGATGAAGATACATGGCACTAGAGATTGGCTCACACAAATTCTCAGATAGTAAACCATCTGCAGCATCAGAAGCTAATTCACTATACTACAACAGCCAAGCATATATGTAGCAGCTGTCAAATAGCCAAAAGTACAGCATTACCTTTTCCCTTGTCAGACTCTACTTCAAATGTTTCTTTAGAAAAGATACACTGTGACATTTGGGGGCCATCACCAGTAAGCTCCTTTCAAAAATTCAAATACTATGTGATTTTTGTTGACAATTTTTCAAGATATAGCTGGTTATATCCAATGAAGTTGAAATCTGAGTTCTATGATATCTTTATCAAATTCCAGACACTAGTTGAAAGACAATTTGATCATCAAATCAAAATTTTCCAGAGTGATGGAGGAGGAGAGTTTATAAGTAGTAGATTTCAAAATCATTTAAAGACATGTGGCATCAAACAGCTTATGTCTTGTCCATACACACCATCTTAGAATGGAGTTTCAGAAAGGAAACATCGCCATATAGTTGAGCTTGGATTAGCTATGCTATACCACTCTAAAGTCCCACTGAGATTTTGGGTAGATGCTTTTATGACAGCCAACTATATTGTGAACATACTTCCTACACCAAAACTAAAGATGGATACACCTTATAACAAACTTCATCATAAGCAGCCAAGTTATGATCATCTACGGGTATTTGGCTGTGCTTGTTATCCATGCTTGAGATCATATACACAACATAAGTTTGATCCCAGATCCATTACTTGTGTATTTCTGGGATATAGTGCACTACATAAAGGGTATCGCTGCCTTGTCCCTACTGATAACCGTATCTATATCAGTAGACATGTTGTCTTTGATGAAACATTTTTCCCATTCACAAAGAAGCTGCTCAATGAGTATGGCCAGCATACAACTCTATACAAACAGTGGCTTGAAGAAGTTCAACTGTTCGAGTCTCCAAGTTCTGCTATGGCAGATCTTACAGTCAATGACCAAACAGCTAAATTTCAGTACCATCCTGCTATGGAAGATCATTACACTTCTAATTCATATAGTAGAAATATGCCACAACCTGCTTCTCTCATACCACTGCAGAATGTCTCCCCTACAGCAGCACCACCAGCCCTCATCTCCATAGATGTTCTGTCTACTGATATCATTACAGATCAAGTGCCACACAGTCCTTGCTCTGCTTCTTCTCCAGGTAATACTACTGTTCATCCTATGAAGACTCGACTGAAATCTGGAATTACCAAACCAAATCCCAAGTATGCCTGTTTAGCTGAATATCAAGTTCCTATGGAACCAAGATCTGTTAAATCAGCATTAGCTGATAAAGGATGGTCTAGAGCAATGCAAGAAGAAATGACTGCCCTACATGAAAATCAAACCTGGCAATTGGTTCCCAGAACTGACCAAATGAATGTAATAGGTTGTAAGTGGGTCTTTAAGACCAAACTCGCACCTGATGGCAGTCTTGACAGGCTAAAGGCTCGACTAGTTGCCAAAGGTTTTCATCAAGAAGCAGGACTAGACTTTACTGAAACATTCAGTCCTGTTGTGAAACATGCAACAATTCGTATCATACTCTCTGTGGCACTCACTAGACAGTGGCCAATACATCAACTTGATGTCAAGAATGCATTCCTTCATGGAGACTTGCATGAGACTGTCTATATGGTGCAGCCACTTGGATTCATCCATCCTCAAGACTCTAAATATGTTTGTCTTCTCAAAAAGTCCTTATATGGTCTTCGCCAAGCTCCAAGAGCTTGGTTTGATAAATTTAGCAACTTTCTTCTCGAAAATGGATTCTTCTGTAGCACCGCTGATCCATCCCTGTTTGTTCTTCATACTAGTTCACATACAGTCTTGCTACTTCTTTATGTAGATGACATCATCTTGACTGGCAGCTCACCACAACTCTTAGCTAATTTGATTCAGAACCTTAGTCTTCACTTCCATATGAAAGATCTTGGATCTCTTCACTATTTTTTAGGAATTGAAGCCAAACGTACTCCTCAAACTCTGTTCCTATGTCAAACCAAGTATGCTGTTGATTTGCTTACTCGTGCTCATATGGCAGAGTGCAAACCTATTTCCACTCCTTTGCCACTTCGCTCAGTTTCTATGACAAATACTGATAATCAGCTCAGTGATCCCCTTGAGTACAGAAGCTTAGTTGGTGGTCTTCAGTATTTGACCATCACTCGACCAGATCTTGCCTATGCCACAAATCTCCTCTGTCAAAAGATGCACCATCCAACAGTGGCAAATTTTCATCAATTAAAGCGAGTTCTTCTCTATCTTAAAGGTACCTTATATCTTGGAATTTATCTCCATTCTCACAGCTCCATACATCTTTATGGATACTCAGATGCTGACTGGGCAGGCTGTCCTGCTACTCGACGATCTACTACTGGCTTTTGCACTTATCTTGGATCTAATCTTCTTTCTTGGTCTGCTAAGAAACAGCCCACTGTCTCACGCTCTTCTACAGAAGCTGAGTATCGTGCACTTGCTTCTGCCACTGCTGAACTCACTTGGATTAGTTTTGTCCTTCGTGATATTGGCATCTCTCTTCCATCATCTACTCTCTTATTCTGTGATAACAAATCAGCCATCTCTCTTACAGCCAATCCTATACTTCATGCTCGAACTAAGCATATCGAAGTTGATTTTCACTTCGTTCGCGAGAAGGTCTCGTCTCGTTCTATTCAAGTTCTCTATATTCCCAGTCATCTTCAGCTTGCTGATATCTTCACTAAGTCCCTCTCACGGTTCGCCCACTTTACTCTTCGAACCAAATTGGGACTAGGGTCTTTACCCATTCCCAATTTGAGGGGGGATGTTAAGTATACAGGAATGAAGTCTCACTCAGCCACTATCAATCCAGCAAATAACACTGATGCTGGAAGAGAAAGTATTCTGAAGAAAAAGAGTTTTACAGAACAGCAAAGTGAAACAAAGAACACGTGGAAAAGCAAAAACAGGAAAGTGACGATGAGCTGATGATCAAACGGTGAAGAGCTCGTGTTGAAGGCAAACATGGATTGTCATCAATGATTAAGAAAGCCTGGAATAAAGAAGATGAGGATCGCCAAGTCATGTAGACCTCAATTAACACATGTGCTACTATTCGGTTAGAATGGTGAAACAAATTAAGAAACAGTTAGTTGTATTCTGTTAGAGTTCTCTAGTCTGATATAAATAGTCTTCTTCTTCCTTGAGAAAGGTAACGAGAGAAAACAGAGAAGAGTATATCAAGCTATCGTCTATGAATACTCTAAAATAGAATAGAGAGAGGTGCTGAACAGAGAGATAGAAAACAAAGGATTTGTATTCATAAAGCTTTGATTCAATGTACAAGAGCTTGATATTACAATCACATTGAAATAAGAGAGATTCTGAGTATTCCATCTTCATACTCTCTGTATCTTGATTCAGTTCTTCATCTTCACTTTCTCAATCTGGGACCGTGTACCCTCGCCCGCATTTTGCGGGGCGAGCCTGTCGGAGCCCCAAAGCAATGCGTGCCAAGGGTGTCGAGCCTCTCATGCCTTTGAGGCTGTAACATCTCGGTTCCAACTCGACCCATAATTAAATAAGTTCGATAATCCTACTCGGCGTTTCAGCTACGATATTTAATAAGCTCTTACTATTTGCACCATTACCATGCATAATTTAATGGTTTGCTTCGACAATCCTACTCTTGAACTACTGGACCACCACTTTTTGCACCATATATCTGGCAACTAAATCAAGTTTTTGGTTCCAACTCGACACAATTTTATGGGTTTCCTTCAATATACTACTCTTAATTGCTGGACCATCACTTTTTACACTATATATCTTCTAATTAGATCAAGCCTTCGGTTCCAACTTGACACATAATTTAATAAGTTATTTCTATTGAAAAGGGAAATAAATCAATTGTCTGAAAGTACTAGCAATGGAATCCTGTTCCTCTTTTCTGCCCTTTTTTTTTTTTGTTGCTCTTCTTCTTGTTTTTTTTTAATAACAAATTCAAAAGATACTTTTGCTCTCTTCAAAATCGACGGTTTGAAAACCAGACGTGACGATACCATTTTTCTAGGAAAGCCATCAAGATAAATTAATAATTACGTTTTATTCATAGTTTCATGGGTGGGTTTGTAAATCTGAACATTTTGTAATACAGTTGCGGGAAAAGCCTTTTCATTTTTTAATTTGTTCTATTATGGGCTTGGAAGACCTAGTAACGATTAAAGGAAAAATCGAAAACCTATGGCCTGTGGGACCCGAGGGGTTAGGGTCCATCTAATTTTTCGGTTTTATAGGTTAAAATGTAAAAGGAACTAGAATGAAGAATATATTGTAATTAGCGTGTGAATAATTTCTTTCGTTTAGAAATAATTCAAGATTTATTTCCATAAGGACGATAAATTTAGAATGAAGAATTTATTGTGTCAAATGCAAAAATAATATCCATCATTTAGGAACAATTCAAGATTTTTTCCCATAGAGATAATTTTTTTTTTTGGCCTATATATTCAATGAGATAAGTTATACCTTCAACGATTTGATTTTGCATGTTTCAAAAAGCATCTTTTTTGCTTAAATTTCGTCCACTCGAATGACATGTTTTGCCAATCCACGTTGCAACTGCTTCTTAATTCAAAGAGTGTACGACAAATTCAGAAAATCACCTGAAAATAAGGCAGAGGAAAGGGATGCAAACTACGAAGGCTATGGACTTTAGTGTATGAAGTATCCTATACAATCAACTACATGCAAGATTAAGAATTTTAAACTATTCTCGATAATTAGCAAGACATTTCGCTTGCTACATCCGTTTTCTTCAATAATTTTACTCTTGAAATGCTGTTTCAGCATAGATTACTTTTGCTTGCGATGGCCAGCATTTAATAATTTGCGGACAAGCTGTTTTCAAGTGAAAAAAAATGGATTAATGAATTCTCTGAAAGTACAAGCAAGCAAATCCCATTCCTCTCAACTTGGAATGTTTTTGGAATAGATTAACCTATTTACATATCCTAGTGACTCAGGATGAACACCCATGACAATGTGACATGCTGAACAAACAATATTATTAAGACAATAAATGTATTGTTACTCTCTAACACTGAGACCAAGAGATGAAAATTGGGGGAACGAATGAGATTATTCACGCCAATGTTTCATAATCTATTTCATCGTCAATGGCCACAATATGTTTCGCTCCCAATAGGTTTCGAGAAGGTGGGAATTTCTCAATTACTTGCCGCTCTAAGCCTAACGTGAACATAGTCGATGCTAGTCGAGCAACTCGATTTGCCTCATGATATTCATTTCGAGGGACATATCCTATGAAAACGTCATGAAATTTTCAAGGCCTTATTCTTGCTTGATTGTTAGTATTTTTGAACCGTGGCTTTCTAAGACTACCTCTGCCCCCGCGCTATTCATTATTTTTTGAACCATCAATTCTTAAGAGCCGCGGACGATCGATGCCTCACTTCTTCCTCACAAACATCGAGGCATGGCTGACGCTTTGTTGACGCCAAATTAGTTTTGAAGATTCCAAAATCACCCTTAATTATGATATACTATATTTGTTATTTATTTCAAATATTATAGGTAGTGGTGATCGGTTTATGGGTGGATCAGTCCTTGGCTTGAACTGGGAACCTATGGCTCTCGATTCCAAAATTTTGGAATTGTTCTAGAACCGATCAGTCCGATCCAGTTCTCAAGAACAATGACTAAGCACAACTATCTACCTTTTGTTCTCTAATGGTTTAAAAGCAAAATAGGTAGTATGTCTTTTTCCTTGCAAATCGATGTAGTATGTCTTTTTCCTTGCAAATCGATGTTAAACATCTTTTGAGGACAACTAAAAGTGAAAAAAAAACAAAAACAAAAAAACAAAATCAAGCCCAACTTGAGATTCCATCTCTATCTATAAGGAAGAAAACATGTTGCCTTTTTTACTTTTTAAGATAAATAGAGCCTAAATGTGAGATCCCACGTCGACTAATGGGAATCAGACCGAATAATACTGATTGGAACCACGTAGAACTGACTAGTTCAATCCGATTCTTGGGTGGGAATTGGACTGTTGCTCACCCCTAATTACAAGTAGATGTCTGCAATTCTGAAGGTAATAGAAGCACTGCAACCAGAGTTCGGGCAGTCGGATATTTGTCCTGGAAAGATCAGTCCATTCTAGCCATTGTTCGTATGACCAAAGAAGCTTGAGCAGGCACCCGGAAGGAATAATGGTAGAAAAATATAGCCGTTTATTGAGCTTAATTATCACCAATAAGACACTCTTACTTCAGTGAAGGTGCCCGAAGCAAACATCCAAAGCAAACCACGACTCTAGCCTCTTGTAATAACTTTGCAATAAATTATTAGAGTGAAAAACATTGTATTAGAGAGATATAATTGAGATAAAGTATCTTTGTAGCATTGAGAGTGTACGTAAAGTTGGTCTCCAAATCTTCCAATAGTTGTAATCCGGCTTTCAACCAGTGCATTGGGCACACAACGCCAAAAAAGATTTAAAGAGTGGAGTAGGCAACAACATTTCAGGAGTGGGTTTCGACTCCCACGTCCTGCAAGGAGGCAGGGCAAAAGTCTGAGAGTGAGTGTTAGAGTAGGATTAGCGTAGGACCAACCAAAAAAAAAAATCTCTTTTCTCTTGAGAAAATAAACAAAAAAAAATCCTAAATTTATTACATTTGTGATCTTTTAATGATTTGCCAATATAATCTTTCCAGTTTATTTTGCCCATATGTTACTGACATGGACTCTAGCAGTGTCACACGGGATGGCTGACCTTACGTGGACAATTTTTTTATTTATACTATTTTAATTTTTAAAAATTGATTTTTAATATATTATATTTTTCTTTCTTTCTTTTCCTTTTTTTTTCTACCAAGTCCGACGAGGGTCGGTCGACCCTCGTCAACCACCGGCATCAACTAGTGAGGGCTGCAACACTTCCTTGTGAATAATGAGGGCTTCGCAGCCATTGCCAAATATGGGCGAGGTTTGGCTAGCCCTTCCTTATGACCAACGAGGGTTGGCCAATGGCTCTCACCAGGCTTGGAAGAAGAAAAAAGGAAAAGAAAGAAAAAAATATAAAAATATAAAAAAATTGTAAGTGTTCAAAATTCCGCACTAGCCGTGCTACAAAAGACGGTTGACATCCACATTAGCAATTTCTAGCCAAATTTGCCTGGATGAACTCAATTGGTAAATAATGAAAATGTTTAAGACTTAATTAACATAATTAAAAGGTTTATGGCTGAATTGACACAGATGCAATATATTTATAACTTTTATTGGTACTTACCCCCTTTTCTTACACACACCACGCATTCTATGAATTACTTATCAACTGTGCTTCTTTATGTGGTTTTTTGGGTAGACATTTTGTATTAGAGCCTTGGAAAAATTCTTGTGTGATTTGCTTGGGAATGATTGAATTGTTCACGCTAAAGGTCGTGGCTACTTGTCAGTACTGCCCTAGGTGAGGGTCAATTGATTGTTAGACCTCCTTTATTTTGGATTGTTGTCACAACTTACATTTTTTGTCTGGAGGGGAAAAGACATAGGTTTAAAGATATTGCGTAAAATGCTTAAGGCACTCGATTAGCCATGGGCTCTCCTAAACTTTGTGCGCAATGTTGGGGTATTTGATATTAAGTCAAATTGACATTATGAGGGCTCTTAAATGGAGTCGTCATTAATCTATTTTTCGGTAGGTCAATTAGAAACCCAAGTAAAATAACATGAAAATTATTGTACTTCTACGAATGATAAATTGTGTGCACAAGTATTTAGTTACAATAGATTTCTCTAATACTCTTTCGTTACCCTTTTTCTTATAAAAAAATATTGGGTAGACAGATCGAATTCATTTTAACATAGTCACTTATATGTGAGGTGATAATACGAGTGCGTAAACATTAATGAAACACCCAATAATTAAAGTAGTAAGTAAATTGCAAGGAAAGGGAATGGTACGTACCTCAAAGCAACATATGCATCTACAAGATTAATTAGAGAAAATGCATATTTAAACTATATATGATTTCAAATTAACACACGATTTCGACCAACTATTTTTGGTTTTTCTCTTCTTTAATGGAAACTACATTTTATGTAATGCATGCAATGCAATGATTCTAAATGTAATGACGTAGAAAAAAGAGGATATACATATCCCAATTCTAATGACAGAAAAATTTAACAGGCGACTACCTTAACATGGCATGTGATTTTAATTAAATTAACTTAAAATGCAAACATTAAACGACATACATATATTGTGATAGCCTAAGGAAGGGGAGGGGTCCTCTCTAGTCCCACATCGTTTAGGGGGAGAGTCCTAGGCTAGTTTATAAGACTTGGGTCCCTCTAACCTATGTAACGCGTTTTAAAGCCGTGAGGACTCAATGTCCAAAGCGGACAATATTACACAATGGGACCTAGGGCATTCCAAATGGTATCAGAGCCGACTCCCGACCGCGTGTGGGGGCCACAACGAGGACTCTATGCTCTTAAGGGGTGGAGAGTGTGACAGCTCAAGGAAGGGGAGGGGTCCTCTCTAGTCCCACTAGGGGTGAGTATGGTCCGAGTTGGGCCGGTCCACCCCCTAACCCTAGGACCAACCCGCACAGTGCTGGTCCTCAATTTTTGGGACCGAGGACCGACCCTATTGAGCTTGGGACCGAGGACCAGACTGACCTAATGGGTTCAGTCCGGTTCCAGGGTCAACCTGGGACCAACTGATAATTTTTTATTTCATTTTTTGTACTCCTTGAAAGGGCAATCGATGACCGTACCAACCTAATGGGTTCGATGATGAGCAAGATCAGCTAAGAAAGGCAAGTAGTGATGGTCAAGTGAGGTGAGCGTCGAGTCGAACAAAATAAGTATCGAATGTCAAGCAAGGAGCAACAAGCCAAGCGAGCATCGAGTGGCGAGCGGCACGAGTGACCCAAAGCGAGTGAGGCGAGTGTTGATTGGCGATCGGAGAAGTTTTCTTTTTTTTAGCAAATTGAAGACTAAGAGGCCAAATAAGATAGAAGATGACGAATACTATAGGAGGCTGCCATAAGATGCCTTTTTGGATGCAGTGAGGATTCCTACAAAAACATTTTCTTCCTTAATAAATTATGACTATTGACGCCGTAAAAGACATTAAAAACCTAAGTTATTAAAGAATAATGTAAAATTACTTCAACTCCTCACTAAAGAGTTGTTTGATGTTGTTGACATCGTTTATTTTAAGGTTTTCTTTATATAAATTTTTTTTAAATAATATATTAGATATATATAGTCAGGGTTGGACTGACACGAAACTCTCAGGACTGAAGATCGACTTGCACAATGCTGGTCCAGGAATTCTAGGACCAAGGACCGACCTAGTCTCCCTTGGAACCGAACCAGGACCGGCAAGGTTGGGCCGGTCCAGGGTTGACCCTGGACTGATGCTCACCCCTAAGTCCCACATCGCTTAGGGGGGGAGTCTTGGGCTAGTTTATAAGGCTTGGGTCCCTCTAACCTGTGTAACACGTTTTAAAACCGTGAGGATTCAGTGTCCAAAGTAGACAATATTACACGGTGGGACCCGGGGCATTACATATATGACATGAGTTAATGACATGACTTAAACTGATATGGCATATGGCATGAGTGTAATGCAACTAATCTATATGACATGCAAATGATTTTTTTTTTGGATTTTCAATTAGAATTTCTAATTGAAAAGTAATAAAAATAAAAATATATCTAAAGTGAAATGTTATCTAATTTAAGTTAGGAAATAAACTAACCTAAATCATATCTTATATTATAAATCCATTGTAGCATGCAATTCTATCTAGATATTTGATCTAACCTAGATATTATCTAAAAATGCAATTTTAATTCAATTAGGAAAATATCTAAATTACCCTATCACACAATCTTATATAGAAATCGATTATAATCTACATGATATGCAATGCAAGTTTTGGGTTTTTGATATTTTCAAAATATGACAGTAATCTAAATTAAAGATAAAGGCCTACCTAATACGCAAGCACAATCCACAAAGATTTCAAATTAAAGATTATGATAATCTAAAAAATAATCCAATGTAGTTAAATTAAATATTATCACAATCTCTAGGCAAAACAATTATCCAATATTAAGTCAAAGTAATTAAAAAATGGTCCGAAATCTTAACAAATCAAATTAGTAAATAAATTGACTATTATCAATAACGCCCTAATTGGATAATCCGTAAAATCTTAAATATCACAATTAGATAACAAAACCATTCCTAAATTAGCAATTAGATATTCAAATCAACTCTTATTACATCGTTACCTAATATGGATGCACATTATCTGGGATGGAATCGAGTTAAATTGTGGACTCATAGTGGTGCTTGGTAGCGTCTCAGCCAATGGTTGCTAGACGGTGAGGGCACGGTGGTGATGGTTTCGCGAGTGACTGCTGGTGATGCCTTGCTAGGAAACCTACAAAATTGAGATGTGTTGCGACCTACCTCTCGGGGAAGGGAATAGGTTTAGGAGTATTGCCTAAAGGACGGACCTAAGGCCCCATGATTAGGCATGGACTCTCCCAAGCCCATACCTCGCGCAACATTGGGGTATTCTTAAGAATTTCGCAATAAGGAGTCGCCACTAGCTTATTGGGGTCGGCTAGAAACCAAGTGAGGCATAAGAGTGTACCTCACTTCCTACGCAACCAGAGAATCAATGGTCGGGGACTTGATTATACAAATTAATTAATTAGTGCCCTTTCGGTACCTAATCTTGTTTATTTTTTTAAAAAAAAAATTGTCATACAGTTTGGATTAACTTTAGACCAATCCGCTAACATGTGAGGTGATCATGTGGATACACAATCATTAAAATAATAATTAGCAACCAAGGAAAACGTTTAAATAAATTGCATGGGGGAGCAAAATTTTAACATTAAGGAAGAGGTAAATATTAATCTTAAATAGACTAAAGGGAAGCCAAAATCAATATACTAATACTGCACAATCAATGGTATTTATCCCTAAGGACAATTGAAACCCTAAGGTAAAACCCTAAAGGTCTAGTCAAACTTGAGCATAATTCCAAATTGAAAGGCTTTCTATTTTTAGGAGAAAATTACTCCAAAGATTAATTTTAACCTTTTCGAGGAAATTCAAAAAAAAAAAAATAGAACTTTTTTTTTCGGATTTTTCTATTTTTTTGAATGAATTTTTGAATTTTCCCAAAAAAAAAAAAAAAACTAGATTTTTGCAATCTTTTAATTTTTTTTTAAATGTCGAATTTTTTAATTTTTTTTGAGTTTTTGAATTTTCGGAAATTTTTTTGAATTTTTATTATTTTTATGATTTTTTTTTTTTTTTTACTATATTTTTAATATTTAATATTATAATATTCAGAAAAAGGGTTCGGACCGATCCGAGCCCTAATTCGACCCACGTCGGTTAAAAAATATTTTTTTTATAGTTTTATCTAAAGTATATTTTTTCTCTCTTTTTGTCTTATTCTTATTTTGTCTTTTCTTGCTGCTCCATCTTCTGCTATATGACTTCTTCATCGAAGGTTTCAATCCACTATCCTTGCTTTCTTTCTGTCTTTTCATTTCCTTTCATCACCTCTTTTTTATTTCTTTTTATTTTATTTTGCTTTTGCTTTTACTTTTTCTCCTCTCTTGGACTTCTTCTTCCTCATGCATTCTCCATAGGCCCGAAGCCATTCTTGTTTGCTATTTCTCCATTTTTCACTTTTTCTGCATTATTTTCTTCTTCTTCTTCTTCTTCTTCTTTTCTCTACGCCGGCCTTCTTCCTTCTTCCTCGACGACTCCCCTCCCCTCACCAAACACTCACCCGCGGCTCTCTTGCCTGAACCAGCGCCACCGCTACGACGAGCCCCTCACCGGCCTTTAAGGCGCTGGAGCCACTGTCTGGCATCGGTCGTTCGGTCTAACCGACACCGATCGCTGCTGACCACTAGCTGGCTAGTGGTTTCTAGTATTGCTAAAACAAGAATACAAAGCAAAAATGTGCATCGGAGGCCTCGGCACCAGTGTACAATGGCTATGGAAACAAAATATAAAAGTGACGAGGGCCGGAGCACGTGTGAGCCGGACGGCCAAGAGCCCTGGCCCAGCAAGCCCAAAACAAACGCGAGGAAAGCCGAGCTTACTTATTTAGCTTGAGGACGTCGTTGTCGAATGGGTCCTTGTGTGGCTGAGGCATTGGCCGAGGCTCCCACTCTCTCTGTCTCTTAGTCACTTGGATCTGTTGCTCCCTGCTTCCCCGGTCTCTAGCTCCAGGAACTCCTCTTCCTGTGCCACGAAGAACTCCAGGTCGTAGTAGCCCTTCAGCTTCTTCTCGTCACTCCTGAACGGGCGCGTCCTTAGGTAGCTCCCCCTTTTGGTCCAGTCCCCGTGCTCGAAGTGTGCTGGCGAGAATGTCCTTAGGAACGTGGTGCCGCCACCATTGTTGCCGCGTCCGCCTAAGGCGCCAAAGGGAGCAGCGGCACTCGGAACCTCATGAGAGCCAGAGCAAAGCTGGGGCTGTGGATGTGGTTGGCGTAGTGTGGTGGAGTGTGGCTGAGTCGCTAGATAAGGCTTTCTTGTTCTGGGCCCTCTAAACTCTCTCTACTCCCCAATCTCTCCTCCTGCTAGCTCTCCCCTTTTCTTTTTGTTCCCCCTCATTTTCTTATGCTCGATTGGTATGCGCAACAACCCTTGCGATGTCGGCTGCCGCTGCCAGCCTACTCCCAGAACGTCTCACACGCTAAGTAGCACGGACATGTGATATGACATGATACGCCCATACGTCATTTCTCAAAAATAGATAATTTCGACACGTCGGGACATGTTATTATTAAATAAATATTTTTATTTTTTTATTAATTTGATTCAAATTCACAAATAAATAAATAAACAAAAAGAGCTTACAATGAATTTATACTAATAATATTAATAAATTTTTTCATAGAAAATTTGAAAGACATTATATAGTTAATGCGTACCCATATTTGGGAACATGTTTTTTACTTTAACAAAAATTATGGATGAGACTAATGACTAACAAAAAAATAGAATCAACTTTATTTAAATAAATTTATGATCTTCTATAATCATCAAAATTTATTATTATTTAACATTCAATATTCTTATTTTTTCAAATCACTTTTTAACTAATTTATTTATTTTTATAACAAATATAACTTTGCCGCTCAAAAGTTATTCTCTCTAAAAATCTCCCAAAAATTATTTCCTTATCTTTTTCTCTCTAAACTCTCATCCTCAAAAATCATTTCCCTCATCCATTTCTCTCTCCCCCATCCCCCACTCTACCTCGTGCCACCCCAAAATCCCCTCTCGGTTTCTTCCCTGCTCTACCTCTCCCCCTCCCCCTCTCCTCACGACAACATCTTCTCCATGCCCTCATCAATCATCCCCAACCCACGCTACCACCTGCTCCCCGGCCTCCATCAATCACCCCCATCCTTGTCCCCTCGGTTTCTTCCCCCACCCCCCGCCCTTGGTTTATCTCGAAAAAGAATTCAATATTTTTATTTTTCGAAATAACTTTTTAACTCATTTATTTATTTTCATAACAAAAATAATTTTGCCGCTCAAAAGTTATTCCTCTTAAAAACCTCCCAAAAATTATTTCCCTATCTTTTTCTTTCTAAACTCTTATCCCCCAAAAATCATTTCCCTCCCCCTATCCCCCACGCCACCCCCAAAATCCCCCCTTGGTTTCTTCCCTGCTCTCTCTCCCCCTCCCCCTTCCCTCACGACAGCACCTGCTCCCCGCCCCCATCAATCATCCCCAACCCATGCCACTACCTCGCTCCCCGCACCAATCAATCACCCCCATCACTGCTCCCCCGCCCCCTCGATTTCTTCCCCCACCCCTCCCCTTTGTTTTATTTCGAAAAAAATTCAATATTTTTATTTTTCTAAATCACTTTTTAATTCATTTATTTATTTTTATAACAAAAAAACTTTATCCCTCAAAAGTTATTTATCTCAAAAACTTCCAAAAATCATTTCCGTCCTCCTATCCCCCACACCACCCCCAAAATCCCCCTCAATTTCTTCCCTACTCTTTCTCTCCCCCTTCCCCTCCCCCTCCCCCACGACAACACATGCTCCCCCGCCTCATCAATCACCCCCACCCCTGCTCCCCTCGCCCCCTCGGTTTCTTCCCCCACCCCTCCCCCTTAGTTTATCTCGGAAAACATTCAATATTTTTATTTTTCGAAATCACTTTTTAACTAATTTATTTATTTTTATAACAAAAATAATTTTACCGCTCAAAAGTTATTCCCCCTAAAAACCTCTTAAAAATTATTTTCCTATTTTTTTTTTCTTTTTAAACTCTCATTCCCCAAAAATCATTTCCCTCCCCCTATTCCCCACGCCACCCCCAAAATCCCCCTAGTTTCTTTCCCCGCTCTTTCTCTCCCCCTCCCTCTCCTCCCACGACAGCACTCGCTCCCCCACCCATGCTCCCCCATCCCCTCGGTTTTTTCCCGACCCCTCCTCCCTCTCGATTTATCTCGAAAAACATTCAATATTTTTATTTTTCGAAATCACTTTTTAATTCATTTATTTATTTTTATAACAAAAATAACTTTATCCCTCAAAAGTTATTTCTCTCAAAAACTTCCAAAAATCATTTCCGTCCTCCTATCCTCCACACCATCCCAAATCCCCCCCCTCAATTTCTTCCCTGCTCTTTCTCTCCCCCTTCCCCTCCCTCTCCCCCTCCCCCTCCTCCCTCAACAACACCTGCTCCCCCGCCCCATCAATCACCCCCACCCTGCTCCCCTCGCCCCCTCGATTTCTTCCCCCACCCCCTTAGTTTATCTCGGAAAACATTCAATATTTTTATTTTTCGAAATCACTTTTTAACTAATTTATTTATTTTTATAACAAAAATAATTTTACCGCTCAAAAGTTATTCCCCCTAAAAAAACCTCTTAAAAATTATTTTCCTATTTTTTTCTCTTTAAACTCTCATTCCCCAAAAATCATTTCCCTCCCCTATTCCCCACGCCACCCCCAAAATCCCCCTTTAGTTTCTTTCCTGCTCTTTCTCTCCCCCTCCCTCTCCCCCACGACAGCACCTGCTCCCCCACCCCCATCAATCACCCCCACCCATGCTCCCCCATCCCCTCGGTTTTTCCCCGACCCCTCCTCCCTCTCGATTTATCTCGAAAAACATTCAATATTTTTATTTTTCGAAATCACTTTTTAACTCATTTATTTATTTTTATAACAAAAATAACTTTACTGCTCAAAAGTTATTCTCCCTCAAAAACCTCCCAAAATTATTTCTCTATCTTTTTTCTCTCAAAACTCTCATCCCCCAAAATCATTTCCTCCCCTATCCCCCACGCCATCCCAAAATCCCCCTCGATTTCTTCCCTTGATCCCCTCCCCCCACGACAACACCTACTCCCCACCCCCCGATTTCTTCCCCCATCTTTCCCCTCTCGGTTTATCTTGAAAAGCACTTAATATTTTTATTTATTGAAATCACTTTTTAACTCATTCATTTATTTTTATAACAAAAATAAATTTACCGCTCAAAAGTTATTCCCCTTAAAAAACCTCCCAAAAATAATTTTCCTATCTTTTTTCTCTCTAAACTCTCATCCCAAAAATCATTTCTCTTCCCCTATCCCCCACGCCACCCCCAAAATCCCTCCCTCGGTTTCTTCCTTGCTCTTTCTGCCCCTCCCCCTCCTCCCACGACAGGACTTTCTCCTCGCCCCCATCAATCATCCCCAACCCACGCCACCACCTACTCCCCGCCCCCATCAATCATCCCCAACCCTACTCCCCCGGCCCCTCGGTTTATCTTAAAAAACATTCAATATTGTTATTTTTCAAAATCACTTTTTAACTCATTTATTTTTATAACAAAAATAACTTTACCGCTCAAAAGTTATTCCCTCAAAAAAACCTCCCAAAAATTATTTCCCTATCTTTTTTTCTCTCTAAACTATCATCCCCCAAAAATTATTTCCCTCCCTCATCCCTCACGCCACCCCAAAATCCCCCCTCGTTTCTTCCCCGCTCTCTCTCCCCCTCCCCTCCCCCACGACAGCACCTGCTCCCTACTCCCATCAATCATCCCTAACCCATCCACCACCTTCTCCTCCACCCTCATCAATCACCCCAACCCCTGCTCCCCCGCCCCATCGGTTTCTTCCCCCACTCCTCCCTCCCCTTGGTTTATCTCGAAAAACATTCAATATTTTTATTTTTCGAAATTACTTTTTAACTTATTTATTTATTTTTATAACAAAATAACTTTGCCGCTCAAAAGTTATTTCCCTAAAAATCTTCCAAAAATTATTGTCCTATCTTTTTTTCTCTCTAAACTCTCATCCCCCAAAAATCATTTTCCTCCCCTATTCCCCACCCTCCCCCTCCCCACACAACAGCACCTGCTTCCCCACCCCCATCCATCATCCCCAACCCACATCACCACCTACTCCCCCCCCCAATCAATCACCCCCACCCTTGCTCTCCCCACCCCCTCGATTTATCTCGAAAAACATTCTATATTTTTATTTTTCAAAATCACTTTCGAACTCATTTATATATTTTTATAACAAAAATAACTTCACCGCTCAAAAGTTATTCCCCCTAAAAAACCTCCCAAAAATTATTTCTCTATTTTTTTTCTCTCTAAACTCTCATCCCCAAAAATCATTTTCCTCCCCCTATCCCCCACGCCACCCCCAAAATCTCCCTTCAATTTCTTCCCCGGTCTTCTCTCCCCCTCCCCCTCCTCTCACGACAGCACTGCTCCCTCGCCCCCATCAATCACCCCCACCCTTGCTCTCCCCACCCCCTCGCCTTTACCTCGAAAAACATTCAATATTTTTTATTTTTCAAAATCACTTTTTAACTCATTTATATAGTTTTATAAAAAAAATAACTTTGCCGCTCAAAAGTTATTCCCCCTAAAAAATCTCCTAAAAATATTTCCTTATCTTTTTTTTCCTAAAACTCTCATCTTCCAAAATCATTTCCCTCCCCCATCTCGGACGCCACCCCACGCTCCCCAAAATCCCCCCCCCCTCGATTTTTTCTTTGCTCTTTCTCTCCCCCTTCCCCACGATAGCACCTGCTCCTCGCCCCCATCAATCATCCCCAACCCATGCCACCACCTGCTCCCCCGCCCCCTCGGTTTCTTCCCCCACCCCTCCCCCCCAGTTTATCTCTCCCCCACCCCACGCCAACCCTCTCTCTGGCCCCGATTTTTCCATCATCCCCCATCACTCTCCCTCTCTTCTTGCTAAAACCCTAACCACAGCCTCTTCTTCCTCCTCATCGCATAGCTCTCTCTTGGTCGCCTCATCGCAGTCGCTCACCGAAGGGCCTATGGCCATTCATTTTTCATAGCTGCAGCCTTGCCGTCGATCCTCTATTGCAACGTCACAATCACAGCCCTCTAAATCGCCTCAATCTATGTTCTTCCTCTAACCCTCCCTCGTCCTTGCGGCCTCGCCTCCATCATTCCTCTCTCTCGGACACGCGTGTCAAAACATGTCGAAAAAGATTGACCACGTGTCCGATCATGTTTGACACATCAACACATGTAGGACACAACATGGAAGCTCTGGCAACCCTCTCTCTCACTTATTGTTCTGCTGCAATTTTTTTTTCTTTTTTGTAGGTCTTGCGTGAAGGACGACTGGAGGAAGGAGACAAGTTGGGGGGTGAGGCCGGGCTATGTGAGAAAGAGGAGAAGGAAAAGGAGGCCCACACGAGGGGAAGGGAAAGAGAGGTGGGCCGGGCCAAGGTCGGATTCGGCTCGACCCGACCTCTCTTAGGTTTTTTTTTTTTTTTTAAATTATTTATTTAAGGAAAAAAAAATTATGTATTTGGGGAAAAGAAAAGTTAGGTGTAAACAAGATGATAGGGCAAAACAAAGAGGTTAAGGCAAGCGGGCATCGTTAGAAGTGTCAAAATGGGTTGAACCGATATTCAATAAGATGGGTCATATGTAGGTTAGTTAAGTTTTAATAAATGGGTTGCTAATGGATTTGGGTTGTATGTAAGTGTAATGATAAATAGATTGTAAATGGGTTTGTATAACCCATTAAAGAGATATCATCCTCTTTGAATAGTTTTTATCATTTTTTTTTAATTTTTGGTTTTTGATTAATTATTTTCTTTCTTTCTTTCTTTCTTTCTTCTACTTTTTTCCCTAAGAAGTCTGATGGCCAACCCTCGCCGGTTGGCGAGGGCTTTGTGGCCCCCGCCCAATCGCACCAGCAAGCTCAATCGGGCAAGGCCGATACCTCATCGGCCTGAGGTGAGCTTAAGCTTGCCAAATTCAGTGAGACAAGCTTTTGGCCTAGGGCGAGCCTAAGTCTCGCTAGATTGGCAAGGCTTGAGAGCTCGTTTGATTAAGCGAGGCTTAGGCTCAGGCTCGAGCCTCACTGATCTAGCAAGACTCGAGCTCATCGGCATCAAGGCAAGCTCAATCTCGCTAGATCTAGCCGGGTGGAGACTTGCCCAAGGCCAGTGAGGCTCAACTCGCTGGAATTGGGCAAGCTCGAGCCTCACTAGCTTGTGATGAGGCTAGAGCTTGCCTATAGCTAGCCACGGCCGTCATGGCTAGCGACTAGGTGAAGAAGGAGAAAAAAGAAAAAAAAATCTATTTTAAAAAAAAATAAAAATACTTAAAAGGAGTGCATAGAAAATTAAATTGGATTTTCTATACCAACCGGAAAATATTTTTTAATTTATTTTCAAATTTCAACTAAACACTTAAAAATATTATCATTTTCATAAATATCACATTTTTTGTGAAATAAATGAAGCCTCAATTTTAAAAATAAATTATAAAATTAATCCATTAATTTTGTAATTGTATGGGAGTATTTTAACAATAATTTTTTTTTTTAAATCATAAGAAATTTTTTTTTCTATATTTGGTTAAATATGGAAGTGTTTTAGCCATATGAATTGAGTATGGGTCAATAAATTTACATTAATAATAAATGGGTCATAAAAAGGTTTACGAGTCAATTTAGGTCGGACCAATTATGACCCGACCCAAATCTAACCCGACTCATCTATTTGATAGATCTAGGCGTCATCGAGGGGTCATGGCTGCAAGTTCTCGGTGTGACCGTCGGTGAGGGAAAACGTCACGGCAAATAGTTCACGGTGAGAACTTGAGCTCTCTGCTGGACCGATCCCTCTTTCACCGAGTCAGTCTTTTCTTGTTTTTGTTTCGTCGCTTCCCGCTTATCGTGCTACACAAGATCCCAAGGAACCGACTGCACGCTGAATTTTCCACTTGGTTTAATCACACTCACTTTGGTCTTCTTGTCCTTTTGACCAATTGCTTCTTTTGGGCCACCGATTGGCACCTCTCATGCCATGAATGAAGAACTCTACTTATGAGTGTTGGACACCGATAACTGGAAATATGATATTGATTATGGTGGAAAGAGACGACGGTAGAGCTAAACTGGGAACTTTGGGTAGCGGCAATGACACGAAGAGGGCCGGAGATTGCCGGGATTGCTGGGAGTGCTAAATACTACTCCAGGATGCTAAGAATGCGGAGGACTGATCACGACTGTTTTTGCTGGGTTGGCCGTGAGCAGGACCGCCAGACAATGAGGGGCAGCGGCAAGTCATTGGTGGTGGGTGTAAGAGTTTTCCTAATGTGGACTACATTAATTGATATTGTAATTTACCGTTTTACGGGGATTGGTCTAAGGTGAGATAGAAGGTTTCGTAATTAGTCTAATATGGGGCTAGCTAGTGTGGGCCGAATTGAGCCTGGCCCGTAACGAGGGAGCCTGGCTGGAAATTCTATAAATAGTACTCAAGTCTCTTCTCTAACCTTAATTCTTACATGTATCCTCACCTAAGGAGCATTTACCTAATGCTAAACGTGAGGGGGCCGCCTCATTGAGCTAGTGATACGAAGGGCAATAGAGGAGAAGGACTTGCACGTGGAACATTGTGTTTCCACTTCTGCTTTAAAGAATGATGAATTCCAAAACAGGTGTGTTAATCTTTCTACTCAATTATGCATGTTTTTGTTCTGGTTATGGAGATTTTGGGATTGCATAATTTGCATCCTACATGTGGTATCAGAGCAACCATAACCCTAGAACTCGAACACATAAGTTTTTTGCCCTAATTTGTGATTTTCGAGGTTTTTTGTTCAATAAAAATAAAATTAAATCACAAATTCGGACTGGGCTCGTCGAGATGAGCAATTCCGTGGGCGGCGCGTCGCCGGAGGGGGCTGCACACGGCAACGCGCCGCCAGGGCGTCGAGCACGCGCCCCACGCGCTCTCACATGCCCCCACGCGCGAGCGCGGCTCGCGCATGCGTCTCACACGCGGAGGCTGACGTCATCATGACGTAAGTGACCGGACCCGACCCGACCCGACGACCGTTGACTAGGACCTGTTGACCGTTGACCCAACCCAACCCGACCCGTTTGGCGACTAACCTGACCCGACTCAACCCAGGACCCGACCCAACCCATTGACCCGACCAGATCAGGTCAACTTTGACCGGACTAGGCGGCTGGACCGGACAGTCGAGCCGGGAACCGGTCAGACCGGTTTTGACCAGTCAAGATTGCCCGCGCGTGGGCTCCACGCGCCACGCACTCAGGAGGCACGTGCGGGCGCGTGGAGGCTTCGATCCACGCATGGCCGGTGGCATTGGACTTGTATCTTCATCATCTATCTTGTGGTATGTTTATTTTATATGTTTGATAATTTTATGGATGTGAAAATACATACGGAACCCTAAATACGCGTATTTTTAGTGTATTTTCGCGTATTTTTCTTGTATTTTTCTGTGATTTTGGAAATACAAGTGTTGGGTTACATATATGTTATCACGTAGACATTATAAATGTGTGATTCATTAATAAAATTAAACTTTATTGTGAACTGAATGTGGCATAATGAGATACAACCATTATGGGATAGCATTTGAAGTATGTATTGAGGTAATGAGAGATGGTAAAAGTTTTGAAACTTTTGTTACTCAAGCATACTCCTTTACGTGCTAGTAATCTGTAATCGGGGTGCACAAGAGATGTTTTCTTCTATGTTACGAGAAGTTTTTTGTGTTACTGTGATCCGTGATCTTATTGGAGTCGGTCTTTCAGATCATTTATATATATATATATATATATATATATATATATATGTTTGATTAATTTTTATTAATGAATAAGCAGTGTAATTAACATGATATGTGATTTTAGTGATTTACTGCCCCTATCACTAAAGTTAAAATCACATGTATATGGTGTATGTGAGAAGTAAGGTTTATATCCCTAGTATGAGAGTTTCAAGGATTCAATTGAGTAGTGACCGCCAAAGTGGCACGCTTGATTGGGTTTGAGAAATTTCGGTCTCGTATGCTAATTGGGATGTCTCCTGGTCTAATGCATGGTCATACTCCCAAACGAGGTGATTGTGTATTAGTTCATAGAGGGATACATGATGGTGTGGTGAAGGAGTGACTGATCCTAGTGGTTCATATGCCCAAAGGTGATGAATTCACGAAGATTGGAATATATTCTCATAACTGCTATCATATAGGGAGTGTACAACTGCATATCATGTATTCTGCCCAAATGTGATTATATGATTATGCGTGTAACTCTCTGGATATGTACTTGTACGTCAAGTTATACAATGCTCACATGATGCTAATTATATACATTGCTTGTTTTCAGTCACATTTTTTTGTAATTAATAACTCCATTATTATTGAGGTTTTTACTACTTCATATTTTAAGTTGTGGACATATGATTTGTTGCTTGAGAATGCAATAGAGTTTGCTTACTTTCCATGAAGCGTTCCATTCTAGAACACTTGAAAAGAGGTTTGCCTATAGACTGCACTGCTATAAGGTGATGGAAGCCTTAGTTGCTTGAAATTATGTTTTGTCTAATATCGAAATTAGGATACATTTGCAAAGATTGTGTTTAAGTCCTAATGATATGTGCATCTCGTATATGGTTAAAAGGTTGTTTCCAAAAGTTTTCTATTTAAGGAAAATGACCAAGATAAAGAATAAATCGGTTAGATTTAGTCTTAAAGGTTGTCAGGCTTAATAGTGACCGTGAGTATTTTGGCAATTATGACAATGTGGAATAGCTTAAAGGGTCATTTGTCAAATACTTGGTAAATTCAAGGGTGGTAACGTAATTTACTATGCCTGAAAATCCTAACAAAATGTTTTTGCCAAAAGGCATAATTGCACCATAATTAACATGGTGATAAGTAAGACTAATTTATCGGTTTACTGTGGGTTGATATTTTGAAAGCATTTTTTTTTCACATACAAAAAGTGTTTCTTATCAAAGTTGTTTCATAAACTTCTTTTGAGTTATGGACTGGACATAAATTGATTGAATCATATTAAATTTAGAGGTGTCATGCAGGAGTGAGGTTATCTAATCCAATATTAAGTGCGTTGGAATTTAGATTCACTCGGAATTATTTTGTGTCTTACCCAGATTGTTAAAAGGGGTATCAATTTTATGACCTTGAAGAAGGTACAAGTATTATGGAATCATATACTGTAAATTTTCTACAGTTCGACGTAATTGTAGAGGATAGTTGCTCTCAGACTATTAAGGATAATAATACAATGGAAAATCACTATGTCTTTGTCTTTGCATATACATATAATTGTGGTACAAACAATTATGGAATCTCCTATACCATAGACTAAATTTGTTGAGGTTCAAGGTACTATTCTTAATATAGTTATGATGAAATTTCTAAAGCCTCTCAAGTGCAGAATGAAATGGTTATAGCTTTATTTAGGAGATTTGTTAGGGAAAGATGATCATTTATTCCATTTGACTATATAATCTATTTGTGAGAGCATGGTTGCAATATCCACTACATGGTTGATTTAGCAACATAAATAAATGTTGTTTTTTATTCTCAATCAAGTATGTGATTAGATGCAATAAAAGGCGATATACAATCTATGAAACATCATAGTGTTTGGAAACTTACTGATTTGCCTAAAGTTCACAAGTTCATTAGTTGCAAATTGGCGTACAAAACTAAAAGGATTTTTAAAGAAAGATTGTGAAATTTAAAGCCAAACCGGTAGCTAAAGTTTTCACTCTGAAAGAGGTGTGGATAGTTTATAGTGAAGAAATAATTGTTTCTTTATAGTATTTTTTAAAGATTCTTTCAGAGTGAACATGGTATTAATAATTTATTTTTTATATGGAGTTATGTCAAAGAGATACAAAATCTATATAGTGCAACTGGAAAGTCTTATTCATAGTTTTAAGCAAGTTTCCAAATAATATTATTAAAGTTTCATAGTATTGTTATTTTGTTCAATTGAGAACAAAGTAATTCAATATACTGCAAGGTCAGTGGGAGGAAATTTATTTTTCTCATACACTATGTACATGATATTTTGTTTACAAGTAATGACCTTGTGGCATCTTTTATCCATTGTACTGAGGTCCGTAAGGATTGATTTTGTCATTCTTATATTATATTTTCTCGGAGGACGTTTGCTGATCGTATTTTGGAAATATGCAATATACATCATTGTAAGCCAGGAATTGCTCCTGTTGTTAAGGGTGAGGGATTGAATTTATCACATTATCCTTATTTAGATATTGAGAAAATTTAATTAAAGGGTGTACCTTGTGTTAGTGCACGAATTTGCACTAGACTAAATATCGTCTTTGCGACGGAATTTCTAGGCAGAAATCAATCATACTAGATTGCTGCTAAGAAGGTTTTAAGGAACTTAAATAGGACAAAAAATTATATGTTGTTTTATAGACATATTTTATTCTTGCAGCTAGTGGGGTATTCAGATGTAAACTTTGTTGGCTGTTAGGATGACATGAGATCAATAACAGAATATATATTAGCAGGAAATGCGGTAAATAAAGTTCTATGTAAGCATAATTTGTAACATTCTTTTAGACTGTTACTTGAGCTATTAGGCTCCCGAACCTCATTAAGGAGTTGACCATTTTTAATTTTATGGATTGACCAATACAGTTGTTTTGAGACAATAAATTTGTAGTATTTATTAACAATAGAGATCTCAAGGGGTCTAAATATATGACGGTCAAATTTTTGACCATAAAAAAAGGTACAGAAAGGTAACGTTATAATATAATATATTTCCACATATGATATGGTTGCATATCCACTAACTGAAGCTCTACGCCCGTGTGTATTTGAGCGACATGTCATTAGCATGGGCCTAGAAGTATCTTGGGATATTGTTGTTTAATGGGAGCTATTTTGGCTTTACTTTGATAAAGTTTACATCTGTGTTCGTTACATTTAGTAACAGTTTGATATTTATCAACTTTTGCATTCAATAAAATATTTGTGAATGTGTTGTTATTATGTTGAATACATATTGATAAAGTCTCAAGGTACTGTATAAACCTTGAGTGAAGGCTAGGGGCATTCGGTTATTAGCCTTATCCATATGTCTTGTTATACATATAGAATGGTTAACCGTAAGGACAAGACATATGTGGATTCATGGAACCATAAAGACATTCTCTAGTGCAACAAGTTTTTTGTGACGCTTAAGGTAAGAGAATGGACATTCTCTAGTGGCACAAGTTTTTGTGACGCTTAAGGTAAGATAATAGTAACTGGCAAAATGGATCTCTCTATGAGAGATGTTGTCCATTTGGCACACTGCCATATTAGATCCATATCAATAGAGTTGAGAACATTCGTGACCATGGAAGACTCTGTGTGTATGCATGCAGTTACCGCCATGATTCGGTATTTGAGACTTTATGGGATAAGATTAACTATTAAGAATGATCTCTAGACCAATGTGCGCACATACAGTACGATTTCAATTAATATAGTCAAAGTGGGAGAATGTAAGAGTTTTCCTAATGTGGACTACATTAATTGATATTGTAATTTACCGTTTTACGGTTACCATTTTACGGGAATTGGTCTAAGGTGAGATAGAAGGTTTCTTAATTAGTCTAATATGGGGCTGGCTAGTGTGGGCCAAGTTAAGCCTAGCCCGTAAAGAGGGGGCCTAGCTGGAAACTCTATAAATAGTGCTCAAGTCTCTCCTCTAACCCTAATTCTCACATGTATCCTCACCTAAGGAGCATTTACCTAATGTTAAACATGAGGGGGCCGCCTCATTGAGCCAGTAATACAGAGGGCAATAGAGGAGAAGGACTTGCACATGGAACATTGTGTTTCCTCTTTCGCTTTAAAGAACGATGAATTCCAAAACAAGTGTGTTAATCTTTCTACTCAATTATGCATGTTTTTGTTCTGGTTATGGAGATTTTGGGATTGTGTAATTTGCATCCTATAGTGGGCAATGATGTGAAGTGACGGGCTATGTAAAGTGAGGTAGGGGCGCGCAATGGACAAGCCGGCAGCAAGCGTAGGGACCAGTGAGGGTGGCAGCGATGGGGTTCGTAAAAGGACAGTAGCCAGAGATCAACACCGGCAATAAGGCCTCGAGAATACCAATGAGAAGGCAAACCAAACCGCTGGACGATAGCAGCAACAACGCTAAGAAGTTAAACCACACCGGTGAACAAGGACAAGGAATCTCGGGCGGGACCGGAGAACCCCAAGAACGATGAACAGTCCTTTTTCTCTTACATGTATGGATGACAGTCTAGACTGAGGTTGCTGACCACCGACACCAACAGTTGTTGGAAATGGTGGTGAGACTTCTTCAACGCCGGGCAGGGGCTAGTGTTGGACGTTGCCTGAGACGTTGCAGGGAGACTGGAGCTTTCTGAAATCGTGGCTGCCGCCCTCCGCATTGCAGATCCTTCTTTTGCTTTGTTGCTTCTGTTCGCGCAGGAGAGAGAGAGAGAGAGAGAGAGAGAGAGAGAGAGAGAGAGAGAGAGAGAGAGAGAGAGAGAGAGAGAGAGAGAGAAACGTGGGGAGGGGGCTGGGCCAAGAAGGAGAGGAAAAAAGAAAGGGCTGGGCCGTAGAGAAAGGGGAAAGAGAAAGAAAGGGCTCGGCCCAGGTGGGGAGGAAAGGAAGGAGGGGCCAGGTCGGCCCGGCCCTGCTCACCCCTGCTTCTCCTCCTCCTCCTCCTTCTTCTTTAAGGAAATATGTTTCAATAAATTCTATCACTATCAATGCAAATGCTCTTAATGTCTATATGCTATGCAATTTAATTATACTATCTTTTTTAGAGGCAGAATTTCAATCCCTAATTTTCTATGCAATTTATCACCGAATGTTTAACCAAAATTTTTAGGTGTCAACAACTACATAATATAAATTGTGGAAAGCTAGGATGAGAAGCTTTTTGATTCTCAAGATAATGATTTGCGGCATGTTAATATGAATGGTCCGCATGCACCAACTAAGAATGTAAATGGAGTAAAGATGCCAAAATGTGAAGAAGAGTAGAATACAATGTAAATGGGATAAAGATGCCAAAATGTGAAGAAGGGTAGAATACAAATGATACTAAGCAAGTCCGATCAAATGCTAAGGCTATGAATTTGCTACATTGTGCTTTAGATGCAAAATTCAATTGAATCTCTACTTGTGAATGTGCAAAGGAAATTTGGGAACAGTTAGCATGCTTACTTACTCGTATTTGCTCATTGCTATGAATGAAGGTATCAATGGTCTTCTGAAATGCTGCTTTCTAGGGTTTACAATATGGTGACTCACAACACTAATAGCATGTGCAAAATCAGGATGAGTACAAATCAATGAAATCATAGCATACATGATTCTACCAACAGCACTAGATTATGGAACACGGGAAATATGATCTATCTCATTGTCAATTTGTGGTGACATTGCGATAGTATATCTCGGTCTTAGTAGGAAAAAAAGGAAAATAAAGAAAAAAAGAAGAAAAAGTTATGAAAAAATAATAAACAAAAAAGAGTAAAAATTGTCCATGTCAGCACTGGTTATCCTACATAAGATAGTCGGCATCAACATCAGCAATGGCTAGTCCAAATTGGGCAAATTGACTACATTACCAAATCATCAAAAGATTTGTAACTCAAATAGTAAGATTGAAATGTTTATGATTCAATTGGCATCCGCATGATAAATTTATGACTTTGTTTTGGTAACTATCCCTTTGGAAGGCACTGTAACAACACTATAGCAGTGATGGCACTATACAAGGTGGCTTTCACTGTAGTGTAGTACACTGTTCACATCATGCATGTACTGCTGACACAATGTAGTAAACAATGTAATATAAGTCTCAATGTCGGTTTCGTTATTTCATGCAAATTATTGACTTAGTATATAGATAGGTTTTGTAGTGAATTTATTATTTCTTATTCTTTTATTGCAACTTTTGAAAGTTGAATTCTCCAAAGTGCATTGATTACGATTTTTCTTCAAAAGAGAAATTCAAAAGTTGCATTACAAGAGATAGGCATAAATCGAGCCATACTCTATGATGAGGGAGTAACAGAGTCGAGCCAACGTAGGTCTAGAGCTCGAATCGATGTGGATATGCAAGGCTCGAAGTACTTGACTTGAGCTTGATAAAGCTTTGATCTTTCAAGCTCATTTTTTACTCAAAAAACTTCCCAACGAGTTTGAGCTCAACTTGATTAACCAATAAATTTTAGTCAAAGCGAATTTTGAAAACACATTATAACACAAGTTTAACTTGATTAAATATTTAAGCTACTGGCCATAGCAGTTACAGTCGCTCGAAGGAAATTTCGCCTTTGGAATGAAGATAGATGAGAAGGCACTTGTGCTCGGAACTGATGAAATTCGGGGGAAAGATGGAACTGACCATTATACGTGGGAGAGTCCTAGCCGCAACTTAAGGTTCAAGTACCATTGAAAAGACTAAAAGAATGCCCCAGGTGGAGAGGGGGGATGACTAACTTGTTGAAAGTATTCACTAGAAGAAGGAAGGCTAGATTACAAGATTCTCGACACAACCTTCCTAGAGATGGAGAGCCCCTAGCCTCGCCTTATTTTGCCTCTCTTTCTTGCTTGCTTATTACCTAATCTTGTCTTAGTGGCTCTTCCTCTTTTCTTTTCTAGGTTTGGAACTCAAATTGAATTGACAAAAAATCGAGCCGAAGGCAAATAATATTTGCCAGTCGAACTCGAGTAGCTCTGAAGTGGCTAGCTTGACTCACTTATGCCATTGTCTACACAATAATTTCTCCTGTCTGTGACTGGTATTCATTATTCACCGCGTGTCTCGTTTGCTTAAGCTAAAGAGACAGCCAACTGTTACTCATACCCAGAAGTCAAGATTTATTTTTTCCTTGATTTTGAAGCGGAAGTTTTTCTTCGTTGTGCTCTGTCGCTTAGCACATTGAAGAACTCAAGTTCACAAAGAAGAATAGGGGATAGAACACCTATTTTTCTCAACCCTAAACGCCATAGTTGAAAGGAAAAAGAAAGTGGCTGACAAGCTGGGGACTTTAGATACACAAGAAGAATTTGTTGATATATCACTCCGTGGAATACTAGCAAGCCATGTCATCTAAATTACATACGGTACACAGACCCTCCTGACCAAATTCAAACTGCTCTCTAGAACCACTCAATATTACTACTTGCTTATACAATTAATTCTCAAGATCTCGGAAACGATCATTGCAAGCTGGTTATCTGAAACTAACTCCGAGAAAACAACAAAGTCTGCTAGACAAGATGTAATCCCACATTCGAATTGTTTCCCATCTACTAAGAAATCTTCCTGAATGCGAGTAATCGAAGAAATGTTGCGTAGGTCGAAAGTACACTTAAGGTAGCTGCCACGACTGAGCTCCCCTAGCTATACCATATTTGCATCAATAGGGCCAGCTTTCGCTTTGCGTGAGAGTTTGCGACTTGCTAGGATGCTCTCTCTCTATGCCAGCATGAGAGACCAAAGCCCACAAGTGAGTCACAAACTCTCCTCCCTTTGCCAAGTGCTCGATGTGCGCTTTTGCTTTGTCCGATGGAGCCACATACACCATTAGTTCGGCCCAAAACTCGGCCAGGATCTTCCAAACGCGCTGTGGGTCCACTTTCAGCAATTGAACCCCCAACCGAGCGCCCTGCTTCATAACCGTATTTTCTTGTGTTTCCATATTTTCTGGTGTTTCCCCGATCTCCATGAGTCTATTGATTTTTTCTTGATCTGCCTTGCACACCTTAAGCTCCTCCCGCGCTTCAAGGATGACTTGGTCAAATATGTTCTCCGCGTCATAATGGTGATCAGGTAAAAATATCGGTGCGAATGCCACCAAATAGGCAAGATATTTGGACAAGTTAGTCGCTACCTTGAAGTTTGGATCTTGGTCCGATGGTTGCTTGTGTTCAAGAAAGCTCGTAGCTATATGCCAAACCATTATAACTTCAGTTTGTGTCTCGAGCCTAAACGCATCATAGAGTTGAGCCGGCACGTTGTTTAGTCTCAAGGAAGCTTGTCCATTCTCCAATTTCCCGTTCCATTTTATCAGAGAATCAAACACAGCCTTCTTCACTTCATCCGACAATCTAACGGGAGCGCCTTGTTTTTGACCGCTCCTAACAACATCAATGAAATTGACTGTGCAGAAATTGTGGAGAAATCTGGAAGGGACGTAATTATACGATTTGAGAAAAGAGTATTGGCGAAGTTTCCATTGCCAAGGCTTCAGACGTACGCGGCATATTAGTCCTATCAGCTTCTCGATGGGCTTGCTCCCTTGCCACGACACCTTTTGCACGTAGTTGCAAAGCCATTCAACTTTCGCCCAATCGGATGTGGCCATCTGAAAGAGCTGAACAAGCTCAACACATATGAATACCATGAGAACGACGGCAGTCAAGAGAACGTCGACGCTCAACCCATTGGATGTCACCAATTGGACAACGACATCTTGAGGCTTTGTGGTCTTGGGCATCAGGAATACAACTGTTACCATGGTGCCTGTGATCAAACACAAAAGCTCCACCACTTTCAGCTGCCAAAGGCGCGCTTGGAAAATGATGGGGTAATTGGTGTAGAAAAAATCGTGAAGAAAGGTAAGCTCGATTTGGGCAACTCGAAATGCTCGCCCATACCCATTTTCTTCGTGAAGAATTCCATCTCGAATCAAGCACCACGTCTTCCTATGAATTTCTTCCGGCAACGAGTAGTGCAAAAATTTCAAACGGAGAAGCAGGTAGAGCGCATAAGAGAGACAAATATCCTTGATCTTGCCATTTCGGTCTCCCTCGCTTGAGCTCAAAAGAGGCCCTTTGCACGCCCACACTTTTTCTAGGGTGATGACTTCCTCCTCGTGGTCTTTTGAATCCGTTTTGGAACTTGCCTTTGTTGCTGCGACTTTGCCAAAGACTTTCTCGAGTGCGGTCCAGCTCACTTTCACTACATATTTGTATCCTTTCATAGTGATGGGATCGGCTTCGCAGGGTTCTCGGCAACAATACGTGGAGCTCATATGATCCGTGACCCATTTTGTCATTCGATCCTGGCCAAACGCGCTCACCGACATGAGCGATAGTGCTCTCTCTGTGGTCTTAAGCACTAGGATGACGAAATATAGCAGGAAAACCGCTAGCGTCGACGGCAAGGTGGTCAGATAGAGTGTCCACAATATTAGTAACCCTATGAACGTAATTAAGTAGTGTTGACAAGCATATTTCTTCCGCTGCTTGTTGTCCGCGAGGCTATATGCAGAAAAAGAGTTTGAGCTTCCAAGAAAGATCATCAAGAAAGTCGCCCACAGCGGGAACAGTGGGTTGCGGAACGGGGATTCGCGCATTAGCCCGAGCGTGTACGTTATCAAGTAGCCCGAGAGAGTGTACGCTGCCCACAGCATGCCATTGAGCACTGTATTGTTGCTCCGACGCCTCAATAAGCCAAAAGCCGTGAGGAAGAGGAGCAGGAAGGCGACTGAGCCCACGGCGAGCTCTATCTGCACGAGCATGCCCTTCGGGGATTGGACCCTCTTCACAACCACGCTGGCCTCGGTGATGGTTTGGTTCGCCGCCACCATTCGGCTTCTCTCTTTTTTTTTTCTTCTTTTTCTTTTAGGATGAAGACAGATTGAGTTCTTGGTGAGTATAAGAGAGAGCCAAGAAGTTTAAAACCTTCGAGAGTTCGTTTCCTCTGTGCGGAGGTGAAAGGGAAAACCCGTCTTTATTGACGTCACCTTTGCTGATGCGCGGAGCAGGTCCAGGCATTAATTTTGATTCCACCCAACACAAGTCACTTTATCTTGTAAACAACGTCAAGGGACTTGTAATTGCTGCCCGCATAAGGAATTTGCCTTTCCCTCCGTCCTTTAGGGCCACAAATAAAGAACATTCCTTACTTGCCTCCATAATTAAAATATCAATGAAAAAAGTTACTATTATTAAAAATCTTAAATTAGTACCCATAACATATTTATTCAAAATTATTTTTTTCTCTTACAAAAATTATTAAACCGATGATAGATTTATACCATACTAATTTTCGTCTCAAGAAAACTCTCAAACCAGTGCTTTTCATCCAAATTTACCCTCTATGTTGAATCTTAAATTGCTAACGGAGGATATATTATGGTCAAAAGAACCGATTTGAGATTTTTCGTGAAATGAAAATTATTTTAGGGTAAATGTGCTATGTGTATCAGTTTGATTCATTTCTAAGGAAATGAAAAATTAATTTTGGTTAAAATTTATAATAGGCTATCGGTTTATGATTTTTAACGCTATCAACCCTAGAAAGAGAACTTCTATCCACTATTGCCCAATTCTTTGTTCGAGAAGACATTTCACAAAAGGACTTGGCTAGCCTAATGGTGCCGTGATTTTCATTTTCTAACCGTCTAATACCAGCCACAAGTTTAACCGGAGGAAACCAGGTCAATGCTTTGACCGGTTTCGTTTGTTTGTTTTTAATTTTTTTTTTTAACTTTCCATCATTTCCTTTTTCACTTGGCTTAATTTAGGATTTGAGGATTTATATAGGCCCAGAAAGCGCCAATCTGAAAGGAAAAATCTACATATCCCAAAAAATTAAAAATCCTTGAATATGAAATAAATAGAAAAAGAAGAAAAAAGAAATGGTATATAACGAAATAAATAATTACAATTAAAAAAAGTTGTCACTAAGTAAAAAGAAATCATTAATATCATTAGAAAGATACATTGCATTTAAAGATAAACAACCACCCCTAACCCTGCTGTGCCGTTGCTGGGGTTTTCTTCTAAGCTGCGGTAGTTGTTTTTTGTAGTGGTGGTCCCCCTCCTTTGAGGAGTTTGTGTTCTGGTCGCCGGTTGTTCATGCCGTGCTTGTCTCTTGTTAGCTTGGCTTCCTTTTCCTGGTTGCCTTGTGTTGTTGCTTTTACATCTTGGCATTCGTCCACTCATTATGTCCTCTCATCTTGAGTGTATGTTTTTGATGCCGAGACATTTTGTACATTTGGCCTTTCCCCTATATATTTATTACCTCTTACAAAAAAAAAAAACACTTGAAATGTCGGCTTTGCAACTAATGAAAAAATCATTATACATTATAACTTTTCATTTTTTTTCACTCAAATCAATTTGTTTTAGAAAAACTCTCTGATTACCTTGAAGTTGCTTTCATCACTACTAACTTAGTATCGCATGGTGTCATGACTTTTTCATCACTAGCATCTTCAATTGAATTGTTAATCTTGTCTTTATCACTGACACTATTTTCATTAATGAAATTGCTTTCAATACAAACTCCATTCATCTGAACAAGATAAGAGAAGAAAAAATTAATTATTGTATGTCTAATATATATTGACAAAAACCAATTAAATTAGGCGCCAACAATACCTTTAACTTTTTTGCAATCGAAGAGGGAAAGTCTAATCCTTTCTCCACGGTTATGTATTAATCGATTACAAAAACAGTTAAAAAAAGAGAGCACACTTATCTTGGTTATTAAAAGATTGAAGGAGGTGCCAGTGAGGCACCCTGCCCAGGTTCACTTTTTATACTTCCGCTCTCTTTTCTCTTGCAATTTTTTCTTGTTGACTTTTTTTTTTTTTCAAAACTCTTACACTTTTCCATGATTTTTAGAGGATTTACAGCAATCTCTTCTCCTATTTCTCTCCTTGCTTTTTCTCTATTCATTTACTAAGCAAAATATAATTAAAATGCATGCACTATCTCTACTTTCAAGTTGTTAAAGTGAATTAGTGTACTGGATTTTTTTGACATCATTCTATGAGATTTTGTAAGACTATTGTTAACTACTTTAAAATATAAAGCTATTAAGTCTAAAGCGTAGAAATGTAATTGGGAGGTAAATAAGGAGCTTAAAAGATTTGAACTTACAACTCATACTCTAACTATAAAAGAACAATGGTGTTTGAATATTGATCTCAATGCACAATTTGTGAGACGATGCCTGCTATTATTGTTACACTTCACAAGGAAACAATACAACAATGGATATATAAAATGAAAAGATCATTATATCACAAGAGTTGTCAAACCCTGAATTTTAGTATCTTCAAAAACCTGCTTGCGATTTTGATCGACATATCCATATTCTTCTCCCTTGATTGATTAAATCATTGCCTTTAAGAATGGTACTGTTTTATCATGATTTTACTCGGGATTTCACTTTCTGCCATGGATTGGCCACTTCTAAATTGACAAAATAGTGGATATTAAAGTAAATATCCATTGATTTTTGAATCGTGCAGAGAGAGATATATGAAGTGTGACGAAGGGGAAAAATGCAAGCAATCCCGTGCATGAGTCCCACATCGGGCATTTATCATATTATACACACTTTAGAAGAGGCACATCCATAGATGCCATCTGCCGAGCTTGGTTGCGGGGCTTGTGGCCCAGGTGGGGGCGGCGTTGTGATGGGACATGGCTTCAATTCCTGTAGGTCGAGCTTGCCGTGGCTCTCGCCGTGCCCGCCTGTTCCAAGTTGAGAATTGATTCATGGCTATGTGAGAAAAGGCAAAAAGAACTAGAATGAAGAATATAGTGTAATTAACTCGAGCAAGAATAATGTCTTTCAATTGGGAATAATTTGAGATTTATTCCCATAGGCACAATGAATAGCGATCTCTCCTTGGTGACTTGTTTTTTTCTTTTTTTTTCAAAATTCTTATATTTTTACATGATTTTTTTGGAGGATTTACATCAATTTCTCCCATTTGTCTTCTTTCTTTTATGAATTCATTTACTAGGGGAATTATAATTATGATGCATTCACTATCTCTACTTTTAAATTTTTTATGGAATTATGATATTAGTTTTCTTCGACATCATTTTGCTTGTTTTCATGAGACAATTATCAGCTGTTCTAAAAGCTTAAGCTATAGATGTAGACGTGGTACAGTATTTATTTACTCTAAAACTCTCCATCATGTGTAAGCTGGACTTTGTCCTAAGCTTATGGCATGGAAATGTAATTGGAGATGTAAATAAAGACCTAAAAATATTTGAACTCATAACTCCTACTCCGATACCATAAAAAGAACAAAGGTGTTTGATTATTAATCTCAACATACAATTTGTGGGGATAGTGTCCATTATATAAGGATATTACAAAATGTTACACTTCATAAGAAAATAATACAACAATAGAAATAACAAATAAAGAGATCATTATATTATAACAACTGTCAATCCCTTGATTTTAATATCTTCAAGAATTTGCTTGTCATTTTAATTGACATATCCAAATTCTTCTCCTTTGATTGATAAATAAGTGCTTTTAAGAAGAACATGCTCGGTCCATCTTTTGCGGTGCTTTTCGATCATGATTTAAGTAGGGATTTCACTTTCTACCGTGGTTTGGCCACTTCTCGATCCAAAGAACAGTGGATATTAAAGAAAATTCGAAATCCATTGAGTTCAGAATTGTGCGTAGAGAGATAAGAAGTGTGACAAAGGGAACAATGCAGTGTGCATTGAAGTCCCCCATTAGGCGTTTATCGGGAAAATTATCCAAAAAGTCCTAAACCTTTTCACTTTTTGCCGATTCAGTCCATCCGGCCAATTTTGGCCGGAAAATGCTGACGTGGACGCCGGCGGTGCCACATAGGACTGCCGGTGCTGACGTGGACAATTTTTAATAATATTTAATAATTTTTAAAATTTTTTTGAATTTTTTTATTTTCTGTTTTTTCCTTCTTTTTTTCTTTTTCTTTTTGGCTTTTTTGGTAACCGGCCACCTGCCACGGGCGACGGCCGACCACTAGCCATAGTCGGCTAGCCGGCCTCGCCCCCACGGGCAAGGCCCGGCCGAGCCATGGCGACGCTAGGCAAGGCCCGGCCGAGCCATGGCAACGCCAGGCGAGGCCGCCACGGCCCCGGCGAGGGCCGGCCTCGCCAGATCTAGCAAGGGGAGCCCTCGCCGAGGGTTGCCCTCACCCAAGCGAGTGTCGGCCTCACCCTTGGCCGGGCGAGCGACAGCTGGCCACAGGCCACGGCCGACGCCCCGCCGGCCGGGGCGAGGGCCCGCGTTCCTCCTCCCTCCCGCGCCGCCATGACCTGCGCAAGTTCTCGATCGATATCCGTCGATCGACCAATCGATCGAGAGAGCGGGCGAGAGGAGGGTGACGACTAGATCTGGTGAGGCCGGCACTCGCTCCTGCCCGGCCGGGTGTCGGTTTGTGGCCTGTGGCCAGCCGTTGCTCGCCCGGCCAGGGGTGAGGCCAACGCTCGCTTGGGCGAGGGCGACCCTCGACGAGGGCTCCCCTCGCCGCCGGATCCGGTGAGGCCGGCCCTCGTCGGGGCTAGGGCGGCCTTGCCCGGCGTCACCGTCGCTTAGCCGGGCCTCGCCTGTGGCGGGCAAGGCCAGCCAGCTGGCTGTGGCCGGTGGTTGGCGGTCGCCTGTGGCCGCCGGTGGCCGGCCACCGGAAAAAGTCAAAAAGAAAAAGAAAAAGAAAATAGAAAAAAAAAATTCAATTTTTTTAAAAAAAATTATTAAAAATTATCCACGTCAGTGCCAACAGTCCTACATGGCACCGCCAGTGTCCACGTTAGCATTTTCCAGCCAAAATTGGCCGGATGGACTGAATCGGCAAAAAGTGAAAAGGTTTAGGATTTAATTGGCAAAGTTAAAAGGTTTAGGACTGAATTGACAAAACTACAATAGGTTTAAGACTTTTTGGACAATTTTCCCGCGTTTATCAGGGCAATGCACACTTCACTGGAGGCATAGTTATTGAAAGCCGTTCCCCGAGCTCAAATACGCAGGCTTGTAACCCTGGGCGAGGCATCGATGTGGTGGGACACGGGTTGAATTCTTGCTGGTTGGCATAGTTGTGGCTCTCATCTGGCTCCCCCGTTCCAAGCCAAAAGCTGATCAATGCAGGCTGAGCGAAGGCTAGGGCCGTGTGGTTCCTAGATTGGAGGGGTTAGCGTGAGGCTACTAGCTTCACGGAGCTGCGAAAACTAGGGGTGTCAAAAAATGAACTATCCATGTCTGTTCAGTTTGGAGAATAAATTATATATATATTTTCAATTGGGATAGTTTCAATTCAGTTTAGTTAACCAAAACGAACTTAAAATCGCCCACTTTTTTAATATTAAAAATTACACAATCTTTCTTTTTTTCACTAAATTTCTTCTTAATATTACAAAAAAAAAAAAAATTTGAAAAACCCAATCGAATCACGTCTTCAGTTCAGGTCGTGATTTGTTTCAAAGTTAATGCACATCAAAATAGTTTGGTCTGGATTTTCTTAAAACTTGAAACCAAATAGGTTACACTGCTAGCAAAAATCTCCCACTCTTGGACTAAGTAGCACTGATGCCGACACACAACATCGGATACAACACAACTCGACATACCAACACGTTCTTTTTCAAAAAATAGAGAATTTTAACACGTTAGGATACGTCACATATTAAATATATATATTTTTATATATACTTGATAAATTATCAATTTTATGATTATTTTAATCAAATTAATTTGATTCAAATTCACAAAAAAAAAAAAAAAAAAAAAAAAAAAACCTAGAATGATTTCACACTAAAAACATTAATCCACTGTTTGTTAATATCATTCATTATTTTAATTTGACAAATTCAACTCCATTCCAATAATCTATAAAACTCGAAAGGAAAAAAAAAAGCAATCTATATTCTAAACTCGCACGTTAAAGCATGTCAAAAGAGGAGAAAAAAGAAAAACTTGAAGGGTAAATTTTATATCATGGGAAGCGAGAGTTATAAAAGAAAAGAAGGCTAGGTCTTTCTTCGTTGCGAATTTATTATTTTTAATGTTTTTATATATTTACATTTTGGCTTCTCATTTATTGAAAATTTTTAAAATTGACCCGTGCATGTCGGAATTATATGTCGACATTCTAAACTTGCATGTCGAAATTTCAGACTCTAGTGTCGGAACACTTGACCAGGTATCGGAAAATCCAACACATGTTGATTGAGTGTCCGAGAGTATCATACATGTGTTGAAATGTCCGACACAATACGGAAACTCTCGGAAAATGTTGATGCTTCCTAGCTCTTTGTAGTGCAAGGATAATGGCCCAACGCCACTCAAGTCCGCCATGGCCCAATGGACTGAATTCTTTGTACCACCACTATTTTTTTTTTCTCCTTTTTTCGTCATTCTTATTTACCTTAGTGCGTGGACACAACCTTTTTCTTTTTTTTCCCCCCTTTTTCTTTTGTGTTTGTTTTGAAAGACTAGGTAACGACTACAGGAAAAAATGATAAACCGTGTGAGGGGTTTTTGTTTTATAAGTTAAAAAGGCAAAATGAACAAGAATGAAGAACATAGTGTGATTAATGCGAGAACAATTTCTTTCATTTAGGAATATAATTCGAGATTTATTCCCATAAAGATGATTTAACTAGAATAAAGAATATAATGTAACAAACATAAGAATAATATCTTTCATTTGGGAATAACTTGAGATTTATTCCTATAGAGATGATAATATCTTTTGCCCATAAAAGAAAATGCACTCGACCCAGCTTTTGCGAGTTTTTTTTTTTTTTTTTTTTCACATAATTTTACTTGGGATCAGGCTTTCTGCCATGGATCGACCGCTTCTCAATCTAAAGAATAGCGTACATCGAAAGAAAAATTCAAGACCTATTGAGTTTCAGAATCGTGCACCAGAGAGTGACATGAGGTGTGATGAAGGGAAACGATGTGAGGAATCCTGTGCGTGAGGCTGGATTCACGGACATGGAAGGATAATGGGCCGGCGCCACTCGGGTCCACAATGGCCCATGGGCCGAATCCTCGGGACTTTTGGACATTTTCCTGTTGTCTTTCGTTTTTTTTTTCCTTATCTTTTTGTCTTTTTCTATTTTTGGTTCGAAAGACCAGGTAACAATCATAGGAACAAAGAAAGGGAAAACTGTGGCCGGCGGACGCGAGGGTTTTTTGAGTCCATTTAATTTCTTGGGTTTCATAAGTGAAAAGGCCGAAAGAGGAACTAGAATGAAGAAATAGAGTGTAACAAACGCGGGAATATTTTTCTTTTCATTCAGGAATAGTTCAAGAATTATTCCAGTAGAGAAGGTAGGAGAAGAATGAAGAATATAGTGTAATAATGGCAAGAATAATTTCTTTTCAGCTAGGAATAATTCAAGATTTATTCCCACAGAGATGATAAAACTAGAATAAAGAGTATACAATAATAAAGTGGAGAAGAATAATTTGTTTCGCATAGGAACAAATCGAGATTCATCCCCAAGAGATGATGAAATAGTGTTACAAACCTCAGACTCCTTATGTTGTTTGATTGAACTCGTTGACTCCGCATCCACCGAAAGTCGGTAACCTTCCTTAGGGGCATTGCCCCTATACACGTTACAATTGCTTCATAACTCGGCAAGTCAACACCAATTTCAGAACATCACCTGAAATAAAGGCCAAAAAAAGATTTGCGAATTTCAAAGGGTATGAACTTTCAACTTTAGCGTGTGAATTATTCCTATCATACAATCAACTTAATGCAAAATGCTAAACTATATACTCAATAATTAGCAAGGCATTCCGTTGTTACTACTTGGTTTTTATTTTCGCTTTCTACATCTGATTTGGTCAATAAATGCAACTCTTGAAATGCTGTTTCAGCCTACGGTTACTTCCGATCAGGACGGCCCACATTTAATAATTTGCGAACGAGCAGTTTCTAGTGGAAAAAAGGATGAGTCGATTCTCCGAAAGGGCTGGCAAGCGAATCCTGTTCCTTTCGACTTGAAACGTTTCTGTAGGAAGATTTCAGTTGGTATAGCTCAGAAGCATCTATCTAGGTGACATGGATGTAGTAGATTCCACAAAGAACATGAAGGAGGCTCATTCATCCGGTAAGCATCACACAGCAAAACAGTGGTGACTTCTTATGAACAAGCATCTCTTTTTCCATTGTAAAGTAATCGTTACCGACAACAATCATAAACAAAGACATCATTCCAACGAGTTTTGTCTCATCAATACAACCACAGAACGGAGAATCACGCCTCTAAAAGTTCTCACCCCGTAATTGCAAGTTCCAATGAGGTATCATTGTGGACCCTCTTTTCCCTTCAGTCATAGGCCATCAGAGAGCCTGCTAGAGGGCAAGTAACTTATGCCAGTTTGGCCGGGATTTGTTAGCAACTCAAAGTTTCCAGCAGTAAATGACTCGTCCTTCAGAAAGATTGGTCTTTCAAGATTAGAATATGCACAATAATCTACTTCGTACACCGTTGCATCCTTCAAGAATGCTGAGACGGACACTCCAACTCCTTCCCCTGCACAGAAGCACAACTTTTAAAAAATGAGCAAAACCATATCATGAAATTTGCAGGCTGCATTGATGTGTTTTAACTGATGATCAATGTCTGTGCTTCTTGAATATATCCCAAGATCAATATGGTCTCACTTAGACCTATCAATGGGTCTCAACCATCTAATTGGCAGCACTCTGAATAAATAATGCCACAAAGCTTAATTCAAAAGCATGCCTATTTGCTAAAAGAAGCCAAGGAAATAGAGTAACTTAAAATTCGACTGAGCTTGCTTGACATTATGTTCTGAAGATGTTATAATCATATGAAAATAATAATCTTACCATGTGTGACAAGCAGCAAGTTTTCTGAAGGATATTTATCAGCTAGGGCAACAATAATTTGCTCATATCTAGCTCGTGAACCCAATACTGTCTCTTCCCATTGTGGCATCTGCAGCCAATATGCATCAATGCAAAGTGAAGTCATGATTATATTGCCAGTAGATGTATTGGCACCAAGTTATATAATTTACAGGCAAAAGCATACTGTTTGTCCAAAAAATTTCACCTGTTTATACACTCTTTCTACTGTATGATCCACTGTGCCTGTTGGTAGCATCGCTTCAAGCTCAGAAATATCAAATCCCCAATCCCCATCTTTAGGAGGAAATTTGATGGCTTCCCGGTTCAACATCTCACACAATCCATACTCAATTGAAACCTGCAGAAAGACTAGAAAGATTAAAAGCTTCATCATTCACTTAAAATTTCATGAACGGAACTCTGCAGTAAACAAACTCACAATATGCCCAAATGTTAGTTGCATTTTTTATTGAAAAAGCAGACCACAAAATCTGTGGGTTTGATCTCTGTTTCAGCATTCTTCAATCAACTGATTTATATGTAGAAGCCAGTATCCATACAACCACTCTACATAAAGATTATTTACATTTTACTGATTTAGATCAGTATGTCAAGACTTCCCATTCCTTTGTGTGCTTATGCTATAATCAAGGAACAATCTATTGTTAGAAGGAAATACCAATTAATTTTGTTCTAAGGATTCCACCTAAACAATTAATAGCAGCCAAGCAAGAACAGGTGAACACTGTTCAACCTAGTTCCCACTCGTATTAGATCTGTCAACCAACGCAATAGAACTCCACAGACTATTAACAAAACACTTTGCGAATGCGTGTGCTTTTCATACAAATGGAAGATCTAGATGACCTAAACTGGAAGAAATAGCTGCAGTGAGTGAGAGGAAGAGACAAAACCAAACCGAGACAATTTCGTCTCTTGGTAGTGATATGTTAATATGAAGCAAGAAGTGAACTATCAAAAGACCATGTACTCTTTGGAAGTGGAAGAAAATTATTTCCTCTTGCTTCCTTCCAACTTTGGATGAAACAGAGCCTGACTGAAAAAGGAAATTTTCTCCTGAACTCTCATATAATACCCATGGCATTATCTAAAATATAGCAAAGCAACATATTTCACCCTGAGGTAAGCTAATCTATATGAACATGACATAAACAAGATTAGAGCTCTTTGATTAAGACCGACATTGACGATAGTCGATAAAATCTAGCTAATTCAAAGATACTATGATACTGCACTGAACTGACCTGCCCTGTTTGACTCTGCCTTCAATTGCATATCGCTGTTGCCTTACTGATGCCAAATATTTGATACATTTTCCGGAGTTCATCCAAAGATCTAAAACACTATGCAGTGCCTTATATATTTAACAATGTTATATGATACAATATCCAGATAACTGTTCCTTCAAATATATGCCCATTGCCAGGAATGAATGCTTCCCAAGCTAATTAGATCATAACTACTTACCTATCGCCAAACATATCTTCAAATGCAAACTGCTCCCAAGATGGGAAAAAGAAATATGCATTCTCTTCAGAGCCCACATGAAAGATCAAACTTCACAAAGTCAGCCCACAAATCTCACGAGATAACTCTATCAGTAAACTCAAACCTCATACTGTTCTCAAGCATTTGATTCAAAGGGGCCATAGCAGTCTTCTTTTTCACTTGATTTTGATCGGACAGGTCATATATCACTCCACCTTAAACCAACGCCACAGTGTTGTTGTTCAATTTTGCATTACTCTGGCAAGAAAACCCCCCCTTCTCTCGATAATACATTTCAAGTTGACATCAACGATTCTCGCTAGGAAGGATTTCTACATGTCAGATAAGTTCCTAAAAATTTGCAGATTACCTTCTAGACGACCATAAGAAAAGCTAATTTTCACACCTCAATTTGTTCCTCTCTCAAATATTTATCCCCAATCATTCACTTCGGAGAAATGCTTGCTATCTGATCAAATCTACATACGTATCGAGCTCACATGGACAGTACGTATGCAATACGGTTCTTTAGCTTGACGCGCACGTCACCAAATTCCATCCACGCATGATCGACACCACACGCGTTGACCTTAAAAGTCCATTGCTCTCTCGGCCTCTAACAATCAATCAACGAACCAATCAAAACTCTAGCCATTGCCATCGCCATCGCCATCGCCATCACCATCACATTCAGATGATCGCACATCACAACGCGTGCACGCACCCAAACAATCACAATCTCGCGGACTGACCTTGACCCTCGACGGATCGATGGAGAGGGCCGCCGAGGTCGTGGCGGTGAGGTCGCCATCGTCGACGGCGCAGAGGGCGGAGACCGCCTCGGAGGCCGTCTGGACGCAGCGGAGGAACGGGGACACGAGCACGCGGTGGATCGGGAAGCCGAGCTGGCCCCGGAGCTTGCGGCCGATGCAGAACGCCCGGACCAGGCCGGCCTCGACGAGGGGCGGGTCCCAGGGGCGGGCCGCCGTGGCCACCCAGAGCGGCTCGAAGTTGTCGATGCGGTCGCCGTGGCGCATCACGATGACGTGCTGGCGGCGCTGCGGGCCGGCCTGGGGATCGGAGGACGCCATCGGGGCGCGGCGGCGGAGGCGGCTGCGGGCGGGGGCGGCGGCGGCGGGGGCGGAGGCCGGCGCGTTCGGATGTAGAGAGGGGGAGAGACAACGATTGGGAAAGGAGGTGCTTTTCTTGTTATGGTGGGCGGAGAGGGGAGAAATGACATGGGAATGGAGCAGATTTCCGGGAGGGTAGCAAAAGACATTTTTTGATTCCATGAGCACTCGTGAAAAGGAAAAAGGAAACTGTCTTTGGCTTTTTTTTTTTTTTTTTTGGTACCTATTTATTTTTTTTTTTTTAAAAGAAAAAAATTGCCTTTTGTGGCATACTCCACGCTACCACTACTTTTCTTCTTTTTTATTTAATACAAGATGACGAAAAGTATAGTGCGCTCCAAACACTGCCAAGGCACTAAATTGACCGGAAAGATTACTTGAGTGCTTAGAATAAAATTAATAAGATTAAAAAGTTTATAATCGAATTAACATTCATACAATAGGCTTCAACTCCAAAGCCACACAATTATAAGTCATCTTCTTAGGTATTGTTACGACCTATCCTTATATAATTAAACCTTGAATAAATGACTAAAATTCAAGTGTCAGTTAATAATAAATAGTCTTGAAGTGTGCTATCAAAATTCGCATTCAATGGTGCACTCTGACAAGCCATTTGTAGGGGATACCTTAGAAGTTGCGTAGCAAGGTAGATATTGCAAGCCGCCATTGAAGGAAAGCCGTCACAATCCATCTTTCAAAGGCAGGACAAAGAAAGTGATCATAGATAGGGTGTAAGTAGGAGATAGGTCAAATCCGATTGAACTAGTCAATTTACAAGTGATTCCCAATTTTTGGTGTGGAATTGAACTGCCTAGACATATGACTAATATGTTTTCTTTTTCCCTCTTTGCCAAAAAGCGGACAGGTGCAACATTGAAATCGAAGTAGGTATAGGACCAATTGGTCCGATTTAATTCTCGATCCTGATTCTGAAGTAAAACCAGCCCAACCCAAGAACCAATCACCCCTAATCGCAGATCTAATGAATAACACAAAGGAGTCAAATGACAACTTCTGATTCAGGAGGTCAATGGTGCTCAACCAATCGGCCAACACCTAACCAGTTATGCCCATGATGGCATATATAGAAATTGACCTAAAATACAAGAAAAAGGGGGGCGGATCTAATGAATAACACAAAGGAGTCAAAGGACAGCTTCTAATTCAGGAGGTCAATGGTGCTCAACCAAGCGGCCAACACCTAACTAGTTACACCCCGGACGGCATATACAGAAATTGACCTATAATACAAGAAAAAAAGGGGGTGGACCACTAAGAAGGTGAAGCTCCCCATAGGGCACAGTTCAAGATAGTTGAGGATGACTTGGGAAATGAGAAGTAGAAAATGCTAAGCTACAATACCGTAACTTCTAGTTCTAAACGAGGTTTTCATTATTACTTCACCACGTTATCGCCAAGAAAATGCCAAATTCTACAATCAAGAACTTGCAAAGTTGAGGCGAGCAGTGCAGTTGTTCTTCCCAGGTGGAACTGCCGTAGAAGCTCCCTCGTGTGATTTCGGAGACTCCAAAGATTTGAACGTCGCGCTAAGAGCCCGTTCCCCATCTGACGCCTCTAATTATAAGAATAAGGGGATCGTCTCGTAACGAAGAAAAGACCTTAACATTGGCTTTCAAAAAGGGAAGGAGTGAACAAAAAGCCCCTGGACTAAAGAACTACAGAGCAAAATAGACTTGGAGAAAAATGGTGAAGTCGAGTTCCTAAGGGGAGGAGAGGTGTTGATACCAAAGGGAAATGCCAACTACAAGAAGGCCCTCGCAATTGCGACAAGGGTAAGGGCCGAAGGACGCACCCACGTCCATGGTGGCCGTCAGATTGCCTCATCGAGTTGTCTTACTTGACTCGAATTAACCTCACAAACTGGGTATTAGCATGAGCTACTACTACTAGAAAGGCTAGTCCCTCTGTTGCCTATAAAAGCCTAGAAAGCCATAAACATATTGTCACTAGTGTTGAGAAAATATAGCTTCGAATTGAGTAGAATAATGAAGTCGAATCTTCAGAGTAATCAAGTTGGACTTTGAGGCGTGATATTACTTTCAAAATCCGACTTGATTACTCAATCCGACTTCATTGTTCTACCCAATTCGAAGCTATATTTTCCCAACAACCAGCACTCACATTCAAATTCTCTGTATCTCCTCACACCATATCGGCTTTGGCATCGAAGTGTTTATCCAAGACACTCACCAAACTCCTCAACTATTTCTCTCTCGCATGTATCCAAAATGGTTAATACCATGAAAACCGTAATAAATTTACCCAAAATTATTATTTTTTAATCACAAAAGACCACTTTACCTTCTATAAGTTTCCGTTAAATTTTACTGTTAAATTTCTAAGTTGAATGACACGTGATAATTAACAGGTATACTAGTTTAGGGGTTTACCCTCTATTTGTCAGAGGTATATTAATTTGTGATTTTTTGCTGTATTAATCAAATGTAAAAAGAAACTAATCGATATTACAAATGTATCAATTTGGGATTTTTGATAGTGAAAAAATTAGTTTCGGATAAATTTGTCATTAGTGTACTAATTATCGCCGGGAATACATGCTTCCCAAGCTAATTAGATCATAACTACTTATCTACAGTTATTTCCCAAAGCACCCATAATGGGTTTTAAAAATAAAGAAGCTGAGATATATGGGTCTTAAATGGGTCTGAGAGCAGACCCATTTAAGACCTATTTATCAACCCATTAAAAATGAACTTATTTACGGAGAAAGACTCTCTCTTCTCTATTTAACTTTACAAATATATATATATATATATATATATATATATATAAATCAAAATTATAATTATTTTATTTTATTTTTCTTTCTTCTTCCTCCGGTTGCTAGCTCGGCAATGGCCGGCGACTGGCCAAGCTAGCCTCGAGCTCGTCGGATTTGGCGAGGCGGAGGCCTCACCAATGCCGGTGAGGCTTGAGCCTCGCCAATCTGGTGAGCTCAAGGCTCGCCGACATCTGGCGAGGGCGAGCTCGAGCTCACCTGACGCTAGCGAGCCTCAAGCTCGTCGGATTTGGCGAGACGGAGGCCTCGCTAGAGTCGGCCAAGCTCGAGCTCACCAAATCTGGCGAGCTCGAGCTCTCCTGTGGCCAGCCATCGACTGTCGTCGTGGCCGGCGGCTGGCCAAAGAAGAAGAAGAAGAACAAAAAATATAAAATATAAAAGATAAAAGAAAATTTAAAATTATATTTAAAAAAATAAAAAAATAGTTTAAAATTTAATTTTAAAAAAATAATTAAAATTCGATTTTTAAAATAATTATTTTAAAATTATAAAAATTGTCCATTAAATTTGTGTTGTATAAAACTATTTTAGCAATACCATTTTTTTTTTTTAAGTTTAGTTAAATGGGTTGGGTCGGAAAATTTATATTAGGTATAAATGAGTCATAAATGGGTTAATGGGTCAATTTGGGTCAGACCATTAATGACCCGATCCAAACCCAACTCAACCCACCTGTTTAACACCTCTAGAAATAAGGCTTGATCCATTAACAACCCATTTAACTAGAAATGGGTCCATAAATGGGTCAATGACCCATTTTGACACCTCTACCTATCGCCAAACATATCTTCAAATGCAAACTACTCCCAAGATGGGAAAAAGAAATATGCATTCTCTTCAGAGTCGACATAAAATATCAAACTTCACAAACTTCAGGCCCCAAATCTCACTAAGTAAACCCTATCGGTAAACTCAAACCTCATTCTGTTCTCAAGCATTTGATTCAAAGGGGCCATAGCACTCTTCTTTTTCACTTGATTTTGATCAAACAGGTCATGTATCATTCACCTTAAACCAACGCCACAATGTCGTCGTTCAATTTTGCATTATTCCAGCGAGACCCCCCTCTCTCTCAATAATACATTTCAAGTCGACATCAACAATTCTCATTTGTAAGGATTACTGCACGTCAAACAAGTTCCTAACTTTGGATATTACCTTCTAGATAACCATAGGCAAAGCTGATTTTCACACCTTAATTCGTCAATCTCTCACAAAACAGTGGGTCCCTCATAGATAGAGAACACTCCATCAATCATAAGAGTGCAAATATTTATCCCAATCATTCACTTCGGAGAAGTGCTTGCTGTCTGATCAAATCTATATACGCATCGAGCTCACATGGACCGTACGTATGCAATACTGTTCTTTAGCTTGACACGCAAGTCACCAAATTCCACCTACGCATGATCGACACCCGCACGCGCTGACCTTAAAAGTCCAATGCTTTCTCAGCCTCTAACAGTCGATCAACGAACTGTTGGATAAATTCTTTTCAAATATTTTGAAGTCGACAAAACATTTCCATCAGTCTAGTCTAAAGACTTGTAGACTCTACTGGCAAAGTCTGAAGATCAAAGTCTGACGCTGACAAGACTCAAGTTTCAAAGTCTACTCTCATGGACAGTTTCCAGACCGTCAAGTTAAAAACTTCTATTCTGATTCTATCTAATATGGTTTTGGCTCCAACGGCTAAGGAATATCTTTCGACTGGAATCAACACTACAAGATCTTATATTCGTATTCGAATAAATATAGATTCTCTAAGATTCGCAACTTATATTTGGAAAGTTCTACTTATGGAAACCAAGATCCTGATTGTATGGGCGAGCAGGATTAATGGGCTATCTACACTTACCTTAAAGAGCTCGAGATCTCTCTAAATTGATTCTGTCCAACGGGTTGATTGGAATAACTTCTTTGGAAGGTGCCAATGGTAATGAAGGCATGGAGAAGTATATAAGAGAGACGCTTAAGTTGTTGAAGGGTGCCGGATAGAAGAATTCTAAAGTCTGAATCTCCTTGTTATTTTGTGATCTTATTCTTCGAGCAATAAATGTAATCAAAAGAGAGACCAAAGTGTGGTGAGACCTTGAGGAAGTGTAGTAGAGTTTCTACACTGTGGATTCAAGGGCGTGAGATTGTAAACACTCTTTTTGATTCTTAGTGAAATCCGGCCCGGAAGGGCTGTTCGTGCGTGGGAGAGTGGACGTAGGCTTGGTCTAAGCCGAACCACTATAAATCTGGAGTCTTGATTCTCTATCCTTAATCCTTTTATATTTCATTACTTTCATTTGCAGCGATTGTTATTTTTAATTCATTAATCTCTCATTCGGGTTAAAATTTATAAAATCGCTTTAGTCACCTATTCACCCCCCTCTAAGTGTTAATTCTAGTCCTAACAATTGGTATTAGAGCTTGTGTACTTGTTTATAAGAAGTGTCTTTACTTCTGAGTAAAAGATCTATGGCTAGTATGTTGCCTACAGGGTTGGTTGAAGGTCAAAGCAACACCAGACCTCCATACTTTGATGGAAAAGACTACAGCATATGGAAAAACAAGATGAAAGCATTCCTAAGATCAAAAGATCATTTGGAATGGGAAGTGGTAGATAAATGAATCATTCCTGCTGCTGCATCAGAATCAGAGAGAGGAAAAGAAGTTGCTGGTCCTATTCAGATGACTCAAGAAGAAATAACCAATAGACAGACTATTGACGCTAAAGCCATTTACTCCTTATATTGTGCTTTATCCCCTACTGAGTATAACAAAATATCTTCTTGTGATACAGCAAAAGAAGTCTGGGATAGGTTTCACATTACCTATGAAGGGACTGATCGAGTGAAAGAAACAAGTATCAATATTCATTTGGGATAATATGAAGTCTTTAAGATGAGATCAGGAGAATCAATAACTGACATGTTTAGTCGTTTTACTGAAATTGTGAATGGTCTTGAATATCAGGGACATCCAATCTCAGGACATATAAATGTCAACAAACTCCTACGTGGACTCTCTAAAGACTGGAATTACATAAAAACCTCAATAAGAGAGACATAGAGGATTGCTCCTCTCTTTGTAGATGAACTGGTTGGAACTCTTCAGTCTTACGAAGTAGAGCACACCAACGAAGAGGAAGATTCAAAAGGTAAGAAATCTATTGCCTTAAAGTCTAATGATTATTTTGATGTTACGGACTCAAGAAGATCTAGATGATGAAGAACGCACTCATGATAAAGAGATTCGAAAGCTGAACGAAAGGGAAGGAAATTCAATTGGAAGAAACAAAGCTCACAAAGGTTTCAAAACAAATCAACAGAGGATGATGATTCTAACAAAGAAGTGACTTGCTTTGAATGCAAGAAAAAGGGACACATCAGACCCAACTGTCCTCTGTTAAAGAAAAGAAAAAGAAAGACTGAGAAATACAGAAAGGCACTCAAAGCAGAAACCTGGAGTGATACTGAATGTGAAGAGAGTGATGATGATCATGCTAATATTTGTTTGATGGCAAAATCTGATTCAGACTTAGACCTTGATACAAATACAGACTCAGACAGTGAACTCGAGGTTAGTAATCTAAAAATTCCTATCAAGGTTTCTAAGTATATTGATGAACTTTGTCTTAGTCTAAAAACTTCTCTTAAGAGGATTTCCGAATTAAAAAAAAAAAGAAAATTCTACATTGAAGCAACATGAAAAACTTTGGAAAGAAAAGTTTGAAAAGTTGGAAAAGAACTTTACTATCGTGAAAGAAAACTCAAATTCTGTTTCCAAAGAAAATAATCTTTTGAAAAATGATATTTCTAATGAATCAAAAAGATTTTCAAATGGTTGTGAAAAGTTGGATAAGATTCTTTCGATACAAAGACCCTACTTTGATAAGTTAGGTCTTGGTATGACTTCTGAAACTATTCCATTGATTGATTTCCCAAAGGTGAAGGAAAGAATCAAACAAAGACCAACTAGAATTGTTTATAAAAATCATTTCCAGAAAATCTTTGTAAAACCTGTTGGCAGAAATGCTTTGAAATGTTCCAAGTGTCAAAGCTCAGAACATTTTGAGAAAGAATATCCTTTGGTTTAGAGACATGTTAAAAGGAATTGGGCAAAGACTGTTTATTGCTCTAACTCTTCTGGACCCAAGATGATGTGGGTACCAAAGAAAGCTTGAATTCTTTTTAATTGCAGGTCACTATCAAAAGGAAGATTAATTGGTATCTAGATAGTGGCTGCTCAAGACGTATGACGAGAGACTCAAGTTGTTTCATAAAACTTGTCCAGATAGATGGAGGAAAAGTTTCTTTTTGTGGTAACAACAAATGAAGAATTACTGGTCGTGGAACAGTAAAGATTGGAAGTCTGTCAATCAAGAATGTCTCCTTAGTTGAATGATTAAATTACAACTTGCTTAGCATAAGCCAGTTGTGTGATACTGGTTTCAAGATCAATTTCTAAGAAGGAACGTGCTCTGGAATCAGTAAAGACTTTACTCAATCTTTTACTGAACGAAGACATGGAAATATCTATCTTTTGGATGTGAATCAAGAAAGATCACAGTGCTTAATATCAGTACAAGATGAAGCAAATCTATGGCACGGAAAGCTTGGCCATACCAACATGAAGCAAATTGCAAAGATCTCTTCTAAGAAACTTGTTCGAGGATTGCCTATTCTCAATTTCTTAAAGTCTGATCTATGCACACCATGCGTACTGGGTAAACAGGTTAGAAACTCTTACAAACCAATAAGTAAAGTTTCCACTAATCATGTACTGCAGCTTTTGCATATGGACTTATTTGGACCTACTAGAACGCAAAGCATTGGTGGAAAAAGGTTTTGCCTAGTAATAGTTGATGATTATTCACGATTTACTTGGGTCTACTTTCTTGCAAGTAAGTCTGAGACTTTCTCTCTCTTTTCAAAGTTTGCTAAGAAGGTGCAGAATGAGAAATGTCACACTATCTCAAGCATTTGTACAGACCATGGAGGTGAGTTTGAAAATCAAGACTTTGCTAAATTTTGTGATGAGTTTGGTTTTCAGCATAAATTCACCTCTCCATATACACCAGAATAGAATGTGGTTGTGGAAAGGAATAATAGGTATTTACAAGAAATGGCAATGACTCTTTTGATTGAAAGTAATATTTCTTTAAGGTTTTGGGCTGAAGCTGTTTCAACTGCTTGCTATATTATTAACATAGTGTTTTTAAGACCAATTCTTGAGAAAACCCCTTATGAAATTTTTAAAGGAAAGAAACCAATTGTTTCTTATTTTCAAGTATTTGGTTGTAAATGCTTTATTCTGAAGAATGCAAATGATCAAGTTGGTAAGTTTGAAGAAAAATCAGATGAAGGATTCTTTCTTGGTTACTCAACTACAAGCAAAGCCTATAGAGTATTCAACAAGAAGACTCAAACTGTTGAAGAATCAATGAACGTCAAATTTCAAGACTCTCCATAAATTCAGCAAATTCAGACTGAAGAATCAGAATCTACTCCAGACTCTACTTGATCTACCTCTCTTGAAGTAGTTCAAAATTCAGAAGCAGTACAACAAGTTACTGATAAAGAATCGACTCAAGAAAAAGATCAACAACCTATCAGACGATCCAGTAACTGGAAGCACAAGTCTAGTCATCCCGAAGAACTCATTATTGGAAACGTTAATGAGGGTATGCGAACAAGATCCAAAAGGCGAGAAGAGTCTAGTGCTGTTGCACTTATTTCTAAAATAGAACCCAAAAATATTGAAGAAGCCTTAGCTGATGAAAGCTGGATTGAAGCAATGCAAGAAGAGCTCAGACAATTCAGTATTAACGATGTTTGGGAATTAACTCCTAAACCAAAAGGTAAATATGTTATTGGAGCTAAATGGGTTTTCAGGAATAAAGTTGATGAAAAAGGCAAAGTGACAAGAAACAAAACAAGACTCGTGGCTAAAGGATACATGCAAGAAGGAGGGATAGACTATGATGAGACTTACGCTCCAGTAGCAAGGTTAGAATCAATCAGATTACTACTTGCTTTTGCATGTTATAAGAATTTCAGGTTATTTCAAATGGACGTCAAAAGCGCATTCCTGAATGGATTTATTTAAGAAGAAGTCTATAAGAACTCTATCTGGAACAACCTCCTGGATTTGAAGACTCAAAGAAACCAGACTCAGTGTTCAGACTAAAGAAAGCTTTATATTGATTAAAACAAGCTCCTCGAGCTTGGTATGAAAGGCTAAGTAACTTTTTAATTCAAAGTGGTTTCTCTAAAGGAAAGGTAGACACTACTTTGTTTATTAAAAAAGGAAGGCAAAAGCTTTCTACTTGTTCAGATTTATGTTGATGATATTATATTCGGATCATCTAATGAGACTTTGTGCAAGAAATTTTCTAAGTCTATGCAGGATGAATTCGAGATGAGCATGATGGGTGAACTACCATTTTCCTTGGTCTACAAGTGAAACAACTGAAAGAATGAATCTTTATTCATCAAGAAAAATGTGCAAAAGAACTTGTTAAAAAGTTCGGTCCGGAGAATTGCAAAAAGACTGACATACCTATGTCAAGTTCTTTGAAGATAGACAAAGATGAAGCGGGGAAGAAAATCGACCAAAAGTTATACGGGAGTATCATTGGTTCACTTCTTTATCTTACGCATCTAGACCGACATATTATTTAGCGTTTGCATATGTGCTAGGTTTCAATCAGATCCTAAGGAATCTCATTTAAGTGCTGCTAAACGTATCATTAAATATGTTGCAACTACTACTAAGATTGGTCTATGGTATCCCAAAGAATGAGACTTTACTCTTCTTGGTTATTCAGACGCATATCTTGCAGGTTGTAGAGTTGAAAGAAAGAGCACTTCTGGCACTTGTCAATTACTTGGAAACAGGGTAGTATCTTGGTTTTCAAGAAAGCAAAGTACTATGGTTCTTTCAACAGCTGAAGCAGAATACGTAGCTCTTGGAAGTTGCTGCTCTCAAATACTGTGGACAAAACAACAACTACGAGACTTCGGTATTGAAGACTCTTGCACAGAGATCGAATGTGACAATACCAATGCAATCAATCTCACAAAGAATCCTATCCTACATTCAAGAGCAAAACATATTGAGATTCGACATCATTTTATAAGAGATCATGTTCGAACAAAGAAGTCTTGATACAATTTATTGACTCAAAGAATCAACTGCGAGACATCTTCACAAAGCCACTTGAGAAAAGTTTATTTGAGTTTATTCGTTCAAGACTCAACATTTTATCTCTTAAAGACTGTTGAAATTCAGACTCAGAATCTAAGTCTGACAAAGTATCAGACTAAAAAATTTAGACTTGGAATACCAATCGTCACGACTATAAGTTGTTAGAATTACAGTTCATTTACTCGTTTAAACTGATATCTCGAAAAGGTAAGATTGTTTGTTTATCTCTAATTGAGTTTATTAAGGCAGTTATTTTTAAACGAAGGTGGTTATCGATTTGTTTAAGGCAGTTTTTTTTTTAAAAGAATTTTTTTATTCTTTCCTTATTGCGACACTTCAGATACCACGATTCGATTACTTTTTATACTTCTTCTCCTTCTCCTTTTTACTTTACCCAGAAACCCTAGATCATTGTCTTTGAGATTCTCCTTCTCAAGCTCTTCTCCACAAGTTTTTAACTTTCTTGCGACACAAGTGTGAAAGTTCCCTCCAAGAAAGTGACAATGTCGTACCAGAGGAAATCTTCAAGAATAGCGAGTAGGGGACCACAAGGCTCGGGTGAGGGGCCTACGCATTTTGATCTCACTGATGAAGGTGACTTTCCAAGTGAACAAATGCACCAACACTCTCAACAGCGCACCTCTTCAACTAGATCCCGTGTTCGTCATCCTCAACATACAGAGGAAATCATTGAAAATATCGAACCTGTAAGGACTCTTAAGCCTGCGTTTGTTTATAGGCTTTATTCTGTATTGAAGGAATGAGGTTCTGCAATGACTTTCATTGACAAGTTCTTAAAAGAGAAATGTTATAAAAATGAGACACATTTTCTCACTGTGATGGAGCAATCGGGCGTTGTTCCTGTTGGAACGGCAACAAAGACCTTTGCGAACTTTCCGAGTGACCCTCGCTTTGGTAGTATAAATCAGCCTGAGGGGAAAGATAATGATGAGAAGATATTTGTACATTTTAAGCCTAGGATGGGTGTGGCTGCAACTCTTCGAGGAAAGAAGGACGAATTGTTCCGATTTGAGGAACACAAGAAAGTGTATGGGAAATTGCTGAAGCGTGGGGTGATGAACCCACGAACGGTGGATTTTGATTTTTTGGATATGTTGAGCATCAATTTGAGGGAGAAGTTTGAGAAGCTTCAACTTCATAAATTCTGCACTGAGAGCGAGGTTGTTTATTCTGAATTGACAGCCTATTTTTATTCCAACCTCAGTTTTCTTGATGCCAATAGTTTTTCCTTCAGTGTGAGAGATGGAGAGTATGTGGTTGACACAGATATTCTGGCGGATGTAATTGGTGTGGAAAGAGGAGCTTTCCAATCAATCTCTGTGTCTGTGAGTCATGCAACTCTAGAACTTGCGAGAGACAGAATCGCAGAAGGTCGTCTCTCCTACTCAAGGATGAATGCTACAAACACTTTGCTTCACAAGATAGTGATCAACTGGCTCAAACCGAAATCGACATCAAAGACAGATGTATCCATCTCAAAAGCCAAATTGATGTATGCAATCAAGATCGGTCTAAACTTCTCCTTGCCCCATACTATCATGTTTCACATGTACAGGTCTATGGCGAAGGACAAGGGAAAACTCCCTTATACTGCTCTCATCACTCGTCTTTTCAGACATTTGAACATTCAGCCTCCCCACATTCTCTCTATGAAGACTATTGATAAAATGGTCATTGGACTGAGGATGATTACAAAAATGCGTTCGAAAGAACTCAGCAAGAAGTTGGAGCAGTTCAAGGAGAAAACCCCTGTTAAGACCAGACCAGACTCTTCTGCTGCTAAGAGGAAAAGAAAGGAACCTGTGACTGGTCCTATCAAGAAGAGGCGGGCAATCATCTTGGAGGATGAAGATGATGAGGATGATATGCCTATCTCTGCCTTTGTTTCTCAGTATTCTGCTTCTATGTCAGTAGAACCAAAACAATATGTTGCAGAGGAAACTGAGAAAGGGAACCAGGAAAAGGAATCCTTGCAGGAAGAAGAAGAAGAAGAAGAAGAAGAAGAAGAAGAAGAAGAAGAAACAGCAAAGACAGACTCCCAGCAACAACCAGCAGACTCACATGTTGAAAAAGATCGAGCAGATTCTCCAGCAGAAAATGAGGATCAACAACATTTTGCCACTGAGAAAACTTCTCAGCAAGAAGAGTACTTCTCCCCTCCAGAAGGCATTGAAACAGGGGGAGATGTCCAAAGAGAAAGTACTCCTCTTCTCTTGACATTTACCAGTGCAAGTGTTAGTAGATCACCTCCTGATGCAGAAGATGTTCATGCTGCTCATTTTCCTGAGGAAGACGCAACATCTCCACATGATGATCTTCCTGCTGATATTCACTCCACTGGTTTAACTCCAAAATCAGACTGAGTTGACGCAAGCACACAAACTGACAATTCAGCTGATTTCGGAAGGTCGCTTGAAATCATTTTGGAGCTCAAAGGCCAAATATATGTTATGGGGTGTGAATTTCAGACTCTGCAGAATGAGAATCATGCTATGTTCATCTCCTTGCATGATCAGATTAAAGATGTTCAACATCAGGTTCAGGCCACTGTAAGAGGCACTGCTCTCACTCAACTACAGGAGGATTTGAGGAAGCTGGAAGGAACTGTCAAGTCTATGGAGGACTTTCAACTTATTCGCATTCCTCGCGCTCCTTGATTTTCTCACATTTTTATGATGACAAAAAGGGGGAGAAGACTTTGCAGATTTTCACTCTATTCACTCCATTCCAAACTTTTTATAAACACCTTTTTAGATTTAATATTTTGTTTGACATTTTTTTGAATGACATTTTGACTTTATCTTGAGTTTTTGAATGCTTGCTTATTACTGCATTACTTTAAGCTGTTAAATTAGATAAAGATAGTTGCTATCTGCACAGGACTAATGTATTTTTTGTGGATGCAAATCTGTGTACAGGATAAGTCTGTGTACAGGACATCTGTGTATAGGCCAACTTATACTATCTTTACTCTAATCTTTTATGAGATATCATTGCTAGCTTAAATGTTGTATTGCAGGGCAATAGTATTCAAATCTGCATGAAAGTTTTGTCACCATTAAAAAGGGGGAGATTGTTGGATAAATTCTCTTCAGATATTTTGAAGTCAACAAAACATTTCCATCAGTCTAGTCTGAAGACTTGCAGACTCTACTGGCAAAGTCTGAAGATCAAAGTCTGACGATAACAAGACTCAAGTTTCAAAGTCTACTCTCATGGACAGTTTCCAGACCGTCAAGTTAAAAACTTCTATTCTGATTCTATCTAATATGGTTTTGGCTCCAACGGCTAAGGAATATCTTTCGACTGGAATCAGCACTACAAGATCTTATATTCGTATCTGAATAAATATAGATTCTCTAAGATTCGCAACTTATATTTGGAAAGTTCTACCTATAAATTACTAAAAAAGTTTATAAGTGTAAAAAAAACTATTGGCAAAAAGTATTTACTTTATCCCATTCCTGAATAACATATTGGTAAGTGCTAAAACAAATCTTAGAGTTTCCGGTTTTTAGTCCATTCTAGACTTGAAAGTTTTGGTTTGGTCAACAGAAAACTTGTTTAAGAAGTCCCAATCAATTTGTGTGCTCACCACCAGTAAAATTGAAACGTATGAAATCCAACATGGCTTCCACGTGGAATATTTGGTTACTTGCCATGTGCCATTTCCAATCATGTAATTCCATCAAAGATGAGCTTGAGACTTGATTGAGGTTTCTTTTGAAACCTTAAATTATCATTTGACAAAAATAAAAGCTTAGGCTCCCAATTAACCAATAGTTGAAACATTCAGTCTTGTTTCTACATTATAAAATTGGGGGAATGCCATTCCTCTAAAAACAGAACATGCTCAGGTAACTTTTATCTCCCAATCTCCAGGAGCTCTATCAACAAGATGAAATTGCAAAATGGCCCTCCAAACTTTCAAAGAGAGAACATAAAAACCGGAAAATTGACCAAATTCCTAAGCCGGGTACAACTCTGCATTAAATTCACAATGAATATGAGAATCGAAGTATCAATTGTAATATTGAAAGATATAAATATGGATAATTCTTACATGTCAATCATCAAGAGAAATTGCTATTGAATTAAGGTCCATGGTCGTAAATGACAACTCTGTATTAAATTCACAATGAATATGAGAATCGAAGTATCAATTGTAATATTGAAAGATATAAATATGGATAATTCTTACATGTCAATCATCAAGAGAAATTGCTATTGAATTCAAGTTCATGGTCATAGATGACAACTTTGCATTAAATTTACAATGAAAATGAGAACTAAAATATCAATTGTAGAGCCTTATGAGCTTCTTCAAATTGGGTTAATTTTTTTTCCAAAGATTTAAACATTTGTTTAGACTATGCTAACCCTAAGACGTTTATCAAAATCCTAAACTATGTGAATTCCAATTTAGGAAAATTTAACACTAATTCTAAACTAGAATTAGCACTAAAATATAGGAAAACTAATCAAAATCTAATTTATAGACTTTTCCTATTTTAAAATTTTTTAATAAATATTTTTGATAGTTTTAAAATAAATAATTTTTACTAAAATGGGACTCGGGTCGGGCCTTGATGCCCAGAAAGGGTAAGCACGGACTCGGGTCTTGCCAACCTGGCCATTCGCTAGTACTAGGCTTAACACATAGCTCGATCCATTCAAGGACCAGTCTTGTCAACCCTAAACAAACATCTCACCCCAACTTCCATTTCCTATGCCAAGCCCACACCAAGCCTAGACCCATTAAACCAAATGAACCCAAACCCACTAAACCTATTCAAGCCCATCGTGCCCAACTTCCTATTCGATCCCTTTTTATAGAGTGCAACTATGTAGTTTTGAAATGTGGGGACTTGTGCATAAGTCAATGTCATTAATCGAAAGGTCTTACCTAGTCATGCAAAGCCATGAGAGGATTCAATAGGAAGAATCAGTCCACGCGGATCTAATGAGAAGCCTGAATAATCCCTAACTTGTGAGACTTTGGAGCTGAAATGCATATATAAGTATTCAGCATATATCTATAATACTTTAACAAATCATAAACTCCACAATCTCATAAACAGCAAATGAATGGAAAAAGGGGAAAATGGCGAAGAGAAATGATATACATGTTACAGGGTTCAATGAAACAGAGAAGAAAATGAAATTCATTTAATCATTGCATAGACAAATTATTTCAAGGCCATCTTTTCAGTATGTAATGAGTTTCCAAAGCATACTTATTATCTCAGAAGAATGAAAAGGTTATGGTTTGATCAGTCTATTTGCAACTGAAGAGCTCAAATTGGAGAATTGCTTGACCAAGAACCATACATGTTTAGTAATTCACGATAGGGATCAAGGAAGAAGATACTTCTCCCAAAGAGTCTAACCGACAGATTACCAACTATTAACTTCATCTTTTTCCTTAACCAAGAACATGATGTCCCATTTCTCAAATGGCAATCTGGCTAAGTATAACCAGTCTAGAGGAAAGCTACATTTGATAAACAGGACATCTGAAAATTGGCCAAAAGTAAAGACTGGGTATCTGAAACTCTGAATGGCTGAACACCACTCCACTGAAGCAACTATACTTAGTGTCAATCTGGATAATTGTACCCACCATCTCAAGATGTGCACCTTATCCTTGATGGAGCAAACTTCTGAATGGGTTCTTATGCAACCAATGACCCACTAGTTCTATGCTTCTAATTTCATAAAACTTTATAATTACAAAAAATTCCACTAGGCCAGCTTTATTTACCTGGGGTATGGGTAGATAATTCTCTAGACCAAGGATACAACAACATAATTTACTGAAACAACCATTTACATATGGACGAGTGCGCGCGCACTCATGTGAAAGAGAGAGAGAGAGAGTTGTCCAGCAAGATCTGCAATTACCGAAAGCCCCAGCTACAATTCTCTCTAGCTGGTTGAGAGATTTAATTGAAAAGTAGAAATATAATGAGGCTTCCTGAATTCTTCTCAATCAATATGAATGAGATGAGTGCCAGGAAGACCAAGCATTAGATTTTAAAAGAGCTTCTTCGAGAGGGTCCTTTAGGAAGATGTTGCTAGCAAGCACAATGCTCAAGTTCATTGATTGTTAAAGTTAACTTTGGCTCAAAAAGTAGAATTGCTCTATTATGCTCATGAAAGCTTCTTAAAGAGTGCATTAACTATGTGTCCATTGAAAAAGAAGGATCATTTCCCTTCGGTTGTCTAATGAAAATAGGTGCTAACTGTAGTATTATAACATTATTTCAAACAGACAATTCAGCTGGTTAAAATAGTAGATCACTGTTCATACCATTAGGGTTTCCTCGTTCATAAAAATCTCGTAGAAGAGAAATTGATTCTGATGCCATTATACCTCCACAACATTGGAAACCTTTTGATCCAGAATTTCCATTACTGCAAGAGAAACAAGAAAAAAGTTGGAAACATTCATAGATCAGGCAGACATTTAAAGGGGAAACATAGACGAAATTTCTGTGAAAAACACTTAATATTTCTAATAATTCTGCATATTTACCTAGCTCATCAACTTGAACCCCAAGACAGATTCCATTTGCAAATCATGTCCAAATATCAAGCAAGAGATAATTTAACAAACTAATTGACAAAGCACTTCTCAAAAGAAGGTACCATGCATGTGCACTGCAATATACTTGATCTTAGCTTCCAAAACATTTTTTTGGCTCTAAGCTATTGTTGTTCTCTCTTATTGGTTCAAGATACCACTAAATGGGAAATCACCTGATTGTTCCACTTCAAAGGATCAATGTACAAACTGACCGAAACCAGAGCACCTGTGGACAATGCATTACTGGAATTTCTTGGTTTTCTTTGACCATCCACAACTAGGGGTGAGCATCGGTTCAGGGTCAACCCTGGACCGACCCTGGACCGGCCCAACCCTGCTGGTCCTGGTCTGGTTCCCAAGTTGACCGGGTCGGTCCTTGGTTCTAGAATTCTTGGACCAGCACTGTGTGGGTCGGTCATCGGTTCTGAGAGTTCCGGGTCGGTCCAACCCTGATTATATATATACGAAAAACCTTAAAATAAATAGCGTCAACAACATTAAATAGCTTATTAGTGAGGAGTTCAAGTAATTTTACATTATTCTGTAATAACTTCGATTTTTAATGTCTTTTACAGTGTCAATAGTCATAATTTACGAAGGAGGAAAATGTTTTTGTGAGGAGTCTTCACGGCGTCTAAAAAGGCATAAACAGCTCTTTATGGCATCCTCCTCTAGATTCGTTCCCTTCTGTCTTATTTGTCATTTTAGTCTTCAATTTACCAAAATCGAAAGAAACAATTTCTTCGCTCGCCACTTGACACTCGTCTTGCTCGCTTTAGGTCATTCATGTGGCTCATCGCTTGATGCTCGCTTGGCTTGTTACTTCCCACTTAACATTCGATGCTCATTCTATTCGACGCTCACCCCACTTGACCCTCACCGCTTGCCTTTCTTAGCTGACCTCGCTCATCATCTAATCCTTGGGTCGGTACAGTCCTTGGTTGCCCTTTCAAGGAGTACAAAAAATGAAATAAAAAATTATTGGTTGATCCTAGGTTGACCTGGAAATCGGACTGAACCCATTGGGTCAATCCGGTCCTCAATCGCTTTTTTAAGGAGTACAAAAAATGAAATAAAAATTATTGTTTGGTCCCGGGTTGACCCTGGAACCGGACCGAACCCATTGGGTCGGTCCAGTCCTCGGTCCCAAAAATTGAGGACCGACACTATGGGGGTTGATCCTAGGGTTAGGGGGTGGATCGGCCCAACCCGGACCATGCTCACCCCTAGGTCTCAACGGCGACCAAGGTGGCTCGGGATAGCGGCTGGGTGCGAGAATGGGCAGACGATGCGCGCAAGCTATCGCGGTGCTGGACGGCAACGATGGGCATGACAGCGACAGCGGAGGCGGTCGACGGCTGGGGAGGTCTTCTCTGGTTCTCTCTGTAATTTTGAGCTCAAAACTTCTACAACAATGGATAAAGGAGCTTCAACGAAGAAGAATAAGCTGCTGAAGCTTGAGGGGGCCACAAAATATCCAAAATGCTTGAGTACTATGCCCCACCAGCCATGGCTGTCATCCTTAGCCAATTTGCAGCCTCCAAGCTTCCTTAGCAAGCCATCCAAGTGGTCCAAATGTTGCTCCCCACAAGTGTGGCATCCCAAAAATTAGAGACAAGCCCTAAGATGTATTAAGGCTCATAATTAGGTAATGAAATTACCTATGGTTTATGCTTTAGCTCTTTCCCTTAAAACTAAGTGTCATACGCTTGTATTCTTGAGTTTTTAAGTTAGTACTATAGGTTATTTTATTAAGAAAAGTTAATTTTTGGATTGAACCTTAGGCCCAAGGATAAAGGGGCCTAAAGTGGGCCATTTTGGGCCGGGCCCATGAGGTCCATAATGGGCCTTCGACCGAGCAAAAAGGGGGAGGGGAATTCTGATGCATGCCTCCCCCATGTGTCCTATTGTTAAGGCCATTTGGCACCTATGCAATTAGTCAATTAAGTAATGGTTAGGGGAAGGAAAAGCAAAAAGGAAAAGTAACCGGTTAAGGGGAGGGGGGTTTTTGTCATGCAAAGGGAGAGGGAGAAAGGGAGAGAGAGACCTTGAGAGGAAGAGAAGAACCGAGAGAGGAGGAAGGAGCCGCTCGCCGCCCGCCGTCCGTCCGACCGTCCGTCCGACCGTCCGCCCTTACGCCGTCCGTGTGCCATTGTTGGTCTGTTCTTTTGAGACAAGTTGGGATCCTTTTTTCTGCTCTTGCATGTGTGTTTTGGAATGGTGTTGGATTTTGGGTGTTTAGGGTCTAAGGAACCGAAGTTAGAAGGGGTTGCTTTTGAAGATGTGTTCTATTTTTCGAGTATACCTCCTAACCCCGTACGTTGTAGAGGCTTGCATGTGTGTTTTGAGTTGTATTCTTGCTTCGACTCCTTCACAAAAGTTGTAGATAACATCTTAAACTACAACATTCTCAAATTTCATGAGTTTTGATGGCCATTTGCATACTAAACCGACCGTGATATGAAAACTGCGCAAGTGTGTGTTTCGGACATGAGAGTATTGACATGCATGACCTATAACTTTCTGTACAAGCTTCATTTGAATAAATGTTCTTCATAAAACATCTTTATCTATGTGTTAAATATAACATACTCAAATTTCATGAGTTTTGATGGCCATTTGCATACTAAACCGACCGTGATATGAAAACTGTGCAAGTGTGTGTTTCGGACATGGGAATATTGACATGCATGACCTATAACTTTCTGTAAAAATTTTGTTTGGAGAAATTTCCTTCATGTGATATCTTTATCTATGTCTTAGCTACAACATAGTTAAATTTCATGATTTTTGAAGGTCATTTGCATATTAAATTGACCGTGATGTGAAAATTGTGCAATCTGTGTGTTTCGGACTTGAAAACATTGACATGCATGACCTATAACTTTCTGTACAAATTTATTTTGGAGAAATTTCCTTCATGTGATATCTTTATCTATGTCTTGACTATAACATACTTACATTTCATGATTTTTGAAGGTCATTTGCGTATTTAATGAACTGTGTTTTGAAAACTGTGTTAAGCTGTACAATTTCGAAATTCATGACATTGGGATGCATGACCAATTCTATGCTGTGATGTGTGATCTGTACGAAATAGTATGCGAATCATGATACTGTGGATTATTATACATGCAATGGTTGATGGTTTTCATGCATTCCATATAACATTAAAGAAAATGATATATTTTTTTCATGATTTCAAAGAAAGACTGCATTTAAACCATTTTATCAAAGGACAATTTTTCCAATGCATGTTGCATGATTTCAAAAGAGTAATTCAAATCAATTGCATTGAAAATTTCAAATGTGAAATTGGAAAAGAGATGTATGAGAATATGGATGACCGTCGGAGGTGTGAGCCGACGATTCCCCGGGAGTGTCGGGATGCTCGGAGGTGTGAGCCGGATGCCCGGAGGTGTGTGCCGGATGTCCTCGGGAGTTTCGAGATGCCCGGAGATGTGTGCCGGAGGTTCCTCGCGATGCCAGGTTGGGTGCAAGCGATAGAAATGTGGGATACAATTACCGGTCCCGGGAAAAAGAAATGTGGCAATGAAATTTGAAAAGTATAAGTTGAAATTTAATCATGCAAAATGTGGTCATATGTATGCATGATGGCATGATGATAACATGTGATATGAGGATGATGAGTGCATGGATGTATGTGCACCTATGGCATGATGATGACGTGTGACATGAGGATGATGAGTGCATGGATGTATGTGCACCTATGGCATGAGCATAACATGTGATATGATGATGATGAGTGCATGGATGTATGTGCACCTATGGCATGAGCATAACATGTGATATGATGATGATGAGTGCATGGATGTATGTGCACCTATGGCATGATGATAACATGAGATATGATGATGATGAGTGCATGGATGTATGTGCACCTATGGCATGATGATAATATGTGATATGATGATGATGAGTGTATGGATGCATGATGAGGATGATGACTATATGATGATGCATGTACGTGAAATATGATGACATATGCATGATATCAGGGGAAATTATGTAGGAATACTTAAATGACACGTGTTATACTATGATTGTATTGTATGATGCATTGAGTGGTCATTGGTCCTTTACCTACTGAGTGGTTGTACTCACCCCTTCGAGGACCAACATTTCAGATTAGAGAGAGATGCCTCTCCCTCCAGTTTCACGTGGCACTTTCTACGGCATTCCCTCGGATGCAGAGGTGGAGTGCTCGGAGCACCTTTGCATCACCATCCCTGGGTTGGTGTTTTTGCGTGTGTGGGTGCTGGTGATGTACGACGTGGGCCTGGCTGGGGGTCCCGTCATCCAGGAGTTCCTGTTCGTCCACGTCCGCCGGGGCAGGGTGATGATGGGGATGTTGCCACCGCCACCGCCCGATGCACCTGGCTTGGTGTGATGGCCCGTGAGAAGGAGAGAGAGACGACACTTTTTGGAGAAGGAGCCGACACTTGTAGATGGAAGGTCTTTTACGTTTCGATATAGGGGGTCGATGATCTCTTTTGAGATATAGCCGAGCATAGTGAAAAGTCTTGGTTTCCTTTTTTGGTTATACCGACCCAAAATGTCCATCCCAAAAATGTAAATAAAAGTTTTCCTTGGCCTTATGTTTTCCTTCATGTGTAGTTGGTGTGCATTGTATCGTCGCTAAGAGAAGTGGAGGGATGGTGAGATTCGCCTCTAATTTTCGCTATGAGCTGCGCTAACCTTTAAAAAAAAAAAAAATGCCTATAAGCCTCGGCCTTTCTTTACAACTCCCCTTTTTATTAAAGACAAGTAACCAGTATTTGTAATGGATAGAACGCTTAGTATCTGTGGCGACCCTACCGGGTTTGGGGGTTGCCACAACAAGGCCTACGAATTTTTGAACATTTGCCACCCCATTTTATTCAATTCCACTTCAATTCTCCTCCAATTGGACCCAAATTGATGCCCAAAAATTCAACCAAGGTGCCCACACTTAAATTCACATTTTTCCTTGCCAATCGAACCAACTTGACGGCCAAAGGTGCGTTCAAAAACGGTCTTATAATTTTCCCAGTCCAAAATAGTCCTTTTTTGAATTCTCGCCAAAAATCCCAATTTGCCGAAAAAAATCTTTGGAGGGTGAGTCAACGTCATAAAATGAATCCTAACATGACAGAACTTTCAATTTCTAAAATCGGGTTCAATTTCACGGATAATTTCAACTGGGCGCGATTTTAGCGTAACATAACCTATCGGATAGCTTTTAGGAATTTTTATCGCATTTGACCCGTGGTCAATTATTTTCGAGCCACATTGTACATCTTCGACACATTAGCGACTTTCGGTTGTCGTGAAAATCTCGAGGTTTCAAATACGGGCATAGGATACAAAAATGACAAAAAAATCGGTTTAGTGCCATTCGACAGAAATTTTGCAATCATGTGGAATCACTCACACACTAATCATATACCTCTATCGAATCGACCTATCTCCGGTTTCTAATAGATTTTGACGGTGCCGTAATGATCCTTGCATATTAGCACAGTCGAGCAGTCGATTCCTAGTCGAATTCTCAAGTGTATTGTGTTTAGATTCCTTAACGGCTTCACTTGATAGACTAGTTATCCTGTGAGTGATCAGCTCAGGGAAAAGAACTATAGGTGCGTCGATGAAAAGCCTAACTTATTCAATCGAAAACAGAACCTGAAAATCAAGATGTCACACCTTATCCAGGGGCATCCCATATAGGGGCAACATCCACCCGACACACATCGAGGACGGATTCCCTTGACTATCACACAATCAATCAATCCCGAACAACGACATTATGCTTTGCACTCAAATGCCTCAATTAAAATAATGAACTTAGCCTATTTTCTTCCTATTAAAAATACTCGGTAAAATAATCGTGTGTGGGTACATAGTCAGTTTGAGCTAAAAATGCGATATCCTCCTTTTTAAAAATCTCACTATTTAATATAGTACCTAAAAATATTTTGGGCGTTAAAAACCGACGCCCAATATTTTCTAATTAAATACCAAAATTTCGAAATTTTGAAATAAATACTTAAAATTCGCAATCATCACTCAATTGCACAATTTAATAATCAATTGCATAAACTAATCACACCACTGCAATTAGCACGAAATTCCAGTCGCCAGTTATCCCGGTATAATTTCCGGAAAATATTAAATAATTAAATAAATGACAAAATTAATTAAGTAAATGCAATTTAAATCAATAAATGCATACTTAGGCCTAAAATGCTAATCTAACCACTTAAACAGGCCTAGAAAAATAATGCACTTATATACATAAATGGTACATTCTATCTAGCCCTTAATTAATCTAATCTAACCACCTAACAATCCTAATTAAGCAACTAAATCACTAATTACAACTAACTAACCACCTAAGCCATACTTAGTCTAATCTAATTACCTATTAAACATCATTAACTCCCTAAGTAGAGTTTAGCAAGTAAACTCACCGGTTTTGCAGGCCGATGAGTCCACGGCGATGGCAACGCAGAGGCGAGCAAGACTCGAGCCTGCGGTGACACCAACGGAGGCTCGGAAGAGATCTAAAACAAGCCACGAAGCCCAACAGCCACTACTGGCCTTTGGTTCTGTCCAAGGATTGAAGGGGCTGGGTCGAGCGGCTGGCAGTTGGAAATGGGCTAGGCGGGTGGTGGGCTGTAGTGGCGGGACCAGGCGATAGCTCCGACGGCTGGATGGCGATAGAGAAGCTTAAGTGGACGGCGACGGACACAGGACCGATGGCCTGGGTGCGCGGCTTGGCTCACGGGCGTGCGGGCTGGCATGCGACGGACTAGCTTCGAGCGGCTCGACAGGGGCACGACGGTGCTTGGATGGGCGGCGAGGCTGCTTGGTGGTGGCTGGCTCGACTGCAGGGGCTCTCTCTATGGTTCTTGAGCTCACAAACACAGCAATGGAGGAGGGGAATAGCCAAGAAGAGGAAAAAGGAGAGTTGTTGGGTAGAGGGGGACCAAGAGCCCCATAAGTCTTCAACAAATATCTTCATTCATCATCACAAGGCCCCACCACCTTCAGACCATCCCCAGCCACTCCTCCCCCTTCCCCCCCCCCAAAAAAACTTCCCTAAAAGCCATCCAAAGAGTACAAAATGTTGCAGCCCCTTGGACCTACGAATTTTGAACACTGCCCCTCCAATTCCAATTCAATTCTTCTCCAATTGGGCTCAAATTGGTGCCCAAAAATTCAGCCAAGGTGCCCACATTGAACCCATGATTTTTCCTCATTAATTGAACTAATTTGATGGCCAAAAGTGCGCTAAAAAATGGCCTCTAATTTGTTTAGTCCGAAAACACCCAACTTTGATTTTTCGCCGAAAATCCTTATTTGCCGAAAATTCTTCAGAGGATGAGTTGACGTTTCTAAAATAAATCGTGACATGCCAGAACTTTTAATTTCTGAAATCGGGTTCAATTTTGCGATTAATTTCAACCGAACGAGATTTTAGCGTGAACTAACCCACTGGGTAGCCTTTATGAATTTTTATCGCATTTGACCCGTGGTCGATTATTTTCGAGCTACATTGTATATCTTTGACACATTGGTGACTCTCAGTTGTCGTGAAAATTTCGAGATTTCAAATACGGGCACAGGGTACAAAAATGACAAAAAAATCGATTTAGTGCCGTTCGACAGAAATTTTGCAATCACCACACTCTAATCACATATTTCCGTCGAATCGACCTATCTCCGGTCTCTAATCGATTTTGACAGTGCTGTAAGGACCCTTGTAGATTAGCACGGTCAAGCAGTTGATTTATAGTCGAATTCTCAAGTCTATTGTGTTTGGATGCCTTAACGGCTTTACCTGATAAACTAGTTATCCCGTGAGTAATTAGCTCAGGGAAAAGAACTATAGGGGTGTCGATGAAAAGCCCAACTTATTTAATTGAAAATAGAATCAGAAAATCAGGATGTCACACCATGCCATTATCAGTTCTCAGGCACTTGATCTGTTTATCTGACTGCTTCTCAATCAACGCCTTAAATTTCTTGAACCGATCGAACACTTCATGTTTGTGCTTCAGAAAGTATACTCATACCTTCCTCGAATAATCGTCAATAAATGTCAGCATATATCGGGCACTTCCTTTTGAAGGAACTAAAGACGGGCCCCAGATGTTTGAATGAATGTATTCAATTAGTCGTTTGGTCAAATGAACAGCTATAGTAAACTTAACTCAGTGTTGCTTCCCAAAGATGCAGTGCTCACATAAGTTAGGCTTCCCTGTCTTTTGACCCTTCAATAACCCCCTTTCACTCAGCATCGTCATACCTGCCTCACTCATGTGCCCTAAACGTATATGCCATAACTGAGTCAAGTTAGAGTCTGACTCACTTGATGAAATTACAGTAGTTCCGGTCACGGTCTCTCCCAGTAAATGATACACTTTCTTCCCCTTCATCACTGTCATGGCACCTCGAGCTTCAGTACTCCACCTTCAGCGGTATACCTATACCCGATGTCGTCAAGTGTCCCTAGAGAAATAATATTCTTCTTCAACTCCAATACATGCCTCACGTTTGTCAATGTCCGCACCACCTCAACGTGCATTAGAATTCGAATTGTCCATATCCCCACAACCTTGCAAGCTACATTATTCCCCAAAAGAACACTACCAACATCTACAATCTAATAAGTAGTAAACCAGTTCTTATGAGGTGTCTTATGATAAGAACACCCCGAATCTAATACCCATTTGTCTCCTGACGAAATAGTAGTCACACATAAAATAGTTTTTACATCACTAGTGCTCCTCTCGGCAACGTTTGCCACACTGCTTGTGGCATTCTGACTATCACCTTTATTCCTCCGCTTTGGACAATCTCTCTAATGTGCCTTTCATCGTGATACTTAAAGCATTTCACTCGTCCCTTGGACTTTCTATGGCATGATTTAGATTTGTTTTTACCTTTGTTGCTACTAGGTCCTCAATGTTGTTCTCTACCCCGAATCATTAGTGCTTGCACTACTCTTTGCGCCAGACCGTCATCTCACAACTTTCTCTGCCATTCTTTAGAGAACAAGGCAGAGTTTACCTTTTTTGAGGTAATTGTAGTACGCCCCTACAATAGTGAATCGGTAAAATGCTCCCATGACTTTGGTAGAGAAGTTCACAATATCATGCCACGTTCTTTATCATCAAGTATCTCACCGACGTTCTTCAAATCCATCATGAGTTTATTGAATTCATCCAGGTGGGTTCTAATATACGTACCTGCAGTATATCTAAATTGAAACATTCTCTTCAACATATACAAGCAATTGTTCAAACCTTTCTTCATATAGAGTGCATGAAGTTTTGCTCATAATGCTGCGGCATCCTTCTCCTCGGCAACCTCTATTAAAACCTCATCCGACAAGTTCAACAGGATTGTGCTATTTGCTCTTTCCATTAGCTCTACCCTCTCAAAGACTTTCATTATAATTGGTAACTCATCTTCACCATCCAGTGCCTTGACCAAACTTTGGATTGTCAATAACACCCGCATCTTGATGCTCCATAACCGAGAGTTGTTCCTCCCATTAAATTTCTCAATTTCAGATTTCCTCTTAAACATAATTGCAATTATAGAATTTCCAAATAATAATCAGACAAGCAAGAGCTCCAAATCACAATCACGAAATTCAATCCTAAGCTTTGATACCAATTGTTGAAATATAATATGTAGAAACAACAAGATCTTGCAATTTACGTTAATGCAAAATCACTAGAAAAAAATAAACGAGGAATAATAAGGACATAAAAAATTTACGTGGTTCGGTTTGAGTTTCAGTACCTACGTCCATGGGGAGAACTAACAACAAATAATCTACTATAATCGAATAATCATAGTTTACAATCACTCATACGCTCTAATGTTTCCCACACCTAAATTTAATTTCAAACCCAAAGAGATTATAAATAAATAATGTAAACTCACAGCACGAAAAATAACCATGTGTTCAAGCCCAAGCAATACTCTTTTTGTACGACCAAAAATCAAGACTTTGCAGCATTCTTGAATTTTTTTTTCTTCACATATAGCGAGTTGTTGCTTCTCGTCGTCCTCTGGACTCGCTGGACGTGCGGCTCTATTTGGCCTTAGCAGCTTCTCTCAAGTGGCACTCTCTTCAGGACGTGCGAAGGGCTTCTCTATTTTTTTTTTTGGCTAAAAGAAACTCTGGCCTTTTTATATTGTGTGCCCACAATCAAAACTTTCACTTTGGGCCCCACTGTGGGTTCTTTTCTTCAACATGGACTCAGCTCCTTCTACATGTAAAAGTGGAACCCTTACTTTTATTTATTTATTTCCTCTTTTGTGTTATAGCTGTAGATCATGTTTTCCTTTCTTTTGTATGCCAATAAAAAGTCTAACAAGAGGAAAACTTCTTCATCTAACTTGTAATCCGCTTGCGGAAATCTTTCTCATCAAATTCGTTTTAACAAATCATTATCTGAATTTAAACTCGAGACATTAATTTAACGGAAGTAAAAGTCAATCCAAACATGCTTGTTTCGAAGATAAAAGGAGAAGAGAAACATACCTTCTCTCCTTGTTAAAATTTTGTTGGTACCTCGCGCGCAAATGGAATCGTGCATACATTTTCCTCTTTGGAGGAAGGTCTTCTACTTGGAAGTAAACGGACAGCGACTTTCCCTTCACGTCCTCATATCGGTTCTTATGAAAACAGTGCATGACGTACGCAATTACTTACATGAACGCAGATTAGAGACAAAATCATGGGAAAACAGTGCATGATGTATGCAATTAGTTACACAAACATGAATGGTGCAGATACTCTACTAACCTAAAACATGACATCTCGCGCCTTATTCTCGTCAAAACAGGGCATAAAAGAGCAAGAAGATTACTTAGTTTATCAACGGAGCTAAAGCTATGACCCACGAGGGTGGCAAATGGGTGAGTCAAGTCGAAAATGGATCGACTCATATTTGATCCATTTAACCCGTTTTGATCCATATTCTTGTAGTGGAAATTAGTGACCCATACCCGACCCGACCCGTACCCAACTCATACCCGACCCGACCCGTATTGCTAAAACATATTTATTGTTAAAATATTTTTATGCAATACAATTTTTTAACAATTTTTATGCAATACTGCAATACAAATTTAATGGAAAATTTTTATAATTCTTTTAAAAATATTTTTTAAAAATCGAATTTTTAATTTTTTTTAAATATAATTTTTAATTTTTAATAATTATTTTTTCTTTTTCTCTTTTCTCTTTTCTTTTTTTCTTCTTCTTCGAACGGCCGCCGGCCACGACGACAGCCGACGACCGGCCACAGGCGAGATCGAGCTCGCCGGCGTCGGGCGAGGCTCGATCTTGTCGATCCGACGAGGCCGAGGCCTCGCCGACGCCGGCGAGCTCGAGCCTCACCGGATCCGGCGAGTCTCGAGCCTCGCCGCGTCGGCGAGGCACTGGCGAGGCTCGAGCTCGCCGACGTCGGGCGAGGCTCGAGCTCGCCGATGTCGAGCGAGGCTCATCCGGCCTATCGCCGGCCATCGCCCTGCCGGCCGCCGGCTAAGGAAGGAAAAAGAAAAGAAAAAAAAATTGAAATATGAAAAATAATTATAATTTTGATTTTTATAATTTTTTTTTTTTTATTAAATTAAAAAGGCGATATGTTTAAACTTTAAAGTAGGTTTCCTAATAACCCATTCAGACCCATTTCTTTTTGTGTTTTACTTTCTCAAACTCAATTTTGACCCATATTTAATTTTCACTTAACGCATTTCTAATCCATATTTAACTTTCACTTGATCCATTTCCAACCCATATTTAACTTTCATATGACCTATATATGACCCATTTAACTAAAAGTGGGTCATAATATGGGTTTTTGACCCATTTTGCAACTCTATGCTTGAGTCAACAATTGAAGCTTCTTAAGGATGTTGCCGAAAGAAATGAAAGCCAGTGAAGGATTCTCGAGCGAGGTTTAATCAGTTCATGATCCTCCGCCGTGAAGCAGGGGAAAGAACAGAGCACCTTCAGTGCTCTTTCGTATCCGAGGCTCGCAGTGACGACAGGGCCACCAGAAAAAGCTGCAGATCGGTTTTTGTGAGTGTCTCTCTACTCTCGAATGTTCTCAGTATGCTCTCCTTGCTGTGTTTTCGGAAATGGTTCTCTGTGATGCGTTCGATGTCCTCCCCCTTGATGCAGAGTGAAAATTTCCTTATATATGAGAATCTGAGGTCGTTGTTGAGAGAGAAACTAGAGAGAAAGCCCAGACATCGCCGACCGCATGCACCGATGTTGTTTCGCTCATCCTTCCCCCAGCCCACGAATCATTTTGGTCTAAATAGAGTTAATTCAACAAGCGGAAATTTGAAAATTTTGGAAGAAGTTTGCCGCGTTGTTGTTGTGGACATGTTCTGTCAAAGTGTGCATACCGATTGCAATTTACTTAGAGAAATAACTTTCCAAAGAGATAGCTTTAAAACACCATGTATTCGGACAGATCCTTACAAAAAGATATAGCTGAAGAAGTAAAAGATCGAACGAGCAGGATAGATAGACAAAAAGTTTCAATCGATGGAACTTGTGTAGTGGCCCATCCTATCTTGATTGCACCAAGCATGGACCTCTTATTTTTAGAATTGTACCTACTATCTGAACTTTTGTCTTGACTAATCCCAAAGGAGACACATTGAGGGTCCCGTCCACATGCGAAATCGAAATCAATTGGGCCAGCTTCAACTTCTGTTGAGAGTAGGTTGCTCAACAGGAGACTCTTGCTCAACAGCTCGCTCAATGCCTGCATGAGAGACCAAAGCCCACAAGTGAGTCACAAACTCTCCACCCATCGCCAAGTGCCTTGCGTGTGCCATTGCATTGTCCGATGGAGCCACACACACCATAAGTTCCGCCCAAAACTCGGCCAATACCTTCCAAATAAAGTTTGGTTCATTTTCTACATCCAGCAATTGCTGCCCTAACCGCACGCCCTGGATCATCACTTTACCGGTATCATTCATTTTGTTACTTCTCTTGTTCAATCTTTGGATTCTTTCTTCCATTGTCTTGCAGCCTTTGAGCAAGTATCTTGCTTCGATAATGATTTCATCAAAAACAAATTCTGAATCATAAGAGTGATCAGGTAATAACTTCGGATAGAATGCTACCAAATAAGCTAGATATTTGGATAAATTGGTGGCCACGAGAAAGTTCGACTTTGAATTCGGATCTGAAACCGGCACCGTGTGCTCGAAAATCCTTGTGGCGATATGCCACACAAATATCACTTGAGTTTTTGTCCCGAGCCTACATGCCCACGAGAACTTGGGCTCCACTTCGTTTCGTATCAAAGAAGCTTCTCCATTCTGCAGTGCCTCGCGATTCGACATTAAAGAACGGAAAACGGCCTTTTTCACGTCCGAGGACAAATTGGCGGCCTTGCTTTGTGCTTGGCCGTCCCTAATAGGATCCATAAATAATTCTGTGAAGATATTGTACAGCCACCTCGAAGGGGTGTAATCATACGACTCGAGAAGCGAGTATTGGTGAAGTTTCCTTTCCCAAGGCATCGGTAAAGGCGTCCAGCATATTAATCCTACCAGCTTCTCCATCAGTTTGCTCTCTTGCCACGATTTTGCTCGCACGTACTTGCATAGCAACGCTACTTTTGTCCAGCTCGAGACGACCATGAAGAAACACTGCACAAGCTCCACGAATACAAATATTAATAGAATTAGTACCGTCACAAGAAAGTCGATGCTCAACCCGCCTGTAGTAGCTAGTTGAACTTCATCTTGAGGTCTATTTGAGTCGTACCACGGGAAACAAAGTGCGATCGTCACCGGAACACCAATGACCAAAAGCAAGAGCTCTATAACCCTTATTCTCCAGGCTAACGTCTGGAAGATGGTCAGGTATTTGGTGTAGAAAGAATCGTAAAGAAATGAAAGCTCTAGCTCAACGACCCTAAATACTCGCTCGTAGCCATTTCCTTCGGCATACAAGTACTGAATCAACTTCCACGCCTTTTCGTGAGCTCGTTTGGACAATGTATAGTCGCTAAATTTTAAGCGAAGAAGCTTATAGAGCGAAAACGCGAGGCAAATATCCTTGAGCTTGCTGTCTTTGTCCCCACCACCCGATCTCAAAAGCCATCCTTGGCATTTCCACACCTTCTCGATGGTGACGACTCTGTCAGTGATCTCCAATGTCTTGCGGTAGTTCTGCGCTTCCCATCGCGGTGCAGCTTCTCTTTCTTTCCACTTCTGTATTGATGTTGGACATGTCTTTTCCACTTTGACAACATAGTTGTATCCTCTCATCTGGCTGGGGTCAAGATCGTCCTCCGACGACTGGTGCTCAGAAATCATGTAGTCGGCAATGAGTTTGGTGTTCATCTGTCGGCCATACCCGCTCGCAATCTTGAGAGATGCTGCTCTACGAATGACCTTTAGTGGCACAATTAAGCATAGAATTAAGAACGAAAACATCGGCAACGTGATCCCAGACATGACCAACAGAAACGATACCCCAGTGATCTTGATCACATATTGCCAAACATAGTTCTTCCACCGCTCGCAGTCCTCGAGGCTGTGGACGGAGTAGGAGTCCGAGCTCCCAAAGAAGATCAGCAAGAAAATGGCCCAAATTGGTAGCAGCTTATTTCGGAACGACGCTTCGGTCATGAGACCAAGCGTGTATACGATGAGGTAGCTCGAGAGGGTGTATATTGCCCATAACAGGATCCTGAGCCTCTGGCTGTTGTGTCGACGCCTAGACGAGCCGAAGATGGTGATCAACATTAGTAAAAAGGCTGTGACGCACGCGAGAACTTCGATCTTAGCCAGATTTGCCTTCGGAGTGCGCAGATTCTTCATGACCGCGGTGGCCTCAGAGAGGGTTTTGTTCCCTCCTCCCACTTCAAGTCTTTGCAAGTCCCTCATGTTCGTCGACGACGAGAGATTTTGTATTTTGGGCGTGCAAAGTGGAAGAGAGAGCGAAGAAATCGAGACCTTTTGAGAAAATGGGTTGGAAAAGGAGGCACTCCGCTATTTATACTTAAAAATTTTCGAGCCTTCGTTTGGTTTTCACGAATCGCTGCCTGAAGTGCACGTGCATCATCCGGAAAATCCAAGTGGAGAGTAATGGTAAGAACGGAAGACTTATATCTCGCGTCACCAAACAATGCCAATTCTGTGGAATTTGAAAATTCAAAAATAGATCTTGGCCCCATATACAATAATCACATTGTTGAATTACGAAGGATGTGTTTATTTATATTAATTATATAAATGATTCATAAACTAATTTCTTGAAGAGAGAAATCCTCTACGATTTTGATTTTCTTCTTAGTATCTTTCTGAGTTGAGGCCATCTGATTTTAAAAGTCTATAAATAAGGCATAGGCATTCTCTCAGCGATCACGAGTTCAACGGAAAATAAAAAAGACACATGAACCACAAGTCCATGAGGACAAGCCCTTATTAGCTTTACATAAAGTACTAATAGGGACTTACACATACAAAGAAGGCCTAGCCTTAATTTTAGTGCTACACTTTCATGCTTTATATGACTTTCTCTTTGAGGGATCTTTATTCACGTTGGAAAGGAGAAGCTGAAAACTTCAATTAATAATTAAGTGGATGGAAATTACATACATATAAAAAAAAAAACATATGAATATTGTAGACAGGCAACATGGAATACTTCAACAATCCCTCTCAAATGCAGGTCAAATTAGAAATGGCACGTGTAATATGACGAGTGAGGAATGTACACGCGAAATAAATTAGGGCACAACCTAGTTCTAATTTCATTTTAGAAAGTCTAATCTAAATACTTAAATTACTAGGTGAAATGAGACATGTGAATATAAAAAGTATATAAATTTCATAAATCATAAATAGTATAAAAAAAAAGGCAAACATTTCAAAGTTAATAGCTTGATTTTTAGGTAACCTGAGGACTAAATAGGAGAAATGCCATGTATTTTTGTATCATAATCCCAAATCCACTAAAAAAGTCTCCTTTGGTTCCGCGACAGGGAACTCTCAATTGGATTCCAACGTTCTTTCCTTTTCAATTGTTCAGATCTTAAAAGTTTTAGTCACAAGGAAAGAATGCTTGTCCTCAACGGCAAATGCATCCGGAAGCCGAAGGCAAATCCTAGCGATCGGCATCTCAATACCAATGGCAAAGTCTGGCCACCTACACAAAGCCTCGTGGCTTGAGGCGGAGTCCAGTAGTCAGTGACCACCGCTGGTGAAACTGTTGGCGGAGGCTAGAGACCGATGGCGGCGGGGGGCACTGGGCCAGTGGTTGGTGGTGGAATTGAACTTTTCAGTGTTATGCTTATAAAAAGTGGAATGATATCCTAATCCTAACTTAAGAAAGATAATCTGATTTTACATTTTAAGGGTAAATATATTTCACGAAGAATCCAAATCCGAACTCAGATTTTTCTTAACACATGAAAATTGTGGGATTGGAATCCTATTTCTTGAAGAATCAGATTGCATTGAACCAAATGAGACTAAGTACATGGCAAGGTGAGCTCACACTTAACGCCCAGGAATGGTCGTGGATATAAAAAGGTCTTATAATTCTGTTCTAGCATGACAACCAAATAAATTTAATAAATTTAAAAGCAAAAGACATGAATTACTAAATGGACAACACAGACTTGGGTTAAGAGAGAATGAAAATAAAGCGTAACAATAAGAAAAAAAGTGAAGTACTTGGCGTGTCTTGTAGCTTGCTCTTAATTTGGATTTAGTCCTATTCTCCTAGCATATCAAGCAAGATTTCATCCTTTCTTTGCACTTTCACTATTCCGTCCTTAGCAGACTTCTTTATCAGTGATTCATTTCTTCTTAACAAACTCTTCTCTAACCATTGATTTGAAAGGAAAGAATCTAAATTTTTTCATCCTCATTAGCTGTCTTCATTATCCTAACTTTTTTGCTTCCAAATTGAGTTTAAGCTTTCTTGTTGGCTTTATGCTCCCCTTGTTAGGAACACGAATCGTTGAAGAAAAAAACAGAAAAAAGGAACACAAAACCACGATGCTGCACTAGGCAATCCTTTTATTATTAAGTTTTAGTGTCATAATTACTAATTTCGGGTTATAGTTATAAAAAATATTGCTCTAATATATTGCAGGAGTTTAAGGCATACATAATTATGATATAAATTATAAGTATGCTATTAATAGTAAAAGCTTTGAGCTTTAATATGATTTTTTTTTGCAAACTCCACAACTCCGTCGATCTCTCACTTGGATCCTGAATTTTAAAACTTAAGTAGTCTTTGTAACCCAAATTGTCTTAGTGCAGCAACCCTCTCATCACTAATTATGGAAGCCAACTGAGCCAATGCACACCATCAATTTTTCTGTGGTAACAACCTTTGTTAACAAATTTGTTGAATTTTTTGCTTAAAAAATCTTCTTCAATGACAATGTCCCATCATTTGATACTTCAAGTCAATGAGCTTCACTCTTGACTGAAATACTAGATTTTTTTGCAAGACAAATGGCACCATGATGGTCACTAAAAAGACCACCGTTATCCTAGTTCTTGACATCTCATTTAGAAATTTTTTCAACCAAATCATCTCCTTGCCAGCTTTAAATAGAGCAACATACTCTACTTCAATGGTTGAGAGAGGCACACAATTATGAAGTCTAGACATCCAAATGGTGCTCTTCGTATTGTCCAAGTCACCACCAAGATCTATATCAACAAAGCATTGTAAAGTTACACCAGACATGTCTAGTAGCTTGTTCTTAATTTGGTTTTAGTCCTTTTTTCCTATCATACTAAGCATAATTTCATCATTTATATGCACTTTCACTATTTCTTCCTCAGTAGACTTCTTCATCAAAGCATTCCTTTCTTCTCATAAACAAACTTGCCCTCTAGCTATTGTGCTTTGAAAGGAAAGAATCTAGACTTTCTCATCCTCATTAGCTACCTTCATTGTCAAGACTTACTTTATGAGAAGAAAGGAATGCTTTGATGAAGAAGTCTACTGAGTAAGAAATAGTGAAAGTGCATATAAATGATGAAATTATGCTTAGTATGGTAGGAAAAAAAGACTAAAACCAAATTAAGAACAAGCTACTAGACATGTCTGGTGTAACATTACAATGCTTTGTTGATATAGATCTTGGTGGTGACTTGGACAATACGAAGAGCACATCAGATTATGTTTTTGGATGTCTAGACTTGGAATATGAGACCATCAATCTACCCCTTAGTGTCCTAATTTTTTTAGAAAGTGACTTAAGTGTACATTTTGGAATTTTTGACACTTAAGTATCCATCCGTGTTGGCACTTGCGATGTACTTTCCCCAGAGATATTCACATGCCTATGTGGATTGTTGCTATGGTATTCAAAAGTCAAAACGTTACGCATATGGACTTTGAGCCATTTTCAAAAGCCACTTGGAATTTTCTCTTTAAAAAATGATTTTCATTTTATAATAAGATGTTCAAAAATTTCGCGTGATTTTAAATGGTAATATTCCGACCAAAAACAAAATAGTAATACTGAAACGTAATTTGCATTAGCCTGTTTGTTTTGGATTAAACAAAAACATTAAAGTGACTACTTTTTCCTTTCCAGCAGAAATTACAATATTCTTTTTTTTTTTTTTTGGGGGTCTGAAAACGTAGCAAGCAGAAAATTACAATATTCAAACTTCAAAAAATTATGCCAACATTTGCGCATTGTAAAAGTTTTGGGTGCTTTGAATTAACAAAAAGTCAAAATGTGCAAGTGGTAAGATTTAGATTAATTAAAAGGGAAAAAAATAAAAATTAATCCAGCCATACTTGTTATAACGATAGAAAAGAAAAACATACCAAATTTTCTCCATATGGTAACAATTGAGTTGGTTCAACAAACGCAAATTGAATTCTACGGACACTTTCCTCTCCGGAGCAATGCCTGGCCCGTGTAATTAAACAGACTGCCACTTCCCTTTTCGGCTCCATAGTCCGTGGGATGCACCCATAACTTCCTAACCCAATAATTACCGTAAAACAAACATGAATTATAGCTAGTCCCATTTGCAAACATAAGCAACAAAAGTAAATAAATTTGAAAAGGTAAAAGGCGAGTAGCTAATTTCATGTTTCGGGAATGTACCAATTGCTCTCTCCGACGGTAATCGGAGCAGAAAGGGCTCTGGTCTAATTGGGAGACGTTTCGTATCTGGCGAGTGAATGTTCTGTACGGCTTAAATGGGATCAGTTCAAGAGTCTCCACTCTACGAGTAGGTTCGATGACGAATACAAGAGTTGTTCGCAAGGTATACTTTCGAAGGCCCTCTAAATATACTCAAGAAAAGAAATTGAGAAAACCCCCATCGGGGCTTCTCCTTATGGAACGTCCTAACTGGCCCATCAGCTTCTATACACAATTTCACATTTATATGAATTAGTTGTTAATTCTAAACAATCATGACGTAATTGGCATCGTGATTTTGTTGTCACTATTTATGAATTATGTGATGACCAACCTTGGATCGTCCTTTAGTCGTCTCGATTCTTGTCATACACAAAAATGTTGTAGTTGACGTCAACCTCCCAACCAGGAGGGAGGTTATGTGTCTCCTTGATTGACAAGTAGAAGTAAATGTATCACAGCCCGTTATCGTCCTTTTTTCCATTAGAGTAAAGAGACATAAGAACAGATTAAACATTTAATTAGTTGTTAGTTGATCAAGCATTAAAGTTGTATCCCTTGATTGAGCCTATTGTGGCTTCAAAAAGTAAGAACCTCTAGCTAGATGAATAAATTTTTTGGAAAGGCAAAGAGAAAAAGGAAATTCAACACCTCACCATCTATAGCCCCCGGCTTCAAGGACATCGAATTCATACATTTCCAATGTCAATAATGTGGAAAATTATTGCATTTCCAATGAATAACTAGGGTGGGGAGATCTTCTCTTGTACTCGACAGGTACTGTCAAAGAGGAACCCATTTGACACGATTGATTCTATTCTGGAAAAAAGAAGGTTATTCAATGGCTTGCCCCAAACATGCTTAAATTTGCCCTTCCACTCAATATTGGAGCCTAAAACAGTTGGCTAAGATGCGACACGTCAAATTCCGTGTTCGAATTAATTTGACCGCGCTACACCCATTGCCTTATGGGTGGAGTCTTCTTCAACGAACTCACACGGAGCAGTTTATCATTTATAGCGTAACAGTACACTAGTTGAGCCAAAGATTTGGATTTCCATGTCATGAAAATTTAAAGAAAAGAGTAGGCTAAAAATGATGAAGATAACTATTCCATTTGTAATGAAATAATTAGAGGAAAAGCCACGTTTGGCTCTAAAGTTAAGAGCTCAAATTGATCCTATTGACAATCTAACCTAAGAAACAAAAAACGGGATTTTCAATTTGCTTTGATAGTTTAATTTTTCATGAGCACTATTTACTAGAAGATCCGTATATATAGAAGTATAAAAACATAAATGGCACGTATTCTATGTCATAGACCCCAAATTCAGTAGAAAAGCCTCATTTGGTTCCACGACAAGGACTCCTCAAATGGACTCCCATTCCAAGGAATCTCACCCCTTTTCATTTGTTTGGATTGCAAAAAATTACACAGGGATCTCATTGGCTTCGACAAGTGGCAATTGGGACGGCAAAGTACGGCGACAGACAACCGAAGACCGGTGGCAGCGTCCTACTACCGAAATCAAAGTCCGATGGCCAAAGGTGGCGATCGGTGGCAAAGTCCAACGGCATGCGTCTGCCGCCAGTGATCAGCAGTGGAGTCCAGATACAAAAAGCATACGAAAACAGTGCATGATGTACGCAATTACTCACACAAACTTGAACGGAGCAGACTCTATACTAACCTAAAACATGACGTCTCGGTTCTTATTCTCATCAAAACAGGGCATAAAAAGAGCAGGAAGATTACCTGGTTCAGCAGCGGTGCTAAAGCTGTAACGAACACTTGAGTAAACAATTGAAGCTCTTGCAGACATCGACAAAAGAAATCAAGGCCAGCGGAGGATTCTTGACCGAGGTTTAATCACTTCAAGATCCTCCGCCGTGAAGCAGAGAAGAGAACAGAGCAGCTTCAGTGCTCTTTCATATCTGAGCAGCGTGGCAATGACGGGGCTACCGGAAAAAACTGCGGATCGTTTTTTGTGGGTGTCTCTCTACTTTCGAATGTTCTCGGTATGCTCTCCGTATCGTGTTTGGGGAAATGGTTCTCTGTGATGCGTTCAATGTCTCCCCCTTGGTGCAGAGTGAAAATGTCCTTTTATATGAGAATCTGAGGTCGTTGTAGATAGAGAAACTAGGTAGAGCCCAGACCCCGCCGACCGCCTGCACTGATTTCGTTCTATTCATCCTTCCCCCAGCCCATCAATCATTTTGGTCTAAATAGAGTTAATTCAACCAGTGGAAATTTCAAAATTTTGGAAGAAGTTTACGTGATGTTGTTGTGGACATGTTCTGTCAAAGTGTTCATACAGATTGCAATTTAACATAGAGAAATAACCTCCCAAAGAGATGGCTTTTGAACACCAAGTAGTCGGACAGATCCTTACAAAAGATATAGCTGAAGAAGTAAAACATCGAACGGGCAGGAGAGAGAGATAAAAAGTATCAATCACACTCAACGAAACTTGTGTAGCGACCCATCTAATCTCAATTACATAAAGCATGGACCCTCTTATTTATAGACTTGTACTCACTCAGATACAAAACAAAGTATCTGAACTTTTGTCTTGACTAATCCCAAAGGAGACACACTGCAGGTCACGTAATCAAGCAATATCGCAATCAACTGGGCCAGCTTCATCTTCTGTTGAAAGTAGGTCACTCAACAGGAGGTTCGCGCTTGATGTCGGCATGAGAGACCAAAGCCCACAAGTGAGTCACGAACTCTCCACCCATCGCCAAGTGGTCCGCGTGTGCAATTGCATTCTCCGATGGAGCCACATACACCATCAGTTCCGCCCAAAACTCGGCCAAGACCTTCCAAATAAAGTTTGGTTCATTTTCTACATCCAGCAATTGCTGCCCTAATCTTGCGCCCTGTATTATCAGTTTATCACTTTACCGGTATCATTCATTGTCTTTACCAATCTTGTTCAATTTTCTGATTCTTTCTTCTATTGTCTTGCAGCCTTTGAGCAAGCGTCTTGCTTCAATAATGATTCTATCAAAAATATACTCTGAATCATAAGAATGATCAGGTAATAATTTTGGATAGAATGCTATCAAATAAGCAAGATATTTGGATAAATTAGTCGTCACGAGAAAGTTCGAATCTAAAATTGGCACCATGTGCTAAAAAATACTCGTGGTGAGATGCCACACAATTATCACTTGAGTTTGTGTCTCAAACTTATATGCCCATGAGAGCTGATCCTCCACTTCGTTTAATCTCAAAGAAGTTTCTCCATTCTTCCGTGCCTCGGGATTCGCCATTAAAGAACGGAAAACGGCTTTTTTCACTTCCAAGGACAATTCAGTGGTTGTGCTTCAGTTTTGGCCGTCCCTTACAGGATCGATATATAAATATGTGATGCGATTGTACAGCCACCTCGGAGGGGTGTAATCATACGACTCGAGAAGCGAGTATTGGTGAAGTTTCCTTTCCCAAGGCTTCAGGAATTGCGTCCGGCATATTAGTCCTATCAGCTTCTCGTCCGTTTGTTCTCTTGCCACCAGTTTGTTAGTACGTAGTTGCATAGCAATATTACTTTCGTCCACTTCGAGATGCCCAAGAAGAAACACTGCACAAGCTCCACACATGTGAATGCTGTTAGAATTATTGCCGTCACGAGAAAGTTGATGCTCAACCCGCCTGTAGTAGCTAGTTGAACTTCACCTTGAGATCTATTCGAGTCGTGCCATGGGAAACAAAGTCCGATCATCACCGGAACACCAATGACCGAAAGCAAGAGCTCTATAACCTTTATTTTCCAACCGAACGGCTGGAAGATGATCGGGTATTTGGTGTAGAAATGATCGAAAAGAAAGGAAAGCTCTAGCTCAACGACCCTAAATGCTCGCTCGTAGCCATTTCCTTCGGCATACAAGTGCTGAATCAACTTCCACGCCTTTTCGTGAGCTTGTTTGGGCAATGAATAGCTGCTAAATCTTAAAAGAAGAAGCTTATAGAGCGAGAACGAGAGGGAAATGTCCTTGAGCTTGCTGTCCTCGTCCCCACCTCCCGATCTCAAAAGCCATCCTTGGCAGTTCCACACCCTCTCGATGGTGACAACTCTGTGAGTGATCTTCAATGACTTGCGGTAATTCGGTGCTTCCCATTGTGCTGCAGCTTCTCTTTTTTTCAAGTTCTTTAATGACGTTGTACTTTTCTTAAACCTCTTTCCAACATAGTTGTATCCTCTAATCTGGCTAGGATCAAGATCGCCCTCCCACGACTGGTGCTCAGAACTCATGTGGTCAGCAATAAATTTGGCCTCCCTCTGTCGGCCATACCTGCTTGCAATCTTGAGAAATGCTGCTCTACGATTTACCTTGAGTGGTACCATTAACCATAGAATTAAGACCGAAATCATTGGCAACGTGATCCCAGACATGACCAACAGAAACGATACCCAATGATCTTGATCACATATTGCCAAACGTAGTTCTTCCCCTGCTCGCAGTCCTCGAGGCTGTGGACGGAGTACAAGTCCAAGGTCCCGAAGAAGATCATCAAGAATATGGCCCAAACTGGTAACAGGTCATTTTGGAACGACACTTCAGTCATGAGACCAAGGGTGTATACGATGAGGTAGCTTGAGAGGGTATATGCTGCCCATAACAGGATCCTGAGCTTCTGGTGGTTGTGCCGGCGCCTTGACGAGCCGAAGATGGTGAGCAACATTAGTGAAATGGTTGTGAGGCACGCAAGAAATTCGATCTTTGCCAGAGTTGCCTTCGGAGTGTGCAGTTTCTTCATGAACGCGGTGGCCTCAGAGAGGGTTTTGTTCCTTGCTCCCATTTGGTGTCTTTGCAAATCCCTCATGTTCGTGGACGACGAAAGAATGTCTTTTGGGTGTGTAAAGTGTAAAGAGAGAGCCAAGAAATTTAGACGCTTTCAGACCATGCGCTGGAAACGAAGAGTGGCACTCCGCTATTTACACTTCAAATTTTTCAAGCCCTCGTTTGGTAATTACGAGTACCTGGCTGAAGCGCATATGCATCATCTTGAGAATTCAAGTGGAAAGTAATGGTAAGAACATGAGACTCATATCTCGTGGTGTCACCAAACAATCAGGATGCAATGGAATTTGAAATTAAAAATAGATTTCGGCATCACAAATTAATTAGATTTTTGAATAATGAAGGATTAATTTTTTAATATCAATGATATTAATGATTCATGAACTACTTTCTTGAAGAGAGAAATCCTCTTTGGCTTTTGGTTTTCTTGTTAGTTTCTTTCTGAGTTGAGACCACCGAATTGTTGTAGTCAGTGATAAGAAGAGACATTTTCTCGAGTGATCATGAGGTGAAGGAAGATAATTAAAAAAAAAAGACAAATGAATTGACATGTCCATGAAGAGGAGCCTCATTGACTAGCACGTGGATAGCACTACAGTGATGATTATCCTATCACAAAGGTACATGTGGACAATTTTTGATAGGTTTTTAAATATTTTTTATTTATTTATTTATTTATTTATACTTTTCTTTCTTTCTTTTTTTTTTCTTTTTCTTCTCTTTCTCTTATTTTTTTGTTCTTCACTTCTTTCTCTAGCCGATTGTTGGATCCTAGTGACCAGCAAGAAAGCAAGATCCTCCCAACGAATTATTTTTAGTATTAATTCTTTCAAAAACTCAAAATTGATACGCCTTTGATAAATTTACCTTAAATTAATTTTTTGACTACTAAAAAACTCAAACTGATACGCATTTGACAAATTTACTTTAAACTAGTACATTTGTGATAAACTTAATCTCTGTTAGTTTCCATTAAATTTTACTGTAAAATTATTAAATTGAATAATACGTGACAGTTGATTGGTGCACCAGTTTGAGATTTTACTCTACATTTGTTATAGTTATACAATTTTTGTGATTTTTTTGTGGTATTAATCCAATTTAACAAGGATATATTTGTCATAGATATATCAGTTTGATATTTTTGATGATCGAAAAAATTAGTTTTGGGTAAATTTGTTATAAATATACCAATTTGGGTTTTTTTACGATCATTTAAGATAAATTTGTCACAAATATACTAGTTTGGAATTTTTCGTGGTCAAAAAATTAGTTTATGATAAATTGTTACACATGTACCAGTTTAGGGTTTTTCAGGGTATTAATCTTGATTTTTATTGGTTGATAATATTATATATTTCCCTTAATAGCATTTTCCATATTCATGGACCTAAGGTGAGAAAGGACTTAGGAAGATCTGCACTGAGTTGGTTCATAGAAAAGAGGGCACAGGAGGTTGTTCAAAGTAGAAACAAGCAATCAAGCGAGACTATTCTAGGATACAAAATACCAACCCTCTTCTTATAACAAAAGCTTATGGAGAAGTTTCCCCAACTTTCTTCTAATAAAAAATTGCTAAAAGATAAGTTTCCTTTGCACTACCAAGAGTGTAATGTTATTTCTTTGGCCTCTTAGCATGTCTTCTTTCAAGTCTTAAAAGTCACAACACTTGAATGAAATGAATTAATCCAAAAGGCCTGTGGCAAAGTCCAGTAGCATGCCACTACCATCGGTGACCAAGAGTGGAGTCTAGCCGCCGATGACCTTGGCTAGCAACTAGTGGTCTAAGCTAGAGACCGATGGTAGTGGTGGGTGTTGTGGCGACAATCAATGGTGGAATTGAGTTTTTCATAGTATTATGCTTATAAAAAAGTGGAATGATATCTCAATCCTAACTTTAGCTAAATAATCTGATTTTACATTTTATCAGTAAAATTATTTCCGGTAATCCAAATTCTAACTCAAACTTTTCTCCACAAATGAAAATAGTGGAAATCAGAATCTTATTTATTAAGGAATTAGATTGCATTGTACTAGACAAAAGTAAGTGCATAGTAAGGTGAGCTCATACTTAATACTAATGAATGGTGGTGGATGTAAAAGGGTCTTATATTGGTGTTCTAGCATTACAACCAAATAAAAATTTATAAGCAAAAGACACAAATTTCTAAAACAACAAAATAGAGTTAGGCCAAGACAAAATGAAAATAGAGTGCAAAGACAAGAAATAAAGTGAAAGTACCTAATGGGTCTCGTAGCTTAGCCATTTGTTGCCTCATATTTTGCTCCCCCCCCATCTCTCTCTCTCTCTCTTGGGCACACAATTTGGTCTTAGTCTTATATCAACAAGAATTTCATCCTTCTTATGCACTTGCTCTATTCCTTCCTTAGTAGATGTATTCATCAAAGCACTCTTTTCTTCTCATAAACGAACTCACCCTCTAGTTGCCATGCTTTGAAAAGAAAGAATTTAAACTTTCTCATCCTCAAAAGCTACCTTCATTGTCAGGACTTCCTTGCTTCCAAATTGAGTCTAAGCATTGTTGTGGGCTTCAACCCAACTTTCTATATTTTTTATACTAGAAGAATATCATGATAAGACAACTTTATGAACGTTTATTTGGACGATTTTGAGCCAGGACAACTTTGTGCTCCTTTCCTTGAAGATTTTTTGCTTGTTATTTTATTAAGGTACTGGTGATTTTGGTTTTGGGTGTAATAAAAAGTTTTGAGAACATTTAATGTGAAATAGAGTGACTTGAATAAAGGATCTATCGTGTATTTTTTTTCCAACATAAGATTTTGGAATGTGAGTAATTTTCAGTTAGCATTACATGGATTGCACAAATCAGAAAGATTACTATCAATATTGACACATAAATTTTGCCTTTTGACTTATGACTTAATCACGTAGAAAGTAGGGATTAGTTTTTAATCACTATAAACAATAATTTCCATTAAATCGCGTCAGACATTAGGAACATTTGCATTATTAGTATTAGTTATTATAAAACCTTTGAAAAAATTATTTAAAAAAATTAAAATTAAATAAAAGAAAGGGAGAAAATCGAACAGCCCAGCCCTCTCTTTTTTCTCCCTTTGTTATTTCCCTCACGCGGCCCATCTCCTTTTCTCCTCGGGGCCCGGCCCCCTCTTCCTCTCTTCTCCTCTTCCTCGTCTGTTTTGGACGTTGGCTAACGACAGATAGGACGGTACGCGACGAAGGACAGAGGACAGAAGGGCGAAGGCAGGGCCGCGCGCGACGCTTGACGAAGGGAATTTCATGCGGTATGGGGCTAGCTGGCGCCGCCTTGGAGGAGAGAGAGAAGTGATCGAGAGAGGGATAAAAGCAGAGAAGGCAGCGTGAGAAGGAGGGGGGCTGCTTGTTCTTGGAGAGGGAGAGAAGCGGCTGTGTTCTCGAGATTGTTCTCGAGATCTTCGGCAATGGTAGCGTTCCGGCGGCAGAGGAGGTGAAGGACCGGAGGTGGCCTGGTCAAGTGCACTCCTCTCTCGCCCAGCTGCGAGAATCGCGCGTGGGATTTTTCGCTGGGTTTTCTCGATCTGACCTCACTCTTGAAAGAGGAAGGTCCGGTTTTGTTTCAGGTCTGTTTTCTTCGGACGCTCCGAATGTAGCTGGTTCAGAGAACAGAGAAATGACCGAGCGAGCATTGAGCGAGGAGAAAAGAGACGAACGACTATTCCGGTTAAGTATTCTCACGAAGTTCCTAGCCCGACGATCGACTTGTGGCCGTCGTTCTCCGATAACCCGGAGCCCAGCTTGGCCGGTGACCGTGATCCGCTCTCTTCCGGAAACGAGGTTAGCCGAACTCGACCCTCTTCATTCCGCTCTATCTCGGTTATTCTAAGGACCGAGATTTGTCCTCTCTGTTTTTGCGGGTATGGGTCTAGAGCGAGTCGCTTCTGATTTTTAGGAACGTCATTTGCTGCTCGTGTTTGATTCTGGACGTGGCTTCGAGTCAGAATGAGCTAGTGCCTGAGAAGTTTTACAAACTGGATGGTGATTTGAAGATATGCAGTAAGCAGATGAAGACAAAGAACTGAAACTAATGCAGAACAATCAATTCTGGAAATACTTCATGTATCATTGTATTAACGAATCATTGAAACACAATGTATATAGAACATCAATGAATACAGATCCTCTGTTCTACTTCCTCTGTTCTTCCTTACTTGAGATTTTCAGTAGCCTTTGATCACCCTACTGCAGCTTCTCTGATGCGCAAGATATCCATGGAGGATTCTTCTTCTTCTCTCTCTCTATATCTCTATCTGATTACAACTCTTCTGCATCTATTTTTTTCGTACATTTTTCTCATCTCAAGACTCTAGTTATATGAAGAACAGAACTTCTACGAACTAACAACTAACTGAAAACAAATGTAAAAACAGACTACTTCTAACAGAATTCAGTACATAGCACGTGTATAACTTGGCGATCCACGTCATTCTTTACTTCAGATGTCTCCTTCATTGATGTCGATCCAAACTGATCTTTATCATGAGTTCTTCACCGTTGATCATCTTTTCTATATTGCCAAGTCCTCTGTTTTCTTTGTTGATTGTTTTTCAAACACGTGCTGTTGCAGTTCTTCTTCTTCTGGTTCTTTATATTTAACATTCCCCCGCAAATTGGGAAGGGTGAAGGATCCCATTCCCAATTTGGTGCGAATAGACAGATGAGCTGATCGGGAGATAGGTTTAGTGAAAATGTCGGCTAATTGAAGATGACTGGGAATATGGTAGACTTGAAATGAACCAGAAGACACCTTTTCACGAACAAAGTGAAAGTCAATTTCAATGTGTTTGGTACGAGCATGTAAGATGGGATTTGCTGTGAGAGAAATGGCTGATATGTTGTCACAGAATAAAGTGGTGGCTGCTGGAAGAGGAATACCAATATCACGTAATACAAAGCTGATCCAAGTGAGTTCAGCTGTGGTAGAAGCTAGTGCTCGATATTCGGCTTCTGTGGAGGACCTTGAAACAGTAGATTGTTTCTTGGCTGACCAAGATAGCAAATTAGATCCAAGAAAAGTGCAAAAACCTGTAGTAGATCGGCGAGTGATAGGGCATCCTGCCCAGTCAGCATCTGAGAAGCCATATAGATTTGTTGAACTCCTAGAATGGAGATAGAAGCCAAGGTGGACAGTCCCTTTAACATATCGAAGGACTCGTTTTAATTGGAGAAAATCTGCCACTGTAGGATGTTGCATCTTTTGACAGAGAAGGTTTGTGGCAAAAGCTATATCTGGGCGAGTGATTGTTAAGTATTGGAGACCACCTACCAGGCTTCTGTACTCAACAGGATCAGTGAGCTGATTGTTAGTACTGTCCATGAGAATTGATCGAGGTGGCAAGGGTGTAGAGATTGGTTTACAATCTGTCATCTGAGCTCTGTTGAGTAAATCAACAGCATATTTTGTTTGGCATAGAAATAAGTGTTGTGGAGTGCGTTTGGCTTCAATGCCTAAGAAATAGTGAAGAGAGCCAAGATCCTTCATATGGAACTGAAGACTGAGTTTCTGAATTAATACAGTTAGAAGTTGAGATGAACTTCCTGTCAAGATGATATCATCGACATATAGTAGGAGTAATACTGTATGTGATGCAGTATGAAGAACAAATAAAGAGGGATCAGCTGTACTGCAGAAAAAACCAAGTTCAAGGAGGAAGTTACTGAATTTGTCAAACCAGGCTCTTGGAGCTTGTCGAAGACCATATAAGGATTTGTGAAGGAGACAGACATGGCTTGATTGTTGAGGATGTATAAAGCCAGGAGGCTGTTCCATGTAGACAGTTTCATTCAAGTCTCCATGAAGAAAGGCATTTTTCACATCAAGTTGATGTATTGACCATTGTTTTGTTAGAGCTATGGACAATACTATGCGAATTGTGGCATGTTTCACAACAGGCTGAAAGTCTCAAGAAAATCAAGTCCCGCTTCTTGATGAAAGCCTTTAGCTACTAGTCGAGCCTTTAATCTATCTAGAGTTCCAAAGCAGATGTTAATTTGGTCTTGAAGACCCACTTACACCTACTACATTCATCTCGGTTAGTTCGTGGAACTAGTGTCCAGTGTTATTGTCATATAGAGCAGATCATTTCTTCCCCGCATTGCACTATACCAGGCTGGATCAGCCAATGCTGACTTAAGAGATCTTGGTTCTATGGGAACTTGATACTCAACTAGACAAGCATACTTTGGATTTGGTTTGATGATACCTGTTTTGAGTCGAGTCTGCATATGATGACCCACAAGATTGTTTTGAGAAGAGGATAGGCTTGGATTGGACTGTTCTGGGACAAGACTAATATTATCAGATGATTCAGGTTGTGAGGATGAGGATGCAGAAGCTGATTGTGCTTCTGTGATAAGTTCATCCTGCATTGGTGCTGATGAAGTAACCTGGGACATCTGTTCATTGTAAGAACTATCCATTGTAGGATGATACTGACTTTTGATGGTTGACTGATGAGTAGAATTAATGATTGTTGTGTCAGTACTTGGAGGTTCAAACAACTGAACTTCATCAATCCATTGTCTGTATAGAGGTGTGTACTGTCCATATTCATGGATGACCTTCTTTGTGAAAGGAAAAAGTGTTTCATCAAAAACCACATGCCTACTGATATATATACGATTATCAGTAGGTACAAGACATCGATATCCTTTATGTAGATCACTGTATCCCAGAAAAATACAGGTAAGTGATCGAGGGTCAAATTTGTGTTTTGCATAGGGTCTTAAGCATGGATAACAAGCACATCCAAACACCCTCAAGTGATTATACTGTGGCTGACTATTATGAATCTTGTTATAAGGTGTATCCATCTGTAGTTTTGGTGTTGGAAGCCTATTGACAAGATAATTTGCTGTAGCAAAGGCATCCACCCAGAATTTCAGTGGAACCTTGGAGTGATACAACATGGCTAATCCCAGTTCTACAATGTGACGATGTTTTCTCTCTGGAATCCCATTTTGTTCTGGAGTATGTGGACATGAGAGTTGTTGTTTTATGCCACAGGTTTGTAGATGACCCTGGAATCTATTGCTGATAAATTCCCCTCCTCCATCACTTTGGAAAATTTTGATTGGAAGATTGTACTGTTTCTCAACTAATTTCTGGAATCGAACAAAAATACTATAGAACTCAGACTTCAACTTCATAGGGTATACCCAGCTATATCGTGAGAAATTGTCAACAAAAATCACATAGTATCTAAACTTCTGGAAAGAATCGACTGGAGAAGGTCCCCAGATGTCACAATGAATCTTTTCTAATGGCAAGTTTGATGTAGAATCTGATAAAGGAAAGGATAGAGCTGTACTTTTTGCTATTTGACAGCTGCTGCAGACATTAGAAGAAGATGAATTAAACTTGATCAGCTTCTGTTGTTGTAGATGTTGCACTGTCTGAGAATTTGTATGGGCTAGTCTCTGATGCCATATGTCTTGATCAACAGTTTTCTGTCTTTGAGTAAAGAAAGCTGCAGTTGTCTCGGTATCAACTTGATAAAGACCTCTATTCTTCCTTCCGAGCTTGACTGTTACTTTGGTATTGTTGTCCTTTACATAAACACCAAATTTGTCAAAGATAAACGAACAAGGGTAGTCATCTGTGATCTTTGAAACTGAAATTAAATTCTTCTTTATTTCTGGTACTATAAGAACATCATTCAATGGTAATGTATTGCCTTCTGTAGTTAAGCAAGTATTACCAATATGTGTAACAGGTAAGCACGATCCATTTCCTACCATCACAGTATCAGATCCTTGGTATTTAGTAAGAGTATGAAGAATACCAGGATTAGTGCCGATGTGGGTCAGTAGCACCAAGATATCGTGGTACCATTCACTTCCTTTTGGATCTTCAATATGAATTGCTTTGTCGTCTTCTTTGAACATCTTCTACTTGATAAGAGTTATCAAATCGGTACCAGCAGCGAAGAGCATCATGACCAGGACGTTTACATATTTGACATTCCAATCTAGCAGAATTTGTGTCTTTCTCATCCTGCAGATTTTTACTCGAATTTAATGAGAGAGAAGGATAAGATTTGGTAGTCTGGTACCTTTGGGAATGATTGACATAGGGTCGAAATCCCTGATTATAAGTAGACAAGTTGTTTCTTTGTCTGAGGTATTGATCTCCTTGAACTTGAGTTGATGCTTCTCCTCTATAATTTGGATTTCTCTCAGCATAACCAAAACCTCTACCTCTATTATTAGTAGTTCTACCACGACCATAGCTGCGACCACCTCTGTAATTTCCTCTTTGAGCTATGAATCCAGAGATTTGAGGAACATACCCTTCATCAGTACTTTCTTTAGACTGTACTTGAAATTGTCTCTGTCCAAAGTAAGCCATATTTGGATTGAACTGACTTCTGGAATAGTTCTTCATTCTTGATTCAAACCTTTCTAACTGAGCAATAACCTCATCATAATCAGGTTGAGGCTTCAAACAGTATATGGTGGTTCGAAGATTTTCATATTCAGAACCTAAACCTTCCAGAATACCAAATATTTTGGTTATTTCATCCACAGGTTTGCCTATTGCATTCAACTGATCACATATAGACTTATACTCTCTAAGATAGGTTGAGAGAGTTTGATCAAGCTTTTGGCAGGACTGTAATTTCCCTCTGAGTTCAAACTCTCTAGCAATTGACTTCTGTGTAAATCGCTTTAGAAGGGTCTGCCATACTTCAAATGATGTATCTAAGCCAATTATTAGACTTAGGATATTTTCAGTAACAGCTCCACTAATCCATGAAGATATTAACTGATCTGTTCTTGTCCAGTCAGTATAGTCAGGATTAACTAGTTCAGATTCACAACTTTCGCCATTTTGCAGCATACGAGGAGGTGAGGGAATATCACCATTAATAAAGCCAAATAGCTCTTGGCTTTTCAGGAATCTTTGAATCTGAGCTTGCCATAGCAGAAAATTTCCTTCGGTAAGTCTGATTGTGATGAAGTTCGAGATGTTCACATGTATCGGAAAAGGATACTTTGGTGTTCTTATTGCCATTGTCACAAGATTTCAACTTGAGACAAGATATCAGAATTTGAAGATGCTTGTTGATACAGTGAATCAACAAGGCTCTGATACCATGAGAAGTTTTACAAACTGGATGGTGATTTGAAGATATGCAGTAAGCAGATGAAGACAAAGAACTGAAACTAATGCAGAACAATCAATTCTGGAAATACTTCATGTATCATTGTATTAACGAATCATTGAAACACAATGTATATAGAACATCAATGAATACGGATCCTCTCGTTCTACTTCCTCTGTTCTTCCTTACTTGAGATTTTCAGTAGCCTTTGATCACCCTACTGCAGCTTCTCGATGCGCAAGATATCCATGGAGGATTCTTCTTCTTCTCTCTCTCTATATCTCTATCGATTACAACTCTTCTGCATCTATTTTTTTCGTACATTTTTCTCATCTCAAGACTCTAGTTATATGAAGAACAGAACTTCTACGAACTAACAACTAACTGAAAACAAATGTAAAAACAGACTACTTCTAACAGAATTCAGTACATAGCACGTGTATAACTTGGCGATCCACGTCATTCTTTACTTCGAGATGTCTCCTTCATTGATGTCGATCCAAACTGATCTTTATCATGAGTTCTTCACCGTTGATCATCTTTTCTATATTGCCAAGTCCTCTGTTTTCTTTGTTGATTGTTTTTCAAACACGTGCTGTTGCAGTTCTTCTTCTTCTGGTTCTTTATATTTAACAGTGCCCTCTCTTTAGCCGATGCACCCTATTCGTTTGATAAAATGACCTTGAGGCACCTCTGGAAAAGCAGCCATTGCCTTTGCCATACCCGTAGCTCATGTATCATCGTTTTGATCGTTAGTTACTGAGGTTGTCTTGCGTGAAGCCTTATCTCGTTGCTCATGGATAGTGGTCGGCGAGGTTCAGTGGCGGCGCTTCTTTAAGAGGGATCTCGGCAATGGTGGTGTTCTCGGCAAAGAAGAGTACGTAGAAAAGGGGAGTTTTATTGAGGGAGAAGACCGCATGCAGGGAAGAAAAGTAAATAAATAATAATAATAATAATAATAATAATAATCATCATGATAGAAGATAGAATAAGAAAGTAAAACAAGATCAGAAAAAGAAGGGATAAAAGTTTCGGCCATAGGAACTTCGGCCTCACTTAGACCTGATGGGCACGGGCTTATTTGGTCTGTCTCGGACTGGGTTGGGCGAATCAGAGCTTTGGGCTGGGCTTCTTTATTTCTCTTTTATTCTTTTGTTTTTTTTTTTTGGGGTAGTGGAACTGGGCTCAATTGATGAGCCCAGTCCACTCGTGGCCCAGACGGTCCAGCGGGTCGGATGTGGAGATCCGACCCGGGTTCGTTTTATATTATATTATTTTACTATTACAAAATTATTTTTTTAAAAAAATTAAATTCATTGAAAATTCCAAAAATTTTCAAAAAAATTATTATTATTATTATTTTAGAATTCAGAAAAAGCTTAACAATTAGTTTTTTAGTAAATTTTCCTTAAAAAGTGCAAAAACATTTGATAAAAATGATTGTGCACTCGCAATATTACCTCACATGTTAGTGGATAAGTATAAATCAATTCAGGCTGTCTAATAAAAAAATAAAATGAATAAAATTAGGTATCGAAATAGTACTAATTAATCAATTAATATAATCAAATCTCCGACCCTAAATTCTCTCGGTTGTATAGGAAGTGAGGCACACTCACATATCTCATTTGATTTCTAGTCGACCACAACAGGTTAATGGCGACTCATTAGAAATTTCTTATAGCATCAAATTTTATGAAAGTTCCAACATTGTGCGAGGTATGAGTTTAGAAGAGCCCACGTCTAAATCATGGGCTATAGGCTCATCCTTTAGGAAATACCTCTAAATCTAATTCCCTCCTTATCGAGAGGTAGGTCATGACAATTTGGTTCTCCCAACTTCTCGAGGATTGAACTCTCTTCTTTTTAGGCTTCAAGTTATTATTATTATTATTTTTTGGTAGGATGATAGAATTTTCTTTGACAATGGTGGCAACTGAGTTCTTGGTAATAAACCAAATTGCTGAAAATGGAGGCAACCAAGTTCTTGGTAATAAATCAAATTGCTGCAGCACTAGGAATACCAAGCAAAATCTTTAGGTTTGTCTTCTAGTAAAAGTTTAAGGCAACGATGATTTTAAAATTTCTGTTGCATGAACTTAGTTTAGGTATTGATTGTTTTAGAAGTGGTGGCTCTTCATTAGTTGTTTTCGCTGTCTTGAGTTGTATACATGTGTTTTTGTTTCATGTTTTTTACGGTTGCTGAAATGGAATAATTTTTTCGACCAAAAAAGAAATGGAATAATTTCGTACTATTGTGGGCAAGGTGCATTTGTTGGCAAGCATTGCTGATTTTTTGCTTAAAAGTTGTAACCATTCCTTAAAGAATTTGGTAGGTCACCTCTCAGGACATGTAGTAAAGCATGACTTAGTAAAATACATAAGTTGCTAAAATTCGAAATTAAAAATATATTGTTAATCTTTTATTGTCTGCCATCACGAAGGCCTACCCGCTAGAAATTTGAGAAGAAGGAAAAAAGAAATAAAGAAAATAAAAAATCTAAAAATTTCTAATTATTATATCGTTTTGAGCCTAGTTGGTCAAGTCGGATTGTTAGCCGTATCATGTAGGACGGCTCGCGCTATCCACATAAGTGATTTCTCAATCCTTTTCCCAACTACAAAGTCGAAGCACAAGTTTAAATGACCACGCTTCACTCACTGCTTGTTGAATTAAAACAAGCCTCTGGAATCTTGCTTATGCTATATTCTTCCCCTCATTTCATTGGTACATGTCATCAATACTGTAAACTAGATGTATAGGGTGTTCATCATGACTCATGAGTAACCAAAAGTAGCAAATTAAGACCAAGGGAAATTCTAACATTTTGAAAGAAGTTTGCTGTCATGTTGTGGATATGTTCTCTCGAAGTGTGCATATAGATTGCCATTTGCATAGAGAAAGAATCTCCCAAAGGGACGGCTTTTAAACACCCAAGTATTCTGACAAATTCTTACAAGAAATATAGCTGAAGAAATAAAACATGGAGTTGAGAAAGAGAGATAGATACAGAAGATATCTTGATCACACCCATTGAAACATATTCGGTAACCCATTTAAAAATAAGGCAAATAAAATAAAATAATAAACATAAAAAATAGAGTAGGTAATAGTATTGAGAGAGATGTTTATCATATCCATTTATAAAAAAAAATTAATTATTTATACTAGTATGCTTTTTATACCAAATAATGTAAATGATATGATATAAATATATCCGATTTTATTACTGTAATTATCAAGTAGTGAATAATATATAACAAAATTCCTGAATTTCATATTTTATCATATCTTGTCCTATTATGATTAGAAATCCAAACGATCAAACGTAACTTTAGAAACAAAAAATGAGTAAATTTTCTCATATTTTTCGAAAGTCAAATTGGTTGGGGTGACAATTTCTAAATTTCGGTGGATGCCAAATTGACGATGGAGTTCGAAATTTTTAAATGCAGGTGCACCGAGTGGACTTCGAGTTATTGAATTGAGTCGGTCGAGAACACTTTTGATGCATTGCGGGGAGATGCAGTAAAGAAAGAATTTGGATTTTTGCAGACCGCCAAATCGGAACTCCAGAACACGCTTTTTCCTGAAAAACTACCCAAATTTTTTCACCAGCGTAGAGGTCGCATTGGAAGCCTTTTTCTATGCAAATTTTGATTCTGACGTAGCAGTGCAGAAGTAGAATTTAAATCATTGTGTTATTCACCAAAGAACATAAATTGATTTCGTGCTCTTTTTAAAAATCTCATCAAATACAAAAAAAAAAAAAAAAAAAAAAAAAAAAAAAAAAAAAAAAAAATCCAAAACCTATTACACTTTTATCAATTCAATCATAAATCTTTTAATTTTATCAATTGAGTGCTAAATATTTTCACATTTTACCAATTGAGACAATCAATCCAATTTGAAAGAGGCTAAAGAATACACCTAGAGTGGGGATGAATAGGTGTACAGGAAACTTTTTCGCAGGACTTAGAATAATATGTTTGATGGATAGTAAAATAAGATTCAACTATTAAATAGATGAGTAACACGAAAGCGTAAATAGGAAGTTCAAGGATTAGAGAAGATGAACACAGAATTTATAGTGGTTTGGCTTATTCCAAGCCTACGTCCACTCTCCCGCACTGACAGCCCACCGGTTGGATTTCACTATGAATCAAAAGAGTCGTTACAATATCACGTCCTTAATTCCACAGTATAGAAACTTAGCTACACTTCCTCAAGGTCTCACAAGTATTTAATCTCTCTTTTGAATACAAGTTTCGCTCAACAGTTGAATCAACAAAGAATAAGGAGCTTCAGACTTTGAAATTTATTTATCACGCACACTCTCGAATAACCAGAGCTTCTCCTTTTTATACTCCTCCATGCCTTCATACCTGTTGACACTTTCCAAAGGAGTTCCTCCATCAAACCGTTGGACGGAATCAATTAAGGAGATCTGAGTTACTTAAGGAAAGTGATGATAGCCCATCAATCCTGCTCGCTCATACAATCAGGATCTAAGTTTTCATAAGTAGAATCTTCCAAGTATACTTTGTCAGTCAATCGAATCTCACTTATTTGTATCAAGATAAAAACGAATAAGAAGATCTTGAAATGCTATCTCCAACCGTAAGAGACTTCTTTAACAGTTTGAAACAAATCTTTAAATAAATCATTGATACTGGATAGATCTTCTTCAACGGTCTAGATACTGTCAATGAGGGTAGACTTTAAATCTTGAATCTGATGGTCTTCAGACTTTGATGACAGAGTTTTCAAGTCTTCAGACTAGACTGATGGAAACGTTTTGTCAACATCGAAACATATAAGGAAGTTTTCTCCAATAATCTCCCTCTTTTTTATGGTGACAAAACTTTCCCGCAGATTTTGAAAAATTTGACCTGCAAAGCAATACTCAAGCAAGCAAGAATACGATATCTCATAAACCATAAATGAGTTTGAAGATAGTATCAAATATGCATCCATAGGAAATTGGTTAGTCCTATACAAACAACTATCTCATACCAATATCGTACCAAGTATGCTTAGGATACTATAAAGCAATCACATAAACAATCCGCAATTCAAAAGTCACACCATATAAAAGTTTAAAGTCAGAGAAATAAATATGTTCAAATACTGAACAAAAACAAATCTACTTAAATCTCTCCCCCTTTTTGTCAGCATTAAAAAGGTAGGGACAAAACAAGAATTGATTTAAGATGAATTAAGATGATTTGGGAATGCAAATAAGCTGGAAATCTCCCATTTCACTTGACTGTTTCCTCCAGCTTCTTCAGATCCTCCTTCAGATGAGCTAAATCTTCACCCTTGGCAGTTGCTTGAATTTGAAGATTAAGGGCTTGAACTTGATTGATCAACGATTCTGAAGAGGCTTTATAAGCATTCTGCATGTTTTGAAATTCGCATCCCAAGGCATAAATCTGACCTCTCAACTCCATGAGAATATCAACTAGTCTTCGAAAGTCTGCTGAGTTGTCTATTTGAGTGCTTGCCTCAGCATGGTCAGATAAAGGCACATCCAAATTCGAAGAAGATACCTCATGACCTTCCTCAGGAAAGTGAGAGGCATACACATCTTCTGGATTGGCAGGAGAACGACTAATGTCATCACTAGTAAAAGCAAGAGAAGGAGTACATCTTTTCTCTGTAGCTCCCCCTGTGTCTATGCCTTCAGGCGGAGAAAAGTACTCTTCCTGCTCAATTTCCTCTATAGTGACGGGATGACCTTGTTCTCCTTGATTCTCCTGATTTTCATCTTCTTTTTCCTCTGTCTCCTTCCTCCTTGATTCCCTCTCTTCACTCCTCTCCTCGGTCTCTTCTGGTTTTGTCTAAACTCTGTTTCTGGAACAGAATGCTGCAAATTTCTCAAAGCAAGAGCAGAGATGGTAACATCATCATCATCATCTTCTTCGTCCTACAAGATGATTGCTCTTCTTCTTTTAGTTGGAGCTGTCACCGGCTCCTTTCCTTTTCGTTTTGCAGCAACAGAGTCTTGACGAATTTGTTGAGGAGTCTTTTCTTTGAACTTCTCCAGAGCCTTGTTCAGCTCTTTCATATGCATTTTAGAAACCATCTTCAGCCCTACCACCATTTGTTCGCACGTTCGAACACACATAATTCTTGGAGGCTGGATGTTGAAATGTCTGAAAAGCTTTGTAACAAGTGCTGACCCTTGTCTTTCATTATTGATCTATACATGTGAAACATGATAGTATGTGGCAGAGATAATTTTTTAGTAGCATTGATGGTGTACATCCGCGTTGCTTCTGAATTGGAGACATCAGTCTTTGACGTGGACTTGGGTCTAAGACAATTGATCACAATTTTGTGAAGCAGGATATTCGAAGCATTCATCCTTGAATAAGAAATCCGTCCTTCTGTCATTCCATCTCGGACAAGCTCCACTGTCGCACGGCCAGTAGTTACGCTAATTGATTGAAATGAACCTCTCTCAACTCCAATCACATCAGCCAATATGTCCATATCCACCACAAAGTCCATATCTTTAACACTGAAGGAGAAACTGTTCGCATCCAGAAAGCTTAGATTTGAATAAAAATAAGCAGTGAGTTCTGGATGGGCTACTGTCGAATTAGAGCAAAAACGTTCAAGTTGAAGTAAAGTGAATTTCTCCCGCAACTTCACATTCAGGGAGTCAAGAAAATCAATATCCACACTCCTTGGATTCATCACTCCTCACTTCAATAACTTAGAATAAATCTGCTTGTGTTCTTCAGAACGAAATAGATCTGAACTTGGTTGACGTACATCCGCAGCAATACCTATTTTCGGCTTGAAATTAGTAAACAATTTTTCATCATCGTTGCTATCGGGTTGACTAACTCCTCTGAAACGTGGATTACTCGGAAAATTTGCAAAGGCCCTATTTGTAGAGCCAGCAGGAGCAATTTCCAAACGTTCCATTGTTTGCGAAAAGTGGGTTTCATTTCTATAACCCTTTCTCTTTCAGAAATTCATCGATAATGGTCATTGGAGAGCCTCCATCCTTTAAAGCTGAATAAAGTTTGAAATTAAAGATAGGCTTTTGAGTTCTTACAGGTTCAGCATTTTCGATAATTTCCTCCGTTCGTTGTTGAACATTCTGAGGTCTAGCCTAAGGAGATTGACGCGGTTGAGAATGTTGTGGGCTCTGCTGTTCCCTTGGAGAATCTTCTTGCTCAATAAGGTCAAAATGTGTAGGACCCTCACCCATATTCTGTGGTCCCCTGCTTGCGATCCTTGAGGACTTTCTTTGGAAAGACATTGTCATAGTCTTTGAGGATTTCTAAACTCGATTCGCGAGAAAGATGAAAACTTTGAGGATTAAAGTAGAGAGTAAAAGTGAGAAAATAGAGTTCTTCGCTTTTAGAGTTTGCGAGTAAAAAGAAGAAGAAGAAGAACAGTATATATAAGGCAGTTGAATCGGGGGAATACGAATCGTCACAATAAAAAAAATGCATTTTCAAAAAAATAACTGCCTTTTTGAAAACAAATAACTACCATAATAAAAAGATAACTACTTTCTCAAAAAAAATTTAGAAAGACAAAGACAATCAATTATAGATATATAGGCTTACCTTTCTAAAGATAAATTAAATCAACTTACAGTCGTGATCCAAGATCATCTGGGTTTGAGCGTCTTTTGGGTATCTTTATCTCTGAGTCTGAGCTTCTTCAGACTTTATAACATTAAGCTTGTGTTGAATAGACTCAAATTGGCTTTTCTCCAGAGGTTTTGTAAATATGTTCGCCAGTTGATTCTTTGAATCAATAAATTGAATCAGTATTTCTCCACTTTGAACATGATCTCTTATAAAGTGATGTCGAATCTCTATATGCTTTGCTCTTGAATGAAGTACTGGATTCTTGGTGAGGTTGATTGTGCTTGTGTTATCACATTTAATCTCAGTACATAAGTCTTCAATTCCAAAGTCTCTTAACCTGTTGTTTTATCCATAGGATTTGAGAACAACAGCTTCCAAAAGCTACATATTCTGCTTCTGCTGTTGAAAGAGCAACCGTACTTTGCTTTCTAGAGAACCAGGATACCATCCTGTTTCCAAGTAGTTGACATGTGCTTGAGGTGCTTTTTCTATCAACTCTGCATCCAGCAAGATCTGCATCTGAGTATCCAAGAAGAGTAAAGTCTCCCATTTTTGGATACCATAGACCCAATGACGAGATTGTTGCAACGTATTTGATGATGCGTTTTGCAGCACTCAGATGAGATTCCTTGGGATCTGATTGAAATCTGGCACACATGCAAACACTAAACAAAATGTCAGGTCTAGAAGCAGTAAGATAGAGAAGTGAACCAATGATACTTCTGTATTGCTTCTGATCAACTTTCTTTCCTTCTTCATCTTTGTCTAGCTTCAAGGAACTTGACATTGGTATTTCAGTTTTCTTGCAATTTTCCAAACCGAATTTCAAGCATATTTTCTTGATGAATAAAGATTCTTTCCTTCAGTTGTTTCACTTGAAATCCAAGAAAGAAAGATAGTTCACCCATCATGCTCATCTCAAATTCTTCCTGCATAGACTTAGAAAATTTCTCACACAGATTTTCATTAGTAGATCCGAAAACAATGTCATCAACATATATTTGAACAAGTAGAAAATCTTTACCTTCTCTTTTAATAAAAAGAGTAGTGTCTATTTTACCTTTCACAAAGCCACTATGGATTAGGAATTTGCTTAACCTTTCATACCAAGCTCGAGGTGCTTACTTTAATTCATATATAGCCTTTTTCAGTCTGAATACATAGTCTGATCTCCTTGAGTCTTCAAAACTAGGCGGTTGTTCCACATAAACTTCCTCTTAAATGAATCCATTCAAGAATGCACTTTTGATGTCCATTTGAAACAGTCTGAAATTTTTATAGGATGCAAAAACAAATAATAAATGAATTGCTTCTAACCTTGCCACGGGTGCGTAAGTTTCATCATAGTCTATCCCTTCTTCTTGCGTGTATCCTTTGGCCACGAGCCTTGCTTTGTTCCTTCTGACTTTTCCTTTTCCGTCCATCTTGTTCCTGAAAACCCATTTAGCACCGATAATGGATTTACCTTTTGGTTTAGGAGTTAATTCCCAAACATCGTTGCTACTGAACTGTCTGAGTTCTTCTTGCATAGCTTCAATCAAGATTTCATCTGTTAAAGCTTCCTCTATACTTTTGGGTTCTATTTCAGAAATAAGAGCGACATCGTTAGACTCTTCATGCCTTTTGGATCTTGTTCGCATCCCTTCATCGATGTTACCAATGATGAGTTCTTTATGATGACTTGACTTGTGTTTCCAGTTGCTGGTTGGTCTGATAACTTGTTCATCTTTTTCTTCATTTGATTCTTCAAGATTCGTTCGTTGTTGACCTTCTGTAGTCTGAGCTACTCCAGAGGAATCGGAATTTGTAGAGTCTGGATTAAGCTCAGATTCGTCAGGTTGAGTTGGAACCAATTGATTTTGTGTAAAGTCTTGGAATTTGACATTCATTGACTCTTCCACAGATTGAGTCTTCTTGTTGTATACTCTGTAGGCTTTGCTGGTTATTGAATATCCAAGGAAGATTCATTCGTCTGACTTTTCTTCAAACTTTCCAACACGATCATTTGCATTTTTCAAAATAAAACATTTGCAACCAAACACATGAAAATATGAAACAATTGGCTTTTTTCTATTGAACAACTCATAAGGAGTTTTCTCCAGAATAGGCCTTAGGAATACTCTATTAATAATATAACATACTGTAGAAATTGTTTCAGCCCAAAAACGAGATGAAATGTTACTTTCAATTAAAAGAGTTATTGCCATTTCTTGCAAAGATCTATTCTTTTTTTCCACTACTCCATTTTGTTCTGGAGTGTATGGCGAAGAGAAAACATGCTTTACACCACATTCATCACAAAAATTTGCAAAGTCTTGATTTTCGAACTCACCTCCATGGTCTGTCCGAATGCTTGTGATAGTGTATCATTTCTCATTTTGAATTTTTTTAGCAAATTTTGAGAAGTGAGAGAAAGTTTCAGACTTACTTGATAAGAAGAACACCCAAGTATAGCAAGAATAGTCATCTACGATTACCAAGCAATATTTCTTCCCACCAATGCTTTGTGTTCTGGTTGGTCCAAAGAAATCCATATGCAGAAGCTGCAAAACATGATCAGTTGAAACTTGATTTACAAGTTTAAAGGAGTTTCTTACCTATTTACCCAGAGCACATGGTGTACATAATTCTGTCTTTTGAAATCTTAGGTTGGGCAGTCCACGAACAAGCTTTTTGGAAGAGATCTTGGCTATCTGATTCATACTGACATGGCCAAGTTTTCTATGCCATAGATTTTCTTCATCTTGAATGGAGATTAGACACTGAGAGCTTTCTGATTTGATATCAAGCAAATAGATGTTTCCATGTCTTCGACTAGTAAAGGATTGAGACAAATCCTTACTAATTCATGAACATGTGCCTTCTTAAAAGTTGATTTTGAAACCAGTGTCACACAGTTGGCTTATACTGAGAAGATTGTAGTTTAAGCCTTCCACCAAGGAAACATTGTTGATTGTAAGACTCCCAATCTTGATAGTTCCAAGTCCTGTGATTCTTCCTTTGCCATTTCCTCCAAAGGAAACTTTTCTACCATCTATTTGGGTAAGCTTTATGAAGTAATTTGAATATTCTGTCATATGTCTTGAGCAGCCACTATCCAAGTACCACTTAATCTTTTTCTTGATAGTGACCTGCAATTATGCAAAAATTTCAAGTTTTCTTTGGTACCCACACTTTCTTGGGTCCAGGGGAGTTAGTTCCAAAAGTAGTCTTTGCCCAGTTTCTCTTAACAGGTTTCCAGACTTTAGGACAATCCTTCTCAAAATGTTCCGAGCTGTTACACTTAGAATATTTAAGAGCACTTCGACCAACAGATTTTATAAAGACTTTTTGAAAATGATTTCTGTAAAAAGCTTTAGCAGGTCTTTGTTTAATTATTTCTTTTACTTTTGGAAAATCAATTAAATTAACGGTTTCTGATGTCATTCCCAAACCTGATTTATAAAAATAAGGTCTTTGAATTGAAAGAATTTTATCAAGTTTTGCAGATCCATTTGAAAACCTTTTTGAAATAGCTATAATATCCTTTTTTAAGAGAATGTTTTCTTTTGAAAGAAACTCTTCATTTTCTTTTGAATTTTTAAAATTGTTGTTCAGATTTTCAAATTTTTCTTTTAGAGAAATTTCTTGTTGTCTTAGTATATAATTTTCCTTTTTAAGTTCATAAATCCTTTTAAGAGATACCTTTAGGCTAAGACAAAGTTCATCAATGTACTTTGAAACCTTAATGGGAATTTTAAGTTACTTACCTCAATTTCCTTATTAGAATCTGAGTCTGATTCTGAGTTTGCCATCAGACAAATGTTGGCATACTCTTCATCACTCTTTTCACATTCTGTGTCACTCCAAGTCTCTGCTTTGAGAGCTTTCTTGAGCTTCTATGTATTTCCTTTATTTTTCTTCAGTAGAGGACAATTGGGTCTGATGTGTCCTTTCTTTTTGCATTCGAAGCAAACCACATCCTCGTTGAACTCATTATCTTCTATTGCTTTATTCTGAGATCTTTGAGGGTACTGCTTCCTCCAGTTGTACTTTCTTCCCTTTTTGTTCAACTTTCTAAATTTCCTTATCATGAGTGCCAATTCATCATCGTCCAGATCGTCTTCGGTATCTGTAACATCAGAATCATCGTTAGACTTTAAAGCAATTGATTTTTTTTACCTTTTGGTCCTTTATCTTCATTGATTTGCTCCACTTCGTAAGACTGAAGTGTGCCCACTAATTCATCAACAGATAAAGGTGCAATCCTTTGAGTTTCTATAATGGAGGTCTTGATGTGATTCCAATCTTTAGAAAGTCCTCGCAGCAACTTATTGACTTTCATTTGTTCTGAGATAGGTTGCCCATGATATGGGAGACCATTTACAATTTCTGTAAAACGGCTAAACATATCAGTAATGGTTTCTCTTGGCTTCACTTTGAAAGCTTCATATTGCCCAATAAGAATATTGATCTTTGTCTCTTTGACTCGATCAGTTCATTCATAAGTAACATGTAACCTGTCCCAGACTTCTTTTGCTGTTTCACAGGATGAAATTCTGTTATACTCATTAGGAGATAAAGCACAATATAAAGAATAGATAGCTTTTGCGTCGAGAGCTTGTCTTTTGGTTATCTCTTCTCATGTCAACTCTCTTGCATCTGTCACTTCCTTCCCTCTTTCTAAAGTTGAAGTTATTGTTGGAATAACTCTTTTTTCCACTACATCCCATTCAAGAGGATCTTTCGATCTGAGGAAAGCTTTCATCTTGTTCTTCTATACGTTGTACTCTTTTCCATCAAAGTAAGGCGGTTTGGTGTTGTTCTGACCTTCGATCAGTCCTGTAGCCAAAATACTAGCCATAGATCTTTAGCTTAAGAAGTAAAACACTTCAATAAATAAGCACACATGCTCTAATACCAATTGAAAGAGGCTAGAGAATACACCTAGAAGGGGGTGAATAGGTGTACAAGAAACTTTTTCGCAGGACTTAGAAGAATATGTTTGATGGATAGTAAAATAAGATTCAACTATTAAATAGATGAGTAACACGAAAGCGTAAATAGGAAGTTCAGGGATTAGAGAAGATGAACATAGAATTTATAGTGGTTCGTCTTATTCCAAGCCTACGTTTGCTCTCCCGCACTTACAGCCCACCGGCTGGATTTCACTATGAATCAAAAGAGTCGTTATAATATCACATCCTTGATTCCACAGTGTAGAAACTCAGCTACACTTCCTCAAGGTCTCACAAGTATTTAATCTCTCTTTTGAATACAAGTTTCGCTCAACAGTTGAATCAACAAAGAACGAGGAGCTTCAGACTTTGAAATTTATCTATCACGCACACTCTCGAATAACCAGAGCTTCTCCTTTTTATACTCCTCCATGCCTTCATACCCATTGACACTTTCCAAAAGAGTTCCTCTATCAAATCGTTGGACGGAATCAATTAAGGAGATCTTCGAGTTACTTAAGGAAAGTGATGATAGCCCATCAATCCTGCTCACACATACAATCAGGATCTAAGTTTCCATAAGTAGAGCCTTCCAAGTATACCTTGTCAATCAATTGAATCTCACTTATTTGTATCAAGATAAAAATGAATAAGAAGATCTTGAAATGCTATCTCCAGCCGTAAGAGACTTCTTTAACCGCTTGAAACAAATCTTTAAATAAATCCTTGATACTGGATAGATCTTCTTCAACGGTCTAGATACTGTCAATGAGGGCAGACTTTAAATCTTGAATCTGATGGTCTTCAGACTTTGACGACAGAGCAAGTCTTCATACTAGACTGATGGAAACGTTTTGTCAACATTGAAACATATAAGAAAGTTTTCTCCAACACAATTTTGATCGAATTTTGCTAACATGGACATCAACTGTCTTATGTGGCATGACAAATGCTAACATGGACAATTTTTTTGAATTTTTATTGATATTTTATTCTTTTCTTTTTTCTTTTCTTCATCTTTGCCTTTTAAGGCCAGGGAGGGTCACAAGGCCTACACCCATGGCCATGATGGCCTTTTGAGTGAGGGTCACAATTGAGGCTGCCTTGCCTGTGGCCAGTGAGTGCATCGCGGCCCTCGACAATGACCAGCAAGGGTTTGATGGCCCTCACCTAGTGGCTGTCGACGGCTCGGTGACCCTCACCAGCCTCAGTAAAACACATCGAGAAGGAAAAGAAGAAAAAAAAATTAAAGAATATTAAAATATCATTAAAAATTGTTCACATAAACGCTTATTGTGTCATGTAAGACAACCAATGTCTATGTCAGCGAATGCTGGCCAAAATTGGTTAGATTGACTTAATTAGCAAAAGGTAAAATGGTTAGAACTGAATTGGAAAAAATAAAATATTTAGAATTAAATTGAGATAAGTACAATAGGTTTATGATTTTTTTGGATAATTTTCCCAAAAAAAAAGAAGAATTTTTTGTTTGAAAAAATTTCTAGTAGCAAGAAATTTCCCATGCATGAAATAAATTACTACAACTAGAGGAATATTACCAATTGCGATCTACAAAGAGCTAGAAGTAAATTACCATTATTGAAAAGATAATTACTGAGTACAAGAGTTATCACTCGTGGAAATTTGGTAAGAATTATAGCTCTTGTTTCTTGAGTGTGGGTTGGATAAGGATCCGACTACATTGCACTAAAAATTAGTATATAAAAATTTGTTGAATGGGTCTAATTTGAATCAAATCTAGTGTTGGCTTACTCAAATGTGACCCGACTCACCCGTTTGATAGGTATAACTGAGATATGTTAACAGTCTCATCATGTGTAATATCACAATCAATTAGTCTAGCTTTGGCATCTCTAAAGAGTAGGTAAGCCAGAAGGGTTTTGCTTGATGCCGACATGAAAGACCAAAGTCCACAAGGGAGTCACAAACTCTTCACCCATCGCCAAGTGCGCCGCATGTGCTTTAGTATAGGTTCTACCCAAAACTCGGCCAATACCTTCCAAATAAAGGTTGGACCTTGTTTTCCATCCAGCAATTGTTGCCCTAACAGCGCCCCATGGATTATCACTCTACCGATATCATTTAGTGTCTTATTAATCTTGTTTGATTTTTGGATCCTTTCTTCTCATATCGTGTAGCCTTTAAGTTAACGGTGAGCAAGAAGAACCACCCAAATAAGGAACTGGTTTAGTTCCCAGCTCCATAAAATTGGAATCGGTGAATATTGGTCTAGTTCTCAATTTCAGATGTGAAATCACCCACTGATATATGTATATATATATAAATATATTAAATTCTTGTTATTACAATTTACAAAACATTGAGGGTTGCATGTGTAATTTCTCACTCTTCCAAGGTGGTCCCTACTCTCTCACATACACACACTTTATCTCTCTCACCCCCTCTCTATCTCACTCACGGCGCTAGATCCGCCAAGGATAAGGTGGCCCACTGTGCTTCTCCTATTGAAAAAGACTCTCAGCCCCCCTCCCCCGGCGAAGGGGGTTCTGCGTCTCACTTTTGGTTGGAAGGATAATCCTCCTTCTGATCGATGGTGACGAAGATGCACGGGGACCGCCAGGTGCTCGAGTTTGTGTTCATGCTGCTCGCTTGCGTGGAGCTCTGTGGCGCCACCACTATCGTCAATGTCTACCTTCTCATCCTCATCATCCAATATGAGATATCCAGTGTCCTCTTCGAATCTCGCCTTGCGGGGCTCAACCACCACTCTCATCTCTTAATCCAAACCACCCCCCTCCACACACACAGAGATATTGTCATTCCGTGCTCTTCATCCCCATCTGTGATTTAAATCTCAAATACCTGAGAGGTAGGGACCTTCGTTTTTAATAATAGCTAGCAATATCACCTAAAAGATGGTGAATGAGTGATTTTAAAGAATTTAACAAAATAATGTGGAATTATAAGCGTCAAAGATGATAAACGTAAGATTGGCTAAAATAGAGAGGTTATATGAGTGGATTCTATCTAATAGTATAGTAATAAATATTAGTAGGGAAAGAGTATAGTGCATTCATAGTTTATAATGGTTTAGCTTATTTCAAGCTTACATTCACTGTATTAGCTGATAAATGGGCTGGATTCTACCAATCAATTGTTAAGAAGTTACAATTGTGAGTCAATAGTTCATCACTTTTCTCAAAGTAAATACTACTAATATCCAAGTAGATATTAAGCCCAAATTTTCACACTTTCAATACATCTCTAGAATTATAAATTTAAGCTCTCGAAGAACAATCAAAAGAATGAAAATTTTCTTGAAACTTGGAATTATGAATCTTTTATCTATCTTTTTCTTTAGTGCCTTGATCTTCTTTTATGCTCCTCTCATCCAAGCTTTCTGTTGGACTATTTTTAAGATGATCAATCTCTGATCTAGCCATTAGACAACTGTTGAGAAGATTAGGTGACCATTGAGGTCAATCAATCAGAATCCCCATTAATTTGATCACTCATACAATCAAATTTTGATTTCCTAAGAATGAGGTGCTTTATTATATAAAAAGAATTTTGTCCACGGGATTATTATCAATCAATTAAGACATTTCATGTTCATAGATAATCTTTTTTTTTTTTTTTATCGTCCACCTCGGTCTCTACCTCGTCGGCCAGCCTTAACCCCATGCATGGACACGCAAAGAACATAGATATGAAAATTACTGCGGTAAAAGTCTTAGCAATGAATACTATAAAAAATGAAAGCTCAAATCAGTAACTTCATACCACATCCTCATCAGAAACACCATTCAATGCTATAGGAGCACACAAAAATCATAGAGCAAACCACAATTGTGTTCAGACTTGGTCTCGATAAATTTAATGATTAGATTTAAATGTTTCTTGTATCTATCCTACTCTAATTCTCTTTCATACTTTTATCCTACCTTTTTACTGAGGGGGCAAGTTGAACTTTATGACTAAAACTAAAGATACCCACCCGACTCCATCCCACCGATTCCTCACCGCTGGGCCAAATCTAAATTTTTACAAAATGATTTATAACATGTAATCTACGTCAACGAGTCTCCAGATAGACAAAATCATGAAATATTTCACAACTGTCTCAAAGGCATTTCAACAAACAATTTGTAAATGTCGACAGAGGGACAAAACTTGGCGTCAATGAACACAGATTAGAGACAATAAGGCATGTGAAAACAGTGCATGATGTACGCAATCACTTACACAAACTTGAACGGAGCAGATTCTGTACTAACCTAAAACATGACATACTCGGTTCTTGCTCTCATCAAAACAGGGCATAAAAAGTGCGAATGTTTTCAATTACATAAAGACGTCGCTTTTCGATATTCTCCAGCTATTTTATGTATTTCTTTTACTTGACATTTTTTTATCACATGGAAGCATTATTTTATCTCTTCTTACTGATCCTTAGACTAGAATTTTGTTAGAACTAGTTAACTTTCTTTTTGATAGTGCACTGCTATGAAGTATCAAATTCGAATATATACACATTTTAAACCGCAACGTCTCAAAGCCGACGTGAGGAACCTTCCGAAAAGGTGTTATAGGCTATTGCAGCTTTCAAGATGTTGCAGTTATAGATTTCTTGTCAAAATACTATATTAATATTCTAACACCTCTATAGATTTCTTTTTCTAAGAAACAAGTTCATAAATTCCGTGAAATGATTATACAAACCAGACCACGTTTTCCTAATTTAAATTTTGAGGGGATTTTTCTCAAAATAATTAGCATGCGACGAACAAATCAGGACATACTAAATAGATGGAGGATGCTACAATGCCCACATGAACTTTAGGTTTGCATTCTCATCATCCCAAACTAATGACAAAATCAATAAGAGATGATCAATATATCATATAAGAAATGTAGATCTTCCCACCCTATAAATTACGAGCATAAATTTCTCTGAGAGAAAAAATAAATTGCTAATGATCTTAGTCAATTTATTACCTATTCGAAATGGTCTTGTTTTATATAAGCTGGTTCCCTCACTTGGTCGCCTTAAAGGGGACCGCATTAGTTGGGTGAAAATCTAATGTTGTTGGGCTTTGTGGAGAACTAATATTATCAAGTGAAAACTCAAATTTGATGGGCTTTAAGGTAATCAATGGAACCTACCTGAGTGCATCTGACTTACACCTGTCATTATTATTTTGATCCACGTAACGCTCATCAGATGAGGAAGCCAGTCTTTACTTTGAGCGCCGTCCACTTGGACCGTTCGAGCCAACAAGGGCCGAAGCACAAATTGGATGGATTTGTTCAAATAATTTCCTTCTTGAGCTTAAATCTCTGGAGACCCAATGGTTTTTATATATGACTTGATTTTTTCTAAATCAACGAGCGGAACTCGAAAAGGAACTTTAAGCCATATATCTAACCCGACTTGCTCAAATCCGCCCTTCGATCGTATATATTTCTACTAACTTCTATGAATTTGGAGAATGAACAGGGAAGATTCTTTATTGACTCTAGTACCATGAACTCAACGATAAATGCATTAATTTGTCGGGCTCCATCAAATTGAGGGAGAAGCCAAACTAGGGAAAAAATGCATTGACAACTTGATTGATAGACATTTTTCTAAGAAAAAAAATTACAACAACATCAAAGAGAATGATATTAAGCTAGAGTTCGCCAAACTCCTACGACCTTGATGATCGACACCATGAGAAATTGGACTTCAACGATCAAAACATGACAAACCCCGTAAGGACACAAGGTCTAGGTAGGCTTTGATGCAGTAACCTGGTCGTCATAAAAGAATTTTTTTTTAAAGAGATCAATCTACTCAGACATAAACTAAGCCAAAAGATTACCATTTTTTATCCAAAGTGATTAGGTAAATATCCCTAAGATGCAAATACCTAAATTTGATTTTTCTTCATTCATTCTTCTTTATTTTATTTTTTATTCACATTTTATATATTGCAACTTTTACCTTTTCGTTATAATTTATTTGATTCAAAGAAAAACTATCTAAAGTTCAAATCACCCTTAAACCAAGATTTAATACTAACTAAATGAAGCTAAGCTAAATTTAATTCTAAGATCTAACTATCTAATCAAGATCCATTTTGCTAGCCTGTTCCATTTTTTTTTTTTTTTTTTTTTTTTGTATATCTCTATATTTCTATTTACAAAAGAGGATGCGGGCGAGTTCCTGGCCCTGTCCGATTGTGGCCGCCGAATGTGATAAGAACCTAATGGATGAAGTTGGCTTATTTTTTACAAGCCCAATCCAATTACGACTAAGTGGTCCCATTTTACTATTTTCTTTTTCTTTCTTTTTCCTTTATTTTCTTCTCTCTTTATGTATGATATTTCTTTATTTTTCCCCTACTCTTTAAGGCAACCTGCATAGTAAAATTTTATTTCCTAATTTCATTCCTTGCAATTTTTCTATTTTTTATTCGTTTACTGTTTGTTGTTCGCTTTTTATTATTTGCATATTCTCTCTTCCTTTTTTTTTCGTTTGATTTCGTTTATTTTTTATTTTCCATTTCCATTGTTCCCAAATTCCATCTTCTACCGATGATGTTACTCAAACACTATGATTACTATAAGAAATTCATCTAGGATTAATCCTTTCAAGTGTTGAACTAGGCTCCAGCATCGTCCACCTCGGTCTCTACCTCGTCGGCCAGCCTTAACCCCATGCATGGACACGCTAAGAACATAGATATGAAAATTACTGCGGTAAAAGTCTTAGCAACGAATACTATAAAAAATGAAAGCTCAAATCAGTAACTTCATACCACATCCTCATCGGAAACACCATTCAATGCTATAGGAGCACACAAAAATCATAGAGCAAACCACAATTGTGTTCAGACTTGGTCTCGATAAATTTAACGATTAGATTTAAATGTTTCTTCTATCTATCCTACTCTAATTCTCTTTCATACTTTTATCCTACCTTTTTACTGAGGGGGCAAGTTGAACTTTATGACTAAAACTAAACGTACCCACCCGACTCCATCCCACCGATTCCTCACCGCTGGGCCAAATCTAAATTTTTACAAAATGATTTATAACATGTAATCTACGTCAACGAGTCTACAGATAGAACAAAATCATGAAATATTTCACAACTGTCTCAAAGGCATTTCAACAAACAATTTGTAAATGTCGACAGAGGGACAAAACTAGGCGTCAATGAACACAGATTAGAGACAAAAAGGCATATGAAAACAGTGCATGATGTACGCAATCACTTACACAAACTTGAACGGAGCAGATTCTGTACTAACCTAAAACATGACATACTCGGTTCTTGCTCTCATCAAAACAGGGCATAAAAAGAGCAAGAAGACTAGCTGGTTTATCAGCGGTGCTAAAGCTGTGATGAACACTTGAGTCAACGATTGAAGCTCTGACAGACGTTGCCGAAAGAAATCAGGGCCAGTGAAGGATTCTCAGGCGAGTTTTAATCACTTCACGATCCTCTGCCTTGAAGCAGGGGAGAGAACAGTGCACCTTCAATGCTCTTACGAATCTGAGGCTGGCGGGGACGACGGGGCCACTGGAAAAAGCTGTGCGTCGGTTTTTGTGAGTGTCTCTCCACTCTCGAATGTTCTCAGTATGCTCTCCGGGCCGTATTTTTGGAAATGGTTCTCTGTGATGAGTTCAATGTCCTCCCACTTGGTGCAGAGTGAAAATTTCCTTTTATATGAGAATCTGAGGTCGTTGTTGAGATAGAAACTAGAGAGAGCCCAGACATCACCGATCGCGTGTATCGATTTCGTTTCCCTCATCCTTCCCCAAGCCCATCAATCATTTTGGTCTAAATGGAGTTAATTCAACTAGTGGAAATTTTAAAATCTTGGAAGAAGTTTGCCGGGATGTTGCTGAGGACATGTTCTGTTAAGGTGTGCATACAGATTGCAATTAACTTAGAGAAATAACCTCCCAAAGAGATAGCTTTTGAACACCATGTATTCGGACAGATCCTTACAAAAGATATAGCTGAAGAAGTAAAAAAAATCGAACGGTCAGGAGAGATAGATAAAGAGTTTCAATCCCACTCAGTGAAACTTGTGTTCCAATCTCAATTACATGAAGCATGGACCCTCTTATTTATAGACCACAAAGTACCTGTTCTAGGAAAAGCGAAAAAAAAAAAAAAAAAAAAAACTACATAACATCCAAACTTTTGTCTCGACTAATCCCAAAGGCGACACACTAAGGGTCCCGTCCGCATGCAGTATCACAATCAATTGAGCCAGCTTCAACTTCTATTGAGAGCAGGTCACTCATCGGGAACTTCTCGCTCAACAGGAGGTTCTCGCTCGATGCCAACATGAGAGACCAAAGCCCACAAGTGCGTCACGAATTCTCCACCCATTGCCAAGTGCTCTGCATGTGCTATTGCGTCGTTCGATGGAGCGACATACACCATAAGTTCTGCCCATAACTCAGCCAATACCTTCCAAATAAAGTTAGGTTCATTTCCTACATCCAGCAATTGCTGCCATAACTGCGCGCCCTGGATCATCACTTTATTGGTATCACTCATTGTTTTACCGATCTCGTTCAATCTTTGGATTCTTTCTTCTATTGTCTTGCAGCCTTTGAGCAACTGTCTTGCTTCGATAATGACTCCGTCGAAAATATACTCTGAATCATAAGAGTGATCAGGTAATAACTTCGGATAAAATGCTACCAAGTAAGCGAGATATTTAGATAATATAGTTGCCACGAGAAAATCATTATTTGACTTCAGATCTGAAGTCTGCACCGTGTGCTCGAAAATACTTGTGGCGATGTGCCACACAATTATTACTTGAGTTTGCGTCTCGAGCTTACATGCCCACGAGAGCTCATGCTCCACTGCGTTTAGTCCCAAAGAAGTTTCTCCATTCTTCCGTGCCTCGGGATTCGCCATTAAAGAACAGAAAACGGCTTCTTTCACTTTCGAGGACAATTTGGCGGGCGCGCTTTCTCTTTGGCCGTCCCTTATAGGATCGATATACAAATATGTGCAACTATTGTACAGCCACCTGGGAGGGGTGTAATTATACGACTCGACAAGCGAGTATTGGTGAAGTTTCCTTTCCCAAGGCTTCGGTAATGGCGTCCGGCATATTAGTCCTATGAGCTTCCCCGTCAGTTCGCTCTCTCGCCACGAGTTTGTTCGCACGTACTTGCATAGCCATGTTACTTTCATCCAGTTCGAGATGACCATGGAGAAACACTGCACAAGCTCCACGCATACAAATATTAATAGAATTAGTACCGTCACGAGAAAGTCGATGCTCAACCCGCCCGTGGTAGCTAGTTGAACTTCATCTTGAGGTCTATTCGAGTCGTACCATGGGAAACAAAATCCGATTGTCACTGGAACAGCAATGACCAAAAGCAAGAGTTCTGCAACCTTCATTATCCAACCGATCGGCTGGAAGATGGTCAGGTATTTGGTGTAGAACGAATCGTAAAGAAAGGAAAGCTCTAGCTCAGCGACCCTAAATGCTCGCTCACAGCCTTTTCCTTCGTCATACAAGTGCTGAATCAACTTCCACGCCTTTTTGTGAGCTCGTTTGGTCAATGAATAGCCGCTAACTCTTAAGCGAAGAAGCTTATAGAGCGAAAACGAGAGGCAAATATCCTTGAGCTTCCCGTCTTCGTCCCCACCACCTGGTCTCAAAAGCCATCCTCGGCAATTCCACACCTTCTCGATGGTGACAACATCGTCAGTGATCTCGAATGGCTTGCGGTAATTTGGCGCTTCCCATCGCGCTGCAGCTTCTCTTTCTTTCCACTTTAGTAATGACGTCAGACGTGTCTTTACGTGGACAACATAGTTGTATCCACTCATCTGGCTAGGGTCAAGATCACCCTCCGACGACTGGTGCTCAGACCTCATGTAGTCGGCAATATATTTGCTGGTCATCTGTCGGCCGTAGTTACTCGCAATCTTAAGAGATGCTGCTTTACGACCGACATTCAGTGGCACAATTAAGCATAGAATTAAGAACGAAATCATCGGCAACGTGATCCCAGACATAAGCAACAGAAAAAATACCCCGCTGAGCTTGATCGCATATTGCCAAGTATAGTTCTTCCACTGCTCGCAGTCCCAGAGGCTGTGGACGGAGTAGGAGTCCGAGCTTCCAAAGAAGATCATCAAGAAAATGGCCCAAACTTGTAACAGCTTGTTTCGGAACGGCACTTCGGTCATGAGACCGAGTGTGTATACGATGAGGTAGCTCGAGAGGGTGTATATTGCCCATAACAGGATCCTGAGCTTCTGGCTGTTGTACCGACGCCTAGCCGAGCCGAAGATAGTGAGCAACATTAGAAAAAAGGCTGTAAGGCACGCCAGAAATTCGATCTTAGCCAGATTTGCCTTCGGAGTGCGCAGATTCTTCAAGACCGCGGTGGCCTCAGAGAAGGTTTTGCTCCCTCCTCCCACTTCAAGTCTTTGCAAGTCCCTCATGTTCGTCGACGACGAGAGATTTTGTATTTTGGGCGTGCAAAGTGGAAGAGAGAGCGAAGAAATCGAGACCTTTTGAGAAAATGGGTTGGAAACGGAGGCACTCCGCTATTTATACTTAAAAATTTTCGAGCCTTCGTTTGATTTTCACGAGTCGCTGCCTGAAGCGCACGTGCATCATCCGGAAAATCCAAGTGGAGAGTAATGGTAAGAACGGAAGACTTATATCTTGCGTCACCAAACAATCCCAATTCTGTGGAATTTGAAAATTCAAAAATAGATTTTGGCCCCATATACAATAATCACATTGTTGAATTACGAAGGATGTGTTTATTTATATTAATTATATAAATGATTCATAAACTAATTTCTTGAAGAGAGAAATCCTCTACGATTTTGATTTTCTTCTTAGTATCTTTCTGAGTTGAGGCCATCTGATTTTAAAAGTCTATAAATAAGGCATAGGCATTCTCTTAGCGATCACGAGTTCAACGGAAAATAAAAAAGACACATGAACCACAAGTCCATGAGGACAAGCCCTTATTAGCTTTACATAAAGTACTAATAGGGACTTACACATACAAAGAAGGCCTAGCCTTAATTTTAGTGCTACACTTTCATGCTTTATATGACTTTCTCTTTGAGGGATCTTTATTCACGTTGGAAAGGAGAAGCTGAAAACTTCAATTAATAATTAAGTGGATGGAAATTACATACATATAAAAAAAAAAACATATGAATATTGTAGACAGGCAACATGGAATACTTCAACAATCCCTCTCAAATGCAGGTCAAATTAGAAATGGCACGTGTAATATGACGAGTGAGGAATGTACACGCGAAATAAATTAGGGCACAACCTAGTTCTAATTTCATTTTAGAAAGTCTAATCTAAATACTTAAATTACTAGGTGAAATGAGACACGTGAATATAAAAAGTATATAAATTTCATAAATCATAAATAGTATAAAAAAAAAAGGCAAACATTTAGGTAACCTGAGGACTAAATAGGAGAAATGCCATGTATTTTTGTATCATAATCCCAAATCCACTAAAAAAAGTCTCCTTTGGTTCCGCGACAGGGAACTCTCAATTGGATTCCAACGTTCTTTCCTTTTCAATTGTTCAGATCTTAAAAATTTTAGTCACAAGGAAAGAATGCTTGTCCTCAACGGCAAATGCATCCGGGAGCCGTAGGCAAATCCTAGCGATCGGCATCTCAATACCAATGGCAAAGTCTGGCCACCTACACAAAGCCTCGTGGCTTGAGGCGGAGTCCAGTAGTCAGTGACCACCGCTGGTGAAACTGTTGGCGGAGGCTAGAGACCGATGGCGGCGGGGGGCACTGGGCCAGTGGTTGGTGGTGGAATTGAACTTTTCAGTGTTATGCTTATAAAAAGTGGAATGATATCCTAATCCTAACTTAAGAAAGATAATCTGATTTTACATTTTAAGGGTAAATATATTTCACGAAGAATCCAAATCCGAACTCAGATTTTTCTTAACACATGAAAATTGTGGGATTGGAATCCTATTTCTTGAAGAATCAGATTGCATTGAACCAAATGAGACTAAGTACATGGCAAGGTGAGCTCACACTTAACGCCCAGGAATGGTCGTGGATATAAAAGGTCTTATAATTCTGTTCTAGCATGACAACCAAATAAATTTAATAAATTTAAAAGCAAAAGACATGAATTACTAAATGGACAACACAGACTTGGGTTAAGAGAGAATGAAAATAAAGCGTAACAATAAGAAATAAAGTGAAGTACTTGGCATGTCTTGTAGCTTGCTCTAAATTTTGGATTTAGTCCTATTCTCCTAGCATATCAAGCAAGATTTCATCCTTTCTTTGCACTTTCACTATTCCGTCCTTAGCAGACTTCTTTATCAGAGATTCATTTCTTCTTAACAAACTCTTCTCTAAGCATTGATTTGAAAGGAAAGAATCTAAATTTTTTCATCCTCATTAGCTGTCTTCATTATCCTAACTTTTTTGCTTCCAAATTGAGTTTAAGCTTTCTTGTTGGCTTTATGCTCCCCTTGTTAGGAACACGAATCGTTGAAGAAAAAAACAGAAAAAAGGAACACAAAACCACGATGCTGCACTAGGCAATCCTTTTATTATTAAGTTTTAGTGTCATAATTACTAATTTCGGGTTATAGTTATAAAAAATATTGCTCTAATATATTGCAGGAGTTTAAGGCATACATAATTATGATATAAATTATAAGTATGCTATTAATAGTAAAAGCTTTGAGCTTTAATATGATTTTTTTTTTTGCAAACTCCACAACTCCGTCGATCTCTCACTTGGATCCTGAATTTTAAAACTTAAGTAGTCTTTGTAACCCAAATTGTCTTAGTGCAGCAACCCTCTCATCACTAATTATGGAAGCCAACTGAGCCAATGCACACCATCAATTTTTCTGTGGTAACAACCTTTGTTAACAAATTTGTTGAATTTTTGCTTAAAAAATCTTCTTCAATGACAATGTCCCATCATTTGATACTTCAAGTCAATGAGCTTCACTCTTGACTGAAATACTAGATTTTTTTGCAAGACAAATGGCACCATGATGGTCACTAAAAAGACCACCGTTATCCTAGTTCTTGACATCTCATTTAGAAATTTTTTCAACCAAATCATCTCCTTGCCAGCTTTAAATAGAGCAACATACTCTACTTCAATGGTTGAGAGAGGCACACAATTATGAAGTCTAGACATCCAAATGGTGCTCTTCGTATTGTCCAAGTCACCACCAAGATCTATATCAACAAAGCATTGTAAAGTTACACCAGACATGTCTAGTAGCTTGTTCTTAATTTGGTTTTAGTCCTTTTTTCCTATCATACTAAGCATAATTTCATCATTTATATGCACTTTCACTATTTCTTCCTCAGTAGACTTCTTCATCAAAGCATTCCTTTCTTCTCATAAACAAACTTGCCCTCTAGCCATTGTGCTTTGAAAGGAAAGAATCTAGACTTTCTCATCCTCATTAGCTACCTTCATTGTCAAGACTTACTTTATGTAGAACAAAAGAAATCAAGGGCAGCTTTTCCTCTCTTCTAACTAACAAAAAAAAGCAAATATGTAGAACATTAATCCGTAAGTATAGATATATAGAGTGGCAATTCATGATGTACCATCTGAACGAGATTTGAGTATGACACAAATTTGCCCAGAGAAATTCAAACTCGATTCAATTTGACTCGAAATTAACACAAATTCATATATTTTCACCCATTTTTAATTAAAAAAGCTACTTTATAATCACATGGAGATGTTTTTATAACGATACAAATAATCATACGAATATGATGATATAAGTAAGTCGTCAAAATTCTACAAATTCGACATGGTTGACACGGCGTGCATTTGGACTTCAACAATCAGAGCATCATCGGCAAGGAACTGTCTCGCTTTTTTTTAGGAGATCCCTCAAGGGCATGAAGTCTCGGCAACCCATGGTGGGTTCTGAGGCAGATAGCCAACCACTAATTGCAATGCTCCCAAAAAAGGAATACTTATTAGTGTACCTTTAACAATGTTGGTGGATCTATGTCCCATTAACATACTATCTCTATTTATTTCATGGAAAATGAATGATTTGAGTAATATTTTCCTAAAAATGATAACTTGTATTGCTCATAAAAGTGAGTCATCCATGAAAATATTTATAAATTATTATCAATAATGAAAATATTTTTCATTGCTAATTATTTTAAATGATACAAACGATTTTTTTAAGAAAAAAAAAATCATTTACTCCGTGAAACAAACATAAGCTCATGCTCGATTTGGACTCATGGAGAAATAAAGCATTATGTTCTTTCGAGAGAAGATATTCACGCGCATATTCGAATTGCTGCTATGGTACTCAAAAGTTGAGAAGTCGTATGGATGGGCTTTGAGCCCCTCCAAAAAGCCACTTGGCATTTGCTCATAGAATAAAAGTGATATTCATTTTACAGAAAGATCTCGAAAATGTTGGCGTGATTTTAAATAATAAAACTTATACACATTTGCATTAGTCTGTTTGATTTGGATTAAGCAAAAATAAATAGATACATTCTTATTTGTTGCCAAAATAATATTACTTGAATTTCAAAAAGTTATTGAAATGTTATATGCGAATTTATTTGCCAACATATTCATGTTATAAAAGTTTCGGGTGGGTTGTATGACTAAAAAGTCAAAAAAGTATGTGTCTAGTAAGACTTAGATTAAGTAAATATTAATGAAGAAAAAGTCAATCCAAACACGCTTGTTACAATGATAAAAAGGAGAAGAAAAGCATACCTTCTCTCGTTCTTACTAAAATTTTGTTGGTCCCTCACGCACAAATGGAATCGTGCTAACATTTTCCTCTTTGGAGGAAGGCCTTGCACTCGTAAGTAAACGGACAGCGACTTTCCCTTCACGTCCTCATCTCGGTTCTCATGGAAACAGGGCATGATGTACGCAATTACTCACACAAACTTGAACGGAGCAGACTCTATACTAACCTAAAACATGACATCTCGGTTCTTATTCTCATCAAAACAGGGCATAACAAGAGCAGGAAGATTACCTGGTTCAGCAGCGGTGCTAAAGCTGTGACGAACACTTGAGTAAACAATTGAAGCTCTTGCAGACATCGACAAAATAAATCAAGGCCAGCGAGGATTCTTGAGCGAGGTTTAATCACTTCAAGATCCTCCGCCGTGAAGCAGGGAAGAGAACAGAGCACCTTCAGTGCTCTTTCATATCTGAGGCTGGTGGCGATTATGGGGCTACTGGAAAAAGCTGCGGATCGTTTTTTGTGGGTGTCTCTCTACTTTCGAATGTTCTCAGTAGGCTCTCCGTATCGTGTTTGCGGTAATGGTTCTCTGTGATGCGTTCAATGTCCTCCCCTTTGGTGCAGAAAGAAAATGTCCTTTTATATGAGAATCTGAGGTCGTTGTAGAGAAACTAGAGAAAGCCCAGACACCGCCGACCGCCTACACTGATTTCGTTTTACTCATCCTTCCCCCAGCCCATCAATCATTTTGGTCTAAATAGAGTCAATTCAACCGGTAAAAATTTCAAAATTTTGGAAGAAGTTTACGTGATGTTTTTGTGGACATGTTCTGTTAAAGTGTGCATACAGATTGCAATTTAACATAGAGAAATAACCTCCCAAAGAGATAGCTTTTGAACACAAAGTATTCGGACAGATCCTTACAAAAGATATAGCTGAAGAAGTAAAACATCGAAGGGGCAGGAGAGATAGATAAAAAGTATAAATCACACTAAATGAAACTTGTGTAGCGACCCATCTAATCTCAATTACATAAAGCATGGACCCTCTTATTTATAGACTTGTACACACTCAAATACAAAACAAAGTATCCGAACTTTTGTCTTGACTAATCCCAAGGGAGACACACTACAGGTCACGTAATCATGCAATATCACAATCAATTGGGCCTGCTTCATCTTCCGTTGAAAGTAGGTCACTCAACAGGAGGTTCTCGCTTGATGTCAGCATGAGAGACCAAAGCCCACAAGTGAGTCACGAACTCTCCACCCATCGCCAAGTGCTCCGCGTGTGCAATTGCATCCTCCGATGGAGCCACATACACCATCAGTTCCGCCCAAAACTCGGCCAATACCTTCCAAATAAAGTTTGGTTCATTTTCTACATCCAGCAATTGCTGCCCTAATCTTGCGCCCTGGATTATCACTTTACCGGTATCATTCATTTTCATACCAATCTTGTTCAATTTTCTAATCCTTTCTTCTATTGTCTTGCAGTCTTTGAGCAAGCGTCTTGCTTCGCTGATGATTCTGTCAAAAATATACTCTGAATCGTAAGGGTGATCAGGTAATAACTTTGGATAGAATGCTATCAAATAAGCGAGATATTTGGATAAATTAGTCGCCACAAAGAAGTTCGAATCTAAACTCGGCACCATGTGCTCGAAAATACTCGTAGCCACATGCCACACGATTATCACTTGAGTTTGCGTCTCGAGCTTACATGCCCATGAGAACTGATCCTCCACTCCGTTTAATCTCAAAGAAGTTTCTCCATTCTTCCGTGCCTCGGGATTCGCCATTAAAGAACGGAAAACAGCTTTTTTCACTTCCGAGGACAATTCGGTGGTCGTGCTTCGTTTTTGGCCATCCCTTACAGGATCGAGATATAAATATGTGATGCGATTGTACAGCCACCTCGGAGGGGTGTAATCATACGACTCAAGAAGCGAGTATTGGCGAAGTTTCCTTTCCCAAGGCTTCAGGAATTGCGTCCGGCATATTAGTCCTATCAGCTTCTCGATCCGTTTGTTCTCTTGCCACCAGTTTGTTAGTACGTAGTTGCATAGCAGTATTACTTTCGTCCACTCCGAGATGCCCATGAAAAAACACTGCACAAGCTCCACACATGTGAATGCTGTTAGAATTATTGCCGTCACGAGATAGTCGATGCTCAACCCGCCTGTAGTAGCTATTTGAACTTCACGTTGAGATCTATTCGAGTCGTACCATGGGAAACAAAGTCCGATCATCACCGGAACACCAATGACCAAAAGCAAGAGCTCTATAACCTTTATTTTCCAACCGAATGGCTGGAAGATGGTCGGGTATTTGGTGTAGAAATGATCGAAAAGAAAGGAAAGCTCTAGCTCAACGACCCTAAATGCTCGCTCGTAGCCATTTCCTTCGGCATACAAGTGCTGTATCAACTTCCACGCCTTTTCGTGAGCTTGTTTGTGCAATGAATAGCGGCTAAATCTTAAAAGAAGAAGCTTATAGAGCGAGAACGAGAGGCAAATGTCCTTGAGCTTGCTGTCCTCGTCCCCACCTCCAGATCTCAAAAGCCATCCTTGGCAGTTCCACACCATCTCGATGGTGACAACTCTGCAATTGATCTTCAATGACTTGCGGTAATTCGGTGCTTCCCATTGTGCTGCAGCTTCTCTTTCTTTCAAGTTCTTCAATGACGTTGTACTTTTCTTAAACTTCTTTATAACATAGTTGTATCCTCTCATCTGGCTAGGATCAAGATTTCCCTCCCACGACTGGTGCTCAGAACTCATGTAGTCAGCAATAAATTTGGCCTCCCTCTGTCGGCCATACCTGCTTGCAATCTTGAGAGATGCTGCTCTACGATGGACCTTGAGTGGTACCATTAACCATAGAATTAAGACCGAAATCATCGGCAACGTGATCCCAGACATGACCAACAGAAACGATAGCCCAAAGAACTTGATCACATATTGCCAAACATAGTTCTTCCCCTGCTCGCAGTCCTCAAGGCTGTGGACGGAGTACAAGTCCGAGCTGCCGAAGAAGATCATCAAGAAAATGGCCCAAACTAGTAACAGGTCATTTTGGAACGACGCTTCAGTCATGAGACCGAGGGTGTATACGATGAGGTAGCTCGAGAGGGTATATGCTGCCCATAACAGGTTCCTGAGCTTCTGGTGGTTGTGCCGGCGCCTTGACGAGCCGAAGATGGTGAGCAACATTAGTAAAATGGCTGTGAGGCACGCAAGAAATTCGATCTTAGCCAGATTTGCCTTCGGAGTGTGCAGTTTCTTAATGACCGCGGTGGCCTCAGAGAGGGTTCTCTTCCCTGCTCCCATTTGGTGTCTTTGCAAATCCCTCATGTTCGTGGACGACGAAAGAATTTGTCTTTTGGGTGTGTAAAGTGTAAAGAGTGAGCCAAGAAATTTAGACCCTTTCAAACCATGTGCTGGAAACGGAGGGAGGCACTCCGCTATTTACACTTCAAAATTTTCAAGCCCTCGTTCGGTAATTACGAGTACCTGGCTGAAGCGCATGTGCATCATCTTGAGAATTCAAGTGGAAAGTAATGGTAAGAACATGAGACTCATATCTGGTGGTGTCACCAAACAATCAGGATGCAAAGGAATTTGAAATTAAAAATAGATTTCGGCATCACAAATTAATCACATTGTTGAATAATAAAGGATTCATTTTTTAATATCAATGATATTAATGATTCATGAACTACTTTCTTGAAGAGAGAAATCCTCTTTGGCTTTTGATTTTCTTGTTAGTTTCTCTTTGAGTTGAGATTAGGAGTGAGCATGGTTCCAAGGCAAAACTTGGATCCTGAGAACCGGACCGGTAGGAATCTATAGGTTCCAAGTTCCAAAGTATGTAAGGTAGGTTTCAAGTTCCAAAAAATGATGAACATGTTTCAACGGGTAGGTTCCAGGTTTTTAGTTGGAGGAACTTAGAACCTAGAACCTAGAACCTGTAACATAGAACCTAAAACAAGTTTTAATATTTTTCTTGATCCATGTCTTCGTGCAATGTTCCGATATTCCATTTTGTTCGTGATGAATGTATAATCTAAAAGCACTAGTCTGAGTTTCCATTTTATAGCTAAGATTTTTTTACTTTATTAATATTCATATTTTTCGTATATTTAAATATAAGTTACGATTAGTGAATTATAATCTTTCAAATAATAACATAAGTGAGACTTGAGTAGGTCTTGATAGGTTCCAAGTTCTAGGATATACAAGGTAGGTTTTGGGTTGCAAAAAATTAGAAACCTATTTCGATAGGTAGGTTCCAAGTTCCAGATGGAATCTGTACAGAACTTAGAACCACTCTCCTCTACTTTTATTTAGTTGAATTCCTTGCCAAGAATTCATTTTCTTATGTTGATAGTTTTATTTAGTTTGTATTCTCTTTGATGAATGATAAGCTTATTTATTATTATTGCATTTATTTTCGTTTTGTTTTACCATTAAAAAAAAAAAAATGTTGGACCTTGGAAGTGACCTTGGAATCTGTGATAGGATAGATTTCGGGTTCTCAGTTCCAAATTCTGACGAATAGGTTTCAGATTCTAAAAAATGAGGAATCTATATCCAAGGGTAGGTTCTAGGTTCTATATGAAACCTATAAGGAACCTGGAACCGCTCAACCCTAGTTGAGACCACCGAATTGTTATAGTTAGTGATAAGCGGAGACATTTTCTCAATTGATCATGAGCCGAAGGAAGATTAAAAAAAAAAAGACAAAAGAATCGACATGTTCGTGAAGAGGACCCTCATTGACTAGCACGTGGATAGCACTACGGTGATGATTATCTTATCACGAAGGTATATGTGGACAATTTTTGATAGGTTTTTAAATTTTTTTTTTCGATTTATTTATTTATTTATACTTTCCTTTTTCTTTTCTCTTTCTCTTTTTTTTGTTCTTCACTTCTTCTTTCTCTAGTCGATTGCTAGATCCTGGTGACTAGCAAGAAAGCAAGACCCTCCCAACGAATTATTTTTAGGGTTAATTTCCTAAAAAATCCCAAATTGATACATCTGTGACAAATTTACCCCAAACTAATTTTTTGACCACCAAAAACCCCCAACTGATGCACTTTTGACAGATTTACCTCAAACTGGTACATTTGTGATAAATTTACCTCATGTTAATTTTCGTTAAATTTTACTATCAAATTATTAAATTAAATGGCATATGACAGTTGACTGATACACCAATTTGTGATTTTACTCTCCATTTGTCACAGTCATATAATTTTTGTGGTTTTTTGTGGTATTAATCCAATTTAACGAAGAGTATATTAGTTACAAATATATTAGTTTGTGATTTTTGATAATCGAATAAATTAGTTTGGGATAAATTTGTCACAAGTGTACCAATTTGAAGTTTTTTATAGTTAATAGGGGTAAATTTATCATAAATGTACTAATTTGAAATTTTTCATGGTCAAAAAATTAGTTTTTGGTAAATTTGTCACTCGTATACTAGTTTGGGATTTTTCATAATATTAACCCTCATTTTTATTGGTTGATAATAGTATATATTTCTCTTATTAGCATTTTCCATATTCATGGACCTAAGGTGAGAAAGGACTTAGGAAGATCTGCACTAAGTTGGTTCATAGAAAAGAGGGCACATGAGGTCGTTCAAAGTAGAAACAAGCTATCAAGCGAGACTATTCTAAGATACAAAATACCAACTCTCTTCTTATAACAAATGCTTGTGTAGAAGTTTCCTCAACTTTCTTCTAATAAAAAATTGCTAAAAGATAAGTTTCCTTTGCACTGCCAAGAGTGCAATGTTATTTCTTTGGCCTCTTCACATGTCTTCTTTCAAGTCTTAGAAGTCACAACACTTGAATGAAATGAATTAATCCAGAATGGCGTAATCTAATGGCCCGGGGCAGAGTCCAGCAGCATGCCACTACCGCCGATGACCAAGAGTGGAGTCTAGCTGCCAATGACCTTGGCTGGCAACTGGTGGCCTAGGCTAGAGACCAATGGTGGCGGCGGGTGTGGTGGTGGTGATCAATGGTAGAATTGAGTTTTTCATAGTATTAGCTTATAAAAAAGTGGAATGATATCCCAATCCTAACTTTAGCTAGAAAATTTGATTTTACATTTTATAAGTAAATTTATTTCTAATAATTCAAATTCTAACTCAGATTTTTCTCCACAAATGAAAATAGTGGAAATCAAAATCTTATTTCTTGAGGAATTAGATTGCATTGTGCTTGACGAGAGTAAGTGCATGGTAAGGTGAGCTCATACTTAATACTATGAACAGTGGTGGATGTAAAAGGGTCTTATATTGGTGTTCTAGCATTACAACCAAATAAAAGTTTAAAAGCAAAAGACACAAATTTCTAAAACAACAAAATAGAGTTAGGCCAAGACAAAATGAAAATAGAGTGCAAAGACAAGAAATAAAGTAAAAGTACCTAACGGGTCTTGTAGCTTGATCTTAGCCATTCGTTGCCTCCTAATTTGCTCCTCTCTCTGTCTCTCTCTCTCTCTCTCTATCTCACACACACGCACACAATTTGGTCTTAGTCCTATATCAACAAGAATTTCATCCTTTTTATGCACTTGCTATATTCCTTCCTTAGTAGTTTATTCATCCAAGCATTCCTTTCTTCTCATGAACAAACTCACCCTCTAGTTACCATACTTTGAAAAGAAAGAATCTAAACTTCCTCATCCTCAAAAGCTGCCTTCATCATCGGGACTACCTTGCTTCCAAATTGAGTCTAAGCATTGTTGTGGGCCCCCGCCCAACTTTCTATATCTTTTATACTATAAGAATATCATGATAAGACAACTTTATGAACCTTTCCTTGGAAGATTTTGAGCCAGGACAACTTTGTGCTCGTTTCCTTGAAGAATTTTTGCTTGTTATTTTACTAAGGTACTGGTGATTTTGGTTTTGGATGATAAAATTTTTTTAGAACATTTAATATGAAATAGAGTGACTTGAATAAAGCATCTATCATGTATTTTTTTTTCCCAACAAAAGATTTAGGAATGTGAGTAATTTTTAGTTAGTAGTACATGGATTGCACAAATTAGAAAGATTACTATTGTTAGTATTGCCACATAAATTTTTCATTTTTACTTATGACTTAATCATGTAGAAAGTAGGGATTGATTTTTAACCACTATCAAAAATAATTTCCATTAAATCGCGTCGCATATAGACATTATGAACATTTGCATTATTAGTATTACTTATTAAAAAACCTTTCAAAAAATTAATTTTTTTTTAAAATTAAAGTTGAAATAAAAGGTGACTTTGGCCATTTCCCCTTTTTCTCGGGTACTGTTCACTTTTCCTCTCCAACTGGGCTCCCAAGTTACTGTGCTCTCCGGTTAGTCTTCGAGCGATTTCGGGAGATCCAACCGTTCGTTGGGGCCGATTTTTGGAGGATAGCTCCGTCTTTCCTTCCTCTTCAGCTCCACCGAAGCTTTTCTTTTGGATTGGCCTGTTCGGGTAATTATGCTCGGTTCGTTTTAGGGTTTTTTGGGTTTCGTCATTTCTGGTCTAGCTACACTGTAGCTACTTCGTTCCATGGCTACGCCCGCAACATTTGAACGCCAGCAAAGCCCATCAAAGGTCCAACAACCTGCCACCAGTTAGGCTCCTTCGAATGCTGAGGGTGGAGGTCAGATGGATGGTGGACGAGGACGAAGCTCAGGCGGCCTCCGAAGCTCAGGCGGCCTCTATCGAGGCCCATCAAGTTGCGTCGGCCAGCCAAAATTGGCTGGATGGACTGAATTAGTACCAATATTAAAATGTTTAGAACTGAATTGGTCCAATTAAAAAGTTTGGGATTGAATTGGTATCAATGTAATAGGTTTAGAACTTTTTTGGTACTTTTCCCCTCTATTTTTAATTTTAAACTATGATGATGTAATTGGAATTGTGACTTTATAAACATTGATTCACGGATCATGTGATTATCAATCTTGGATGGTCAAGTACTTGTTTCGTAACTTGTCATGCATAAAAGGCTTGTAGTTGACATGAACCTTCCGACCGTTGGAAAGTTTACCTCTATCCCCCATGGACAAATAGAGGGAAATATACCCCGCTCCATTATCATGCTTGTTTCCATTAGGGTAAAGAGATAGGCTCCTGAAAAAAAAAAGGGTAATCATTTCATTAGCTGTTAATTGCTTAAGCATCAAAGTTGCGGTTCCAAAACATATGAGGATCTACTTAGATGAAAATATTTTTGGAAGGGAAAAAAAAGGAAATCAAAAACTCACCATTTGTAGCCCCCAGCTTGAAATACACGGGAATTATACTTATCCAACCTTGATAATATGTCCAATAATTCAATCTTCAATGAATAATGAGCTGTTGGAAGAGCTCTCTTGTGCTTTGTAGGTTCCGCCACAAATAACCATTCGAACGCAATTGGCTCGTCCCAAATGTGCAGCAATTGACCACTCCACTTTGGGTTTTTTAGACAAACTTTGAAGGATAAACATTGGAGCCCAATATGATGCGACACGGCAGATTCTGTGTTCGAATTGCAAAGTCAATGTGGCAGAATAATCTTGGGTCGCATCACACCTGTCACTCTATGAGCAGAGTCTCCTTAATAAACGCGTAAAGAGCAGTTTATTATTTATGAGCATAAGTGTATACTAGTTGAGCCAAAGATTTGAATTCCCGTGTTATAAAAATTTATAAAAGAAGAAAGTTAAAAAAAAAAAAATTGATGAGATAATTGTTCCATGTGTATAAAAATAATTATAAAAGATGCGATATATGGCTCTGAAGTTAATTGCTCAAATTAATCCTATTGATAAATCCATCTTAAAATACAATCTGGACTCAGTTTGGTTAGGTAGTTTAATGTTTTAGCACTATTGACAATAAGATCCGAATCTATGTTATGCAAATACATAAACGTCACATCTTTTATGTCATAGATCCCAAATCACTAAAAAGGCCTTGTTTAGTGCCATAACAAGAAATTTTCAATTGAATTCCAGTTCCAAAGATTTCATTTATTTAGATTGTAAAAAATTTTGGTCACAACGAGAGAATGAACAATAGACGAATAGGGGTATGGTCCAGCTTCTAGCAACAAATGTCGGTGGCCGGAGATGACAACCGACAGCAGAGTCAAGCTGCTGACGACCTTCACCAGCAATTGGTGGTGGAGGCCAATGTCCTTAGTGGCAGCAGGGGTCACGGCGGCGGCAGGCGTTGATGGCGGAATGGAGTTTTTGACAATTTTGTTCTTATATTGGAATGAACTATTATGAATTATAGGAAGGCTTTGCGCATGACAACGTAAGCTCTTACATACTCATGGATATAGAAAGGTTCTATCTGAACCTTTTCCTTTTCTAGCATTACAACCAAATAAAACTTGCAAAGAATTTAAATGCAAAAGAGTAACAACACCGACTTGGGTTCAGGAAAAATGAAAAAGACAGCGCAAATACAAGAAATAAAGTGAAGCACAAGATCCGATCCCAGCGCCGTGCGAGCAGCTTGCAATCTTTAATTTAGAAAGCAGGTTCTCTTATCTTGCTCTTCGCTCTTCGTTGCTTCCTGATAGGCCCCTCTCTCTTGATTTGGCCGTAGACTTTGCTCATCAATCCCAGCCACAGTGGGGTCTATATAGAGTCCGACAATAAAGAGATGAAAATCATTTCTTATTCACTCATACCTATAACCTCCTCTTGTCTTGGCAAAATTTGAACAAGTAGAGAAAAGGATCGCCCTCGCGAAATATATTTATTGGTTAGCTTGATAATATTATATTTTCCCTTATTTTCCTTTTCCATTTTCAAAGACTTATGATGTTGATGCGTGCATGGGCAAATGATTCCGAGAATGGGGACTTATAGGGGTTTAAGTGTACGAAAAGGAATGTGTATGGGGAAGATGTTGAAGAGTGAAATGCAAAATGCAAGGATAGATATCGATCTCCACCAAGGTATAAAGGACACGATACTAATCAAGGATCAGGATCAGGATCAACGAAGTTCACCACCAAAGCTTAAAGGGCGAATCACTCGTCAAGGAAAAAGGACTTCGGGATAGGAGAAGTTCACCACCAAGGCCTAAAGGAAAATTCTACTAGCTGAGGATAAAAGGCCTCTTGGCTCACCACCGAGGAGTAATCCACTCTTCAAGGATAAAGAGACCGAAATTGGAGTTATCCATTCTCCGCAGATGTTTGCTCACACAGAGAAAATCTCAAATATTTTCATTCATCAAAATCGTCTACATTACAATGAAGAGACTTCCTCTATTTATAGGAGGAATACAACTTAGGAAATAAAAAGTAATAAATAGACTTGGGAACTAACATAACATTAAAGAACTAGTAACTCAAAACTTTGACTCTTGAAAATTATATAACATCAAAGACTCCTTGGGAATATAGAAATGCATCAAATGACTTAAAAACTTGCATTCTTCATTTCTTCAGCCTTGCAAAATTCGTGCTCCCTCCTTGACGAGAAGATAAACACCCCAAGACTTCAACAAATATCCAAGAAAGTTGTTCAAAATGGCCTCCCATTGATACGTTATTGATAAACTTCAAAATCAACAACTAATAAAACATACTGAGAAAGTAGCGACTAATATGCCATATTGATAACCTCAGTAACTCCTTAATCGTTGGTTTTGATAACTCGAAAAGAATGGTTCACTACTGCATTAGTTGGAAATTTCAATCTTGACCTATTGAAGAACATTATGCCCAAATTTTATTTTGGCATAAATGAGCAATGATGGTGCTGACTAGACTGATGGAGCTAAGTCGGATGCTCTTGCGTCAGCTGTGAAGGTATTAGGAATATCTGCATTGGATTGGTACATAGAAAAGAGGGGCACATGGCGTCGTTCAATTACGGACTGGTACAGGACAAAATATACCAATGTTTTTATTTTGGCCATTATTTTCTTAAATTGGAGGATGAAATTTAATTATTACTTTCCCATTTCTTAATTTAATTATTTGGCTAATCAAGTCCTCACATGTTTGGATGTCATACAAAAAAAAGACTCACACACGGTTGACCCAACGTTGTAAAAAAAGACTTACGCAAAGATGGGACCCACCTTTAAAAAAAATGTTGAAGAAGTCAACAAAAGAAAAGGCAAAAAGGGAACTATGGAACACTTTGGCTCTTCTAAGAGTGTGTTTGGTAACAATTATGTTCCTAGGAATAATTTCTACTCAAAAATGGTTTTTTCTGACTATGTTCCCTGGACGAGTTTCTAAGCATTCGATGACATTTGATAATTGTATAAAATTTCTATTCGTAGAATACAAATGCATTTGGTACAATTCTCAAATTTTTTACAACTTAAATTTTTTAAATTTTTTAATAATTTCATTTCTTTTTTTCTTTTTTCCTTTTCTTCTTCTTCTTTTCTTCTAGCTGGTCGTATGCCTCGGCTACGGAAGAAGAAGAAGAAGAAGAAGAAGAAGAAGAAGAAGAAGAAGAAGAAGAAGAAGAAGAAGAAGAAGAAGAAGAAGAAGAAGAAAAGAAAGAGAAAAAAAAAAAAAAAAACTTGAGTATAGAATTATTCCTAGAAACAAAAAAGCAATTTTTTTTCTTTTTACTTCTTGATTCTATTCCAAATCTATTTCCATAAATAAAAATGTTACCAAACGGATTTATAATCTTTTTTTTGTTCCGAATAACAAAAGAATAAAAATAGGTACTATTTGGCACATCACCAAACAAGCCCTAAGAGGCCAAGAGTACGCACGCGAAGAAAAAGATGAAAAAAAAACGAAGGGAAAGAAGAAGAATAAGAAGAAAAGAGAGGGGTTTTGCGCATACATGCCCCAACAAGACGATTTAACTCCAATTTGCAATTCCCGATAAGTATTTACACCTCTCATTTGTCTAATCGGAGTAGCTTTCAAAGTTAGATCGTATATTCGAAATTTTGAGAAATTTGAGTTGGAAATTTCTATTTTTGAGTTAAAGAGCTTTAGGATTTCTTGAAAATGGTAGATTATGGTGTTGCGGACCCGTGGAGTTTGACGGAAGCTGTTTTAGAGCAATAATTTTGTCAAAGCAAAATTTTAGGATTTCCTATGCAAATTTCATGTTGCATTTACATTTAAATAATAGCTTTGAATGGACAATTTGTTGTCGTGTAGAAGTCGTCTTGTTAGCAATTAAGTTAAGTATAGTAGTTTCATAGTCAACATAGTGTTTTACTCGGTTTAAATATCGATTCTCCTTTAATTGTTAAGATTACGAGATTGTCGGCACATATAGCTACATTGTTTGATCATAGGCATTCCAAGGTTGGTGGTACTACTCTTCCTTGAGTTTGTAAAAACTTATTCCTTATGATGCCATGCACAGAGATCTTTCCATTGATAGAGTTGAAGGCTTCCCATTGTATGAATTAGGAAATGGCATTATTATTGCATAAAAGGTTAGATCAAGCATTTACTACTCCTTAGTTATTTACACATATTTTGAAAATGTGTTATGCAAGATAGTGTGGAAGTTTAGGTGTGTGTGTATATATTACTTCGCGAGCTCGTGTATGAAAAGATTCATGAATGATATGAGAAATGCTTTGAAAAAAGTGTTTATGGCTTATGAGCTGTGTTACGAAAATGTTGTTTGTTTGGTTTGTAAAATGTATACTGGATTGGAGCTTTGATATTGAAGAGTGGTTGTTTGAAGCTCAATTTGACCAAGAATCCAGTGAGGGATTTGTGGGTATACATACCGGTTTAGGATATTCTTCTTAATCGAGTCACTGGCTTCGTAGGTGAAGACATTGCCAAGGGAAGAATCTTAATCGCCTTGTCACGAGATGTTGTATCGTGACCATTATAGAAGATTGAGTAATAGATTGGTCGATGAAATGGACCATCGACGTGCAATTTGATGAAATTAGTATAAAGAATAGATCATTGATATGTGAGTTATTGATCAATAGATTAGACCATTAATATTATTATTTTAATATTACTAAGGAAGTGAGTATTTTTTTAAAACAAAGCTTTGTTGAAATGAAATAACTCATATATAATTTGATATGTATTTTTATACCTTGAGTTTGGATTATGAGTTTTTGGTATTACTTTGTACACATGCATAGTAATTGTTCGATCTGCTTAGAAAATACATACTATTCACTAAGTTATGGTTGCTCACTCCTCTCTTTCCCAATATTTTTAGGTTCTTTGGCAAGCAGCAATAGTACAAAAGTGCTAACGACGGGGACTTTTGGATATTGGACTTTTGTATATAATTTGAGGCTGCATTCTTTGAAAGGAAAGACGATAAGGTTATACCCTTTATCTTTATAGAATTCGGGGTGTGACACTTGTTACCTCCCTACAAAGTCCTTTGATTATTAGGTATACATCCTCCACTTACGCCAAGATATATATACTTCATCCAGGCCGCATTAATTTTGAGGCTATTCGTTGCGCCCCGAGCACCCAATTTGTGACCAAAATTGCTCCTCCTAATAATTGCTTCTAACATGTCACACTGAACCACAGTCAAATTATTTGTAAAGAAAAGCGAACCCGAAAACATCTCTCGCATATACTGATCTCATGGCCAAGTTAATTTAGTTTTTCCTCACAAGATTCTGTATCAATTTCACCGAAAATGGCAAGATACCTTTCCAAGTATGAATCGGTCAGACCTAAACTAACAAAAGTTGTGAATGGTCCTGTGATTCCTTGGACAGAAAATGTAAATGGTGAGAATTTTAACGATACTCAGACGGGAAAAGATCGTGACTATCCTGTGTACAGAGGCACTGAAAATGTAAAAATAAACTGGAAGTGAAGATAAACAGCATATATTCTTTAATTGATTAGCGGACCTTTGCACAAATTACATTCAAATACTTATACCGACTATCGCAAGTTTACAAATTGCTCACATTCGAGAACTTCGATCCCTGGTAGAGGCGCATCCCGTCACTTCCTCCACAGTTACCACCTTCAATGGCTGTGTCCATATTGCCCACTAGTACAGGACAGCTCTTTTAGTACTGGACTCTCTTGTTGATGGATTGCATTTTATCGTCACTTGGCCATTTTTGCTTTTGTCGTTATTAAAGTAAACCCTTGTCAATTAGGACATTTTTTTTGGTCATAACACAGGCCCCATTTTAAAAGAACTGAATAGTTTCCGGTTCTTTTAAATATTCGTGTACCATCATTATTTAAAAAAAGAAAAGACGCGTTTGATGATCGCATATTTTTACCTCACACCTTTTGCCAGTAATTTTGCACGTTCTCTCCCCTTCCTTGCAAGAGACGCCGCGTTATACTATTTTAGAAAACCTATTTCTTTAGACCGCGTGACCTAAGCCAATGGTCGCATCTTTCCTCCGTTTCTTCTACAAATCCAAATCTTCTTCAACCTTGGGCTCTCAAACTTCTTTCAAACGTGGCGCCGGTCGCCAGATCTTCAGCCTTTTCCTCTTGGCCGCCCCGGAGTACACGTCGATTGATTCACTGATCCCCGACGTTTCAACTGGAAAGGCGAACTCTCTCTTCACAATTCCTAGATCAATATGAGGATGAACAGGTTATTCTTGACCCTTACTTTAAATCGCTGCTCGTTCCTTTATCTTTTAATCACTATTTTCCTCATCACCATGAAGTTCTCCTTGTTCATCGAGCTCCTTGAACAAGTTTGGACAAAGATGAATCCTCGTGGCTTTTCCAGTTTTTGATGCAAACTCCACGGGCCGCCCCTTTGGAAACAAGCCCAAATTGTTAGCTTTATAATTCTACTGCATTGATTTTGATAAAACTAGTACGAACACCTAGAAGGAATGAATAGGTGTATAAAAAAAAAAAAATCTTGATAAATAAATGCGAAATAAAATAAGTTACTTGCAATGTCTGGATGAGGATCAAAATCAGTTTCGCGGAACATCATACTTTTGCAATAACGTGCAACAGACTTAAATAAAGAGTGTTAAGGAAAGAGAAGATTGCATACGAAATTTATAATGGCTAAGCTTAGATTAAGCATACATCCACTTTCCTACGTTGACAGACTATTGACTGGATTTCACTAAGAATGAACAAAAGATTACAACTTGTACGTGCAAATACTTAGTGGTAGATCACTCTATTTCACAAAGATATTTTCCTTGTGTTTTCTCTCTTGATCACGATTTGAAACATTCACAAACGAAGACAAGTAATTGAGAGCAGTTTCAAACTTTGGAATTTCAAATTTACATTCCTTATTTTGCTTGACCGAATGACCTCCTTAAGTATCCTTCCATGCAATACTAATCGTTGACATTCTCCGGAGGAAATTCTTCCAATCTATTCGTTAGACAAAATAATTCAAAAAGATCATGTGGCCATTGAAGACAGGAATGGAACTTCTACTTGATTCCGGTCGCCCATACAAACAAAATCTTAGTTTCCATAAGTGATGCTTTATTATGTAAAACTTATCTTCAAGATTGATTTTGTTAATTTGCGATTGACTCAATCAATATATATATAAATATGGAAAGTAAAATCCTTTGCCAGAAAACTAGTTGTTGCGGGATAGTATCCAAATAAGGTTCACTCTGGATCTGTGTCGCAACCTTGTTAAGTCTGGTTCTGGACTCTTCCAAGTTCTAGGCTTAACACGATCTTAATCTAAACTTGTTAGAGTGGGATACTCTTCTAAGATATAATAGACTTTGACAGAAGTCTTCAATAGAAACTCAAAAACATACTCATAATCAATTTGTTCTAAAAATATGCACTAAAATCAGAAAGTTTTGTCAACTTCAAAATCTAGTAGAAGTTTTCTCAATAGACTTCAGCTTGGAATTTGATTTAATATGTTCTCTTTGTCCCTTCTAGTCCTCCTCCACAAATTGCTTTTTTCCTTCATCTAGGACCTCTATCTATTACTCTTCTCCACATTTATGACATTATAGGACATTGACACCTGAATTTTAGTTAACAAATTAAGCGGGCATTTTTTTTGTAAAAAAAAAAAAAAACAAAAAAAACAAAAGTTAACACCACAAAATACTTCAAACTAGTATACTCCTAAAACTAATTTTTTTATCACCAACAACCCCAAACTAATACACTTGTGACAATTTTACCCTCCATTAATTTGTCTTAAATTTTACTCTCAAATTGTTGAGTTAAATGATATGTAACTGTTGATGAGTATAATGATTTAGGGTTTTACCCTCCGTCTACCAATTTGCGGTTTTTTGTGGTAGTTTTTTGTTTTTATGGTAAAAAAAAAAAAATAGTTTGGTTAAACTTGTCATAGGTATATTAGTTTGGAGGGTTTTTTTGTGGTAAAAAATTAATCTATGATAAATCTGTGATAGATATATCAATTTAGGATTTTCCGTGGTGTTAACCCAATAAATAAATAATAGAGGAAATAAACAAAATAACAAAAAAAAGGGAAAATTCCAAATAAAGAAAATGAAGTGCCATCATTTTCTCAAAAAAAAAAAAATCTAGAGTTGTCATTGTTTTAAATAAGGGTCTGAACTCACAATTTAGTAAGGGCGATTTCGTCTTTTAAATTGTCCCCTCTTTTCTTTTCTTTTTCTTTTTTTGTTTTTCATTTCCATAAAAACAAACTAAAAAAATTTTAAACATAAAAAAAAAAAAAAAAACACACTTGGTAGGGAGGGCTCCCTCTTGCGATGGCCGATGACTGGTGACCCTCACTATAAACAGGAGAGGGCCCTCCCACTTGTATTTTTGCTTTTCTTTTTTTTTTTTCTTTTTAAATTTTTAATCTAATTTAATTTATATTGAAATTATGTTTGGATGAAAATATTGTAATAGACTAAATGTTTTTTGCCGGCATGCGAAGCTAGATCCTTATTTGAAATAGTCATAACTACTTCAAATCCTTCTTTGAGACTAATATATTATTTAAAATAAAACGCATTTCGAGCCCTTATTTGAGAAAATGAAGGTTTTATACTCTTATTTGGAATTTTTCCCAAAAACAATAAAGAAGAGAGAAAATAGGAGGGCTTCGGCCATATTCAATTCGGCTGCTCGGCCTAGATTCACGACGTCAGTGCAGATCCATGCAAGCTGGGCCAACCGACTTCGTCATGCGGCCCGGTCCAAACACACCCACCGTAATATACGTTATAAGAATGGGCTCGTTGGTATTAAGAAGAATAAAGGATTCGACCACCCATTAGATCAGAAGCCCACAATAGATAAACCCGACCCGTTTCTCTTTCTCTCCCCCTCAACTGGCAATAATTCAGCATAAATGCACTAAAACGACGTCGCTACACAAGTTTGCCCCCAATTTAATAGAATTAGGGACAAATCGGATCAATTTTCTCTCCTCCTTCAAACCATAATTTAGACAGAAGCATTTTCGGGCAAAATGAAGAGCTGAATCTTGCAATTGAGATCACGAGCAGGACATTCGGCTCAAGTTCGGGTCAACAATGCCAAGACGAAGGTGAATATTACTCAATTTTATGTAAAATTGGAATCCTGGAGCTTAGCGGTGAATTTCTTCCGATGCCAAGGACGGCGACCTGGAATAAGTGGCCGTTTGACGAAAGCACTATTATTGCTTCGTAGCAAGCCATTTCATCTTCGACTTACATACTCACAATTTGTTCTGGAAAGCTTGTGTTTTGCTTGATGATCCGTGAAGGTTTCCTTGTGATGAACAGAGAGACCAAGTCAAAAGATTATCACAGAGAGAGATTAATTTCGAAGACGTGGAGTTGCTTTGTCATAAAGAGCCACCTCATTATCTACGTAAGACTTTCTCTTTTTATAAAAAAAAATGTCATGCAGGCATTAATATTATATTAAAAAAGCCACGTAGGACTTTTTATTGGAATTTATAACTTAAAGCACTTAAGTGAAAAAAAAAATTAATGTAGTATTGAAGTGATTTGGCGAAAAGTTCTAACATTAAAGTAAGCAATATATGAAAAATTATGACGTTTTTGGTGTTTTTTTCTAGTTAACATGTTATTAATTGTTTTGTTAGCCATTAAATATGATTTGCGATGTAATTCCGTAGCTATCAAGCACATTATTGAACCTATGTTGCCTTTGCTTCTTTCATTTTATGCACCATGTATTCTCACGGCGGCGGTCGATGGTGGTCACCAGCGCGAAAATGTCCCGTGTCAATGTCTATGATGTTTGCGCATGTTTCCATCTCTCTCTATAGTGTATTCCTTCTCCATATCTATGTTCCATGAAATTCTATGATGCTGCAATTACAGGTCTTGGATGGCGAGTGGTCAACTGGGGTTGACGCTCGGCCTTTATACATATTATCCAAACATGAAAGACAACAGACCTAAAAATACCTGAAATTTTTTGTTCAATTCGGTTTGATCCAGGCCAAGTCAACTCAGGAATTTTTGACACCCTTGTGACTACCAAGGGACCTATGAAATACCTTGTGGGTCCCATAAATAGATTAAGTCTAGAGTTTGTGGTTTATGTCGATAGCCCCTATCCTTGCGCAGTCGGTAACACTCGAACATATAACTTCTAGATCCTAAGTTGGAAATCCTCTAACTTTTCAATATACATTTGAAGCACATTTATTTAGTCTAAAGACCTTAAGCATAAGTTAAGCTCATTAGATAAAGAATTTCAAGTAATTTTCCATTTCAAATTATTAATATACACAATATCCAATCTACCGTGATATGTAGGATGGCCGATGATAACTGTATAATTACGTTAAGAAATTCAAGCGAGATTTGAGCACGAGAACTTGATTGCATTTTCATTCAAAAGTTTTGAGATTACATCTAGTAATCATATAAGAAGCCAAACTAGGTACACAAAATTCACATGGACGTACACACTATCCTCAAGGAATTTATTCTTACACACCAAATACGAAAGTAAGTCATCAAACTCCTACAGCTTTGATACGACGCTGATCTGGACGTCAACAACCAGAGTATCATCCTTAACGAACCCTTTTGCTGATTTCTCGAGATCCTTCAAGGGCATGAAGTCTGCAACGCCTTCTCGGGGACATGGGGCACTTAGCCAGCGCTCAACTGCAATATACTCCTACTCAGTACGGACTCAAGAGAAGAGAGAGCATTATGTTCTTTCAATCGAAGACGTACATGCGTACGAGAATTGTTGCTATGGTATTCAAAAGTTGTGAGTTATATAGGTGGGGTTTGAGCCCTTTCCAGAAAGCCATTAAAATTAACTCATAAAATCAAAGTGATATTCATTTTATAAAAAGATCTTGAAAATTTTGTAGTGATTTTAAATAGTAATACTAGAATGTATTTGCATCAGCCCATTTGTTTTGGATCAAGTAAAAATAAAAATAAAAAATTAAATTATTCTTTCTTTCTTATAAAATTTATGACCTTCAAATTTCAAAAAATTATGAAAATGTTATATTCATATTCGTGTGCTAGCATCTGCATGTTATAACAGTTTTGGGTGTTTTGTGTAAATAAAAACTCAAAAGTATGCATCTCGTGAGATTTAAATTAGGTAAAAACCAAAAAAGTAAAATTAAATACAGAAAAACATACGTCGCTTCTCCTTATTGTTATTTTTGAGTTGGTCCAACACACGCAAATTGAACTCTGCATAAACTTTCATCTTCTCGTTAAGGTGTTGCACTTCTAAGTAAACGGACAGCGACTTGCCCACGCCGGCCGCATTGCCTTTGGGATACACCAATAACTTCCTACGCACGACAATTACAGGTAAACAAATGTAAGTTTTAGCTAATTATATTTACGAACATAAGCAACAAGAACAAATAAATTTAGAAAGGTGAAAGGCAAGAAGCTAAATTCATTTTCGCAAAATAAAATTCTGGGAATGTACCATTGCCTTCCTTCGAAGGTAAACTCTTTGGAAAGGGGATCCGTGCCCAATTTGGACCAGTTATCGATCTTAAATGTGAATGTGTTTTGAGTCGGGTATCTGATCAAGGTAAAAGACTCCTCCCTCATCTGGGCAGGTTGGATGACAAAAACTTCAGCCCCAAATGTACAAGAGTGCTTTTCATCAAGGTATCCATTTGAACGGTTTTCGAATTCTTTCAGGGAAAGAAACCGAGGAAACCCGTGTTGGGTCTTCGAGCGGTTGAAGCTGCTTATCTCCTCATCGGTATCTACAAAGATTTCCACAGATTGGTTCTGTTGTTAATTATAAGCAATGATGATGTAATTGGAACTGTGACTTTATAAACATTGATTATGAATAATGTGATTATCAACCTTGAATGGTCAAGTACTTTTTTTGTAACTTGTTGTGCACAAAAAGCTTGTAGTTGACGTGAACCGTCTGCTTGAGAGGAGGCTCCTCGATTGACAAATAGAGGGAAACATATCCCGATCCATTATCGCCATTATTGCCTTTAGGGTAAAGAGATAGCCTCCTGAAAAGAAAAATTAAATGTCTAATTAGCTATTAATTGATTAAGTATTAAAGTTGTGGTTCCAAAAAAATGAAGATCTAGTTAGATGAAAATATGTTTGGAAGGAAAAAAAAGGAAAGAAAAAGCTCACCATTTGTAGCCCCCAGCTTCAAATACACCGGAATCATACTTGTCCAACGTTGATAAAACGTCAAATGATTCAATCTTCAATAAATAATGAGCTGGTGGAAGAGCTCTCATGGCAGGTTCTGCCCAAAAAAAAAAAAAAAAAACAACAACCGTTCGAACACAATTGATATTATTAGGAGATAGAAGGTTATTAAATGGCTCCTTCCAAATGGACAGCAATTGACCTTTCCACTTTACGTTTTTAGACAAAATTTGAAGGATAAATATTGCAGCCCAATAAGATGCGATGCGGCAAATTCTGTGGCAGAGTAATTTTTGTGCCACGCCATACCTATCACTTGTGAGCAGAGTCTCTTTTAATATATGTGCACAGAGCGGTTTATCATTTTTTAGCATAAATATATACTAATTGAGCCAAAGATTTAGATCCTCGTGTTATAAAATAAAAATAAAAAATAAAAAAGAAGAAAGCTAAAAAATGACGAGATAACTGTACCGTGTGTATGGAAATAACTCGAGGAAAAGCCACATATAGCTCTGAAGTTAAGTGGTTAATAATCCTATTGACAATTCCATCCTAAAATAGGGAAACGTACCAAAAAAGTCCTAACACATGGCATTGGTACTAATTCATTCATAAACCTTTTAATTGAACCAATTTAATCCTAAACTTTTTCATATTTGTACCAATTCAGTCATTCCAGCCAATTTTGGCCGATCAGCATCACACCGACGTGGTATTTTTTTAAATAATTTTATTAAATTTTTTTCCTTTTTTCCTTTCATCTTCTTCCTCTTGGCTTCTTCTCCTGTAGTGGCTGGCAAGCCTCCAATAGCTCGCCGGCTACTATGCGAGAGTCGCAAAGCCCTCTCCAACCGATGGCAAGCCCATCTTCGGCGAGGGCTTTGAGGCCCTCGCCTGGCCTCGTCCAGGGCAGCAAGGGAGGTGACTTCGCCCAAGTCTGGGTGAGGCCAGCCTCGCTATGGCCTAGCCATGGGCAAAGGCGGCCTCGCCCGCAGCTGTTGAGGCCACGGCGACGTTCACTAAGGCTCGATGAAGGGCACCGTGGCCTTGCCAGCCACAGATGACATCACCTTCGCCCATGGCTAGGCCATGGCGAGGCTTGCCCAGATTTGGGTGAAGCTGCCTCACCCACAGCTCTAGGCAAGGCAGGGTGAGGGTCACAACCCTTGCCTAGTGGCTGGCGAGCGAGCCGAGGCATATTCGATCCATTTTCTATCCTAGCATTATAGCCAGATAAAACTAGTAAAATTTTGAAAGCAAAAGACACCAATCATTAAGAATAACAACACGGACTTAGGTTAACAAAAAAAAAAATGAAAATAGCGCAAAGACAAGAGATGAAGTGTAGTACCTCTGGCCGTGGCAAAGCAGCACATTGCCATCTCCTAATTTGCTCCTCTCTCTCTCTCTCTCTCTCAAACTGGTCGGAGACTTTGCTCGTCAACCCCAGCCATGATGGGGTTTATATGGAGTCCGTCCGCACAATAAGAGATTAGTTTTCTGAACATTTTAGAAGGGCCCCCGACTTTTGTCCTAATAAAGCTGAAAGATAAGTTTCCCGTGCTCCGAATGGTCCCCGACCTTTGTCCTAATAAAGCTGAAAGATAAGTTTCCTGCGCTTCGAACATCCTCTAGTGGCCTCTTTTTCAGTAACCAACCCAATAACATGAAAAATTCTTCTTTTCACACCCGAGGGAAGCCAAAGACACGTGAGCGGCCCGGTGTAATGAGGCAATCATCAATATTTCCCTCTCACACTTCCCGACGCGTGTAAGAAGTCCTAAAAAAAAAAAAAGACTTAAACACGAAAAGTCATTGACCGGTAGTGTCACTAGTTGACTCATTGACCAAGACCCCCCCGATATTTATAGAGACCGAGCGTTCAATGGGATCTTGAGCCCAAGGCGAGCTCACCGCGAAGGGGGTGCTCATTGACTCTCGTCAATGGTCTTGAGCCCACCAAATTTTAAGAGGATGATATTTCTATACATGTGTACCTTAAAGTTTGCAACCTATATTGCCACACACTTACGTGAGAAATGTAGTATATTTCCAGCCTAGAAATTCTTCTTTTCACACCTAAAAGACACGTGGGCGGCCGGTGTAATGAGGCAATCATCAATATTTCACATTCCCACTTCTTGACTTGTGTTAAAATGTCCTAAAATAAAAAAGACTTAAACACGAAAAGTCATTGACCGAAAGTATCACTACTTGACTCATTGACCAAGACCCTCCCAATGTTCATAGAGACCAAGAGTTCAATGGGATCTTGAGCCCATGGCGCGCTCACCACGAAGGGGGTGCTCATTGACCCCTTTGACGTCATTGGTCTCGAGCCCTCCAAATTTTAAAAGGAGGATACTTCTATGCATGTGTACCTTAAAGTCTGCAACCTAAATCGACACACACTTATATGAGAAATGTAGTCTATTTCTAGCCTAAAAATTACAAACTTAAAGTACTCTAGAAGAAAAAAGAAATCACTATTGATCTAAGGACGCATTTGACCTGTGCGGATTGCCTTTACTGAGAGTAGCTTGCTTGCACACAATTAATGAGATTTGAACAAATTACCTTTTGTTTTTTAGTTAGAAATTTTCCGACCTCCTAACCTACTGCGCCAACCTTCAATGATAAAACAGATAAGTGAGTATGTTCGCATTAGTTGTTTCATGTCTCTAAAGTGATTTCAAGGATATGCATTTTTTCTACACAATTGAGGTAATGCTAATTTTGCCTGGCAAGTGTGGAATGATTCAAATTTTCAATCATTTTTCAGAAGTGATTTATCAACTTTTGTCGTTTGATTCACGTTCGCTTTTGAGATTTCTTTCTTTTTTGTTTCCCGAGAGGGGACAGGAGTGGGGACACGTGACATCATACAAAGCTAAGTTAGTGGGAAATTGACTGGACGTGGCATTTGTTGACTCGTTGACCAAGATACCAAAAATAATAGAGTCCAAGAAGGTTCACGTGATCCATGAGTCTATGGCGGGCCCACCGAATGTGACGTCACTGGTTGTGACGTCATATGGTGAGCTCACCCAAAAAGTGGCGCTCGTTGACCCTTTGACCGAAAGACCTCGTGTTTTTGCGTTCTTCAGCAAATAATGACCGCTCAATCAAAGAAACGAACGGTGGGCTTTGCCCTCTCATATCTCATCTCATATGACTTGTGAAGTACTCTAATTGCCACTATAAATTCACCTTGTTTTCAGTCATTTTCGATCAAATGAGAACTTTATAATTGCCTTGAAAATGTTTCTATAACAAAACAAATAAGCATAAGAATATAATGAAACGATATGATCTCATGGCCTATATATAATAATAATAAATTAAAGTAAAGTCTCTACCTCGTTGTTGCTTTTTCTTAAATTTTGCATCTAAAATAATTTTATTTTTATTTAGAAAAAAACTAAAACCTCCCCACATGCAAATAATTAAACATGTCAATTCACATATATGTGGCATAATTTTTGTTCTCAATGTATTGAAAAATAGGGTTGGCCTTTTCTTTAAGTAAATTCAAACAGTCTATAAAATACACATATTTATCTACTAATTCACCCGATGCAGGATTTCTTCATTGCACATTTATGGCTTCATAACATTGTTACTTAATCTTAACTATGATAAAAACATTTGCCCCCCAAAATATAAATCGGTTTATCTATCTACTATGTACTTCTTTAACTTGACATTTTTTGTCATAAGCAAGCATTATTATTATTTTTTTTCCCACTAATTCTTAGACTAGATATTTGTTAAAACTAGTTGAGATAATTTATAGTCTATTTAACTGCATACTGCCATTGAGTGCCGTAATTGTATATAAGAATATTATGAAACTGCGGAATCTCAAAATTGACGTGAAGAAGCTTCCGAAAATGTGTTGTAGGCTGCTGCAACTTTTTAAGTGTTACTAATATGAGCTCAGTCTGTGTTTAAGTTTAACTTGGATAAGCCAAAGTTGATCATTGTAACACAACTATAAATGTAATATGCTATTCATAAACTCCAAATTATGCGTGTATGTGTCTGTAATTGTGTATAATAAATTTAAACAAGCATTACAATTTTTCTTGAAAAATAGGCAATTAGGTGTACAATGAACTTTCAATATATTTTACTCTTTGGATATTGTTATTTCCGTTTTGAATAAATTGGAACTCAATCATCCGCTACCTGATGCACCTAACGTTTCTGTGCAAATAAATTTTTTGGCAACCAATGCACAGTCACTTAAAAACTTATATGTTTGAAATGAAAGATAATTGATTTTGGACGTGAGCTACGATTTGAATGAGCAACTTAAGTGACCACTGAATTCAAATACTAATTAAAAAGGCCCAACAAAATTTGCCCTCTCTACAACAGTAAAGATTTAGTATTTTATCCTTTTTGCTATAAGGAGGATAGTAGATAATTTTACTAAAAATTGATGATAGATACATATTAATAAAGTAATCAGGAATTTTGAAGAGTAGACATCTCATTTGGAAACTAACTTTAAGATAATGATAAATTTATATGCACACCTGCCCGCACGCATACGTACGTATATTTACTATTAACTGTTCCCCACGAAGGGGGATCTTTCTTCAGAAACTTTCGCAGTGGGCAGCATATTTTGAGAAGTTCTTTCAAAAACTGGACAATGCCAACAAATTGCTATATTAGCTTTTGAAACATATTCTCATTTGGAAACTTTTATAATCAAATAAAATTTTAAAAATTTTAAAAGCAAAAGACATAAATTATTAAGACTAACAAATAAATGAAGCACCAGGTTTACACATAGCTATACCTACTCTTGCTCTGGAAGTGTTTAAACAAGTAGAAAAAGACCCTCCCGACCACTCAAGTGCGGTAACTCCTAGCGGCTCGTATTGTCCACTCTCAAATTGGATTTCGATGTTGTTTTCGACATTAGCATAATTTTTTCTTTGTTTCATGATCTATTCATAATTTTCTTTAAAAATTATGGATCACTTGAGTTTGCGTCTCGATCTTACATGCCCATGAGAGCTGATCCTCCACTTCGTTTAATCTCAAAGAAGTTTCTCCGTTCTTCTGTGACTCAGGATTTGCCATTAAAGAACGGAAAACGGCTTTTTTCACTTCTGAGGACAATTCGGTGGTCGTGCTTCATTTTTGGCCGTCCCTTACAGGATCGATATATAGATATGTGATGCGATTGTACAGCCACCTTGGAGGGTGTAATCATACGACTCGAGAAGCGAGTATTGGCAAAGTTTCCTTTCCAAACTGTGCGTAATATACAATCCATGATATCTTTATGAAGGGTTCTTTAACTCATTCCAACGGTCTTCAATCATGTTCAAGTTTGTGCCTTACGATAGAGAACTCGATTGGACGTTTGGTAATTCTCAATTCGTTTCCTAACTACTAAGTCAAAGCACAATTTTAAATGACCACGCTTCACTCACTGCTTGCTGAATTAAAACAAGCCTTCGGAATCTTGCTTGTGCTATTTTCTTCCCCTCATTTCATTGGTAGACGTCACCGAGACTGTAAACAAGATGTATAGCCTTTTTCTCTTAGCCGCCCCGAAGTATAAGTCGCTAGGTTCACTGATCCTCGAGGTTTCGAACGGAAAGGGCAACTCTCTCTCTCTCTCTCTCTCTCTCCATTCTTCTTCGATCAATCTGAGGATGAACAGGTTGTTCTTGACCCTCACTTAAAAGTTAAAACCGCTGCTCGTTCCTTCAACTTTTAATCACTGTTTTCCTCGTCACAATGAAGTTTTCCCTATTCATATAGATCTTCTCCTTGAGCAAGTTTGGACGAAGATAAATCGTCGATTCATGGCTTTTTCAGTGGTTTTTGAGTATGAAACCCAACGTGCTGCCCCTTTGGAAACAAGCCCAAATTGATTTAGCTTTAGAATTCTGCTGCCTTGACTTGAGCTTGAAATTTGATTTAACAGAAAATTTCAACTAATGACCTAAAGTGGTTATGAATATCTCAAATAAGGTTCTAACCTTGTTGGCAGGCTAAATATTCTAGCCAATAAACGAAATTTTCATCCGAAGACAATTTTAACCTGAATTTTAGTTAGATTAATTTAAAATTTTAAAAATATAATTTTTATTAAAAAAAAATAAAAGCAAAAATATAGGAAGGAGGGCTCAACTAGACCTCCTACCTATGTAGACCACAACATTGTCGACGAACCTTGCCAATCAAAGGTGAGGGCTAGCAAGCCCTAGCCAGAACTAGGAAAGGAAAGCTGGGCGAGGATCACCGACCCTCACCCAAATCTAGCATAGGGTTGCCGTCCTCTCCTAATTCTAGTGAGGGCTAGCAAGCCCTTGCCAATGCACCAGCAACCCCACCAGCCATCTCTAATGACCCACTAGCAATGGGGGTGGCAACCACAAGCAAATGGCTTGCATGTTTTTTTTTTTTTTAATAATTATTTTTAGCCCTTTTTTTTTTTAGTTTTTACGGAAAAAACAGATGAAGGAAAAAAGAAAGAAAAAAAAAGGAAAAGATCAAAAAACTAAAAGATGAAAATGTTAGAGGTTAGATCCCTCTTTGAGACTAACGTAATTTCAGACCTTTATTTAAAATAATGTCTATTTTAGACCCTTATTTGCAAAAATAATGGCATTATAGGCCATTGGCTCTTATTTGAAACAAAATTCACTCCGAACCCTTATTTGAAAAAATAAGGATAATTCGAGCTCTTATTTAAAATTTTCCTTTGATTTAATGTATTCCCTTTGTCCCTTCTGATCCTCCTCCACCAATTGCTTTTTAACTTCATCTAGGACCTCTCTCTATTACTCTTCTCGTCATTTTTCCATTATTGGACGTTGACAAACTAAGTGTACATTTTGTGTTAAAATGAATATAAAATAAATAAATGATAGACAAATAAACAGAATAACAAAAACAAACAAGAAGAGCGAAAATAGGAAAGCTTCAGCTTCGGCCATATTCAATTCGGTTGCTCGGCCTAGATTCACGACGTCAGTGCAGATCCATGCAAGCCGGGCCAACCCACCGTAATAGATGTTATAAGCATGGGCTCGTTTAAATTTAAAAAGAACAAAGAATTCGACCTTCCCTGTTAGTCCTGTTCCGCGACCGAGAGCTCTCGGCAATAATTTAGCATAGATGCACTAAGACGACGTCGCTACACATGTTTGCCCCAATTTAATAGAACTAGGGACAAATCGGATCAATCTTCTCTTCTTCTTTGAACCCTAATTTAGACGGAAGCATTTTTGGGCAAAATGAAGAGCTGAATCTTGCAATTGAGATCATGGGTAGGACATTCGGCTCAAGTTCGGGTCAATAATTCCAAGAGGAAGGTGAATATTACTCGATTTTATATAAAATTGGAATTCCGGAGCTTAGCGGTGGATTTCTTCCAGTGCCAAGGACGACGACATCGAAGCTGCGGAGCGCCCTTTCGAACGGCTTCAAGGGCACACTCCACCTGGAATAAGTGGCCGTATAACAAGAACACTATTATTTCTTCGTAGCAAGCCATTTCATCTTCGACTTACATACTCAACATTTGTTCTGGAAAGCTTGTGTTTTGCTTGATGACCAGTGAAGGTTTCCTTGTGATGGAGAAAGTGACCAAGTAAAAAGAAATTCAGAGAGAGAGAGAGAGAGAGAGAGAGAGATTAGGTTTTGAAGATGCAGAATTGTTTTGTGATAAGGCCACTTCATTATCTAAGTTGGACTTTCTCTTTTCATTAAAAAATGTCATGTAGGTATTAATATTTTATTAAAAAAAGTCACACATAACTTTTTATCGGAATTTACCACTTAAAACACTTAAGTGGAAAAAAATAAATTCAAATGTGATACTGAAGTGACTTGGAGGAAAGTTTTAATATCGAAGTAAGCGACGTACAAAAATTATAACATTTCTAATTTTTTTTTTCCTGTTAACACGTTATTAATTGTTTTGTTAGTAATTAGATATGACTTGTGATGTAATTTTGTAGCTACCGAGCACAGTACTGAACCCATGTTGCCTTTGTTTCTTTCATTTTATGCACTGTGTATTCTCTCGGCGGTCGAAGGTGGTCGCCAGAGCGAAAATGTCATGGAGTCAATGTCTGTAATGTTTGCGCATGTTTCCTTCTCTCTATAGTGTCTTCCTTGACCATATCTCTGTTCCATGAAATTCTATGATGATGCAATTGTAAGTCTTGGATGGCGAGTGGTCGACTAGGGTGGACATCCGGCTTATATACATATTATCCCACATGAGAGAAAACCAACCCGAAAATACCTGAAATTTTCGATTCCATTCGGTTTGATCCAAGTCAAGACAAGCCAGGCACTTTTGACACCCTCGTGACTACCTGGGGACCCATGAAATACCGCCATCTATACTTTGTGGCTTATGTCAATGGCCTTGACCCTTGCGCATTTGGTTGGACTCAAGCATATAACTTCAAGTTCCTGAGTTGGAAATTCTTTTCAATATACATTTGAAGCACATCTGTTTAGTTTAAAGACCTTAAGTATAATTTAAGCTCATTAGATAAAGAATTTTGAGCACTTTTCCATTTCAAATTATTAATATACAACATATTTAACTTACTGTGACATGTAGGACGGCCGACGTCGACTGTATAGCTATGTTAAGAAATTCAAGCGAGATTTGAGCACGAGGACTTGATTGCATCTTCATTCAAAAGTTTTAAGATTCCACCTAATAATCATATAAGAAGCCAAACTGGGAGCACAAAATTCACATGGAAATACACGTACACACTATCCTCAAGGAATTTATTCTGACACAACAAATACGGAAGTAAGTCATCAAACTCCTACGGCTGCGATGGTACGACGCCCGGCCCCGGCTGCGATGGTATGGTGCCTGGCCCCGGCCTTGATGGTGCGACTCCCGGCCCTGGCCTTGATGGTGCGATGCCCGATGGTGCAATGCCCGGCCCTGGCCTCGATGGTGCGATGCCCGATGGTGCGATGCCCGGCCCCGGCCTCGATGGTACGACGCACTGCTTCGATGATACGACGCAGATCTGGACTTCAAACACCAGAGTATCATTTTGAACGAACCCGCTCGCCGATTTCTCGAGATCCTTCAAGGACATAAATTCTGCATCGCCCACTTGGGGACGTGAGGCACTTAGCCAGCACTCAACTGCAATATACTCCTACTCAGTACGGACTCAAGAGAAGAGAGAGCATTATGTTCTTACAATAGAAGACATACATGCGTACGTGAATTGTTGCTATGGTATTCAATAGTTGAGAGTTATACAGATGGGGTTCGAGCCCTTTCCAGAAAGCCATTAAAATTTTCTCATAAAATCAAAGTGATTTTCATTTTATAAAAATATCTTGAAAGTTTTGTAGTGATTTAAATGGTAATACTAATATGTATTTGCATCAGCCCGTTTGTTTTGGATTAAGTAGAAATAAAAAAAAAATATATATTCTTTCTTTATTGCAAAATTTATGACATTCAAATTTCGAAATATTATTAAAATGTTATATTCGAATTTACGTGCCAACATCAGCATGTTATAACAGTTTTGGGTGTCTTGTGTAAATAAAGAGTCAAAAGAATGCATCTTGTAAGATTTAAAGTAGGTAAAAACAACAAAAGTAAAAGTCAATCCAGAAGAACATACATTGCTTCTCCTTAAGTTTCTTTTTGAGTTCGTCCAACACACGCAACTTGAAATCTGCATAAACTTGCTTCTCAGTAGGGCCAGTAGGGTTAGTAGGGTCTTCCACTTCTAAGTAAACGGACAGCCACTTTCCATCGACTTTGGGATACACCTTTAACTTCCTGCACACAACAATTGCAGGTAAACGAAAATAAGTTTTAGCTAATTCTATTTACAAACATAAGCAACAAGAATAAATAAATTTAGAAAGGTGAAAGGCGAGTAGCTAATTTCATTTTCACAAAGAACAAATTCTGGGAACGTACCATTTCCTTTCTTCGCAATCAAAATTTAAGGACCGAGGATCCGTGCCCACTGTGGACCAGTTTTTGATCGTCAATGAGAATGTGTTTGGAGTCGGGTGTCTGATCAAGGTAAGAGACTCCTCCATCTCGGCAGGTTGGATGACAAAAACTTCAGCCCCAAATGTACAAGAGGAATTTTCAGCAAGGTATCCATTTGAACGGTTTTTGAATTCCTTCAGGTAAAGAAACCGAGGAAACCCGTGTTGGGTCTTCGAGCCATGGAAGCTGCTTATCGCCTCATCGGCATCTACAGGGATTTCCACAAATTGGTATAACTCTGTTGTTAATTATAAACAATGATGATGTAATTGGAACTGTGACTTTATAAACATTGATTATGAATAAAGTGATTATCAACCTTGAATGGTCAAGTAATTGTTTCGTAATTTGTCATGCACAAAAAGCTTGTAGGTGACGTCAACCGTCTTATTGAGAGGAATGTCCTCGATTGACAAATAGAGGGAAATATATCCCGAACCATTATCATCCTTGTTTCCTTCGGGGTAAAGAGATAGCCTCCTGACAAGAAAAAATAAACGTTTAATTAGCTATTAATTGATTAAGCATTAAAATTGTTGTTCCAATAAAGAGCATTTAGTGAGATGAAAATAAGTTTGGAAGGGAAAAAAAAAGGGAAATCAAAAACTCGCCATTTGTGGCCCGCAGCTTTAAATACACTGGAATCATACTTGTCCAACGTTGATAGTGCTTTAAATGATTGAATCTTCAATGAAAAATGAGCTGGTGGAAGAGCTCTCTTGTACTTGACAGATTCTGCCAAAAAAAAGAAAACAACCATTCGGACACAATTGATTATTTTAGGAGATGGAAGGTTATTAAATGGCTCGTACCAAATGGACAGCAATTGGCCCTTCCACTTTAGGTTTTTAAGACAAACTTTAAAGGATAAATATTGCAACCCAAAAAGATGCAACACGGTAGATTTTGTGGCAGAGTAACTTTAGGGTCACGCCACACCTACCATCCTATGAGGAAAGTCTTTTTTAATATACATGCACGGAGCAGTTTATCATTTATGAGCATAAATATGTATTAATTGAGCCAAAGATTCAGATCCCTGTGTTATAACAATTTAAAAAAGAAAAAAGCTAAAAAAATGACAAGATAACTATTTCATGTGTATGGAAATAAATAGAGGAAAAGCCTCATATCACTGTGAAGTTAAGTGCTTAATAATCCTATTGACAAATTCATCCTAAAATAGGATGTTCAATCAAGTTAGATATCTTCATTTTTCATGAGCACTATTAATAAGAAGATTCGTATCTGCGTATGTATAAAGGTCATATTTGATCCATTTTCTATCCCAGCATTATAGCCAAATGAAATTCGTAAAAGTTTGAAACAAAAGGCACAAATCATTAAGAATAACAACGCGGACTTAGGTTAACAAAAAAATGGAAATAGAGCGTAGAGACGAGATGAAGTGAAGTACCTCTGGCCGTGGCAAAGCAGTTCATTGCCATCTCCAATTTAGAAAGCGTGATCTCTTAGCTTGCTCTTAGCTCTTTGCTGCTTCCTAGTTTGCTCCTCTCTAGTTTTCTCCTCTCTCTCTCTCTCTCTTTTGCTCACACACACACATACAAACTGGCCCGCCAACCCCAGCCATGATGGAGTTTACATAGAGTTCGTCCGGACAATAAGAGAGTAGTTTCCTGTGCCTCGAACGTCCTCTGGTGGCCTCCTTCAAGGAACCAATCCAATAAAATGAAAAATTCTTCTTTTCACACCTGAACGAAGCCAAAAAGACAAGTGGGCGGCTAGTGTGATGAGGCAATCATCAATATTTCCCTCTCCCACTTCTTGACGCGTGTAAAAAGTCCTGAAAAAAAAAAAGACTTAAACACGAAAAATCGTCGACCGGAGGTGTCACTAGTTGACTCATTGACCAAGACCCCCCGATATTTGTAGAGACCGAGCATTTGATGGGATCTAGAAGAAAAAAGAAATCGCTATTGATCTCGAGACATGTTCAGCTTGTGCAGATTATCTTCACTTAGAGTAGCTTGCACATAATTAATGAAATTTGAACGGATCACTTTCAATTCTTAAGTTATAAATCTTCCGACCTTCTAACCAACTGCGCCAACCTTCAAAGATTAAAATAAAAAGCAAGTATGTTTGCTTTAGTTGTTTCATGTCTCTAAAGTGATTTCGAGGATATGCATTTCGTCTACACAATTGAGATTATGCTAATTTTCCCGGGCAAGTGTGGAATGATTCAAATTTTCAATCATTTTTCAGAAATGATTTGTCAACTTTTGTCATTTGATTCATGTTGGCGTTTGAGTTTTCTTTCTCTTTTGCGTGTATGAGTAGCTTGGAGGAGAAATAGAACTATTCGGGAGGGGACGGGAGAGGGTAAAACGGTATTCATATGGCGGAATAATTTGAGGGGACACATCATATCGTACAAAACAAAGTCAGTAGGAAATTGCCCGGACGTTGCACCCGTTGACTCGTTGACCAAGATGCCAAAAATCACGGAGACTGTGGGGGGCCCACGGAATGCCACGTGGCTAGTTGTGACGTCATATGGCGAGCTCACCCAGAAAGTGAGGCTCGTTGACCCTTTGACCGAATGACCTAGCGCTTATGCGCTCTTCGGTGAATAATGACCGCTCGATCAGAGAAAGGAATGGTGGGCTTTGCCCTCTCATGTCTCATCCCACGTGACCCGTGAAATACTCTAATTGCTACTACAAATTCACCTTGTTTTCAGTCATTTTCAATGAAATGAGAACTTTATAATTGCCATGAAAATGTTTCTATAATGACACAAATAAGCCTACGAATATAATGATATGATGTGATCTCACGTCCTATATATAATAATAACAAATTAAAGTAAAGTCTCTATCTTGTATGGATTTTCTTGATTGTGTTGTTTTTTCTTAAATCTTGCATCTACCGTGATTTTATTTTTATTTAGAAAAAAACAACTAAAACCTCCCCCACATGCAAATAATTAGGCATGTCAATTCACATATGTGTGACGTAATTTTCATTTTCAACATAATTGAAAAATATGGTTGGCTTTTTCTTTAAGTAAATTCAAATAATCTATAAAATACACATATTTATCTACTACTTCACCCGATGCAGGATTTCTTCATTTCACATTTATGCCTTCATAACATTGTTACTTAATCTTAACTATGATATAAACATGTGCCCCACAAAAAATAAATCTATTTATCTATCTACTATTTACTTCTTTTAATTGACATTTCTTGTCATAAACAAGCATTATTATTTTATTTTATTTTCCCACTAATCCTTCGACTAGATATTTGTTAAAACTAGTTGAGATAATTTATAGTCTATTTAACTACATACCGCCACTGAGTGCCGTAATTGTGTGCAAGAATATTGAAAAACTGCAGCTCCTCAAAATTGAAGTGAAGAAGCTTCCGAAAATGTGTTACTAATATGAGCTTAGTCTATGTTTAACTTGGATAAGTCAAAGTCGATCATTGTAACACAACTATAAATGTAATATGCTATTCATAAACGCCAAATTATGGGTGTATATGTTTGTAAGTGTGTATAATAAATTCAATCGAGCATTATAATTTTTCTTGAAAAATAGGCAATTAGTTGTATAATGGACTTTCAATGTATTTTACTCTTTGGATGAGGTTATTTTCGTTTTGAATAAATCCGAGCTCAATCATGCGTTAACTGATGTGCCCTAATGTTTTTGTGCAAATAATTTTTTTGGCAAACAGTGCACAGACACTTAAAAATCATATGTTTGAAATGAAAGATAATTGATTTTGGACATGAGCTACAATTCGAATGAGCAACTTAAGTGACCACAGACTTCAAATACTAATTAAAAAGGCCCAACAGAATTTGATCTCTCTACAACAGTAAATATTTAGCATTTTATCCTTCTTTGCTATTAGGAGGATAGTAGATAATATTACTAAAAATTGATGATAGATATATATTAAAAAAGTAATCTGGAATTTTGAAGAGTAGACATCTCATTTGGAAACTAACTTTATAATAATGGTAAATTTATTTGCACACCTGCCCGCAAACATACATACATACATTTAAGGTGCGCATGACAAAATTTCTAGAAGAGAAATCAATTTCTGGCTAGAAATTGATTTCTTAATTTCTACTTCTTGGACGAGTTGCTATATAAAAAAACGCGCTTGATAATGATTCAAAATTTTTGTTTTTGGAATAAAAATTCATTTAATAACATAATAAAATTTTTATTTCAAGGGTTGGCTACGGTCGGCGTTGGGGCCGGTGTCCGGCGGCCATCGGCCAATGACCGCTCGGGGGGCGGCGGGGCTAGCCGGAGTCCGGATGCGGGTGGACGAGTTTGGCGATCGACGTTCGGTGTCCGCTGTCCGCCATTCGATGGCGGGCGAATGGAGTCCGAAGCCGATGGCCAATGGCGAGCGGCGGCGGCTAGCGGCGAACGTTCGACGATTGACAACAGTGTCCGACATCCCATAGGTGGCTGATGGGCAACGGGCGGTGACAAGAGTCAACAATAAGAAGAATTTTGATTTCTCACTTTTGTTCCAGAAATAGAAAACCTAAAAATTTTAGCTTCGATTTCTACTCCAAATCTATTTTTGAAATAGAAATTTGTTCTAGAAATAAATAAATAAATAAATGAAATTACGTTATCAAAAAAATTTCTATTTCAAATTTGTTCCGGGGAATAGAAAAACAAAGAAATTGGGAAACATAAATTTTGTCCTGCATGCTCTTAGTTTTAATTGTTCCATACGAAGGGAGATCTTTCTTCGGAAGCTTTTGCAATGGGAAAAATATTTTGAGAATTTTTCTTTCAAATAGTGGACAATGCCAAAAATTGCTATATTAGCTTATGAAGCATATTCTCATTTGGAAACTTTATAATCAAATAAAATTTAAAAAAATTTAAAAGCAATAGACATGAATTATTAAGACTAACAAATAAAGTGAAGTTCTGGTTTCCACATAGCTATACCTACTCTTGTTTTGGAAGTACTTGAACAAGTTGAAAAAGACCTTCCCGACCACTAAGGATGTGCGTGATGAAATTTTGGAATAGAAATCAACTTTTGACCTGAAAATTGATTTCTCAATTTCAATTCCGGTGACGAGTATCTAAGCAAAGAAACATGTTTGATAATGACTCAAAATTTCTGTTTCTGGAACAAGAATTCGTTTGATAACATAATAAAATTTCTATTTCTAGGAGAGGCGGCTAGCGTCTGACAGCCGACATCTCACGGGCAACGAGTGGGTAGTGAGTGGTGACGAGAGTGACGAACATGTTTGGAATAGAAATCCGTTTGGTAATGCAATTTCATTTTTCTATTTCTGGAGCCAATTTCTTTTCAGAAATAGATTAGGAGTAGAAATCAAAAGTTAAAATTTTTTAATTTTTCTATTTCTAAAACAAAAGTAAAAAATGAAAACTATTCTCATTGTTCACTCTCTTTGGAATGCCAGACACCCACCACCAGACGTAGCTGCCACCCCTTTAGAAATAGAAGTTTTATTTTGTTATCAAACGAATTTCTATTCCAAAAACATAATTTTTGAGTTGTTATCGAACGCGTTTCTTTGCTTAGAAACTCATCCGGGGAATATAAATTGAATTCTGGAATAGAAATGTTGTCATACATGCCCTAAGTGGGTAATTCCTGGTGGCTCATATTGTCCACTCTCAAATTGGATTTCAATGTTATTTTCAACATTGGAATCATCATAATGTTTTCTATGTTCATGAACTCTTCATAAGTTTCTTAAATATTTTATTTTTTATCTGAATCTCAGAAATTACAAGTTTTATTTCAAAATTTGTTAGCCATGGAGTTGCGAACAGGTGGACAGAGTTTGGCGGTCGACGTTCGGTGTCCGTTGTCCACCATCCGATGGCAGGCGGATGGAGTCCGAAGGCCGATGGCCAATGGTAGGCAGGCAGCGGCTGACAGCGAACGTTCGACGGTTGATAGCGAGTGTCCGACATCCCACAGGTGGCGGATGGGCAACGGGTGGTGACAAGAGTGAACAATAAGAAGAATTTTGATTTCTCACTTTTGTTCCATAAATAGAAAACCTAAAAATTTTAGTTTCTGATTTCTACTCCAAATCTATTTCGAAATAGAAATCTGTTCTAGAAATAAAAAAAAAATGAAATTACTTTATCAAAAAAATTTCTATTTCAAATTTGTTCTGGGGAATAGAAAAACAAAGAAATAGGGAAACATAAATTTTGTCATGCATGCTCTTAGTTTTAATTGTTCCATACAAAGGGAGATCTTTCTTCGGAAGCTTTCGCAATGGGAAAAATATCTTGAGAATTTCTTTCAAATAGTGGACAATGCCAAAAATTGCTATATTAGCTTATGAAGCATATTCTCATTTGGAAACTTTATAATCAAATAAAATTTAAAAAAAATTAAAAGCAATAGACATGAATTATTAAGACTAACAAATAAAGTGAAGTTTTGGTTTCCACATAGCTATACCTACTCTTGTTTTGGAAGTACTTGAACAAGTTGAAAAAGACCTTCCCGACCACTAAGGACGTGCATGATGAAGTTTTTGGAATAGAAATCAACTTTTGACCTGAAAATTGATTTCTCAATTTCAATTCCGGTGACGAGTTTCTAAGCAAAGAAACATGTTTGATAATGACTCAAAATTTCCGTTTCTGGAACAAGAATTCGTTTGATCACATAATAAAATTTCTATTTCTAGGAGGGGCGGCTAGCGTCTGACAGCCGGCATCTCACGGGCAACGAGTGGGTAGTGAGTGGTGACGAGAGTGATGGAGAGATTTGGAATAGAAATCTGTTTGGTAATGCAATTTCATTTTTCTATTTCTGGAGCCAATTTCTTTTCAGAAATAGATTAGGAGTAGAAATCAAAAGTTAAAAAATGAAAACTATTCTCATTGTTCACTCTCTTTGGAATGCCGGATGCCCGCCACCAGATGCAGCTGCCACCCCTTTAGAAATAGAAGTTTTATTTTGTTATCAAACGAATTTCTATTCTAGAAACATAATTTTTGAGTTGTTATCGAACCTGTTTCTTTGCTTAGAAACTCATCCGGGGAATATAAATTGAATTCTGAAATAGAAATGTTGTCATGCATGCCCTAAGTGGGTAACTCTTGGTGGCTCATATTGTCCACTCTCAAATTGGATTTCAATGTTATTTTCAACATTGGAATCATCATAATGTTTTCTATGTTCATGAACTCTTCATAAGTTTCTTAAATATTTTATTTTTTATCTGAATCTCAGAAATTACAAGTTTAACTTGTTATATTTCTAAAAAATTCTTCATATTTCTCATTGAATCGCTAGCCTCAACAGGGCCATCATTTACACCTACGCCACAACACCGCGTTCCTTGTGAACGGTTAGTGGCGATAAGGAATGACCTTTACCACTCTTTCCTGGGGATTCTCACCGTTGGAACCCTACCGCCCTTCCAAAGGATGCTCACAGAGAGCTACGAGTAGACATGTTAATTAGCATGCATGCAAACATCTTGACTCTACTGCAACACAAGAAAAGATCGCGACAATCTATAAATTGGCTCACAAGGATTTTATTATAAGCATAACTCCGATTAAACACAGTTCAGAAACACATAATATACTAAGCAAGCCCCAAAGAAATTACGATTCCACAAGGTTGTAGACATACTAGGCATCTTCCATGCACAAATCCGGAGCTTGGGTGCATCAAACGCTCCTTCTAGTAATCAGATAAGAAACCAAATCAAGAAGACGACATACACATGGTTTCGGGGAGCCAATGTCAACGCCAAATTGGTCCATGCTAAGTCATCAAACCGATTCATCACTTCTCTGAACATCTGATATGACGACGATTTGGACTTCAAACGCCAGTCCATTCTCGTTAACGAAACCACCATTCGATTTCTCGAGATCTTCCCACGGCATAAATTCTTTGGCACCGCAGTCGAATTTTTTGTCAGAGAGCCAACCACTAACTGCCATGCCCCAAAAGAAATGCTTATTAATTCTTTTTTTCAAAAAATTAAAATCACAAAAAACTTCAAATTCATTAACAAGTAACAAATTTAACCCAAAACTTATTTTTGGATCACCAAAAATCTCAAATTAATACATATGTGGCTAATTTACTGCAAATTTATATGAATTTTTGTGCAAAGTTGCCATGTGTCATATAATTCAATAATTTCATAGTAAAATTTAACAGACGTTAACAAGTGACTAATTTGGGGTTCTTGTGATAATTTATTACTAATGTACCAGTTTAGGGGTTTTGATAATAAAAAATGTAATTTGAAGAAAATTTGTTATAGGTATATCAGTTTGAAGTTTTTCAGGATGTTAATCTTTTTAACTTTTTTTTTTTTGGTTAAATTATAGACTTAGCCATATCTAATTAGCATACTCGTACTCGATGTGGAACGATGAAGAGACGTGGCATTATTCTTTCAAAAGGAGATATTGTGCTTATCTGGATTGTTGTTATGATACTCAAAGTTTGGGAAGTCAAATAGACTGGGCTTTGAGCCCTTTCCAGGAAGCCACTAGGAAATTTTCCTTTAAATAAGAATGGCATTCATTTATAAAAGATCTTGGAAAAAATCTGCATGGTTTTCTATTTTATTTTTGCGGGATTTATATATGGTAATACTTACATATATATTCGTTAGCCCGTTTGTTTTGGATTAAGCAAACTGAAAGAAAAATATATATCATTCAAATTCTAAAACGTCGTGAAAAAGTTACGCGCAAAATTACCAGCAAACATTTGCATGTTGTAAAGTTTGATTAACAATAAGTGAAAGTGTGTGCATCGTAAAAATTGATTTTGTAAAAAAAGAAAAAGAAAAAGGAAAGTAAAACTCAATCTAGACACAGTTGTTAGTACTTGTTTTTCTCTTATGGTTATTAGTGCCTTTTTTGTTCAACACCCACACTATGGCTTCTACATACTTTTTAGTCCCCTGACGAAGGCCCTGCGCTTGTAAGTAAACGGACAGCCACTTCTTCTGTTGCGCCCCATTGCGCTGGGGAAACACCTTTAACTTCCTACACACGATAATCATAGTTAAAACAAAGATGAGTTATAGCTGAATCCTAAAATTTTCAAAAAGAAAAGTGCAATAAAATCCTAAAACTTATGATAAAAGTACAATTGAGTTTTTCAAAAGTACATTAAAATCATAAAACTTGTTAAATCAGTGCAATCAAATTTCAAAACTTATTAGCATTTTCTAAAACTTGTTAACACTTTTCATTTATCAAGTTTAACAAAGTTGATGGAAAAACGTGATTGCACCAACTTGGCAGGTTCAAGGACTTGATCCCACTTTTTCAAAGTTTTATGACTTAATTATATTTTTGAGACAAATTTTAAAACTTGTGTATTTATTCCTGAAATTTAAAAAGATGCAAAAGGCGAGAAGCTAATTCCATTTCCTCGCCAACTTTTTGGTTCTGGGTATGTACCACTCCCACTCTCCGACTTCAAAGGCCTTGGAATACTGAGGATGCTTGCTCGATGTGGAGAACTGTTGGATCTCGCAAGTTTTTGTGTTTTTAGAAGGATCCTTGACGATGGTGAGGGTCTCCATTTTCCTCTTACTTTTGCTGACCATAACCTCAGCCCCAAATATGCAATGGTCGTCCTTGCGGTATTTTTTCTCGAAACTTTCCAAGGAAAGGAACTTACGAAGCCCCAATTCGGTCGTTGCTTTAGTGAATGCCTTCAGTTCCTTCCCTTTCTCTGCACACACATTTCCACAAGTTGATATAAACTTGGTTGTCAATTCTAAACTATGATGACATTACCAGGAGTGTGATTTCATTGTCATTGATCATGAATTACACAATGATCGACCTGTGAAGATGTCGTAGGTCCAACTATTGTAGTCGAATGCGAAAAACTTGTAGTCAACCATGATCCTCTCATCGACTCCAAGCTTATTTGGCTCCTCCATTGATAGATATAAGGACATATATCCCTTACCGCCCTGGTCTTTCGAGAGGTGAAGACATAGGCTCCTAAAAAGAATGGATTAGACATTTAATTTAGCTATGAATCGATTGACCATTGTATCTCTTAATTGAGTTCATTGGGGCTCCAAATGATACAAGCGTCGAGTTATATGAAGCAAAAGGGAAATTGGAGAACTTACCATTCGTAGTCCCCAACTTCAAAAACACCGGATTTATACCTGTCCAATTTTAATAATTCGGTAACTGGATTTATCGCCAATTCAAATGAACTGGTGGAAGAGATCTACTGGAAATTTCGACACCATGTTCTGCCCAAAAAAACAAAAAACATCTAAGCACGACTGATTGTATTCTAGGAGATAGAAGGTTATTCAATGGCTCACCCCAATGGGCATAAATTGGCCCTTCCACTTTAGGTCTTTTAGACAAAACTTAAAGGTGAAGTATTGAATCCCGAAAGACTTGAGAATTGAAATCCTCTTTCTTGTGAAATCTGTATCTCTCGCATGAAAATAGTGGGAATCCATATTCTATTTCTTGAGATATCCGATTGAAGCAAAAGAGACTAAGTTCATGGCAAGGTAAGATCTAACTTAACAATCATGAACAGTCATGGATGTAGAAAGGTCTTACCTGAATATTCTAAAATGGCATTACAGCCAAACAAAGTTTTGTTGAAAAGTTTAAAAGCAAAAGCATGACTTATCAAGAATAACAACAAAGACTTAAGGTTAAGAAAAAAATGAAAGTAGAGCGCAAACACAAAAAAATGAAGAGAAGTACCAGGTTCCTGCTCCACATTATGCGGCATGTCTCTTAGCTTGCTCTTGGCTCTTCGTTGCTTCCTAATTTGCTTCTCTCTCTCTCTCAAATTGGTCGGAGACTATGCTCATCAATCCCAGCCATGATGGAGTTTATATAGAGTCCGTGAGGACAATAACAGAGTAGTTTCCTGAACCTTTTAAGAAGTATCCCCGACTTTTCTCCGAATAAAAGTTGAACTAAGAGTTTCCCGTACTTCGAAAGTCCTCTTGTGGCCTCTTTCCTAGTAACCAACCCCATAACATGAAAAATTCTTCTGTTCACACCTGAAGGAAGCCAAAAAGATGCCGAGGCGGCTGGTGTAATGAGGCAATTGCCAATATTTCGCCCTCCCACTTCTAGACGCGTGAAAAAATTGTCTTGAAAAAGAAAAAAACTTAAACAGGAAGAGTCAATGACCGGGAGTGGCAGCAGCCGGTGGGCTGTGGGCGGCAGTCCTGCAGCGACAGTCGACGGCGACGGTCAGCAATCTTAAGGCAGTAGGCAGCGATTGTGCGGCGGTAGGTGACAATCGGTGGTTCGTAAGCAAGAAGAAAAAACAATAAATACAAAAAATTATAAATATTACCAAACGTAATTTTATTATTTTTCTATTTTAATAATATAAATTTTATATAGTTACAAAACACCTTATTTTACTCAGAAATTGTTTCCCGAAGTAGAAATAGTTCTTTTCTAAAAGGAAATAATCCCCCGAAATAGAAATGTTGCCATGCACACCTTGAGAGGAGGATCCTTTTATGTAAGTGCACTTTAAAGTTCGCATTCTAAATTGCCACAATCTTATGACTAAATCAATATGAGACTATGAATATAGTATATGAGAAAGGTAGTTTATTTCCAAACTAAAAATTATAAACTTGAAGTATTCTAAAAAGAAAAAACAAAAATTGCTATCGATCTTAGAATGCGTTTAGCTTGTGCAAACTGCTAGGGGTGTGCATGGTCCGGGCGGGCGGTTCCCGACCTAGAACCTGGAACTGCCCGCTAAGGACCGGTTCCGAAAAATTGGAACCGGAATCCACCCGTTTGTTGCATGGATCCACCCGGGAACCGGACCGCCGGTCCGGTCCGGTTCCCAGGTGGATCCATGGAACCGATCTTGACGCGAAACAATTTTGGTTTTCAACATAGAACGGTCGGGTCTATGAGTTGGGAAGGAGGGGATGAGGTCTATGGTCGGGTTTTCAACATAGAACGGTCGCGAAACAATTTTCCGCGGCTATGGCGGGTGGCGGCCGACGCAAGGGGGTGAACAACGGCGACAGAGGAGTAGCGGCGGCGGCGTCGACGCTCGGGGAGGAATCGAAATGGCGATAGGATTAGGAGGAATCGAGGAAGAGACAAAGAGAGAGAACCGAAGACGAAGGGAGTGAGGAGATGAGATCTACTAGGGTTTCTTTTAGTAATTTTTTTTTTTTAATATTAAAGAGGTTCCGGTCCGATCCGGGTGGGCAGATCCGCCCATGGAACCGGGAACCGGACCGGTACCCACCGGTTCCAAAAAATTGGAACCGGGAACCGGATCGGTTCCCTCAAGAACCGCCGGTTCCGGGCAATTCCGGTCCGATTCCGGGCGGTTCCCGAGTATTTTGCACACCCCTACAAACTGCCTTCACCAAAAGTAGCTAGCACACAATTGATGAAACTTGAACAAGTCACCTTCAGTTCTTGAGTTAGAAATTTTCTGACCTTTTAACCAACTGCGTCAATCTTCGAGAGTTAAAATAAATAAATAAGTATATTTGCTTTAGCTGTTTATGTTTCTAAAGTGATTTCAAGGACATGCATGTCATCTACACAATTGAGGTAGTGCTTATTTTTCCTGGCAAAGTGTGGAATATCCAAATTTTCAATCATTTTTCAGAAATGATTTGCCAACTTTTATCGTTTGATCCAGGTTGGCGTTTAAGTTCTCTTCTTTTTTTTTGTGTGTGTGAGAGTAGCTTGGAGGAAAACAGTACTCATTTGGCGTAATAATTTGAGGGGGCACGTGACCGCGTACCAAAGAAAGTTAGGTGGGAAATGGACCGGACGGCATTCGTTGACTCGTTGACCAAGATCCCCAAGAAACACCGAGGGTTAACGTGATCCTTCAGTCTATGGCGGGCCCACCGAATGTGACGTCGCTGGTTGTGACGTCATAAGCGAGCTCCCCAGAGAGTGGCGCTCGTTGACCGTTTGACCGAGCGACCCAGCATTTCTGTGTTCTTGACCGAATAATGACCGCTCGATCAGAGAAATGAACGATAGGCCTTGCCTTTCATATCTCATCCCCTGTGACTCGTGAAATACTACTCTAATTACTGCTACAAATTCACATTGCTCTTAGTAATTTTCGATCAAATGAGAACTTTATAATTGCGTTGAAATGTTCTATAACAACACAAATAAGCATACGAATATAGTGATATTATGCAAATTCATGACCTATATATAAGAATAATAAATTAAAATAACACCGCTATCTCGTAAGAATTTTTATGATTGTGCTACTTTTTCTTGAAACTTGCATCTAGGTAATTTTACTTTTATTTAGAAAGAAACAACTAAAACCTCCCCCACATGCAAATAATTAACATGTAAATTCACATACATGTGACATGATTTATTCTTTTCACGTTTATGGCCACATAATATTGCTTCTTAATCTTAACTAGGAATATAATGGAATCTCAATAATTTTTACTCTTTGGATGGGGTTATTTTCATTTTGAATGAATCCGAGCTCAATTAGACGTTACCTGATGTGCCCAATGTTCTTGTGCAAATAAAATTATTGGTAAATAATGCACAATCACTTAAACATTCATATGTTTGAAATGAAAGAGAATTGATTTTGGACGTGAGTTACGATTCGAATGAGCAACTTAGTGACTACTGAATCTAAAGACTTAATAAAAATGGCCCGACAGAATTGGATCTTTCTACAAAATTAAAAATTTAGCATTTTGTCCTTTTTTCTATTAAGAGGATAGCAGATAATATTACTAAAACTTGATGATAGATACATATTTAAAAGTAATATGGAATTTTGAAGAGTAGACATCTCACTTGGAGACTAATTTTATAATAATGTTAAATTTATATGCACACTTGCCTGCACGCGTATCATACATTTAGTGTTAACCGTTCCCCACGAAGGTGGATCTTTCTTCAGAAGCTTTCGCGGTGGGCAAAATATTTAGCGGATTTCTTTCAAATAGTGGACTATGCCAACAAATTGATATATTAGCTTATGAAACATATTCTCAATTGGAATCTTTATAATAAATAAAATTTCAAAAAGTTTAAAAACAAAAGACATGAATTACTAAGATTAACAAATAAGTGAAGTCCAGGTTTACACATAGCTACACCTACTTTTGTTTTGGAAGTATTTGAACAAGTTGAAATAGACCCTCCCGACCATTAAAGTGCAGTAACTCCTGGCAGCTCGTATCGTCCACTCTCAAATTGGATTTCGATGTTGTTTCCAACATTGGAATCAGCATGATGTTTTCTATGTTTCATCAACTCTTCATAATTTTCTTAAATATTTTTTTTATCTGAATCTAAGAAATTACGAGTTTTCTTGCAAAATTTGTTAGCCATGGAGTTGCACTTTTTGAGCGATGACAAATTTGCCGATGTGTAATCACAACTTATAGGGAGCCAATAACAGAATAGTGCAGCGGCACTTTGGAATAATGTAAAAAAGTGAGTTTAAAAAGAGGTTCCGGCTTTGATTTTATAGAGGGATCTTCCAAAATTCAGGATCACTCTCACTCACTGTCTTACTTGTTCTTTAAGATGCTAAGGGCACGTTTGATAACGCGCACGGAAACAATTGATTCTATCCTTTTGTTCCCAAGAACAAAAATGTTTTTTTTTTTTTATTCCCGAAAATAGATTTGGAATACAATCAAGAAGTAAAAAAAAAAAGTTACTTCTTGTTTCTAGAAACAAGTCTAATTTTTCATTTTCTCTTTTCTTTTCTTCTCTTTCCTTTTCTTCTTCTTCCTTTTGGCCGGTCGCCGGCCTCGGCCATGATCAACGACCGGCCGACGAGGGCCGGCGACCTCACCGGCTCAAGCCTCGCCATGGATAGGCGAGGATGTTCAATCAAGTTAGATATCTTCATTTTTCATGAGCACTATTAACTAGAAGATTTGTATCTGCATATGTATAAATTCATGAGTGGTCGTGAATGTAGAAAGGTCATATTTGATCCATTTTCTATCCTAGCATTATAGCCAAATGAAATTCGTAAAAGTTTGAAACAAAAGGCATGAATCATTAAGAATAACAACACGGACTTAGGTTAACAAAAAAATGGAAATAGAGTGCAAAGACGAGATGAAGTGAAGTACCTCTGGCCGTGGCAAAGCAGCTCATTGCCATCTCTAATTTAGAAAGTGTGATCTCTTAGCTTGCTCTTAGCTCTTTGTTGCTTCCTAATTTGCTCCTCTCTCTCTCTCTCTCTCTCTCAAACTGATCGAAGACTTTGCTCATCAACCCTAGCCATAATGGGGATTATATAGAGTCCATCCGAACAATAAGAGATTAGTTTCCCAAACTTTGGAAAAATTACCAAAAAAGTTCTAAACTTATTACAATTGTGCCAATTCAATCATAAATTTAATTTTTTGGCTAATTAAGTCATAAACCTTTTGAAATCATATCAGTTCAGTCTTTCCAGCCAAAATTGGCCATCTGGCACTGACGTGGCCGTTAGCCGGCACCAACGACAATTTTTTTAATAATATTTTGTTTTTACAAATTATTTTAAATTTTTATCCTTTTTTTTTCTCCTCCCTCCTTCTTCCTTCAACTCTAGCAATCGACCAAAGGGGAGAGCTGGCTAGTCGCTGGACTGAGGTGGCCAAGCGAGCTTGCCTCACCATCACTGGACAAGGGCAAGCTCGCCCAACCACTAGCGAGGCAAGCCCACACCAGATCTAATAAGGGCTCGCATCATCAGACCCAACAATGGTGAGGCGAGCCCTCATCAAATCAGGTAGGGGCTCGCCCCGCTAGTGGTTGGGCAAGCTCGCCCTCCCCCAATGACAACAAGGTGAGCTTGCTTGACCGCCTCAATCCAATGACGAGCTAGCCCTCCCCTCTGGCTAGTCACCAAAGCCAAATAAAGAAGGAGGGAGGAGGAGAAAAAGATTAAAAATAATTCAAAAAAACAAAATATTATTAAATAAATTTTGCCAACGGCCAATTTTGTCCGAAGAGACTCAATCGGCCAAAAAAATTAGTTTAAAATTGAATTGATATAATTATAATAACTATAAGAATTTTTTGATAATTTTTCCTCCTAACTTTTTAGGATTGTCCCTGACTTTTCTCCTAATAAAAGCTGAAAGAAAAGTTTCCTGCTCTTTGAATGACCTCTAGTGGCCTCGATTCTAGTAACCAACCCGATAACATGAAAAATTCTTTTTTTCACAACTGAAGGAAGCCAAAAAGAGACGTGGGCGGCCGGTGTAATGAGGCAATTGTCAATATTTCCCTCTCCCACTTCTTGACGCGTGTAAATGTCTTGAAAAGAGAAGACTTAAAAAGGAAAAGTCAATGACCGGGAGTGGCACTCGTTGACTCATTGACCAAGGTCCCCTAAAATCATTGAGTCCGAGTGTTTAACGTGCTCGAGTCTATGGCGAGCTCACCACGAAGGGGCTGCTCGAGCCCACCAAATTTTAGGAGAAGGATCCTTCTATCTAAGTGTACTTTGAAGTTTGCATCCTAAATCGTCACAATATTACGACAAAATCAATATAAGATGATCAATATAATATATGAGAAAAGTAGTCTATTCCCAGCTTAAAAATTACAAATTTAAAGTACTCTAAAAGAAAAAATAAATTACTATTGATCTTGCAGTGCGTTTGGCCTATGCTAGTTGCCTTCACCAAGAGCAGCTTGTACACAATTGATGAGAATAGAATAAGTCATCTTCAGTTCTTGAGTTAGAAACCTTTCGACCTTCTAATTCGAAGGTTTAGTTGTTTCATCTTTTTAAAGTGATTTCAAGGAGATGTATGTCATCCGGCTAACACAATTGGGGTAATGCTAATTTTTCATGGCAAGTGTGGAATGATTCAAATTTTCAATTATTTATCAAGAGTGATTTGTCAACTTTTGTCGTTGATTCATGTCGGTGTTTGAGTTTTATTTCTTTCTTTTTTGTGTGTGTGGTAGGTCGGAGGAAAAATAGGACTATTCGAGAGAGGACTGGTAGGTAAAACAGTACTCATTTGGTGTAATAATTTGAGGGGACGCATAATATCATACAAAACAAAGTCAGTGGGAAATTGACCGAGCGTGGCATCCGTTGACTCGCTGATCGAGATACCAAAAACCATAGGAACCGAGAGGGTTCACGTGATCCTCGAGTCTATGGCGAGCCCACCGAATGCGACGTTGCTAGTTGTGATGTCATATGGCGAGCTCGCCTAGAAAGTGAGGCTCGTTGACCCGTTGACCGAATGACCTAGTGTTTATAAGCTCTTTTGTGAATAATGACCGCTCAATCAGAGAACTGAACGATGGGCTTTGCCCTCTCATATCTCATCGCACGTGACTCGTGAAATACTCTAGTTGCTATTACAAATTTCAGTCATTTTCAATCAAATGAGAACTTTATAATTGCCTTGAAAATGTTTCTATAACGACACAAATAAGCATATGAATATAATGATACGATGTGATCTCACGACCTATATATAATAATAATAAAAAATTAAAGTGAAGTCTCTATCTCGTATGAATTTTTTTGATTGTGTTGTTTTTTCTTAAATCTGGCATCTACCGTGATTTTATATTTATTTAGAAAAAAACAACTAAAACCTCACCACATGCAAATAATTAAGCATGTCAATTCGCATATGTGTGATGTAATTTTCATTTTCAACATATTGAAAAATATGGTTGGCCTTTTCTTTAAGAATTTCATTTTTTTTTTTCTGCACTTGCTCTATTCCTTAGCAAATTTATTCATCAAAGCATTCCTTTCTCCTCATAAGCGAACTCACCCTCTAGCCACCATGCTTTGAAAGGAAGAACCTAAACTTTCCCATCTTCAAAAGCTGCCTTTATTGTCAGGAATTCCTTACTTCCAAATTGAATCTAAGTATTCTTATGGGCTTCTGCCCAACTTTTTATATCTTTTATATTAGAAGAATATCGTGATATGACAACTTTATGAACGTTTCCTTGGAAGATTTTTTGCTTGTTATTTTATTAAGGTACTGGTGATTTTGGTTTTGGGTGTAATAAAAATTTTTAATGTGAAATAGAGTGACTTGAATAAATGATCTCTCATGTATTTTTTTTCCAACATAAGATTTAGGAATGTGAGTAATTTTTAGTTAGTATTACATGGATTGCACAAATCAAAAAGGTTACTATTATTAGTGTTGACACATAAATTTTACTTTTTTACTTAGGACTTAATCATGTAGAAAGTAGGGATTAATTTTTAACCACTATCAATGATAATTTTCATTAAATCGCATTGCATATAGACATTAGGAGCATTTGCATTATTAGTATTAGTTGTAAAAAAGCCTTTGAAAAAATTAATTTTTTTAAAGAATTAAAATTAAAATAAAAAGAAAGGGGAAAAATCGAACAGCCCAGCCCTCTCTTTTTTCTCCCCTTGTTAATTCCCTCACGCGGCCCATCTCCTTTTCCCCTCTGGGCCCGGCCCCCTCTTCCTCTCTTCTCCTCTTCCTCGTCTGTTTTGGACATTGGCTAAGGACAGAAAGGACGGTAAGCGACGAAGGACAGAGGACATGAGGGCGAAGGCAGGGCCGCGCGCGACGCTTGAGAAGGGAATTTCGTGCGGTACGGGGCTAGCTGGCGCCGCCCTGGAGGAGAGAGAGAAGGGACCGAGAGAGGGATAAAAGCAGAGAAGGCAGCGTGAGAAGGAGGGGGGGCTGCTTGTTCTTGGAGAGGGAAAGAAGCGACTGTGTTCTTGAGATCTTCGGCAATGGTAGCGTTCCGGTGGCAGGGGAGGTGACATTGCGGCGGTGAAGGACCGGAGGTAGGGTGGTCAAGTGCGCTCCTCTCTGGCGCGGCCACGAGAATCACGCGTGGGATTTTCGCCAGGTTTTCTCGATCTGACCTCACTCTTGAAAGAGGAAGGTTCGGTTTTGTTTCGGATATGTTTTCTCCGGACGCTCTGAATGTAGCTGGTTCGGAGAGCAGAGAGAGGACCGAGCGAGCATTGAGCGAGGAGAAAAGAGGCAAAATGACTATTCTGGTTAAGTATTCTCACGAAGTTCCTCGCCTGACGATCGACTTGTGGCCATCGTTCTTCCATAACCCAGAGCCCGGCTGTGGCCGGTGACTGTGATCCGCTCTCTTCCGGAAACGAGGTTAGCCAGACTCAAGCCCCCTTCGTTCCGCTCTATCTCGGTTAACCTAAGGACCGAGATTTGTCTTCTCTGCTTATGCGGGTATGGGTCTAGAGCGAGTCGTTTCTGATTTTTGGGAACGTCATTTGCTGCTTGTGTTTGATTCTGGACGTGGCTTTGAGTCTGAATGAGCTAGTGTCCTCTCGTTAGCCGATGCACCCTATTCGTTCGATAAAATGAATTTGAGGCACCTCTGGAAAAGCAGCCATTGCCTGTCCATATCCATAGCTCATGTATCATCGTTTTGATCGTTAGTTTCTGAGGTTGCCTTGCGCGAAGCCTTCTCTCGTTGATCATGGATAGTGGTCGACGAGTATCAGTGGCGGCGCTTCTTTAAGAGGGATCTCGGCAATGGTGGTGTTCTCGGCAAAGAAGAGAACGTAGAAAAGGGGAGTTTCAGTGTGGGAGAAGACCGCATGCAGGGGAGAGAATTAAATAAAAAATAAGAATAATAGAAAATAGACAAAGAAAGTGAAAAAAAAAAAAAACAAAAGGGATAAAGGTTTCGGTCAAAGGAACTTTGGCGTCACTTAGACCTGATGGGCACGGGCTTATTTGGTCTTTCTCGGATCGGGTTGGGCGAATCAGAGATTTAGGCTGGGCTTCTCTATTTCTCTTTTATTCTTTTGTCTTTTTGGGGCGTGGGACTGGGCTCATCAATTGAGCCCAGTCCAGTCGTGGACCCAGACGGTCCAGCGGGTTGGATGTGGAGATCCGACCCGAATCCGTTTTTATTATATTATTTTAATATTAAAAATTTATTTTTTAAAAAAATTAAATTCATTAAAAATTAAAAAAACTCCAAAAAAATTATCATTATTATTTTTCAGAATCCAAAAAAGCTTAAACGATTAGTTTTTAGTAACTTTTCTCTTAAAATGTGCAAAAACATTTGATGAAAATGATTGCGCATATGCATGATCACCTTACATGTTAGTGAATAAGTATAAAATCAATCCAAGCTGCTTGATAAAAATATTTTTTGAAATAATCAATATTATGTACTAAAAGGGCACTAATTAGTTAATTAGCATAATCAACTCCCCAATCTTAAATTCTATAGTTGTTTAGGAAGTGAGACACATTTCCATACCTCACTTGATTTCTAGCCGACCTCAATAGATTAGTGGCGACTCATTATTAGACATTTCTCATAGTATCTGAACACCCCAACATCGCGTGAGGTATGGACTTAGGAGAGCCTTTGTCTAAATCATAAGTCGTAGGCCCGTCTTTTAGACAATATCTCTAAACCTAAGTCCCTCCTTATCGAGGGGTACAATTAGGTTCTCCCAACTTCTCGTGAACTCTCTTCTTTTTAGGTTAGGGTGATAGAATTTTCTTTGACAATGGTGGCAACTGAGTTCTTGGTAACAAATCAAATTGCTGCAGCACTAGGGGGAATACCAAGCAAAATCTTTAGGTGTGTCTTCTAGTAAAAGTTTTAGGGCAACAGTGCATTTAAAATTTCTGTTGCATGAACTCAATTTATGTATTGATTGTTTTGGAAGTGGTGGCTCTTCATTAGTTGTTTTCGCTGTCTTAAGTTGTATACATGTGTTTTCATTTTATGTTTTTTATAGCTGCCGTGGAATAATTTTTTCGACCCAAAAAAAAAATGGAATAATTTCTTACTATTCCTTAAGAATTTGGTAGGTCAGCTGTCAGGAAACATCAAGGTGCATTTGTTGGCAAGCATTGCTGATTTTTTGCTTAAAAGTTGTAACCATTCCTTAAAAATTTGGTAGGTCAGCTGTCAGGAAACATGGTAAAGCATGACTTAGCGGAATACATAAAGGAAAATAGAATGTTGAAGTATTAATTGCTAAAATTAGAAAGTAAAGATATTTTGTTAATCTTTCATTGCCCGTCATCGTGAAGGCCTCGATGACTCTACCGGCTGGAAATTTGAGAAGAAGGAAGAAAGAAAAAGAAAGCAAAGAAAAAACATCTAAAAATTTCACAAAATTATGTTGCTTTGAGCCCAATTGGACACGTCAAATTGCTAGCCACATCATGTAGGACAGCTTGCGTTGACTAAACCGCCATATAAGTGATTTTTGTCCCAAATTAGTCGAAATGACTACATTGAAAAACCATCAAAATATTTATGACTACTTTACCAATTTGGAAAGTTTAAAACCAAATTGACAGCGTAGAATAAATTTGGACTCTTTGGCCAATTTGTTTTAATCCTACAAGTTTCCTAATTCTATGTGTCCAATGCAATTATCTTGTCTAATTAGTTTTGATTAGGAAGATGATAAGACCATCGTCAACTCATCAAATTATCTTTTCACACATTTCACACAATTGAGCCTAGATGATTTTTGGTATGAGTACATTACTAACATGATAGTTCTACTAAAACCCAGGCAACTCACTACTCTAGAAATGTTCAACACGATTATTATGAGGACCAAGGCAATCTGGTCCAATCAACAATGTGTCTTCATTGTTGAACTTTTACGTCATTTCGTTCATAACGTGGAGCAGAAATGGAGCCGTGTAGTACTGATGCTTGAGCCAAGATGGAATGTAAGGACTAGAGAATATGGAATGTTGAAGGAAGGGATACATTGCCATTGTTTCAAGTCAATCCGGTGTGTTGGCTATTATTATGAGAATTTAGAGTAGATGTACCGATGTAGACTATGATTGAACTCAATTAGGGGCGTAATGTTAGGAGAATGTAAAATACATGATTGGAGAAGGTGTGCATGATTGGTGGGACTCAATGTGCAGGTATCAAAGAACGAGCTTCTTCACCGGGGAGAGAGAGAGACAGAGGTGCATTTTAGGATTTGGTGGGTATTGTATGTGGTGTCCCTGACCATATGGTACAACGTATGATTAGGTTTCATTATAATGCAAGGGGCATCTGATGGAGACAGTTAAAAGGATGGCAGGTTCATATATTTTCCAACCCGTACGTAATGTACAATCCAAGATATCTTTACGAAGGATTCTTTTACTTATTTTAACGGTCTTCAACTATGTTCAAGTTTGTGCCTTGCGATAGAGAACTCGACTGGACGTCTGGTATTTCTCAATCCGTTTCCAAACTACCAAGTCAAAGCACAAGTTTAAACGACCACGCTTCACTCGCTGCTTGCTAAATTAAAACAAGCCTTCGGAGTCTTGCTTATGCTATTTTCTTCCCCTCATTTCATTGATAGACGTCACCAAGACTGTAAACGAGATGTATAGAGAGTTCATCATGAGTAACCAAAAGTAGCAAATTAAGACTAAGGGAAATTCTAACATTTTGGAAGAAGTTTGCTGCCATGTTGTGGACACGTTCTCTCGAAGCGTGCATGTAGATTCCTATTTGCATAGAGAAGGAATCTCCCAAAGGGATGGCTTTTAAACACCCAGTATTCTGACAAATCCTTACAAGAAATATAGCTGAAGAAATAAAACATTGAATGAGAAAGAGAGATACAGAAGATATTTTGATCACACACATTGAAACATGTTTGGTAACCCATCTCATCTTAATTGCACAAAGCATACTCCTGTTTATGGACTTCTACGTAGTAAAACCACTCCAAAAACAGACTAGCCAAACTTTCGACTCAACTCTGACCAAAAAAAGTAAACTTTCGACTCGACTGAAGACCAGAAGCCAAATTAGGAAAACAAAATTCACATGGTTTTGAAGGTACCGATTCCAATGTTGGTTGGTCAGTACACATTATTCTCAAGGAATTTATTCTGACACAATGACACAATAAATGTTGAAGCAAGTCATGGAGCTCCTACAAGCTTTAAAGATTGCTTGGCTGATACGACATGGATCTGGGCTTCAACCATCAGTGTATCACTGCAAACAAACCCTTTTGCCTTTTTCTGGAGATCCTTCGAGGGCATGAAATCTGCTTCACCGCCTTTGGGATCCGAGGCACTTAACCAACATTCAACTGCAACAGAAAATGTACTCATGCATATGTGAATTGTTGCTATAATACTCAAAAGTTGATGAGTTTCATACATGGGCTATGAGCCCTTTCCAAAAGGCCATTTAGAATTTCCTCATAAAATTAAAATGATATTCATTTTATAAAAAGATGTTGAAAAAATCGATGTAATTTTAAATGGCAATGCTTATATGTAATTTGCATTAACTCGTTTGTTTTGGAAAAATGAAAAATGAATTCTTCTTTCTTTCTTTCTTGCCAAACTTATAACATTCAAATTTCATAAAATTATGAAAATGCTATATGCGAATTCACATACCAACATTTGCGTGTTGTAATGGTTTTGGGTGTTTTGTGTAAATGAAGAGTCGAAGTATGTGTCTTGTAAGATTTAAATAAAGTGAAAAAAAAAAGTCAATTCAAACACACGTGTGACAAAGATAAGAAGTAAAACATATATTTTTGCTCCTTATTGTTATGTTTGAGTTGGTCCAACACACGCAAATGGAATTCTGCATACACTTGCATCTTCCCTGTGAGGCGTTGCACTTCCAAGTAAACGGACAGGGACTTTCCCTTGCGGGCCGCAATGCCATGGGATACACCAATAACTTCCTACGCACGACAATTACAAGTAAAAAAAATATGTGTAGCCAATTCTATTTATGAACATAAACAACAAAGATAAATAAATTTAGAAAGGTAAAAGGCGAGTTGCTAATTTCATTTTTGCAAACTTTTTGTTCTGGGAATGTACCATTTCCTTTTTCCGATTTCAAACTCATCGGAATAGCGATGCGCGCCCAATTGGGACCAGTTTGTGAAACTCCAACGGCGGGTGTTGTTATCCGGGTTCCTGATCAGGGTAAAAGACTCCTCCCAAGGTCGGATGACAAAAACCTCAGCCCCAAATGTACAAGACTGGTCCCTAGGGCAAAGGTATCCATTTGAAGGGTCTTTGAATTTTTTCAAGGAAAGAAACTGAGGAAACCCCCACCGGGTCTTCGAGCTGTCGAACCTGCTCACTTTCCCAGCAGCATCTACATAGATTTTCGCAAATTGAGATAACTCTGTTGTTAATTCTAAACTGTGATTATGTAATTGGAAAATTGTGACTTTATAAATATTGATATGGATCATGCGATTATCAACCTTGGATGGTCAAGTACTCGTGTCGTCTCTTGTCATGCACAAAAAGCTTGAAGTTGACATCAACTTTCCAATCCTTCCGGCCATTGGAAAGTTTATCTCTTTCCTCTATGGACAAATAGAGGGAAATGTGCTTCGCTCCATTATCATGCTTGTTTCCATTAGGGTAAAGAGATAGGCTCCTGAAAAGAAAATTAAACGTTTCATTAGCCGTTAATTGCTTAAGCATTTAAGTTGTGGTTCCAAAAAGGGAAATCAACACAAATAGTCCCTGAACTTTGGCCTAATGTACAATTTGATTATTAAACTTTTAATTTGTTCAATGCGATCCCTAACTTTAATCCAATATGTAATGTAACCCTTGAACTTTTAATCTATTCAATGCAGTTCCTATACTTTTGGTATATCTTCAATCCAGCCGCTGAACTGTATGAAAATTTCAGGAACTGGATTAAACATGTACCAAAAGTTCATGGATTACATTGAACAAATTAAAAGTTCAGTAACCGCATTGCACATTGAGTTAAAGTTCAGAGACCACACTAAACCAATTAAAAATTTATGGATTAAATTGCATATTGGGCCAACATTCAGGGACTATTTGTGTCATTATCCCTTCCAAAAAATATGAGCATCTAGTTAGATGAAAATTTTTATGGAAGGAAAAAAAAATAAAAAACTCACCATTTGTAGTCCCCAGCTTGAAAAACACGGGAGTCATACTTGTCCAACCTTGATAATTTGTCAAATGATTCAATCTTCAATAAATAATGAGCTGGTGGAAGAGCCTCTCTTGTACTTTGCAGGTTCTGCCACAGACACCCATTCAACACAATTGAATATTTTAAGAGATAAAAGGTTATTAAATGGCTCGTCCCATGTGCAGCAATTGGCCCTTCCACTTTAGGTTTTTTAGACTTAGACAAACTTTGAAGGATAAATATTGGAGCCCAATATGATGTGAAGCAACAGATTCGCAGAATAATCTTGGGTCGCGCCACACCTATCACTTTATGAGCAGAGTCTCCTTAATAAACGTGCAAGGAGCAGTTTATCGTTTCTGAGCATAAGTGTATACTGGTTGAGCCAAAGATTTGAATCCCCAAGTTATAAAATTTCAACTCTCCGTTGTACTGCGCTCTCCAAATGTGAAAGCTAAAAAAAATGATGAGATAACTATTCCATATTTATAAAAATAATTATAGAAGAAGCCACATATGGTTCTGAATTCAAGTGCTCAAATTAATCCTATTGATAAATCTGTCTTAAAAGACAATCGGAATCAATTTGGTTAGGTAATTTAATTTTTTAGCACTATTGACAATATGATCTGTATCTATGTAATACAAATACGTAAATGTCACATCGTTTATGTCATAGATCCCAAATCACTAAAAAGGTCTTGTTTGGAGCCATAACAAGAAATTTTCAAATGAATTCCAATTCCAAAGAATCTCATTCTCTCCTTTTTAGTTGTTTAGATTGTAAAAAATTTTGGTCACAACGAGAGAATACTTCTTATCGGCAATGGCAAATGGCAGCAAGAATGGCAAGATCGGCAATGAACAATAGAGGACTAGTGGCAAAGTCCAGCTTCTAGCAACAAATTCCAGTCACTGGAGATGACAACCGATGGCAGAGTCCAGCTGCCGATGACCTTCGCCATTGATTGGTGGTGGAGGCCAGTCACCGTAGTGGTGACAGGGGTCGCAGTGGCGGGAATTGATGGTGGAATCGACTTTTTGACAATTTTGTTCTTATACTTGAATGAACTACCATGAATTATAAAAAGGCTTTGTGCATGACAAGGTAAGCTCTTATTCATCTAATCTATTAGAAATTTCTATATCTTGTTTGGATATATACTTAAACATGTATTTTTTTTCTAGATAATCATGGATATAGAAAGGTTTTATCTGAACCTTTTTCTTTTCTGGCATTACAACTAAATAAAACTTGCAAAGAAATTGAAAGCAAAAGAGTAACAACATTGACTTAGGTTTAGAAAAATGAAAATGTAGAGCGTAAAGACAAGAAATAAAGTGAAGCACCAGATCGGATATCCGTGCCGCGCGAGCAGTTTGCAGTCTTCAATTTAGAAAGCATGTTCTCTTAGCTTTCGCTTCGCTCTTCTCTGCTTCCTGATTTGGCCCTCTCTCTCTCTCTCGATTTGGCCGGAGACTTTGCTCATCAACCCGAGCCACAATGGGTTTGTATAGAGTGTGACAATAGACATATGAAATCATTAGTTTATTCAATCATGCCTATAACCTACTCTTGCGTCGGCAGTATTTGAACAAGTAGAGAAAAGGACCACCCCTATGAATTACATTCATTGGTTGACTAAATAATATATTTTCCTTTATTTCCTTTTCCACTATCAAAGACTTATGGTGTGAAAGGTATTAGGAATATCTACATTGGATTGATACATAGAAAAGAGGGGCAGATGGGGTCTTTCGATTAAAACTGTTATAGGATACAATATACCAATATTCTTCTCGAAGAATAAATGCTAGCAAGAGAAGTTTCTCTTCTAATAAAAAAAAAAGGCTAAAAGAGAAGTTTCCTTGGCACTGCCAAAAGCGCAACGTCTTCTTTTGGCCATTATTTTCTTAAGTTGCATGACGGAACTTAATTAATAACTATTAAACATCACTTTCCCACTTCTCAATTTAATTATTTGGCTAATCAAGTCCTCACACGTGTGGATATCATATGAAAGGACTTACGCGCGGTGCCAAAAAAAGGAAACAACCATTCAGACACAATTGATTATTTTAGGAGACAAAAGGTTATTAAATGGCTCGTCCCAAATGGACTGCAATTGGCCCTGCCAATTAGACAAGCTTTGAGGGAAAATGTCACAAATGGTCCATGGACTTCTACTTAATGTGCAATCTCGTCCCTGAACTTTCGATTTACTCAATTTGGTCCATGAACTATTAACAAATGTTCAATTTAGTCCTTCCGTTCAAATCGTTAAGTGATGACTTTTTCCTTTTTTTTTTTTTTTTTTTTTTTTTCTTCTTCTCTCTTCCCTCCGCCGGCCATGGTGGAGGAAAGGGCGACCCTAGGCTGGCTAGGGCGGCCCTCACCGGACGCAGGCAAGGGCGGCCCTCGTTGGCGTTGGGCGAGGGGTGCCCTTGCCAGATCTGGCAAGGGAGGCCCTCGCCTGACGCCGATGAGGGCGCTTGCCCTTGCTTGCGTCCGGTAAGGACGCGGCGAGGGCGACCCTTGTCGGATGCCGGCTTCCCTCCGCCGGCTTCGCCATGGCCGGCGGAGGGAAGAGAGAAGAAGAAAAAAGAAAAGAAAAAGACCAAAATACTCAATTCCGTTAACTTTAACTAACGGAATGACGAAATTAGTCAATTTTCAAATAGTCAGGGACTAAATCAGACATTTATTGATAATTCAGGGACCAAATTGAGCAAATCGAAAGCTTAGGGACGATATTGCACATTAAGTAGAAGTCCATGGACCATTTGTGACATTTTCCCCAAGCTTCGAAGAAAAAATATTGCTGCCCTATAAGACGTGATGCGACAGATTCCATAGTAGAGTAACTTTGGGGCCACATCACACCTATCATCCTATGAGCAAAGTCTTTTTAATATGATTAATATTTTGAAAAACCCTAAATTGATGTATTTATAATAAATTTACCTCAAATTAATTTTTTTGATCACTAAAAATTTCAAATAGGTACACCTTTAACAAATTTACCCCAAACTAATATACTTGTCACAAATTTACCCTATGTTAGTTTTTGTAAAATTTTTCAGTCAAATTGTTAAGTTGGGTGACAATTGACTAGTGTATTGGTTTGATATTTTACTTTATGTTTGTCACAATTGTACCATTTTTGGTTATTTTTGTGTGATAATAATCCAATTAATTGAGTATATATTTGTCATAGTACCGGTTTAGAATTTTTGACAATTGAACAAATTATTTTGGGGTCAAATGTATCGGTTTGGGATTTTTTGTGATCATTTGAGGTAAAATTGTCACAAGTGTATCCGTTTAAAGTTTTTTGTGATCAAAAAATTAATTTGAGATAAATTTGTCATAGGTGTATCAGTTTCGAATTGGGAAAATTACCAAAAAAGTCTTAAACCTATTGCAATCGCGCCAATTCAGGCCCAAATTTATTTTTTTGACCAATTGAATCCTAAACCTTTTACAATTATTCCTGATCAGTCCATCCAGCCAAAAATGGCCGGCCGGCAACCTTTTTTTTAATAATATTTTATTATTTATATTTATATTTTTTTCCTTTTTTTTCTTCTCCCTCTCCCTCCTTCCTCCTCCTCTCCTCCTCCCTCCTTCTTCCTTTGGCTTCTGCAACTAGCCAGAGGGGAGGGTTGGCCAGTCGCTAGACTGAGGCAGCCGAGCTAGCTTGCCTTGCCATTTCTGGGTGAGGGCGAGCTCGCTTAGCCACTGGTGGGGCGAGCCCTTGCCGTCGCCGGGTCTAGCGAGGGGGGCCTTGCCGTTGTCGGGTCTGGTGAGGCGAGCCTCGCCTGATCTAGCAACGGCTTGTTGCGGTCGCCAGGCGAGGCGAGCCCTCGCTAGATCCAGCAGGGGCTCGCCCCATTGTCACTAGGCGCGAGCTCACTGACTAGCAAGGCGAGCCCGCCGAAGCCAAAGGAAGGAGGAGGGAGGAAGAAGGAAGAGGAAGAAGGGGAAAAAAAGAGAGAGAAATAAGGAAAAAAAATATTTCAAAAAATAAAATATAATTAAAAAAAAAGTCGTCAGCGCCGGCAGGTTGCCACATTAGCGTTGACTTGCTAATTTTGGCCGGATGAACTAATTGGAAACAATTGTAAAAGGTTGATAATTCAATTGGTCAAAAAAATAAGTTTAAAATCGAACTGTCACAATTGCAATAGGTTTAGGACTTTTTTGGTAATTTTCCCGTTTCCAATTTTTTAGGATATTAACCCTTTTTAATATATGTGCACAGAGCAATTCATCATTTTTTAGCATAAAATATGTACTAATTAAGTCAAAGATTTGGATCCTTGTGTTATAAAAATATATTTGACAAAAAGAAAAAAGATAAAAAAAATGACGAGATAACTGTTACATGCGTATGGAAATGACTAGAGGAAAAGCCACATACAGCTCTGAAGTTATGTAGTTCTGTGCTTAATAATCCTATTGACAAATCCATCCTAAATTACGATTAGGATGTTCAATCTAATTACATATCTTCATTTTTTATGAGCACTATTAACCAAAAGATCCGTATCTGCATACGTATATTCATGAATGGTTAGATAGCTTAATATTTCATGAGCACTATTAACCAGAATATCTGTATCTGCATATGTATAAATTCATGAGTGGTCGTGAATGTAGAAAGGTCTTCTCTGAACCATTTTCTATCCTGGCATTATATCCGAATAAATTTGTAAAAGTTTGAAAGCAAAAGACGTGAATCATTAAGAATAAAAACACGGACGTAAGTTAACAAAAAAATGAAAACATAGCGCAAAGACAAGAAACAAAGTGAAGTACCTATTGGGATTGACGGATCCCCGAAAACGGATTCGACACTTAAACCGAACCCCTAAACGAACGCGGAAGACAAGCCCGGAAATAATCACGTATCACCGATCATAAAGCACACCACGGATTCGAGCGTTCCTTGTTAGCCACAGATTAGACACCGATGCCGTAAAGAGGAAGATAATTCAGCCTTGTTCGCTCCGATAATGACAATTCGCCGTGAAGGGAAGAAGAAGTCGCATGTTGCCTTTTGTTCTTCTTCTTGAGAGGAGAGGGAGAGAATTAACGTACTTGTGATTCCAACAGGTGTGTTCTCTCTCTCTCTTATCCCTTTTATATGTCCCTCCATCCACGAGCCTTATTCCTGTGGGCCGGGCTTTTAGGCCCATCGTGGGCGGGCCAACTTAAGTCCATATAATTAAAATCATCATCTCTCACTCGCACATGGTGGGCTAAAACCAACATGGGCGGATAGGCCCAACTTAGGCCCATCAATTGAAAATCCATCAACTCCCACTTGCATGGTGGACCGAACAGAATCCTCTTTTCCTCTTTCAACATTCATACCGGTGAATAATCTGTGCGACCAGCATACTTTGAGAGCTCGTTGCTATACATTTGTTAGGAATATATAGCAGCTCATAATGGGCATCACTTTCCGAGTAAATTTAGTATGCAGTACCCTAGATCGATCGATCACATTTATATCTTTCTTAATCTCATTTAAACAATGATATATATATATTGTATTCACAATTATGATTATCCCAAAGACAGTCATAATTGGTCGACCAGTGAATACAAAACCACAATGTGATTCTCCAAATCTGATCTTCCTATTTCCCTTCAAACTCTCAATTTCAGTTCAACTTGCTTTTCTAGAAATGTCCCATTAGATCGAATCAACTCATGACCATTGGCAACATTCTAAGATAGCAAACACCAAATAGAAATCTTGAGAATAAGTAAGAGTCATGAGGGTACTAAAATTGAGGAACTCTATTCCTCAAAAGTCTCACACGTCATAAAAGTTGAGATCAAACTTTTGCCACTCTTATAAGTCGTCTCATGCATACATAGTATGAAATACGTATTACGGTATTAACTCATTTCCCATGGAGCGTATGTCTACACCATCAATACCGTACGATGATAGTTCGACATACCCAATGTCTAACTTGAGTTCACGTATTTACTCATTCACAAAATTCATCAGAACTCACATCTGGCATCTTAGACAAATAAAGTAAAATCTGTGGGTTATTTTACTTTCGGACATCGTAAGTACTATGTCCTCATCTTAACACTCAGTTAAGGTGACATATGTATTTTAAGCTTGAGCTCTCGATTATCACCTAGATAATAAGCTTAAAAACCGTCTCATCTTTATTTATCACATAGTAAATAGAAGTGATTACCCGTGTGAGTGGGCTAATCTCTTATCTGTCCGACATACTTTCTCAACATAAAGTAATGCACTGAGCATTAAGATGCATAAAGATCAAACAAAGATTCATAGGCATTAATAATGAAACAACACTAGTTCATACATGTGAACAACTCAGGGAAATTACAATCCAATACATCAGACTCTACGCAATCCTAGAGATTTTACATGACCACAAAACACATCTCTAGGTATTGGCTTTGTCATAGGATCTGCTACTATTCTATGCGTAGATATGTACTGTAAGTTCACATCCTTTCGTGCAACCATATCTTTGACAAAGTTATACTTGGTATCTATATGTTTGGTCTTGCCATGATATTTTGGATTTTTAGTGTATGCTATAGCCGCTTGGCTATCACGGTTAACCAATAATGGATGTGCAGCTTTCTCAATAACACCTAAATGATCCAAAAATCTCTTAAGCCAAACTCCTCCTTGTACCGCTGCCGATAATGCCACGAACTCAGCTTCCATCGTGGACAAGGCTATACATGTTTGCTTCTTACTGCTCCACGATATGGCGCCATTGTTCAGTAAGAAAGCAAATCCAGAGGTAGATTTCCTTTCATCTAAATCTCCTCCCCAATCGCATCTCGAATAGCCTTCAAGTCGCGATCATTTCCTTGGTAATTCAACTTGAAATCAGCAGTTCCCTTCAAATACCTCAGTATTCTCTTAACGGCTTTCCAATGTGCTGGACCTGGATTGGATTGGTATCTACTCACCATTTCAATTGCAAAACATATGTCGGGTCTTGTACACATCATAGCGTACATCAAACTCCCAACTGCACTAGCATAAGGAACATGTTTCATTTGTTCCGTCTCTTGTGGAGTCTTCGGACACAGTCTATGGCTCAATCCTTCACCTTTTGCAATAGGAGTGTCTATGGGTTTACAATCTTGCATACGAAATCGTTCAAGAACTTTATTTATATATGTTTCTTGCGAAAGAGACAACGATCTCTTCGAACGATCTCTTGAAATCTTAACTCCAAGAATGTATGCAGCCTCACCCATATCCTTCATCTCAAAGTTGGAAGTCAACCAACTCTTGACAGTATGAACAAACTCCATATTGCTTCCGGCAATCAGTATATCATCAACATATAATGATATGATCACAAATTGATCCTTGGATCTTTTGATATATACGCAATGATCCTCATCAATCATTGTAAAATCATATGCCATTATGGCATTATGAAAAAGTATATACCATTGTCTCGATGACTGCTTAAGGCCGTATATCGTTCTCAAAAGTCGACATACCTTTTCTTCTTGGCATTTCATTATGAAACCAGCAGGTTGTTCCATGTATATTTCTTCCTCTAATTCTCCATTGAGGAAAGCAGTCTTTACATCCATCTGATGTAACACTCGATCCATACAAGCTACTATTGCCAAAATAATGCGAATCGAGGTAAATCTCACTACAGGAGAAAACGTATCTTCATAATCAATTCCTTCTTGTTGATTATACCCCTTTGCCACAAGGCGAGCCTTATGCCTTTCTATCGAGCCATCAGCCTTTCGCTTTATTTTGAGAACCCACTTGTTCCCAATAGCTCTGCGTCCTTTTGGAAGATCAACCAGGTTCCTAGACTTGGTTTGATTTCATTGACTCCATTTCCTCTTCCATTGCATGAATCCATTTTTCCTTACTAGGGCAATTCAGAGCCTCATTAATATTTCTTGGCTCATCCTCATCTTGTGGAGCAACCATACAAGTTTCCCCTTCAATGTCAAAACGTCGACGGGGAATACTTTGGCGACTTGTTCGCCGTATGGGAGTTTGTACACTTTGCACATCATTCCCCATTATGCTCCCACTTGGATTAGATAATGATGATGCCGTCTCATTATGTGGTTGCAATTGAGAATGAGTTGAATTCAATTCATTACTTCTCATATTACTCCCACTTGGAGGAACTTCACCAAGATCATTATCTTGATCCAAGGTTTCAAATAGGGAGTTATCTTCCCCTATTTCGCCATTCTTAGGAAATTCATCCTCTAAGAATGTGACATCCCGTGATTCAAATTCAGTTATACTCTCACTTTTCTGCTCACCTATGAACACATACCCTTTTGAGTGTTCCGAGTATCTTATGAAAATACTCTTCTTTCCTCTGGGACCCAATTTCCCAAACTTGTGAGAGGACTCATGTGTATAGGCAGCACAACCCCATGGCTTAAGAAAACTTAAATCCGGTTTTCTACCTGTCCATAACTCATATGGAGTGGAAGTAACTGATTTGGAAGGCACACGGTTAAGTATATAGGCAGCAGATTAACAACGCATCACTCCAAAAGGTGATAGGTAAGTTAGCATGCACCATCATGGACCTAACCATTTCCGGTAGGGGTTCTGTTTCTTCTCTCCGCAACACCATTTTGTTGAGGAGTATATGGAATAGACAATTGTCTTTCTATTCCTTTTTCATCACATAATTTTCTGAACTCATCAGATAAATATTCTCGACCTCGATCGGATCTCAATGCTTTTATTTTCTTGTCTAATTGATTCTCTACCAAGTTCATAAACCTTTTGAAACAACTTATTGCTTCAGATTATTGAGAAATCAAATAGACATATCCGTATCGAGTATAATTATCTATAAAAGTGATGAAATAAACAGCCCCATGCCTTCCTCTCACATTCATTGGACCACGATACATCGAATGGATTAAATGCAGAGGAAATTCAGCTCTTTTACCTTTTCCAAATGGTTTACTTGTCATTTTCCCTTCTAGGCAATGCTTACAGATGGGCAAATCGACTTTTTCAATGTTGCCCAACAAGCCCTCTTTGGCTAGTCTATTCATACGCTGTTGGCCAATATGACCAAGTCTAGCATGTCACACATTCACATCATTATCATATGAATTAGGAGATGTGAGAAGGGAATAACAACCATTTGCATTAACATAGTCAATATCTAATACAATGAAACCATCTAGAAAATAATCACGACCATAGTAGTTTGTATCCAAACATAAATCTACACCTTTATTATGGAAGTTCACATTAAAACCTAATTTAACCAACACTAAAACAGACACTAAATTCCGACGAATCTCCGGAGCATACAACACATCATGTAGGAATAAAGGGCGTCCACCACGCATATTCAATTGGCATATGCCAATTCCTTTCACTTCAGCTCTGGAGTTGTTTCCCACATAGATCCATTTAGTTCCAGTTGGTACTCGTCGGAATTCCACGAAGGATCCTCTATCCTTCGCTACATGGTCTGTCGTTCCTGAATCCACAGTCCACAGAGGATTAGATTCAGTCAAGAATACAGAACTTGACACATATGCAAAGTTCCCAATTGTACAAAGGGTGTGTACCTTCTTTGGCTCGCGACAATCGCGGGCATAGTGACCCTTTTGGTCACAAAGCTTGTAACATTTCACCCTTGAGATATTCTTCACATGAGAACGTTTTCCTCTCTTTTGTTGGTTAATTCTTGGTTTCTTGCAAGAAGGACTTGATCCCTTGCTTTCCCACATATTGAACGAATCAATACGCTTGCGCTTAGAGCTTGAAGCCCCTTCTGAGCTTAAAGCAACACAACAAATATATGTATCCTGCTCAAATGCCTTGAGGCGTAGATCATCTAGCTCAAGGTGGCGCACAGCATCCTCTAGATCTTCTATAACATGGTCAAGAGCTTTTAGTGCTTCTTGCTTTTCCAGCACATATTGAATTCTCATATTCAATATTTCACAATTCTCGCCGTTCAATTTGTCATCTTTATTCAAATCAGCAATGATGTTCTTATTTGTTGAATCCATCGATCTGAACATATCATACACATATGCATGAAATATTAATGCCTATCACTTATGCATCTATTTTGCACTAACCCATCATATTAATTAATAATTTTAAGTAAGGTTTCAGAATCAAAATGTCACTATGTTTCCAATCATCCTCCAAAAATCCTAACTAAAAAACTATCATTAATATGATTGTCATATGCAAAATCAATTTTATGAAGTTACAAAAACTTCTATAACTACCCACAGCAACCAGCAATCACAGAAAGCAACAGATAATTGACATACAATATAATAATAATGCTTTCACATAATATGGCTAACATATAGGTTGCTACAACAACAACAATCAGGTAGTTAACTTTACATAAGATGTCCACCAAGAACACTAAATAAAGATCAGCCATAACATCTAAAAACAAGGCATCATTCAACTAATAGGGAAAGCAGCTACATGGTTCAATTTCTTTTGCTTTTTCTCTATAAAATTTTCAGGCATTCTCGACAGCCATGGAAAAACAGATGGATATCCCTTAGGATTTCTCCTATGCACATTCATTCCTGGCCTAATCGAAGTTATTCCTTGGGTCGTAGTCTTTGTGGCTCCAACCCGATGATATTCATCCACAAATTCCATTACTAGCTCCTTATATCTAGTAAATCTTTTGACTTCTCATAGGCGATTCAACACTCATTGCCATTCTGGTGGAAGAATGTTTATAAGAAATCGCACCATCTGAATATCTAGCATGGGATAATCGTTCCAAATGACTTCTTGAATTTTGTTGTTGACCTCTATGACATGATCAATTATGTCGTCACTCTCCCATCGATAACCATTCAAATTGGCTATCAACCTTGAAAGCCTTTCCTTTTGTTCATCTGACATTGTGCGCACAGATGCGCACGGCTTACGGGGAGGCATTGTTCCTGCAACAAATGCAGAACAAAAATGGATTACATATAATCCACATAGACATAATTGAAAAAGAAACACATCCTTTTTTTTTTTTTGGTCAACGGTCAACGGTCAATCGTCAGGTCGTCGGACTGGTCGGGCTGGTCGGACTGGTTGTGCCCGGTCGGACGGACTGACCGCACGTGCCGCGGGCGTGCGTGGGCTGACGTCACGCAGACGTCAGCCTGCACGTGCCGCACGCGTGCCAGGCATCCGCAGGTCGGGTCAGGTCGGGTCGCCGGTCGGGTCATCGGCCGGTGACCGCTCGGCCAACGGACGTCGGCGCTAACGTCATCGATGATGTCATCCCAGTGGTTATTTACCGTTGGGTGACGTCATGCTGATGTCAGCACGCGTTGGTCCGTTAACTGGCACGTGCCGGTTCGCCGGTTAGCGGCGCGCAGCCGCCGGTTCACCAACCGGTGCGTGTGCCGCACATGTTGGACGAACCAGCGCGTCTGGACGCGTCGCGCCCACGCGCAGCGCCTTCTGGCCGCGCGTGCGGGCACGTGCGGCGTCTCCCGGCGGCGTGTAACATGTCGTCGGACTCGTCTCGATGTCCCCTTCCTCCCTATGCTATCAGAATTCGACTTCGACTTTCGAAAAATCGGAAAAATGGGCGAACAACGCTCAGGTGTCGGGATTTCTCGCCCTGATCCGTACGGCCGAATTGCATTTGCGAAAAATCAATCAAAAAACATCAAACAGGTCAGGAAAAACGTGAACTAAGGCTCTGATACCAATGCTGGGAATGACGGATCCCCGAAAACGAATTCGACACTTAAACCAAACCCCTAAACGAACGCGGAAGACAAGCCCGGAAATAATCATGTATCACCGATCGTAAAGCACACCACAGATTCGAGCGTACCTTGTTAGCCACAGATTAGACACCGATGCCGTAAAGAGGAAGAGAATTCAGCCATGTTCGATACGATGACGACAATTCGCCGTGAAGGGAAGAAGAAGTCGCCTTTTGCCTTTTGTTCTTCTTCTTGAGAGGAGAGGGAGAGAATTAACGTACTTGTGATTCCAACAGGTGTGTTCTCCCTCTCTCTTATCCCTTTTATATGTCCCTCCATCCACGTGCCTTATTCCTGTTGGCCGGGCTTTTAGACCCATCGTGGGTGGGCCAACTTAAGCCCATATAATTAAAACCATAAGTACCTTTACCCGTGGCAAGCCAGCACATTGCCATCTCCAATTGCTCTTCGTTCTTTGTTGCTTCCTAGTTTGCTCCTCTCTCTCTCTCTCTCTCTCTCTCTCTCTCTCTCAAACTGGTCAGAGACTTTGCTCGTCAACCCCAGCCATAATGGGGTTTATATAGAGTCCGTCCGGACAACAAGAGACTAAAGAGTAGTTTCCCGAACTTCTGAGAAGTGTCCCCGACTTTTCTCCTAATAAAAGCTGAAGGATGAGTTTCCCGTGCTTCGAACGTCCTCTCGTGGCCCCTTTTCTAGGAACCAACCCAATAACATGAAAAATTCTTCTTTTCACACCTAAAGGAAGCCAAAAAGACACGTGGGCGGCCGATGTAGTGAGGCGATCATCAATATTTCCCTCTCCCACTTCTTGACGCGTGTAAAAAAGTCCTAAAAAGAAAGACTTAAAAACGAAAAGTCAATGACCGGAAGTTTCGCTTGTTGACTCACTGACCAAGATCCCCTAAAATCATCGAGTTCGAGCGCTTAATGTGTTCTTAAGTCCATGGCGAGCTCACCACAAACGGCTCGCTCCAGCCCACCAAATTTTAGGAGGAGGGTCCTTCTATGTAAGTGTACTTTAAAGTTTGCATCCTAAATTGACACAATATTATGACAAAATCAATATAAGACGATCAATATAATATATGAGAAATGTAGTCTATTTCTAGCCTAAAAATTACAAACTTAAAGTACTCTAAAAGAAAAAAAATCGCTTTTGATCTTAGAGTGTGTTTGGCCTATATAGGTTGCCTTCATTAAAAGCAATTTGCATGCAATTAATGAAATTTGAACAAATCATCTTCGGTTCTTAAGTTAGAAATATTCTAATCTCCTAACCAACTGCGTCAACCTTTGAGGGTTAAAATAAAAAGGGAAAAAGCCACGAAAAACCCTAAACTTTACCAACTGTGACACATTTACCCCAAACTTTTTTTTGTGACACTAAAAACCCCAAACTTTAACCCGCGTGACACATCTACCCTCCGTTAGGGTTTCGTGAAAAACATAGTTAAAAATTCTACGTGGCCGCTGACGTGGATGATGGAATGCAAACAGTGTTGACGTGGCACCCATTTACGAATTAAAACGGCGTCATATTTTACATCAAACGTGGTGTTTTTGATTGGAGCCGAAAGGAGGAAAACCTCGTCCATCCATCCCTCCCCTCTTCTCGATCGAGAGGGATTGCAGGTGCATATTCTGGTTTCTCCATCTCGATCGCACCTCCGATCCGTCCTCAATCGTCGTCGTCTGTCGTGCGTCCGCTTTTGTTTCGGTCTGATTGTTGCGGTTTTGATCGGTCCTCGCGATGCGGTCGTCGAGTGATTTTCCATTGATCGCCCGCGGTTGTTGTCAGAGTTGCCGCGAGGGCTTCGCTCGATTAGTCGGCCGATCGTGATGAGGTGGAAAGATGTGAACTTTGCCGATTTCGCTACTTTGTTGTTGCTTCTCTTGGTGCTTTGATTGGTTAGTTTCTTGAGTCGAAAGTTTTTGGGCTGAGCTTGCGTGATGTTGCTCTTCATGGTTATAGCTCGAAGAACCTCGATTTTATCTTGGTAATTTTCTGAATTTAAGTAATCATAGCTTTTGGAGTGCTTGTGGTTTTTTTCATACCTCGTCTGTCTAATAAAGTTGACGGGAAAAATGGTAAAAAATAAAATAAAAGAGTTGAAGAGCTTGTGGTAAATCGAAGAGCTGTTTGCCTTTGATAATGCCGTCGCGTTGGGTCTTATGCATGTTTGCTTAGAAAGATTAACCTGTCAAGTTCATATTTCTTTAGAACATGATATACCGTTAAAACTAACAAGTAACTTTATCTTTGCAGGGAAATGTAGGAGTCTTCTGACTTTAGTCTCTTGCATACAAAGAGATGAAGCGTCGTACAGGGGGAATGACAAATAGAGTTGATATTGAAATAGTGGATGACTTTGAGGCTGAGATTTGGGGTGGAACAGTGGGTGCTAGCCATGGTGGAGATAATGAGGCTAGAGTTGAATTAAGCGATGAAGTTGGAACTGAATTGGTGTTTACGCCTGAGGCGAAGCTTGATTATGTTTGTGCTAGCCAAAGTGGAGATAGTGAGAGTGATGATGGCTTTTATTTTGAGAGTGATGATAGTGAGAGTGATGATACTGAGATTGATTTATTAAGCTGGATGTGTGATGAACACATTATATCTAGAGATGAGGAAGGGATACATGAGGTGGGGATGGCGCCTATTGATGATAGACAAGAAGACTTGAATGAGGATGAAAATGATGAGGACATTGAAGGGCATGAAAATCTCAGTCCTCTTGACTCTAGAGATGAGGAAGTATGTGACCAAATAAGACCTTTGACAATTAGATATGACCCTTGCTGCAATCATAGTGAATTGCAATTTCAAGTAGGCATGAGATTTGCGTCTCATACTCAATTTAAGAGGGCAGTGCAGAAATATGCAATCACAAATGGTTACAATATTTGTTGGAAGAAAAGCGAATTTAAAAAGATGCACGCGAAGTGTGTGACTAGATGTAAATGGTCCCTTTATGGTAGTTGGCTCAACAAAGAGAAAACATTTGTTGTCAAGACTATTGGAGAAAAACATACTTGCCCTAGAAGCATGAGAAATAGAAGTGCATCTTACATATGGCTTGCAGAAGAGTTCTTGCCTAAGATCAGAGCTAATTTGAAATATACCACAGCACAATTGCAGGTAGATGCAATGGAGATGTGGGGACTTATGCTCAACAGAAGAACCTGTTATAGAGCAATTGATAGAGCTCTTAAGACTATTCGGGGTCCATTTGTTGAGCAATATAAGTTATTGGCATCTTATAAAGCTCAATTGGAGCAATCTAGTAAGAACAGCACATTTCATCTTTTACTTAGACAACCACAAAACATGTTTAAGAGATTTTATGTGGGTTTCGAAGGGCTGAAAAAGGGTTGTCTAGAAGGTTGTAGGAAAGTAATTGGACTAGATGGTTGTTTTATTAAAACCGTAGTAAAACAAATGCTACTTTGTGTTGTTGGAAGAGATGGAAATAATCAGATGTTTCCAGTCGCATGGGCTGTTGTTGAAGCGGAAACACAAGACAGTTGGACTTGGTTCCTCAAGTTTCTATTTACAGACCTTCAAGTAGGTAGAGGTGATGATTGGACATTCATAAGTGATCAACAAAAGGTAGAATGAGTCTCAAATTTAATCAATTCATTTATAATAGTCGTTGAATTATGTCTTGCAATGCTTTATTAATGCATTTCAATTATGTTTTGTAGGGTCTTATCAATGCAGTTTCTTCATTGGCTCCTTGTGCAGAACATAGGAATTGTTCAAGACACATTTATGCAAACTGGAAAAAATTGTATAAGGGGGAAACATTTCAAAATTACTTCTGGAGAGCTGCATATGTCACATACGAGGTTGAATTTAATATGGCAATTGAAGGAATGAAGAGGGAGTCTGTTGATGCTTATGAAGATTTCATGAGGCAAGGGCCAGAGCATTTCTGCAGGGCATTCATAAAGGCTGGGCAAAAATGTGATGCCATTGAGAACAATTTGAGCGAAACTTTTAATGCATACATTTGCAAGCAAAGAGAGATGCCAATTGTTGATATGTTAGAAGCAATAAGAACGGCTTTGATGGTGAGAATGTATGAGAAAAGCCAGTTGATGATGGGTTCCCAAGATGAATTATGTCCACGAATTAGGGCAAAGATCGAGGAAGCAAAGATGAAGTCTAGGTATTGTGTTACCAAACCATGCATTGGAGAAAAATTTGAAGTTGAAGTCAACGATGATCGATTTGAAGTAGACTTGAGGGGGAGGACGTGTGCTTGTAGGCAATGGGATATCTCAGGAATACCTTGTAGCCATGCTATCTCATGCATTAATTATATGAAGTATGAGATTAATCGGTATGTTGATGATTGTTTCAAAAAAGATGCTTACGAAAGATGCTATCAATTTCCATTACCGACATTGAATGGGAAGAAAATGTGGCCACTATCCACTGAAGAGCCAATATTGCCTTCGCCATTCAGAAAGCTTCCAGGGAGACCTAAGAAACAACGCAATAAGCAAGGTGAGAACATTGAGAAAAGGACAAGAAAGGGGAAGGCCATGGTTAATCCAAATACTAATTCGAATAAATTGGCAAAAGTCGGGGTAACCATCTCATGCTCAAACTGTCAAGACTTGGGACACAATAAGAGAACATGTCCGAAGCCTCTAGCAACAACACAAATCAAACCTCCGGTAAGAGAAAAAGGAAGACCAAGAAAACTTATATAGGCCCAAGCCTTCGATACTAACATGGTCTCATGACAATACTTATTGTAACTTACTCATGCTTTTCTATGCAGGGTAAAAGGGGGAGACCAAGAAAACATCCAAGACCAGTTATGGTGAAAAGGACATCTACTAGACAAGGAGATACAAGAACACAAGAATCTGCAAATCAAACCAACCATGTCTCAACTAAGGCTTTTGGACCATGTGGAACTCAAGAATCTACAAGTAATGCTCCACATTGAAGTGGATGTGAGCCAAGAAGCTGTTGCTTGTTCCTTTTTGGTTGTAATCCGAATTCAACACTAACATAGAATCTCGACTGCTTGTGCTTGTTTGGTTGTAAATGAAAACAAAGAGTGCAAGCCTTTTGATAGTAATCCAAATTCCTTTTTGGTTGAATTCATTTTTTGTTGTAACCCAAGTTAAACACTAATTATGAATTACTATACAATTGTGGATATGCTGATGTGATTAAATTATTTATTTTGCTTTCAGTTGAGACTTCCACTTTCCCTCGTTTCTTCTATCACTTTCACTTCTCTTAAAGATTGACGATAAAGTGTGTGAAGGAAATGAGAATCTGTAGAGCGAGGGACCTGCTTTAGCGTCATTGTCTTTTTGTGCAAGAGACTAAAGCCAAGAAACTACCTGATGCCATAATAGGAGAAACATTGAGATATGACAAGAATGATATGTGGCAACTACAAGAGAGTCACTTAGTTTGAGCAATCTTAATTATATGGTGGATGAGTTTCAAAGTTCAAAGTTCAATCGGGTCATGACAATAAAAGTGAAAATCAATTGTACATTAGTGTGCTAAAGAAGATTTTGCACATACATTGACAAAAGAATATTCAAGATGTTACAATCTTCAAGGCTAACTTGATCAAGTCCTCTACATAGATCACAAGAGAGAAAGTTTCAAGTAGAAATTCTGATTAATGCTTCAAGCTGTCTCATTGAGATGTACAACTCATTCCCATATTTAAGAGGATAATCTCAAGAACTAAAATCACAGGGTAGGAGTTTTTTCTGCTGTTTTGGCAGTCGTAGTGAGCAAGTTGTTTTTGAATGGGTTGTTGAGGTGCTTCGCAAGATTCTCGACAAGTCCCTCCCTGGTAATGTATGCTTGCAAGAAGAAACCGAGCATGGACAACATGACGAGGTGGCTCTGGGACAAGAAAGCCCTCCCAGCGACCCCCTGACTCTTTTGTAAGTGATGCTCAACACAAGCTTCCCGAAAGCCCCACATATGAGGCATCTACAACATAAAATGCCACATCAGTTGTGGACATGCAGACTTGTGCCATGTAGCTACCATCAAAGCTAGAACAACTCTTTTTCACGCCACCGCCATTAGCCAGAACACTGCGATGCTAACATGGGACCCAAGTTTGAGCCAGAGGTAGCCTGTGGGTTTCACATGTGACTGTCAGTATCTCCAAAATTTCAGCCAATGCATTATCCCGCCCTTCATTGCATATCTGGTTCAAAAGCTGATGTAAGAAAAATGAGAGAGCAAACCACTGTACTATCTTGATATCCAACATTAAGTTGGGAATGTGGTGAAAACTTGGCGCACATTACCTGTGTGCTTGGATGATCCAGGATTTCAGAACTTTTCAAGTTCACTGCCTGCAGAAAACTCTGATTGTATCACTGCCAAATTCTTGTAATGCTATCTCCACATGTTGATAAATCATTGAATAATATTAGAAACTGACGACCAACAAATTAACGCAATAAAGAATGAAACTGTCACCAATGCCAAATAGGAGACTTTCCAAAGAAAGAAAAGCAAGATTTTTAAACAAACCCAACCTCAAGTGCTTTGCAGACTTTATCAACCACCGGTGCGTAGTTAATCCTCTGTGAAGTCATAATGAGTTCAAGAACACCAACGCAAGATTGGCCCGATGGTTCAAAGATGGGCAAAGCCAAGGTTCCCTAAACATTATAATGAAGAGCATGATCAAGCCTCGGATATTCTTTGCTGGTGTAGTATTGTACATTGGGAGTCCATTCAGGCAGCTTTTGCTGGAAAACACAACCAGGAAGTCCCAGTTCTCCATCATTTTCCCCATCCGCAGAAAACAAATACATCATAGACACTATTCTGTAGTGGTGAAGCCCATTAGTATTTGGACCAAGAAGGAAGGGTTGCCCTGAAGTTTTAAGGACGTACCAACCACCATTCTTTACTGGTGCCCAAACCTGAGCTAGAACAAGCTGTTCAGTTGATTCTTTGAAGTCACGAAGAGCCTGGGTCATCCTTTCTTTAATGATACAGTATCCATCAGGATTTTCAAATGCTGTCAGCCCCAAATATGGTGACGACAGCTTTTCACGATCACTATCCTCAGTGGGAGCTTCGGTCTCTGACTTGTGATGATCTATATATTCGGAAACAACTTATCAGTAAAAACTCAGTAGCCGTGGCTTCACAGGCCATTGCAGACAGTTGGAACAAATCAAACTTCAAGCAAGAGGCAACTTCATAGTTCAGGACTCTCATAATTCATAATTCTCACACAATATATATAGGAAATCAGGTGAAATGGGAGGTGGAAGTGGCAAAGAGCCACTGATATTTGAAGAAGGAGCAATCCCAACAATTAATTCAAACTCCTTGCTTTGCTTTGATTCCCAAGCTTTTTGAAGCGATAGAAAACAAAAACCGTACCATTAGACCAAATTTCTCGATTAGTCAAAGAGGGAAAAAAAAGTCAAAATAACATGCAACGAATTCAGATTAGTTCCAAACAAGGAAAAATTTCAACTTTCCAAAAATCGTAAAACCAGAGAAGACCGAAATCAAGCAAGTGAACGTGGGTGGAGAAAGTCAACCCTTAATTCTCAAGTCTCAGATGGCTAGAAAAAACAGAGCTTTTCAACGACCCAACTCCAGCTCAATCAATCGCGATCCGCAAGAACCCGATTCGAAACCGAAAGCGAACGAATTCGAACGGACTCAAGACTGACATGCGACAAACCGAGAGCAATCGGAGAGGCGGACCGCCCTGCGGCGGCGGCGGCGGCGGCGGCGAGCTTGTCCTCGGACCCGCAGGAGAAGGCGCAGAGAGGCGAGCTGGGCTGGTCGGAGGTGGACAGGAAGAGGGGAGACGCCGCGAAGTGGAGCTGATGATCCATCATTGGCCAAGGACTGTAGACGTCAGGGTCGAGGTCCATGATGGATTCCCCGGGGCCGCCGCCGCCGCGTCGTCGGGCGGCAGACTTGTCGGGCCACCGCAGCCGGGAACGTCGTCCTCCAGCTCGGGCATTTTCTCGAGAAACAACGGGATTTTCCAGGAGAGTTCACGAGTGGAGGAGAGGGAGAAGGAGAGAGCCGTGTGGGTGCCGTGAGCGCCGTTTGCATTCCGTCATCCACGTCAGCGGCCACGTAGGATTTTTAATTGTGTTTTTTTAGATAACCCTAACGGAGGGTAGATGTGTCACACGGGCTAAAGTTTGGGGTTTTTAGTGTCACAAAAAAAAGTTTGGGGTAAATGTGTCACAATTAGTAAAGTTTGGGGTTTTTGGTGGTTTTTTCCCAAATAAATAAACAAGTATGTTTGCTTTAGTTGTTTCATGTTTCTAAAGTGATTTCAAGGACATGCATATCATCTACACAATTGAGGTAATGCTTATTTTTCCTGGCAAAGTGTGGAATGATTCAAATTTTCAATCATTTTTCAGAAGTGATTTGCCAACTTTTATCGTTTGATTCAGGTTGGCACGTGAGTTTTCTTTCTTTTGTGTGTGTGTGTGTGAGTAGCTTGGAGGAAAACGGTACTCATTTGGCGTAATGGTTTGAGGGGACACCTAACCGCGTACCAAACAAAGTTAGTGGGACATTGACCGGACGTGGCACTCGTTGACCCGTTGACCAAGGGTTCACGTGATCCATGGCGGACCAACCAAATGTGACGTCATATAGCGATCTCACCCAGAAAGTGGCGCTCGTTGACTGTTTGACCGAGCGATCCAGCATTTATGTGCTCTTGATCGAATAATGACCGCTCGATAAGAGAAATGAACGGTAGGCCTTGCCTTTCATATCTCATCCACGTGACTCGTGAAATACTCTAATTGCTGCTACAAATTCACATTGCTCTCAGCAATATTCGATCAAATGAGAACTTTATAATTGCGTTGAAATGTTTCTATAACAACACAAATAAGCATACGAATATAGTGATATTATGCGAATTCACAACCTATATATAAGATTAATAAATTAAAATAAAGCCTCTATCTCGCAAGAATTTTCATAATTATACTGATTTTTCTTAAAACTTGCATCTAGTGTAATTTTACTTTTATTTAGAAAGAAACAACTAAAACCTCCCCCACATGCATTAATTGAATGTAAATTCACATACATGTGACATGATTTTCATTTTCAACATTTTGAAAAGTAGAGTTTGCCTTTTTTTTTTAAGTAAATTCATATAGTCTATAAAATGCACATATGTATCTCCTAATTCACCCGCTGCGGGATTTCTTCTTTTCACATTTATGGCTATATAATATTGCTTCTTAATCTTAACTAGGAATATAATGGAATCTCAATAATTTTTACTCTATGGATGAGGTTATTTTCGTTTTGAATAAATCCGAGCTCAATTAGGCGTTACTTGATGTGCCTAATATTCTTGTGCAAATAAGTTTTCGGTAAACAATGCACAATCACTTAAACACTCATATGTTTGAAATGAAAGAGAATTGATTTTGGACGTGAGTTACGATTCGAATGAGCAACTTAGCGACTACTAAATCTATTTACTTATTAAAAATGGCTCGACAGAATTGGATCTTTCTACAAAATTAAAAATTTAGCATTTTATCCTTCTTTGCTATTAGAAAGATAGCAGATAATATTACTAAATTTGATGATAGATACATATTTAAAAAGTAATATGGAATTTTGAAGAGTAGACATCTCACTTGGAGACTAATTTTATAATAACGTTAAATTTATATGCACACCTGCTTGCATGCATATGTACATACATTTAGGGCCTGTTTGGTTCGGCTTTTGGGGAATGTATTTGCCAGAATGCAAATACCTTTGGGTGAATAGGGTTTTCCGAAATGCAAATAGTGTTTGGTAAAATTTGCATTGAGAAACAACTTTGGCCAAAATACCGTTTGGTAAAATTTGCATTTGTAAAGGACTTTTATTAAATTAAAAAAACAAAAACAAAACATTTGAATTTTTTTTTTTTTTTTTTTGAAGTCTCGCGGCGGAGTGCTAGATCCGGTGGCTAGATGGCCGATCTAGCCCTCGGACGGTTGCCAAGGTCATGCGACCCGGGCGATGGCTGCACGGGGTCGCCCGGGTCGCGCGACCCTAGGCGACGCGCGACCTCGACCTCGGTGATGCCCGCCTAGGTCGCGCGGCTGCAAGCGACGACTGCCTAGGGTCGCCAGACCTAGGCGTCGCCTGAGGTTCGACGACGGTCGTCGGGGTCGGGTGACACTCAGGCAGCGGTCGCCAGCGCACGCGACCCCTTGGTCGGCGGTCGTCGGCCTCCGATCGGCTTCCGTACGGTGGTTTTGGAGAAGATGAATAGTACCAAGACTTGCATTCCGAAGATGCAACTTCCCAAAGTACCTCCAGACCTGTTTTGGACTAATGGCCGTTAGAGCCATTTGGAGATGCAATTGCATTTTGCCAAAGTCGCCTAAAAAATCGAACCAAACGCATTTGCATTTGGCCAAGGGACTTTAGAGTCCCAAAGTCCATTTCAAAAGTCGAACCAAACGAGGCCTTAGTGTTAACTATTCCCCACGAAGGTGGATCTTTCTTTAGAAGCTTTTGCAGTGGGCAAAATATTTTGTTTTCCTTCAAATAGTGGACAATGCCAACAAATTGCTATATTAGCTTATGAAACACATTCTCAATTCAAATCTTTATAATCAAATAAAATTTTAAAAAATTTAAAAGCAGAAGACATGAATTACTAAGATTAACAAATAAGTGAAGTACCAGGTTCACACATAGCTACACCTACTTTTGTTTTGGAAGTATTTGAAGTGCAGTAACTCTTGGCAGCTCGTATCGTCCACTCCCAAATTGGATTTCGATGATGTTTTCAACATTGGAATTAGCATAATGTTTTCTATGTTTCATGAACTCTTCATAATTTTCTTAAATATTTTATTTTTTATCTGAATCTAAGAAATTACGAGTTTTATTGCGAAATTTGTTAGCCATGGAGTCGCACTTTTTGAGCGATGGCAAATTTGCCGATGGGTAATCGCAACTTATAGGGAGCCAATAACAGAATAGTGCAGCGGCACTTTGGAATAATGTAAAAAAGTGAGTTTAAAAAGAGGTTTTGGCTTTAATGTTATAGAGGGATCTTTTGAAATTCAGGATCACTCCCGCTCAATGTCTTACTTGTTCTTTAATATGCTAAGGGCGCATTTGGTAACGCACCTAGAAACAACTGATTCCGTTCTTTTGTTCCTAGGAACAAAAAAAAAAAATACAAATCCGTTTGGTAAAATTTTTATTTCCGGAAACAAAAATCCTTTTATTTTGTTCCCGAAATTAGATTTGGAACAAAATCAAGAAGTAAAAAAAATTTGCTTCTTATTTTCAGAAACAATTTCTGGAATCAAATCTAATTTTTTTTTTTCTCTTCTCTTTTCTTCTCTTTCCTTTTCTTCTTCTTCCTTTTGGTTGGTCGCCGACCTCGGCCATGATCGATGACTAGCCGACGAGGGCCAGTGATTGGCCGATGAGAGCCGGCGACCTCACCGGTCTGAGCCTCGCGGTGGCTGGGCAAGCTCGGCCTCGCTAGATCTAGGTGAGCTCAAGCTCGCCCAACCAAGGCGAGACTCGGCCTCACCAAACTAGGGCAAGGCCAACCTCATGCCACCTGGGCAAGGTCTAGCGACACCGACCCTCGCGGTGGCCGGCGAGCCTCTCGCAAGCTCGCCGACCCTCACCTTGGCTTGGCAAGGCTTTGGTGAGCTCGCCGAATCTCGCCCGCTTGGTCGCTGGCCATTGCCATGGCCAACGACCGGCCACAAAAAGGAGGAAGAAGAAGATGAAAAGAAAAAGAAAAAAATAAAAAATAAGAGATAAATTAAAAATATATAATAAAAATATTAAATATTTAAAAGAAACAAAAATTTAAGAATCCTACCAAACACATTTCTAACCTAGAAATAAAAATTTTATGTAGTTACTAAGCGCGTTCTTTTACTCAGAAATTGTTCTTGGGAACAAAATCAGATAAAATAATTTCTAATAAAAAATTATTCCCAAGAACAGAATCGTTACCAAACATGCCTTAACGGGCTAGCGAGGCGTTTAGTGCCTTCACATTTCTGATCTTCTTTAGACAACCATTTTCTTAAAAGTTTAGCTTCGAATTGCTTGAATTCATGTGGAAAAATGAAAAGGTGAATGCTTCCAGAAGAAAAAAGCCAAAAATCCTAACTAAGCGGAAATAAGATACGAATCATGTGACATTATTTCGATAAACACTAACTGTACGCAAGTAATAAATTTGATTCTTGACTCAAGATTTTCCATTAAACTTTCTTTTGCAAATACGGTGACATTGGTGTACTTTATATTAATCCTAATTCCGGTATTTTATGATGATGTTCTTATTATTGAAGTGGGAATCCTCATGGTGTCGATTGCCAAGGTCGTAGGAGTTTTTTTTTTTTTGGGTCGAAATAGAAGAACTATATATTCAAGTGAGATAACCGGTACAACCTACAGCTAGTGCATCCGCACAAACAAGGTTGAGCAAATAAAAGGGAGGAGAGACGGCCTAGTTTTGGGTTAAGTTTGCACGATTATGGGCCTTGGCAGCCCAATCTGCGGCAACGTTGGCTTCTCGTCTACAGTGTCGAAGACTGAGATTAGGGAAAAGAGAAAACAGAACGGCAGCTTCAATAAGCAGAGGGCGCTCCTCCCATGGCGGCTCTCTGTGTTTGTTCAGCGTGTTGACAAGGACGAGATAGTCTGATTCAACTAGTAGATCTGCGTGATTGAAGCCTTGCTGAAGCAAGTGCTGGAGAGTGAAAGAAAATGCTTGGATCTTCGCCTGCAAGGCTGAACAAGCGGCGAATTGTCTGGAGAAGCCATCGGTAAGTCTTCCATGGTGATCACGGCAAATACAGGCCATAGTTCCTTCCTTGCTGCCTGGCTGATGTGCTCCATCGATATTGACCTTCAGGACGCCCAGATCTGGTGGCTTCCAAAGAGATTCTTGGTTCAAGATCGATTTGCCTTTGCTAGTCTGGGTTCGAATGGACAGCCGAGCGACATGGGTCTAATCTAACGCTGCCTTTACCATGTGTATTGGGTCGAGACTCTCACGCCGGAAGATAAACCCGTTACGAGCTCACCAGATTTGCCAAAGGACTGTCGCAATGGTCTCCAAACCAGGTAATAGTTGCTGTGTTCGAACTCTCTCTATGAGCCAAGCATCAATTCTCTGTATTGCTTGAGGTAAGATCTGCACATTGATTTGGGGATGAGACCATACTCGCTGAGTCCATGGACAGAGTAAAAACAGATGTTCTAGGGTTTCTAGTGCTTGTTGATTGCATAGAATACCAATCGGATTGGTGGTAATGTGTCTCTGGTATAAGTTTGTTCTGGTGGATAATGCATTGTGGCATAGCGACCATAGGAAAGTGCGAATTTTTGGGGCAGTCTACATTGTCCAGATTTTCCTCCATAACTGTTTAGGATTCTGATATGATGTGGAAGCCCTATTGTCTGTCTATTTTGTTGCTAATTGGGTGAGAGCATGGTAAGCACTCTTAATAGTGTAATGGCCATGTTTTGTAGCAGTCCAGATGAGTTTGTCCTTGGCATAGTTGGGTCTTACTGGAATGGTAATGATCTCGGCTATGACTTGATTGTCAAAAAGCCTATTTAGAAGAGGAACATTCCAGGTGTTGTGGTCTTGATCGATGAGGTTAGCCACCATCTGAGGTTTGTCTCGAGCTGCAGGTCCACCTAATATCCCGATAGGTAGCCACCTATCTTCACGTACGTTGATCAAATGCCCATCTCCAACAGACCATCTAATATTGGGTAAAATCGCATCCCTGCCAAGCAAAAGGCTTTGCCAACCCCATGATGGTCGGGGGCCTTTTTCCGCATTCCATAAGTTATTTGCATGGAAGTAAAGTCCTTTAAAAGATTTACTCCATAGAGATAGTGGCTGATGGAGTAAACGCCATGTCTGTTTCTCGAGCATGGCTTTGTTAAAGTTTATAAGATCACGAAACCCTAAACCACCAGCTTCCTTTCTTCCTTTTAGAACTTCCCAATTCTGCCAATTAATTCCTGATTTGTGCCTATCATTTTGCCACCAAAACCTTGCAATTCTTTATTCAATGGATTTGCAAAGGGACACAAGGAGTTTAAAGATAGACATGGTGTATTGTGGTATCGCCTGTACTACAGTCTTAAGAAGGATCTCCTTTCCACCATTTGAAATTAGATTTTCTTTCCATCCTTCCAACTTTGCATGAACTCTCCCCATGATCCAAGAAAACATATCCTTTTTGGAACGCCCCTAATCAGATGGTATTTCCAAATACTTACTAGACCTTTGCAGCACTGGTACTCTAAGCTCTCTAGCCATATTTTCCTATAATCTAGTAGGGCAAGTTTTACTAAAAAAATTCCAGATTTGTTACAGTTAACCTCTTGCCCTGTAGCTAAAAAATATTGATTCAAGATATTTGCTAGATTCTAACATTCTTGAACAGTACCATCTAGAAAGAAAATTGCATCATCAGTGAAAAACAGATGGGATAGAGTAGGACACCACCTGTTCAGCTTGATGCCTTTGAGATGCCCCATGTAACAGCTTGGTTAATAAGGTAATATAAGATATTTGCCAACAAGATGAAAATATATGGGGATAGAGGATCGCCTTGTCGAAGACCCCTGGTAGGATGGAAATATTGTAGCTATTCGTCATTAAATTTTACACTGAAGGATGTTGTCGTTATGCACTGCATCACCCACCGGATCCATGTGGAATGGAAACCTAATTTAAGTAAATAATCTTGAAGAAAATCCCATTCCACCTTGTCATACGCCTTTTGCATATCCATTTTAAGAACTGCCTGGAAGTGTCGCTTCCTTTTCCTTATCTTGATCTGATGAAGAACCTCCTGGACTATTAAAATATTGTCCTATATTTGCCTACCACCCACAAAGGCACACTGTACCTTAGAAATCAGATCCGGTAGCATTGGTTTCAAACGGTTAACAATCACCTTGGAAATAATTTTATAAGCATAATTACAAAGGCTGATAGGGCGGTACTGATCCAAACGTTCTGGGCGTGGGGTCTTGGGAATCAAAGAGATAATGGTCCTATTTAGAGCGAGGGGCATATTCCCTAATATAAAAAAGTTTTCCACCACTGTAAAGAGATCGTCCTTAATGATATCCCAATGAAGTTGATAAAAAAGGCCATTTAGGCCATCTGGGCTCGGGGCTTTGGCAGTCCCTAACTGAAAAGTGGCCTGGTACACCTCCTCATGAGTTACCATAGCTATTAACACCTCATTCATCTCCGTTGTAACAACACATGGGCATTGGTCTAATATAGGTCCATAGTTGTGACTACCCATTGTGGTATATAAGCGTGAAAAGAAGACGGACGTCATCTCTTGTAACTGCCTAGTATCCCTCACCCAATTTTGGTTGTCGTCCTGCAGCATGCTAATTCGATTCCTTTGTCGTCTTTGTATGGTGGTAGCATGAAAAAATTTGGTATTCTTATCTCCCCATTTCAACCAATTGATTCGGGAACGCATTGCCCAATATTGTTCTTCTTGTTGCCACACTTGTTGGATCTGCTCTTTCAAATTTGTTGCTATCGGTTTGTCGTAAGAACTATGGGGTTGATTGATGAGATGTTGTAGTTGTTGTTGCAAAGCTGCTACTTTAAGGTGATTATGTGAAAATTTCTCGTGACTCCACTTAGCTAAAGCAACAGAAACAACCTGTAATTTATGCAAGAGGCCAGAATCCTTTACTTGATATGAGTTCCATGATGTGACAATAACCTCACGACATTCATGGTCCTGGTTCCAAAAGGCTTCAAACATAAAACGACGCTATCTTTTTCCAATAGATGCTATAGTGTTTAATAATAATGGACTGTGATCCGAACCCACAGTAGGTAAAGCAAAAACTTCAGCCTCAGGAAACATTAGGCACCAATCCATAGTACACAGTGCTCGATCCAGACGTTCCTTTATGAAATCATCCCATTCTCGGTTATTCATCCATGTGAAGGTGCAACCCTTACTATCTATATCCATTAGAGAACAATCATTCAAAACAGCTCAGAAAGAAAATAAGCGATGAGATTCAGCTGGTCTTTTCCCTACTTTTTCCCAGTGATAAATGATTTCATTAAAATCGCCTACACAAACCCATGGTAAATGACTTCCGTAGCTGATTTGTCTGAGGTCCTCCCATACTTGTTGGCGTAGTTGATAAACTGCGGCGGCATGAATACAGGTGAGTCACCAGGTTCTACCCTCCATATGATCCTTGTGTATCATATCAAAGAAGTTTGAAGTAGACCGAACTATCGTTAACGGAAGCTTATCATTCCAAAAGACAGCCAAGCCTCCAGCCGAGCCAACCGGGTTATTCACATGTAAATTCAAAAAGTGTAAACGACGTTGCAGTCGTTGAAGCACAAAGTCTTTGTTTTTAGTTTCCATAAAAAAAACAAGGTTGGGCTTTTCCTTTGCCACTAGGGCCTTTAGTGCTTGAACTGTCAGGGGATTGCCCAAACCCTAACAATTCCAACTTAGGAGCTTCATTTGTGAGTGGGTGGCTATTGAGGGCCAGCCACGTTAGCCCACTGTCTTGCCTTATCTGCTTCCAAGATGGGTGTGTCCAGGAGAAGTGATTCATCTAGGTTATCTTGTGCTGAAGTTCTCATTTCATAGGGATTATAGCACTTGATTTTCTTGGCAGGTCCAATTTTTGGAGTAAGTCTAGTGTTTTTCATTTTCTTGGCTTGTGGTAATGTGATTAACTGGGTCTATAATCCTTTCATCTTTTCTGTTGCAGGTATTAGAGCAGTGATGATGGGGCTACTTTGCAACACTCCAACTTGACGATTTTGCGCCTTTGGAGCTGTAGACGTAGAGCTGATCGCTACCATAGGTTGTTGCAGGGGGACCTCTTCGGTGTTGGCAATGGGGGGCAGTAATGGGAGATGGTGGGTCGAAGATGGAGAAGTTTCAGGTACTACCTGGTCTGGATGCTCTGTTTTTTCCTTCGTTTCATAATAAATCCGCCAGTAAGGGCTGTGCTCCTTGATCTCCGCGCGAAGCCATTGGCCATAAGCCATTTTCTCCTTGCCTTCTAGTTTTGCTTCATCAAAAGGAATCTCCTTGCAATACATTGTGTAATGTCCTAGTTTTCCACATGAATAGCAGAAGTGGGATAGCCTTTCATAACGAAAATCTAGCTATAGAGTTGTGTTATTTATTCTGATCAGTTGGCCTGTCTTCAACGGTTCTTGTAAATTAATTTCTACCCTTGCTTTGCCAACTCTAAGTGTGGAACCCTCTTTCGAATCTGCTTTCACTTCTAGCACCCTGCCCACATTTTTAACTGCTTTGCTAATCATTTGTTCAGTGCACCATTCCAAAGGGAGGCCAAAGACTTGCACCCAGAAAGCACAAGTGGAAATATCGTAGTAGTGCATCGGTGTATTCGGTATCCATGATTTAAAAACGACTAGATGACTAGAAAATAACCAAGGCTCGCCTTCCGGGATTCTCTATTTTTCTGCCTTCGATTGGAATTTTGTGACATACAATCCAGCCTCTCTTTGTGATATTTCAACATGTTCTATTCTCCACGCATGTTTCAAGGTACTTTGAAATGCTTGAAAATTAATAGAGGGATTAGAATGAATTTTACCTATTAGTGTCAATCGGCATTCCTCCAGTTTTTCAGGCGACGGCTCATCATTCCAAACCTTGATTTCTTATTCAGAGCAGAGACAACCCAATCTGTGTCATAGGGCAGCAAGTCTGGATGAATTCTCGTGTTCTTCATGGTCCATGAGGTGGATTCACAGAGTCGATTGACAGGAAGGCAGAGGCAGAGCTAGAGCAAAGTTGCAGAAGTCGAATCAACCGAAATCTGGAGTGTTGATTGAGGGAAGAAACCTCGAAAATGGGCAATTGTAGCCATGCAGAGACCGAAAAAGTAAACTAGCGACCAAAATTGAGAACAATGCTGAGCCCAAGGGGTTAGGGCATTGAGGAGGTAGAAATCGATTGGGCGAAGCTCTACCTAGTCAGGTTAAAGAAGCGGTAGTGAAGACCAGTGTAGATAGCATCGAGGAAGGAGGGGATTGAGATTACATGAGATACTAGAGAGCCATGGATGACGGGGGATACAAGAGAGCCATGGATGATGGATGAGATGTAGGTAGAGTGGAATGGGAAGATTAGAGTTTACGAAATTGAGCTACCATTAAGGTAGAGAGGGCTCTGCATATCGAGAGAATCTATTGAAGTGGTTCGAGCTATATACCTCACCCAACTTTGAACCATTATATTTGCGCATTAGGTCGTATGAGTTTGAGAGCATTAACTTCATATCATTCCCTTTAATGGTGTCATGAGTTCCTTGAGAACAATGTCTATCAACCAATTTGTCAGTGGACTTTTTCCCCCTAATATGATTTCTCACTCAATTTGATGGAGTGCAATTCAACCAATTGATGCATTCGTTGTTGAATTGTACTAGAGCCAATAAAGAATCGTCCAAGTTCAATTCTCCAAATTCATACAAGTGGGTATTTTCATTTTTCGAACTACACCCGGTTCAAGAATCAGGTGGGGAAGCTCGGCTGTTTAATAGAAGGACCACTCCGATTCGGAAGACGTTAAGGATGGATAATCTGGAAGAGGAGTGAAAATGTAAGTTTGGACCAGATAACGGCCACATTTCCAAGCATTTAGCAACGAAACATGGGCAACAAGTCAATAGATGCATGTTCTAGGAAGACAACCACATCTCTGAAAACTAGAGAACACTATCAAAATAATTATGATAGCACTAAATCAACCAGGTAATCAAATTAAAGATAGACTCTGACTAGTTCGGGAAATTTGCCACTGTCAAGAGCCGTTCTAACACTGGTAAGTGACAAAAGCCACTCCGACGCTGATGATGGTCAAACCGACGACGACTTCATGGAGTTGAGTGGGAAACAACCATCTAAGGTTCAATGAATTTATATATTCAATCCACGAGAAGTAGTAAGAGTGGGTGAAAATGACCGAGTTAGTCTATAACTTTTGAGTTTTCTTCTTTGCCTTATTTTTATTGATGGTAGCTGTGTTGCTAATCATATCTTTACATAGTGCTACTAAGTTGTAATAGTAAATAGTCAAGTGTACAAGTGTAAGGATAGTGGTTGTGTCATGATAGTGTGATCTATCGGTTGATGGGAGTAACATTGCTGATTGTAATTTGCTTTAATGTTTACTTGTGGATTTCAATCTTGTTGCGGCTATTAGTCTTGAGAATGGACATATGTTTTGGGAAAAAACTGAACTACTATAAATCTTAGTATGTTATCTTCTATCTCTTTATTATTAGTATCACTTGTTGATTATTAGTAACTGTTCATTAGCACCACTTCTGATTATGTTAAACTATTTCTATTGATGCTGAAGTTTAACTTGTTATATTCCGCAAAAATTCTTCATAGTTCTCATTGAATTGTTTTACACCTAACCCCACAACACCGCGCTTCTCGTGAACGGTCAGTGCCAATAAGGAACAACCTTTACCACCCTTTCCTAGGTATCCTCACCATTGGAACCCTACCACCCTTCCAAAGGATACCCACAAAGAGATTTATGAGCAGACATGTTAGATAGCACGCATGCAGACATCTTGGCTCTACTACAACACGAGGAAAGATCGCGACATACTATAAAATGGCTCACAAGGATGTTAAGATATGAAATATTTTTGATATCTTTTTGAATTTCATATTAGCATACCAACTGTAGATGAGTTGGCATTCCATGATCCTTGCTCTGTCAAAGATTGTATTTTTCCTTCTCTTTATAAAAGTGTACAATCTGTAAATTAAGTGATATGAAAAATCATTCACAAATTGTGAGCTTTTTCATGGTATCACATCATGTCACAAGCAATCTCAACAACCTCACCACTCACTCAAAGTATGAAGGCCCCGACGAGATCGTCACTGGTGATGGCACAGGCTTGCATTGTCATGCCCCGACCCTCGAGCGCACGTACATCCCACTACGGTCGATACAATTGCGACTTCCCATGACTAGTCACTAACCCTTTCATTGTTAATGCACAAGCGGAAATGAAACAAATAACCCCTGACAACAAACAACTTGGGATAGGAAAGCAAGGCAGCATTTTACAAAAGCACACTTTTATAAACAACTGGGTTTATATACAAAAAGAGTCTAGGTAAAAGCCTACAAAATGATCGACTCTCAAAAGAAGCCATCCTATAACATACTAGTAGGACTCAAACGCCGATCCTTCAGACTTCACCTCCACAGACTCTAGGTCTTCGATCCTCCACGACCATCATCTAAAGACTTGAAAATGGTTATATAATAACCAGTGAGACAATGTTTCAGCAAGTCCACCCCCTAAACCCCTATTAGGAAGGAAATACGCCAAGGGTGGCCTAGCCACACAACCACTCAATTAGAATAGGGGACTCACCTCACCTCAGTTCCTTCTTGCATGTCAGCACAATTCATATCTCAAATGCATATAATTAATGCACACAACAATTGAAACGTCTCACCAATTCAATCAATCACAAGCGTCCCGATTATAATGCCAAACTATTATGACACGTCCCATACCATGTTACACAGTTTTGTCTCATAATCAGAGACATCTAACTCAATCACCCATGCGTTCCAATTGTTAATTTCACCCCTTAAGGGTACCACCTACTCCAAAATTCGGTGTCTCCTAGCGTAGCCAGGCTTCATCTCACCCCCATTGAGCACGACGACGTCTCTCAATTAGACGGCTTCCCCGAAGGGGTGTAGGTCTAAAATCTATTGCGACCCGAGTCCCAATGAATGGGTATCCCATATAGGGTAACGTCCGGCTTAAAAGCCCGAGACGGGTTCTCATTAACCAACACACAATCAACCAATCTTGGCTCAGGACACCGTGCATTGTAGGCAAACACCTCCATTAAAATAGCGATCCTGGTCTATTTTCTTCATATTAAAAACATTATGTGAAAATAGTCGTGTGTGGATACACGGTCATATCGAACCCAAAAAATTCATAATCTCCAATTTAAAATCCCACTATTTTATATAGTATATAAAACTATTTTTGGTGTTAAAACCCGACACCCGGAAATTTCTGAATAAATATTGAATTTTCCCAAATTTTGGAATAAATTACCAAAAATCCAATCAGCACTTAATTTGTACAAATTAACATCCAATTGCATAAATTGAACATACCATTGCAATCAGCACGAAATCCCGGTCACCGGCTATCTTGGTCTAATTTCTGGAAAATATTTAATAATTAAATAATTATCAAAATTAATTAAATAATTCAATTTAAATGCCAAACTTGCTAACCTAGGCTAGAATTGCTTAATTAAATACTGAGATGGGCCCGGAAAATTCCCGAACCAATCTAGATAATTAATATAACCTATCTAGGCTTTAATTAATCCAATATAACAACCTAACATGCAAAATTGGCTAATTAAATCACTAATCTAATCTAACTAACCACCTAAACATTAATTAACTTAAACTAATTACCCTCTAAGCATAATTAACCTCCTAAGCGAGGTTTAGTGAGATAACTCACTTGATTTGCGATCCACTCGGACCAAAACGACAGGGATGCGAAGAGGATCGACAAGTTCCAAAACGGTGACACCAACGGGGCACGGATCGGGCCCGAAAATTGGCCCGTAAAGCTCACGGCCAAGGGCTAAATTTGGTCGAGCTTTGCGTGGGCTTGCAGCTAGCCTCGAGCGAAGATGCTAGGCTCAATCACGTGGGAGATGGGATGATGAAGATGGCCACGATGTAGCAGTTTTGGTGGACCTGTAGCTTGAAGAAATCTTGGTGGAGATGGACGAATGGGCAGAAGCTTCGGTGGACTGAGGGACTTGGACATCAGCTACAGCAGCTTCAGTCGCTGCTTGGATTCCCGCGGCTGTTGGAGTTGAAGATCCATGGTCAACAAACGGCAAGAAGACAAAGGATGGGGTGAGTGGCTTCGGTGGCAGAGGGGACAACAGCTTGTGGGGAAATGGCAGAGGCGTTGGCGGAGAGAGAGAGAGAGAGGAGGTGAATGCCAGGAGGGAGAGAAAAATGCGCGGCTGAGCTTTAGTTGAGTGGGCAGTTGAATACGAGAGAGAGAGAAAGAGGGAACCGAAGATGCGAAGGGGAAGGGCGGCGGTCAAGGCATGTCGGAGAAGCAGCTAGTGGGGGCCCAAATTCAAACAACCCAATCTCTTTAATTGATTGTATGTCCCTTAATACTTTCAAGCAACTAAATCCATAATTAGCTCAAAATGATGTCAAAAATACAGCCCCCAAACCATTGCTCCGAATTTACTTAATTTGAACTTCAATTTCTTCGACAAATTCCCCAATTGATGTCCAATTTTGATGTAGAAAAAGCTCACATAATTTCTACAATTTCCTTTCGCCAAGTAGCTCTGTTTGCAAGTCAAAAATCCATTCAATTCGACCAATCAGAATTTCCGTTTGTTTTCCGAGTCCGAATTGATTTTCCATAAAAATCTGGGAATCACCGAAAATTCTTCTAAGGATGAGTAGATGTTCCTAAAATAAGCCGTGACATGACAGAACTTCCAATTTCTGAAATCGGTTTCAAATTCGCGGTTAATTTCAATCTAACACGATTTTAGCGTGACCTAACCTACCGGGTAGCTTTTAAGAATTTTTTAATGCAATTGACCCGTGGTTGATTATTTTTTAGCCACAACGTACATCTTTGACACATTGGCGACTCTCGGTTGTCGTGAAAATCTCGAGTTTTCAATTACGGACACAAGGTACCCAAAATGACAGAAAATTGGTCTAGTGCCGACCAATGAGAATTTTGCAATCAAGTAGAATCACCCACACTTAATCACACACCTCTGTTCATCGACCTATCTTCGGTCTCTGATCGATTTTTAATTGTGCCGTAATGATCCTTGCAAATTAGCACGGTCGAGCAGTCAATTCCTAGTCAAATTCTTAAGTCTATTGGGTTAAAATCTATTAATGACTTCCCCAGAGAGTCTAGTTATCTCATGAGTGATCGGCTTAAAGAATAGAACTATAGGCGCATCGATGAAAGGCCCGATTTATTCAATTGAAATTAGTTTTGAAAATCGGGATGTCACATGCGTATTAGTCACGTTGGTTCTACTAATTTATCCTATCCAAATCAATCCTTTAAATTAACCAATGTTTTATGTGCACCTGATAGTATAAAAGACCTGATTTCCGTCTCACAATTTTGTTGCAATAACCACTCATCTATTGAATTTTTTGCCAATTATTTTTTGGTGAAGGACCTTCGCACGGGGGCGATGTTGCTTCGAGGAGGGCTTAGCAATGTTGTGTATCGGATGCCTCTCACAAACACTCATCCAAAATTCATAGCCTTTGTCAGTGAGCAGACAAAACCAAGTCATCCAAAATGGTTTGGCACAACAGACTAGGTCACCCTTCATTTCGTATTCTAAGTCATGTTCTTAATAATTTTCCAACTCGTTTGTCTTCTGAGTCAATCGTAGGCTCTAAGTTATCCTGTGATGTGTGTCAGTGCAATAAGAGTCACAAACTTCCATTTGGGGTATCAACTCTTGTGAGTCATTTTCCACTTGATATTATTTTTTCCGATGTTTGAGGTCTTGTGTCAACAACTTCAGTTGATGGTTTTCATTACTATCTTATATTTGTTGACTACTATACGAAATACACTTGGCTTTATCTTATAAGAAAAAAATTAGATGTTACCCAAATTTTTGAACAGTTCAAAAGCTTGGTTGAAAAACAATTTTTTGTCTCTATTCGAAATTTATACACGGATGGTGGTGGAGAATTTCAAAACTTGAAACCTTTCCTTGCAAAACATGGAATTTCTCATCTAACTACACCGCCACACACATCGAAACACAATGGAACTGCAGAAAGAAAACACCGACACATAGTTGAAACCGAACTTGCCCTATTACACAAAGTAAATCTACCACATTCTTTTTGGTCATATGCGTTTCAAACTGCTACATACCTCATTAATCATTTGCCAACACCCGTTCTAAATATGCATTCACCATTTCAAACATTATTCCAAATGGCTCCCAATTATAAAAAACTTCGCACATTTGATTGTCTTTGCTATCCGTGGCTGCGTCCATACAACATAAATAAACTTATGTCCCACTCTCGACAATGTATATTTTTAGGGTATTCATTGTCACAAAGTGCATATAAATGTTTTGATCCACAAAATAATCGTCTTTATATCTCACGTCATGTTGTATTCGAAGAAAACACATTTCCGTACCAAACACTTCTCAATACTAAAAGTGTCTTGTCAACCCCTCAAAGTTCATCTCCTCCATCTACTGTTTCACTTCCGGTTTTAGTGCCAAACATTGGACCATTTGCACAAGTGCCCCCTCGAAGCAACATTCCATCTCGTGCTACATCCTCATCGACTTCCCAACCTTCAAATCAATCCCAACAAATGCCACCTCTTGAAAACCCAATTGCCACTATCAATAATGACCAAACATCAGCACCCAAAAATCAACCTACAAGAACTCACAAAATGACCACTAGATCCGAAAATAATATTTTCAAGCCCAAACAAATCAACCACATCATCACCAAACATCCACTTCCACCAACTATAGAACCAACGGGAATTATACAAGCTATGTGCGATCCTCAATGGCGTGAAGCAATGTCGGCTGAGATCAATGCCCTTATTCGTAACGGGACTTGGGAACTAATACCTTTTGATCCATCTTTGAATGTTGTAGGTTGCAAATGGGTTTATCATATAAAAAGATGTGTGGACAGCAATATTGAGTGGTACAAGGCACGTCTTGTGGCCAAAGGTTTTCACCAACGACCGGGCCTTGATTACATCGATACATTTAGCTCGGTCATCAAACCAAATACTATCCGGGTGGTTTTATCATTGGCTTTAATGCGTGGATGGACATTGAGACAAATGGACGTCAACAATGCCTTCCTCCAAGGAAGTCTTCAGGATGAGGTTTACATGTCGCAACTGCCTAGTTTTAAAGACCCAGAAAAACCAACACACATTTGCAAACTTCGCAAAGCCATATATGGGTTAAAGCAGGCTCCGCGGGCTTGGTATAATGAGCTAAGTTCATTTCTTCTCGTAAATTCATTTGTCAATTCAAAGAATGATAGTTCACTGTTCATTTACTCTCATTGTGATGTTCAAGCCTATGTTTTAGTGTATGTGGATGATCTCATTATCACAGGAAGTGACCAAAAGTTTGTTTCTGACTTCATCACCGCTCTCTCTAATCGGTTCTCAATTAAAGACTTGGGGCCACTGAATTTCTTTTTGGGAATTGAAGTCATTCCTACAAAGACCAACTTACTTCTTTCTCAACATAAATACATAAGAGAGCTACTTGAACGCTTCAAAATGGAAGATGCAAAAGAGGTAGCGACACCATTAGCCATGGGTCAATCTCTTTCGGTTCATGATAAACAATCACCAGCCAATGCTACCGAATTTTGAAGCCTTATTGGCACACTTCAATACCTCAACATCACTCGCCCGGATCTTGGTTTTGCAGTAAACAAGCTATCTCAATTCATGCATAAGCCGATCACAACCCATTGGACAGCTGCAAAACAGCTTTTACGCTATCTTAAGGGAACATTATTCCATGGGTTGCACTTGAGATGCGACACACAACCTGTGCTTCATGCCTACACCGATGCAGATTGGGCAAGAAACATTGATGATCGCACATCTACTTCGGGTTTTGTGATTTATATAGGGGTCAATCCTATCTCTTGGAGTTCTCGAAAGCAACGATTGGTTGCACGGTCGTCTATTGAAGCATAATATCAAGCCATTGCCACGGCCTCGGCGAAACTCATTTGGGTAAAATCTTTGCTTCGAGAACTTGGCATTCGCATGGACATGGCACCAAGCTTGTATTGCAACAACATAGGTGCTACTTATGTTTGTGCAAATCCCATCTTCCATTCCCGAATGAAACACATTGAGATAGATTACCATTTCGTTCAGGAACTTGTTAAATCCGGCAAGATGCAAGTCTCTCATATTTCCACCCGTGATCAACTTGCCGACATTCTCACGAAACCGTTATCAAGGTTGTGGACAATACAATTACGAGACAAGATGGGCGTTTCCGATGGAACGTCCATCTTGCGGGGGCGTGTTAAGATATGAAATCTTTTTGATATCTTTTTGAATTTCATATTAGCATACCAATTATAGATGAGTTGGCATTCCATGATTCTTGCTCTGTCAAAGATTGTACATTTCCTTCTCTTTATAAGCATGTACAATCTGTAAATTAAGTGATATGAAAAATCATTTACAAATTGTGAGCTTTTTCAAAGGATTTATTATAAGCATAGCTACGATTACACACAATTCGGAAACACAGAATACACTAAGCAAGCCCCAAAGAAATTACGTTTTCACAAGGTTGTGGACATACCAGGTATCTTCCATACACAAATCTGGAGCTTGGGTCCATCAAACGCTCCATCTAGTAATCAAATCAGAAACCAAATCAGGAAGACATTCACAGGGTTTCGGGGGAACCAATGTCTACGCCGATTTGGTCCGCACACTTTGCTCTCGAGGAGTAATTCTGACCTGATAAATATCGACGTTAAGTCATCAAACCGATTCATTACACCACGCAACATCTGATATGACGAAAATTCGACTGCAAATGCCAGTTCTTTCTTGTTAATGAACCCTCCATTCGGTTTCTCGAGATCTCCCCACGGCATAAAGTTTGGGTGACCATAGTTGTAATTTTTGGCAGAGAGCCAACCACTAACTGCAATGCCCCGAAAGAAATACTAATTAGTTCTTTTTAAAAAAAATTAATATCACGAAAAACTTTAAATTAGTACATAAGTGACAAATTTAGCCTAAAACTTATTTTCGGATCACCAAAAATCCCAAATTAATACACATGTGGCTAATTTACCTCAAATTTATATGAATTTTCATGTGGACTTGCCATGTGTTATCCAACTCAATGATTTCATAGTAATATTTAACAGAAGCTAACAAGTGACCAATTTGAGGTTTTTTTGATAAATTTATCGCTAATGTACTAGTTTAGAGGTTTTGGTAATCAAAAAAGTAGTTTGAAGAAAAGTTGTCATAAGTATATTAGTTTAAAGTTTTTTAGAGTATTAACATTTTTTTTTGTTAAATTATAGACGTGGCCATATCTAATTAGCATACTCATACTCAATGTGGAACGATGAAGAGACATAGCATTATTCTTTCAAAAGGAGATATTCGTCTGCTTATCTGGATTGTTGTTATGATACTTAAAGTTTGGGAAGTCAAATAGATTGGGCTTTGAGCCCTTTCCAAAAAGCCACTTGGAAATTTTCCTTTAAATAAGAATGATATTCATTTATAAAAGATGTTGGAAAAATTCTGCATGGTTTTCGTTTTAATTTGTGCAGGATTTATATATGGTAATACTTACATATATATGAGTAAGCCCGTTTGTGTGTGCATCGTAAGAGATTGATTTTTTTTAAAAAGAAAAAAGAAAAAAGAAAAAGAAAGTAAAACTCAATCTAGACACAGCAGTTATAGAGAAAAAGGAAAAGAAAAAAATAGCTGTTTTTTTCCTTATTGTTTCTAGGGTCGTTTTTGTTCAACACCCGCAATTTGGCTTTTACATACATTTTGATCCTCAGAGGAAGGCCTGCGCTTGTAAGTAAACGGACAGTGACTTCCCCTCCTGCGCCCCATTGCGCTGGGGGAAACTCCTTTAACTTCCCACACACGATAATCATAATTAAAACAAATATGAGTTTTAGCTAATTCTAAAACTTTTCACAAGAGTATAGTTGAATCTTAAAATTTTCAAAAAAAAAAAAAAAAAAAGTGCAATGAAATTCTAAAATTTATTATAAAAAGTACAATCGAGTCCTAAAACTTTCAAAAATGTATTCAAGTCATAAAACTTGTTAAATTAGTGCAATCAAATTCTAAAACTTATTAACATTTTCTAAAACTTGTTAGCATTTTTCATTTATCAAATTTAACAAAGTTGATGAGAGAACTTGATTGCACCAACTTAGCAAGTTTAAGGACTTAATCAAACTTTTTGAAAGTTTTATAACTTAATTATATTTTTGTGACAAATTTTAGAGCTTGTCGTGTATTTGTTTCTAAAATTTAAAAAGAGGCAAAAGGCAAGTAGCTAATTCCATTTCCTCGCCAACTTTTTCGTTTTGGGAATATGTACAAATTCCTCCTTCCGAGGGTAAAGGCGTCGGAATACTAAGGGTCCATGTTCGATGTGGAGAACTGTGGGATCTTGCAAGTGGTTTTGTTGTGAGGCGGATCTTTGACGATGGTAAGGGTCTCCTTTTTCCTCTCACTTTTGCTGACCACAACCTCAGCCCCAAATTTGCAATAATCGACCTTGCGGAATCCATGTTCAGGATTGTTGAAACTTCCCAAGGAAAGGAACTTAGAAAGCCCCCATTGGATCTTTGCTATTCTGAATGCCGTCAGTTCCTTCCCTTACTCTGCACACACAATTCCACAAGTTGATATAAACTTAGTTGTCAATTCTAAACTATGATGACATTACCGGGAGTGTGATTTCATTGTCATTGATCATGATACACGATGATCGACCTTTGAAGGTGACGTAGGTCCCACAAATGTTGTCGAATACGAAAAACTTGAAGTTGACCACGACCTTCCCATGGTCTCCAAGCTTATTTGGCTTGGCTTCTCGATTGACAGATATAAGGACATAGATACCTTCTCCTCACGGTCCCTGTATCCCTTGGGGTGAAGATATAGGCTCTTGAAAAGGACGGATTAAACGTTTAATTTAGCTATGAATTGATTGACCTTTGTATCTCTTGATTGAGTTCACTGGGGCTCCAAATGATACGTGCGTTAAGCTATATGAAACAAAAGGGAAATTCGATAACTCACCATTCCTAGCCCCAGCTTCAAAAATACCGGATTCATAGGTGTCCAATTTTAATAATTCGGTAACTGAATTTATCTTCACTACATAATGAACTGGTGGACAATATCTACGGGGCAATTCGTCATCACGTTCTGCCCAAAAAAAAAAAAAAAAAAAAAAAACATCTGAGCATAATTGATTGTATTCTAGGAGATAGAAGGTTATTCAATGGGTGACCCCAATGGACATAAATTGGCCCTTCCACTTTAGGTCTTTCAGACAAAAATTAAAGGTGAAATATTGAATCCCGAAAGACTTAAAAATTGAAATCTTATTTCTTCAGCAATTTGTCTCTCAGACGTGAAAATAGTGGAATATCTGATTGAAGTGAACGAGATTAAGCTCAAGGCAAGGGAAACTCTAACTTAACAATCATGACAACTCATGGATGTAGGAAAGGTCTTATCTGAATCTTCAAAAGTGGCATTACAGCCAAACAAAGTTTTGTTGAAAAGTTTAAAAGCAAAAGCATGACTTATCAAGAATAACATCAAAGACTTAAGGTTAAGAAAAAATATGAGCGCAAAGACAAAATAAAAAAATAAAAAATGAAGAGAAGTACCAGGTTGACTGCCCGAGGGAGGCCCGTTGCATGGCTGCTCCACTCTATGAGGCATGTCTCTTGGCTTGCTCTTAGCTCCTCGCTGCTTCCTAATTTGCTCTCTCTCTCTCTCAATTTGGTCGCAGGCTTTTCTCATCAACCCTAACCACAACGGGGTTTATAGAGGAACAGAAGTCTTTGAACAAATATAGAAAAAGACCCCTCAACAAATAAACATTCTATAGTTGAAAATCAGCAGAGGAATTCAAACTGTCTTTCATATTGAAAGAACGTAATGATGCGCAGTCATCAACTATCAATAAAAGTGGTCCTTATTGGCGGCCCAAACGCTTCATCAGAGGCGTGGCATCACCTTTATTCGTTGATGATATTATATTTTGCCCTTATTTGCCTTTACCTACTCAGGTATTGGAAGTCTTTGAACAAATATAAAAAAGGACCCCCCACCCCCAATAAATAAACATTCTATAATTGAAAATCACTAGAAGAAATCAAAATGTCTTTCACACTGAAAGATTGTAGATTGATTGTGTGAACCTTGTCTCGAGGCCCCAAGCACGATAGGGACAAAGTGAACTAATTCACTATTTACTTCTTATCTCATTTCTCGATCAGTTATTTTATTAAACTCAATCTAGCTATTCATTATACAACCAAACCTCTAAAAGACATGGATTAACTAAAATCACGTGACTCCTAGACCTCAAAGCAGCCGTGTAATACAAAATTTTTGCACAAACAGGATTAATTAAGGTTACAGCATATGTTGATTTATTTGTGAAATTTGTCGAGATATTCATTTTCCTAAGTTTTTGAATGAGTTACCTGTCTAGACACTAAAAATCTCACAAAAAGCCAATAATACTGTTAAACATTTTGGTGGCATTGATGGATAGTTGATATTCAAGGAAAAAGCCTCATGTTGACTGCTGAGTAACTCAATATTGAGCAATGTGGTAGACTTTCCCAAGTTCCTAGATATGGTCAACTTGTCTAGATGTCTACCTACATTTTAATATGGTACCATTTATTGTAAATACACACACACACACTATATGTACCTAGCATTAGTCAATGATCTATTTATTCCATTCACTCTTGATTATGAAGATTCTCGTAAGTGGGGGACAAACAAAGTGCTTGTAGTTATTAATTACATATGGAAGTAATAATACAATCAAAGGCGCAACTTCCTAGAGTTTCGATTTACACCAAATGACGAAATATGCCACATTATCTTAAGTTGGAGGACGAATTTTTCTTTCCTACCTAAAGGAAGCAAAATAGCACGTTTGTGGCGATGCAATTAGGCAATTATTCTGCTTCACTCTCCCATTTGTTAACTTTTAATTATTTGGCTTATCAAATCCGTACACGTGCGAATGTCATGGAAAAGACTTGCGCAAGATGGACCCAAATGTCCTCAATCTCTTTTACCGATTGATTTCTTATCCCTTATCACTTCCCTCGATATTTTCTTTTCTTTTTTTTTGGATCTTTTATGTATTTATCCTCCACGGACGCCAAGTCGCGAGGCTAATAGCTGTTTATAACATGTCATTCAGAACCACACTCAAATTATTTGGAAAAGATAGTCAACCCAAAAATAATAACAATAATATCAAAAGCGACCTAAATGAAGAAAGTTTGCAATTTTTCATGCCATGATTTGCTTGTTGTAAAGATTCTTAAAAGAAAAATCATTATAACAACCCAATCAATTTTACATGAGGCCAAACCCTTAAAAGAAGTACTTGAAATGAGCGCACGAGGTGAAGATCATTTTAGGGTGGATCTTATTTATAAATGATATCACATTGCCACATTCATTTTATGTAGGACTTGAGGTGTCATAAACTTTCCTATTTAAACCACAAATGTCATCATTAGTGTTGGCATGCATCGCTCAACGTTACTCTTCCTAATCAATTCATGATCCATTTCACTCTCATCCCTTCAACATCCCAGAAGTCCGATGGGAGCAGCGTCTTATCTAAGCTCGCTCGCCTAGATGATCAATCCACCCTCGTCGAAATCAATCGTTGCAGGTCCACTAGCTTCCATGTGGTTTGAACTGATGTACAAACCATCAGGAATATGCTAATAATTTTGCAAATCAATTTTTGTCTCTGTTCATCTAAGACCATTAATCTCTAGACAACAAAAAGGTGCTAATTAATGAGGGAATGCTTGTTTTGTCTCCTAGCATTTGGCCATCCTCTTTTTTTCTTTTTCTTTTTTAATCTAGGGATAAGTGTATCAGTTCCAATTTTAAAACTTAATACGAAAGTGTAATTGAGTCATAAAACTTTCATAAAATACAATCAAGTCAGAAAAAATTATTGCAAAGTGCAATTAAATTATAAAATTTTCAAAACTGCATTCACGTATGAGAACTTGTCAATAAAGTACAATTGAGTCCTAAAATTTTTTAAATAGTACAATCAACGGAAAGAATTTCTTTGATCAATTTGACAAATTTTAGAACTAATTTGCATTTTTTTAAAATTTTAAAACTCAATTACATTTTGTGACAAATTTTAGGAATTACACATTTTAAAAGTTTTAGAACTAAATTCCACTTTTTTGATAAGTTTTAAGACTTTTAATGCACTCATCTCGTTTTATGTACATATCGTCTTCTTATGCAAACATATATAAACTTCATCTAAGGCCATATTAATTTTGAGTTCATTTGGAGCATCTCAACCACTCAATTTGTAACCAAAATTGCTCCTCCTAATAATGTTTTCTAACATGTCATACACAACCACGCTCGAATTTTTTGCGAAGGAAAGTGAACCTGAAAATATCTTACTGATATTGATAGTATGGCCATGTTAATTTAGTTTTTCCTTGGGAAAAGTGCCAAAAAAGTCCTAAACCTTTTTGTCTTTGTGCCGATTTAGTCCTAAACCTTTTTTTGGCACCGATTTAGTCCTAAACTTTTTTACGTTGTGCCAATTTTGGTCGGATTTTGCTGACCGGACACCGGCTGGCTGACTTGACCTGATCGGCGCCGACGTGGATAACTTTTAATAATATTTTAATTTTTTAATTTTTTTTTTTTCTATATTTTTTCTTTTTTTCTTCTCCTCTTCTTCCTCCAGTGATCGCCGAACCTCGGCCACCGGCTAAAGGCGACAGCCGGCAAGGTCAATGTCGACCTCGCCGACCACCTCGCCAAAGGGGCCGTGAGGGTGGCCTCGCGTTGGGCGGCGAGGCTCACCCTTGTCGGATCTGGCTAGGGTCGAGCCTCGCCCATGGCCGGCGAGGGCGAGCCTCGCTAGCTTGGCGCGAGGAGGCGGCCTTGAGCTGGCGGGGCTCGCCCTCGCCGAGACGATGCTTCCATGAGAGTCGGATGTTGAAACCCCCACAGCAGCATCGTCTCCACTATCGCCGCGTATCCTTCCTCATCGCAACATCCACCGCCACCCGACAACCTCGCCTTCCTGACCCTCGCCAGATCCGGCGAGAGTGAGCCTCACCGCCAAGGCCTCAAGGGCAGCCTCATGCCGGGCGAGCGAGGCTCGCCCTCACCGAATCTAGCGAGGTCAAGGCTCACCGGCCATGGTGAGGCTCAACCCTTGCCGGCCATGGTGAGGCTGAACCCTCGCCAAATCCAGCGAGGGTGAGCCTCGCTGCCCCGCGCGAGGCTGCTCTTGCGGTCACTAGTAAGGTGGCCGACAAGGTCAACCTCGACCTCGCCGGCCGTCACCTTTGGTCGGTCGCCGAGGTCTGGCGACTAGCTAGAGGAAGAAGAGGAGAAGAAAAAAAGAAAAAGATAAATAATAAAAATAATAAAAATAAATATCAAAAATAAATATCAAAAAAATATCTAAAATATTAAAATATTATTAAAAGTTGTTCACATCAGCGCCAATCAGGCACGTCAGCCGGCTGGTGTCCAGTCAGCAAAATCCGGCCAAAATTGGCTAGACAGGATTGAATTGGCACAACGTAAAAAGGTTTAGGACTAAATCGGCACCCAAAAAAGATTTAGGACTAAATCGGCACAAAGACAAAAGGTTTAGGAATTTTTTTGGCACTTTTCCCATTTTTCCTCACTTACTTATTATAGTTGCCTACGTCACGGAGCAAGTTCATTACTTTAGCCTAGAGTACGATAGTCTAATATGGTGATCCTCGATTAGTTTTTTAGACAAATGGAGATGTCAAGGTTCTATGATGTTATGCACTTATGATTATTGATTTACACGGTGACTGCTTATTATTGTTATAATTGTTTTGATTGGTTGCGAGCACACATGGCTTAAGGTAATTAAACAGGAGGTCATGATACCCTGATTTTTTTTTTGGTAACCGAGGATCCACCCTGAGCCCCCTTTTGCTTATGCTAGTCGGGGTCATACAGCCCTCCGGTGCCCGATGGCACCGGTGGACCTCGCCAAAGCTATTTGGACGACTATACCTCGAGGGAAGCTGGCCCAGCAATCCACTGCCAGGGCCCTCCACTTAAATTGCGATAGCAATGCGGGGATTCGAACTCTCGACCACATCGAAGCAGGAGAGAACGAATACCAACACGGCTGCCTATGGGTGGGGACCCTATTATTTGATCATCATAAATTTCATCTTTCCACTTCAATCCATGAGTTCAGCGAATGAAAGTCTTTTCCGTCCAAAAGATAAATAAATTGTGTTGGCATCGATAAATAAAGCTTTTTTTTCCCTATAATCTAGGGACATGAGCACAGAGATCAAGCTATTACAGGTCCATACAACACCCAGCAAGCCCCATAAACGGGTTAAGTTTAGCCTTTACCCCATAGAGGCATCTCTAATTAAGGGTAATTTACACGTAATTGGTGAGACTTGAATAAATGACTTTCAATTCTTGAGCTGAAATTGTTCTGATGTTCCAACTAACTGCACCAACCCTCAGAGGTTTATATAAATAACATGTTATTTCGCCGAAGTTGTTTCATGTTTTTGAAATGATTTTGGAGGAGACGCTTGTCATTTATCTAACCCCTAATATTTAGATCCTAGCGCAGCAAAAGTCACGAAAATCTTGAATTTTTGACCTAATATAGAATATCCTGTGGAGCTTAGCATGGCAGCTGCTGCAGCATATGCTGTTTTCGATGAGCTCATATTCCAACCAAAAGGAGTAGGAAACATTGTCATCCTTAGCAGGGATGTTTGGTTTTGAATTTAGAGAACGGAGCTCTTACTACGTTTTTCGTCACGATATTGCTCTCCTCTGGCGGGTAAAAGGCCTTCAACATGACTCGGAAAAGGATTCAACACGACAGTTAGGTTTGTACGTATGCATGTGAGAATAAAAGCCCTTCATGCCTTTTAGTTGGCACACTAATATGGCAGGCCCAGAAGATAGATCGATTTTCGCTTTTGGAAAATGAATCAAATTGGATAGTTGTGGCTACGCCGCCCAGCAATCAATTATCAATCACTCAATGAGCACAGGCAGCTCCTTCGTGGTTGTAGGAAGGACCAAATGACGGGATGTGCATTTTGAAAAGATTGGCCCTCCCAGTCGCTTCTACTTAGACTTTGAAAAGCAACTACCTGCTCAATAAGCAGTGCTTATTAAGAGTGATCGGTTCCCAGTTCGGTCCAGTCCCACCAAGGAATCAGGAACCGGACCAAACTTGTTGGTCCAAGGATCACAAACCAGACCGGACCGGCCGGTGCGGTTAGGTTACAATAAAACCAGTCACTTATTTGCTTTCTTCTTATCCGCAATTGAGATCAACGTGTACCACACATAGTCCAAGTTCTTTCTAAGAGAAGAGACTATAAAATGGTCAGCCAAACTCCAGACTCGCAATATAATTTACCCCATTTTGCATGTCATTATCTTCCAGACAGACTCAACAAACAAAAAGCAAGATTTGTGATATTTCCTCATGAAAACTCATGGAGTAAGTAGTCTTCTGCAGCCTTGATCATGTCCTCCGGAAGATAATGACATGCAAAAGGGTGCAGAAGTCTTCTGCAAGGCTACATCAAAATTACCAAAATGAAAGAGATCATGTCTTCCGGGCCATTTTGCTGAACTCCATTCCCTCCAGAACTTGTACGTGCTGCTGTTGAGAGGGATTGAGGGACTAAGGAATTGAGGGATTGAGGGATTGAGGGACTGAGGGAAAAAATTAGTTTTTTAAGAAATTAAAATAACAATATATATAGTCGGTCAGTCCAGTTCCCACCTTGGAACTAGATCTACACAGTTAGGCCTCATCCATGTCTACACTACACAACAGTAGGTCAATCAAAACCCATGGAATGATAAATTTCATTTGATTTTTGCATCCACATTGTTGGTTGTTTGTTGGTAAAATAAACAAAATGGTATTTTTCTTGTCCCACGTAGGAAAATTGGAAGCATGCGGGCCTATATGTAAATGTGAATGTCTTTTAATTTGTTCAGGTGGAGACAATGGGCTGTGTGCTAAACTCCACGATACTCGCTTGTCAGTGCACGATTATTAAGCAGATAATATTTAGCATTAATCCTTGTTTATTATTATTATTAATGTTTGTTTCGTATAATTATTTTGAAAGGTTGTATTTGTTCAATTGGTGTTTGGAATTAAAAAAAATTATTATTTTTTTTATGTCTTTTCAACGTAAGATTTAAAAACATACTTGTTCACTTTGTAACATTTTCCAAAATGTCACTTCAATTCAAAAGAAAGACTAAGATAAGCACATCAATTTTTTGGTATCAATGATTATCAAATCTTTGTTCAACTTTCTTTCCAAGAAATTACAGCCTTCTTTCCAATTATTTTCTTTGAGAGTTCTTGGAAATATACCAAAATTGCTATCCGGTATTCTCAATCAAGACTTTTTTGTATACTAGAGAATTGCCAGTAACCATTAGTACTGTTGTGGGCAAATCATCCATTAAAGAGAGTGTTATCATGCTTTATAGTCAAATTCCATTTCTACCCAATCCAAAGCAATTTTCTCAACACCCGCGACCCCCACTAAAAAGAATCTATCGCTTAAGCTCGAATCCAATCCAAATAACAATTCCAAAGGCTCTCAACTTGTGCAATGAGTTAGAAGAGATAATCAAGATGGGCCACGGAGATTTGGTGTACGTTGCAGCAAGTATTCCATGGGCTAGTGTATATGAACATCATGATATGATAAGTTTTTATACGATGTTTGGAGAGAAAATGCATGTCCCGCTTACTTTCCTAAACCTTTGTTGCAGATCTGGTTCTGTTGCTTGAGAAAACGAGCGAGCGGACTGTCTTTGATGACAAAAGCTGCTACACAATCTCACGCTCCCTCACTATTCTCACTAGCCCTAATCCAATTCGACGGCAACGGCCAACCAAAGAATTGCTCAGATCATGTGGCCAGAGGGGCCCTATGTGCTCAGGTTGCCTCCATTTGCTAACTTCGTGAATTGGGACATTGCCTTCAAGATTGATGGGAGAACGGTAACAATTCGAACAATATCGAATTAACGTAGTGGAATAAAATAATCTCCCCTCTTGTATAAACCTAATAGGAATCGATATAGTAGAGTAAAATAAATACCAAGCACGCGAGCACAAGACGATTTTTTTACGTGGAAAACCTCCTCGATGTGAGGAGATAAAAAACCACGGGACTGGAGTCCACCCGAAAATCTTCACTATCAATAAAATTGGGTGAATAATGTTCTTCTCTAGCAAATACTAGACGTACATAGTAGCAAAGACCTCAAGAACATAATTCTTGGCAATACACATAAATTTCACAAGAGATCAAGGATAAATCTGACCAAAAACGCAGGTTTTGATCAATCCATGAAAAATCTGATGTATGGAGCTTCAAACGAAAATCAAACCGTTCAGATTCAAGAAAATTGCACCATGAACATGCTGACACAATTTCAGCTCAATCGGACCACGAATCGACCTCCGATGCCAGCTTGATGTAAATCAGATATTGCCCAAACCCCCAAATTTTGTGCTTTCTCTTTTTCTCTTGTTACTACTTCTTTTTGCGGCTACCACTTTAAAGATAGTGAGAAACCTTATTTCTCCATATAACTTATTATATGGGCTCAAGCCCTTATTGGGCTTGAAACTCATTGGGCTTCCTCCACATAGAAGTGAACCCAGCTAACAAATCTCCCCCTCACAACAATGTGGAGGGATTCACCATCCCTGCTATCGATTGGCAATGTTTAAGCTTCTCTCTTGGTAGAGTCTTCGTCATCATATCAGAGCCATTATGATCCGTATGAATTTTCTAAAGTTCCAACAACTTTTCATTTAGAACATCTCTTATCCAATGATATCTAACGTCAATATGTTTCGATCTAGAATGAAAAGATGAATTCTTACCAAGATGAATTGCGCTTTGATTATCACAAAATAGCACATACCTCTTTTGCTTGAACTCAAGTTCTTCTAAGAACTTCTTCATCCATAGCATCTCTTTACTAGCTTCAATCGCTGCAATAAATTCAGCTTCGATTGTAGAAAGTGCAACACACTTCTGCAAATCTTGACTTCCATGACACAGCTCCACCTGCAAAAGAAATCAAATAACTAGAAGTAGATTTACGAGTATCAATATCTCCTGCCAAGTCGGAATCTGTGTATCCAACTAACTCAAGTTTCCCGATCACGAAACTGAGTTTCAAATTTGAAGTTCCCCGAAGATACCTCATAATCCACTTCACTACATTCTAATGCTCTCTGCATGGATTTGACAAATAGCGACTAACAATGCCAACTGCATGCGCCAAGTCTCGGCGTGTACATACCATCGCATACATTAAGCTTCCTACAACTGAGGCATATGGAACACTTTCCACATCTTTCTTCTCTTTATCAGTCATAGGACTTTGCATCATATTTAACTTAAAGTGGGCAGCAAGAGAAGTACTAACCACTTTAGCCTTGTCCATGTAAAATTTCTGGAGGATTTTCTCGATATATTTCTCTTGCGACAAAAACAACTTCTTAGCATCTCTGTCTCGGGTAATTCTAATGCCAAGAATCTACTTTGCCGAGCTCAAGTCTTTCATGGCAAAAGACTTGCTCAACTGTTTCTTCAATAACTCAATTCTTGAAGCATTCCTGCCAACAATCAGCATATCATCAACATAAAGCAAGAGAATAATAAAGTCATCATCATAAAATTTTTGGACAAACACAAAGTTATTCGAGGAAGTCTTCTTATAGCCATGTTTTGTCATAACTGACGCAAATTTTTTATACCACTGACTCGGTGCTTGTTTTAGGCCATAGAGACTTTTCTTCAATTTGCACATGTCACAACCAAATTTTCGGGTGATCCACCTAGAATTTGGCTAATGGATTACTAAGCTTAGACTTAGCTCGGGCTCTCCCAAGCCCATACCAATTCGTGACTTAATGTTCAAGTTTTTTAACATGCAAGTGGATTTTATCTAGGAGTCGCCACTGATCAGTTTATGGTAGGTCGATTAGACACCTAAGTAAAATAATGGGAGAATTATTTTACCCCTACAAACCAAAGACTAAGGGTACGGGGACTTGGTTACATTAGACTTCTCTAATGCCCTTTCGGTATCATTTCTTCTTTTATTTTCAAAAATGTTTTTGCAAGCAGTTTGATTGATTTTAAATCTATTTCCCTAACATGTGAGGTGATCATGCGGGTGCGCAAACCACTAATTTAACACCCAAGAAAGCGATGAATAAATTACGGGACTTACCTTGTAGCAACGAAAGCATCTGCAATATTAGATCAGAATTCATATCATCAACCCTAGATATGATTTCTAATTAACACGCAATTTCTCTTCTTCTTCTTTTTCATTTTATTTAATGAAAATCATGCAATATGCAATGCAATATAACTAAATGACCTAATTCTAATGACATGCAATTTCTAAGTAAATGGACCTAATAACAATTTATAAATGATGTGCATTTCGTGAATCTAATCCTATATGTCATTTACATGACATTTTTTCCTAAAAAATGCAATCTATCCTAGAGAATGGAACTAATTTATTCTAAGACATTTTTTGTATTTTTCATGAAATTCGGAATTAGGAAAAAATGTGAAAATTATCTAACTAGATTAAGATATTATCTTAACCCAAATAATCCTAAAATGCAATCTATCTAATATCTAAACTTATAATAAATTAAGAAAAATATTATCTAGCATTAAACTAAGTGCAATTTTACCCTAATATGCAATGACGTACAAAAAGATGCCCTAACTCTACATGACATATGCATGATGATTTTTTGTGTTTTTGTTTTATAAATTCGAAATTAAAATTGACAAATAATTAAACATGCAACGTAAGTTAAAAAACTAGCAACCTAAATTGATTGATTTGATTTTTTTATTTTTTTTTTTATTATTTTCAAATTCGAAATTAAATTCCTATTCTAAATATGCAAACCCTAAAACAGGAAATAAACCTAATTCTAACCTACATTTTTTTTTTTGAAAATAAAATTAACTTAAACGGCACGACATCAAATCAGAGCAAGATTGATATCCAAATTGACGAACCATATCTCGCGCATGAGATCGAGTTGACCAATTTTAAATAAAATCTCAAATCGAATCTCAAGCGTAAGATCGGATTGCCAATTTTTCAAGCGATTGTGAGTCGGATTTCGGGCACGAAAATCGGACTATCAATCCCAAATTTCAGAGGCAATTTCATGTCAGAATTCTTGATCTTACATTAATGAATAATTACACTAAAAAAAAGGAACAAATAAAATAAAGTAAAAAGTAAAATAAGGCAAATAAATAAAAGGAAGAAAAAGCTACCTAAATTGATTCTTTTTTCTTTTCTTTTTTTTACCCACGGCTTGGCAGCTTTGTGGGGGGTTCACCATCGGTCGTTGGTCGTTAGAGCTCCGGTGAGGAGGACCAGCAGTGAGCGGATCGGCGGCGAGCGAGGGGGTCGCGAGGAGCAGCAGCAGGCGGCCTCGCTTGGACTCAAGCAAAGAGCGGAGCGGCTCGGCTTGGCTCGGGCTCGGGCAAAGGCGTCAAATCGCTGGTAGGTCGCTGGCCGGAGTAGCACCGGCGGAGAGCTGTAAGCAAAGACAAGACAAGGACAACAGCAGCGTCGTCGGAGCGGAGGGGCTGGGATCTGGCTCGGGTTAAGCTTCGAGGGTGGTGCAGCGATGACAGGCATAGGAAAGAGGCAGTATGAGGGTCATGGGCCGGTGGGTCGCTAGTGAGTCGGGGGCGAGATTGGCGGAGCGGTGGTGGTTTGTGGCTTGGTGTCCGGATCTGGCACGGTGGGTGGAGTGGTGGAAGCGGCTCAGGTGGTCGCTCGGTAGGCGAAACGCGGCTTCGAGTAGGCAGAGCAAAGCAGCAGTAGCATTGCTAAGGGCCAGCAGTAAGGCTTTAAGCCTCAACAGCACACATAATCCTATTTCCCTTTCACTTTAAAACCCTCAGGTTGTTCCATGTATATCTCTTCCTCCAAGTCACCATGTAGGAAGGCTATTTTAATATCCATTTGCTCAATTTCCAAATCTAGGGTAGTTGCCAAGCTTAGTACCACACGGATAGAAGACATTTTCACTACCGGAGAAAATATATCTTCAAAATCAATACCCTTTCTCTGACCGAACCCCTTAACAACCAATCTAGCTTTGTACCGTGGTTGTGAAGTATGTTCATCTTGCTTCAATCTATATACCCACTTGTTCTTCAAAGCTTTTTTACCTTTAGGTAATTTCACCAACTCAAAAGTATGATTATCATAAAGTGACTGCATCTCATCTCGCATAACATCAAACTAATTACTTTTGTACTCATCTTCTATTTCTTCTGCATAGCACTCCGGTTCACCTGCATCAGTCAATAATACATACTCATCTTCAAAATACCTGGTGGAAGGTCGTCGGTCTCTAATGGATCTCCGGACTTGAACATTCAGTGGAATATCTAATTGAGCCTCTGGTTCAGGAATAGTATTATCTGTTTCAACATGTTCAGGAACATGTGCATTATTTGGAACATTGACTTCCTGCTGCTCTTCATCAACCTATGTAGGAATATTTGTAAAGGAATTGGATCCAAATCAACCAAATTATCACTAACCTGTGGTGTTGAAATCATCTTTGGGAATATGCATAAATGCTTTGCACCCAAAGACACGCAAATAATCATAAGAAACATCTTTGCCTGTCCAAACTCTATTAGGAACATCAAACTCTAAAGGAACGCATGGAGTAAGATTTAATACATGCACAATTGTACATAAAGCCTCACCCCAAAAGGATCCAGGTAGCTTTGACTGTGAAAGTAAGCATCTTACCCTTTCAACCAGTGTTCTGTTCATTCTCTCAGCTAAGCCATTTAACTGAGGCATCTTGGGAGGTGTCTTTTGATGTCGAATACCTTGTTGTCTGTAATATTCATCAAAAGGTCCAATATACTTTTCCCCGTTATCAGTTCTGATACATTTCAATTTCTTTCTAATATGTCTCTCAACTGAAGCTTGAAATTGCTTAAAAGCATTTAATACTTGATCTTTAGTTTTCAAAGTATGAATCCAAATTTTCCTTGAAAAATCATCTATGAAGGTCACAAAATAAAGAGAGCCACCAAGTAATTTTGTTTTCATAGGACCGCAAACATCAGAATGCATTAAATCCAGTATACCTGATTTTCTTGAAGGAGGGGAGCTTTTAAATGCAATTATGTTCTGTTTTCCTGCTAAACAGTGAGCACACTTCTTTAGCGCCGAACTTTTCAATCCTGAAAGGAACTTCCTCTTGGCCAATATTGACAAACCCTTCTCACTGATGCGACTAAGCCTCTTATGCCATAACTCAGCTACATCTTCGCTGTCTACTGCATTAATTTTGTCTGTGGACAACTTTGCCTACATAATGTACAACGAAGAATATTTTTCACTTCTAGCCACAACAAGAGAACCTTTGGTGAGCTTCTATTGACCATTATTGAATGTGATGCAATACCCCTCATCATCCAACTTGCCTGTAGAAATCAAATTCAAGCAGATATCAGGTATATGTTTAACATTATTCAATACTAACTTTGTGCCATTCTTGGTTTCTAGGCACACATCACCGATGCCTACAACTTGAGCTAGCCCATTGTTCCCATCTTCACAGATCCGAAGTCACCTGACCTATATGATGTAAAGAAATCCCTACGAGACGTAGCATGAATAGATGCACCACTATCAATTACCCAACCGGTCTCATGAGATACAAAATTCACCACATCACCATAAAAAATAATGAGAAAATCTTCTTTACGTGCAGCAACACGATTGTCATCACTGTCATTATCACTTTTCTTCTCTTTACCTTTCTCCTTTTGTTTCTCCTTTTTTAACTGGCGACAAAACCTCTAAATGTCTCTTCTGATAACAATAATGGCACTCAACATTAGCAAATTTATTATACTTACCTCTGCTTTTATCTCCACTTTTATCTCTATTTCTCGGACCTCGAGACTCACTTCTTCCCCTTTTCTCAACAACCAAGGCATCAGAATGTGAAGAGGACGATCCTTGTGTCTTCCTTCTCATCTCTTCATTCAAAATACTACTCTTGGCCAAATCCATGGTAATCGTACCATCTGGGGAAGAATTAGACAAAGATGTTTGGAACGATTCCCATGAGTCCGGCAAAGTACCGAGCAACCATAGTGCTTGTATCTCATCATCAAACTTGATTCCCATTGCAGCCAACTGATTTATAATTCCTTGAAAAGAATTTAAATGATCAGTCAAACGAGTACCATCTTGATATCTTAGAGCCATCATCTGTTTTATCAAAAATAACTTATTATTCCCAGTCTTTCGAGCATATAACTGTTCAAGCTTATCCCATAAACTGTGTGCATGTGTTTCCTCAATAATATGGTTCAAAACATTACCATTTACCCACTGCCTGATATAACCACACACTTGACGATGAAATATAGACCATTCAGCATCAGTTTTATTCTCCAGTTTCTCCTCGGCAAATACGGGCAAATAAAAATCTTTTACATATAAAAGGTCTTCCATCTTCCCTTTCCAAATATGATAATTCGAATCATTCAATGTAACCATTCTACTCGTATTCGTTTCCATTGTTTAACACAAGGCAAAAAAATCAAGCAATAACCAGAAGCTCTGATACCACTATGATGGGAGAACGGTAACAATTCGAACAATATCGAATTAACACAGTGGAATAAAATAATCTCTCCTCTTGTGTAAACCTAATAGGAATCGATATAGTAGAGTAAAATAAATACCAAGCACGCGAACACAAGACGATTTTTTTACGTGGAAAACCTCCTCGATGTGAGGAGATAAAAAACCACGGGACTGGAGTCCACCCGAAAATCTTCACTATCAACAAAATTGGGTGAACAATGTTCTTATCTAGCAAATACTAGAGGTACATAGCAACAAAGACCTCAAGAACATAATTCTTAGCAATACACATGAATTTCACAAGAGATCAAGGATAAATCTGACCAAAAACGCAGGTTTTGGTCAATCCACGAAAAACCTGATGTAGGGAGCTTCATACGAAAATCAAACCGTTCAAATTCGAGAAGATTGCGCCATGAACATGCTGACAAAATTTCAGCTCAATCGGACCACGAATCGACATCCGATGCCAGCTTGATGTAAATCAGATATTGCCCCAACCCCTAGATTACCTGCTTTCTCTTTTTCTCTTATTACTACGTCTTTTTGTGGCTACCACTTTAAAGATAGTGAAAAAACCTATTTCTCCATATAACTTATTATATGAGCTCAAGCCCTTTTTGGGCTTGAAACTCATTGGGCTTCCTCCACATAGGAGTGAACCCAACTAACAAAGATGTCTCCGATGTGCATCGAAACAATAGCTAGGGGACGGCAATGATGGATCCTAGCCATCCTTCAAGACCTAGAACAGATTTTTTTTCATGATTATGGTGATATTGGAAATTAGCAGTTGCATGTAGATTTACGTTTAAGGTCTCTAGCCGATGCTCTTCTTAGCGATTTTGGGTGTAACGTGCCTATACACAAGATGCACCTAGTTAGTAGGTTTCCGAGATGAGTGGTTTAAATTGGACCGAAGCATTTTAGAGGAAGGCCATAGGATGTGCTCACATTTGGGATGTGGTTTCCCTAAGACTCGACCTTGTGAGCTTCCTCGGTGTGCTCATGCTTATCAGGCCTCAGATTGGAAGTCAAATCACAGGTTTAAATGTAAAATTGGTCGAACGAGTGTGTGCTTCCAATGTTGGAAATTTTCCAAGTCCACGGTTTTCTTTTTCATAGGCTGGTTATAAAGATGTAAATTGCATTAATAATAAATACTTGCCACGTCCAATTTCTTACATTCACGAGGAAGTTAGGAAAGTCAAACTTTGCATTAATAATAAATACTTGCCACGTCCAATTTCTTACATTCACGAGGAAGTTAGGAAAGTCAAACTTTGAGAGAGAGAGAGAGAGAGAGAGAGAGAGAGAGAGAGAGAGAGAGAGAGAGAGAGAGAGAGAGAGAGAGAGAGAGAGAGAGAGAGAGAGAGAGAGATTTATTGTATCAAATAAATAACTTGCCACGTCCAATTTATTACATTCACGAGGAGTTAGGAAAGTCAAACTGTGAGAGAGAGAGAGAGAGAGAGAGAGAGAGAGAGAGAGAGAGAGAGAGAGAGAGAGAGAGAGAGAGAGAGAGAGAGAGAGAGAGAGAGAGAGAGAGAGAGAGAGAGAGAGAGAGAGAGAGAGAGATTTATTGTATGAAATAAAGAACTTGCCACATCCAATGCCATCTATTCACATCCTTTCAAGTAAAGAAGCTGCAAAAAGTTTTTTCCTGACCGAGTGTAGCTGAGTTGCAACTTTATCGATGCTCATGCGTCTTCTAGGCTCCTCCACCGAGCAAGCGAGTCCAATATGACATATTGCTTCCAAACATTCCTGAAATATGCGGTTTCTTTCATGAAGTGAATCTTGGGAATCATTGTGGTTCTCTCCATCGTGAAGCAGCACTGGATCGATAATCTCCATAACTTGTTGGGGTAGAGCCTCAGCAACATAATTATGAAGATTCAAATTATCTCTAAATATGTCATTAGTGGGACTTAATCCTGTGAATATCTCCAATAAGAGGATGCCGTAACTATAAACATCACCTTCTCTTGAGACCTGACTTCCATTAGCATATTCTGCAGTTTACACATGCCATGGCATAAGAAATGTCAAAACTTTGGGGATTCACAAAATAGAGGCTTAAAGGATTGACAAAAAAAAAAAAACAGTAGTCTCTAGAAGGACAAATTGATTTTAGAGAGAGAGAACCTGGAGCGGCATAACCAATTGTTCCTCTTAAACCGATAGAACTACTATTTGCTGTAATGTTAGACGTGGATTCGAAAACAATTTTCGCCAACCCAAAGTCTCCAACATGTCCAACCATGTCAACATCCAGAAGGATATTGCTTGGCTTCAAATCACAATGGATTATTTGGCTTTGGCATTGATTATGTAGATAATCTAATGCAAAAGCAACATCAATAGAAATGTTTATCCTTTGGACGAGACTCAATTTCTTTGAGTAACCATCTGCATCATTTCGAGTTGGATTTGGGTGCAGCCAGTCTTCTAGGCTACCATTGATCATGAACTCATAAACTAAAGCCTTAAACTCATCACCCTTATAGTCAATGGCTGAGCATACCGTCAATACTTTCACAAGATTTCGGTGTTTTATGCCCTTTAAAACCTCGCACTCTGCTTTGAAACTCTTGAGAGCGCCATACCGCGTTAAATTAAGCACCTTCACCGCAACGAAATTTTCATTCTCCTGGAGGAGCCCCTTGTAGACAGATCCAAAACTTCCGACCCCAATCAAATTAGTTAAAGAAAAACCGCCGGTTGCTTTTAGAAGAGCTCCATAAGATAGATTCAACAATGAATCATCTAAGGGGCTTGAAATCGGCTCCTTTCTTTTCTGCTTCAGCCACCTTATATATAGTAAAGAGACAAGGAGAAGTACCCCAAGAAGGCTAAAAACAATGGCGATAGTAAGTTTCAACTTATGGACTCGTCCTCTACTTTTGGCATTTCGAGAGACGCACTTAGCGAGCTCAAATACAGGCATTCCTCCACAGAGATTTTTATTTCCGGCTACAAAAGTTGCACTTGCATTCCTAAAAATTCCTTCAGTTGGGAGCATGCCTTCAAAATGATTGTAAGATAAATTCAACTTTTCCAAGAACTGAAATGCCTTTAAGAACTCTGGAATTTCACCATAGAAATTGTTGTCAGAAAGATCTAATTCCTCAATGCTTCTTAAGGAGCTAATTGATTGAGGAATGAAGCCATGGACGAGGTTATCTTGCATTCTTAGTATTGTCAGTCCATCACAATTGCCTAGACGATCAGGGATTTCACCATCCAAAATGTTTTCTGAGACATCTAATTGTTCCAAATGTTTCAAGCTTCCAATTTCCATTGGAAGGACTCCACGTAGTTGGTTTCGAGACAAATTAAGATATATGAGGTTCCCGGCCACGGGGAATATAACCTGACCACTGAGATTGTTACTTGAAAGATCTAGGTTTGTCAAGCTCTGATCTAGATGTGAAGGAATCAGCCCTTCGAATTTGTTTCTGGCAAGACTTAAAAAGAACAACATATGTAAATTTTGCAAAGAGGATGGGATCATACCAGATAGATTGTTGCCTGACAAGATCAATTTTTGAAGATGAGAAAGGTTTCCTAAATCTGGTGGGATTGGACCCGAAAGAAGGTTGTCATCCATCCGGAATCCCTGCAAGTTCACAAGATTTCCTATCTCTTTTGGGATCTCACCGGATATCAAATTCTGGCCTAATCTTAGGGCTACTAAAGTAGTAGAGAAGTTACCGATGCATGTAGGAAGGGTCCCACCAAATCTATTTTCATGCATCACTAATACCATCAACTTAGTAGAATTTGTTAGTGAGCAAAGGAAGGTCATGTCATCTGCATTGGACCTTCTACTCCCAAGATTATTAGTGTATAAGGTAACCATCCAAAGGTTACGGAGATTCGCCAACGAAGGGACTTTCCCTGAAAGCTCATTGCCTCCAAGGTCAAGTTGTCTTAGATTTGTAGCATTGGATATCGACAAAGGAATTGATCCAGTGAACCGATTATAAGCAATGCTCAAATCTTGAAGGTTTGGGAGAGTGAATCCAATTTCTTCAGGAAGATCACCGCAAATCTGGTTTGCTTTTATGTCGATTTCAATCAGTGAAGACAAGTTGAAGATTGTAGGCGGAATGGTACCTGAAAGCCCATTGCTTCCCAAGGTGAGCACCTTTAGTTTAGTTAGTCGACCTAGAGATTGGGGAATAATCCCACTCAAACCATTTTGATAACAAGAAATCCTCTCTAGAGATGTTAAGTTCCCTATGGATGAAGGGATGCTGCCAGTTAATTGGTTCGCAGTAAAGTCGACCATTTGAAGATTTGACAAGGAGCCTAGCTCCACTGGAATTCCCCCGACCAGTTGGTTGTACTCGAGGAAGAGAAATACAAGATTCGAGCAAGCTGATATATTCCTGGGAATCTCTCCTGTTAGTGAATTATTGGATAGATACAGCATTTGGAGCCGACGCAGCCGACTAATTTGTGGAGGGATTTCAAAGTTGAAGCTATTGTTTTGAAGCCTCAATATTCTCAAGAAGCTAAGGTTCCCAATATGGGGTGAGATAGGTCCCGAGAGTCCTTGGGAATGAAGATCCAGTACCATGACTCTGTGGTGTCGATGACTGCACGTAACCCCATACCATCGGCAAAAGTTGGTGCTGTCGTTCCACGAGTTAAGCTGCTCGAAAGGGTCGCTAGTTATTTCAGCCTTGAATGCAAGCAATGCAAGCCTATCCGAATCGTTGGTAGTAGAAATGATCACAGCGAAGCATAACACCAAAATGGCAGCAAAAAGAAGCCAAGAACAACGAAGCTGTGCATAATTGAGACGCGAATGTCTCATTTTATGAGCACAAATTGGGTAATAATTCTCTAAGGGAGGACAAGAAAGAGTGAGTGAAGTAATATGTATTGGTTGAGCAGCTTGAGCTATATGTTGAACAGCCTCACAGAGGAGCCTTTATAGAAGCTGCGTAGACGCGGAGGACTTCTTCTGTCATACTTTTGTACCCCTCCCATGTCAGCATTTGAACGCAAAGTTTTATCTACGGTGAAAGGGATTTTTCCGTCCTTATTCCACAAAGCATCCTAGACCAAAAACAAAAAGCAAAAAAAAACAAAAAAAAGGACTTTTTTTACGCTCTAATTAGGATTGAAAATTCACATCATCAAATTTAATACGGATTATTTATGTCATTTTACGGTAATTACAAAAGGTTTTTTTTTTCTAATAAATATAGGTGAAAGTGTGTCAATTTGTGAGAAGAATGACTTTGATGTTCGCATGATCATTCTAACATGTTCCAATGACTTATTTAAAGTTACGAAAGAGAGAGAAGAGGAACATTTAGACAAATGCTGACCATCATAATTTCTACAAACGCTGACATGGGAGGGGTGCTGGGTCATGAAATTTTGAAGGAGAGGTTCAAGGGTCGTCGAGCCATATGGATGAATTGCTCAGGATATGCCCCACATTTTGGTGGCGATTATCTCGAGACTCGGCCTAGATTTGTTTTGATCTCTAGTGTGATCAATTATAGGTGTATTTCAGGCCTTGGATTCGAAGTCAAATTGCAAGTGTAGATGTATACCAGTGGAGCAATAATTGTGTGATCCATCTTAAAATTGCTGGTTAAAATCATTCCCTATTTCTCTATTTCATGGCATAGTTGGGTAATGGGCTACTAAAGCCCGCACAATGTAGTTGTGATTGAATTGTAACCGTGTTTTGTTAAACTGTATTGTGAAGTGTATTGTAATTTACGTGCTTCGTAACACATATTTTAAAGTAGCAACATCTTAAAATTGGATGAGGTTTCGTCCCAAAAGCTACCATAAGTTTATGTAGTTTGGAGGAACCGCAATTATAATAAATTTGCACCTTATAAAAGTTACAATGCACATAGCTAAGATATTGTGGGAAAGTTAAACCAAACAACTTCTTAATAGTGAAACATGTTATTCATTTAATATTTATGCTAAATGTTATATGTGGGATGTCATTAATCGGTATTTGTCTTCAAATTGTCAAACATTGGTGCATAAAAGCCTTTAAGTGATGATATTTTAATTTTGATGTCCCGTCGTGTCTAATTAGTTGGGAAATATATGTAGATATAGTGTGAAATGTTCTTTTAATTGAAAGGTAAATTACATTTAAAATTTGTTTCTAGGAAAAAAACATATTGGTACCTTTACTTTTAATGATTAACATATTTTTTCTTCTCTTTTTTCCTTCCCTTCTTCCTCAAGTAACTTCTCCACTAAGGATAACTCGTCGGCCAACATTTATTGCATGTGGTACTTAAAAGGGCATTGCCTGTGGCAGCCGCAAGAGGACTCCTGTCCCTATCCCTTGAATTACCCTACCATACATTTCAAGGGAGAAATTGTGGTTGACATGTCTTTGTCTCTTCCTTTTCTTTTTCTTCCATCTTCTTCTTCCTCAAGTAACTTCTCCACGAAGGGTGACTCATCAATGGCCAAGGCTTATTTTATGTGGTGGTTAAAAGGACATTGCCTGTGGCAGCCGCAAGAGGACTCCTGTCCCCATCTCTTAAATTGCCCTACCCTACACTTCAGGGAGAAACTATGGTTGACATGTTTTTGTCTCATCCTTTTCTTTTTCTTCCATCTCCTTCTTCCTTGAGTAACTTCTCCATGAAAGGTGACTCGTCAACGGCCAACATTTATTGCCTGTGGTGGTTAAAATGACATTACCCGTGGCAGCCATAGGAGTACTCTTATCCTCGTCCCTTGAATTGCCTTGCCTTACACTTCAAGGGGGAAACTGTGGATGACATGGTTTCTTCTTCCTTTTCTTTTTCTTTCATCTCCTTCTTCCCCGAGTAACTTCTCCACGAAAGCTGACTCGTCAATAGCCAACATTTATTGCCTACGGTGGTTAAAAGGACATTACTTGTGGCAACCGCAGGAGGACTCCTATCCTTGTTCCTTGAATTGCCTTGCCCTACACTTCAAGGGGTAAACTGTGGTTGACATGTTTTTTTCTCTTCCTTTTCTTTTTCTTTCATCTTCTTCTTCCTCAAGTAACTTCTCCATGAAGGGTGAATCATCGACGCCCAACATTTATTGCTTGTGGTGGTGAAAAGGACATTGCCTGTGGCAGCCGTAAGAGGATTCTTATCTCCATCTCGTGAACCCTGCCCTACACTTCAAGGAGGAAACTGTGGTTGACATGTTTTTGTCTCTTCCTTTTCTTTTTCTTCCATCTCCTTCTTCCTAAAGTAACTTCTCCATGAGGGCAACTCGTCCACAGCCAACATTCGTCGCCTGGGGGGATTAAAAGGATATTGCCTGTGACAGCCGCTAAAGGACTCTTGTCCCCATCTCACGAGTTACCCTGCCTTACACTTCAAGGGGAAAATAGTCTCGTGCTGGGGGGCATCGCGAGATGCATATTCTTTCTCTTGTTCCTTTCATTCCTTTATTTTAAGTGGAATGATTCACATTATGAGTTTCTTTTCTTGTTATTTTCAATCGATCAGCTTATCTTTGGGCATACTTTGACCCAACCTCATAAGTTTTGCTGTATTTCACTTTTGAAATTTCTAGTCTGTATTGTACCCATCCTAATCTACAACCCCTCTCTCTTTTCAGATATTTTCCTGAAACAATACACCCTATGTGCTAAAATTTGGCACAGATTAACACATAAGTGCCAAAACTTTCAAAGGTACACTTAAGTGTTAATTTATTTTTTATTTTTTTGAAAATTAGATTCTTGAGTGCCAACTCCGATGAGGCTTGCTAGAAATCTGATGTGACGTTATTTTATTAGTAAAACCGTCTATTTGGCTTGCTAAAATGTATACTTACCGATCCTTGTCTCAAAAGGATGCCGTTTTGGTCCAAATTTGATTTTTAATATAAATATTAATTTAATTAAATTTGAAAACTAAATTTTAAAAATTAAAATTAAAATTAAAAAGCAAATCAGCGAGGGTTGTCGAGGGCATAGCCCTCGCTGCTGCCACCTGACCATCGCTGATAAGGGCCAACGACGGTGGGGCGAAGGCCCCAGCCAATGGCTAACAACCCTAGTTAATAGTAGGCAATTGGGGGTGAGGAGCCACAACCTTCCCCAGATCAAGTAAGGGTCACCAGCCCTCACCCAAATCAAGCCAAATGGTGCCACTAGCTGCGGTGAGAGGTCATTGCCCGACCCTACCAATGGCTACCCTTGGCCCCTCTGACGAGGCTGACAACCCTCGCTCAATAGGGGGAGGGCTACAATCCCTCACCTCATATTTGAGTGAGGCCATGCAGCCCTCACTTCCAGTTAAATAAGTTCACCGGTGATTGACCAAGGTCCTCATCCCACCATCGCTGGCCCTTTCCGACGATGATGGTGTGGTGGTGGTGATGGCCGTGGAGGCCCTCGCTGATTTCCCTTTTTTTTAGATATAGTTTTTTAATTTTATTTAATTAATATTTATATTTAAAATCAAATTTCAACCAAAACGTCATCGTTTTGGACTTATCTAGCCACGTTAGCACCACATGGATAATTTTTATTTAAAGAAATGCCACATTATTCAAAATTCTCGTCGAAAAATGCCACGTCAGTTATTTGGCTGGAAATTCTCACCACTGGCATTTAAATTTTCCTTTCTTCTTGGAAAATCTCCTCACATTTTGAAAGTTTTGGCACTTATATATTTCCCCATGTCAAGTTACAACACTTGAGATGTTTGCACCTCGATATTTTCCGAAAACCACCCTAAGTAATTGTTTGTCTCTATGCATTACGCTTGGTCAAACTGTACAAGTCTACTTTGGCATTTTTCCTGCTAAAGTGGCTAGGCGACTAATGAGAAGATACCATGAAACTGCATTGCTCTTTCCTCTAGTACAAAATGCAATTATTGAGCAGGATTCTTTTTTTTTTTTTTTTTTTTGAGTTAACACATTTTTTTGTTAATACCCTGAAAAACCTTAAATTAATACATATGTGACAAATTTACCCCAAACTAATTTTTTAACCATAAAAAACTCTAAGCCGGTACACCCATAACAAATGTACCTCAACTGACCATAAAAAGCCTCAAACTTATATACTTTTGACCAATTTACCCCAAACTAATTTTTTCAACTACCAAAAACTATAAACTGATACGTTTGTGACAAATATACCCTCTGTTAAATTGAATTCATACCACAAAAAAATTCACAAAAATTGTATTCAACAAAGTCTACATAAAAGAAAAAAAAAAGTTGTATTATTTGGAGCTTGCTTGCCTTTAAAATTTGACTTTTATTTGATGCCGAACGTTCCACATTTGTAAAGACGCTTATATTTCGATATAAAATTAATTTTTTTTCTTTATTCTTTTTTAAGGCAAAATAATTGCCTTCAAAATTTGACTTCAAGGGGAATCTAAGCCCTCAATTAAGAAACATCTACTCCAGATCTCACCACGTGCAATTTTATCATCTAATCCATCTCTTCAACTTCCCCACACATACATATGTCGCGCGCAAGATTGAGCCACATGGCATACTCAATCCAAGCTTTATTCAGTAATTTACTTTTGATGATTACTTTGATAAATCTCCAACCCTGGCAAATGTCTAATTCTGGATCTCTAGTTCTTATACATATTTTAATGACAAATTTCTAATCGATGTAAAAGAAGCAAAATAATTATGCATATTTTGGTAATAAAGGTTTAAGTTATATATAGTGGCTAAAGCTTATGCGAAATTGAACCACATGGAATAGTCACGTACGAGCCTTATATAGTAATTTGTTTTTGATGATCAATTTAGCAAATCTCTAATTCTATCAAATCTAATTTTGCATCTCTAAATATTAAGCATCTTTTGGTAATAAATCTCTAATCGATGCACGAGAAGTACAAGAATTATGCATATTTTGTAGTATGGTGATATATCGTTCTCGTGCATGTCTGGCCCAAGATTGGATGTTGAATCACAAGCTTAAATGTATATTGATCGAAAGATGGACCTGTAATTCCTACATTGAAAAGTGTCCAAGCCAGCATTTTTATTTGCCTCGTAGGCTGGTTATTCATTTGTAAATCGTTCTCAAATCAATATTAGCTAATCCTACCTATGTGGTATTCATTTCCAAGTCAGCATCAGACTCTCTGTTCCTTAGTATCTTATTATCAATTTGATTTTAGGGTTAATATCCTGAAAAACCCCAAATTAGTACACATGTGACAAATTTACCTCATACTTTTTTTATAACCATGAAAAACCCTAAACCGGTATACCTGTGACAAAGTTATCCCAACTAACCATTAAAAATCCTAAATTGATACACTTGTAACAAAATTATCCCAAACTAATTTATACAACTGTAAAAAAAACTCAAGTGACAAATATATCCTCCATTAAATTGGATTAATACTACAAAAAATCACAAAAATTGTATAACTGTAACAAACGGAAAGTAAAATCCCATACTGGTACACTAGCCAACTGTCACGTGTAATTTAATTTAATAATTTGACAGTAAGATTTAACGGAAACTAATAGAGGGTAAATTTGTCACAATTGTATCAATTTGGGGTAAATTTGTCAAAGGTGTATCAGTTTGGGTTGTTGGTGGTCAAAAAATTAGTTTGGGGTAAATTTGTTATAGGTGTACCAATTTGGGATTTTTCAGGGTATTAATCCTTGATTTTACAAAAAGTCTTACCTATGTGGTATCAGGGCTAAGAACATGTGGCTATATTAGAAATCTCACGAGTCAAACATAATAATATAGGAACAAAAAAAATTTGAGAGAAAATTATACAAAAAGTCCTAAATCTATTGCACTTAAACTTTTCAATTTTGCTAGCCTAATAAAGCACATTTTTACTTATTACCAATTGAGTTCGTCCAACCAATTTTGGTAGAAAATCACTAAGGTAGATGTTGATCGTGCCATGTATGACAGTCATTATTGAAGTTGACAATTTGAAATAATATTTAAATATTTGTTCAATTATTTATTTTTATTTTTTTTGTTTTCCCTTTTTTCTCTTTTCCTTCTTTCTTGTTTTTTTCTTTTCTTTTTTCCACCACTAACTTGAAGTGAGGAATGCCTAGGCTTGGGCTAGTGAGGGTGAGGGTCGCCCTCCTAGGCCTTGCCCATGCGAAGGGTGCCGTGGCTAGCCCAAGCCCGCACGTTCCTCACCCAAGAGTGGCCCTCGCCTAAGGCCAATGACCTATGTTAGCTATTGATGAGATCCACCAATGGTTGGCGAAGGGAAAAACGGAAAGGAAAAAGAAAAGAAGAAAAGGAGAATAGCAAAAATGAAAAATGAAAAAAATTAATAAATAATAAGTAATTGGAAAAATATTAAAATATTATTAAAAATTGCCCACGCTAGTATTAACTGTGCCATGCAGGATGGCTGCCGTCCATGTCAATGATTTTCAGTCAATATTGACCGAATGGACTCAATTGGCAAAAATGAATAGGTTTAGGATTAAGTTGGTAAAATTAAAAAGTTTAGAACTGAATTAATAAAAGTATAACAGATTTAAGACTTTTTAGAGAATTTTCCTAAAAATTTGGTGTGAATGAGAAAACACCATTATGAACAGAAAAGGTAGAAAGCATCAATTGATGGACTAATCCTTTCATAGATTAATCGATGCATTTTCTGGGATAAAGATAATATTTTTTAGTGTTCAGCTAAAACTTAAAAATGAATTAGAAATATCATTTGATAAGGAAATTAGACTTTTCAAGAAAAAATTATCAAAAAAATTAATATTTTACTTTTTCTTTCTTTTTCTTTTTCCTTATTCCTCGGCTAGTGACTGACCACAAGCGAGGGACGAGCTCACCTTTGGCTCACATAGAGGCGAAGTGCTGCAAATCCTTGCGAACTGTAAATGAAAATAGGGGAACAACCTCTACCGCTCTACCTTGGGGATCCTTACCGTTGGAACCCTACTGCCTTTCCAAAAAAACACTCACAGCGAGAGACCTATGAGCAGCCATGTTAGACAGCACGCATGCAAACTATAAAATGGCTCACAAGGATTTTAATATAAGCAATAGCTACGAGTCCTCCCAGTCCGGAAACACAGAATATACTAAGCAAGCTCAAAGAAATGACGATTCCACGAGATGGTGGACATACTAGGCATCTTCCATACACAAATCTGGAATTTGGGTACATTAAACACTCCATCCAGTAATCAGATTAGAAATTCAAGTCTAGAAGACAATATTCCCATGGTCTTGGGGGAACCAATGTCATCAAACCAGTTCATTACACCTGGCAACATCTAATGTGACGAGCATTTCGACTGCAAATACCAGTTCTTTCTTGTTGAACCCTCCATCCGGTTTCTCGAGATCCCCCTCGCGGCATAAAGATTGGGCGACCGCAGTTGTAATTTTTGGCAGATAGATAGGCAACCGCTAACTATAATGCCCACAAAAAAAAAAAAAAAAAAATTACTTATTAGTTCCTTCTTTTAAGGATTAATATAACGAAAAATTCTTAATTGATATACTTATAATAAATTTACACAAAAACTAATTGTTTAATCAGAAAAAAAGCTCCAAAATAGTAAATTTGTGACATATTTATCCTATAGTAACTTCCGTCAGATTTATCTATGAAATTGCTAAGTTATATGACGCATGGCAATTACTCAATTGACATAACAAGTCCACGGATAAATCCATACATCTGGGGTTTTTGATAACCTAAAAATTAATTTGGGGTAAATTAGCTATAAAATGGACTAGATTAAAGTTTTTTCTTTTACTAACCCTTGTTAAATAATATAGATGAAGCCATCTCCTATTAGCATACTCATCCTCAATTTGGACCGATGAACAGAGATAGCATTATGTTTTTTTCAATAGAAGATATTCAAATGCTTATCTAGACTGTTGCTATGATACTCAAAGTTGTGTCGTCATATAGATGGGCTTTGAGCCCTTCCCGAAAAGCCACTCGAAATTTTTCCTTAAAATAAGAACGATATTCATTTATAAAAAAATCTTGGAAAATTTCTGCATGGTTTTCTTTTTATTTTCTGCAGGATTTATTCATGGTAATACTTACATACATATGCGCTAGCCCGTTTGTTTTGGATGAAGCAAAGCTGATATATATATATCATCCATATTTCAAAAAATCATGAAAAAATTATGTGCAAAATTACCAACCAACATTTGCATGTTGTAAAGTTGGATTAGCAAGAAGTAAAAGTGTGTGCATCGTAAAAATTTGATTATGTAAAAAACAAAAAAAAACAAAAAAAGTAAAGCGCAATTAGATGTGGCTATTATAGAGAGAGAAAAAGAAAAAGAAAAATATACCCGTTTTTTCCTTACTGTTTCCAGGGTCGCTGTTCTTCAACTCACCCAATTTGACTTTTACATACATTTTGATCCTCGGTGGAAGGCCTTGCGCTTGTAAGTAAACGGACAGCGACTTCCCCTCCTGCGCCCCATTTTGTTGGGGAAACACCTTTTAACTTCCTAAACACAATAATCACAGTTAAACGAAGATGAGTTTTAGCTAATCCTGTTTAGAAACTTAAGCAATAAAGATAATTTAAACGATAAGTATACTGATTTTAAAACTTATCACAAAAATGCAATTAAATATTAAAACTTTTAAAAAGTACATTCAAATTCTAAAACTTGTTAAGATGGTCAAATCAAGTCTCGAGACTTATCAAATTAGTGCAAATTGATATCCTATTTGTTGAGATATCCCATTAAAGCAAACTAGAATAAGTTCATGGCAAGATAAACTCTAACTTAACAATCATGACAGTCATGGTCTTGACTAAATCATCTAAAACGCAATTACAGTCAAACAAATATTTGTCGAAAAGTTTAAAAGCAAAAGTATGGGTGTCAAAATGATCCATGACCCTTTTTTGGACTTATAATTTATCTGTATAGGTCTTATATGAGTGAGAGACCCAAGTAAAATTAAATCCAAATAACGAGTCTGAATTTAAATGGATTAAAAATGAGTCAGAACTTGTGACCTAATTTCGACCCATTTAAAATATTAAACGCCCACTTAACACTCAACAGAAGGGCGGGGGAGGTCGTCCATTTTCCCCGAGTAACTAGCCGCTCGCCTGGCGCCGCCGTCTCCGCCACCTCCATTACCCACAATCCCGAATCGCCCCCATTTCGCCTCCGCCTCTGCAACCCCCTCCCCAATTCCTGCCCTTTACACGCAGGAAATAGCGCGCACGTATGACCTTGCTGTGAAAGCGAGAAGCGAGCAAGCGAGCGGCGGCAGGAGGAGAGTGGGGTCGGGTTTTCCTGGTCGTGGCTTTGGGAGGGGTGGGTGTTGTTGTTTTTTCCTCCGAGGCATTAATCGAAGATGAGCAGCAGTGGTGGGTCCAAGATCCCCTCCATCCCGAGCGGCGTGAGGAAGACGATCCAGCACATAAAGGAGATCACGGGCAGCCACAGTGAGGAGGAGATTTACACGATGCTCAAGGAATGCTCCATGGATCGAAACGAACTTCTCCTAGAGGGGGGAGAAGGAAAGACCAGAGTCGGTGAGAAAGAGGACTGCGATCTTGGGCCATGAGTTGCGGGCCCTGAGGCCGGCGAACTTCGCTGGGAAGGAGCGGGAGGAGGAGGAGGAGGAGGAGGCGGCGGCGGTGGCCTGGCTCGAGGGGGTTTGGGTTTGGTAGGGATTTAGCAGGAGGAGGATGTTGATGATGTGATCAACAACAACAGAAATAAAAATAGAAAGATTTGGGGGACGGAGGAGAAAACGAAAAGGAGGAGGGAGGATGAAGAAGAAATGAGAAGGGATGAAAAGGGAGAGAGAGGTTGAAGATTAAGGTGGGAATTTATTTGTGTTTTTGGATATTGCTTTTTATACCATTTTGATTAGGCAGAGAATCTCAATTAATGTTCTAAACAGAACCTTCCTAGGTAGGTAAACCTTAAGCTCGCCTCACTAAAGTGAATCAAGTAAGATATGAGACAAATCTAAGTAGGTTTTATAAATATATATTTAATTGGTCAAATTCATTATAAATATTTTAATTTCTAATTTTTTTTACATTTTTTATTTTATTTTCTATTCTTTAATAGTTTAATTTTCTTTTTTAATTTAATTTGAAGTTTTTATCCAATTAGCATATATTTTAAGGTGGGTGTAGGTTTTCCTAGAATGTTAATGAATTTTAGCAATACGAGTTAAGTTGGGTATGAGTCGAGTTGGGTATGAGTCACCAGATTGACCCTATATGAATATGGGCAAAAATGGGTTAAATGGATCAAATATGAGTCGGACCATTTTTGACCCGACCTAAACTCAACCTGACTTATCCCTTGACGGGTCTAAGTAAAAGCATGACTTATCAAGAATAACAACAAAGGCTTGAGGTTAAGAAAAATGGAACTAGAGCACAAAGACCAAAAAAAAAATAAAAAATGAAGAGAAGTAGGAGGTTCAATTCCTGCGAGAGGCCTGTTGCATGACTGCTCCACTCTATGAGGCATGTGTCACGGGTTGGTCAATTATGAATGATCTCACACCTATGCGGCCTCAAGATTCTATCTTAAGTCAGCCTTACACTTACACACGTACTCATCTCACAAGAACAAAGTATGAGAGTGAAGTGTGAGAGTGAGCACTCTCACACTCTATGAAGCACCGACACTCTCCAAGTGCCTTCGTGTCGTGTCGAACAATTCGACACGTGTCCGACACTCTCCAACACTCTCGGATACTCTCCAACACTCGGTCAACACGTGTCGGAAAATCCAACACTTGATCAACTTTCTCAACACTCGAGTCAGAATTCTGACATACGAGTTTCCGACGCGTGATTCCAATATTGAGGTCAATTTTAAAAATTCAATAAATGAAAGGTCAAAATATATATATGTAAAAAAATAAAACACAATAATAAAAATAATAAATGGAGAAAGAAGAAAAACCTAGTATTCTCTTCTCTTCTGACTCTCACTTCCCGTAATACACAATTTACCCCTTAAGTTTTTTTCTCCTCTTCCAACATATCTAACATGCGAGTCCAGAATACGGATCGCTTGTTTTTTCTTCAATTTTTATGAATTATTGAAATATAGTTGAATTTGTCAAATTGAAACAGTAAATGATATTAATAAATGGCGAATTAATGTTTTAAGTATATATTCATTCTAGGCTTTTTTAATCATTTATTTATTTATGAATTTGATTCAAATTAATTTGATTGAAATAATCATAAAAATGATAATTTATTATGCATATATAAACATATATATATATATATATATATATATATATATATATATATATATATATATATATATATACAACGTGTCCTAACGTGTTGAAATTCTCTGTTTTTTTAGAAACGATGTATCGGCGTGTCGTGTCGTGTTGTGTCGCGTGTTGCGTGTCAGTGTTGGTGTTACTTAGCTCACACTTTGTTCTTGTGAGATGAGTGCCTCTTGAGGCCGCACAGGTGTAGGATCGTTTGTAATCGACCGACTCATGACACATGTCTCTCAGCTTGCTCTTAGCTCTTTGCTACTTCCTAATGCTGCCCACCCCCGGGCCTTTTTCCCAATTTGGTGGCAGGCTTTTCTCATCAACCCTAACCACAATGGGGTTTATAGAAGATCTGACTGAAAAACAGAAGTCTTTGAACAAATATAGAAAAAGAACCCCCAACAAATAAACATTCTATAATTGAAAATTGTTGGAGATATGCTGGCTGATATTTAGGATCGTAAATGATCATTCTGAGATTAGATTTGATTTCATGTATCATACTTTATTATTTCCTTAAATTGTTCATGCATTGTATTATAAATAGAGGTTAATGCATGTAATGAAAAACAAGTTAATCTATACAAATTCAGATTCTTTTCTTTTTTTCTATTTCTCCTACTTCGTGACAAAATTCACTACAAGAAATCAGACTGTCTTTCACATTGAAAGATTGTAGACTGATCGTGTGAACCTTGTTTTGAGGCCCCAAGCCCGAAAGGGACAAAGTGAACTAATTCATCATTTACTTCTTATCCCATTTCTTGATCCATTATTTTATTAAAGTCATTCTAGATATTCATTTCTCTATGCAACCAAACCTCTAAAAGACGTGGCTCAACTAAAATCACATCACTCATGTATCATACCTGACTCTATTCCCCAATTGCGTAGAACTTAAAGCACTCGTGTAATACAAAATTATTGCACAAACAGGACTGATTAAGATTATAATATATGTTGATCTAGAAATTTGTCGAGATATTCAGTTTTCTTAAGTTTTTGAACGAGTTACCTGTCTAAACACTAAAAATCTTCTAAAAGCGGATAATATTGTTAATTATTTTGGTGGCATTGATGGTTAGTTGATTTCCAAGGCAAAAGCCTCATGTTGATTGTTGAGTAACTCAGTATTGAGCAATGTGGTAGACTTTCATAATTTCCTAGATATGGTCAACTTGTCTAAGTGTCTACCTACATTTTAATATGGTAACATTGATTGTAAAAATTAAATACTCTATTTGTACCTAGCATTAATCAATGCTCTATTTATTCCATTCAATTTTACTTATAAAGATTCTCATAGAAGGAGGGGGAAAAACAAAGTGCTAGTAATTACATTTTGAAGTAATAGTACAACCAAAGCCACACCTTCCCAGAGTTTAGATGTACACCAAATAACACAATATGCAATTATTTTCTTAAGTTAGTGGAAGAAATTTTCTTTTCTTATCTAAAGGAAGCAAAAAAAACAATCAAGAGGCAATGGGAAGAATTATCAAAAAATTCTAAACCTATTGTAATTGTGACAATTGAGTCTAAACCTTTTTTTTCTCAATTAAATCCTAAACTTTTTATATTTGTACCAATTTAATCCATCCAGCCAATTTTGATAGAATATTATTGATGTGGATCTTACTGCTTACATTTATTCCAAGGCGCAATATGAACATTTTTTAAAGATATTTTAATATTTTTAGAACTATTTTTTTTTTCTTTTCTTTCTCTTTCGTTTTATTTCTCTTCTTCCCTTCCTTCTTCCTCTAGCCAATTACCAAAATCTAGCGACCATCTAGAGATGAGGGCTCACTTAGCCATGGCAAGGCCAAGTCTCTCCCATAGTTGGCAAGGTCGACCTCACCAGCTCTCGCCTCTGGCCAATTGTCAAGTTTTGCAACTAGTTGGTCTAAGAAGAAAGGGAAGAAGGAACAAATGCTCTTGTTGGCAAGGTCTCCCAACTCCAGGCGATTCTGTACTGTTCACGTTCTGTTTGATGGCTTGTTCTCGGAGTGTCGGGCATCCATTTGGGCTAATTTTTGGAGGATAGAGTCCTCTTTCCATCCCCTGCATTTCCACCAAGCAGTTTTTCCTAATTCGAGCTAGATATCAAGATCTCGACAGCCCTATTTGTGCCGAAGTTTCTGGTTCGCTGTTTTTGGTGCGAGTCTTGCTGAGGATGATTGGGTTGTCATCTGGGCCTGAAATTTGGTAGGGTTGGTTTCCTCACCACCCTCTTGTAGCCATCCAAGCCGGCCTTTTGATTCAGCCCTTATTGGTAGAACTCGTTGGTTGGTCGTGGGCAGCACTGTTCCTGCATCTGTGAAGTTTTTCGACCTCTTCAACTGAGGTGGACTTCTCCCATGCAAGCTTCTGCTCATCCCTAGTACGATCTGCATCCTTGGAGCTTAGCCGGGTAAGTCTTTCCCTTCTTATAATAGCCCATGCTGATTAGTTCGAGTGTTGCATGCTAGGTGTTCGACAGATGGCCTCAACTGCTTCTAGCAGGGTTGGGCTTCCCTATTCAGATCAGGTTGTTGCTGGAACCTCCCAGGGTGGTGCTAGGAAGGAAGTTATGGGAAGAATCGATCAAACTCCTACTGTTTCGAGAGATGGGTCGGCTCTTGATCGATCTGATCAAGGCCCTGCTGATCCTCGATCCATAGCTTCGACTTCTGTTATTTCGAAGGAAAACCCAGACTAGTCGCGTCCTCCTCGTGCTCCTGCTAGTTCACAAGATAGAAGCAAGGATAGATCTCACTCTAAGTTCCCTCAGCGTATAGGCAACTTGAAAAATCCTAATGGCCGCACCTGGGCTGTTGTTGCCAGAGTCGCAACCAAAGGATACGACCTTGAATTCACCCGGCCTACCTATGTGAACGGTAAACCAGTTATAGAAATGACTGATCAGGACCTTCAAGCTACTAACCCCAAGCTGTTCGAGTTTCTAGTGGGGTATTTTCTGGGTAGGCGACTTCCTTTTAAGGTCATTGAGGATGCTCTAAAGAAAGCTTGGAGTCCGAAGCTTATGGAAGTGATGTCTAATGGGCGAGGGCTCTTCTTACTTCAAATCCCAAACAGAGATTTCCGTAGACAGCTCCTTGAAGGGGGCCCTATTACTGTTGCTAAGGTTCCATTGGTTCTTCAACAATGGAAACCAGCGTTAGAACTATCAAAAGACACCCACTTGACGGTTCCGGTATGGATGAGACTGTGGAATCTCCCGTTCTCCTTTTGGTCTACAAAAGCCATTAGCAAAGTGGCAAGTGTTGTGGGAAAGCCTTTATACGTAGACCAACGAACTGAAGAAATGAAAATGACGACGTTTGCCCGAGTCCATGTCGAGATCATAGCAAAGCAGCCCGAGTGTGGCTCCATTAAGTTAATTCATAATGGCATCTCTTGTGAAGTGAGCATGGAATACAAATGGCGATCGGTTGCCTACTCGAGGTGTTGCATATTTGGGCATAAGTGTAGCCCTCCTTCTGCTCGTTCTGCTGGGAATGGTTTTGTTAGGAATGTTTCTGCAGATGGTCCTATTTCTGAAGTTGGTGGGGCTACTGCTGTTACAACTCCACGAGCACCAGAACGTGCTCGTTCCTCTTTTGGTGCGGTCTCAACACTTGGTCCCTCTACTCCTGTGCCTGTTCTTGTTTCCTCCATTCAGTAGAACTCTGAAAGGACAGAAGCTCCTCTATGTGCTCAGAAACCAGCTAATACAAGTACTGTGCCTGGACCAAGAGCCCCTCCAGTTGTTCATAAATCAATAGATATAAGGCCTACTCCTATTATAAGTCGTATGCCTGAAGCGGAATCCTCTGCTCTGAATCTTCTACCAGCTTCTAATGTTGAAGCTGAACCTTCCTTGCCTTTACTTACGGTGGCTACAGGTTGCTCTGCATCTGAGGATGTTTGAGAGGTCGAATGTGTTGTTCCCTCGACTCCTTCGACTCCTCTTGATATGCCTCCACCTTCGACTGATATGAGCTGGAAACAAGTTAAAAGCAAGAGCAAAAAACAGCATGCAAAGGAGGCTGCTTCACTCGGTCTTGCTTATCCCAACGAAGAGGGGCATTTGAAGCTAAAGGCTTCTCTCCTAGCTAAAACCCCGACTGTTCCGCCTCTTAGAATTTCGAAAGGGCTTCTTAAGCCCTCTTTAAAGGTGCTTGACAGTTGTGCAAAGAAAATTGATCCTCCTGCTCCCTCAGCATCCCTTGATTGTTCGGATGATATTGGAAGCTCTACCATCCACGATATCTCAGTAAATGATGATATTCTTTCTATTGATTCTCTTGCCCCTCCTGCTCTGGAATCGAAGGCTAAGGCTAAAAGTATTCAGGAGCAACTTCTGCTGTTGCATCCAGACTCGCCTCCTTCGGTGGCTACCAAAGCGACTTCTACCAGTCGTAAGAAAGAGAGGTAACCCTTATCCTCCCTTGTGTAAATATGTATATAGGCTTTTGGAATATCATGGGCATTCTTGATGACGTCTGAAGATTTGTTTCCTCAAACAAGCTTTGCCTGATTGGTCTTTTTGAGACGAAAGTCCCTGAGTCTTTTGTTTGAGTCTGTCTCCTCCACCTTGCTTAAAGGGTGGAAGTGGACTTCTAATTATGATTTCGCTCCTCGAGGCAGAATATGGGTTGGTTGGGACCCGTTGGTCGTTAGTTACACTCATTTCTCTACTAATGCCCAAGCGGTACATGGCCGCCTTAAGTTCAGTCTTCCCTCCTTTAGTAAATATGTATATAGGTTTTTGGAATATCAGGGGTATGATGAATCCTGTCAGACGCGCGGAGATTAGAAGATTTGTTTCTTCGAACAAACTCTGTTTGGTTGGCCTCTTTGAGACAAAAGTCCCTGAATCTTTGTTTGAGTCCATCTCCTCCACCTTGTTAAACGGATGGAAGTGGATAACGAATTATGAGTTCTCTCCTCGTGGTAGAGTTTGGGTCGGATGGGACCCGAGGGTGGTTAGTTTCGTTCCTTTTGCTACCAATGCCCAAGCTGTACATGGTTGCCTTAAACTCAACCTCTCTAACACAAGCCGTTGCATTTCGGTGGTGTATGGTGAGCATACGTTTGTTCGGCGTAGGCCACTTTGGGATGACCTCATCCACTATAATGAAGTTTTACAGGACCAAGCTTGGCTTGTTGCGGGAGACTTCAACGCCATAAAAGACCCCTCGGATCGTATGGGAGGCTCAAATGACTGGATTCCTTGTTTTGATAATTTCGGCCTTTGCTTAGCTTAGACTGAGCTTATGGATCTCAAATATGTCGATCTTCGGTTCACTTGGTCTACCTCAGCAAGGGCAGCGAGGAAGATGAGGAAGATTGATCGTGTCTTGATTAACACTAAATGAAGTCTCGATTTTTCGTTCTCCGAAGCTTCATTCCTGAACCCAAGGATTTCGGATCACTCTCCCATGATTGTTAGAGTTCTGGACCCCATCTTCAGAAGGAAACCTTTTAAATATTTTGATTTCTAGTCGGATCACCCGGATTTCTCTTCCATTGTCTGACATGCTTGGGATAGCCCGGTTATGGGTGTGCCTATGTTCAGACTCATCTCCAAGCTGAAAATTTTGAAAGGTCGCCTCAAGACTCTCAATAAGGAGACCTACTCAAACATTTCGGTGCGGACGGCGGAAGCAAGGGAGGCCCTTCATGCAACCCAGGTTGGTCTCCATGATGACCCTAATAACTTTTCTCTTGCTAAGCTTGAAAAATTACAGCGCCGTATCTTTGTTGACTTGCGAAATCATGAAGAATCTTTCTTTAGACAAAAGTCAAGGGTGAGATGGCTTAAGGAAGGGGATAGGAACACCAAGTTCTTCCACTATTCCGTCAAGAGTAGACAGCTTAATAACCGGATCCTTTCTGTCAAGGATCGTTCCGGCTCCTTGATTACTGACCCTATTTTGTTACCACAAGTTCTTGTATCCTTCTTCTCGGACCTACTCTCTCCTCAAGTGATACTTTCCAAGCCCTCACTTCAAGAGGTGAAGCTGTATGTCCGCCGATCTCTCTCAAATGCTCAAGGCAGCTCTCTTGTCAGCCCAGTTATTGACCTAGAGATAAAGAACACTCTGTTTTCTCTTGCAAGAGGCAAAGCCCCGGGTCCGGATGGATTCACAGTGGAGTTTTATAAGACTAATTGGGATACTGTCGGGCCTTTGGTCTTGCACGTGATTAAGGATTTCTTCTCCTCCGGCTGCCTTCTTAGGGAGCTAAACAATACTATCCTTGCTCTTGTCCCTAAGTGCCGAATGCTTGTGCTGTCAATGAGTTTAGGCCCATTGCGTGCTGTAATACTATTTATAAGATTATTAAAAGATCCTTGCTAATCGCCTTGCGGTGGTCCTTAATGATGTGATTAACCCGTCGCTAGATGCCTTTGTAAAAGGAAGGAGAATTAGAAATAATATACTTATCGCTCAAGAGTTGTTTGCTGGCTTTCATTTGGAACCTTATCTTCCAAAATGTGCTGTCAAAGTTGATTTTCAAAAGGCATACGATACCGTCGATTGGGATTTTTTAGAGCTCACTCTTACGACCTTCAAATTTCCTAAGTGGATCATCCGTTTAATAATGGTCTGTGTTCGAACACCGAAATTTTCTATCTCTATTAATGGTGAATTGCATGGGTTCTTCTCTGCTAGTCGGGGCCTCCGTCAAGGAGATCCCATGTCGCCCTATCTGTTTACTCTGATCATGGAGGTGTTCTCAGGAATCCTAAGTGCTCGGACTTCGGTTAAGGATTTCAGATATTTTTGGAGGTGTAAACCAGTAAAGCTCTCGCACATCTTTTTTGCCGATGATGTGTTTCTCTTTTGTCAAGCAGACTGGGTTTCTGCGACGGTGCTTAAAAGAAGTTTGGATATATTCTCTTCCTGGAGTGGACTGATTCCAAACAAAGACAAGAGTGAGGTTTTCTTCTCAGGTGGTCCTATATCTCTTCGTGATAATATTCGGTTAGCTTTTGGGTTTCAGGAAGGGAAGCTTCCTATTCATTATCTTGGAGTACCGATAATCACCTCTAGACTTGGCAAAGCTAATTGCGTCATCTTGATGATCGAATCACTGCCAGAGTTCAATCCTGGACTCAGCGGTTTTTGTCTTTTACAGGGAGAACTCAACTAATAAGGTCAATTCTACACTCTATTCAAGCTTTTTGGGCCAGTGTCTTCACTTTACCGGATACGGTTTTAGATAAAATTGAACAAATTATACGACAATTCTTATGGAAGGGCTCCACCCTTGGTCGGGGGGGGGGGCTAAAGTTTCTTGGGATAATGTTTGTCTCCCAAAAGATGAAAGGGGTTTAGGTATTCGGAAGTTGAAGGATTGCAACAAAGCATCAATGCTCAGATACATATGGATCCTCTTTACTGGTAAGGAATCCTTATGGTGCCGTTGGATTCATACTAATTTCTTAAAGAAAAAAAAATTTTGGATCTCCTTCCGTCCAACCGTGTGCTCCTGGGCGTGGAAGAAAATCCTTCAACTTAGGAAATACTTCAGATTGTCTTTCTTCTAGAAGACTGGTAACGGCTTTGATGTATCTTTATGGCATGACAATTGGCTATCTTGTGGTCCTCTGGACTCTTTTATTACGGCTTCTCTACTAGGGAGTTTCGACCTTCCGAGTTATGCAGTAGCGGTTGATCTCTTCTCCCCCGCAGGTTGCTCGCTCAAATTGTCTCTATCCCGGTTTCTTCCTTAACTCGGGATCGCTTCTCCTAGCGGTTTGATCCTTCTGGTTCTTTTTCTATCGCTTCTGCTCAGAATACCTTTAGAACTAAAAAGGACCGTGTGCCTTGGGCTTCTTTTGTTTGGAATAATGCAATTGCCTCTCGGTTTCAATTTAATTTGTGGTTGATCACCAAAAATCGGCTTGCTACTCAGACGCTCCTACTCTCTCATGGAATGATTGACTACTCAGTTTGTGCTCTCTACAATACCGTCCCGGATTCTATTGACCATTTATTTTTTGATTGTGAAACCTCGGCAACGCTTGCCTTCTTCTGGGCATCCAAGTGCAACCTTCCTTGGAGGAATAGATCTTGGAAGGACAATCTCTCATGGGCGTTGAAGTTCTTAATGGGTAAGGATTTCTTCCATAGTATTGCGCGGTTTTCATTTGGCGCCATGTGCCACCTCATTTGGAAGAAGACGAATAGCATCATATTTCGTGGTGAAACCTTGGTGGTATCGGCCCTGAAGAACCACTTCATCAAGGTTGTCAAAGACAAAGCTATCACTTTCAAGAATGTCCCGAGTAATCCTAGAAACAAGAGACTTCAGAGGAACTGGGGTTTCGGCCCTTTGGTCTTTCAGCAGTCGTCCTCTCCTCCTTAGGCAGTGTGTGTTTTTATGTATCGTCCTGCTTTTGCCTGTCACTACTTACTCTCTCCGTTCTTCATCTTTCTTATTGCTAGTCGAGGTTTGTTGAGTTGTTCATAGTGTTGCTTGTTCGCCGGCCTTGGGCTGTGCTACTGTGTTTGTTGTTTCCTTTGGCTTTTCTTCGACTCCCTTACACTCTTCCTATTGTTGCAGCTAGAGTGTAAGTTTTGGTGCCGGTTTTTGTATAATTGTCTGAAGCTCAATATATTCTTACCTCTTACCAAAAAAAAAGAGAAAGGGAAGAAGGAAATAAATAAATAAATTAGAAAATATTAAAATTTTAAAATATTATTTAAAATGTCCACGTCAAGGTTGACTGCATCATGTAGGATGGTCGACATCAATGTTGGCAATTTTAGACTAAAGTTGATTAGATGGACTGAAGTGGCACAAATTCAAAAGATTTAGAATTTAATTAACAAAAAAATTAAGATTGAATTATGACTTTTTTGTGTAATATCTAATGGTGATGCAATTAGGCTTTTATTATATTTTAGTTTCCCATATGTTAGCTTTTAATTATTTGGCTTATCAAATCCTCACACAAGCGAATGTCATGGAAAAGACTTGCGCAAGATGGACCTAATGTCCCTTACCGCTTTTACCGTTGGACCTTTTAGCCCTTCCAAGTGAGAAAATATTGAGTAGAGTTCAGATTCCATCTGTCAATATCCTAGTCCACTCATCAAGTAATATTGTGTTGCCTGGATCCCACCACACCAAAATTCCTTTGACAATCCATCAGCCTCTCCTCTTGAGATATTCGGTGGTTTAATATCCCCACGTCAACATCTTACATGACATTTTTTTTTCTCTCTCCTTCACCTCTGCTCTATTCCTCCTCCATCCATAGCCATCGACCTCCGCTCCTCGGCTATTGCCACCAGTGAAGTCGTCGGCACCGCGAATAGGCCGACCACCACTGCGTTCAAGTCGAGCCTTTTTTCTTCATCTCGTCATTCTCCAGAACTCAAATTTGGCCCGTCCATGGCCGAAATCATCGACGTCAATCCATCATGTGTAGGCGTCCATGGCTGTCAGGATATGTGAGCTTTGTCCATGGTCCGACGGCCATGGACGCCTACTTCCTCTGCTTTTCTTCTTGATATGTGAGCTCCATCCATGGTCATCGGTATCTCAACCTTGCCCATCAAGGCCATGGACGAGCGGCCATGGCCAAATTTGAAGGTGGCTTCAGATCTGAGAACCATGCCTTCAGTGCCATCCACTGTTGAAGAAAGCACGACTTCAGTTCAAATCTGAAGCACAGGGAGCGGAAGCCATGCTTTCTTCCCGAGCATGACCCAATGAGTCCAGATCTGAAGCCCTGCTGACGATCAAGCACAGTTCCTGGCCGTTTGGACCTCGACCTTGAGCCCGACCTCTTCGGAGGAAAGCCACTCATAGGAGCTCTCGTCCGCCATTTCTCTCCAGGCCCCGGCCCTCGACCCACTTCTACAAATCACTCCCCCCACCACCTCCCCTCAGTCCTTAGTTCCTCCCCGCCCCCTTTTCTCTTTTTCTCTACTCACTTTAAGAGTAAAAAACAGTTAAAATACATGGAGAGACCGCACAAAGATGGGAGAGCAAATTGTGAGCGTTAGGGAGGCGTCGGGGGAGGGACAAAAGCATTTTCGACGACCACGTGTTGCCAAACTCAGATTTGCTGCAAATCGCGAAACGAAACTTTTTCCTCTCGCGTCGAGATGGGGTCCATTACTCCCCTCTGTTGCTGCTCCCTCCCTTCCTTTCCTGAATGGTTTTGCCCTCCTCCTCCATCTCCACATAATCACGGCCCACCTCCTGCTCGAGCTCAAGGTTGAGGCCGAAGAAGGGATACTGGGCTAGGCGGATGAAAGAGAGAAAGAAGAAGACCGTGAAAGAGAAGAAGAAAAAACAAAAGATAAAAAAAAAGAGGAAAGAGAGGATGAGAGAGTGTCAATGGAGTTTTGGAGCAGTGAAGCCCAGAAGACACGTGTCGCCTGGTAAATGAATTAGGATTTTGATAGAGTGGAACCCAAGCTGTACCCAATAATTTGTCCTTATTACTTCCCTCAATAGCCTTTTTTGTCTTTTTAAGTATTTATCCTTACTGACAAAAAAAAGTATTTATCCTCCACCGACGCCCAGTCGCTCGGTGATATATGCTCCATCCATCCATTAAATTTGATGCCGTTGTCGAGCACTCGGTTTGTGACAAAAATCGCTCCTCCTCCTCCTAATAACTGTTTCTAACATGTCATTCGGAACCACACTCAAATTATTTGTAAAGGATAGTCAACCCAAATATAATAACAATAATATCAAAAAGCACCTAAATAAAGAAAGTTCGCGATTTTCCATATAGTGAATTATAGATATAAACAAGATTCTTTGATACAAAATCATTATAACAATCCGATCCATTTTACATAAAGCCAATCTCTCAAAAGGAGTATTCAAAATAATCATAGAGGTTATGACCTTTTGAGATTGATATTGTTTGTGAATAATATCACACCGCCTCATTTATTCAGTGTAAGACTTGAGATGTCACAAACTTTTCTAATTAAACGCTAATGTCATCATTATTGTTCACTTGCACCACTTGGCAATACTCCCCTTATTCGATTCTTGAGCTAATCCACTCTCATCCCTTTGACATTTTAAAAGTCTAAAGCCGCATCTTGTTTGAGCCCACTCGCCTAGATGATCACTTTCCACCCTTGTCGAACTAGATTGTTATAGGCCCACTAGCTTTCACGTGATTCGAAGTGATGTACGAACATTAGGAATATGCTATATAATTTCACAAATCAATTTTGTCTTTGTTCATCTAAGACCATTAGTCTTATTATTATCTAATAATAATATTTCTAGGCAACAAAAAGGTGATAAATAACGAGGGAATGTGTGGTTTTGTCTCCCGGCATTTGGCCATCCTTTCATTTTTTATGTATATATCGTCCACTTAGGCGAAGATATATATGCTTCAGCGAAGGCGCCATTAATTTTGAGTTTTTTAGGAGCATCTCAAGCACTCAATTCGTAACCAAAATTGCTCCTCCTAACAGCTGTTTCTAACATGTTATACAGAACCACGATCGAATTATTTGCGACGGAAAGTGAACCCAAAAGTATCTCTTACTAATATTGATCTTATGGCCATGTTAATTTAGTTTTTCCTTACTAAATTATTGTAGTTGCTTTGGTCAAGAAGGAAGTACATTGCTCTAGCCTAGAGGTGTCAAAGTGGGTCATAAATGGATTATATATAGGTTACTTACATTTTGAAAAAAGACTAGGATGAAGGATCCATTTCCATTGGGAAAAGTGTCAAAAAAATTCCTAAAATTTTTGTATTTATTCCAATTTATGAATAAACCTTTTATTAATGTCAATTTAGTCATGAATCTTTTGATTTGATTCCAATTCAATCCTTCCACTTAATTTTGGCCGGACTTTGTTGATTGGGTATCGATTGGTTGATGTGACATGACTGGTGGTAACGTGGATAATTTTTAATAATTTTTTATTTTTTATTTTTTTTTTTTTTTTTTTATTTTTTGTTTATCTTTTTTTTTTTTTCTTTCTTCTCCTCCTCCTTTCTCCAACCAGGTCATCGACCTTAGCGACTGGCCAAAGGTAACGGCCGGTGAGCCTCACCAGCCACTGGCAAGGCTCAAGCCCTTGTCAGAGGCCATAAGGTCGTGTCAGCAAGGGCTCGAGCCCTCATAGTGGCCAAGCAAGGCTTGACCTCATTGGATCTCTAGTGAGGTCAAGCCTCAACCATGGTCAGCGAGGACAAGCCTCTCCAGCCAAGTGCGAGGCCACCCTCGTGGCTTGGGCGGCCTCAAGTTAGCCTTGCCAAGACTGGCAAGGCTTGACCCTCGCCAGATCCTACAAGGGCAAGCCTCATCGCCTAGTGCAAGTAACCCTCACAACCTTTAGCGAGGGCTCGAGCTTGATCTCACCAAGCATCGCCTTTGGATAGTTGCCGAGATCTAGCAACCGATTGGTGGAAGGGAAGAAAAAGAAAAAAATATATAAAAATATAAAAAATATAAAAAAAATAATCAAAAAATATAAAAATATTATTAAACATTGTTTACGTTAGCGTCGATCATGTTACGTCTATGAACCGACGTCCAGTCAGCAAAATCCAACCCAAATTAGCCAAAAAGGACTGAATTAGCACCAAGTGAAAAGATTTATGACTAAATTGGCACCAAGTGAAAAGCTTTATAATCAAATTAGCACCAATAAAAAATTTAGGACTAAATTGGCACAAATATAAAACGTTTAGGATTTTTTTGACATGTTTCCCCATTTCCAGCTCAAGTCTTACACTCTCTTTCCCTCTTTAACTTTATAAAAGTTTTTTTTTTAAAAAAATTAAAATTAAAATTAAAATTTTTTTATATTTCAATTTTCTTTTCTTTTTCTTTCCTCTTTTTTTCTTTCTTCTTCCTCCTTCCTTAGCCGATGGCCAGCATTGTGATGGCCGTTGATCGGCCAAGCGAGCTCAAGGTCGCCAACGACTAGGGAGGCTCAACCCTCACTGACTTCTTTTTAGTGAGGCCCAAGCTTGCTAGATTTGGCAAGACTCGAGCTCATCGACATCAGGCGAGCACGATCTTGCCAATTTGGCAAGGTCGAGGTTGGCGAGGCTCAAGCCTTTACGATCTAGCAAGACTTGAGCCTGCCGACATCGGGCGAGCTCGAGGTCGCTTATGGCCGATTGCCAGCAGTCGTCATACACTGGTGGTTAGCCAAAGAAGAAGAAGAAGAAAAATAATTATTAAAAATTATATTTTTAAAAAAATAAAATAATTAAAAATTCGATTTTTTAAAAAAAATATTTTTTAAAAATTAGGAATTGTCTATTAAATTTGTGTTGTATGAAAGTGTTTCAGCAATACCTTTTAAAATATATATATATAAGAAATAAGCTTTCTTAGGTTTAGTCAAAGGTTTTTCACCTTTTTTTAATTTATTCACTAATTTTTTATTGTTTAATTTACTTACAGCTTAAAGTAAATTAAGTGGGTGGGAGTGGATTAACCAAAATTAAGTTAAATATTAATGTGTTTCGGTAATATAGGTTGGGTCGGGTATAGATCGAGTGGGGTTTGACGCGTATGGATAATCAAATTTACATTGCATAAAAATGGGTCAAAACGGGTTAAATTGATCAATATGGGTCAGACTATATTCAATCCGACCCAAATCCAACCCAACCCACCCATTTAATGACAGTAGCCTAGAGTACGATTAGTCTACTATAGTGATCCCCAAATAGTTTCTCAGACAAATCGAGTTGTCAAGGTTCTATGATATTACGCACTTTTGATTCTTGATTTATGCGGTGATTGTTTGTTGTTACTCTAATCGCTTTGATTGGTTGCGAGCACGCGCCGCACAAGGTAATTAAACAGGGGGTCGTGGGAACCTGATTATTTGATTGTCATGAATTTCATCTTTCCACTTCATTCCGGGAGTTTAGCGAATGGAAAGTCTTTTCTGTCCAACGCTAAATAATTGCATCGGAATAGATAAATAAACTTTTCTTTTCTATTATCTATGGGCATAAGCATAGAGATCTGGCTATTTACAAGTCCATAAAACACCATGCAAGCCCTATAAACAGGTGAAGTTTGGCCTTTAACTTGTGCATGTGGCCCTAACAGGAGTAATTTGCACGCAGTTGGTGAAACTTAAATTAGTGACCACCAATTCCTGATCTAAAAGTTTCTTGATGGTCCAACTAATTGCACCAAACCCTTCAAGGTTAAAATAAACAATAAACTATATTTACCTAAGTTGTTTCATGTTTCAAAAATGATTTCAAGGAGACAATGTCATTCATCATACCTTTGATATTTATCCCGGTGCAGCAAAACACATGAATATCTTCATTTTCACCAAATATAGGATTTTTGTGGGGCCTGGCATTGCAGTTGCTGCAGCATATGCTGTTTCAATGAGAACTTATATTACAACCAAAAGGGGTAGGAAACATTGTCTCCCTTAATAAGAAAGTTTGGTTTTGAATTTAGAGAACGGCGTTCTTACTACGTTGTTCGTCTCGATATTGCTCTCCTCTGGCAGGTACAAGATCTTCAACATGGCTCTGAAATTCAACATGGCTCTGAAAAGGATTCGAGATGACAGTCAAAAGCACTTCATGCCTTGTCACTGGCATACTGGTGTGGCAGGCCCAGAAGACAGATTGATTTTCACTTAGGGGTATCAGTCAAATTGGATAGTTGTGGCTATATCGCCCAGCAATCAATTATCTATCACTCAATGAGCTCAGGCAGCCCCTTTGTGGATATAGGAATACCAAATGATGGGGTGTGAATTCTGGAGAGATTGGTGCTCCTAGTAGCTTCTCCTTAGATTTGGAAAAGCAAGTGCCTGCTTAATAAGCAGTGCTCATGCATGGCTGTAGACCAGAAGTTCTGAGTGAAATAAATGAACCCTTTCATAACATCAAAAGCCTAATTACTGGCATAATCTTATTCCATGTCTGCTTGTGCATGTGCTTTTGAGAGTTAACCTTTCGTGGCTTCCCGGTGGCTTGACACCAGAGCAAGCTTTATGAGCATGGTTCCAGTCTATTCCTTTAGCTAATTACATTGTCACTATCTATTCACAACTAGTTCGGAGATAATAGTTCCAGCTCGATGAGGTAATACTTACAATTCAGATTCTTATCTTCTGACGCTTTCTCTCAAAGAGATACTTCTTGTGCCTTGTGGCTGAATATGATGGATCATCTCAAATCAGCTTAGGGTAAGGATTGAATCTCCAGCTACTGGATATGGTGAAGGAAGTAGGAATCGAGCGACCACGCCAGCGCTGTTAAATTGCTAAAAGGGAGGAGAGATGAGGCTCAAACTTCATCTTACGTATGGAACAACCAAGTCTTTTATAAAAGACAAAATACATAACGTAAAACACACCATAACTACCCATGTTCTGCATAAAACACTTGCCCCACTAACACCTAAAAATTAGGATAACCAACACACATGACTCCACTAACTCTAATAACTGAAAAATTAAATCAAGAAAACGTGGAAAAAAGAAATAACTATTTATCAACAATCCCTCCCTTAAACTGATGTTTGCTAACATTCAGTTTAAAGTCTTGACTTTTTTCACCGTGCAAACACCTAGTAACCTTCTGAGCTTCACAAATGACTCCATCTTGAGGGCTTTGGTGAATATATCAGCAACTTGATCTTCACTCCTGCAGTAGATTAGATCAATTGTTCCATCATTGCTAAGATCTCTCAAGAAATAAAACTTCACATCAATGTGCTTGCTTCTTCCATGTAACACCAGATTCTTGGAGAGTTTTATTGCTGAGTTATTGTCACAAAAAATTTTAGTAGGTCCCGGTTGCTTGAATTGTAGCTCCTCAAGAATTCTCCTTAGCCAAATAGCTTGAGAAGCACTAGCTGTTGCAGCAACAAATTCAGCTTCTGTACTTGACAATGTGACAATTGGTTGCTTCTTGGATGACCACGAAATAGCACCTGTTCCAAACATAAAAGCATAACCCGAAGTGCTCCTCCTATCATCTTGATCTCCTGCATAATCACTATCAGTAAATCCCAACAAATCGGACTTTTCACATTTCTTGTAAAATAGCCCAAAGTCTTTAGTTCCTTGCAAGTAACGAAGGATTCTCTTGGCAGCTAACAAATGCATTTGTGTAGGATTCTCCATATATCTACTGATTAAACTCACAGAATACATTATGTCTGGTCTTGTTGCAGTTAAATACATCAAACTGCCCACAATTTGTTTATAAAGTGTGCTGTCAACCTTCCTCCCTTCATAATCTTTGTATAACTTTAAGCCAAACTCAACTGGAGTGTTTACAGGATTACAATCCTTCATCTGAAACCTGTCCAAAATTTCTCCCACATATTTCTTTTGAGAAATAAAGATCCCATCATCTGATTGTACCACTTCTATGCCAAGGAAGTAATGCATCATACCAAGATCAGACATTTCAAACTCATCCATCATAGATTTCTTGAACTCTTCAAACATACCATCACAACTTCCAGTAAATATAAGATCGTCAACATACAAGCAGACAATAAGCATTTTCCCTTTATCTCCAATCTTGACGAAAAGCGTATGCTCATAAGGACATTTTGAAAAACCAACTTTAAGAAAATAAGTTTCAATACGACTATACCAAGCCCGAGGGGCCTGTTTTAGCCCATAAAGAGCTTTCTTCAATCTATAAACTTTATGCTCATTTTCAATCTTGACATAACCAGGGGGTTGCTCAACAAATACCTGTTCCTCCAAGTACCCATGCAAGAATGCCGATTTGACATCTAGCTGGAAAATAGGCCAAGAATTTTGTGTCGCCAATGCAACCACCAATCTGATCGTGTCATGTCTTGCAACTGGAGAAAAAACCTCTGTATAGTCGATTCCATATTGCTGCTTGTATCCCTTGGCTACCAAACGTGCTTTGTATTTGTCAACTTCACCATTTTCTTTCAGCTTTGTTTTAAAGACCCACTTTACACCAATGGTTTTTTGTCCATCCGGAAGATCGGATAGCTCCCACGTATCATTTCTTTCGATGGCATTAATTTCATTATCCATTGCTTTTCGCCATTTTTCTTCTTTGACAGCACTCTCAAAAGTTGTAAGATCATAGTCTGAAAACAAGGCAAAGTGAGTAATTGAATCTCCAATTCCAGTTACCTCATAATCTTCCAACCAGGCAGGCCTTCTTCTAACGCGGCGAAGAGATTGAGCTTCTTCTTCATTGACTTCATCGCCTGTTGGTGAAATTCCAGCAGCTGTAGAAGTTGTATTTGATGAATTTTGGGGCAAACAAGGTGCTGGAATCTGCTCCTGTTCAACATCATTGTCATAAAGAACTTGGGTAGGCTGCTGCCTATTCCAATCCCAAGTGTTCTCTTCATCAAAAATAACATCCCTGCTAGTCAGAATCTTCTTTGTCAGTGGATTAAATAATTTATATGCTTTGGATGCTTCACTTACACCAAGAAAGACACATTTTTCAGCCTTGTCATCAAGTTTCTTCCTTTTCACATCCGGGACATGGGCATATGCGATGCATCCAAAGATTCTGAAGTGATCTACAGCCGGTCTTCTCCCACTCCAAGCCTCTTCAGGTGTCATATTCTGAACAGCAAAAGTTGGACTTCTGTTCAAAACATGAATACTCCAATTTACTGCTTCGGCCGTAAAGTCTTTGGAACTTTTCCTCTTGCCAATAAGCTCCTCACCATGTTGAGAATGGTTCTATTTTTCCTCTCAGATACACCATTCTGTTGTGGTGTATATGCAGCAGTAAGCTCTTTTCGAATGCCATGCTCTGCACAAAAAACTTCAAATTCTTTTGAGCAATATTCACCACCACGATCTGTTCGAAGAGTCTTAATGGTCTTTCCTACTTCATTTTCAACACGAGCTTTGAAGCTTTTAAATGTGGAGAAAGCTTCTGATTTTTCCTGTAAAAAATAAACCCAATTTTTTCTTGAAAAATCATCAATGAAGGTAATTAAGTATCTTTTACCTCCATTAGAAGATGGCTTTATAGGACCGCAGATGTCCGAATGCACCAGCTGCAAAACATCCTTTGCTTTCCATGACTTTTCTTTTGAAAATTGAGAACGATGCTGTTTGCTAACAACACATTCTTCGCAGACTTGGGTAGGAACAGTAATTTGAGGAAGACCCGTCACCATGTTTTTCTGCTGGAGGGTCTTCAATCCACCAAAACTCAAGTGACCATAGCAAAAATGCCATAGCCATGAGGGATCTCTCTTTTCACCAGGATCTTTATTTTCAGTCATCAAACAAGATTGAATATTTTCAATCTTTAATGGAAACAATCTATTTGAACTCATAGGAACAACTGCAATAGCACCTCTAACATAATCATAAATTTCACAAGCACCCCTCTGAATAGTGATTACATAACCCTTTTCTTGTAATTGACCAGCACTCAAGAGGTTACTTTTCAAGTCAGGAACATACAACACATTAGAGATTGTTTCCACAAAACCATTCTTGGTTCTTATCTTAATATCACATTTTCCCATCACTTTCACAGTAGAATGATCCCCAAAACTCACAGTGGAATGAAAATCTTCATTTAGATGAGAAAAAGAAGACTTACTTCCACTCATGTGGTTACTGCAGCCTGTATCCACATACCAAATATCTGACTCGCGCTTCTTTTCATCTTGAACAGCCATCAACAACGTTTCAACTTCTTTTTCTTCAACAAAATTTGAACACTCTGCCTTTTCTTTATTATTAGGCAGCCTAGTATAACATTCAGATGCATAATGACCAAATTTATGACATCTAAAACACTCTACCTTGGATTTGTTAGGATCCCATCTTCTCCCTTTGCCTTGAAATTGGTCATTGTTGGCTTTGAAATTCCTGCTAACATCTCTATTTCCTCGATCTCCCCTTCCTCTACCTCTACCTCTACCCCTTCCTCTGAAATTGTTGGAATGAGTATAGGTAGAAGTCTTCAACGCTTGCTCCTCTACCGTTGAACTTCTGTTCATCTTCTGTTCATGGACCAATAAGGAGCTTTGCAATTCATCAAGAGATAGCGCATCTATGTCTTTCGACTCTTCAATTGAGCAGACAACATAATTAAACTTTGGTGTCAAGGAACGCAAAATCTTCTCCACAATGGTGACGTCGTCCATCTTCTCGCCATGGAATCGCATCTTGTTGCTGATTTCCATTGTTCTCGCACAATAACTAGTGACAGATTCTCCATCCTTCATCGCTAGTATCTCAAAATCTTTTCTCAAGGCTTGAAGCTGTGCACGCTTCACCCTAACAGAGCCTTGATATTTCTTTTCATAGAATCCCAAATATCCTTGGAAGTTTCTTTGCAAAGAATAGTCTCCAAGATGGAACGATCTATAGCCTGAAAAAAATAATTTTTTGCCTTCAGTCCTTCAACTTTCTAGCCTCCAATTCTGCTTTCTGGGGATCTGTCAAAGCCATGCCTGCTGGTGGCTCTTGAATTCCAGATTCGACAACCGACCAATACTCCTTTGATCGTAAAAAAATTCTCCATCAGCATGCTCCAATGATCATAGTGACCATCAAAGCGTGGAATTGCTGGTTGAACAAAATTGTCGGTGGCCATTGGAAATATTGCTGCTGCAATTTTCTCACGAAACTCTCTCACCCTTCTCTCAAGCTCTGATACCACTGTTAAATTGCTAAAAGGGAGGAGAGATGAGGCTCAAACTTCATCTTACGTACGGAACAACCAAGTCTTTTACAAAAGACAAAATACATAACGTAAAACACACCATAACTACCCATGTTCTGCATAAAACACTTGCCCCACTAACACCTAAAAATTAGGATAACCAACACACATGACTCCACTAACTCTAATAACTGAAAAATTAAATCAAGAAAACGTGGAAAAAAGAAATAACTATTTATCAACAAGCGCATCCCAAATTTTTAACAGCAATTTAAATAGATTAAGTAAACCAAATCATGCAACTGGTTTTCTTTAATATGGCAAGTTCGTTAAATAAGACCAGATGATATTTTCTCACGTACAATGAATACCCTAACAAACTTCACATACGATTGTTTTCGGGCTCAACTTTTGCTGATGATACAACTTTTTCCTGCAGAGTCATTGGTTTGCCTTCGACAGTAACTTCCTCATAAAAAAGAGGAAAGTAAGAGCTATGAATTTACATCGCTGTGTTGCAAAGCTAAGAACGTGGAGAAGCTTGAAATTCATATTTACAGTAGCCGAGCTGTCGGAGATAACCACGAAGAGTGCAGCATATACTGCTTGCCTGACTTGAGGGGTTTTCGCTACTTCTTGTATACATTCTGATGTTTGTTACACTTAAGTATTGACTTCATCTACCCATGCCAATCTATATTTACAGATTAAGGATAAATCTTAGTGCATTTGAGCTGTTTGCCTTTCCTTTCAGATGAAATTTTATTTGACTATTTGGATGTGGAATATATTTGTTGAGGTTTGATCGTCTTTCGCAGGTTATAAGAGGGAGACATTCGTCAGAATCCCAGCTTTTGAAGAGCTTTAGAAGCTTTAATCAGGGTTTCGGAATATGATCTCTTATCTGATATGGTTAGCTGCTTTTATCCTTTCCTTCTCTTTGCAAAAAGAGTATTTTGATGCAAATCAACTTTTGAGCCTCAAGAAAGTGTGAGTTAAAATAATCCCATGTGTTTCTATTATTAACGTGCTGTAGAAGCTTTCGCTACTAATATATTAATATTATAAATAGGTTGTGTATGGTATATATTAATAATTTGGTATGGAAAATTGCTCGAAATTCTTTATCTAATGAATTTAAGTTATTTTTATGGTCTTTAGACTACATCGTACAATTGGGCATTAGGGGATTTCCAATTTAGGAACTTTCCGTTTGAGTCACACGTACTGCTTCAAATTAGGACCACCTGACATAGGCTAAAGACCCGTACTTAACCAATTCATGGGATGTAGAGAGTGTTTCATGAGCCTCTTAGCCACTCCATTAAAATAATATTGATTCCAACTAGTTCATTTAGGTATAAGATAAATTTTTTATTCGTGTCTTAATACCATCTTCCTGTGTTTTGTTCTCTATTGCTATGAATACATAAGATTTAAGTTATAAAGGGATATGTACGCATAGAACAAGAGCATATAAAGGGTTAATTTCTAAGTTTTTTTTTTCTTTTTTAAGATCAATATCCTTCTAATCAATTTACATTTATGTTTAATGATCTACTATGTAAACAGGGATATTACAAACTGGCTTACTTTGTATTTATCATATTTGACAATACACAATAAATTTCAACGACGAAGTGTGATTTATCGTCGATCACTTGATTTCACAAATGTATACACACAATTTATTCGGGGGCTCTAGACCGAATTTTTTTCTTGAAGTTGCAAGATATGTTATTACTCAATCGCGAAAGGTCAGCTTAATTTAACGTGCGAAAGATTATTCACGATCCCTATTCCATGGTAAGAAAGAAAATATTTTGAATGCACTTTAGACCATTGGAAAAGCCAAACTCAAAAGAAACAGGGACGACTCAACTTGGCTTTTTTCTAGCGTGTACTAAATTGTAAATACCATGACAAACATTCACCAATCAGAATTCGAAAACTTACCTTTCTTTACTGGTAGGCATCGTCTTTCTGAAAAATAAACAATTGCCCAATTGCCCAATTGTTTAGTTTCGGCGAGCCCTCCAAAGGTGACGTCATGCGGCCAAGCTCAGGACGAAAGTGGCGCTCGTCGACCCTTTGACGTCATTGGTCTCCAGCCCACCAAATCTGACCGAGAGTTCATGTGTTCTTTGACTTTGACTCTATGGCGAGCCCAACGCGGACAGCTTATCAACCGCACGATCGCGGAAGCGTGCGGTCGGGATCTCCTACCGACCTCAGCCCCACTAACCTCATCGTCCCCCATCAGCGACAACAAAAGGCCGGTTGAACGCATACTGGCCGTCAGATCAGAGATATGTACGGTCGACGTGCCGCATCTCATAGCTCGTCTCATGCAAAGCGTAAAATTGGAGATGGGAAATGCTGAAAAGGCCGTCCAATATCCAGCGGTGAGGGCAATGGTCCTCTCCCCACCGCAAATTTGTTCAAGAAAACTTGTTTGGAAAGAAACTTGTTTTCAGTGTCAACTGATAATACTAGCTTCGAAAGCAAATACTTGGTGTCAATAGTGCTATTACAAATTCTATCTATGTCGTTATGCTACCACCACCCATTAGAGAATGCTAGTCGAGAAAAAATTGTCCTCCAAGATATATTCGTTGGCATGGATAAATCATAACTTGTCACAGCTCAAGTAAAGGAGCAGTAGGTCACATATTCTCGATCTTAATTTGCCTGTCAATGCTAATTCCTGACGAAGGAAAAGCAAGTTTTCATTGGTTTCAAAACATACATTCATGAGCGAAAGGGATTAATGATACATATATCATATATTTATTACCATCTGTTGCGATAAAGCGAGCAATCAAACAATAATATAGATAGAAGAAGAAAATAAATCGAACACCAAATTTACATGGTTCAGTCGTAAAGACATACGTTAACGAGGAGAGTAGCGGTGAATTCCACTATAGATCAAGCAATACAAGGAATTACACACTCGAATCACTCAAACACTCTCTCGATGTTTCCCAAACCCCAATTACACCAAATACACAAATCTTTCTTGGATGTAAATCACGAATAAGCTTTGCTGCACGAGAAACACGAAGTCCAGCTATCAAGCACCCAGGACCTACGGGACGTCTCTCACAAATAGAGAAAACCACGGCACCAAAAGTGAAAACAGCCCTTCGATCAACGATCATGCTTCGGTAAAAGAGAGTCCCACGAGCAACCTTGAGAGGAATTCTTTAATCCACTGCCACATAATGCATGCATGAGAAAACGAATCATCCAAGATTCGATCAACAAAAGTGATTTGACTTTCCCTTTTTATTTCCTTCGTCCAACTCCATCAGGAAGCAAACGTGCCTGCTTCCAAGATTTGTTGACCAGCTTTAAGAATATGACGTCGAGAAGACTAATTTGTGTACCCATCTCTCTTTATTTCAATTTATTTTCAAAATTTAGTTTTTCGCTTCGGGCTTAAACTCGAGATATATTTTAACACCATCTCTGTTTTCTTTTTGGTTCTAAAGATAGGGGGCAGCTTTTCCTCTCTTCTAACTAACAAAAAAAAGCAAATATATAGAACATTAATTCGTAAGTATAGATATATAGAGTGGCAATTCATGATGTACCATCTGAACAAGATTTGAGTATGACACAAATGTGCCAAGAGAAATTCAAACTTGACTCAATTTGACTCCAAACTAACACAAATTCATATATTTTCACCCATTTTTAATTAAAAAAGCTACTTTATAATCACGTGGAGATGGTTTTATAATGATACAAATAATCATACGAATGCGATGATATAAGTAAGTTGTCAAATCCTACAAATTCGACACGGTTGACACGGCGTGCATTTGGACTTCAACGATCAAAGCATCATCGGCGAGGAACTGTCTCGCCGGTTTTTGGAGATCCCTCAAGGGCATGAAGTCTCGGCAACCCATGGTGGGTTCTGAGGCAGATAGCCTACCACTAATTGCAATGCCCCCAAATAAGCAAAAAAAGGAATACTTATTAGTGTACCTTTAAGTTAAAGGCTTTAACAATGTTGATGGATCCATGTCCCATTAACATACTAGCTCTATTTATTTCATGAAAAATAAATGATTTGAGTAATATTTTCCTAAAAATGATCACTTGTATTGATCATAAAAGTGAGGCATTCATGAAAATATTCATAAATTATTATCAATAATGAAAATATTTTTCATTGTCTAATTATTTTAAATGATACAAGCAATTGTTTTTAAGAAAAAAAATTATATCATTTATTCCGTGAAACAAACATAAGCTCATGCTCGATTTGGACTCATGGAGAAATAAAACATTATGTTCTTTCGAGAGAAGATATTCACATGCATATTCGAATTGCTGCTATGGTACTAAAAAGTTGACAAGTCGTATGGATGGGCTTTGAGCCCCTCCAAAAAGCCACTTGGCATTTGCTCATAGAATAAAAGTGATATTCATTTTACAGAAAGATCTTGAAAATGTTGGCGTGATTTTAAATAATAAAACTTATACATAGTTGCATTAGTTAGAGGTGTTAAAATGGGTCATAGACCCATATACGACCCATTTAAATCATAAATGGGTCATAGATGGGTCACTTGTTTTTGACAAAAAGTAGTTAAATGGGTTTCATAATAAAAAGTTCAAGATAGGTGGGTCTTAGGTGGGTTTTAAATGGGTTGGTGGAGAACCCATTTTCAATAAAAACCTTATAATTTCTCTCTTCCCTCTTTAACTTTATAAAAATATTTTTAAAAATATTTTTTTTTTGTAAAAATCGAAATTATAATTTTTTTTTTATTTTAATTTTCTCTTTTCTTTTTCTTTCCTTTTTTTTTTTTCTTTTTTTTTTTTTTCTCCTTCCTCCTTCCGATCACCGACACGGTGATGGCCAGCAACCGGCTAGGCGAGCCTCGAGTTCACCGGCGTCGGGCGAGCTCGAGCTCGTCGGATCTAGCGAGGTGGAGGCCTCGCCGATGCTTGGCGAGGCTCGAGCCTCGCCGGTTTCGGTGAGGGGCGAGCTCAAGCTCGCCCGACACCGGCCAGCCTCGAGCTCGCCAAATCTGGGCGTGGCGGAGGCCTCGCCGACGTTGGGTGAGCTCGAGCTCGCCAAATCTAGCGAGCCTTGAGGCTCACCGACGCCGGCGAGCTCGAGGCTCGCCCGTGGCCGGCCGCCGGCCGTCGTCGTGGCCGGCGGCCAGCCAAAGAAGAAGAAGAAGGATAAGAAAAAGAAAAGAGAAAAGTGAAAAAGAAAAAGAAAAGTATATTTAAAAATAAAATAAAAATAATTAAAAATTTAATTTTTTTTTAAAAAAATAATTATTAAAATTCGATTTTTTTAAATAATTATTTTAAAAATTTTAAAAATTGTCCATTAAATTTGTGTTTTATAAAACTATTTTAGCAACACAATTTTAAAAATTGTCCATTAAGAAATAAGCTTGGAAGTATTTTAGTAATATAATCTTAAAAAAAAAACATAGGAATAAGTTTTTCTAAATTTGATTAAATATGAAAATATTTTATTAATATGGGTTGGGTCGGGTATGGATTGGGTATGGGCTGGGTCGGGTATGGGTCAGAAAATTTACATTATACATAAATAGGTCATAAATGGGTTAATGGGTCAATTTGGGTCGGACCATTAATGACTCGACCCAAACCCTACCTAACCCACCCGTTTAACGGCTCTAGCATGAGTCCGTTTGATTTGAATTAAGCAAAAATAAATAAATAAATAGATGCATTCTTATTTGTTGCCAAAATAATATTACTTGAATTTCAAAAAGTTATTGAAATGTTATATGCGAATTTATTTGCCAACATATTCATGTTATAAAAGTTTCGGGTGGGTTGTGTAACTAAAAAGTCAAAATTATGTGTCTAGTAAGACTTAGGTTAAGTAAATATTAATGAAGAAAAAGTCAATCCAAACATGCTTGTTACAATGATAGCAAGGACAAGAAAAGCATACCTTCTCTCCTTCTTGCTAAAATTTTGTTGGTCCCTCACGGGCAAATGGAATCGTGCTAACATTTTCCTCTTTGGAGGAAGGCCTTGCACTTGTAACAGTAATTGATTGTTCGGTTGCCATATGCTTTGTTTGCTAATCGAACTTCAATTCGCACTTCAATTGGGGCAACACCATTCTCGTTGGTTTATGGGATGGAAGCTGTGTTACCCGTGGAAGTGGAAATCCCTTCACTGAGGGTACTTTCTCAAATCAAGCTCTCTGAAGCTGAATGGGTTCAACAAAGATTTGAACAACTTAATATGATCAATGAAAAGCGGGTAAAAGCATTATGTCATAAACAAAGCTATCAGAAAAGAGTAGCTAAGTCATTCAACCGCAAGATTAGACCAAGACATTTTGAGATCAACGATCTTGTTTTGAGAAAAGTCTTACCTATCATTCCAGATCCTCGTGGGAAGTTTACTCCAAACTACGAAGGTCCATATATTGTAAGGAAAGTGCCACCTGGTGGAGCATTAATTCTTGTAGAAATGGATGGTCGAGAATTGCCAAGACCTGTAAACGTTGATGCTGTCAAGAAATATTATACATAAATGAAGTGAAAGGCCTTTGAGCCATTTTTGGATTGAATCTGAGTCACTTTAGGATATTTGCATTATGCATCGCATGCATACATATTGCATTTGCATGTTTGTTCATCTTGCAGGATCTATGATGAAGATTCTACCTGTTTACAAGAGGTTCATCTCAGAAATGCAAAACTTTCAAAAAAATTGCCTATCTTCTTTATAGCTTAGAGGTGACCCAGTCCCTTAGAATGTCGAAGAGTAAGTTAGAACTCTAGAGTCGGTTAGAACTCTAGAAATGAACCCATGTGCTGAGCAAAGTCTGTTCTGTCCACAAATTTTATTCAACTTTACTTCCAAAAGTCTTCTCAGTAGGGTCAAGGAAGCATGTCCTTTTAAATAAAATTTCATTACATTTTCATTCCCCAAGGAGCTGAATTTAACCAAAATGTGCTTTAGAAAACCTGAAAATGATTGTTAAATATGCCAAGTGGTAATGCCTAAAATGATGAGAGGCAACCCATTTACCAAACACGTCCTTATACACTCCTTGAGAAAATTGAGTGGAAAGAATCATGTGTCACGCCCCGATCCTCGGGCACACGCCCATCCCTCACCTTGGTTGATTTTAATATGCGATATCTCAAGATTAAGTATCGCCGACCCTTTCTTTTTATTACGCATGCGAAAGTAGTTATGAATCCCAAGACAATAAAACAATGGGATAGAAAAGCAAACCATATTTTTCATCTTGAAATTCACAACCACACTTTTATTAACAGCACAACTCATAGTATATTTACAATACTATTTACAGTATAAAAGTCTCACACCTATCTTCACTTAAACGGGGTTCACAAAAGGGATGGGACCTCAATCCACATCTGGGTTGTACTCAAGATCCCTCTCTAGATCATCTTCTTCTTCAAAAATCTTTCTCCTCCTCAGGTTTCACATCAGTGCTCTCCTTCTCAAGTTCCTCCTCTTCAGCTCTTACTCATGGTCCTGAAATGGTTATTCAATAATCAATGAGACCACGTCTCAGCGAGTTCTACCCCCTAAGACCCGATTAGTAAGCCAATACACTATGGGCTGCCTAAACACGCACAGGTCAGAGAACTTACCTCGGCCTCAGATTCCACATGCAAATCTGTACAATTCATACTAGGCACCCAACTACTCATAACAAATCGAACTAGTCGATTACATGTCACCCAAAACATATATTCCCTACGATATATAACCAGTCTCTGAGTACACATGCATTCTCTAAGGCACTAGTTCACCAAAGTGATGCATCAAATCACCGAGCCCACGTGTCTCTCCCAAGATGCCTCACTTAATTCCCTAGGCCCACTTGCATTCTCTAAGGCACTAGTTCGCCAAAGTGATGCATCAATTCACCCAGCCCACGTGCCCTTTTTACGATGCTTGAGGCCACGTGCATTCTCTAAGGCACTTGTTCACCAAAGTGATGCATCAATTCACCGAGCCCACATGCCCTTTTAGATGCCACACCGATTCACCACTCCACCGTTGATGCTGACAATCGATACCCAATCATTCCCTAATCACATAATTGAAATCAACTAACTAGGAATATATCCTAAAATTCACAATTTAAAATCAATTCCATATAAATTGAAGCTCAATTAAATAAACGAACTCACCACGACAATCAGCACGAAATTCCGGTCACCGGCCATCCCAGTTGAATTTTCGGAAAAAATAATTAATTAAATAATTAATTTCGAAAATTAAATAAATAAATATTAAAAATCCAATTTATGCCCACAATGCCTGATTGGAAGCCGAGACGAGCTCGGAAAATTACCAAGACTCGTTCAATAAATAACATGGCATGCCTACTTGCTAATGTCTATTTCTAACCATCTAACATGCATCAATAAGTCTCTAATTTAATTAACTTAAACTAATATAACCACCTAATTGCATTTAATTAAATCTAACCAACCCTAAGTATAATTAGCAGATTAAGAAAGCGTTAGTGAGTAAAACTCACTTGGTAAAAGAGGAGACCGAATCACCGCGACAACGACGCGACGGCGACCAAAATCGAACTTTCGACGACACCGGCGGGCTTGGACCAGGCCTTAGACTCGGGCCCAACAAATCTCAGCCCAACTGAGATTTGTTCTTGCTTTTGGGCCAGACCCAAGTTGGATTGGGCCTGCCGCGAAGATGGCCTTGAATTGCCAAAATCTTGGGCCGAAGACTGCTGGGCTTCGGAGCTGAATTTGCCGCCCAAATGGGCTGGAATTGCTGGAATGGGCTGACTTGCTGGGCTTCGAAAGTTTAATTCGCTGGAGATGGGTCGAGCTCCACGCGGCTAAACTGCTGGCTCAATTCGTTGAATCCAACTGAGCTGCTGGTGGGCTAAAGGTGCTGGAATGCACGAACCAAGATGCACGAACAGCTGGGCTTAGAATTCGCTGGGGCAGAGGACACGCGGATGAGGAAGCAACTTCGCTCGCGTGAGTAGGGGAAGACCAAAGAGGCTGAAGGCAGGTGGCAACGGCAAGGCAGGAGATGGGGTTCGCTGGTGATGGACGAGTGGATGGCTACCGCTTCGAACGGCGCTGCTCGGTCAACAAAATGGCTTCGGTGCTTGCTGAGGTTGACCAAAGATGACGCGTGGATGTTGAGTGGGTCGGTGGGTGTGTTGGTGCGGACGGTTGACAGCAGCTTCTGCCATGAGTTGTCTCGACCGAGTGGAGCTGGACAAAGCGCAGCAACTTCAATCAACACCTAGGGACTTCGCTTGAAGGAATTTACTGCGGTTGACCAAGAAGGCAAAAGATGGTGGAGCAAGGTGAGCTGGCCGTGCGAGGGGGGGGGGTGGGGTGGGTGGTGTGGCAAGCGGCGAAGGAAGAGAGGATGCTCAATGCACTTGAAGTTTCGCTGGTTCTGCTCCATTTTCGTTGGTCACGCACAGTTTTGAGGATAAGAGAGAATGGAGGGCTCCACCAAGGCTTAATCTTTCCACAAAATATCTCTCACAGTCACTCTAGGCCAAGTATTATCCATTGGCCTTCATTAGGCCACACCCACACCTTTCACAACTTCTCAATTGGTCAATTTTGGGCTAGGGGGAGGTGAGTTACGAATTTGCAAGCCATCTCTTCCAATTGGACTCTCACACTCACTTAATTGAGTCACAATTGGCCTTACTAAATCCAAGTGATGCCTCAATGCTTCAATTGAATATTTTCCTCATCCAATAACCCATCTTGCATCTCAATTTGGCATCCACATTTAATCCCCAGCTTCAATTGCACAAGAATGGCCCGGCGACAACCTTTTTCCCAAAAAGTGTCAGGTGTCAGAAAAATCTTCTGAGACTGAGTCGACACTCCTAGAATTTATTGTGACACAACAGAAACTTCAATTTCTAAAATCGGACTCGAATTGGCGTTAAATTTCTATTCGACGCGTTTTTAGCGTGACCTAGGCTATCAAGTAACTTTCAGATATTTTTAAGTGCAATTGATTCGTGGTCGATTTTCTTCGAGCCACTATGAACCCGCTCGACTCATTGGCGACTCTTGATTGTCGTGAAAATCCCGAGGATCCAAATACAGACACAGGGTACCAAAATAATAAGAAAATCAGTCTAGTGCCGATCGACATGAATTTTCTAATTTAGTGGTGTCACCCACGATTACCCACACATCACTATCGATCTAGCCTATCTTTGATTTCAAATCGATTTTTAACTGTGCCGTGATGGCCTCAAAAGATGGACACGGTTGAGAAGCCGATTCCTGGTCGAATTCTCAAGTCTATTGCCTTAAAATTTCTTAATGGTTTCCCCAGATAATCTAGTTATCTCGAAAGTAATCGGCTTTGAGAATAACCCTATAGACACGTCAATGAAATGCCCAATTCATTTAGAAGAAAACAAAGTTGAAAATTTGGGATGTCACATCATGTCTTAGGGCATAGGATTTATTCACAGTGAATACATGATTTGAGATGATAAAGGCATTTCATATCTCAATCCCAAACACTATTGATATCCCTTGCAAGCCACTTTGAGCCAAATAGGGAGCATTTTCAAAATAACCCTGTCAAGAATAACCCCACATTAGGGCAAAATAGGGGGTCTTGGTTGAAAATTATGGAGCAAAAGTTTAAGAAAGATTTTGTTGTTTTCACTTGCATCAATCTTCTTGTGCTAGCTTCAGGTGATTTATTATCGAAACTCGAAGCATCCTGAAGTGACGAAGAGCATTCCATTCACTACCACAAACACAATTATCCCTTGCTTAGCCAATTTGAGCCTTATACAATTCTTTCATAACCCCAGGTGATGATTATCTCCCCACATTGGGGCAACGCACATTATTTACCAACAAAATTGAGAATATTGACTATGTTTGTAAATGCCACTCGAGAGTCCTAGATACTCAAAAGAGAGTGAAAACTATGGGGCATAAAAAAACAGTGTACCTGGTAAAAGTAAGGCTAATGCCCACAAAAAAATGCAAAGAAAAGCAAAAGTGCGAAGAAGAGTGAAATCAATGGTCATGTAAAAGACCATCTGTTGAAAAACAAAAGAAATGCATTGCAAGAAAAAGCATGTATTGCAAGCAATATCATTAGAACAAAGAGCGAAGCTCTCATGTCTCAAGACGAATTATCAAAAGGACTCACGAGATAGGTTAAATTTCAAGAGTCAAATTTTTGAAAAGTCATGGTAATGATGCCAAGATAATCACTCACTTTTAACCCTTTGATATCTGAAAATCTTTCAAGCCTTTTTAAGCCTCACCCGAACCAACATTACAACCCTTATCCGAAGTCTCTTCCGATTGGGATGGTTCCAGTTGAAATGAGAGTATCACATAGGAGCTATCGCTAGAAGGAGTGGAAGCAATCCTATCTTATCTTATCTTCAAGGTTCTTGACTTGTAAACCTGATAAAGATATTGATTGAATTTTCATTTCTTGGCTTCAAAGTACATGCCCTTTGTGTAAGCCCATGACCAAGCCATCATTATGGTCCCTTCGAAAGACCTTTTGATCAATGGATTGTATTCACTATGAACGTTTCCGAAAGCCTTAGACATAGGTTGGGTGAGACTTCACTAGTGAGGGTTAAACAGTTTTCCCATATCAATGGTTGGGAACAAGAGCCCTTTTTGAGAGCTAGTGTGAAAGACCTCTTTTGATTAGGATATTTCCACTTGGCATGTTTGATTTAACCCTTAGATGGTTAATCAGATCTCGTTTTGTTAAAATCTTCTCTGAAAGGATTTGACAATCAATATCATTTTGCAAGATTGGTTCTCCAGCAATTTTGAAAGTCATACCCGGTCGAAACCCATTCTTACACGGTAAGACCTTTCTCCTAGTCAAAACCCGTTCTTACACGGTAAGATCTTTCTCCCGGTTGGTAAGACCGTTCTTACACGGTAAGACCTTTCTCTCGGTCAGAACCCGTTCTTACACGGTAAGACCTTTCTCTCGGTCGAAACCCGTTCTTACACAGTAAGACCTTTCTCCTGGTCGAAACCCGTTCTTACATAGTAAAACCTTTCTCTCGGTCAAAGCATGTTCTTACACGGTGAGACCTTTCTCCCAGTCTAAACCATACGATTCGTAGGTCATCCTTAAACCTTGTCTTTAGATTGGTGGTTATCCTTAAACCATTCATTTTCCATTTAGTGATTTTATCTCCTTTATTCCATTTCACGAGAGAGAAAGAGCAAGAGACGGAGTGAATAAACCTCAACAAGAGTTCAGATATCCTGATGAACAAAGGTAAGTATCAGGTACGTCTCTAACCAACTATCACAGCTTTTATCTTTTTTTCAAAGTCGAGTCGACTAAAATTTCGAGTATCAATTTTATTTTTGAGTGGAACCTCTTCAAACTCTCACCCAAAGAGGGGCAGCTGTTGACACCCGATTTTTTGTCGACATTTTTAAACATCCATTTTTTTTGCAAAAATATAAAAGATAAAGAAAAAAGACAAAAAAAAATGAAATGAAATGAAAAGATAAAAAAAAAAAAAGAAAACAAAACAAGAAAAAAAAAAACCAAAATGAAAAGGGAGCAAGGGCCTGCTCGAAAGCTCGGTGGCGCGTATTCTCTTGAGGAGGCCATTGGACAAGATTTTTGCTCTCTCTCTCTCTCTCTCTAAACCGTTCGCACGTGAATTCTCTCAGGGTGCTCTCTCTTGAAACCTCTCGACTCCCAAACTCTCTCTCTAGTCTCGAAAAAAAATCTCTCTCGATTCTGGTGGGGGGAGGAATGGAAAAACCCTAAATCTCTCTGGATCTATCCCTCTTCTTGGCGGTAACAACCTCCTCCTCTACTGAATCCTGGTCTTCGGCGAGCGAAGTGGTAGTTCGTTCCAGATTTCGCCGCCAGTGTTTGTCCACACAAGGTGGCTTTCGCTCGGTCTCTCTCGGCCAAAGGGTTCCTCGACGACGACGATCGGGGCTCGAATCGATCAAACAACCAATCCCCGACGGGACTCCCTCTTCCTCATCTTCTCTGGCTCGACGGATCTCCCTCTCTCGGCTTTTTGCTTGCCAGATCTGGCTTAGATCTGAAACTGACCGGTAGTATCACCAGTGGTGACGGCAACATCGGCGGAGATGATGGAGGCGACAGTGATGACGACGACGCCAGTAGTTCTGCTTGTCAAATCTAACTCAATCCGAAGCCGACTGGCGAACATCGGCGACAGCTGCGGTGATGACGATGCTTAACCGATCCTCTCTCTGGATCGGGCTCACCGGATCGACTGTCGAGGAGTTCAATCGGATTCAGTTTCTGAGAATTAATAGCGGCTCTCTGTCTCTAGCTTGATCAGGTTCTTTCTGTGAAGAAATGAAGAACAACAGAAAAGCGTACAAGAGAGCGTGTAAATGAATGAAGAACAGAATACACGATGCAGAAGAGAAAGAACTTTCTTCTTGCTTGAATCGAAATCTTGAATCATGTATTCACCGAGAGCATTCTTCGTAATACAATCTAATTCCATCTCTCTCTCTCTATCTATCTTCTGTTATACTGTTCTTTCTCTCTCTCTATCTTTATATGAAGAACAGAGTAATTGCGGTTTATATATGGCTTAAAGAAGAAGAAGAGGTTTTTAACCGACTTAACAACTTGAATTCTTATCTAACAAACTAACCGTCCTAATGTACTCGACACGTGCTTATCCTTTAAGTCTTCAGTCTTCGAATGATCTCTATCTTCATGTCGATCATGAACTCGGCTTCACCATCTTCCGTATCTCTTTCTCGTTACTACAAGCATAGCATCGCAGACTTCTTCAGCAGAATTCTTCAGTCAATGATGAGCTTTGTTTCCACTCTCTTTTCCTTTATGCATTTCCACAGCAGATCCTTTCTTCTTCAAATCATTGTCTTTAACATCCCCCCGCAAATTGGGAAGGGTGAAAGATCCCAAGCCCAATTTGGTGCGAAGAGTAAAATGCAGAAAACGAGGTAAAGATTTGGTAAATATATCTGCAAGTTGGCGAATGCTAGGAGTATAAGAGACAACTAATGATCCAGAAGCAACCTTTTCACGAACAAAATGAAAGTCAACTTCAATATGCTTGGTGTGAGCGTGTAGAACGGGGTTAAGTGAGAGAGCAATGGCTGACTTGTTGTCACAAAAAGAGATGTTGGAGCAGATAAACCGATGCCAATGTCACGAAGAACAAAACCAATCCAAGTAAGATCAGGCTGTAGCCGAGGCTAAAGCTCGATACTCGGCCTCGTGGATGAGCGAGAGATCAGATTGTCGTTTGGCTGACCAAGAGATGAGGTTGGAACCAAGGTATGTACAAAATCCAGTGGTGGATCGCCTTGTAGTACTACACCACCGCCCAATCAGCATCGGCAAAACCATATAAAGTCAAGAAGCTATGAGCATGAATAGTTAAACCAAGATCAACGGTGCCTTTTACATATCGAAGAACCCTTTTGAGTTTAGAAAAATCTCCTAAGGTGGGCTCTTTGCATTGTCTGACAGAGAAGATTAGTGGCATAAGCAATATCTGGACGAGTGATAGTGAGATACTAAAGTCCACCTACAAGACTTCGATATTCAAGAGGGTTCTGTAATAATGTGTCATCAGTAAGGAAAGAGGAGTAGAAATAGGTTTACAATCTTTCATATTAGCTCGTGTAAGTAGATCAAGAGCATATTTGGTCTGAGAAAGAAAGAGATTCCGTGAGGTTTGTTTAACCTCAATGCCCAGAAAGTAATGTAAGAGACCGAGATCCTTCATATGGAATTGAAGGCTCAGTAGATGAATCAAGTTAGAAAGTAAGGAAGGTGAGCTGCCAGTAAGCACAATATCATCTACATAGAGTAATAACAATATGGTGTCTGGACCTTGATGAAAGACAAACAATGAGGGATCAGTAGTGCTACATGAGAATCCATTCTCAAGTAGAAAGTTACTGAATTTATCGAACCATGCTCGTGGTGCTTGGCGAAGACCATACAGGGATTTCTTAAGCAAGCATACATGATGAGGCTTCTGAGGATGTATAAAACCTGGTGGCTGTTGCATATACACAGTTTCATTCAAATGGCCATGTAGGAATGCATTCTTGACATCAAGCTGATGAATTGGCCAATGCTTTGTCATTGCCACAGATAGTACAATTCGAAAAGTAGCATGTTTAATGACGGGGCTAAATGTCTCGTGAAATCAATACCTTCTTCTTGATGAAAGCCCTTAGCAACTAGTCTAGCTTTGAGCCGATCCAGTGACCATCTGCGTAAGTTTGGTTTTAAACACCCACTTACAGCCTATGACATTCATATGATCAGTATAAGGTACTAGTTCCCATGTCTGGTTTGTGTATAAAGCATCCATTTCATCTTGCATTGCCTGATACCAGCCTTTATCTGTCAGAGCTTATTTGACTGTTTTTGGTTCGAGAGGAACTTTATAATCAGCTAAGCATGCATATTTAGGATTTGTCTTGACTATGCCAGACTTTAATCTGGTTTGCATAGGATGAACAGATACTATACCTTGAGTGGTGTCTGAGGAGCTGCTATGTTCAGTATTGATTTGAGTGTTGTCTGAGGAGCTGCTATGTTCAGTGTTGATTTCTTGTGATAGAGAAGATACTGGCATAGAGTAGACTAGTTCCTCAGTATGGATTTGTGATGTTTCGGTAGAAGGCGATACGGGAGGATAGATATCTTTGTACCATTCCTGTATCTTGCGGATGCCCCATATGTTCATTAGATTTAGGCTGAGCATGTGTTGCGGCTAGAGAGTCTAGAAAAGTCACTCCATGTATCCACTTTGTTTATATAAGTTTGTACCTTGACAATACTCGGGCTGGTAGGCGAGATGTGAAAGGAAATGTGGTTTCATCAAAGATCACATGACGACGACATAAATCTGTCCATTAGTAGGTAGAAGACATCGATATCCTTTATGTCTTTCACTGTACCCCAAAAATATGCATGTAAGAGATCTTGGATCAAGCTTATGTTAAGCATATGGTCTGAGGCAAGGGTAACAAGCATATCCAAACACCCTTAAATGAGTGTAGCTAGGTTGCTGTTGGTACAACTTATTGTAAGGTGAGTGCATATGAAGCTTTGATGTAGGAAGCATATTAATGATATGACTTGCTGTCATAAAGGCATCAACCCAGTATTTTAAGGGTACCTTGGCATGATACAACATTGCCATTCCTAGCTCGACCACATGTCGATGTTTCCTTTCAGAGATGCCATTTTGTTCGGGTGTGTAAGGACAGGAAATATTCTGTTTAATTCCACACTTTGTTGTAAATGGTTACGAAATCTGTTGTTAATGAACTCTCCACCTCCATCACACTTTGAAAGACTTTGATCTTATGATCAAATTGATTCTCGACTTGCTTTTGGAACGAACAAAGATATCATAGACATCTGACTTATATTTCATTGGATATAACCAACTATATCTAGAGAAATTATCCACAAAAATGACATAGTATCGAAATTTCTGTAAAGATTGAACTGGTGAGGGTCCCCAAACATCACAGTGTATCTTTTCTAGTGGAATATTAGATGTATAGTCTGATATAGGAAATGGTAAAGCTGAACTCTTAGCAATCTGGCAACTACTACATATGCTTTGAGTTCTTGAATTACATTGAATTAGGTTCGACTGCAAGTACTTCACATTTTTAGACTTGTATGTGCAAGCCTCGATGCCACAAATCTTCTCCTACTTCTTTTTGAGTTTGAGTGAAGAAAGCTTCGTGACTTTAGGGTCGACTTGATATAGTCCCTTGACTTTCCTTCCTAGCCTCACTTTGTTGAATTGTTGCGGGTGTCCTTCGAGATATACCCCATGTTTGTCAAAAATAAAGGAACAGGGATAATCATCTGTTAACTTCAAAACGAGAAAGGAGATTTTTCTTGATAGCGGGAACTATCGGACATCATTCAAGGGTAATGAGCTAGTTTTTGTATGCAATAAGCCATTACCAACACAAGATATTGATAGATTAGATACATCTCCTATCATAACAAGATATCATTCCATTATATAAAGAGCGATATTAAAGCATACCGAGTGCTGCGGTGATATGAGCTGAAGCTCCTGTATCTGGATACCACTCAGTGCCATGAGAGTCTTCAATGTGCATTGCTGCTAGAGCAGTTGGTATTTCATATGTTTGATATGAATTATCAAAACGATACCAACATCGAAGTGCTGTATGTCTTGGCCTTTTACAAATTTGGCATTCTAATGGACTGTTATTTGCTAGTTTTGCATTCTGCATATGCTGATCAGATGCTGCACTTTGTGGTGGATAAGCCTTAGTGACTCGATACTTTTGTGCAGGATTTACATATGGTCTAAACCCCTGTCCATAGTTAAACCAGTTATGTGGAGGTTTGTTAATCTGATTTTCCTGGTTCGGATTCAGATTATTCATTATGTGGTATTGATTTCTTCCTGTCTCAGCAAAGTCATTACCTCGATCTCTGGCATTCATTGCACGACCTCTGCCATAGCTATATCCTCCTCGATTGTTTCCTCTTTGGTTTCTGAAATTAAAGTTTTGCATAACTCCAGCAGACTTTCTTTGACCATAGTAAGCCAAACTAGGATTATACTGATTTGCTGAGTAAGTCTGTAGTCTAGTTTCAAATCTCTCGAGCTGAGAGATAACTTCATCGTAATCAGGCTGAGGTTTTAAACAATACATTGTTGTTCTGAAACTTTCATACTCTGAACCTAATCCTTCGAGAACACCAAACATCTTGGTTATTTCATCCACGGGTTTTCCAATAGCATTGAGTTGATCACAAATAGATTTGAACTCTCGAAGATAAGCATTCAATGTTCTATCTTTCTGACAAGCCAGCAATTTTCCTCTTAGTTCGAACTCTTTAGCCACAGATTTTTGTGTAAAGCGATTAAGGAGAGTCTGCCATACCTCATATGAAGTCTCTAGCCCGATGATCAAGCTTAAAATGTTCTCAGTTACTGCTCCACTTATCTAGGATGAGATTAACGATCGCCTTCATCCAATCCGTATGATCCGGATTCACCACTTCTTTCACTACCTTCAATCTCAAGTTGCATACTTTGAGATGGTGGTGGTGTTTCGCCATTGATGAACCCGAACAGATCCCGACTTCGCAAGAATCGTGAAAACTGCGCTTGCCAAAGGAGGAAATTGTCTTCAGCTAACTTTATTGTAACAAAATTAGCTATATTGACATGAATCGGAAAGGGATATTTCTGCCTCCTTGTTGTCATTCTCGATTACTATCAACTGCTCTGTTCTATGAACTTCTTGCTATCATCTAGATCACTTATACAGAATGAATCACACAAACTCCATCAACGACTTCGAACAGTATAGTAGAAGAAATTTGAGCTCTCAGGAAAGCTCTGATACCATGTGAAGAAATGAAGAACAACAGAACAGCGTACAAGAGAGCGTGTAAATGAATGAAGAACAGAATACACGATGCGAAGAGAAAGAACTTCTTTCTTGCTTGAATCGAAATCTTGAATCATGTATTCACCGAGAGCATTCTTCGTAATACAATCTAATTCCATCTCTTTCTCTCTCTATCTATCTTCCGTTATCTTTTTCTTTCTCTCTCTCTATCTTTATATGAAGAACAGAGTAATTGCGGTTTATATATGGCTTAAAGAAGAAGAAGAGGTTTTTAACCGACTTAACAACTTGAATTCTTATCTAACAAACTAACCGTCCTAATGTACTCGACACGTGCTTATCCTTTAAGTCTTCAGTCTTCGAATGATCTCTATCTTCATGTCGATCATGAACTCTGGCTTCACCATCTTCTGTATCTCTTTCTCGTTACTACAAGCATAGCATCAGCAGACTTCTTCAGCAGAATTCTTCAGTCAATGATGAGCTTTGTTTCCACTCTCTTTTCCTTTATGCATTTCCACAGCAGATCCTTTCTTCTTCAAATCATTGTCTTTAACACTTTCTTTCTCCTGATTGCTCTGTCTCGTGTGCTTGATCTATCTCTGTTTTTCTCTTGATCGCTCTGTCTCGCGCGTTTGATTTGTTACTCTTTCTATTGGATCGTTCTCTCTGGTTTGGTTGTGATCTGTCTCTCTCTCTTGTGATCTGACGCTCTTTCTCTATTTTCCCCTATCAATTGCATACCTGAAACTCTGCTATAATCTGTCGATGTTGCTGGCCCTTTCGCATCTGACCTTTCCTGATGTAGATACTCTGGCAGCAGATTTTAATGGTCATAACTTTTTATTTAATCTGCCATTCATATTGTGTTTGAATGCTTTTTAACCAAATGATGATGTTGGGATTGCCCTCAGATGTTCTTGGCATTTTTGCAATTGTAGTAGTTACGAGCTTACATATACCAGATGCTGACCACGTCTTGATATCCCATAATTTGGTGTGCATTTGATTCCAACTTGAGGTTAGTTTGGTTATGGATTGATGCCATTTTGATCAAGTAAACTCATACGTGTTTTTAAGAATATATGGCCTCGATTTCATGGCAACTTGTCATCAAACAATCACAATTTGCAGTCTCGTGTCCTCTATTACAATTCTGATTGCATGCTGAAATCATGGATTATAGATGTCGCAATGGATAATAGATTATCAATATGCCGATTGTGGTCATTTGCATTCTCTGGAAATTCATAGGTTTTCAGGACTTAGTTTTTTCTATGGAAAATTTGAGGTCATAAACTTCGAAATCTTGAGTTGACATGTTCCAAACAATCGATCTACACTTCTAGAGCTTCGATTTGATATGTCGCACACCCGGAACGGACGTCATTCAGTCATCGAAAAACACCTACAAAGTCTGTTGATTCTGCAGTCATCGAAAAACACCTACACTTGTGAGACTAAGACATGCGTTGTTGAATTATCTAAGAGAACAAGGGGTTATCACTTTGATCGATGTGAGATCGAAGGATAACATAGCCGATACTCTCACCAAAGATATGCCTAAAGATCGATTATTCAAAACAGTGGGGGAATTGGGGTTAAAGACTATATAGGCAAGTCTTAACTACCATTTACTTACCTTCTAAGTGTGTGTTTTGAATTATCGAATCTTCCTTTATTGCCTACAATGATAAGCACAGTATATATGTTTCATCGATGTTCACAGTTGCTGACTAATTTGAAAATGGTAAGTTGTCTCATTCCAAACTTGATGAAGATGACTTTAACCTAATTCAAATGTTCTATCGGGGAAACTTGTGTCATTCGAAACTAGATGATACAATTCAACTAAGTTGGACTATCCTTTTTGGTTAAATGATCTCATTCCAAACTTGATGTTAGATTATTTGACTTTAAGGAACAGTAACTGTGACATTCCAAATTGAAACATAGAAACGATTGTTTATTTAAGAAGCTTGTTGGTCTTGTTCTTAATTGAAACTTGATATTACATGACTAAGTTATTATATGTGACTTGATTATTGGTCCTATTATTTGAAACTAGACAATAGTTATTCTCCTACAAATAAACTTAAGTTGATGGCTCTTTGTAAATCACATTGTTTAAGTCTTGTTCATAATATATGAAACTGGATTGATGCTTATGACATGATATTATGATGCTTTATGATGTCAATATATGTTATTCTCTGCTTGATGGAATGTTGCTAAGTTTTATTTAAATGATTGAATTCATGATAATATGAAATTTTGACATTCTACAAGGGATGGTAGAGATGGAGGAGAGCTTAATGAGTGGGATCCTTACTAAGATGACCTACTTGATGAATGAATATATATCATTTTAAGCATGTGGGGACTTGACAGTTTACTTGCATTTTGCTATTTCTATTTTGTGAACATTATTATGCATATATTGGTTGTGAACTGAGTCTAAGATTTATTTTGGGGATTTGAATGAGTTTAGATTGAATCTAAAACTCCTAATACTTGTTTTTGATTTGTTGCTCTCAGAATAGATTCATGCTAAGAATGATTCACTTATTTAGATTGCAAATGATGATTGAGTTTAATACTTTACTGCTGAAAACTCTTTGACAGATCCGAGTTAATTGTCTTGGACTGAATGTGGATGATTCATGTTTGATTGAACATCACACTGACTACCTTATTGGATTGTGCTGTATGGTGAACATAGGAGGAGATTGTTGGATATATTGTTAATATAATCTAAAAATAATATGTTCACATACAAGCCCAATAGGTAGAAGCACACTTATTTGGGTCCATATGGGCCGGAGCCCAATAGCTTACATATATAAACTCTAGGGTTTCCCTATGCTGAAGGTAACACTGTTGAGTGTTCCAAACTTGACGTATCTTGGTGTAATACTTCAAGCAACCGCTTCTTCTCTCTCAAGCACATAACCTCCAACAATCTTGAAGTATTATTATCGTGTGTTGGATTTGAGCGAGAAATGTGTCTTCTTGAAGATCTCATCAAGATGAACTCACGGGTGTATTTTACTTTCGATTTCGACGGTGGTATTGGCCGAGATTTGAGTTTGAAGATTCGGGTGACCGAAATCTTTGATTCAAAAACCCAAAAATTATAGCCAATTTTAGAGGGTGAAACCACTTGGGCTTTGTTCTACTCGTTGATACGAACGTTTTGAGTGGCCACTCGCGTCGATCGGAGGTCGGACGGAGAAGTTACGACAACCTGAAGTTTCCATCTGAATTTCTAGCGAATTTCGGGAGCGGAAATTTCCAGCGAGTTTCAACAACAAGGGCAGTCCATCTTAAGGTTTTTGGGCGCTCCAAATCTGTTTTTAAGGTTTGTTTTGGCAAATTCCATCTTTACAGAGCAGTTTGATCAAGATTAGGGAAGTTATTCGACTTTGTGGCTCTGAATACTCCAAGGTGTACTCTTTCTAATACTTTGCTCTGATTAAAATGACAAAGCGTAGTTCCTATGATATTATGTAGCTTCAATTGTTTGATGTTACTGAATTTCATGGCTGGAAATTACATGTTCAATTTGGCATGAAAGAACGTGACATATTCTATACTGTATTGAGCGATTTTGCATCTACTATTGAAGATGTTGATAAATATCGATGGAACAAAGATGATGATTTTTGTAGAGATTATTTGTTGAACTCTCTAAATCCTAATCTGTCTATGACTTATAGTGAATATAAGACGGCGAAAGAGATATATGATCACTTGAACGCTCAATTCCAAAAACAAGAGGGGCTATCTAAAACTCTCTTAGAGGAGAAATTCTTTGATTTTAAATTCACTATAAATTCAAGCATTACCTCTCAGTTAGTTGAATTTGAGAACATGAGAAACAAGTTGAAAGATGATAACTATGATATGTCCAATAATCTCTTTGTCGGTCTTGTGTTAAGCAAACTGCCAACTGAATGGAGTTCTTTCAAGATTGAAATGCACAGACTGAAGGTACAGATGGGACTTGATGAATTAAAGAGGTATATTCACATTGAGGATCAAAATATTACTAGGAAGAGTTTGGAACAAGTAGGACAACAAAAGTCAGTTGACAACTTTGTTTCATACTCCAATAAACCTCAGAAAAAGTTCAAGTCACCAAAAGGTGAATCCTCTTTACGCTAGAGGCCAAAAAGACTATCTTCCAAAAGAAGAAGAAGGGCAAGTGCCATAACTGTGGAAAGTGGGGTCACTGGGCAACAGAGTGTAAGTTACCAAAGAAGCCAAAGAATGACACACCACAGAATGAGGCCAATATGCTTATTAGAGGATTTGAGCCTCAAGCCTTCATTGGAATGATGAATAATGGAAATGCTAGAGTCTCTTCTGAGTGGTGGTTGGACAGTGGCGCTACTTGTCATGCTACAAATGACAAGAACTTACTCACGAGGTCACGAAGTGAAAGACACTGTGGAAAATTGCAATGGTGATGAGGCAAAGGTGACTCATCTTTGGGGGACTGCAAATCTGGTGCTTTCTTCAGGTAAATTACTAACTCTGAAACATGTTAGAGTAGTACATTTACTTAAAAAGAATTTGATATCTATGAGTTTACTTGATAAAGCTGGTATGTCTTTTTCAACTATGAATAGTAGAGTAACTTTATCTGTTAACTCATATTATTTCGGTTGTGCATTCATGGTTAATGGTATGTATAGGTTGAGTTTAGATACTGGTAGCATAAACCATGTGAATTCTACTTTGATTGATCCAAAGTTGTTACACAATAGACTTGGACATGTGAATTACAGGAAAATGCAACATCTAGCTAAAACTCACAACATTCCATTAGATACTTCTATTCGATTTGACGAGTGTGAAGTGTGTGCACAGGCTAAAATCACTAGAAAACCCTTTAAGTTGGTTTCTAAAAGTACACAACTGCTTGAGTTAATACATTCTGATATTTGTGACTTTAGAAATTACATTACTAAAGGTGGTCGGAAGTATCTAATAACATTCATAGACAATTTTTCTAGATATTGTCATGTCTATTTGTTGAAATCGAAAGATAAGGCGTTTGAAAAGTTTAAGATTTTCAAGTCTAGAGTAGAAAATCAACTCAACTTGAAAATTAAGAGATTTAGGAGTGATAGAGGAGGAGAGTATATTATGTCAAGGTTCAAGGAATTTTTTGCTTTAGAAGGTATAATACTTGAAACCACTGCTCCTTATTCACCCCAATCAAATGGTGTTGCCGAGCGTAAGAATAGAACGTTAACTGAAATGTTAAATTCTATGTTACTTACAGCTGGCATGCCTTCCTCCTACTGGGGAGAAGCAATTCTAACTGCTAATCACATCTTGAACGGGTTGCGGCACTCTAAGTTGTCTATAACACCTTATGAGATATGGCATAAGCACCCTTGTAGATATGATACTCTTAAGACTTGGGGTTGTATTGCTTATGTAAGCATACCAGATCCTAAGAAACCTAAGGTGGGATCTAGAACCATTAATTGTGTACATCTAGGAAGTGCAGAAGATAGTGCTGCAAATAGGTTTTTAGATCTATCTACTAACACAGTGATAGAATCTAGAGATGCAGTGTTCTTCGAAAACAAGTTTCTCATAGATCAAGGCTTGAATGTTTCTGGATCTACATATATGATTTCAGAATCTCCTGTAGAATCTGAAGCAGACCCTTCTGACACTAATTCCACACAATTGGCTATTGAACCAATTCTAGTAATAGTATCTATAAGAGAGAGAATTCCCAAGAGTTTTGGTGATGATTTTGTTGTTTACCATCTTGAGGATGATCTATTCTCCTATCAGGAAGCAATGAGATCTAGGGAATCTCTACTATGGGTAGAAGCCATAGATGATGAAATGAGCTCTCTGCTGCAGAACCACACTTGGCAGCTAGTAAACTTGCCAAAAGGGGCTAAAGTTATAGGCTGTAAATGGGTGTTGAAGAAGAAACTGAATAGTGATGGATCAATAGCCAGATACAAAGCACGTTTAGTAGCTAAAGGCTATAAATAACAAAGTGGAATAGACTATTTTGATGTTTATTCACCTGTGTGTCATCTATCAACTATAACAATTCTTCTTGCCTTAGCATCTATTGAACACTTTGTATTGCATCAAATGGATGTAAAAACAGTTTTCTTAAATGGGGAGTTAAATGAGGAAATTTACATGGAACAACCGGAAGGATATGTTATGAAAGGTCTTGAGGACAAGGTTTGTAAATTGAATAAATCATTGTATGGTCTTAAACAAGCACCTAAGATGTGGCATCTTAAATTTGACAAAGTGGTAAAGAGTTATGGCTTTCAGTCTAGTTATTCAAATAAATGCCTTTACCATCGTTCTATGTCAAATAAGATAGTCATCATTTGCTTGTATGTTGATGATATGTTAATTCTTGGTTCCGATCATTCTGTAGTGAGTGACGTGAAAGCAACTTTAGTTAAAGAATTTGACATGAAAGATCTTGGTATTGCTAATACCATTCTTGGTATGAAAGTAAGCTTTAAACGACAAGTTATTTCCCTTAGCCAGCAGCTACTTTCTACTTGGGGATACGATAAGTGTAAACCGAGTGAGACACCATGTGATTATAATAACAGACTAAGTCCTAATGAAGGGACCAGCGTTGATCAGTTAAAATACTCGAAACTGCTTGGTAGTCTCATGTATGCTATGAGTTGCACTAGACCTGACATAGCCTTTACAGTTGGTATGCTGAGTCGTTTTACTAGTAATCCTAGTAAAGAACATTGGGATGCCCTTGATAGGCTGATGAGATACCTTAAACGTACTAAAGATTATACTCTCTATTATTCTGGTTATCCTCTAACTGTGGATGGATATTCTGATGCCTCATGGTGTTCAGATATTGGAAGTAGTAAGTCCACTAGTGGATATATATTCACTTTGGGTGGAGCTGCTATTACATGGAAATCCAACACCAAGAGACGTCAAGTTTGGAACGCTCAACAGTGTTACCTCCAACGTAGGGAAACCCTAGAGTTTATATATATAAGCTATTGGGTTCCGACCCATATGGACCCAAATAACCGTGCTTTTACCTATTGGACTTGTATGTGAACATATTAATTTTAGATTATATTAACAATATATCCAACAAGTTTCAGTGGTGGCGCTTCTTTAAGAGGGATCTCGGCAATGGTGGTGTTCTCGGCAAAGAAGAGAACGTAGAAAAGGGGAGTTTTATTGAGGGAGAAGACCGCATGCAGGGAAGAGAAATAAATGAAAAATAATAATAATAATAATAATAGAAGATAGAAAACGAGAGTAAAACAAGATCAGAAAAAGAAGGGATGAAGGTTTCGGTCATAGGAACCTATGTAGCACCGACATGGACACGCGGCACGAGACATGACACAACATCACACGTCGATAGGTTATTTCTCAAAAAATAGAGAATTTCAACACATTCCAACCTGTTATATATTAAATATATATTTTTATATATAAATGCAAAAATAAATAATAAAAAGAGCATAGAATTAATTTATACTAAAAATATTAATTCAACATTTGTTAATATTATTCATTTGTTTTAATTTGATAGAGATTGAATAAGAAATTCAAAAATTGCAAACACAGAAAAGTAAATTTGAAGGAACATATCATATTTTCTTACACTTATCAGAAATTAGTGAGATTTTTTATAGTCCCAGACAGAGTTAAAGTTTGCGAGGGTGGCGAAGCAACACTAGTGAGAAGAGGGGCATTCCATCGTCACTCACGGGAATGTCAAAACTTATAAGTGAGAAACTTGAGAGTGAGAATTTTCTTCTTTCCTATTTATTTTTATTATTTTCATTATTTTTTCATATATTTATATTTTGACCTCTCAAGTATTGAAATTTTTTTAAAATTGACCTCTGTGCGTGTTGAAATTTTAGACTCGCGTGTCGAGAAGAGTTGATCACGTGTCATATTTCCCAACACTCGTCCGCGTGTCGGAACGTGTCGGAGTATGTCGGACACGTGTCGAAATGTCAGACACGACACGAAGGCTTTTGGAGAGTGTCGGTGCTTCTTAGATAGGAACTACGGCCTCACTTAGACCTGACGAGCACATGCTTATTTGGTCTTTCTCGGACTAGGTTGGGCGAATTAGAGCTTTGGGCTGGGCTTCTTTATTTCTCTTTTATTCTTTTGTTTTTTTGGGGTAGTGAGATTAGGCTCAATTGATGAGCCCAGTCCAGTCGTGGACCCAGACAGTCCAGCGGGTCGGATGTTTTATATCTTAATATTAGAAAATTATTTTTTTAAAAATTAAATTCATGAAAAATTCCAAAAAATTTCAAAAAAATTATTATTATTAATTTTTCAGAATTCAGAAAAAGCTTTAGTAAATTTTCTCTTAAAATGTGCGAAAACATTGGATAAAAATGATTGCATACCAGCATAATCACTTCACATATTAATGGATAAATATAAAATCAATCCAGACTGCTTGATAAAAAGAAATAAACAAGATTAGGTATCGAAAATGCACTAATTAGTTAATTAGTGTAATCAAGTCTACAATCCTAAAATTTCTAATTGCGTAGGAAGTGAGACACATTCACATACCTCATTTGGTTTTTAGCCAACCTTGACAAGTTAGTGGCAACTCTTTATTAAAGATTTATCATAATGTCAATTTTCATGAACACCCCAACGTCGCATGAGATATTGGCTTGGAAGAGCCCACGTCTAAATTATAGGCCATAGGTTCGTCTTTTAGGCAATATCCCTAAACCTAATTCCCTCTTTATAGAGGGGTATAGTTAGATCCTCCTAACTTCTCATGGACTAAACTTGCTTCTTTTTAGGCTTCAAGTTAATTTTTTTTTTCTTTTTGATGGGATGATAGAATTTACTTTGAAAATGGTGGCAACTGAGTTCTTGGTAACAAATCAAATTGCTGCAACACTAGGAGGAATACTAAGCAAAATCTTTAGGTTTGTCTTCTAGTGAAAGTTTAAGGCAACAATGCATTTAAAATTTCTATTGCATGAACTTAATTTATGTATTGATTGTTTAAGTGGTGGCTATTCATTAGTTGTTTTCGCAGTCTTGAGTTGTATAAACGTGTTTTTGTTTCATATTTTTAACGGTTGCTGAAATGGAATAATTTTTTCGACCAAAAAAATATATATTTGAATAATTTCTTACTATTGTGGGCAAGGTGCATTTGTCGGCAAGCATTGCTGATTTTTTTGCTTAAAAGTTGTAACCATTCCTCAAGAATTTGGTAGGTCACCTCTCAGGACACGTAATAAAGCATAACTTAGTGGAGTAAATAAAGGAAAATAGACTGTTAAAGTATTAATTGCTAAATCGAAAGTAAAGATATCTTGTTGATCTTTTATTGCCCTTCATTGCGAAGGCCTCGATGATCCTATTGGCTGGAGATTTAAGAAAAAGGGGGGGAAAACAAAGCAAAAAATCAAAAAAAAAAAAAAAATTGTCAAAACTACATCATCTTGAGCCCAATTGAACACGTTAGATTGCTAACTGCATTATGTAGGACGGCTCGTGCTGACTAGACCACCACATAAGTGATTTCTATCTCAAATTAGTCAACATAACTATATTGAAAAACCATCAAAATTTTGATGACTATTTTTACCAATTTGAAAAGTCTAAAACTAAATTGACGACCATTCAATATATTTGGACTCTTTGGCCAATTTGTTTTAAACCTACAAGTTTCCTAATTCTATGTGCCCAATGCAATTGTTTTGTCTAATAAGTTTTGATTAGGAAGATGATAAGACCATCGTCAACTCATCAAATTATCTTTTCACACATTTCACACAATTCAGCCTAAATGTTTTTAGGTATAAGTACATTGCTAACATGATAGTTCTACTAAAATCCACGCAACTCACTACTCTAGAAATGTTCAGCACGATTATTATGAGGACCAACGCCATCTAGTCCAATCAACAACGTGTCTTAATTGTTGAACTTTTACGTCATTTCGTTCAGAACATGGAGCAGAAATGAAGCCGTATAGTACTGATGCTTGTGCCGAGATGGAATGTAAGGACTAGAGAATATGGAATATGGAAGGAAGGGGACACATTGCCATTGTTTTAAGTACATCTGGTGTGTTGGCCGTTATTATGAGACTTTAGAGTAGATGCATCGATGCAGACTATGATTGAACTCAATTAGGGGTGTAATGTTAGGAGAATGTAAGATACATGATTGGAGAAGGTGTGCATGATCGATGGGACTCAATGTATAGGTATTAAAGAACGAGCTTCTTCACCAGAGAGAGAGAGAGAGAGAGAGAGAGAGGTGCATTTAGGATTTGGTGAGTATTGTATATGGTGTCCCTGACCATATGGTACAACGTATGATCAGGTTTCGTTAGATGCAGGGGGCATCTGATGGAGATAGCTAAAGCGGTGGCAGATTCATATATTTTCCAAACCGTACGTAATATACAATCCATGATATCTTTATGAAGGATTCTTTAACTCATTCCAACGGTCTTCAATTATGTTCAAGTTTGTGCCTTTACGATAGAGAACTCGATTGGACGCTTGGTATTTCTCAATTCGTTTCCTAACTACTAAGTCAAAGCACAAGTTTAAACGACCACGCTTCACTCGCTGCTTGCTGAATTAAAACAAGCCTTTGGAATCTTGCTTGTGCTATTTTCTTCCCGTCATTTCATTGGTAGACGTCACCGAACTGTAAACAAGATGTATAGCCTTTTTCTCTTAGCCGCCCCGAAGTATAAGTCGCTAGGTTCACTGATCCTCGAGGTTTCGAACGGAAAGGGGCTCTCTCTGTCTCTTTCTCCATTCTTCGATCAATCTGAGGATGAACAGGTTGTTCTTGACCCTCACTTTAAACCGCTGCTCGTTCCTTCAACTTTTAATCACTGTTTTCCTCGTCACCATGAAGTTTTCCCTATTCATCGAGATTTTCTCCTTGAGCAAGTTTGGACGAAGATAAATCGTCGATTCATGGCTTTTTCAGTGCTTTTTGAGTATGAAACCCCACGTACCTGCCCCTTTGGAAACAAGCCCAAATTGATTTAGCTTTAGAATTCTGCTGCCTTGACTTGAGCTTGAAATTTGATTTAACAAAGAATTTCAACTAATGACCTAAAGTGGTTATGAAAATCTCAAATAAGGTTCTAACCTTGTTGGCCAGCTAAATATTCTATCCTATAAATGACATTTTCATCCGAAGACAATTTTAACCTGAATTTTAGTTAGATTAGTTTAAAAATAATATATATATAATTTTTAATATAAAAAAAAATAAAAATATAGGAGGGAGGGCTCAATTAGCCCTCCCACCTATGGAGACCACCACATTGTCGACGAACCTTGCCGACCAAAGGTGAGGGCTAGCAAGCCCTAGCCAGAAAGGATCACTAACCCTCACCCAGATCTAGTAGAGGGTTGCCGTCCTCTCCTAATTCTAGTGAGGGCTAGCAAGCCCTTGCTAAAGCACCAGCAACCCCACCAACCATTTCTAATGACCCACTAGCGAATTTTTAGCCTTTTTTTTTTTTGAGTTTTTTAAGGAAAAAAACAGACGAAGAAAAAGAAAGAAAAAAAAATTAAAAGATCAAAAAAATTAAAAATTAAAATGTTAGAGGTTAGATCCCTCTTTGAGACTAACGTAATTTCAGACTCTTATTTAAAACAATGTCTATTTTAAACCCTTTTTTTCACAAAAATAATGGCATTATAGGCCATTGGCCCTTATTTGAAACAAAATTCACTTCGAATCCTTATTTGAAAAAATAAGGGTAATTCAAACTCTTATTTGAAATTTTCCTTTGATTTAATATATTCCCTTTGTCCCTTCTGGTTCTCCTCCACGAATTGCTTTTTAACTTCATCTAGGACCTCTCTTTATTACTCTTCTCATCTTTTTTCCATTACCGCACGTTGACAAACTAAGTGTACATTTTGTGTTAAAATGAACATAAAATAAATAAATGATAGACAAATAAACAGAATAACAAAAACAAACAAGAAGAGCGAAAATAGGAAAGCTTCAGCTTCGGCCATATTCAATTCGGTTGCTCGGCCTAGATTCACGACGTCAGTGCAGATCCATGCAAGCCGGGCCAACCCACCGTAATAGATGTTATAAGCATGGGCTCGTTAAAATTAAAAAAGAACAAAGAATTCGACCTTCCCTGTTACCTCTGTTCCGCGGCCGAGAGCTCTCGGCAATAATTTAGCATAGATGCACTAAGACGACGTCACTACACATGTTTGCCCCAATTTAATAGAACTAGGGACAAATCGGATCAATCTTCTCTTCTTCTTCAAACCCTAATTTAGACGGAAGCATTTTTGGGCAAAATGAAGAGTTGAATCTTGCAATTGAGACCTATATGTGGATAGCGCAGTTGGTTAAGAGTCCCTCCCTCATCGCTGAGATTGAGAGTTCGAAACCCTGCGTTACTAGCGATTTAAGTGAGGGGTCATGGCGGTGGGTTGCTGTGCAAGTCTTTCTCAAGATATAGGGGCCCAGCCCTCAAGAGCCATTTGGGCACGGGGGCACATGGCAGAGTCCTTGGTCACCAAAAAAAAAATAAAAAAATCTTGCAATTGAGATCATGGGTAGGACATTCGGCTCAAGTTCGGGTCAATAATTCCAAGAGGAAGGTGAATATTACTCGATTTTATATAAAATTGGAATTCCGGAGCTTAGCGGTGGATTTCTTCCAGTGCCAAGGACGACGACATCGAAGCTGCGGAGCGCCCTTTGGAACGGCTTCGAGGGCACACTCCACCTGGAATAAGTGGCCGCATAACAAGAACACTATTATTTCTTCGTAGCAAGCCATTTCATCTTCGACTTACATACTCAACATTTGTTCTGGAAAGCTTGTGTTTTGCTTGATGACCAGTGAAGGTTTCCTTGTGATGGAGAGAGTGACCAAGTAAAAAGAGAATCAGAGAGAGAGAGAGATTAAGTTTTGAAGATGCAGAATTGTTGTCATAAGGCCACTTCATTATCTAAGTTGGATTTTCTCTTTTCATAAAAAATGTCATGTAGGTATTAATATTTTATTAAAAAAAGTCACACTTAACTTTTTATTGGAATTTATGACTTAAAACACTTAAGTGAAAGAAAAAAAATTCCAATGTGATACTGAAGTGATTTGGAGAAAGGTTTTAACATAGAAGTAAGTGACATACGAAAATTATAACATTTCTAATTTTCTTTTTCCTGTTAACACATTATTAATTGTTTCGTTAGTAATTAGATATGACTTGTGATGTAATTTCGTAGCTACCGAGCACATTACTGAACCCATGTTGCCTTTGTTTCTTTCATTTTATGCACTGTGTATTCTCTCGGCGGTCGAAGGTGGTCGCCAGAGCGAAAATGTCATGGAGTCAATGTCTGTAATGTTTGCGCATGTTTCCTTCTCTCTATAGTGTCTTCCTTGACCATATCTCTGTTCCATGAAATTCTATGATGATGCAATTGTAAGTCTTGGATGGCGAGTGGTCGACTAGGGTGGACATCCGGCTTATATACATATTATCCAACATGAGAGAAAACCAACCTGAAAATACCTGAAATTTTCGGTTCCATTCAGTTTGATCCAAGTCAAGACAAGCCAGGCACTTTTGACACCCTTGTGACTACCTGGAACCCATGAAATACCGCCATCTAGACTTCGTGACTTATTTCAATGGCCTTGACCCTTGCGCATTTGGTCGGACTCAAGCATATAACTTCAAGTTCCCGAGTTGGAAATTCTTTTCAATATACATTTGAAGCACGTCTATTTAGTTTAAAGACCTTAAGTATAATTTAAGCTCGTTAGATAAAGAATTTTGAGCAATTTTCCATTTCAAATTATTAATATACAACATATCTAACTTACTGTGACATGTAGGATAGCCAACAACGACTGTATAGCTATGTTAAGAAATTCAAGCGAGATTTGACCACGAGGACTTGATTGTGTGATGCCAAACTAGGAGCACAAAATTCACATGGAAGTACACGTGCACACTATCCTCAAGGAATTTATTCTGACACAACAAATACGGAAGTAAGTCATCAAACTCCTACGGCTTCGATGGTGCGACGCCCGGCCCCGGCTTCGATGGTGCCACCCTCGGCCCCGGCTTCGATGGTGGGACGCCCTTCGATGGTGCGACGCCTGGCCTCGGCTTCAATGGTGCGACCCTCTGCCCCGGCTTCGACGGTGCGATGCCCGGCCCTGATACGACGCGGATCTGGACTTCAACCACCAGAGTATCATTTTGAACGAACCCTTTCTTCTTTTTCTCGAGATCCTTCAAGGGCATAAAGTCTGCAGCGCCCCCTTGGGGATGTGAGGCACTTAGCCAGCGCTCAACTGCAATATACTCCTACTCAGTACGGACTCAAGAGAAGAGAGAACATTATGCTCTTTCAATAGAAGACGTACATGCGTACGTGAATTGTTGCTATGGTATTCAATAGTTGAGAGTTACACAGATGGGGTTCGAGCCCTTTCCAGAAAGCCATTAAAATTTTCTCATAAAATCAAAGTGATATTCATTTTATAAAAAGATCTTGAAAATTTTGTAGTGATTTTGAATGGTAATACTAATATGAATTTGCATCAGCCCGTTTGTTTTGGATTAAGTAGAAATTAAAAAAAAAAAATTTATTCTTTCTTTCTTGCAAAATTTATGACATTCAAATTTCGAAAAATTATGAAAATGTTATATTCGAATTTATGTGCCAGCATCTGCATTTTATAACAGTTTTGGGTGTCTTGTGTAAATAAAGAGTCAAAAGAATGCATCTTGTAAGATTTAAAGTAGGTAAAAACAACAAAAGTAAAAGTCAATCCAGAAAAACACACATGGCTTCTCCTTATGTTTCGCTTTGAGTTGGTCCAACACACGCACATTGAAATCTGCATAAACTTGCATCTTCTCAGTAAGGCGTTGCACTTCCAAGTAAACGGACAGCGACTTGTCCTTGCTGGCCGCATTGCCTCTGGGATACACCAATAACTTCCTACACACGACAATTACAGGTAAACAAATGTAAGTTTTAGCTAATTCTATTTACGAACATAAGCAACAAGAACAAATACATTTAGAAATGTGCAAAGCGAGTAACTAATCTCATTTTCACAAAGAAAAAATTCTGGGAATGTACCATTGCCTTCCTTCAAAGGTAAACTCTTTGGAACAGGGATCCGTGCCCAATTTGGACCAGTTTTCGATCTTAAATGTGAATGTGTTTTGAGTCGGGTATCTGATCAAGGTAAAAGACTCCTCCCTCATGTTGGCAGGTTGGATGACAAAAACTTCAGCCCCAAATGTACAAGAGTCCTTTTCATCAAGGTATCCATTTGAACGTTTTTTGAATTCTTTCAGGGAAAGAAACCGAGGAAACCCGTATTGGGTCTTCGAGCCATGGAAGCAGCTTATCGCCTCATCGGAATCTACAGGGATTTCCACAAATTGGTATAACTCTGTTGTTAATTATAAACAATGATGATGTAATTGGAACTGTGACTTTATAAACATTGATTATGAATAAAGTGATTATCAACCTTGAATGGTCAAATACTTCTTTCGTAATTTGTCTTGCACAAAAAGCTTGTAGTTGACGTAAACAGTCTTATCGAAACGGTCTTCGATTGACAAATAGAGGGAAATATATCCCGAACCATTATCATCCTTGTTTCCTTCAGGGTAAAGAGATAGCCTCCTGACAAGAAAAAATAAACGTTTAATTAGCTACTAATTGATTAAGCATTAAAATTGTTGTTCCAATAAAGAGCATTTAGTGAGATGAAAATAAGTTTGGAGGGAAATCAAAAACTCACCATTCGTGGCCCCCAGCTTTAAATACACCGGAATCATACTTGTCCAACTTTGATAGTACTTCAAATGATTCAATCTTCAATGAAAAATGAGCTGGTGGAAGATCTCTCTTGTACTTGTTAGATTCTGCCAAAGAAAGAAAACAACCATTCGGACACAATTGATTATTTTAGGAGATGGAAGGTTATTAAATGGCTCGTACCAAATGGACAGCAATTGGCCCTTCCACTTTAGGTTTTTAAGACAAACTTTAAAGGATAAATATTGCAGCCCAAAAAGATGCGATGCGGTATATTCCGTGGCAGAGTAACTTTAGGGTCACGCCACACCTATCATCCTATGAGGAAAGTCTTTTTTAATATACGTGCACAGAGCGATTTATCATGTATGAGCATAAATATGTATTAACTGAGCCAAAGATTCGGATCCCCGTATTACAAAAATTTAAAAAAGAAAAAGCTAAAAACATGACGAGATAACCGTTTTATGTGTACAGAAATTATGTGTACATAAATAACTAGAGGAAAAGCCTCATATGGCTGTGAAGTTAAGTGCTTAATAATCCTATTGACAAATTCATCCTAAAATACAATTAGGATGTTCAATCAAGTTAGATATCTTCATTTTTCATGAGCACTATTAACCAGAAGATTTGTATCTGCATATGTATAAATTCATGAGTGGTCGGGGAATGTAGAAAGGTCATATTTGATCCATTTTCTATCCCAGCATCATAGCCAAATGAAATTCGTAAAAGTTTGAAACAAAAGGCACGAATCATTAAGAATAACAACACGGACGTAGGTTAACAAAAAAATGGAAATAGAGCGCAAAGACGAGATGAAGTGAAGTACCTTTGGCCGTGGCAAAGCAGCTCATTGCCATCTCCAGTTTAGAAAGCGTGATCTCTTAGCTTGCTCTTAGCTCTTTGCTGCTTCCTAGTTTGCTCCTCTCTAGTTTGCTCCTCTCACACACACAACCTGGTCGGAGACTTTGCCCGTCAACCCCAGCCATGATGGAGTTTATATAGAGTCCGTCCGGACAATAAGAGAGAAGTTTCCCGAACTTCTTAAGAAGTATCCCCGACTCTTCTCCTAACAAAAGCTGAAAGGTAAGTTTCCTGTGCCTCGAACGTCCTCTGGTGGCCTCCTTCGAGGAACCAAGCCAATAACATGAAAAATTCTTCTTTTCACACCTGAACGAAGTAAAAAAGACGCGTGGGCGGCCGGTGTAACGAGGCAATCATCAATATTTCCCTCTCCCACTTCTTGACGCGTGTAAAAATGTCCTGAATAAAAAAAGACTTCAACACGAAAAACCGTCGACCCGGAGGGGTCCCTAGTTGACTCATTGACCAAGACCCCCCGATATTTGTAGAGACCGAGCATTTAATGGGATCTTGGGCCCACGGCGAGCTCACCACGAAGGGGGTGCTCATTGACCCCTTTGACGTCTTTGGTCTCGACCCTACCAAATTTTAAGAGGAGGATCTTTCTATGCATGCTGTGTACTTTAAAGTTTGCAACCTAAATTGCCACAATGTAATCTATTTCCAGCCTAAAAATTACAAACTTAAAGTACTCTAGAAGAAAAAAGAAATCACTATTGATCTCGAGACGCGTTCAGCTTGTGCAGATTATCTTCACATAGAGTAGCTTGCACATAATTAATGAAATTTGAACGGATCACTTTCGGTTCTTAAGTTAGAAATCTTCCGACCTTGTAACCAACTGCGCCAACCTTCAAAGATTAAAATAAATAAGTAAGTATGTTTGCTTTAGTTGTTTCATGTCTCTAAAGTGATTTCGAGGATATGCATTTCGTCTACACTATTGAGATTATGCTAATTTTCCCGGGCAAGTGTGGAAAGATTCAAATTTTCAATCATTTTTCAGAAATGATTTGTCAACTTTTGTCATTTGATTCATGTTGGCGTTTGAGTTTTCTTTCTTTTTTGCGTGTATGAGTAGCTTGGAGGAGAAATAGAACTATTCGGGAGGGGACGGGAGCGGGTAAAACAGTATTCATATGGCGGAATAATTTGAGGGGACACGTAATATCGTACAAAGCAAAGTTAGTAGGAAATTGCCCGGACATGGCACCCGTTGACTCGTTGACCAAGATACCAAAAATCACAGAGACTGAGAGGGTTCACGTGATCCTCGACCTGGAGTCTATGGCGGGCCCACCGAATGCGACGTGGCTAGATGTGACATCATATGGCGAGCTCACCCAGAAAGTGAGGCTCGTTGACCCGCGCAAACCGACCATTTCTCTTCGGTAAGTGGGAACGACGGGGATGACAAGACGGGGCTTTTGTCATGTTGCGAAGGACGTTGTGAAGAACCGCGTGGGTTCGATTCAATGGTTAGCATCTGATTTGAATGTAACGGATTTCATGCTCGAATCACATGCATTTCAAGGGCGACTGGGGATTTCGTGAATCAAGAAATGGGATTACCCTTGGCCATCCATTATGGTTTTACTTGACTTGAGTACTATCGAAAGAGAATATCTTCCATGACTCATTTAATATGAACACAAATCAACAGTTTACCATCGATTGGACGAAGAAAGTGATTTAGAATGGTTAATGTAAGTTAATGCCGATATAAATACTTGAAAGACAGAGAAATAAGGAGGCTACATAATGAATGCATTATCTATTTGGATAAGTGTTAAGAATTACAAAAATTGATTTACAAACTCGATTTATTAAGCGATGTAATATATTATTAAAGTCTAAATATAACTCGTTTAATGAGTGGTCGATTTTCAATCGGACAATTATTTAGTTACATGATCAGAGATCTGAATAGTATCTATTTGCTTTTGTGCCCTTGTCTTTCCCTATGACCTAATGTTTTTGCGCTCTTCGGTGAATAATGACCACTCGATCAGAGGAAGGAACAGTGGGCTTTGCCCTCTCATATCTCATCCCACGTGATCCGTGAACTACTCTAATTGCTACTACAAATTCACCTTGTTTTCAGTCATTTTCGATCAAATGAGAAATTTATAATTGCCTTGAAAATGTTTCTATAATGACACAAATAAGCATACAAATATAATGATATGATGTGATCTCACGGCCTTATATAATAATAATAAATTAAAGTAAAGTCTTAGATGCAAGATTTAAGAAAAAGCAACACAATCAAAAAAATTCTAACTAGAGAGACTTTATTTTTATTTAGAAAAAAATAACTAAAACCTGCCCACATGCAAATAATTAAACATGTCAATTCACAAATATGTGACGTAATTTTCATTTTCAACATATTGAAAAATAGGGTTGGCCTTTTCTTTAAGTAAATTCGAATAGTCTATAAAATACAAATATTTATCTACTAATTCACTCGATGCAGGATTTCTTCTTTTCATAATAAAGGCTTCATAACATTGTTACTTAATCTTAACTATGATAAAAACATTTGCCCCACAAAAAATAACTCTATTTATCTATCTACTATGTACTTCTTTTATTTGACGTTTCTTGTCATAAGCAAGCATTATTTATTTTATTTTATTTTCCCACTAATTCTTAGACTGGATATTTGTTAAAACTAGTTGAGATAATTTATAGTCTATTTAACTGCATACTGCCACACTGAATGCCGTAATTGTGTGTAAGAATATTAAAAAACTGCAGCATCTCAAAATTGGTGTGAAGAAGCTTCCGAAAATGTGTTGTAGGCTGCTGCAACTTTTTAAGTGTTACTAATATGAGCTCAGTCTGTGTTTAAGTTTAACTTGGATAAGCCAAAGTTTTTTTTTTTTGGTAAAGTTAAGAATAATATAGATTTTGCATAAAGAATACAAGGGGGGGAGGCCTGGCACCAACAAAACAAACACTCAAAGAGACAAAAGTCAAAAAAGAGTGAAAGGGTGCCAAGGTATCCAAGCAACCGAGAACCTAAAACCAAACAGAAAGCCCAAAAACAAAGACAACACAAAGCTAACAACCCTCCATCAGTCGAAAATAGACGGACTCAGATCCCAGCTCTGTTGCAGCCTTCGATTCTTGGGAGTATCCACAATATGCTTCATAGACATCGCTTTATCTTTAATAGCTTTTTGAAGATGCATCTTCATCGCCGGGAGAAAAACCGCCCGGCTGCGAAAAATGATATTGTTGCGCTCTTTCCAAATGATATAGCAAAGAGCACCAAAGCTAAACCTGGCCAAAGAGTGATAGAAGCCATCGTCCGCAAAACGTTTCGATGCCCAAGCGAGATTATCCAACCAAGACTTGTTTTGCCAGACAATATTAAACTTAGCTGCCCAAAAAGAAGCAAGGCTACCCGGAATATGGCAAGCGAAGAATAAATGATTAACTCGAATCGGGTCTACGCGCGCGAAGGGACAATTCGCAGTCACAAGTCTACCATAAGAAAGAAGTAAAACCTGAGTAGGTAGCCGATTACGAGTAATAATCCAAAGATGAGTCTGATATCTTGGTGGAAGTGAGGTGCTCCAAATAAACGGAGACCAAAGAACCACGTTACCCTTAGGCCGCAGTAGCTCCCACGCAGATGCCGTAGAAAATTGCCCGGAGGGATGATGTAGCCAAGTGAAGCAGTCTTCTTCTCGGGACAACTCAGGGAGAGGATCCCACCAACCAGCTAAAATATTAATAACATACCACCCCATAGGAGTGGAGAAGCCTTCGGCCACCGAAGCTTGCCGCGAGATGCCCGAATGATAAATGTCTTGATTAGAAAAAACCCGATTTAACGGGCCATTGGTATGCCAAGGATCAAACCAGAATGAAGTTGTCTTCCCATCACCAATAATCCATCTAAAGTGTTGCTGAAAATGATCCCGAAGGCGAATGAGCTTTTTCCAAGACCAAGAACAAACCTTTGGGCACGGCACAACCCAGAAATTTTCGCGGTTTAAAAAGGTAGTATGAATCCACTTGCACCAAAGTGATTCCTTATCAACAAAGAGCATCCAAAGATGTTTCACCATCGAGGCTATGTTATTTTCCTTTAAAGTAAGAATTCCTAGGCCTCCTTCTTCCTTAGGAAGACATATATCACTCCAAGACACTTTTGCTCCACCCACCCCCAACAATGGACCTTTCCATAGGAATTGGCGGAAGATTTTCTCAATACGATTTAAAACTGCTAGGGGAAGGAAAAAAAACACTTGCCCAATATACTTGAATAGAATAGAGGACCGACCTGATTAGCAGGAGTCGTCCCGCGAAAGATAAGAATCTATGAGTCCAGGATTGGACACGAGCTGTAATCATATTAACCAATGCCACACAATCCGCCTTTCCTAACCTTGAAGAGATGACCGGAACTCCAAGGTACCGGAATGGAATGGAACCCAACTGATAGCCAAGTCTGCTAAGAATTTCACTCCGAAGGTTATCAGATCCTCCAGACAAGAAGATTTCACTTTTCCTTTGATTTGGAATCAGACCACTCCAACTAGAAAATTTATCAATCCCCGCCTTTAAATGATCAATGGATGTCAAGCTTGCTTCCGCAAAGAGGAGCACATCATCAGCAAAGAAAAGATGAGTCAAAGTAGAAGCCTTGCAACGCCAAAAGAAACGAAAATCTGGTTGGCCGGTTTGTATATTCAATAAACCTGTGAAGACTTCCATCACTATGGTAAAGATGTATGGAGACATTGGGTCGCCTTGTCTTATACCCCTCCCACTTGAAAAGAACCCATGAAGGTCACCATTAATAGACACCGAAAATTTGGGAGTCCGGATGCATATCATGATTCGAGCAATGAGATCCAACGGAAAACCAAAGGCTTGCAAACAAGCTTCAATAAAGTCCCAATCTATCGTATCATATGCCTTCCGAAAATCAACTTTAATAACACATTTAGGCCGATAAGGATCATGATGAAAGCCACTAAAGAGTTCTTGGGTGAGCAAAATATTGTCACTAATGTGCCTACCTTTCACAAAAGCACTTTGAGGAAGACTAATGATAGAAGGCAGCACACTAGAGATGCGATTAGCAATCAACTTGGTGATACACTTATACACTGTATTACAACAGGCAATGGGACGAAAATCATTGACAGAGGAAGCATTCGGGACCTTGGGCACTAAAGCCAGAATGGTAGTATTGATTTCTCTCAACAATCTACCTGTCACAAAAAAATCCTTGACTGCCGAAATAACTGAGGCACCAACAATATCCCAAGAGTGCTTAAAAAATTCCACATTAAAACCATCAGGGCCAGGGGCTTTGCCTACTGCAAGAGAAAATAAGGTATCACGAATTTCCATATCTGAGATGGGGCTATCTAGAAGACGCACCTGATCTTCATTTAACGTACGACTCAGCACCGATCGAATTTGCTCCACCGACGGACTAACCGAGGGGGGAGAGGCAGCAAATAATTCTCGATAGTGATTCACAAACATGGCCTGGACTTCAGAAGGCTCCGAATAAGTCACCTCCCCATCCATCAACGAAATTATTCTATTTTGAAGGTTCCTCTTGTTAACTGAATGGTGAAAAAATTTTGTATTGAGGTCTCCTTCTTTAAGCCATCGGATTCTAGATTTTTGTCTATAAAAAGACTCTTCTTGGAGTCGAAGTTCAGAGAACACCTGAAGCTGCTGCTTTTCTTCAACAGCTAATTGGAGATTGAGAGGATCATTTTGCAAAGCATCCTGCATATCACACAAAGTATGCCTAGCACTAGCAACTCTCATCGAGAGATCCGAAAAAGACTCTTTGTTGAGTTGCTTGACTCTAGTCTTAAGAAGACGAAGCTTAGAATATAATATGAACATAGGTGTGCCATAGAACGAGGAATCCCAAACCTGCGCCACCATAATGAAAAAATTTGGATGAGACATCCAGTAATTAAAGAACTTGAAAGGCTTATAAGACTTGGGCACATCCATGATCTTTATCATCATCGGAGAATGATCAGAAATTCCGGGGGCCAAAAAGGATGCTTCTGAAAACGAAAACTCAGAGTTCCAACAAGCATTAACCAACACCCTATCTATTTTCCTTTGTTTTCTGTTATGGCCAGAAGAGGTAGCCCACGTGAATCTATATCCAGTATACCGAAGATCATCTAAACCAGCCTTGACAAGGCAATCCGGAAATTCGTCAAAGGCTGGATAAGCCAAAGTTGATCATTGTAAACAACTATAAATTTAATATGCTAATCATAAACGCCAAATTATGTGTGTATATGTTTGTAATTGTGTATAATAAATTCAGTTGAGAAATATAATTTTTCTTGAAAAATAGGCAATTAGGTGTATAATGGACTTTCACTATATTTTACTCTTCGGATGATATTATTTTTGTTTTGAATAAATCCGAGCTCAATCACGCGTTACCTGATGTGCCCTAATGTTTTTGTGCATATGAAATTTTTGGCAAACAATGCACGGTTACTTAAAAACTCATATGTTTGAAGTGAAAGATAATTCATTGTGGACATGAACTACCATTCGAATGAGCAACTTAAGTGACCACTGAATTCAACTACTAATTAAAAAGGCCTAACAGAATTTGATCTCTCTACAACAGTAAAGATTTAGCATTTTATCCTCCATTGCTATTAGGAGGATAGTCGATAATATTACTAAAAAGTGATGATAGATATATATTAAAAAAGTAATCTGGAATTTGGAAGAGTAGACATCTCATTTGGAAACTAACTTTATAATAATGTTAGATTTATTTGCACACTTGCCCACACACATACGTACATACATTTATGGTGTGTTTAGCAACCGACCAAATAGTAACTGATTATATTATTTTATTCTTGGTAATAAATTTAGAATAAAAATCCGTTTGGTAAATCTTTTGCTCTTGGAAAAAAAAATCCGTTATTTTTCCCGAGAACAAAAATCCTTTTTTTATTCCCAAGAATAGATTTGGAACAGAAAGAAGTAGAAAAAAATTATTTCTTTGTTGGGAACAATTCCAAAATCAAGTCCAAACCTCTCTCTTTTTCTTTTTCTTTTTTTCTCTTTTTTCTTCTTCTGTTCTCTTTCTCTCTCCTTCTTCCCCCCAACCAATCACCGATTGTCGCCGCTGCCATCGACGATGGCCGATGACCAGCTAGGTAAGGTCCGGCGAGCTCGCCAAAGGCTCACCAGGCTAGGGCAAGGTCCAACGGATGAGCCCAAGCCTCATTGATGGTCAGGCAAGCCTTGCCCAACCCGTTAAGCCTCGTCAAGCTACTGGCCATGCTTGGCCTCACCCTAGCTAGAGAGGCCCAACCTAGCATTGCTTGGGCGACGGCGATGGCTAGCGATTGACTAGGCAAGGTCCAATGAGCTCGCCGAAGGCTCGCCTGGCCACTAGCGAGGCTCAACCTCACCCAAATTTGCGAGGTTGAGGCTCATGGTAGCCAGGCGAGCCTCCGATAAGCTCGCCAAACCTCAACCAGTCGGTTGTCGACCACCGCCGGCGCCGGTGATCGACCACAAAGAAAGAGGAAGAAGAAGAGCAAAAGAAAAAAATAAGAAGAGAAAAATAAGAAAAATATAATGAAAGTATTAAAAATTAAAAGAAACAAAGGAATTTAAGAGTCCCATCAAACGCATTTCTATTCGAGAATAAAAATTTTGAGTAGTTATCAAATGCTTTCAAATACTCAGAAATTATTCCCAAAAATAAAATAAAAAAGAATCATTTATGAGTAGAAATTGTTCTCGGAAATAGAATAGTTACCAAATGCACCATTGGTGTTAACTATTCCCCATGAAGAGAGATCTTTCTTCAAAAGCTTTCGCAGTGGGCAAAATATTTTGAAAATTTCTTTCAAATAAAATTGCTATATTAGCTTATGAAACATATTCTCATTATGAAACTTTATAATTAAATAAAATTTTAAAAATTTTAAAAGCAATAGACATGAATTATTATGACTAACAAATAAAATGAAGTACCGGTTCTCACGTAGCTATACCTACTCTTGTTTTGGAAGTACTTGAACAAGTTGAAAAAGGCCCTCCCGACCACTGGGTGCGTTAACTTATGGCGGCTCGTATTGTCCACTCTCAAATTGGATTTTGGTGTTGTTTTCGACATCGGAATCAGCATAACGTTTTCTATGTTTCATGAACTCTTCATAATTTTCTTAAATATTTTATATTTTATCTGAATCTAAGAAATTACAAGTTTTATTGCGAAATTTGTTAGCCATGGAGTTGCACTTTTTGAGCGATGACAAATTTGCCGATGGGTAATCGCAACTTATATGGAGCCAATAACAGAACGGTGCAGCTGCCCTTTGGAATAATGTAAAAAAGCTGAGTCAAAAAAGAGGTTCCAGCTTTAATGTTATAGAGAGATCTTCCATAATTCAGGATCACTCTCACTCACCGTCTTACTTGTTCTTTAAGATGCCAATGGGCTAGCGAGGCGTTTAGTGCCTTCATGTTTCTGATCTTCTTTAGACAACCATTTTCTTAAAAGTTTAACTTCGAATTGCTTGAATTCATTTGGAAGAAGATGAATGCTTCCAGAAGAAGAAAGCCAAAAATCCTAACTAAGCGGAGATAAGATACGAGTCATGTGACATTATTTGGATAAACACTAACTGTACACAAGTATTAATTTGATTCTTCACTCAAGATTTTCCATTAAACTTTCTTTTGCAAACACGGTGACATTGGTGTACTTTATATTAATCCTAATTCCAGTATTTTATAATGATGTTCTTATTATCGAAGTGGGAATCCTCATGGCGTCGGTTGCCAAGGTCGTAGGAGTTTGACAGCATTAACTTCATATCATTCCCTTTAATGGTGTCATGAGTTCCTTGAGAACAATGTCTATCAACCAATTTGTCAGTGGACTTTTTCCCCCTAACATGGTTTCTCACTCAATTTGATGGAGTGCAATTCAACCAATTGATGCATTCGTTGTTGAATTGTACTAGAGCTAACAAAGAATCGTCCAAGTTCAATTCTCCAAATTCATACGAGTGGGTATTTTCATTTTCCGAACTACACCCGGTTCAAGAATCGGGTGGGGAAGCCTGGTTGTTTAACAGAAGGACCACTTCGATTCAGAAGAAGAGAAGGATGGATAATCCGGAAGAGGAGCAAAAATTTAAGTCTGGACCAGAGAACACCACATTTCCAAGCATTTAGCAACAAAACATGGGCAACGAGTCAATAGATGCATGTTCTGGGAAGACAACCGCATCTCTGAAAATTGGAGAAAACTATCAAAATAAGTATGATTGCACTAAATCAACTGGGTAATCAAATCAAAGATAGACTCTTGACTGGTTTGGGAAATTTGCCATTGTCAAGAGCCGTTCTAACACAGGTAAGTGACAGAAGCTGCTCTGATGCTGATGATGGTAAAACCAACCACTACTTCATGGAGTTGAGTGGGAAACGACCATTTAAGGTTCGGTGAATTTATATATCCAATTCAAGAGAAGTGGTAAGAATGGGTGAAAACGACCAAGTTAGTCTATAATTTTTGAGTTTTCCACTTTGCTTTATTTTTATTGATAGTAGCCGTGTGTTGCTAATCATATCTTTGCATAGTGCTACTAAGTTGTAGTAGTAAATAGTCAAGTGTACAAGTGTAAGTATAATGATTGTGTCATGATAGTGTGATCCATCGGTTGATAGGAGCAACATTGATGATTTTAATTTGCTTTAATGTTTACTAGTGGATTTCAATAACCCGGAGCCCATCTTGAGTCTAAGTTGTAATGGTAAATAGTCAAGTGCACGAAGTTCCTCGCCCCAAGATCGACTTGTGGCCATCATTCTTCGATAACCCGGAGCCCATCTTGGCCGGTGACCGTGATCCGCTCTCTTCCGGAAACGAGGTTAGCCAAACTCGACCCCCTTCATTACGCTCTATCTTGGTTATCCTAAGGACCGAGATTAGTCTTCTCTGTTTATGTGGGTATGGGTCTAGAGCGAGTCGCTTCTGATTTTTAGGAACGTCATTTGCTGCTTGTGTTTAATTCTGGACGTGGCTTTGAGTCTGAATGAGCTAGTGTCCTCCCTTTAGCCGATGCACCTAATTCGTTTGATAAAATGACCTTGAGGCACCTCTGGAAAAGCAGCCATTGCCTTTGCCATATCCGTAGCTCATGTATTATCGTTTTGATCGTTAGTTACTGAGGTTGTCTTGCGTGAAGCCTTATCTCGTTGATCATGGATAGTGGTCGGCGAGTTTGAGTGGTGGCGCTCTTTAAGAGGGATCTCGGCAATGGTGGTGTTCTCAGCAAAGAAGAGAACGTGGAAAAGGGTTAGTTTCAGTGAGGGAGAACACCGCACGCGGGGAAGAGAATTAAATAAAAAATAATAATAATAGAAGATAGAAAAAGAAAGTAAAACAAAATCAGAAAAAGAAGGGATAAAGGTTTCGGTCAAAGGAACTTCGGCCTCACTTAGACCTGATGGGCACGGGCTTATTTGGTCTTTCTCGAACCGGGTCGGGCGAATCGGAGCTTTGGGCTGGGCTTCTCTATTTCTCTTTTATTCTTTTGAATATAATTTGAGGCTGCATTCTTTGTAAGGAAAGACGGTGAAATCATACCTTTATCTTTATAGAATTCGGGGTGTGACACTTGTTGCCTTCCTACAAAGTCCTTTGATTATTAGGTATATATCCTCCACTTACGCCAAGATATATATACTTCATCCAGGCCGCATTAATTTTGAGGCCATTCGTTGCACCTCAAGCACCCAATTTGTGACCAAAATTGCTCCTCCTAATAATTGCTTCTAACATGTCACACTGAACCACAGTCAAATTATTTGTAAAGAAAAAGCGAACCCGAAAACATCTCTCGCATATATTGATCTCATGGCCAAGTTAATTTAGTTTTTTCTCACAAGATTCTATATCAATTTCACCGAAAAAAGGCAAGATACCTTTCCAAGTATGAATCGGTCAGATCTATACTAACAAAAGTTGTGAATGGTCCTGTGATTCCTTGGACAATGTAAATGATGAGAATTTTAACGGTACTTAGATAGGAAAAGATCGTGACTATCCTGTGTACAGAGGTACTGAAAATGTAAAAATAAACTGAAAGTGAAGATAAACAGCATATATTCTTTAATTGATTAGCGGACCTTTGCACAAATTACAATTCAAATACTTATACCGAGTATCGCAAGTTTACAAATTGCTCACATTCGACAACTTCGATCCCTAGGAGAGGCGCATCCCGTCACTTCCTCCACAGTTACCACCTTCAATGGCTGTGTCCATATTGCCCACTAGTACAGGACAGCTCTTTTAGTACTGGACTCTCTTGTTGATGGATTGCACTTTATCGTCACTTGGCCATTTTTGCTTTTGTCGTTATTATAGTAAACCCTTGTCAATTAGGACATTTTTTTGGTAATAACACAGGCCCCATTTTAAAAGAAGTGGATAGTTTCCGGTTCTTTTAAATATTCGTGTGCCATCATTATTTAAAAAAAGAAAAGACGCGTTTGATGATCGCATATTTTTACCTCACACCTTTTGCCAGTAATTTTGCACGTTTTCTCCCGCTTCCTTGCAAGAGACGCCGCGTTATACTATTTTAGAAAACCTATTTCTTTAGACCGCGTGACCTAAGCCAATGGTCGCATCTTTCCTCCGTTTCTTCTACAAATCCAAATCTTCTTCAACCTTGGGCTCTCAAACTTCTTTCAAACGTGGCGCCGATCGCCAGATCTTCAGCCTTTTCCTCTTGGCCGCCCCGGAGTAGACGTCGATTGATTCACTGATCCCCGAGGTTTCAACTGGAAAGGCGAACTCTCTCTTCACAATTCCTAGATCAATATGAGGATGAACAGGTTATTCTTGACCCTTACTTTAAATCACTGCTCGTTCCTTCATCTTTTAATCACTATTTTCCTCATCACCATGAAGTTCTCCTTGTTCATCGAGATTTTTCTCCTTGAACAAGTTTGGACAAAGCTGAATCCTCGATTCGTGGCTTTTCCAGTTTTTGATTCAAACCCCACGGGCTGCCCCTTTGGAAACAAACCCAAATTGTTAGCTTTAGAATTCTGCTGTATTGACTTTGATAAAACTAGTACGAAGGGATGAATAGGTGTATAAAAAAAATATTGATAAATAAATGCGAAATAAAATAAGTTACTTGCAATATATAGATGAGGATCAGAATCAATTTCGTGGAACATCAGACTTCTACAATAACGTGCAACGAACTTAAATAAAGAGTGTTAAGAGAATATAATATTGTACACGAAATTTATAGTAGCTAGGCTTAGATTAAGCATACATCCACTTTCCTACGTTGATAAGCTATTGGCTGGATTTCACTAAAAATCAACAAAAGATTACAACTTGTACGTGCAAATATTTAGTGGTAGATCACTCTATCTCACTAAGACATTTTTCTTGTGTTTTCTCTCCTGATCATGATTTGAAACATTCACAAACGAAGACAAGTAATTAAGAGCAACTTCAAACTTTGGAATTTCAAATTCACATTCCTTATTTTTCTTGACCGAATGACCTCCTTAAATATCCTTCCATGCAACATTAACCGTTAGCATTCTCCGAAGGAAATTCTTCCAATCTACTTGTTAGATAAAATAATTCAAAAAGATCTTGTGGCCACTGAACACGGGAATGGAATTTTCACTTGATCCTGGTCTTCTATACAAACAGAATCTTAGTTTCCATAAGTGATGCTTCATTATATAAATCTTATCTTCGAGATTAATTTTGTCAATTTGTGATTGACTCAATCAATATATATAAATATGGAAAGTAAAATTCTTTGCTAGAAAACTAGTTTTTGTAGAATAGTATCCAAATAAGGATCATTCTGGATTTGTGTCGCAACCTTGTTAAGTCTGATTCTGGACTCTTCCAAGTTCTAGGTTTAACACGATCTCAATCTGAACTCATCGGAGTGGGATACTCTTATGAGATATAATAGATTTTGACAGAAGTCTTCAATAGAAACTCAGGAACATACTCATAATCAATTTGTTCTAAAAATAGGCATTAAAATCAGAAAGTTTTGTCAACTTCAAAATTTGATATGAGTTTTCTCAATGGACTTCAGCTTGGAATTTGATTTAATATGTTCTCTTTGTCCCTTCTGGTCCTACTCCACAAATTGCTTTTTTCCTTCATCTAGGACCTCTCTCTATTACTCTTCTCCACATTTTTGTCATTACAAGACATTGACACATGAATTTTAGTTAACAAATTAAGCGAACATTTTTTTTGTAAAAATAAAAACAAAATAAACAAAAGTTAACACCACAAAAAACTTCAAACTTGTATACCCCCAAAAATAATTTTTTGGTCATAAAAAATCCCAAACTAATACACTTGTGACAATTTTACCCTCCATTAATTTCTCTTAAATTTTACCATTAAATTGTTGAATTGAATGATATATGACTGTTGATGAGTATAATGATTTAGGGTTTTACCCTCCGTCTACCAATTTGTGGTTTTTTGTGGTAGTTTGTTGTTTTTTATGGTAAAAAAAAAATAGTTCGGTTAAACTTGTCATGGGTATATTAGTTTGGGGGGTTTTTTGTGGTAAAAAATTAATCTAGGATAAATCTGTGATAGACAAATCAATTTAGGGTTTTTCATGGTGTTAACCCAATAAATAAATAATAGAGAAATAACAAAAACATGGGAAAATTCCAAAGAAAGAAAATGAAGTGCCATCATTTTCTCAAAAAAATATCTAGAGTTGACATTGTTTTAAATAAGGGCTGAACTCACGATTTAGTAAGGGCAATTTCATCTTTTAAATTGTCTCCTTTCTTCTTCTTTTTTTTTTTTTTTCATTTCCAAAAAAAAACAAACTAAAAAATTTAAACTTAGACAAAAAAAAAAAAAAAAAAGAACACACATGACAGGGAGGGCTCCCTCTTGCGATGGCCGACGACTGGTGACCCTCACTATAAACAGGAGAGGGCCCTCCCACTTGTATTTTTGCTTCTTTTTTTTTAAAAAAAAAATATTTTTAAATTTTTAATCTAATTAAATTTAAATTTAAATTATGTTTGGATGAAAATATTCTTAATAGACTGCATTTTTTTGCCGGCAGACGAAGCTAGGCCCTTTTTGAAATAGTCATAATTACTTCAAATCCTTTTTCGAGACTAATATATTATTTAAAATAAAAGCTCATTTCGAGCCCTTATTTGAGAAAATGAATGTACTTTATGCTCTTATTTGGAATTTTTCCCAAAAACAATAAAAAAAAAAAGTGAGAAAATAGGAGAGCTTCGGCCATATTCACTTCGGCTGCTCGGCCTAGATTCACGACGTCAGTGCAGATCCATGCAAGCTGGGCCAACCGACTTCGTCATGCGGCCCGGTCCAAACACACCCACCGTAATATACGTTATAAGAATGGGCTCGTTGGTATTAAGAAGAATAAAGGATTCGACCCATTAGATCAGAAGCCCACAATAGATAAACCCGACCCGTTTCTCTTTCTCTCCTCCTCAACTGGCAATAATTCAGCATAAATGCACTAAAACCACGTCGCTACACAAGTTTGCCCCCAATTTAATAGAATTAGGGACCAATCGGATCAATTTTCTCTCCTCCTTCAAACCCTAATTTAGACAGAAGCATTTTCGGGCAAAATGAAGAGCTGAATCTTGCAATTGAGATCATGAGCAGGACATTCGGCTCAAGTTCGGGTCAACAATGCCAAGACGAAGGTGAATATTACTCAATTTTATGTAAAATAGGAATCCTGGAGCTTAGCGGTGAATTTCTTCCGATGCCAAGGACGGCGACCTGGAATAAGTGGCCGTTTGACGAAAGCACTATTATTGCTTCGTAGCAAGCCATTTCATCTTCGACTTACATACTCACAATTTGTTCTGGAAAGCTTGTGTTTTGCTTGGTGATCAGTGAAGGTTTCCTTGTGATGAACAGAGAGACCAAGTCAAAAGATTATCCCAGAGAGAGATTAAGTTTCGAAGATGTGGAGTTGCTTTGTCATAAAGAGCCACCTCATTATCTATATAAGACTCTCTTTTTATAAAAAAAAATGTCATGTAAGCATTAGTATTTTATTAAAAAAAGTCACGTAGGACTTTTTATCGGTATTTATAACTTAAAGCACTTAAGTGAAAATTTTTTAATGTGGTATTGAAGCAATTCGGCGAAATGTTCTAACATTAAAGCAATGTATGAAAAATTATAATTTTTTTGGTGTCTTTTTCCTGTTAACATGTTGTTAATTGTTTTGTTAGCCATTAAATATGATTTGCGATATAATTCCGTAGCTATCAAGCACATTATTGAACCTATGTTGCCTCCGTTTCTGTAATTTTATGCACAATGTATTCTCACGGCAACGGTCAATGGTGGTCACCAGCACGAAAATGTCCCGAGTCAATGTCTATGATGTTTGCGCATGTTTCCATCTCTCTCTATAGTGTATTCCTATTCCTTCTCTATATCTATGTTCCATGAAATTCTATGACCTGCTGCAATTGTAGGTCTTGGATGGCGAGTGGTCGACTGGGGTGGACACTCGGCCTTTATACATATTATCCAAACATGAAAGATGACGGATCTTAAGAGTACCTGAAATTTTTTGTTCAATTCGATTTTATCCGGGCCAAGTCAACTCGAGAATTTTTGACACCCTTATGACTACCGGGGGACCTATGAAATACCTTGTGGGTCCCATAAATAGAGTAAGTCTAGAATTTGTGGCTTATGTCAATAGCCCTGACCCTTGCACAATCAGTAGCACTCGAATATAACTTCCAGATCCTAAGTTGGAAATCCTCTAACTTTTCAATATACATTTGAAGCACATTTATTTAGTCTAAAGACCTTAAGCATAAGTTAAGCTCATTAGATAAAGAATTTCGAGAAATTTTTCATTCCAAATTATTAATATACATAATATCCAATCTACTGTGATATAGGACGGCCGATGACGACTGTATAGCTACGTTAAGAAATCCAAGCGAGATTTGAGTACAAAGACTTGACTGCATTTTCATTCAAAAGTTTTGAGATTCCATCTAGTAATCATAGTAGAAGCCAAACTAGGCACACAAAATTCACATGGAAGTACACACCATCCTCAAGGAATTTATTCTTACACACCAAATACGGAATTAAGTCATCAAACTCCTACGGCTTTGATACGACGCTGATCTGGACTTCAACCACCAGAGTATCATTCTGAATGAACCCTTTCTTGAGATCCTCCAAGGAAATAAATTTTGCATTGCCCTCTCTGGGACATGGGGCACTTAGCCAGCGCGTAACTGCAATACACTCCTACTCAGTACAGACTCAAGAAGAGAGAGAGCATCATGTTCTTTCAATAGAAGACATGTACATGCGTACGAGAGTTGTTGCTATGGTATTCAAAAGTTGAGAGTTATATAGATGGGGTTTGAGCCCTTTCTAGAAAGCCACTAAATTTTTTTTCATAAAATCAAAGTGATATTCATTTCATAAAAAGATCTTGAAAATTTTGTAGTGATTTTAAATAGTAATATTAATATGTATTTGCATCGGCCCGTTTGTTTTGGATTAAGTAAAATTAAAATAATAAATAAATAAATTATTCTTTCTTTCTTGCAAAATTTATGACATTCAAATTTCGAAAAATTATGAAAATGTTATATTTGAAATTACGTGCCAGCATCTGCATATTATAATAGTTTTGGGTGTTTTGTGTAAATAAAGAGTCAAAAGTATGCATCTCGTAAGATTTAAATTAGGTAAAAACCAAAAAGTAAAAGTCAATCTAGAAAAACATACAGTGCTCTTCCTTTCTTTTCTTTTTGAGTTGGTCCAACACACGCAAACTGAACTCTGCATAAACTTTCATCTCCTGGGTAAGTTGTTGCACTTCTAAGTAAACGGACAGCCACTCTCCCTTGTCGGCAGCATTGCCTTTGGGATACACCCTTAACTTCCTACACACGACAATTAGAGGTAAACAAATATAAGTTTTAGGCTTTTAGCCAAATCTATTTACGAACATAAGCAACAATATAGTAAATAAGTTTAGAAAGGTGAAAGGCGAGTAGCTAAATTCATTTTTGCAAAGAAAAAATTCTGGGAATGTACCATTTCCTTTCTTCAAAGTCAAACTCTTTGGAACGGCGATCCGCGCCCAATTTGGACCAGTTTTCGATCTTATATGTGAATGTGTTTTGAAGCGGGTATCTGATCAAGGTAAAAGACTCCTTCATCTTGGTAGGTTGGATGACAAAAACTTCAGCCCCAAATGTACAAGAGTCATTTTGTTCAAGATATCCATTTTTGAATTCTTCCAAGGAAAGAAACCGAGGAAACCCGTATCGGGTCTGCGAGTGTTGGAAGCTGCTTATCGCCTCATCGGCATCTACAGAGATTTCCACAAATTGGTATAACTCTGTTGTTAATGATAAGCAATGATGATGTAATTGGAACTGTGACTTTATAAACATTGATTATGGATAATGTTGTTATCAACCTTGAATGGTCCAACACTCGTTTTGTGATTTGTCACGCACAAAAAGCTTGTAGTTGACGTGAACCGTCTGATCGTGAGGAAGCTTCTCGATTGACAAATAGAGGGAAATATATACCCTATTATCTTCCTTCTTTACATTAGGGTAAAGAGATAGCCTCCTAAAAAGAAAAATTAAAACTTTTAATTAGCTATGAATTGATTAAGCATTGAAATTGTGGTTCCAATAAAGAGGATTTAGTGAGACGAAAATATGTTTGGAAGGAAAAAGAAAATAGCAAATAAAAACTCACCATTTGTAGCCCCCAGCTTCAAAAACACCGGAATCATGCTGGTCCAACATTGATAATGCTTTAAACGATTCAATTTTTAATGAATAATGAGCTGGTGGAAGAGCTCTCTTGTACTTGTGAGGTTCTGCCAAAAGAAAAAACAACCATTCGTACACAATTGATTATTTTAGGAGATAGAAGGTTGTTAAATGGCTTGTCCCAAATGGACAGAGTAACTTTAGGGCCACGCTGCACCTATCATCCTGAGCAGAGTCTTTTTTTTATATACATACACAAAAAGGTTTATCATTTATGAGCATAAATATGTACTAATTGAGCCAAAGATTCGGATCCCTGTATTATAAAAATTTTAAAAAGAAAAAAGCTAAAAAAATGACGAGATAACTGTTTCATGTGTATGAAAATAACTAGAGGAAAAGCCACATATGGCTTTGAAGTTAAGTGCTTAATAATCCTATTGACAAATACATCCTAAAATACATCCAGGATGTTCAATCAAGTTAGATATCTTCATTTTTCATGAGCACTATTAATCAGAAGATTCATATCTGCGTATGTATAAATTCATGAGTGGTCATGAATGTAGAAAGGTCATATTTGATCCATTTTCTATCCCAGCATTACAGCCAAATAAAATTCGTAAAATTTTTGAAAGCAAAAGGCACGAACCATTAAGGATAACAACACGGACTTATGTTAACAAAAAAAATGACAATAGAGAGCAAAGACAAGTGATGAGATGAAGTACTTCTGGCCGTGGCAGGGCAGCGCATCGCCATCTCCAATTTAGAAAGCGTGATCTCTTAGCTTGCTCTTGGCTCTTTGCTCCTCTCTAGTTTGCTCCTCTCTCTCTCTCTCTCTCTCTCGCTCACACACACACACACACACAAACTGGCCCACCAACCCCAGCCATGATGGAGTTTATATGGAGTCCGTCCAGACGATAAGAGAGTAGTTTCCCTAACTTTTTAAGAAGTATCCCCGACTTTTCTCCTAACAAAAGCTGAAAGGTAAGTTTCCTGTGCCTCGAACGTCCTCTGGTGGCCTCCTTCAATGAACCAAGCCTCCATGAAAAATTCTTCTTTTCACACCTGAACGAAGCCAAAAAGACACGTGGGCGACCGGTGTAATGAGGCATTCATCAATATTTCCCTCTCCCAATTCTTGACGCGTGTAAAAATGACCTGAAAAAAAAAAAAAAAGGACTTAAACACGAAAAATCGTCGACCGGAGGTGTCCCTAGTTGACTCATTGACCAAGACCCCCCGATATTTTTAGAGACCGAGCATTTAATGGGATCTTGAGCCCATGGCGAGCTCACCACGAAGGGGGTGCTCCATTGACCCCTTTGACGTCATTGGTCTCGAGCCCACCAAATTTTAAGAAGAGGATCTTTCCACACATGTGTACTTTAAAGTTTGCAACCTAAATTGCCACACTTATATGAGAAATGTAATCTATTTCCATCCTAAAAATTACAAATTTAAAGTACTCTAGAAGAAAAAAGAAATCGCTATTGATCTCGAGACGCGTTTGGCTTGTGCAGATTATCTTCACTTAGAGTAGCTTGCCCACAATTAATGAAATTTGAACGGATCACTTTTGGTTCTTAAGTTAGAAATCTTCCAGCCTTCTAATTAACTGCGCCAACCTTCAAAGATTAAAATAAATAAGCAAGTATGTTTGCTTTAGTTGTTTCATGTCTCTAAAGTGATTTCAAGGATATGCATTTCGTCTACACAATTGAGATCATGCTAATTTTCCCGGGCAAGTGTGGAATGATTCAAATTTTCAATCATTTTTCAGAAATGATTTGTCAATTTTGGCATTTGATTCATGTCATGTTGGCGTTTGAGTTTTCTTTCTTTTTTGTGTGTATGAGTAGCTTGGAGGAGAAATAGAACTATTCGGGAGGGGACGGGAGCGGGTAAAACAGTATTCATATGGCGGAATAATTTGAGGGGACACGTAATATCGTACAAAGGAAAGTCAGTAGGAAATTGCCCGGACGTGGCACGCGTTGACTCGTTGACCAACATACCAAAAATCACAGAGACTGAGAGGGTTCACGGGATCCTCGACCTGGAGTCTATGGCAGGCCCACCGAATGCGACGTGGCTAGATGTGACGTCATATGGCGATCTCACCCGAAAAGTGAGGCTCGTTGACCCTTTGACCGAATGACCTAGCGTTTATGCGCTCTTCGGTGAATAATGACCGTTCGATCAGAGAAAGGAACGGTGGGCTTTGCCCTCTCATATCTCATCCCACGTGATCCGTGAAATACTCTAATTGCTACTGCAAATTCACCTTGTTTTCAGTCATTTTCGATCAAATGAGAACTTTATAATTGTCTTGAAAATGTTTCTATAACGACACAAATAAGCATACAAATATAAAGATATGACGTGATCTCACGGCCTTATATAATATTTATAATAAATTAAAGTAAAGTCACATTAGATGCAAGATTTAAGAAAAAGCAACACAATCAAAAAAATTCTAACTAGAGAGAGACTTTATTTTTATTTAGAAAAAAATAACTAAAACCTGCCCACATGCAAATAATTAAACATGTCAATTCACAAATATGTGACGTAATTTTCATTTTCAACATATTGAAAAATAGGGTTGGCCTTTTCTTTAAGTAAATTCGAATAGTCTATAAAATACAAATATTTATCTACTAATTCACTCGATGCGGGATTTCTTCTTTTCATATTTATGGCTTCATAACATTGTTATTTAATCTTAACTATGATAAAAACATTTGCCCCACAAAAAATAACTCTATCTATCTATCTACTATGTACTTCTTTTATTTGACGTTTCTTGTCATAAGCAAGCATTATTTATTTTATTTTATTTTCCCACTAATTCTTAGACTGAATATTTGTTAAAACTAGTTGAGATAATTTATAGTCTATTTAACTGCATACCGCCACTGAGTGCCGTAATTGTGTGTAAGAATATTAAAAAATTGCAGCATCTCAAAATTGGCGTGAAGAAGCTTCCGAAAATGTGTTGTAGGCTGCTGCAACTTTTTAAGTGTTACTAATATAAGCTCAGTCTGTGTTTAAGTTTAACTTGGATAAGCCAAAGTTGATCATTGTAAACAACTATAAATTTAATATGCTAATCATAAACGCCAAATTATGTGTGTATATGTTTGTAATTGTGTATAACAAATTCAATTGAGAATTATAACTTTTCATGAAAAATAGGCAATTAGGTGTATAATGGACTTTCACTATATTTTACTCTTCGGATGATGTTATTTTCGTTTTGAATAAATCCGAGCTCAATCCTGCGTTACCTGATGTGCCCTAATGTTTTTGTGCATATAAAATTTTTGGCAAACAATGCCCGGTTACTTAAAAACACATATGTTTGAAATGAAAGATAATTCATTGTGGACATGAACTACGATTTGAATGAGCAACTTAAGTGACCACTGAATTCAACTACTAATTAAAAAGGCCTAACAGAATTTGATCTCTCTACAACAGTAAAGATTTAGCATTTTATCCTCCTTTGCTATTAGGAGGATAGTCGATAATATTACTAAAAATTGATGATAGATATATATTAAAAAAGTAATCTCGAATTTGGAAGAGTAGACATCTCATTTGGAAACTAACTTTATAATAATGTTAGATTTATTTGCACACTTGCCCGCACATATACGTACATACATTTATGGTGTGTTTGGCAACCGGCCAAATAGTAATTGATTCTATTATTTTATTCTTGATAATAGATTTGGAATAGAAATCCGTTTGGTAAATATTTTGCTCTTAAAAAAAAAAATATCCGTTATTTTTCCCGAGAACAAAAATCCTTTTTTTATTCCCAAGAATAGATTTGGAACAAAAAGAAGTAGAAAAAAATTATTTCTTTGTTGGGAACAATTCCAAAATCAAGTCCAAACCTCTCTCTTTTCCTTTTTTTTTTTTTCTCTTTTTTCTTCTTCTGTTCTCTTTCTCTCTCCTTCTTCCCCCCAACCAGCCACCGATCGTCACCGCTGCCATCCACGATGACCGATGACCAGCTAGGTAAGGTTCGACGAGCTCACTGAAGGCTCACCAGGCTAGGGTGAGGTCCAACGAGCGAGCCCAAGCCTCGTCGATGGTCGGGCAAGCCTTGCCCAGCCCGTCGAGCCTCGTCAAGCTACTGGCCATGCTTGGCCTCAGCCTGGCTAGAGAGGCCTAGCCTAGCATTGCTTGGGCGATAGCGATGGCTAGTGACTGACTGGGCAAGGTCCAATGAGCTCGCCGAAGGCTCGCTTAGCCACTGGCGAGGCCCAACCTCACCCAAATTTGCGAGGCTGAGGCTCACGGTAGCCAGGCGAGCCTCCGATAAGCTCGCCGAACCTCACCTAGTCAGTTGTCAACCACCACCGGCGCTGACGATCGTCCACAAAGAAGGAGGAAGAAGAAGAGCAAAAGAAAAGAGAGAGAGAGAGAGAGAGAGAGAGAGAGAGAGAGAGAGAGAGAGAGAGAGAGAAAGAGAAATAAGAAAAATATAATGAAAGTATTAAAAATTAAAAGAAACAAAGGAATTTAAGAGTCCCATCAAAAGCATTTCTATTCCAAGAATAAAAAATTTGAATAGTTACCAAATGTTTTCAAATACTCAGAAAATATTCCCGAAAATAGAATAAATAATAATAATTTCTGAGTAGAAATTGTTCTCGGAAATAGAATAGTTACCAAATGCACCATTGGTGTTAACTATTCCCCATGAAGGGAGATCTTTCTTCAAAAGCTTTCACAGTGGGAAAAATATTTTGAGAATTTCTTTCAAATAAAATTGCTATATTAGCTTATGAAACATATTCTCATTCGGAAACTTTATAATTAAATAAAATTTTAAAAGCAATAGACATGAATTATTATGACGAACAAATAAAATGAAGTACCGGTTCCCACATAGCTATACCTACTCTTGTTTTGGAAGTACTTGAACAAGTTGAAAAAGGCCCTCCCGACCACTGGGTGCAGTAACTTCTGGCGGCTCGTATTGTCCACTCTCAAATTGGATTTCGATGTTGTTTTCAACATTGGAATCAGCATAATGTTTTCTATGTTCTTGAACTATTTCATAAATTTCATAAATATTTTATTTTGTTTATCTAAATCTAAGAAATCACGAGTTTTATTTTGAAATTTGTTAGCCATGGAGTTGCACTTTTTGAGCGATGACAAATTTTCCGATGGGTAATCACAACTTATATGGAGCCAATAACAGAATGGTGCAGCTGCACTTTGGAATAATGTAAAAAATTGAGTAAAAAAAGAGGCTCCGGCTTTAATGTTATAGAGGGATCTTCCATAATTCAGGATCACTCTCACTCACCGTCTTACTTGTTCTTTGAGATGCTAATGGGCCAGCGAGGTGTTTAGTGCCTTCATGTTTCTGATCTTCTTCAGACAACCATTTTCTTAAAAGTTTAACTTCGAATTGCTTGAATTCATGTGGAAGAATGAAAAGGCGAATGTTTCCAGAAGAAAAAAAGCCAAAAATCCTAACTAAGCGGAAATAAGATACGAGTCATGTGACATTATTTGGATAAACACTAACTGTACGCAAGTAATAAATTTGATTCTTCACTCAAGATTTTCCATAAAACATTTTTTTGCAAATACGGTGACATTGGTGTTCTTTATATTAATCCTGATTCCGCTTTTTTTTATAATGATGTTCTAATAATCGAAGTGGGAATCCTCATGGTGTCGGTTGTCAAGGTCGTAGGAGTTTGACAGCATTAACTTCATATCATTCCCTTTAATGGTGCCATGAGTTCCTTGAGAACAATGTCCATCAACCAATTTGTCAGAGGACTTTTTCCCCCTAATATGGTTTCTCATTCAATTTGATGGAGTGCGATTCAACAAATTGATGCATTCGTTGTTGAATTGTACTAGAGCCAACAAAGAATCGTCCAAGTTCAATTCTCCAAATTCATACGAGTGGGTATTTTCATTTTCCGAACTACACCCGGTTCAAGAATCGGGTGGGGAAGCCCGGTTGTTTAACAGAAGGACCACTCCGATTCCGAAGAAGAGAAGGATGGATAATCCCGAAGAGGAGCAAAAATGTAAGTCTGGACCAGATAACAGCCACGTTTCCAGGCATTTAGCCACAAAACATGGGCAACAAGTCAATAGATGCATGTTCTGGGGAGACAACCGCATCTCCGAAAAATTGGAGAACACCATCAAAATAAGTATGATAGCACTAAATCAACCGGGTAATCAAATTGAAGATAGACTCTGACTGGTTTGGGAAATTTGCCACTGTCAAGAGACGTTCTAACACTGGTAAGTGACAGAAACTGCTCCGACGCTAATGATGGTGAAACCAATCGCTACTTCATGGAGTTGAGTGGGAAACGACCATTTAAGGTTCGATGAATTTATATATCCAATTCAAGAGAAGTGGTAAGAATGGGTGAAAATGACCAAGTTAGTCTATAATTTTTTAGTTTTCCACTTTGCTTTATTTTTATTGATAGTAGCTGTGTTGCTAATCATATCTTTGCATAGTGCTACTAAGTTGTTATAGTAAATAGTCAAGTGTACAAGTGTAAGGATAATGATTGTGTCATGATAGTGTGATTCATTGGTTGATAGGAGCAACATTGATGATTTTAATTTGCTTTAATGTTTACTAGTGGATTTCAATCTTGTTGCAACTATTAGTCTGGAAAATGGACAACTATTTTGGGATAAAACCGAACTTCTATAAATTTTTAGTATGTTATCTTCTATCTATTTATTATTAGCATCACTTGTTGATTATTAGTAACTGTTCATCAGCACCACTTCTGATAACTTAAACTGTTTCTACTGATGCTGAAATTTAACTTGTTATATTCCACAAAAAGTCTTCGTAGTTCTCATTGATTTGTTTTGAACCTAACGCCACAACACCGTGCTCCTTGTGAACGGTCAGTGGCAATAAGGAACGACCTATACCACCCTTTCCTAGGGATCCTCACCATTGGAACCCTGCCGCACTTCCAAAGGATACTCACAGAGAGAGCTACGAGCAGACATGTCAGATAGCACGCATGCAAACATCCTGGCTCTACTACAACACAAGGAAAGATCGCGACAAACTATAAAATGGCTCACGAGGATTTTATTATAAGCATAGCTACGATTACACACAGTTCTGAAACACCCAATATACTAAGCAAGCCCCAAAAAAAATTACAATTCCACAAGGTTGTGGACATACTAGGTATCGTCCATACTCAAATCTGGAGCTTTGGGTGCATCAAAGGCTCCATCTAGTAATCAGATAAGAAACCAAATCAGGAAGACGACATTCACATGGTTTAATGTCAATGCCAATTTGGTCCACACACTTGCTCTCGAGGAGTAAATTCTAACCCAATAAGTATTGAAGTTAAAGTCATCAAACCGATTGATTACACCGCACAACATTTGATATGACGAGGATTTCGACTTTAAATTCCAGTTCTTTCTTGTTAACGAACCCTTTCTCAAGATCTTTCCACGGCATAAAGTCGTTGGTACCGCATTCAGAATTTTTGCCACGGAGCCAACCACTGACTGCAATGCCCCAAAAGAAATACTTATTAGTTTCTTTTTTAAAAAAGTTAACATCACGAAAAACTTCAAACTAGTATACAAGTGACAAATTTAGCCCGAAACTTATTTTTGAATCACTAAAAATCCCAAATTAATACATATGTGAGAAATATACTTCAAATTTATGTGAATTTTCATGTAAACTCATCATGTGTCATCCAAATCAATAATTTCATAATAAAATTTAACAGAGGCTAACAAGTTAAATTTGTTGCTAGTGTACTAGTTTAGAGATTTTGGTAATCAAAAAATTAGTTTGAAGAAAATTTGTCACAAGTATATCAATTAAAAAAAAATTTGTGGTATTATTATTATTATTTTTTTTTTTTTTTGAAATTATAGACGAAGCCATGTCTAATTAGCATACTCATAGTCAATGTGGAACAACGAAGAGACATAGCATTGTTCATTCAATAGGAGATATTCACGTGCTTATCTGGATTATTGTTGTGATACTCAAAGGTTAGGAAGTCATATAGATTTAGATTGGGCTTTGAGCCCTTTCCAAAAAGTCACTCGGAAATTTTCCTTTAAATAAGAATGATATTCATTTATAAAAGATCTTGAAAAAAAATTCTGCACGGCTTTCTTTTTTATTTTTGCAGGATTTATATATGGTAATACTTACATATATATGCGTCAGCCCGTTTGTTTGTTTTTTTTTTTTTTTTTTTGGTAAAGAGCGTCAGCTCATTTGTTTTGGATTAAGCAAACTGAAAAAAAAATATCATTCAAATACTAAAAAGTCGTGCAAAAGTTATGTGCAAAATTACCAGCCAACATTTGCATGTTGTAAAGTTGGATTAACAATAAGTAGAAGTGTGTGCATCGTAAAAAATTGATTTTGTAAAAAAAAAAAAAAAAAAAAAAGTAAAGCTAATCTAGACCAATAGCTGTTACAGAGAAAAAGAAAAGAAAAAATACCTGTTTTTTCCTTATAGTTTGTAGGGTCGTTTTTTTTCAACACCTGCAATTTGGCTTCTACATACATTTTGATCCTCTCATGGAGTTCCTCCGCGTATAAGAAAACGGACAGTGACGACGTCTTATCCTCATTGCGCCGGCGAGACACCTTTAACCTCCTACACACGATAATCACAGTTAAACAAAGATGAATTTTAACTAATTCTAAAACTTGTCACAAGAGTATAATTAAGTCCTAAAATTTTTTAAAAAGTGCAATGAAATCTTAAAATTTATTATAAAAATGTAATTGAGTCCTAAAATTTTCAAAATTTTCAGAAGTGCACTCAAATCCTAAAACTTATTAAATTGGTGCAATCAAGTTTTAAAACTTATTAGCATTTTCCATTTATCAAGCGCAGCGAAGTTGATGAACAAACTCAATTGCACCAACCTGGCAGGATTAAGGAGTTGATCACACTTTTTGAAAATTTAAGACTTAATTATATTTTTGTGACAAGTTTTAGAACTTCTCGTCTACTTATTCTCTAAATTTAAAAAGAGGCAATAAGCAAGTAGTCAATTCCATTTCCTCACCATTTTTTTTCTGGGAATGTACGAGAGTCAATACTATTATTCATTCCGAGAGTAAAGACGTCGGACCGCTGATAGTCATTGCTCGATGTGGAGAACTGTTGGATCGAGCAAGTGGTTATGTTGTTGCGACGCGGGTCTTTGATGATGGTGAGGGTCTCCTTTTTCCTCTCACTTTTCCTGACCATAACGTCAGCCCCAAATTTGCAACAATTTCCATAGCGGAACTTACATTTAGGATTGCTGAAACTTTCCAAGGGAAGGAACTTAGGAAACCCACATTGGGTATTTGGTTTATAGAATGCCCTCAGTTCCTCTTTCTCTGCACACACAATTCCACAAGTCGATATAAACTTGGTTGTCAATTCTAAACTATGATGACGTTACCGGGAGTATGAATTCATCGTCATTGATCATGAATTATGTGATGATCGACCTTTGAAGATGTCGTAGGTCCCGTGACTGTAGTCGAATACGAAAAACTTGTAGTCGACCACGAAATTCTCATGGTCTCCAAGCTTATTTGGCTTCTCAATTGACAGAAATAAGGACATATACACCTTCCCCTCTCGGTCCGTGTATCCCTTGGGCCGAAGACGTAGGCTCCTGAAAAGGACAGATTAAACATTTAAATTAGCTGTTAATTGATTGACCGTTATATCTCTTAATTGAGTTCATTGGGTTTCCAAATGATACGAACTTTGCGTTATATGAAACAAAAGGGAAATTCGAGAACTCACCATTCGTAGCCGCCAGCTTCAAAAACACCGAATTTATACGTGTCGAATTCTAATAATTCTTTAACCGAATTTATCTCCACTACATAATGAACTGGTCGATGGGGGAACTTGTCGTCACGTTCTGCCCAAAAAAGAAAAACATACGAGCACAATTTATTGTATTCTAGGAGATAGAAGGTTATTCAATGGCTCACCCCAACGGGCATAAATTGGCCCTTCCACTTTAGACAAAATTTAAAGGTGGAGTATTGAATCCTGAAAGACTTGAGAATTGAAATCCTATTTCTTGATAAATCCGTATCTCACACATGAAAATAGTGGGAATAAGTATCCTATTTTTTTAGATATCCGATTGAAGCAAACGAGACTAAATTCATGGCAAGGTAAGATCTAACTTAACAATCATGAACAATCATGGATGTAGAAAGGTCTTACCTGAATCTTCTAAAATGGCATTACAACCAAACAAAGTTTTGTTGAAAAGTTTAAAAGCAAGAGCATGACTTATCAAGAATAACAACAAAGACAAGGTTAAGAAAAAAAATGAAGAGAAGTACCAGGGTCACAGCCCTTGAGAGCCATGGCTTTTGGCTGCTCCACTTTAGGCGGCATGTCTCTTAGCTTGCTCTTAGCTCTTCGTTGCCTTCTAATTTGCTTCTCTCTCTCTCTCTCAAACTGGTTGGAGACTTTGCTTGTCAATCCCAGCCATGATGGGGTTTATATAGTCTGTCAGGACAATAACAGAGTAGTTTCCCGAACCTTTTAAGAAGTATCCCCGACTTTTCTCCGAATAAAAGTTGAAAGAAGAGTTTCCCGTGCTTCGAACGTCCTCCTGTGTCCTCTTTCCTAGAAACCAACCCCATAACATGAAAAATTCTTCTGTTCACACCTGAAGGAAGCCAAAAAGACAACGAGGCGGCCGGTGTAACGAGGCAATTGTCAATATTTCGCCCTCCCACTTCTAGACGCGTGAAAAAATTGTCTTGAAAAAGAAGAAAACTTAAACAGGAAGAGTCAATGACCGGGAGTGGCGGCAGCCGATGGGCTGTGGGCGGCGGTCCTACGGCGGCAGTTGGCTGCGATGGTCAGTGGTCCTAAGGCAGTAGGCAATAGTTATGCAGCGGTGGGTGGCGATCGGTGATCCGTAAGTAAGAAGAAAAAACAAATAAATACAAAAAATTATAAATTGTACCAAACGTAATTCTATTTTTTTTTTCTATTCTAAGAATAAAAATTTTATATAGTTACAAAACACCTTATTTTACTCAAAAATTGTTCCCTATAATAGAAATAGAAAATAACTATTTTTTTAGAAATAGTTTTCCGGAATAGAAACGTTGCCATGCACACCTTAAAAGGAGGATCCTTTTATGCAAGTGCACTTTAAAGTTCGCATTCTAAATCGCCACAATCTTATGACAAAATCAGTATGAGACTATGAATGTAGTATATGAGAAAGGTAGTCTATTTCCAAAGTAGAAATTACAAACTTGAAGTATTCTAAAAAGGAAAAAAAAAAAAAAATCGCTATCAATCTTAGACAACGTTTAGCTTGTGCAAGCTGCCTTCACCAAAAGTAACTTGCACACAATTGATGAAACTTGAACAAGTCACCTTCGGTTCTTGAGTTAGAAATCTTCTAACCTCCTAACCAACTGCGTTAATTTTCAAGGGTTAAAATAAATTAACAAGTATGTTTGCTTTAATTGTTTTATGTTTCTAAAGTGATTTCAAGGAGATGCATATCATCTACACAATTGAGGTAATGCTTATTTTTCCTGGCAAAGTGTGGAATGATTCAGATTTTCAATCATTTTTCAGAACTGATTTGCCAACTTTTACCGTTTGATTCAGGTTGGCGTTTGAGTTTTTTCTTCCCTTTGTGCGTGTGTGAGGAGCTTGGAGGAAAACAGTACTCATTTGGCGTAATAATTTGAGGGGACACGTAACCGCGTAACAAAGAATCATAGACACCGAGGTTCGCGTGATCATTAAGGCTATGGCGGGCCCACCGAATGTGACGTCATATAGCGAGCTCACCCAGAGAGTGGCGTTCATTGACCGTTTGACCGAGCGACCCGGCATTTATGTGTTCTTGACCGAATAATGACCGCTCGATCAGAGAAATGAACGGTAGGCCTTGCCTTGTCTTTCGTATGACTCGTGAAATACTCTAATTGCTGCTACAAATTCACATTGCTGTCAGTAATTTTCGAAATGAGAACTTTATAATTACGTTGAAATGTTTCTATAATGACACAAATAAGCATACGAATATAGTGATATTATGCGAATTTACGACCTATATATAAAAATAATGAATTAAAATAACGTCTTTATCTCACAAGAATTTTCATAATTGTGCTGCTTTTTCTTGAAACTTGCATCTACGTAATTTTACTTTTATTTAGAAAGAAACAACTAAAACCTCCCCCACATGCAAATAATTAACATGTAAATTCACATATATGTTACATAGATTTTCATTTTCAACATTTTGAAAAATAGAGTTTGCCTTTTCTTTAAGTAAAGCCATATAGTCTATAAAATGCACATATGTATCTCCTTATTCACCCGCTGCGAGATTTCTTCTTTTCACATTTATGGCTATATAATATTGCTTCTTAATCTTAACTAGGAATATAATGGAATCTCAATCATTTTTACTCTTTGGATGAGGTTATGTTTGTTTTGATGAATCCGAGCTCAATTAGGCGTTACTTGATGTGCCTAATATTCTTGTGCAAATAAAAGTTTTGGTAAACAATGCACAATCACTTAAACACTCATATGTTTGAAATGAAAAAGAATTGATTTTGGACGTAAGTTACAATTCGAATGAGCAACTTAGCGACTACTAAATCTAAATACTTATTAAAAATGGCCCAACAGAATTGGATCTTTCTACAAAATTAAAAATTTAGCATTTTATCCTTCTTTGCTATTAGGAGGATAGCAGATAATATTACTAAAAATCGATGATAGATACATATTTAAAAAGTAATATGGAATTTTGAAGAGTAGACATCTCACTTGGAGACTAATTTTATAATAATGTTAAATTTATATGCACACATGCCTGCACGCGTATCATAATGTTAAATTTAAGCTATTTGACTGGAAATTCTCACCGTTCATATCTAAGTGTTCTTTTCTTCTCTGAATTTAGTACTTAAATATATATTTTGGAAGTTTTAGCCCTTATCTACTCGTGTCAAGTTTCGGCCCTTGACGACGTTGACGTGTCTGCATCTCGACATTTTCCTAAAGTCGCCCTAAGTCATTGTTTGTCTCTACGCATTACGCTTGGTCAAACTGCACATGTCTACTTTGGCAGCTTTCGTGTTAAAGTGGTTAGGCAACCAATGAGAAGATACCACGAAACTGCATTGCTCTTTCCTCTAGTACAAAACGCAATTACTGAGCAGGATTCTTTTCTTTTCTTCTATTTTTCCTTAGATTTCTTCTTTAGCTTTGCAAAACAGCAAAATAGAAAATTTCATGTTTAGAATGTTCTTTCTTAATTGAATACTTCATGATGTAGTATTCAACAAAGTCTATATAAAAAAAAAATCGTATTATTTGGAGCTTGCTTGCCTTTAAAATTTGACTTTTACTTGATACTCAACGTTCCACATTTGTAAAGACAGGTAAATTTCGATATAAAACATGGGGAATCTAAGCCATCAATTAAGAAAATCTATCTAGATCTCACCACGTGCATTTTCATCATCTAATCCATCTCTTCGACTATTCCCACACATCAATATGTCGTGCGCAAGATTGAGCTACGTGGCATACTCAATGCAAGCTTTATTCAGTAATTTACTTTTGATGATTACTTTGATAAGTCTCTAACCCTAGCAAATCTCTAATTATGCATCTCTAGTTCTTATACATATTTTAATGATAAATTTCTAGTCGATGTAAAAGAAGCAAAATAATTATGCATATTTGGGTAATAAATGTTTAAGTCATATAATATATATAAGTAAGTAAAGCTCATGCGAGGTTGAACCATGTGGAATAGTCAGATGCAAGCCTTATATAGAAATTTGTTTTTGATGATCAATTTAGCAAATCTCTTATAGCAAATCTAATTTTGCATCTCTAAATATTATTCATATTTTGGTAATAAATCTCTATTTTTTTATATTTTTTTTTGGTCTGAGTAATAAATCTCTAATCAATGCACGAGAAGTACAAGAATTATGCATATTTTGTAGTACGGTGATATTTCGTTCTCCTGCATGTCTGGCCCAAGATTGGATGTTGAATCACAAGCTTAAATGTATATTGATCGAAAGATGGACCTGTAATTCCTACATTGAAAAGTGTCCAAGCAAGCATTTGCATTTCCCTTGTAGGCTGGTTATTCATTTGTAAGTCGCTCTTAAATCAATATCAGCTAATCCTACCTATGTGGTATTCATTTCCAAGTCAGCATCCGGCTCTTTGTTCCCTAGTATCTTATTATCTGTTTAATTTTACAAAAAATCTTACCTATGTGGTATCAGGGCTAAGAACATGTGGCTATATTAGAAATCTCACGAGTCAAACATAATGATATGGGAACAAACAAAATTTGGGAGAAAATTATCTAAAAAGTCTTAAATTTATTACACTTTTGGCAATTCAATTTTGCCGACTTAGTCAGGCAAATTTTCACTTCTTTCCAATTGAGTACATCCAATCAATTTTGATCGGAAATCGCTGACGTAGATGCCGATCGTGCCACGTATAATGGTCATTACAAATGTTGTCAATTTGAAATAATATTTAAATATATATTCAATTTTTTTATTAATTTTTTTTTTCCTTTTTTCTCTTTTCCTTCTTTTCTTTTTCTCTTTTCTTTTTCCCACCACCAACCTTAGGTGAGGAGCACCCAGGCCTAGGCCAGTGAGGGCAAGGGTCACCCTCCCAGGCCTTGCCCATGCGAGTGATGTTGTGGCTAGCCCACACCCACATGTCCCTCGCCCAAGAGTGGCCCTCCCCCTATGGTTGGCGAAGGGAAAAAGGGAAAGAAAAAAGAAAAGAAGAAAAAGGGAAAAAGAAAAAGGAGAAGAGAAAAAAAGAAAAATTAAAAAATTAAAAAATAATAGATTATCAAAAAATATTAAAATACTATTAAAAATTGTCCACACCAGTGCCAACTGTGTCATGTAAGATGACCAACATCTATACCACTAGGGTTTACTCCAGTGGCCACCCTTTCAACTTGGAAAGAGGTGGTGGTGGGTTCAAATCCCTACTTTCTCAGGGGAGTTGGGGTGAGGACGAATTAATTTTAGAAGTGGATTTCAACTCTCACGCCCTGTAAGGAGGCATGGCAAAAGTCTGAGAGTGAGAGTTAGAATAGGAGTATTGTAGAAACGACCAAAAAAAAAAGATGACCAACATCCATGTCAATGATTTCCAGTCAATATTAGTCGAATAGACTCAATTAACAAAAAATGAAAAAGTTTAGAACTAAGTTGGCAAAATTGGAAGGTTTATGATTGAATTAACCAAAATGCAATAGATTTAGGACTTTTTAGACAATTCTCCCCAAAATTTGGTGTGAATGAGAAAATGCTATTCTAAAGAAAAAAAGGTAGAAATTGTCAATTGATGGACTAATCCTTTCTTAGATTAATCGATTCATCTAATTTGGAAACTAGGAATATGAGAACAATCCTTTCTTAGGCTCCATTCATTTCGCAGAAAATATTACATTTCTAGAACATGTTTTTCAAGAAGTTATTTTCTAGGAAAATAATTATATTATTTTGTGTTCGAATGAAACCTAAAAATGAATTAGAAAATATTTACTATCATTTGATAAGAAAGATATTTTCCACTATTTGATAAGAAAATTAGACTTCTCAAAGAGAAATCACCAAAAAAAAATTATTATTTATTATTTATTTTTCTTTATTTCTCCTCAGATTGACCACAAGCGAGGGACGAGCTCGCCTCTAGCTCAACAAAGGTGAAGCATTGCAGATCCTTGCGAGCTATCAGGAACAACCTCTCGGGATCATCACCGTTGGAACCATGCTACCTTTCTCAAAAACACTCACAGCGGGAGAGCTATAAGCAGCCATGTTAGATAGCACGGATGCAAATTATAAAATGGCTCACAAGGATTTTATTATAAGCAATAGCTACAAGTCCCCCCAGTCCGGAAACACAAAATATACGAAGCAAGCTCCAAAGAAATAACGGTTCCACAAGATGGTGGACATAGTAGGCATCTTCCATACACAAATCTGGAATTTGGGTACATTAAACACTCCATCCAGTAATCAGATTAGAAACCAAGTCAAGAAGACAATATTTCCATGGTTTTGGGGGAACCAAGGTCATCAAACCAGTTCATTATACCTGGCAACATCTAATGTGACGAGCATTTCGACTGCAAATACCAGTTCTTTCTTGTTAACGAGCCTTCCATCCGGTTTCTCGAGATCCCCCCCCTCCCCAGCGGCATAAAGATTGGGTGATCGTAGTTGTAATTTTTGGCAGATAGCCAACCGCTACCAACAATGCCCACCCAAAAAAAAAAAAAAAAAAAAAAAAACTCATTAGTTCCTTCTTTTAACGATTAATATAACGAAAAATTCTAAATTGATATACTTATAATAAATTTAAATACAAATTAATCGTTGGGTCACAAAAAAATCTAAATTGGTACACTTGTGACATATTTACCTTCTACTAACTTCCGTCAAATTTATCTGTGAAATTTCTAAGCTACATGACACATGGCAATTACTTAATTGACATAACAAGTCCACGGGTAAATCCATACACCAATTTGAGATTTTTTATAGCTCAAAAATCAATCTTGGGTAAATTAATTACAAATGTACCAACTTAGAGTTATTTTTATTATTACCCCTTGTTAAATAATATAGATGAAGCAATCTCCAATTAGCATACTCATCCTCAATTTGGACCGACGAAGAGAGAGAGCATTATGTTTTTTTTTCAATAGAAGATATTCACGTGCTTATCTGGATCGTTGCTATGATACTCGAAGTTGGGTAGTCATATAGATGGGCTTTGAGCCCTTTCCAAAAAGCCACTCAGAATTTTTCCTTAAAATAAGAAGGATATTCATATATAAAAGAAATCTTGGAAAAATTCTGTATGGTTTTCTTTTTTAGTTTTTGCAGCATTTATTTATGGTAATACTTACATATATATTCGTTAGCCCGTTTGTGTTGGATTAAGCAAAACTGAAAAAAAAAATATCATTCAAATTTCAAAAAATCATGCAAAAATTATGTGCAAAATTACCAGCCAACATTTGCATGTTGTAAAGTTGGATTAGTAAAGTTGGATTAGCTAGAAGTAAAACTGTGTGCATCGTAAAAATTTGATTATGTAAAAAACAAAAAGAGAGAGTAAAGCTCAATTAGACGTGGCTGTTATAGAGAAAAAGAAAAGAAAGACATACCGGTTTTTTCCTTACTGTTTAGGGTCGCTGTTCTTCAGCACACCCAATTTGGCTTTTACATACATTTTGATCCTCGGAGGAAGGCCTTGCGCTTGTAAGTAAACGGACAGCGACTTCCCCACACACCCAATTTGGCTTTTACATACATTTTGACTGCACTTTTTGAAAATCTTAAGATTTAATTGCACTTTCATAAAAGGTTTTCGGGCTTTTAGTGCACTTATTCCTTAAATTAAAAAGAGGCAGAAGGCAAGTAGCCAATTCCATTTCTTTGTTATGGGAACGTACCAAGTCCTCCTTCCGAGGGTAATGGCGTCGGAGTACTGAGGGTTCTCGTTCGATGTGGAGAACTGTCGGATCTTGCAAGTAATTTTGTCGTAAGGCGGGTCTCTGATGATGATGAACCTCTCCTTTTTCCTCTCACTTTTGCTGGCCAAAACCTCAGCCCCAAATTTGCAATAATCACCCTTGCGGAATCCATAATCAGGATTGTTGAAACTTGCCAAGGACAGCAAGTTAGAAATCCCCCACTGGGTCTTCGCTTTACCGAACGCCCTCAGTTCCTTGCCTTTACACACAATTCCACGAGTTGATATAAACTCGGTTGTCAATTCTAAACTATGATGACGTTACCGGAAGTGTGATTTCGTTGGCATCGATCATGAATTACGCGGCGATCTACCTTTGAAGCTGATTCGAGTCTCGTGAATGTTGTCGAACACGAAAAACTTGTAGTTGACCACAATCTTTCCGCCATCTCCAAGCTTATTCGGCTCCTCAATTGACAGATAAAGGGACATATACACCTTCCCCGCACGGTCCCTGTATCCCTTAGGGTGAAGATATAAGCTCCTGAAAAGGACAAATTAAACGTTTAATTTAGCTTGAATTGATTGAGGGTGGTATTTCTTGATTGAGTTCATTAGGGTTCCAAACGATACAAGCGTGAGTTATATCAAACAGAAGGGAAATTCTAGAACTCACCATTCGTAGCCCCTAGTTTCATAAACACCGGATTCATACGTGTTCAACTTTAATAATTCAGTAACTGAGTTTATCTATAGGGCAGCTCGTCGTCATGTTCTACCGAAAAAAAATTATAAGCATTCGAGCATAATTGATTGTATTCTAGGAGATAGAAGGTCGGTCAATGGCTTGCCCCGAATGTACATAAATTTGCCCATCCACTTTAGGTTTTCCATGCAAAACATTTGGGCTAAATATTGAATCCTGAAAGGCTTGAGACCTATTTCTTGAGAAATCTATATTCCACACATGAAAATAGTGAGAATTAATATCCTCTTTCTTGAGATATCCCGAATGAGACAAACTTCATGGCAAGGTAAGCTCTAACTTAACAATCATCATCAGTCATAGATGTAGAAATGTCTTACCATAATATTCTAAAATTGCATTAGAGCCTCTCTCTCTCTCGGTCGCAGGCTTTTCTCATCAACACTAACCACAATGGAGTTTATAGATGGTCTGACTGAAAACAGAAGTCTTTGAACAAATATAAAATAAAACCCACCCCCCCCCTCCAAAACAAATAAACATTCTATAGATGAAAATTGTTGGAGATATGCTGGGATCAATTAAGAATCGTGATTGATATTTAGGATCGTAATCGATCGATGAAATCAATTCAAGATTGGATTTGATTTCATGTATCTTACTTTACATTGTCCTTAAATTGTTTATATATTGTATAATAAATAGAGGCTAATACATGCAATGAAAAACAAGTTGAATCAATACGAATTCAGATTCTATTCTTTTTTCTATTTCTCCTACTTTGTGACAAAATCACTACAAGAGATCAAACCGTCTTTCACATTGAAAGATCATAGATTGATTGTCTGAACCTTGTCTTGAGGTCCCAAGCACGATAGGGACAAAGTGAACTAATTCGCTATGTGCTTCTTATCTCATTTCTCGATCAGTTATTTCTAAACTCACTCTAGATATTTATTTCTCTATGCAACCAAACCTCTAAAAGACATGGATTAACTAAAATCACGTCACTCATGTATCATACTTGACCTTGTTCACCACTTGCATAGAACTTAAAGCAGTCGTGCAATACAAAATTATTGCACGAACGGGACTAATTAAGATTACAGAATATGTTGATCTATTTGTGCAATTTGTCGAGATATTCATTTTTCTTAAGTTTTTGAATGAGTTACCTTTCTAGACACTAAAAATCTCACGAAAAGCCAATGATACTGTTCAACGTTTTGGTGGCATTAATGGATAGTTGATTTCCAAGGCAATGGCCTCATGTTCACCGTTGAGAAACTCAATATTGAGCAATGTGGTAGACTTTCATACGTTCCTAGATATGGTCAACTTGTCGAAATGTCTACCTACATTTTAATATGATACCATTTATTTTTTAAAAATAATAATTCTATATGTACCTAGCATAAGCCAATGCTGTATTTGTTCAATTCAATCTTGATTTTAAAGATTCTTGTAGAAGGAGGGAAAAAAAGTGCTAGTACTTATTAATTACACATTCGAGTAATAGCACTGTTGCAAATATAGAGGGCAAGCGAATTAGATAAAATAGTCGAAAAAGGGAAAGAAATCGGATACCAAATTTACGAGGTTTAGTCCAAATATCGACACTTATGTCCATGAGAAAAGCAACATGAAATTCCACTGTAAAAATAAAAGACACAATGAGATAACAATCACTCAAGCACTCAACATATTCTCGATGTTTCCTCATCCTTAATTATACTCAATAACTCATACGATTTTTAGTCTTTAAATCTCACTCAATGAATTACACAATATTTAACTTATTAAATCACTCAAATGTAATTGTAATGAGAAAATCCCTCTCAAGAATAACTCTCTGCACACTTCTCTCTATGCACTCTCATAGTTCCCTCTCTCGCCACCAAGGACTTGGCTCCCCTTGGCTCTCTTCCCCTTTTATTAGGATTGCCAGTAGACAAATCAAGCTGAAACTTCGGCGCCTGCCACATTAATTCCTCCTAGACGTGTACATCGAGGCAAATGATTACCTTTGACTTCCTCTTCTTCATGTTCAATGTTCAATGTTCGATGTTCGTCTTTATGTTCAATGTTCGCGTTACCTTAGACTAAGAAGACAAAAGGCAAGAAGGGAACACATTTAAAGCAAAGTAGAAAGAGACAAGCAAAGCCCACAATCCTTTATATTCTTCAATTTCTCTTGCACCTAACATGTCAGGTCTTCCATGTGTGACAGCATGAAAGTCTTCTTCCTATCTCCCTTCTTTTAAAGAGGATGTAAAAACCTATTGCGTAATATAATCCCTAAATTTTTAATGTATTATATGTGATTTCTAAATTTTCGCCTAATATACAATATTATCCTTGAACTTTAAATTTATTAAATGTAACCCCTAAATTTTTGGTATATGTTCAATTTAGTCATAAACTAATGCTAGCATTTCATTAATTCTAGTTCAATGATAATATGAAATAAATTTAAAGTTTTGAATGGGCTAAAGTTTAAGGACCACTGAAAATTGGGGAAAGGATTTGATTTGATCATTGATTGCTATTCTAATTGATACAATCAATCAGGAATATGGAATATTGATAGGGTATTCCGAAAATAAAATTGGAAGATAAGGACATGTATATTCTTTTGTGATTTCCTTTTGTATTATTATGTACAATTTATTCTTTGAAGTATACAAATCATATTCTCCTTAAAGTTACTTTTCAGTTTTTATCATTGAAAAAATTTATAATTTAGGGACCATATTATATATTGAGTTAAAGTTCTGACCATTTATGTTAGTATTCTTTATTATATTTCAATTTCCCACTTATTAATTCTTAATTATTTGGTTTGTCAAAACCTCACACGTGTGAATGTCGTGGAAAAGACTTGCGCGAGATGGACCCCATGTCCTTAACCGGTTTTGCTGATGGATTTCTTAGCCCTTATTACTTCCCTCAATAGCCTTTTTGATCTTTTAAGTATTTATCCTCCACCGACGCCAAGTCGCCGGGTCATATATCCTTCAGCCAAGGACACATTAAATTTGAGGTCATTCTCTTTTTTTTTTTTTTATTTGATTGGTCGAATGGAGGTCATTTTCAAGCACCCAGTTTGTGACCAAAATCGCTCTTCCTTATGACTGTTTCTAACATGTCATGCAGAACCACACTCAAATTATTTCTAAAGAATAGTCAACCCAAAAATAATAGCAATAATATAAAAAGGCGACCTAAATAAAGAAAGTTTTTCCATGCCATGATTTACTTGTATTAGATATAAACAAGATTCTTAAAGAAAAATCATTGTAATGACCCGATCCATTTTACATGAGGCCAAGCCCTCATAAGAAAAACTTGAAATGACAACACGAGGTGATGACTAGGTGAGGGTGGATTTAATTTATGAATAAATATCACACCGCATCATTCATTCGACGTCAAACCTGAGGCGTCGCAAGCTTTCCTACTTCAACCACTAATGTCATTGTTGGTGTCGGCTTGTGCTGCTCAACAATACTCCCCTTTTTCGATTTATGATTCAATCCACTCTCATCCCTTCAACATCCTAGAAGTCTATGGGAGCTACATCTTTTTTGGGCTTGCTTGCTTGCCTAGGTAATTACTTTCCACCATCATCGAACTGGATTATTACAGACCTACTAACTTCCGCATGATTCGAAATGATGTACAATCTATCAGGATTATGCCATATTATTTCCCCCAATCAATTTTGTGTTTGTTCATCTAAGACCATTACTCTTATTATTGTTATCTAATAACAATATTTCTAGACAACAAAAAGGTGATAAATAAATTAGGAATGTATGGTTTTGTCTATTAGCATTTGGCCATCCTTTCATTTTTTATTTTTTATTTTTGTATATATCACCCACTTAAGCGAAGCGCCACATTAATTTTGAGTTCATTAGGAGCATCTCGAGCACTCAATTTGTAACCACGTTCTGAATTATTTTGTGAAGGAAAGTGAACCCAAAAATATAAATATATCTCACTGATACTGATCTTATGGTCATGTTTGATTTAGTTTTTCCTTACTAAAATATTGTAGTTTCTTTGGTCACGGAGCGAGTTCATCGCTCTAGCCTACAGAACGATCGATCTAGTATAGTGAGCCCCGAATAGTAAGAAATCGAGTTGTCAAGGTTCTATGATATTGCGCACTTTTGATTCTTCATTTATGTGGTGATTGTTCATTATTACTCTGATCGCTTTAATTAGCTGCGAGCATGCACGGATCAAGGAAATTAAACAGGAGGTCGTGAGAGCCTGATTATTTGATTGTCGTGAATTTCATCTTTCCACTTCAGTCAGTGAGTTTAGCGAATGGAAAGTCTTCTCCGGCCAAAAGATAAAGAAATTGCATCGGCATAGATGAATAAACTTTTTCTTTTCTGTAATCTAAGGGCATGAGCGTAGAGATCCGGCTATCTATAAATCCTTAAAACACCCTGTAAGCCCCATAAACCGGTTAAGTTTGGCCTTTAGCCTATGCATGTGGCTCTAACCAAGAGTAATTTGCACACAATTGGTGAGATTTAAGTGACCTTTGATTCTTGGGCTGTTAGTCTTCTGATTTTCCAACTAACCCTTAAAGGTTTTAAATAAACAATAAATTATATTTACCTAAGTTGTGTCATGTTTTAAAAATGATTTCAAGGAGACCAATGTCATTCATCTAACCCCTGACAATTAGATCCTACTGCAGCAAAACACATGAGTCTCTTGATTTTTGGACCAAATAGAAATATCTTTTGCGGCTTGGCATTGCAGCTGCTGCAGCATATGCTGTTTTCAATGAACTCATATTCCAACCAAAAGGAGTAGGAAAAATTGTCTTCCTTAATACGAATGTTTGGTTTTGAATTTAGAGAACGGAGTTCTTACTACGTTGTTCGTCAAGAGATTGCTCTCCTCTGGCAGGTACAAGATCTTCAACATGGCTCTGAAAAAAATTCAAGATGACGGTTAGGAATACATGTATGTAAGTGAGAATAAAAGCCCTTCATGCCTCGTTACTGGTACACTGGTGTGGCAGGCCCAGAAGATGGATGGATTTTCGCTTTGGGAGAATCAGTCAAATTGGATAGTTGTAGCTATGCCGCCCAGCAATCAATTATCAATCACTCAATGACCTCAGACAGCTCCTCTGTGGATGTAAGATTAATGCTCCTAGTAGCTTCTACTTAGATTTGGAAAAGCAATTACCTGCTGAATAAGGCATGGCAGTGGACAGAAGTTCCAAGTAAAATAAATGAACCCTTTCATAACATGAAGAGCCTAAATTGCTGGCAGAATCTTAGTCCATGTTTACTCGTTCTTAATGCGCCGAATGAAGAATAATCAGAAGTCTTCCCTCATTAGGTAGTTTATTCATTGGGGCCTTTCCCAAACTTTTAAACCCTGTTATTCATGTGACTAGTTTTCTCTAAAATGGCAAGTTCATCATGTAAGACTGGATAATATTTTCTCGCGTACGGTGGATATCCTAGCAAACTTTAGATACGATTGCTTTCGGGCTCAAGAGTACACCTAACTTTAGGTTGTCAAGAGTCATATTTAAATACAAGTCCAAGTCATTAATTATAGTAAAAAAAATACCCATATTGTTGAAAAGGAAATATTAAAAAAAAAAGGTTAATACCACGTAAAACTCAAACCGATACACCTGTTATAAATTTATTTCGAACTAATTTTTTGATCGCAAAAAGCAATCCTAAAGTAGTACAATATAATGTCATTTATTAGTTTTCGTTAAATTTTACTATCAAATTACTTAGATAGATGACACGTGACAGTTAACAAGTGTATTAGTTTGAAATTTTAACCACTATTTGTCGCAGGTGTACAAAAGAGAGAGAAACCATGATCATGAGTTACAGTGCATGTGTATCTTCTTCTTTCTCCATTGGTGTTCTGGAATTCTCTATTTGATGATACGGCTTTTTCTTGCGGAGTGATCGGTTTGCCTTCTACAGGATCTTCTCATTAAGAAAAAGGCAAGAAAGAGCTATGAATTTATGTCGCTGCGTTGCAAAGTTAAGACTCTGGGGAAGCTTGCACTTCAAATCCACAGTAACCGAGCTGTGGGAATAACCTCCCAGAGTGCGACAGATGTCAGATACTGCTCGCCTAAGTTGATGTTTCCTAAGATCTTGCCGTAAGGGTTTTCGATGCCGCTTATACACATTATGGACTACATCCACCCGTGCCAGTCTATATTCACATATTAAGGAGAAATGTTAGTGCATTCGAGCAGTTTTCCTTTTGTATTGGAATAATGAGAAATGGTCCATAAATTTTGATTCAATATATAATGTGATCTTTGAATGTTGACACCTAAATTTTGCCTAATTATTTAGTAATTAGTTGCATAAAAAAAAAAAATTGCATTTCATGAAGTCGCATTTTTTTTTTTTTTTGCATCGGTTAAAAAGGCAACAAGACGCGGCGGCTCGTGGTCGATAATATTCACAAAAAGACGGTCTCTCTCTTCGTTGGTCTGAACACACATAAGAAAAAATGAGAAAAGAAGTCCCTGCACATCCATTTTTCCTCCCTCATTAATGCATGCACATGCATCCCGCAGACGTTAGGGAAGTCCATACTCCTTCAAGTATGGGTGTCAGGTGAGGCAGCGTGAAATCTGCTGAAGATTGAAGCAAGTAACAAGCAAGGGAAAATCAACAGTTGTGGGTTAAACTTCAAGCCTATAAATACCAAACGGCGGAACGAAGAAAAGGGGGGGGCAGAAACGAAGGAAATTTCATTGTGAGCGGCTTCTCCTTGGATTAAAAAAGGGAGAGGTTTGTGAGAATTATTAAAAAAAGAAGTGCCCATAGAGAAACACATGTGTGGAGAGAAAGGAAAAGATTAAAAAGTGGGGGAGGCTCGTTGGAGAGAAAGGAGGATATTAAAAAGAGAGAGGAATAGAGTCTGTCAGAAAAAAAAAAAAATATGAAGTCAGGGGAGGAGATTAAAAAAAGAGAAGAAAGCAGAAAGTGGTAAAAGAAAAGGGGGAAGTGACCGGACGTGAAGAAAGAGGGGAGAGATAAAAAATAAAAAAATCACTGTTTGTCTTCCTCCTCCGCACTTGCGCCCGCACCTCCGCCGCCGCTCCTGACCTCGCCGCGCCACCGCGCCGCTCGCCTCAGCCCAGCACTCGGAGTCTTCGCGGCCCACCTTCGCTCACCGGACGCCGCACCACGACGCGCAGCCAGCCACGACGACGTGCCATCACCGTTCCAGCAGACCGACCTTGCTGTTCTGCCACCGCCTGAGACCCACTCCGGCGCCGCTCCGCCCGCCGCACCAGACCGCTCCGCGCCGGACACTGTCACGCCTGCAAGCCCCTTGCCGCCACACCAGGCCGCGAGATCGCGCCCACGTCACCTCTTCCGCCGCGCCCCGCGCCCAAGCTCCGCCCCTACCAGATCTAGATCCGAGCTGCTGTTGCGCTAACACCTCCGTCCCTGCACTCGCCGTTCTCCCGCTCCGCCCGTGTCTCGGCCGATCTCCCTCGCCGACGCCTGCTTCAGCCGCTTCTGCACATCGCTGCTCCAACGCCCGGCAACCTTCGCCCGTGCTGCTACCTTCCGATCGGGAACTCTGAACGCCGCGCCACCAAGCTTGTGCTGCCCCTGACGACAGCAGGTCTAGATTCGAACACCGGCCCCGAACGCAGCACCGTTCCGCGAGCTCCGAACGCCGCCCCTCACCGCCCGGACGCCCGCGACCCATCGCGTCCGCCGAGATCCGACGTCCTGCCTGCAAGCCATCCTCGGACGGAGCCCGCTACGTCCGACGACCGCGCCCCTTTGAAATCCCGAAGCCACGACTGCCGCGCCGCACTGAGCTTCCCCCGACGTGCAGCCGCGCCTCCGCCCGTGACCCATCGCGCCGCCACCGCGCCGATCTAGCCGAGTCCAGATCTCAACCCCGACGTGCAGCACTGCCTGACCCACGGCCCCCCTGCATGCCGTTCGGACCTCCGCTTCCGCCTCCGTGCTGCTCGATTTCACAACCCGACGCCGAGACCCGAAGACCCACTCCAGCCGGTGCCCGTCGCCCAACAGCCAGCCCTGCGTCCGCGGATTGCCCAGCAACCCGCGACCCAGCCGCGCCAAACCCCGCACCTCCGCCTGTCCCCTCGCCGCAGCTCCGCCTCTCCGCCGACAGCCGCCCTTGCCATCCTCTTGCCGGATCGGTGGTCCCCCGATCCGCCCCGTAGAAACCCACCACACGACCAAGCCGTGTGGGGAAAACAGAAAAAAAAAAAAAAAAAAAAAAAAAAGAGGAAAAAACCATTTAGGTAGTTCTTTTTCTTTTATTTACTTATCTTTTTATTTTTGTTACTTTTGTTATTTTACTTTATCTGTTCTTTTAGTATAATTACTCCTTAGTGTAAAGATGAAATTACATGGTAGGAAATTGCCTCGGAAACTAGTGATTATCGGAGTCGATTTTCGCGCCCGAAATCCGACTCGCAATCACTTTAAAAATTGCTAATCCGATCTCCCGCCCCGAGATCCGATTCGTGATTTATTTGAAATTGGCCAACCCGATCTCGCGTGCGAGATACGGTTTGTCAATTTAGGGTATTAATACTATGTGATTTGCTGTGGTGTTATTTAAATTAATTTTCTTTAAAAAAAAAAAAAAATCAAAAGATGTAGGTTAGAATTAGGGTTTGCATGTTTAGAATTGAAGTTTTATTTTAAATAAAAAACAAAAAAAATCAAGTGCCTTAAGGTTGTTAGTTTTTTTTATTGCATGTTTAATTATTAGGCGATTGTTAATTTTGAAAATTAAAACAAAAAAAAAGGAAAAAGAAAAGGGAAATTAGAGTTAGATTTACTTTTCTTATTTTGCATGTTTAGAATAAGGATTTTATTTTGAATCATGAAAAAGAGAAAAAAAAAAAAAAAAAAAAAAAACATCATGCATAATTCATGTAGAATTAAGGCATTTTTTTGCATATCATTGCATTTTAAAGTAATATTGCATGTAATTTAATTCTAGATAATAGTTTTTAAGAAGATTGCATTTTAGTTAGGGATTTCTAAGTTAGGATAACATTCTAGTTTAAATTAGGATTTGACATAACTTCATTCCTAATTCAAATTAGATGATATTTTAATTTAGATAGATAATTTTCACATTTTTCTAATTTCGAATTTCATGGAAAATACCTAAAAAATTGTCTTAGAATAAATTAATTTCATTATTTAGAATAGATTGCATGCTTATTAAGAAAACACAAAAACCTCTCATTTGCATCATGTAGTTTAGGCCATGTTATTATGTCATATCATGTCATATTAGATTACTAGCCTGCATTGCATATAGATTAAGCTCCCATTAAATAAAGTGAAAACCAAAAAGAAAAAGAAATTGCGTGTTAATTAGAAATCACATCTAAGATTGATGATGTGGATTTTGATCTAACCACGCAGATGCTTTCGTTGCTTTGAGGTAAATTTTTGCAATTTATTCACTGTTTTATCTCGGGTGTTAAATTGGTGGTTTGCGCACCCGCATGATCACCTCATATGTTAGGAAGATAAATTAAAATCAATTCAAAACCAAAGAAAATACTTTTGAAACAAAAAGAAAAGGTACCGAAAGGGCATTAGAGAAATCTAGTGTAACCAAGTCCCCCGTACCCATAATCTCCGGTTCGTAGGAGTAAAGTAAATCTCCCACTACTTTACTTGGGTTTCTAATCGACCCACCAAAAATAGATTAGTGGCGACTCCTAATTGAAAATCATTTGCATGTAAGAACTCAAACCTAAGTCGCGAATTGGTATGGGCTTGGGAGAGCCCGAGTTAAGTCTAGGCTTAGCAATCCATTAGCCGAACCCTTAGGTGGTCCAAAACCCGCTTCGGGGAGGTCGCGACAGCTTGGCGACTCCACTGGGGACTTGTGTTGAAAGACTTTAGTGGACTTAGGCCAATTTTCTTTTTGAAAAATATTTTTATTTGGCAGCGAGGATTCCAGGTACGTCCCTAACATTTAAGGTGTTAAATGTTCTTGCAAGACGGGAGGTATAAGGGGAAGTGTTTGTTGACATTTGTTTTGCGGGGAGGCGTAGGAATGTATGGTTTATTTTCATGTTGAAGTGTTGCTTGATATAAACTGTTGTGCATGCTTTGCATTTACACTACACTTTTGCACACACAACCTGCCGCCGAACCTGGGCCGCATAGGATCATCTAGGATGGTATTGAGATGGATACCACTTCAACCGCATGCCCGCGGTATGAGTCGCCCATCTCAATCCCGAAGTTTCTTTTTGGTGTCAAGAGTACCCACCTCGGTTCGCGTGCCCGCAACCCGGGTCGGCTCTTTGACCAAGCTGAAGTCATGAGGACCCGACATAGTCCACAAGCCCGTGGCTAGTCCGATCATCCTTGCGGCTCCACTTTGATAAGCCTTATAGATTAGAAATCGAGCCACTTACCATGCGCATGTCTATGTGATTGCTCACCATTGGTAAAGTAAGTTCCCTAAATTTTTGCTTTTGCAATTTACTTACTTTATCGCATTATTTTTTTGTCGGTCCATGGCATTAGGATTGTCCCGAGTCTTGATCAATATACAATGGGGATATCGGACATTCGGATTATTCTCCCTCCGAAGGAAGAGCTTAGCACCAGTGGGACAAGTTAGACCAAGCTGGCCGTCAGTTCGTAGAATCGCACATTGGTCGACTACTTCCACTGCTACATATCAACATCCATGGCGGCCTCATCCAAGCACTTGCTCATTGTTGGTGCCCCGAGACTTCTACTTTCATCTTCGGCGGTAAGCATGAACTCACGCCCACCTTGGAAGAATATAGCATTGCCATAGGGAAATCTTTGAAAGCTGAATTAATTAGCCCACCTATCGGAGTAGACCCTGTTATGGCCTTATCCGATTTTTTAAGAATTAAGGAGGACAATGTAAGAAAGGTTTTAAAAGCTCACCGCAATACATGTCATTTATCCTTTCTAAAAGAATGTTTTGAAAATGGCAATTCATTTCAAATGCGAAGGGTTTTCCTTTTAGCGTTCTTCGGGTTTATAGTTTTCCCTCATTGCAAAAATGCCATTAACCCTTTGATTGCTCAATTAGTTAAACAAGTGTTGGAAGAAAAAAATTTTGTAAACACTTGTTCGACTGAAACTTTCCTTTCCCTCACTCGATTCAAAGAGGGCGGTGATAAGAATTTCCATGCCTCTCCTGAGCTTTTGCAAATTTGGTTTCTTTCTCATATAAAAGGGTTTGGTGGTTCAATGACTATACATGATGTTAATAACTCTAATCACCCTATTATGAGATTTGAGAACAACCAAAAACATGCACCGGATTACCATTATTCTAGATGGCTAGCTTTCATGAAAAAACCAACTTCCAAGAGTTTCCTATGGCATGCTAAGTGGTTCCAAGTTCGTGTGGCGAGACTTTCATGCGGAGCTGCTGGCCCAATTCCTTTACTTGGGATTCACTTGGAGCAATGGGATATTATCCGACTAGAGTGACCCGTCGGTATCAAGTGGTGCGGGAGCTTCCACCAGCTTTGCAAACAGATCCGCTCCGAGTAAGCTTCGTTGATGGAGATCAAGACCATGAGGATTCCATTCTCACGATCAAATCAATGTGGGACATGTGTCATCCACAAAAACTCAAATGGCCTGAGGAGGAGCTGAAGGGTGAAGAAAGGAAGTACTATGCCTCAATTAAGTACATTCAACAACACAAGATTCCAGAGGAGTTACTTCCAAAGATACCAGATGTGCCATCAAGATCACCAAGCTGCGCGAGAATAAACGCCTCAAAAGGGTTGCTGAAAAAGCTCAAGAGGAGAATAAGCGATTGCGCCGAGTGGTGTCCCGAGTGTATATTGATCAAGCTAGATGAAGTGCTTGAATCAATCTTGTTGTTTTCATTTCTAGATTAATGTTTAGGAAGATTGAGTCATTTGCCTTTCTAGTTTATTTGTTTAGGGCATTTCAAGTTTCTATTTTGTTAAGTGTGTCAAAAACTCCCTTAATGAAAAAGAAAAATTTTAGACCATTGCCATGGACCGACGGGTTTCATATGAGATACTTATGTTGTTCATTTCATCAATTTAGGTGATAACGGATCCGCCACGTTCGCCTATTATTACTCGATCAAGAGCTAAAATGGCTGACCAAACCGAGATGCGTGATCGTATTACCGTATGGAAGATCGCTCAAACATTTGCTTACATCTATGCAACTTATGACTTGCCCAAATCGAATCCCTCCGAGTAAATCCCGTTTCTGCACCTTTGCTCTACCCGAGTTAATAATCCCAAAACAGGCAAAGAAGGTCCGGATGGTTGATGATGACATGCCTGAATTGGAGGATGACATACCTCCAATCATTGCCGAGAAAGCCAAGTCTGACGGCACTCCTAAGACGGAGCAAGGTGAACGCCTTGCGAAACTTGAAGAGAAAGTGAAACAATTGCAAGGATCGCAGAACTCACTTCCAATTGACCTGTCTGTTTATGAGAAGGTTAAGACGCCAAACAAGTTTAAAATGCCGGAGTTCGAGAAGTATGATGGTACTTCTTGCCCAAAAGCTCACTGCGATGTACCATGTAAGGATGGCTCGGCATGTCCAAAATGAGCCCCTTATGATCCAATCATTCCAAATGAGTTTGGTCGGGCTGCGCCGAACCGGTATATTATGAAAAACATAAACCTCCTTGACACTTGGAATGAGGTGGCCGATGCATTTCTCAAGCAATACAAGTTCAACATGGACATTGCACCTTCACGAGAGGATCTCGAGCGAATGGAGAAAAAGAGGAGTGAGTCGTTTAAAGAATATGCCATAAGGTGGCGAAATCGCCGCCCAAATCACTCCCGAACCCACGGACAAAGAACGATGAAGTTGTTCGTCAAAACCCTCCAGCATTCGAGTTTCGTAATCGGATGGCCAGCACGTATGTTGAGAACTTCAATCAACTCATCCCAGTGGGTGAACAAATTGAGACAGGGCTGAGAGATGGATGGTTTAATGAACCAACCCCTGCAGGCAGAAGATTTATTGCAAGGAAAGACAAAGAACCGACCACCGAAGTTAATGTTGCATATGCACAACCAGCCCCTAGTAAGCCTCCGATTGTTCGTGTCCCTGGGAATCAGCAAGATGGAGGCCGAATGCATACACCGCGGCAATTCACCAAAAGGCAATTCTCTCCTCTTCCTGGCCCTCTATCTCAAGTCCTGCCGATACTCCAAAAGAAGGGATTGATCTCCAACGAACCAAAGCGGCCCAATGCTGAAAAATTCTCCAATTATGATCCCTCCAAAAATGTGAATATCATATGGGAGAGGTGGGCCATTCAACTGATGAATGCATGACTTTGAAGCACAAGATCCAAAATTTATTGGATACTAAGGCATTTTCTTTCCGTGCCACCCAACCAAATGTCAAGAAGAATCCGTTGCCCGAACATGAGGGAAACGTGAATGCAATCTTTGAGTTCAATGCTGGCAAAAAGATGAACTTGAAGATGTCTCAAAGATATCTACAGCGGATTAGTTAGAGTTGGCTACTATCCGACGGATGAGAATCCTCCCTTCCCTACCATGAAGGAAAGGGTTCAAGAAATGGTTAAAGCTGGCATGATCGGGTATGCTGATCAAACTGGAGTAGTGTCAACTATCTCTCAAGTCATCATTGATTGGGAGAAAGAATTTGCTGAGCTAAGTGTTGAAAAGAGCGAACCTGATCCGTTGATCGAGGACATGCCCCCACTTGAGGATGCCTCCGACCACGAAGGACTGTTAGTGGAAGAGCCTTCAACTGATGAGGAGATAATAATTGAGGTGCCCCAGTTGTATCAGTACAACAATAACAAAGCCGTCCCCTGGTCATACGAGCTAGATGTTGACTTGATTACAAGGTCCGGTCGGACCTATGCTCAAGCTAATGCCCAACCCGCAAAGCCGATTCTTCGATGAGGAGGCTAAAGAATTTCTGGCTATAATCAAAGCGAGTGAGTATAACGTGGTCGACCGGTTGCGAAAATTACCTGCTCAAATCTCTTTACTTGAACTTTTGCAAACGTCTCCTACACATCAAAAGTCTCTAATGAAGGTCTTGAGTGAAGTTCATGTACCGAGACGATCGAGGTAAACGGGTTGGAGGAATTTGTAGGGTCGATTCTTCTCAAAGATTTAATAGCCTTTTCTGATGAAGAATTCCCTCTTGAGGGGAGGGGACATACTAAGGCGTTATACATATCAGTCAAGTGCAGGGCTTCCCATGTGGCTCGAGTACTCATTGATAGTGGGTCTGCCTTGAATATCTGTCCATTAACGACTCTTCATCGCCTTAAAATAGATCCTTCAAAAATAAGTGCTGCAAGGACCTCCGTCCGAGCTTTTGATGGTACAAGAAAAGAGGTGATAGGGAGACCCACCTTGATCTCGCAAATAGGTCCGGTGACGTTCAACGTCCTCTTCCGGGTAATGGACATCCCTACTTGGGTTCAATTTCTGTTAGGTCGTCCTTGGATTCATACTCTTTGGAGCTGTACCATCAAGTCTTCACCAAAGCGTGAAATTTGTTGTCAAAGGAAAGCTAATCACTGTTCATGGCGAGGAAGATCATCGGATTTATCATGAGACGGCCATCCCTTATGTTGAGCCGGAACCTAGGGAGGAGTCGAGTTACCAATCGTTCGAGCTCGTGTCCACTATTCATGCATCTCGAGGATCGACACCACCCATCCCGATGTGTCAAATGCAGCAGATTATGGTAGCAAGAGTGATGGTTGGAAATGGCTTTATTCCTGGTCGTGGACTTGGTAAAAAAGAACAGGGTATCCGGAATCCAATTGAAATCCCTCGAAGGCCTCGTTCCGCCGGATTAGGGTACCATGGAAGAGGAGGAGGACATGAACAAGAGAGGAAAAACTCATTATTCCTCGATATTCGCAAGACATTCCCGGCCCCGCTAGAATGATGCATGATGAAGGAGGAATGATCGATTCCCGATGTATCGTGGATGACCCAACAACTTCAAAGACGAGAGGATCCAGATAATGAGATGGAAGGGATCACGACCTTATTCGATGATCTCCTTATAGGTGCCATTAACGAAGAATCATCGGAGGAAATGGGTGCTAGCCCACAAGAGTAACACATTTACTTTTCGTACTCCCCTGCGCGGGAATCTTATCGCTTTTAATGTTTTCTAGGATTTGCTTTCGCTTTGATTGTCGCATTTTGCATATCGCTTGTTAGGAGTTGTTGTTTGCTTTGATTGTCGTACTTTCCATTCCAACAAATGTAATTTGATTGATGAATATCGATTACAATTACAAGCTTTGTTTTGAGGGCATGATGGGGTATACCAAACCAACCCGGTGATGATATCCAACCAATGAAAGAAAAGAAAAATCCAAGGAGAATTCGAGGCCTGGGCTTCATCATGCTTTCTCGTGTCAAAAGATTTTCCAAATGTTTTGCCAAATTTTTTTAAAAAAAGAGAGAAAATTTTGAAAAAAAAAAAAAAAACCTAAGGAAGGAAAGAAACTTCAAAAAGAAGATAAGACATCCATGTCATTTAGTCCCATTTGTCTTTTTGAACTATCCACTTTATGTTTCAGGAGCAACCTTATGGTGGGCAAGGAGGTGAAATTGGTTCAATCCAATACCATGAGCGATGATAGTGAAGATCCTGAGGAGCCGAATGGTGACTCCATTGAAGTACAGCATAGTTGGGAGCAAAGATGAAAAACCCAAAGTTCTCACCCCGAGCAAACAGTCACTATCAATTTGAGTGATACCGAGGATCCCAAAGAGATAAAAATCGGGGCAAATCTTCCCAAAGATGAGGCCGAGCACCTGACTCGCTTGCTAAAAGAATATCGGGATATCTTTGCCTCGGACGTATGCTGATATGCCAGTTTAGATCCATCCATTGTGGAACATTGTTTGCCCACTAATCCAGGACGTACACCCTAAGAAGCGAAGCTTCGGAGGACTAAACCGGAGCTCTCAAAGAAGATAGAAGAGGAGGTAATGAAACTCCTCAAAGTGGGATTCATCGAAGTCTCGCAATATCCCGAATGGGTAGCCAACATAGTACCGAGTCATGAAGAAAGACGGTCGAGTCCGAGTGTGTGTTGATTATCGGGATTTGAACAAGGCCAGCCCAAAAGACGATTTCCCATTGCCACATATCGATGTTCTCGTGGATAGTACTGCCGGATTTGAATTATTCTCTTTCATGGATGGTTTTTCCGGGTACAATCGAGATAAGAATGAAGGTTGAAGACAAAGAGAAGACAGCATTTATCACCCCGTGGGGAACCTTTCATTATAAGGTCATGCCCTTCGGACTAAAAAATGCAGGGGCAACTTACCAACGAGCCATGGTTACGTTGTTCCATGACATGATGCATGAAGAAATTGAGGTATATGTCGATGATATGATTGCAAAAACCCGACCCGGGAGAAGTCATGTCAAAACCCTGAAGAAGTTATTTGAGCGGCTCCGTGAATTCAAGCTCCGTTTGAATCCTGCCAAGTGTGTGTTCGGGGCAACAGCAGGTAAATTACTTGGGTTCATTGTGAGTAGTAAAGGGATCGAGATTGACCCATCTAAAGCCAAGGCAATATGTGAGCTACAACCTCCATCGACAGTGAAGGAGGTCCGGAGTCTCCTAGGGAGACTGAATTATATTGCACGATTCATTTCTCAACTCTCTGAGACTGCGAAGCCATTCTTCAAACTCTTGAAAAAAAACGTACAAGTTGAGTGGAATGATGAATGTCGAGAGGCGTTCGATAAGCTGAAGCAATATTTGATGAGTCCACCCGTTCTTGTCCCACCAATATCGGGGCATCCTTTGATTTTGTACCTCACAATCCATAGTGAGTCACTTTGGGTGCGATGTTAGCTCGGAAAAGTCCCGTGAATCGAAGGAACGAGCTATTTACTACCTAAGTAAAAAGTTCACTATCTCGAGCTAAAATATTCGATGCTGAAAAAACTTGTGCTGCGTTAGTATGGGTATTGCATAGACTGCGACAAGTACACATTGCATTACCGACGTTTCTCGTGATCGAGAACGATCCCATCGGGTATTTATTTAATCAACCAGCCCCGGTGGGAAAGTTAGCTAAATGGCGGGTCTTGATTTCGAATTCGACGTGCGGTTCATACCACAAAAATCGCTTAAAGGCCGAATAATTGCTGATATATTGGCCGAGAATCCTAGAACCATGAATGATGATGATTATCCCCTGGATGATCGTATTTTGGCCGTAAATGAAGATGCATGGTCCATGTTCTTTGATGGAGCCGTGAACTTGTCCGGTTAAATGCACGGGGGGGCGTATTGATATCCCCCAGGACGGACAACATCACCCAAGAGTCGCGAAATTGATATTCCCATGCACTAACAATATAGCTGAATATGAAGCTTGTATTCTCGGACTTCAAGCTGCAATTGGAATGGGAGTGGCCAAATTGAAAGTATATGGAGATTCTCGCACCGATCATACTCCAGGACCGTGGGTGAATGGAAGACCGGGGATGCCAAGTTACTTGCCATATCACAAGTACCTCGAAGAGTTGGTGAAGGAGTTCGATGAAATCTCCTTTGAATACTTGGCTAGATCTCATAATCAGTTCGCCGACGCCTTAGCAACGTTGTCATCTATGTTGCAAGTTACTGATGGTTTAGAAGTTGAGCCTTTGAAAATTGAGGTTCTAGCCAAACCTTCTTATTGTATGGTCGTGAATGAAGAGTTTGATGAGAAGCCATGGTATTACGATATCATGAACTATATTCAAAAGCGGGAATTTCTGAAGGAAGCACTCCGTAGATAGAAAATACATAATGAAGATGGCCTCAAAATTTTTCGTCAGTGGTAAGAATTTATACAAGAGATCTTACGATTCGGTTTTATTAAGATGCGTAGCTGAAGCTGAAGCTATCCAAATCATGCAAGAAGTGCATGAAGGAGTTTGTGGCCCACACATGAATGGGCACATGTTAGCCAAGAAGATCATGAGACTGGTTACTATTGGCTTACGCTGGAAAGTGACTGCATACAGCATGTTAGAAGTTGTCATCGTTGCCAAATTCATGGAGATAAAATAAATGTTCCTCCAACGGAGTTACACCAATTATCTGAGCCATGGCCTTTCTCAATGTGGGGGATCGATGTGATTGGCCCAATAAATCCTAAAGCTTCAAATGGACACCGATTCATATTGGTGGCAATCGATTATTTTTCAAAGTGGATTGAAGCCGCATCATATGCCAATGTCACGGCCCGAAATGTTGTGAAGTTTATTAAGCGTGACATAATCGCCCGTTATGGTGTCCCTGAAGCGATTGTCACTGACAATGGGACAAATCTGAATAACAAGTTTATTGATGAGTTGTTCAGTAAGTTCAAAATCAAGCATTTGAATTCATCACCATACCGCCCGCAAATGAATGGAGCTGTTGAGGCAGCCAATAAGAACATCAAGAAGATCCTGGCTAAGACAGCCGAGAATTATCGGGATTGGCATGACAGATTACCCTTTGCTCTAATGGCATATCGGACATCGATCCGAACATCTACCGGGGCTACCCCTTTCTCCTTAGTCTATGGCATGGAGGCGCGAGTCTTGCTGTGGAAGTAGAAATCCCCTCTTTGAGAGTCTTATCCCAAGTGGAATTGTCTCGAGGCGGAATGGACACGACAAAGGTTCGAACAGTTGAACTCGATTGATGAGAAAAGGCTACAAGCTCTTTGCCATGGTCGGGCGTATCAACAAAGAGTAGCCAAGTCTTTCAATCGGAAAGTACGGCCGAGACACTTCGAAGTAAATGATCTAGTTCTAAGAAAGGTGTTGCCGATTTTTCCCGATCCTGGAGGCAAATTTGCTCCAAATTATAGAGGCCCATATATGGTGAAGAAGGTACTCCCTGGTGGTGCCTTAATCCTTACGAAAATGGATGGTCGTGAGTTTTCTAATCCTGTTAACTCCGATGCGGTGAAGAAATATTACCCTTGATAGAATTTGTTGTAAATTGAGGGTACTCATTTCTTCATTGAATTGTGTGGAATGGATTGAAAGAGATGAAAAGTAGGCCATGTTCCATACACATATCGAACTCATTTGATTCGGAATATCGGGCGGGTTGACCCAAAGTCGGTTCAATTAAATGAAAAAGAAATGCCTGAGGACACCACCGGCGCCTCGGCACGGTGGCATGGGGAATGAATGGGTCCGAGAGCGACCGGGGTTCGATCCCTGGAAACGGCAAAGCAAGTTTGCCGAACCAAAAAAAAAAAAAAAAAAAAAAAAGAAAAAAAAAAAAAAAAAACAAAAACATTTTTTTTTTTTCTTTTTTTCAATCCTTTTCTTTCTTTTCGAGCTGCAAACTCTTTGTGTTCAAAGCTGATGAGTTCATGAAGTAATTGTGACCTTTCAAAGGAAATTTTTTGCATTATAGTCTTACCTGTTTAAATTACCAATCCACTTAAGATTATCATCGCAGATCAAGATAATGAATGATTGGGAAATGGATTGAACATTCTAAATGAGACATGTCAGAATGATGAAAGGCAAGTCATATCCTATACACAGTCCCTTGCTCATACACCGGTGAGACGAGTGTAGGAAGTTCCATGTCTGTGAGGTAAAGAGTTCTCTCGCGAAAAGTACGATGATCGAAATGATGAGAGACGGTTCATTCTCTATCCCAAACACTACATGATCATCCGTTATTTAAACCCTTTTGAGCCCACACATGTGGATAATTTTTAAATTACCCCTGTCAAGAACCACCCCACATTGGGGCATGCTTTGGAGGTAAGACGACATCATGAGGTGAGGAAATTGATAGGAATATTCTTGCTCTCACTTGCATCAATCTTCGGTATTGCTATTACATTGAATTCATACGGTAATTTAAGTGCCTTAGGATCATGAAGAGCAGTTCTTTCTCTATCTTACACACTCTATCCATTGCGTAGCCCCTTGAGCCTGAAAATTCGTTTCATTTAAACCCAATTGGTGATCATCCCCCACACTGGGGCAAGGCAAAAAGACAAATATTCAAGCAGCAGAGCCCAGAGTGCCGACAAAAAAATGAAAACTCCTCAAGAACCCAAATGTTGAAACATTACATGGTGATTCAATACATGTAGTGTGTCAAAAGTCATAAAAAAAACAGAAGGGGCATGAAAAAGCAGTGTGCCTAGTAAAAGCAAGGCCAATGCCCATAAAAAAATGAAAGAGAAAGAGTGAATTCTCAATGGAGTGGTACTCAAAAAACTCAAAAGCCAAGTTTTTATAGTACCTATAAGGAAAATCCCAATGGTGAAAAGAAGACCCGTGACAATGCCAAGATGAGCACCAATTCTCATCCCCCTATACACATTTTGAGCCTAATGATCCATTCATTTCTCAACCCATGAACTTGACCTACGTTACGTCCCTTACAAAGTCTCTTCAGATTAAGGCACTTTGAAATTAATGTAGGAATTCATATGTTTATAAGCATTGCTCGAAGAAGTGTGAGCAAGACCATTTCTATCTCATATCGCAAGTTACTTGACTTGTAAACCCGGAGATGATTGCAAAGTATTGTTCTTCCGTCGCCTTGACTCGAAGAGTCCCCTTTGTTGAGCCATTAACCAAGCCCACATTACGCCTTGATAAAGGCCTCTCGATTGACAAGGTCGTACCGCTTGCGAGAATACTCGAACCCTCGTCGACATGATGAAAGTAAGATTGAGTGATTCCTGTGATCCCACATTAATGGTTGGGACAAAATAGCCTTCTTAATGAGAGTGAGTGAAAGTCCTTTCTAACCGAAAGTCTCTCATTTGGTATTCTTGAAAATCCATGTCATGAGTGAAAATTGTCTTAAGCGATGATTCTCCCCAGTGGAAATTTGGTGGTGCAAATATGGTAAAACCATCATGCACAAATCTTGACAAAAAAAAAAAAAAAAAAAAAAAACTTCAGTGGACTTTGGAATGAGCTGAATTGCTTAATTCTTTGGTGAATGCATGTATCTTTGCTCTAATCATGTCTAACAGGTAATGTTTCCTTGAAGACCCAAGAGCTCTTGACATTCATGTTGCTTTCAGAAGCCTCAAGGTGAGAAACCTCCATGAATATTTGAAGTACATCATTGATGTTCCAAAACTTCTTTCTACCAAGAGGTAAGTGACCTCCACGAATATCTCAGGTTTGTCCTAGGTATTCCCAAATTCTTGATATATGTCTCAAAACTCTTCGTTAAGCATTTCATTCTGGATATGAATGCTTTCCGATCCTTTTCGTCATACCTTAGTCTGGATCTAGGTATTTCGAATTCTCTTAATTCAATATTCATCTCACCTAACATTGAGTGTTTATTGGTTAAGTTCACAATTTCTTGACATCTCAGTCTGGATCTGGATGTCTCAAAACCCTTCGTTAAGCATTTCATTCTGGATATGAATGCTTTCCGATCCTTTTCGTCATACCTTAGTCTGGATCTAGGTATTTCGAATTCTCTTAATTCAATATTCATCTCACCTAACATTGAGTGTTTATTGGTTAAGTTCACAATTTCTTGACATCTCAGTCTGGATCTAGATGTCTCAAACCCTTTGTTAAGCATTTCATTCGGATATGAATGCTTTCGATCTTTTCGTTATACCTTAGTCTGGATCTAGGTATTCCGAATCTTCTTAATCCAATATTCATCTCACCTAACATTGAGTGTCTATTGGTTAAGTCCCCAAAGATTTTTCTCCAAGTTGCAACGCCGGGCGACCGAAGAATGGTTCGGTTCCTAGCCAAGCAAAATCTCCATTTAGGCGACCGTAGAATGGTACGGGTCCTAAACAACATTTATTGCTCTAACAGGCGACCGTAGAATGGTACGGGTCCTGGAAAAGCAATTTCCTATTCAGCGACCGTAGAATGGTACGGGTCCCGAAAGTAAACCCTCGTTTAGGCGACCGTAGAATGGTACGGGTCCCGAGAAAGCGGCTCCTTTTCGCCATACCGGGCGGCCGTAGAATGGTACGGGTCCTAGGAAAGCGCTTCCTTACAAAACCTTTTTTGCTGTATTGGGCGACCGTAGAATGGTACGGGTCCCGAGAAAGCAACCCCTTCCCCGCCGTATCGGGCGACCGTAGAATGGTACGGGTCCCGAGAAAGCAGCTCCTTTCGCCATACTTTGGGCGACCGTAGAATGGTACGGGTCCTAGGAAAGCGAGTTCCTTACAAAACTTTTTCTTTGTATTGGGCGACCGTAGAATGGTACGGGTCCCGAGAAAGCAACCCCTTCCCCGCCGTATCGGGCGACCGTAGAATGGTACGGGTCCCGAGAAAGCAGCTCCTTTCGCCATACCGGGCGGCCGTAGAATGGTACGGGTCCTAGGAAAGCGGATCCTTACAAAACTTTTTTGCCGTATTGGGCGGCCGTAGAATGGTACGGGTCCCGAGAAAGCAACCCCTTCCCCGCCGTATTGGGCGACCGTAGAATGGTACGGGTCCCGAGAAAGCGCTCCTTTTCGCCATACTAGGCGACCGTAGAATGGTACGGGTCCCGGGAAGGCGGTTCTTTACAAAATATTTCTGCCGTATTGGGCGGCCGTAGAATGGTACGGGTCCCGAGAAAGCAACTCATTTCGCCATACTTGGGGCGACCGTAGAATGGTACGGGTCCTGGGAAAAGATCGTCACAAAGTCATGTTACTATTTTAGGCGACCGTAGAATGGTACGGGTCCTGAATGGGTAACACCCACTACCTCGAATTACTCTATCCTCCTCAAAGGTAAGTTATCCCAGGTAGGTTCATCTATCATTTGCATTAGTATTTTCATGCATCATATAAATTGCATTAAAAAAATGGAATTCATGTTCCAACAAAAATCATTCATTGCATGAACATGACCAAAATTTAGGCCTCAATTTGTCTTTAAAGGCAACCTCTGCGAGCTCACCTTCAAAGAGGGCGGCTGTTGACACCTAAATTTTGCCTAATTATTTAGTAATTAGTTGCATAAAAAAAAAAAAAATTGCATTTCATGAAGTCGCATTTTTTTTTTTTTTTGCATCGGTATTAAAAAGGCAACAAGACGCGGCGGCTCGTGGTCGATAATATTCACAAAAAAGACGGTCTCTCTCTTCGTTGGTCTGAACACACATAAGAAAAAATGAGAAAAGAAGTCCCTGCACATCCATTTTTCCTCCCTCATTAATGCATGCACATGCATCCCGCAGACGTTAGGGAAGTCCATACTCCTTCAAGTATGGGTGTCAGGTGAGGCAGCGTGAAATCTGCTGAAGATTGAAGCAAGTAACAAGCAAGGGAAAATCAACAGTTGTGGGTTAAACTTCAAGCCTATAAATACCAAACGGCGGAACGAAGAAAAGGGGGGGGGGGCAGAAACGAAGGAAATTTCATTGTGAGCGGCTTCTCCTTGGATTAAAAAAGGGAGAGGTTTGTGAGAATTATTAAAAAAAGAAGTGCCCATAGAGAAACACATGTGTGGAGAGAAAGGAAAAGATTAAAAAAGTGGGGGGAGGCTCGTTGGAGAGAAAGGAGGATATTAAAAAAGAGAGAGGAATAGAGTCTGTCAGAAAAAAAAAGAAAATATGAAGTCAGGGGAGGAGATTAAAAAAAGAGAAGAAAGCAGAAAGTGGTAAAAGAAAAGGGGGAAGTGACCGGACGTGAAGAAAGAGGGGGAGAGATAAAAAATAAAAAAATCACTGTTTGTCTTCCTCCTCCGCACTTGCGCCCGCACCTCCGCCGCCGCTCCTGACCTCGCCGCGCCACCGCGCCGCTCGCCTCAGCCCAGCACTCGGAGTCTTCGCGGCCCACCTTCGCTCACCGGACGCCGCACCACGACGCGCAGCCAGCCACGACGACGTGCCATCACCGTTCCAGCAGACCGACCTTGCTGTTCTGCCACCGCCTGAGACCCACTCCGGCGCCGCTCCGCCCGCCGCACCAGACCGCTCCGCGCCGGACACTGTCACGCTTGCAAGCCCCTTGCCGCCACACCAGGCCGCGAGATCGCGCCCACGTCACCTCTTCCGCCGCGCCCCGCGCCCAAGCTCCGCCCCTACCAGATCTAGATCCGAGCTGCTGTTGCGCTAACACCTCCGTCCCTGCACTCGCCGTTCTCCCGCTCCGCCCGTGTCTCGGCCGATCTCCCTCGCCGACGCCTGCTTCAGCCGCTTCTGCACATCGCTGCTCCAACGCCCGGCAACCTTCGCCCGTGCTGCTACCTTCCGATCGGGAACTCTGAACGCCGCGCCACCAAGCTTGTGCTGCCCCTGACGACAGCAGGTCTAGATTCGAACACCGGCCCCGAACGCAGCACCGTTCCGCGAGCTCCGAACGCCGCCCCTCACCGCTCGGACGCCCGCGACCCATCGCGTCCGCCGAGATCCGACGTCTCGCCTACAAGCCATCCTCGGACGGAGCCCGCTACGCCCGATGACCGCGCCCCTTTGAAATCCCGAAGCCACGACTGCCGCGCCGCCCTGAGCTTCCCCGACGTGCAGCCGCGCCTCCGCCCGTGACCCATCGCGCCGCCACCGCGCCGATCTAGCCGAGTCCAGATCTCAACCCCGACGTGCAGCACTGCCTGACCCACGGCCCCCCTGCATGCCGTTCGGACCTCCGCTTCCGCCTCCGTGCTGCTCGATTTCACAACCCGACGCCGAGACCCGAAGACCCACTCCAGCCGGTGCCCGTCGCCCAACAGCCAGCCCTGCGTCCGCGGATTGCCCAGCAACCCGCGACCCAGCCGCGCCAAACCCCGCACCTCCGCCTGTCCCCTCGCCGCAGCTCCGCCTCTCCGCCGACAGCCGCCCTTGCCATCCTCTTGCCGGATCGGTGGTCCCCCGATCCGCCCCGTAGAAACCCACCACACGACCAAGCCGTGTGGGGGAAAACAGAAAAAAAAAAAGAAAAAAAAAAAAGAGGAAAAAACCATTTAGGTAGTTCTTTTTCTTTTATTTACTTATCTTTTTATTTTTGTTACTTTTGTTATTTTACTTTATCTGTTCTTTTAGTATAATTACTCCTTAGTGTAAAGATGAAATTACATGGTAGGAAATTGCCTCGGAAACTAGTGATTATCGTCGATTTTCGCGCCCGAAATCCGACTCGCAATCACTTTAAAAATTGCTAATCCGATCTCCCGCCCGAGATCCGATTCGTGATTTATTTGAAATTGGCCAACCCGATCTCGCGTGCGAGATACGGTTTGTCAATTTAGGGTATTAATACTATGTGATTTGCTGTGGTGTTATTTAAATTAATTTTCTTTAAAAAAAAAAAAAAATCAAAAAGATGTAGGTTAGAATTAGGGTTTGCATGTTTAGAATTGAAGTTTTATTTTAAATAAAAAACAAAAAAAATCAAGTGCCTTAAGGTTGTTAGTTTTTTTTATTGCATGTTTAATTATTAGGCGATTGTTAATTTTGAAAATTAAAACAAAAAAAAGGAAAAAGAAAAGGGAAATTAGAGTTAGATTTACTTTTCTTATTTTGCATGTTTAGAATAAGGATTTTATTTTGAATCATGAAAAAGAGAAAAAAAAAAAAAACCATCATGCATAATTCATGTAGAATTAAGGCATTTTTTTGCATATCATTGCATTTTAAAGTAATATTGCATGTAATTTAATTCTAGATAATAGTTTTTAAGAAGATTGCATTTTAGTTAGGGATTTCTAAGTTAGGATAACATTCTAGTTTAAATTAGGATTTGACATAACTTCATTCCTAATTCAAATTAGATGATATTTTAATTTAGATAGATAATTTTCACATTTTTCTAATTTCGAATTTCATGGAAAATACCTAAAAAATTGTCTTAGAATAAATTAATTTCATTATTTAGAATAGATTGCATGCTTATTAAGAAAACACAAAAACCTCTCATTTGCATCATGTAGTTTAGGCCATGTTATTATGTCATATCATGTCATATTAGATTACTAGCCTGCATTGCATATAGATTAAGCTCCCATTAAATAAAGTGAAAACCAAAAAGAAAAAAGAAATTGCGTGTTAATTAGAAATCACATCTAAGATTGATGATGTGGATTTTGATCTAACCACGCAGATGCTTTCGTTGCTTTGAGGTAAATTTTTGCAATTTATTCACCGTTTATCTGGGTGTTAAATTGGTGGTTTGCGCACCCGCATGATCACCTCATATGTTAGGAAGATAAATTAAAATCAATTCAAGTTCGCCAAAGAAAATACTTTTGAAACAAAAAGAAAAGGTACCGAAAGGGCATTAGAGAAATCTAGTGTAACCAAGTCCCCCGTACCCATAATCTCCTGGTTCGTAGGAGTAAAGTAAATCTCCCACTACTTTACTTGGGTTTCTAATCGACCCACCAAAAATAGATTAGTGGCGACTCCTAATTGAAAATCATTTGCATGTAAGAACTCAAACCTAAGTCGCGAATTGGTATGGGCTTGGGAGAGCCCGAGTTAAGTCTAGGCTTAGCAATCCATTAGCCGAACCCTTAGGTGGTCCAAAACCCGCTTCGGGGAGGTCGCGACATTGAACTTTTAAACTTTAACCTAATATTCAATATAGTTTTTGAATTTTAATTTATTCAATGTGGTTCTTGAACTTTTTGTTCATACTCAATGTAGTCCATGAATTGTATGAAGATATTTAATGCAGTTCTTCCATTAATTCTTCATTATGGATGATATTGAACATCTTCGTATAATTTACAAATTAAATTGAACATGTATCAAAAGTTCAAAGATTCTATTGAACTAATTAAAAGTTTATAGACCACATTACACATTGGGCTAAAGCTTATAGACTACATTGAATAAAATAAAAGTTTATAGACAATATTACGCATTGAGCCAAAGTTCAGAGATCATTTTTGTCTCTTTTCTTTCATTTTAGATGATAATTTATTTGACTTTTTGGACGAGGAATATATTTGTTGAGATTCGATTGTAATTTGCAGGTTATGAGAGGAAGAGATTCTGTCGGAATACCGGGTTTTGAAGAGCTTTAGAAGCGTTAGTCAGGGTTTCGGAATATTTTCTCTTATTTGATATGGTTAGCTGCTTTTATCCTTTCCTTCTCTTTGCAAAAAGAGTACTTTGGATGCAAATCAACTTTTGAGCCTCGAAAAAGTGGAGTTAAAATAATCGCATGTGTTACTATTATTATCGTGCTGCATAAGCTTTCGCTACTAATATGGTAATATTATAAACAGACCATGTATGGTGCATCTCAATAATTTGGTATAGGAAATTGCTTGAAATTATTTAACGAATGAATTTAAGTTATACTCATGGTCTTTAGACCAAATAGAAGTACTTCAAATGTACATTTGGGCGCCGGGGGATTTCCAATGAGGAACTTTTTGTTTGAGTCACACATATTGCTTCGAATTAAGAGCACTTGCATAGGCTAAAAGCCTGTATTTATTAATCAGTTTATGGGACGTGCAAAGTGTTTCATGAGCCTCTTAGCTGCTCCATAGCCATGCCTTTGGATTATTAGAAAAATAATTGCAGTCGATGATTACAACTAGTTCATTTAGATAGAACATAAAATTTTTCATTCGTTAGTGTCTTATTACCATCTTTCTATGTTTTTTCTTCCTTTATTGCTTTGAATGTATAAATCGTTAGTGTATAGAGGGGTATGTAAGTATCGAACAAGAGCATGTAAAGGGTTAGTTTCTAAGTTCTTTTGTAAAGATCAATGTCCTTCCGGTCAATTTATATTCATGTTTAATTATCTTCTATGTAAACAGGGATATTACAAACTAGCATTTACTTGTATTTATTATTATTTGATAATGCGAAATAAATTTCAACATAACAAAGCGTGAGTTATCACCGATCACTTGATTTTACATATGTAGACACCCACCTTATTCAAGGACTCTAAACTGAATTTTTTTTCTTGAAGTTGAAAGATATGCTATTACTCGATTGCGAAAGGTCGGTCAGCTTAATTCAACATGGGAAAGATTATTCACGATCCCCATTCCATAGTAAGGAAGAAAATATTTTGAATGCACTTTAGACCATTGGAAAAGCCAAAGTCAAAAGAAACATGGACGACTCAACTTGGTCTTTTTCTAGCGTGTACTAAATTGTAAATACCATGACAAACATTCACCAATCAGAATTCGAAAACTTACCTTTCTTTACTGGTAGGCACCGCCTTTCTGAAAAATAAACATTTAAAAAACTAAAAAAAATTAAAAAAGAAAAAAAAGAAAAAAAAAACAACCTTGTACGAGAGGAAATCCGCCAATAGCAGATGACCCCCTCTCTCCAGTCTTCTCCCTCTTTGTCCCGATAGGCTTCGAGGAAGGCAAGCAAAGACTCTTCCTCAGCCTCCACCTCTCTCTCTCTCTCTAGAGCTGCATCCCTCGCTTTCGCTCTCTTCCTGCCTTGGTGGGTTCCTCGCTCTTCGTCTTGCTGGCTAGCCTGCCGGTCGTCCAGGTATGGATCTTTCTTTCCGTGCTTGCTTGTTTGGTTCATGCGTCGAAATCAAGATCGCTTGTGGTTTCGGTTTAGCGTGTGAAGATCTGATTTTGAGCGCTCCGGCGTTGGTTTTCGTGCTTTTCGAGGCTGCCCATGATCGATCGCCTCCTTGTTTTTCGGTGGAATCGGGTGTCGCGACTGTGCGTATGTGGAGGCAGTGGTTGTTTAATCTTTTCGCTTGATGAATTCAATTCGTTCGGCGGGGAACGTTCTGGGTTCTGCTTTCTGAAAGGGTGATATGTATAGGGTTGTGTGATTTACTGGCGGTATGTGGGCGTGACCGCTTCGAGTAGTCCCTGATCTCGGTGGTGGCGAGTGAGAGGATTTGCTGGGTAGGCCGGCTCTTCGTGTTTCGCGGAGCTGCCCTGGTGTTGTGAGCTAGTGGATGGAGTGTTGTAGAGATTACTACTGATGCACCGTTTTGTATGCTGAGATGTGACAAGTACGAGATTTTGTAAGGGTCAGTCGTGGAGGAGTGTAGGGAAGTGAAGAAACTAATGCCCGTTCTGTTTCTTCGCTCTGAATTTTAACTATGGTGGATTGAAGTTGAACCAGAAGTTTTATTGTGAAGTTTGGTTTAAAAAGAAGTTATGTAGTTGATGGCATTTGACAACTTGATTATACTAGTATGATAAACGCCTTTCTTTTCCATGGGAATTGATACTCCCTGGTATTTTCTATTGATAGCATAGAGAGAAGAAGCTTATTTATAATTGCATAGGAATTGCGACTTTTAGCCAGGACAACTTTATGCCCATTTCGTTTGAAGATTCCTTTATCTATTGTGCATATGAAGTTACAATCTTTTTTTGTTTGTTGTTTTATTCTTAAAATTGTGAATTTAATTTTGGGTGTGATTAATTGTTTTGAGAACATCTAACATTACATGAATGAATGATCTTTTGTTAGTTTTTGCAATATGTTATTTGGGAGTACAAGTTGGTTAGTATCGCATGGCGCATTAATCAGAATAGTTAATGTCAGGTAGGAGAGATGGACGTATCCAATTGCTAAAGCTCTTCCAGCTTCTTGTAGACTGAACTCTCTTCTTTTAAGCCTTGGAGTTTTTTTTTGGTGGGGTGATAGAATTTTTCTTTGCCACAAGTGGTGACTAAGTTTTGGTAACAACCAAATTGCTCCAGCACTAGAGAGAATACCAAGCAAAATCAGTAGTTTTGTCTTCTAGTGGAAGTTTAAGGTGACAACGGGACTAAGATTTCTGTTCATGAACTTTACTTTGTATTGCTTGTTCTTGAAGTGGTGGCTCTTTATTGTCGTTTTCGCTGTCTTCAGTATGCATGTATTTCTGTTTGATGTACCTCTAGCTACTGAAAGAATATTATTGTGGGCAAGGTCCACTTGGTGCAAGCATTGGTCATCATTTGCTTAACGGTTGTAATCATTCTCTGAGAATTAGATTTGGCCCTGTAAACTTTCCTTTTGAAAAGATAGATTAAGATCCCTGGTAACAAATTTGAGTGTTTCTGCTTCCAGATTGGTGTTCATAAAGTGATATAATCATGTTTGGGCGTGTTCCAAGGAAGAGTGATAACACCAAATACTACGAAGTACTTGGTGTCCCAAAAAACGCCAGTCAAGATGAACTTAAGAAGGCATATCGAAAAAGTGCCATAAAGAATCATCCTGACAAAGGTGGTGATCCTGAAAAGGTAAATAGTTTGTTTGTCATATCGTTATTATACTCATTTATGGATTTTATGTCTGAAATTCTTCAGCCCCTTCCCCACAAGATCTCGCTGAGGAGGTGTTTTGAAACAGTCTCTTCTTTTAAAATCGACCAATCTTGCTCCATATAGTATGCATGATTCCCACCCCCCAAAAAGAAAAAAACACACACACACACCAAGAAAACCACCCCCACAATAAAATTAAGGCCTTTACCCAAAAAACGAATGGATACTATCAACAGAAACTGAAAGGTTTTGAAAAGACTCCCATTCAACATGGATGACAGTGCATCTCAAAACACATTTCACAAACATTGTCATTAATTGAGCAAATATAACCATGAAGATGCTTATCTGTGGAACATGATCAACTCAAAGAGTTTACAAGTTAAACTTACAAATGCCTAGGTTTCTGTCACATCCACAATATACTTATCCAATGTCATCTATGCTTACATCTGTTTATCTGAAACTGGAAAGAGAACTTGGATAATATAAACAAGAGAGAGAGAGAGAGAGAGGAGAGAGAAGGTGAAATAAAGAAAGAATTGAATAAACATATTTCCACACGAATAATGGATTTTATATCTTGATTGAAGTATGAAAATGTGAGATGTTTTAGTTTTCCTCTGGTGGATATTTTTTTAGTCCTATCTGATATTCAGAATTTCCATCAATTCAAAAGGAAAATTGTTTTTGCAAACATTCAAAAGGTGCTCATGCCCATCAATTGCCATCCGTAGAAAGTGATCGTGACAGATTTACACATGTTGGGGTAGAAGTTTTACTGGATTACTTGTAATACAGCAGGACAGTAATCTGTATGCATTTTATGAGTGCTTTAAGGTAGTATTTGATGGTAGCATTGTAGTATAGTGGCAGAATTACTTTTCAAAGTGAAGGATTGGAAGTAACATGCACTTTTATGTAAGATTCATTAATTGTCATTCATTTCTTCTTTTCTCTGTTAATATGGATTAGTTCAAGGAGTTGGCTCAAGCTTATGAAGTTCTTAGTGATCCAGAAAAAAGAGAAATGTATGACCAATATGGCGAAGATGCTCTTAAAGAGGGAATGGGAGGGGGTAGTGCTGGTCATGATCCATTTGATATTTTTGAATCATTCTTTGGCGGTGGAGACACTTTCTTTGGTGGAGGATTTGGTGGACGATTTGGTGGTGAGTGAACTAAGCTGAAGCTCTTTTTAAAGAAATTATGCCTGTGAATTTTTGCTTTTATTGGGGAATTGTTTTGATTGATGATTTAAAAAAATTTATGTCAGGTGCCAGTAGTTCTAGAAGGAGAAGGCAGAAACAAGGGGAGGATGTAGTGCAGGTTCTGAAAGTTTCTTTGGAGGACGTGTACAATGGGACTATGAAGAAACTTTCTCTTTCCAGGAATGTATTGTGCCCTAAATGCAAAGGGTATGTTCCATTGTTAACTTCTTTCACTAAATCTTGAAGTTTGAAGGGCTGGATTGCATCTAAAAATGTGGGGAAAGAGTCGGTTTGTGGTTGAAACTTGTGAAAAGAGTTTCTGGCCATTTACCATCAAATCCGTCTGCTGTACTCTCTTTTATCTGTCGATTAAGCACTTTGTCTGAAATTTTACTATTTTAGCTGCATGTGATCCTCTTAAGCTAATTGCTAGTTCTTTACTGATGGAATTTGAGTGCATGGAGAGCCTTAAGAATGAATGATGAGGATGGAAGCTCATGGAGATGGAGATACTACAAAATGGTAAATGATAATACAGAACGAGCAACCTAGCCAGTTCAACTTCGAAAGCGGACTAACTGGCCTTACCTGATCGGTTTCATGCCAGTTCAAAAGGGTACCAGCTAGTTTCATGGTTGAAAAATGGTGAACTGGCCTTGATTGATTCAGTTCCCGATCTTAAATTGTGATCTGTTAATTATTGGGTAGAATCGGTTTGAATTGGATCTTAACCTATTTTTACTTTATCTAAATAAAATAGATGTGTTAGACATGGGAATTGAACTTGGGTGGCCTAGATTCAGTGACTCAATCATCTCAAAGGTTGTTGACATGTAATCATTAAACTGTATTTATATTACTCAGAGCTTGTTTGAAGTTATAAAAAGGGGTAGAGTCAATTCCTGGCTATAGGCTAACAACAGCCGATTTGGTTCCAGAAATCGGGAACCAATTGCCAAGGTAGGTTCTAGGTTTTTGTTCTGAAACCTACCCACCTATCAGCCCAAAATGAATGCTTGTGCAGATTACTGTTGTTAGACAACTGAAGGAGAAAAGAAGGATTCTGGCTATTGTTTTTGAAACTTGAGTCAGTTGGTAATGTTTAATGGGATGTTTAGTGTGCTTGAAATTTAACAAGCTTTCATGTTTCAGGAAAGGTTCAAAAAGTGGAGCCACTAGCAGATGTTATGGATGCCAAGGTACAGGAATGAAGGTGACGACACGCCACATTGGAATGGGAATGATCCAACAAATGCAACATATCTGTTCTGAATGTGGAGGCACAGGCAAGAAATCTGCACTCAATTTGATTATTGCAATAATTCCCTTCTCCAAATTTTCATTTATTACTACTTTTAGTTATGCAGCCTATTTGACTCATTTTTTACACAGCCCAAATCTGTGAGCATTGAGTGGATGGATGGTCAATCTTTCAAAGTCTATATTAAGTACCCATAACAATTGTGATAAAGTTGGGTTGTGTCACAAATGGGTTATGCATGCTGTATAGTATATGAAATCCCTATGTTAAACCGTAAATGCAGAAGAAAATAATATATTTAACCCCTTTACTTTATTTCATGTTGATACAGGTGAGGCTATTAGTGAGAAGGATAGGTGCCGCCAATGCCTAGGAAGCAAGGTGTCTCAAGAGAAGAAGGTGCTCGAGGCGCATGTTGAGAAGGGGATGAAGGACGGCCAGAAAATCGTGTTCGAGGGACAAGCAGATGAAGCCGTATGTCATCAATATGTTGATATTCTACGTGTGCCTTCTGTGTTGAATTAATTGATTTAGTATTCCACTGTGTTACCTTTGGCTGGGGTATCGAGAATGTGGTTGCAGTCCCATAATTTGGTTTTCAATAATTAGATAATTCATATTGGAGAAGTTGGTATGGTTGATGGGATTGGAGATTTGAGATGGTCTTCCTCACAACGGTTTTTGCCTTTTGTCTTTTGGTGCAACACTTTGTTTTGACTTTATTGTTGCTAATTATGCAATTAAAAAATGAGACCTCACATGTTTCCATCCCTATTTTGCAGCCCGACACTATTACTGGAGACATTGTTTTTGTCGTGCAAGAAAAGGAGCATCCCAAGTTCAAGAGGAAAATTGATGATCTTGAGGTGGAGCACACACTAAGTTTGACTGAGGCACTCTGCGGGTTTCAATTTGTCCTGACCCATCTTGATGGCAGGCAGCTTCTCATCAAATCTAACCCTGGAGAGATTATTAAGCCTGGTAAATTTTGCCCCAATGATTAATCTTGCATCAAAAGTCAGTTATGAATTCGGACCAAAAAAAAGAAAGTAGTCTGTTGTGAACCAGCTTTGATTGCTCAATAATTTCCTTTGCTTTGCAGGTCAATTCAAAGTGATTAATGATGAGGGAATGCCTCAGCACCAGAGGCCCTTCATGAAGGGCCGACTGTTCATACACTTTAATGTTGAATTCCCAGACTCGGGGGCTCTGTCCCCAGATGGATGCCAGGCTCTGGAGAAAGTCTTACCACCAAGGCAGGGCAGGACTTTGTCGAACATGGAGGTGGACCAGTGTGAGGAGACCACCTTACATGATGTCAACATGGAGGAAGAGTCGAGACGGCAGCACCGTCACCGTCAGCGTGAGGCTTATGCTGAGGATGATGATGAAGACGACGATGATGAACACTCAATGCCACGAGTGCAATGTGCTCAGCAGTGAGGCTCGGGCCTATCGCCATGGTTCACAGATGCTGCCTGGAGGTACCAATATTTTCTATCCAAGACGGCCTAGAGGTTACCCTGCCCTTGGGGTTGCTTTGCTGGGTTCAAAAGAAATGAAGCCTGAGGCCCTTGTCCTTGGAAGGGAGATGCTATTGATGCTACCACTTTTTGGCGTCGGGAGCAGGTTTTCATTATAATATATTACCAAAATCCTATAGTAAGCTACAGAATATGCTTGTTCTTTCTAGTTATGCATTGTTTTTTGTCATGTTAGGCCCTTTGTTATTGGTTTACTAAAGCAAAGTTTAGCTTTATTAAAATCACATGTAGTATTTGGATGAGATGAACCACCAGATTGAATATGGAGTTTGCAGCATTCACTTTTCATGCATTTTTTGGGTTGGCATCTATACCCTGCTCAGTCTGCAATTCTTTTATAACCATCATGCCAATCTTCAGATGGCTGTAGCTAGAGTATTCGAGGAACTTTCTTGTTAAGACTTTATTCGGATCGCTTATGTAGTTTCGACACAGTCAAACAAATGGCTGCTTCCATCGATTGTCGGCAATCAACATGATGCGTGCTCTTCCTTGAGGTCAATGGGATGATCTAGTGGGATTTAAGTTAAGGATTTCGTTAGAGAGCATCCCCCTTAAGTTATCAGAAAGGATAATTTGCAATTTCAATGTTGTATTATTTTCATGACGATGGATAATTAATACTTTGAAAATGGAATATGTACCTCGTTTGTTATGCAAGTGTTTTGGAGGCACTTTTTAACAAAGCCTTTAGGGTATAATACTCAAGCAACTTCGAATGTTTCGAGTGAATGCATGTCAATGTGTTCATTTGAACCACCTTGAAGTACGAGCATGATGGTTATAGTCGACAACATGTCTGTAAAATTTCACATAAGATCGAAAGCACTGATGCTAGCTCGCAGAAAGTTGAGAATCTATGGTTATCTTCACTGACGTTCGGCCATTTCTAATACGATATGATGCCGCATTCTTAAGATAACGAGAATACGACTCAATACAAAACAAATTTATCAAGAAATTCAAACCCGACACAAATTAGAAATGATTAAAAATCAACCCGATTTTGTATGTTGTCACTCATTTTCAGGAGAAGAAATTTGTCACCGCATCAATCATTTTGGCATCGAAAATGAATTGATACAATAAGAATATTAGAACTCGAGTTCCTTAAAAATAGAAGGATAAAGTTCTCAAATCTAGCTTGACTCAACATCATCAACTAGGAGGCTGTTTCATGTAAACGCGACGCATGTAAGAGATTAACGAGCTTAAAGGGCTTACTCCGTTTTAGAACCAGAAGCGAGTGAAATTAAGCCCCGGGCTGATCATCATTCACTTCCTTAAAGGGAAGAAGGAACTACTACCAGCAAAGCGAACATCGCTCAAAATCTCTAAATGCCATACGGTTCGAAAGATGTCATAACTTCTGCACATAGCCAAATATTACACCATAATCCTCTTCAAGAAGCTCTCCACAACACATGCACATCCCGTAGAAACAACTAGGATGTGAACAGGTTGTCTCTGCACATCAGCAAAAGGCAGGATTATTATATGGTAATCCCAAAGGAAAATAATTCTACAACAGGAGCTTGCAGGGATTGAACAACAGTAAGAACAAGAAAAGAACCAAAAAAAAAAGAAAAAAACTGGATAAATAAAAGCAGTTACATAAGCACTGGAAGCAGGTGATGACATCTATGTATTTGCCGCGAGCCCATCAGTTACCTCTTCTTTTTCAGACCCAGAAACATCCGAGCATCACAAAACGGGGCAACCGTATCGAGTTTATATGCAAAACCGTAACAACGCAGAAAAAACCACACGTTCCCATTAACCCTAAAAGGCAAAGACGGTTCAACCTTTGAGACCAAGCAAAGCAGGGACCCTATTCAATCAGACCAGACAACGGTAAATCTCGGCCAAAAGTGGGGGAGACATATAAACACGGAAACGGAACAGGAAAGCCGACCGAAGATCGACAACAACCTTAGGTCTCCCTCCAGTCAACAAAAAAGCATTACGAATCGCAGCAACCGCATGCCATTACCCTGTTGGACGCAAATTGCGCAACCCCAAGATCTCCATAACCAGAACAAGAACATGCATAATTGAGTAGAAAGATTAACGCACCTGTATTGGAATCCATCGATCTTGAAGCGGAAACACAATGTTCCATGCGCAAGTCCTTCTCCTCTATTGCCCTCCGTATCACTGGCTCAATGAGGCGGCCCCCCTCACGTTTGGCGTTAGGTAAACGCCCCTTAGGTGAGGATACATGTGAGAATTAGGGTTAGAGGAGAGACTTAGCGCTATTTATAGAGTTTCCAGCTAGGCCCTCTCATTACGGGCCAGCTCAACTCGGCCCACACTAATGGCCAGCCCATATTAGACTAATTAAGAAACCTTCTATCTCACCTTAGACCAATCCCCGTAAAACGGTAAACGTTAAACGGTAAATTACAATATCAATTAATGTAGTCCACATCAAGAAAACTCTTACATTCTCCCACTTGGACTATATTAATTGAAATCGTACTGTATGTGTGCACATTGGTCTAGAGATAATTCTTAATAGTCAATCCTATCCCATAAAGTCTCAAACACCGAATCATGGCGGTAACTACATGTATACACACAGAGTCTTCCATGGTCACGAGTATTCTCAACTCTATTGATATGGATCCAATATGGTAGTGTGTCAAATGGATAACATCTCTCATAGAGAGATCTCATTTGTCAGTCACCATTCTCTTACCTTAAGCGTCACAAAAACTTGTGCCACTAGAGAATGTCCATTCTCTTACCTTAAGCGTCACAAAAAACTTGTGTCACTAGAGAATGCATTTATGGTTCCATGAACCCACATATGTCTTGTCCTTATGGTTAACCTTTCTTTATATACAACAAGACATATGGACAAGGCTAATAACCGTATGCCCCTAACCTTCACTCAAGGTTTAAGCAATACCTTGAGATTTTAACAATATATATATATATATATATATATATATATATATATATATATATATATATATATATATATATATATATATATATATATATATATATATATCGAAATGTTACTAAATTGTAACAAAAAACAGATGTAAACATTATTCAAAGAAAAATAAAACAGCTCCCACTAAATAACAGCATCCCAAGATGCTCCTAAGCCCATGCTAATAACATGTCGCTTAAAAAACACATGGGCGTAGACCTTTAGTTAGTGGATTTACAACCATATCATCTGTGGAAATATAATCTACTGCAATGTCACCATTCTGTACCGATTCCTTTATAGTCAAAAACTTGACCTCCATGTGTTTAGACCCCTTGAGACTTCTGTTGTTATTTAATAAACAACACATTCAAAAATACTTTTAAGTGCACTGACACAAGGTACACCTTTTAATTAGATTTTCTCAATATCTAAATAAGGACAATGTGATAGATTCAACCCATCACCCTTAACAACAGGAGCAATTCATGGCTTGCAATAATGTATATTGAATATTTCCAATATTCAATCAGCAAATGTCCTCCGAGAAAATCTAATATAATATGGCAAAAACAATCATTACAGATCTTAGTACAAAATATATAAGATGCTTCAAGGTCATTACTTGTAAACAAAATATCATATACATAGAATATGAGAAAAATATATTTCCTCCCACTGACCTTGCAGTATATTGAATTACTTTGTTCTTAATTGAACAAAATAACAATATTATGAAACTTTAATAATATTGTCTGGAAACTTGCTTAAGACCATGAATTAAGACTTTTTAGTCTACACACAAGTTTACTTGAATCTGCTGCAAAATTCTCCAGTTGCACTTATATATATTTTGTATCTTTTTGACGTAACTCCATATAAAACTATCAATGCCACGTTCACTCTGAAAGAATCAGTAGTAAATAAATAATTATTTATTTCTTCACTAACTATCCACCCCTCTTTCAGAGTAAAAAAAAATTATTTTTTTATGGCGTTTAATCACATACTTAATTAAGAACAAGAAACGACATTTATATAAGTTGCTAAAACAACCATGTAATGGATATTGTAATCACGCTCTCACAAATAGACTATATAGTCTGATGATATCAGTAATTGTCTTTCCCTAACAAATCTCCTTAATAAAGTTGCAACCACTTCATTCTACACTTGAGAGGTTTAAGAAATTTCATTATAAACTATATCAATAATAGTACCTTGAACCTCAACAAGTTTAGTCTATGGTACAGAGATTCCATAATTATCTGTATAGATAAAGACAAAAACACAAGTAACCCCCATCACACTATTATCTTTAATAGTCTGAGAGCAGCTATCCTTTACAATTACGTCGATCTTAAGAAACTTTAAAGTACGTGATTCCATAATTCTTGTATCTTCTTTAGGGTCATAAGATCAATACCCCTTTAACAATCTGGATAAGATACAAAATAATACCGAGTTGATCTGTTTTGCAATACACTTAAAATTAGATTAGATAATCTCACTTTTGCATGACACCCCTAAATTTAATATGATTCAAGTAATCTATGCTCAATCTATAACTCAAAAGAAGTTTATAAAACAACTTTGATAAGGACACTTTTTGTCTCGGTCAATTTTACTTCCACAATAATCTATAGAAGTCTTTAGATAACCGTTAAGAGTAAATAGAAAAATTTTGGAAACAACTTTTTCATCCTTATATGAAATGTATATATCATTAGGACTTAAACACAATCTTTGCAGATATGTCCTAATTTCAATATCATACAAAACATAATTTCAAGCAACTAAGGCTTCCATCATATTATAGCAGTGCAGTTCGCAGACAAACCTCTTTTCAAGTGCTTAAGAATGGAACGCTTCATGGACAGTAAGCAAATTTTATTGCATTCTCAAACAACAAATCATATGTCCACAACTTAAAATTTGAAGCAGTAAAAACCTCAATAATAGTGGAATTATAAATTACAGAAAAAGTGACTAAAATAACAAGCAATGTATATAATTAGCATCATGTGAGCAATGTGTAACTTGACACACAAGTACACATCCAGAGAGTTACATGCAAAATCACATAATCACCTTTGGGCAGAATACATGATAAGCAGTTGTAAACTCCCCACATGATAGCGGTTATGAGAATATATTCCAATTTTTCGTGAATTCATCACCTTTGGGCATATGAATCACTAGAATCAGTCACTCCTCCACCACATAATCATGTATCCCTCCATGAACTAATATATAATCACCCCTTTGGGAGTATGACTACACATTAGAGCAGAGACATCCCAATCAATATACGAGACCGAAATTTCTCAAACCCAATCAAGCGTGCCACTTTGGCGGTCACTACTAAATTGAATCCTTGAAACTCTCTCATACCAGGGATATAAATTTTACTCCTCACATACACCATATACATGTGATTTTAACTTTAGTGATAGGGGCAGCATATCACCAAAATCACATATTATGCTAATTACATTGCTTTATTTATTAATAAAAATTAATCATACATATATATATATATAAATATATATATATATATATATATATAGTGAACTTGAAAAAACAGATTCCAATGAGATCACCATTATAATGTTTATGTGATAACATACTTGTAACCCAACACTTATATTTCCAAAATCACAGAAAATATAAGAAAAATACGCAAAAATACACTAAAAATACGCGTATTTAGGGCTTTGTATGTATTTTAACATCCATAAAATCATCAAAAAATTAAAATAAATATACCACAAGATAAAGCATAGCAAAGAGATCAACGACTAGGGGATAACAAAAGTAGTGATACAAGCAGAGAAATAATGAAAACTGAAGCCAACGAAAGCTGCAGAAATAATGCTGTGAAAAAAACGGCTTAGACAGAAAAAGACTTCGTGACTGGTGAAACAAGAATGTCAAATACAAGCTGACAGCCTAAAACTGCGCTAATTAACAAGAAACAAGGAGAACTCTTCCTCGCAGTTCGAGAGAGAGGCATAATTCGAACGAAGGTTTAATAAGATGCCTTCACAAAATCGGTTGCCACAGTTCCTTCTTCTCCAAGGACACAAACTCTCCCATTACAAACTTCCAGGAAAAATTTCAATGTCTCTTTAAAAGAAGTGACAGATGGAGCATCACGTCGCTCACATGTCACTCTCAATCTAGCGTTTGGCAAAGTGATTGGGCATTACCAGGATAAAACTATGTTCTAGAGTTACAAGACAACTCCAAATTAGCCTACTTTACCACACCAGCAAATTCCATCAAACGGCTTCTCATTCAGAAATTATAATGTGGCAGATAAAAATAGAAGACCGCAACACAGCAAAAAGAGATGACACCCAACAAAGATCACAAAAAGGTTTCATGACCACATAATGCGCATGAAACTCAAAGCTGCCCTGCCAAGGCAGTCCTCGCATCTTTACCCAATCAGAATTTCACCATCAATCTCATTCAGCGTCCACGCCAAAGCACATAATCGGTTAGGCAAAGAGGATAATTAAACTCGAATATATCCAGCGCAGACAAACTAACCATCCACAGGGTCGCTATAGTTGACGTAGCCATAACCTAGGGATCGGCGGGTGCTCGGTCCCGCAAACCCTCACGAGACGACCTGGCCGACCTGGTTGAACAGATCATAGAGCTGCGAGTCGTTGACGGTGAAGTCCAGGTCCCCGACGTACAGCGACGATACGAGCTCGCGCCCTCGGCGCCGGCCGCCGGGACGCCGTTCGGGCTGCCGATCGTCTTGCTCGTCTCATCGAGCCCAATCCGAATTTGGGATTTAATTTTATTTTTATTGAACAAAAAATCTCGAAAATCGCAAATTAGGGCAAAAAACTTATGTGTTCAAGTTCTAGGGTTATGGAGGCTCTGATACCACGTGTTTGACGCAAATTGCGCAACCCCAAGATCTCCATAACCAGAACAAGAACATGCATAATTGAGTAGAAAGATTAACGCACCTGTATTGGAATCCATCGATCTTGAAGCGGAAGCGGAAACACAATGTTCCATGCGCAAGTCCTTCTCCTCTATTGCCCTCCGTATCACCGGCTCAATGAGGCGGCCCCCTCACGTTTGGCGTTAGGTAAACGCCCTTAGGTGAGGATACATGTGAGAATTAGGGTTAGAGGAGAGACTTAGCGCTATTTATAGAGTTTCCAGCTAGGCCCTCTCATTACGGGTCAGGCTCAACTCGGCCCACACTAGCCAGCCCATATTAGATTAATTAAGAAACCTTCTATCTCACCTTAGACCAATCCCCGTAAAACGGTAAACGTTAAACGGTAAATTACAATATCAATTAATGTAGTCCACATCAAGAAAACTCTTACATACCCGACAGAGCTGACCGAAAAGTCGAGCCATCGGCATCGCTAAAAAAAAACCACGTTACAGAAACCAGATAACAAGTAAGTAATCCGGAACGAAGGAGGGAGTACCAGGGCTGCTGCGGGAGGTAGAAGAAGGATCCTTCTGGGGATCCTCGCGGTCCCTCGAGACCCGGATCCGCTTGCAACCCATCTTCTCAACGTCGACGAACGGATCGACGCCGGACGCGGAGATCGCGGAGAGAGATTATCCGGTTTGGTTTGCGTTCGCGCGGGAGCGCGAGATGGAGGGAGAATGCGAGAGCGATGAGGAAGGCCACGGGGTGGGCCGGGCCGGGCCCCCCATCTGCAATCCAACGGCTCTGATGTGTCCGTTCGTTCGCGGCCCCGCCTTCCATCAACGGCGCTCGTTCTTTTTACGGGGTTGACCCTAGGCGGCTGCCTTCGTTGCGCTTGCGCCCCTTCCTTCGGTTACTACAGTAGTAATAATAATTACAAAACTATAAAAGACATATCACTTTGAAGGGTAATTGAATATCGTGAGTTCATTCGGATTTTGTATAACAAATGCTTTACACTTACCAAACATAGCCAATTTCATATTATACAAAAGTTGAATTCGTCTGAACCCGTTCTATTTAATTCGACTGGATCATTCGATCATTCTTTTTGAATGATTATTATATCAGATGAAATCAAAGTAGCTTTACTCTATATAGTATATTACACTGCAAATAGTATAGTTCAACTTTCTCCCTATACTTTTCAACATGCACAAGAGAGTCAACTTTATGTGAAATTATAGATAGTGTTACTTTCTTATTCTCTTTGAATTTATTTTACGATTTATTACTTTTTTTTATTCTCATTGAGTTAAAATTTTTAAATATATATCTCTTAATTTTTTCCTTAAAATGTATTTTCTAACTCTCATAGGTCGATTTTGCAACTCATTGTCTAGAGATTTTCCTCCAAACTTTCACTTTTTCTTAAACTAATGTTAAATTTTCATTTCGAAAAGAAAAGGCACATTTCATTAAAAAGTTAATGTACGAAAGTCACTTTTAGTATAATATATTATATCAAATTAGATTAGGAATCCCATGTGCTATCGACTTTTTTATATAAATATATTAAGTAAGTGTCGTACCTAGACAGATCCTTAATGGTACGTTTGGCAACATTTTTGTTTTTGAGAACAATAATTTTGTTTTATTCCTACTCCTTAGAACGGTTATAAATAAAATAACACATTTGTTAACTGTATAAAATTTATATTCTCAAAATAGAAAAAGAATAGGAATACATTTCGTACGACCCACAAGTTTTTTTTTTTTTTTTTTTTTTTTTTTTTTTTTTTTTTTTTTTGTAACGTAGAATTCGTTTAATTTCTTAATAATTTTTTTGAGATTTTTCTTTTTTTCTTTTCATATTTTTTCCTCTCTTCTTCTTCCTCCTCTAGCTAGTAGTCGGGCGGTGGGTGACTCGCGACGACGAGCGGCGGCATGTAGTGGCGACAAATGAGTGGCGGAGGTATTGACGGCAAGGGGTGGCAACCAGCGGCAGGGGTAGGGGGCAACGAGCAATGGGGACAGTGGGGGCGAACGGGGGACAGCAAGGGCAGCGGGCAATGACGAAGAAGAAGAAAACTAAAAAAAAAAAAAACAAACAAAGAAAATAATTTATTTCTAAAAATTGTTCTCAGTAACAATAAGCTACTTTTTTCTATTTCTTATTTGTGTTCAAAATCGATTCTCCGACCACTTTACTATTTTGACGAATAGTAAAATTAACTAACGTTACCAAATAGATTTCTACTCTCTTTTTATATTATCGGAACAAAGAAACAAAGAAATATGAACGTTACAAGTAGTGCCTAAAAGGCCTATAGGAAAACAGAGGGGGATGACCCTTTCTAGGGAAGGTGAACCCTTATGCTCCTATTCCTAAAGGATGGGGCCACATCCTATTGTGGGTGTGATCAACTGATGGTGCCCGCCCTTAACTTGGGGTGTCCCGTGACATAAAATTCAAGGGATAAAGGCGGTTCCCATGCCTCAATAAATACAGTGATTAGGTTAACACTCATAAGACTTGGATTTGAACAGGTTGTCAAAAGACTCAAGGGATAAGAGACAGATGGGCAATTCACTCTGGGGGTAGGAACCTCGCAATGTCACTTCTCATATTCCCATTGGAAAAGGAAGAAAAAATATTCTCCGTAATTGGGGGGTGAGGTGTAAAGGCCATTACATGTTAAAAAGGATTGATATCCATCCAAGCTAGGCACTACTAGGTTACTAGACTTATGCTCATGAAACCTCATCGGAGTTTTCAACTCCTACAAGACATTGCACAATATCTTGAACTGACGTGCCAACTACTGCCCCCGGTTCAAGATATTGTGCGGATATTAAGGGGCTATTTGTTAATGTTCTTTTTTTTTTTTTGTTTATAAACAGATTTTGTGTTTTTTTGTTCCAGAAAAAAAAAAAAAAAAAAGAAATGCGTTTGTTTGCGTTTTTGTTTCAAATCTATTTTTTTGTTCCCGGGAATACTTTTGGAACAGAAACAAGAAACAAGAAAAACTTGTTTATTGTTTCTGGAACAAAAATTAAAAACACATTTTCTCTCTCCTCTCTTTTTCTTTCTCTTTTTTCTTTGGCCGGTCCTCGGCCTCGGCCATGGCCGGCGATCGGCCAAAGAGGGCCGGCGACCTTGCCGGGGCGTTGCCGGCCCCAAACGAGGCCGAGCGTCGCCGGCCCTTGGCGAGGCTCGGCCTCGCCTTGGCTGGGTGAGCTCGGGCTCGCCGGATCGAGCCAAGGCGAGGCCGAGCCTCGCCCAACCACGGGGGCTCGGCCTCGCGGGGGCCGGCGAGCCTTGCCGTGGCTGGGCGAGGCTGCCAGCCCTCGTCGGCCGGTCGCCGACCATGGCCGAGGCCGGCGACCAGCCAAAAGAAGAAAAAAAGAAAATAAAAAGAAAATAAAAATAAAAATATTAAAAAATTAAAAGAAATAAAAAAAGAATACAAATTTACCAAACGTGTTTCTGTTCATTTTTTATTCCCGAAACAAGTTTACCAAACGCGTTTTTTGTTCAAAAATTGTTCCCAGGAACATAAACATTTTTTTATATTTCTGTTCCTTGGAACAATTTTTAAACAAAAATGTTACCAAACGCACCCTAAATGGAAAAACCAATTTCAAATGCTAAAAACTGCAGATACAAATAACCGTAACTTAACATTATATGTTTTTCCTTTTATATTAAATCGGTTGGATTTGGGCTGCAAAAAAATTTCAGGCAAGTAACTCCAGCCATAACGTCAAAGTGAGGTATCCTTGCTTTCAAAACAACATGCCTCTCTACGGCAGCTTTAAAATACTTCATCGATAAATTCATTAGAGTCACCATCAATTTTTTTTAGTTTTTCTAGATTATACAACGTATTTGTTGTTTTTTAAAGGTTAATCCCACAAAAAAAATATTAAACTAATACACTCATAACAAATTTATCATAAATTAATTTTTTAATCATTAAAATTCCAAACCGATACATCTTTAACAAATTTACCTCAAATCAGTACATTAATGACCAATTTACTCTCTGTTAGTTTCTATTAAATTTTAAGATCAAATTATTAAGTTTGATGACATGTGACAGTTGACTGGTATACCAATTTGAAATTTTACTCTCCGTTTGTAAATCCAATTTAACGGATGGTTTATTTATTACAAATGTACTAGTTTAATGTTTTTAGCAATCAAAAAAATTGATTTGGGATAAATTTATTATAAGTGTATTAGTTTATAGTTTTTTGTAGTTATTTTGAGTAAATTTATCACAGGTATTCCAGTTTGGCTTTTTTGTGGTCAAAAAACTAGTTTTTGGTAAATTTATTATAAGTGTACAAATTTAAGGTTTTTTCGTGGTATTAATCATTTTTTAAATAATTAATTAGCGATTTTCAGTTTTACTTTGCATATTATGTGTGATTAAAATACAATCTACCTAAGTTTATACTAGATACCTTGTCTTTTATGAACGAATCAAATTTTACAGTTGCTCGATATTTAATTGATGAGGTAAAATAAATATTTAAAAACACTATAAGTAATATATAATTTAATAATTTTATGACAAATGCATATAAATCTCTCATTTTGCCTTTGCATATGTGGGTTATTATTATCCAAAAAAAAAACTCTCAGATTGATACACATATTACAAATTTACTCAAAATTAATTTTTTGACTACAAAAAATCTTACACTAGTATATTTATAATAAATTTACTTCCATTAGTTTTCATTAAATTTTACCATTAAATTGTTAAGTTGAATAAGACGTGGCAGTTGACAAATGTACCATTTTAGAGTTTTACGCTCTATTTGTCACATGTAGGGGTAAGCATAGTTCCAACCCTAAGAACCAAATCGATGAGTTCGAAATTCCAATTTATACAAGGCATGTTCTAAATTCCAAAATTGTGAAACCTATTTTCATAGTAAGTTATAATTCTAGGTTGATGGAATTTGAAACCTATAACTTGGAACTTATAACCTAAAACCTAAAATAAGTCTTTTTTGTTTTTCTTAGTCTATGTCTTCATGTAATCTTGCAATATTCCATAGCATTTGATGATGAATGTATAATCTAAAACATTCTTCTTCTTATTCTTTTTTTAACTAAGATTTTTACTTTGTTGATATTTCATATTCTTCATGTTGTTTAAATATAAGTTATGATCAATAAATTATAATAGCAAGTGGTGAGTATTAAATATATAACTCATTGCAACCGTTCAATTGATAATAAAAATAAAAGCGGAGTAGAACTTTGGAACCAACCTCGAAACCTCTAATAAGGTCCAGATTCTAAAGTATATAGAATAGGTTTCAAGTTCCAAAATATGATTAACTTATTCCAATTGGTAGATTTGATGTTCTAAATAAAACTCATACAAAACCTAAAACTGCTCACCCTTAGTCCGATATGTATCAATTTTATGGTTTTCATTATATTAATTTAATTTAATGAAAATCAACGGGCACCTTCTCTACTATTGCCTCCCTCAGCTCCTCCGTGATGGAGGAGTCGCTTTCTTTTGTGATGAAATTCGGCCGCATGACTTAAACGAAGTGCTTTCTCCTTGCTCACGAGAGGGGTTGAGAGCCCATCATGCTCCGAGGTCCAAGTTATGTGATTGGAAAGGTTTGAATCTCACATACAGGAGGAGCTAATAGGAGATGGGAATTTTCAAGATTTTTAGACTTAAAAAATTCTCAATTCTATTCTTACCAATACAAAAATAAAAATTCTCAATTCTATTTTAGATTGTAGATTTTCAAAAGTTTCAAATTCTTTTTTGGAAAAAAACCATGAAAGACCCTAAATTTTGCCCAAAGTAACAGATTTACCCCAAACTTTTTTTCGTGATGTGAAAAATTCTGAACTTTACCAACCGTGACACATTTACCCTAAACTTTTTTTTGTAACACAAAAAACCCTAAATTTCTGTTGTGTGACATATTTACCCCAAAATTATAGGGCATTTTGGTCTTTTTACTTTTGATTTTTTTCTTCTTCTTCCCTCCGCTAACAATGGCTGGTTAGCGGAGGGAAGCCGACGTCGGGCGAGGGAAAGGGCCGTCCTCGCAAGATCTGGCAAGGCACCCCTCGCTCGACGTTGGCAACCCTTGCCTGCGTCGGGTGAGTGTTACCCTCGCCTGAGCTGGTTAGGGCCGTCCTCGCCATGGCTAGTTGGCGGAGGGAAGAAGAAGATAAAAAAAGATTAAAAAAAAAGAAGAAGATAAAAATGCTTTTGATGGGATAAATGTGTCACAATTTAAAAAGTATGAGATTTTTCATGTCACAAAAAAAAGTTTTAGGTAAATATGTTATTTAAGCAAAGTTTGGGGTTTTTGGTCTTTTTCCTTCTTTTTTCCAAACATCTCAAATTATATCTTAAATTGCACTAAACATTCAACGTGATATCTTCACAATCCACGAATATTTGGAAGATTTCAAAAGTTTCCTTTATCTAATCCTATCCCAATTCGAATTGAGACGATTAACGTAACTTTAAAATCTTTTGTGATATCAATTCTATATATTTTAAACTATCATACTTTAAAAGACAGTGCACCTGCTAGGTACCCGCTCCGACGATGGCTGACTTCTGGTGGGGATCCTCCGGCGCCACCGCGTCCAGCCCTAGTCCCTTCCCCGCTCCCTTCGGCGTCGCTCCCTCCTCTTCCTCTTCGTCGACGTCGTCGGTGCCCTCTGCTCCTACATCCTCCTTCGGTTACGTCCCCGCGCGCGATGCCGGCGGGGACGCCCTTCGGTGGGCGGCTGTCGGCCTCCGACGATGACTCGTGGCTATTCGGAACGGTTCGGCGCGGCGGAAGCCCCGGTCCGTCGCCGTTCGGGTCCAGTTCTCCTTCGCGATCCTTTGGCTCGTCGGTGAGCTCTGCTGCTTCTCCGTTCGGTACGCCCGCGCCTCCTTCGGGTGCGCGCTCAGGTTTGGGCTCGTTCGGGACGCCTCGATCCACGGCGAGTTCTGGATCGTCCTTGTTTGGAGAGGTCACTGCCGGTGCGCCGCCGTTCGGGACGGCTTCGAGGGTAAGTTCGCCGCTGTTCGGTGCGGCTCCGACGTCGTCGTCGACTTGGACCGCAACTGCCGCTCCGTCTCTGTTTGGGAGGCCGTCTTCCGCCGCCGCCGACGCCACTGGAGCGTCCTCATTTGGAGGGACTGCTTCAGCCGCTAGCTCTGGAGCGTCCTCCCCTTCGCCGCGGCCGCCGACTCCGACCCTAGCCCCTCCCCCGATCCCGCTCCCGCTCCCTTCGGCTTCGCTCCCCACTCTTCCGCTTCGTCGGCGTCCTCTGCTCCTTCGTTCTCATCCGGCTCCACGCCGGCGGGTTCGGCGCCGACGCTCTTCGGCACGCCATTGTCGGCCGCGTCCGGAGGATCGTCGCCCTTCGGAATGGCTCAGCCTGCCGCGAGCGCGTCGCCGTTCGCGCCCAGTTCCCCTTCGCTATTGTTTGGCTCGTCGGGGAGCTCCGCTTCTTCTCTATTCGGCACGCCTTCGCCTTCTTCCAGTGCGAGCTCGGGTTCGTCCGTGTTTGGAGCGGCCACTTCCGGTGCGCCTCTTTTCGGAACGTCTTCGAGCGCAAGCTCGCCACTGGTCGGTGCGGCTCCAACGTCGTCATCGACGTCGACTACAACCGCCGCTCCGTCTCTGTTTGGGACGCCGTCTTCCTCCGCCGCCGCCGCCGCCGCCTCTGGAGCGTCCTCATTTGGAGGAACTGCTTCAGCCGCTAGTTCTGGTGCGCCATTGTTTGGGACGGCTCTGTCCACGGCTCCGCCCCTGTTCGGCACAACCGCGACCTCCGCGAGTGCATCGACTCCATCTGCTGGTGGTTCCGCTTCGGCGTCCCCTTCGACGACACTGCCTTCATTTGCTGAAGGTTCCTCGTCGGCGGCATCGAGTTTGACGGCGTCAGCAGTCAGTGCAGGATCTTCGACGCCTGCTAGTTCCTTCACGGGATCTGGAGTGACCGCAACACCTGCTTCTTCAGCGACTGCTAGTTCGGTCCCAAGCTTTTCGCCGTCTACCGAAACTTCAACACCAGCTTCATCTCAAGCACCTTCTGCCACCACCGTCTCTGCTTTTGGTGAGTTTCTACTGACACTTTGCGTTTGAACTAGCATGATGAAGAAGTTGGAATTCCCTCGTAAATACATCAGAAGTGCCGATTGTAGGTCTGCTCTGCAGCATGAGGCATGCTTATTCTGCATGTGCATATTCCTTCTAGTTTGGGGGGCGTTGCTTTGTTGTCTGTTTTGGTTAGTACGATGATATATCAGTTTGTGGATCCTGATTCCTCCCACCATTTCATTAGCTTTTTTCTTCATTCAAGTGTGTTTTTGGCTAAGCTACCTAGTAGGAGATCTTCATCTTTTATTATTTCTGTCTTCTAAGAGCGATTATGAAGTTGGATTCTGCTTGATCGTCTGCATCTTAACGTCATTCTCGAGATCAGTGTAGCATCGAATTGGGGCTTGAGCATGGCTTAGACACGTACTTAGCTGACAAATTGCGACTACAAGCTTGCTAGTTTGTTGCCTAATTGTTTTGAGAAGCTGTCGGCTTTTGAAGGTCCTCTCCTAATGAAATCAGAGGAACTTGTAAAGGGAAAATGCATGATTCCGTGCACCAGTATGATAATGTGCTGTGAATGTAAAGAAAAGTCTGCAGGAAGAATCTAAAGAATTTCTTAGTGTCTCCATATGCAAAGCAATAGGCTAAAAAGTCCTGAATAAGAAGGAAATGGACCTTCTAATCACAATATCCTGTCTTCCCTTGAGGACGCTCTTATTAGCATTGTTCGTTGTCCAGCTGTCGCATGTACACTTTTGACACATACCTGAGCATCCTTGTGCACAGTGCTTCTAAAGGTGCTTGCAGTGAGGAAAGAGTTCCCATTTTTTATTTTACTGCCTTTTTAGGGAGTGGGAGGTTGCTATGTGTACTGCAATATTGGTAAACACAAGGTGGACAACAGGGAACGGATTTTTATTTTTCCCCTTTGCTTTGTGTGAACACACAATCTATTGCTTGCACATACATTTATTCTGTCATTCTCTAGTTCTTCATGCAGGAATCTTGACTGCATGGCATGTATGAAAATATTATTGTAAGGAGAAATGTTCATGCCAAGACATGACTTGCTGCCGCAATCATGAATAGAGTCTGACCCTTTCATTTCTTTACACAAAGGATTATAAAAAATTAATTGTTGAATCCTTTTGAATGTTTCTGCGTGAGCTTGGTAAAAAGAAGAAATGCTCTTCATGGTATTATCTAGAAGTGTAAATGGCGCTCACGAATATCCCCATTTCTGCTTTGAGATATGTTACTCCGGTGCACATGTTACGTTAATGAATTAATGTACCAAAAAAACTCATTATGCAGGGAGTTTGCACCTTTTGCAGTATCTCATTGCAGCTCTTCCCTTTTTTATGACATTGACTTCCCTGTGCTGCTTGTCCTGTGCACTTGGATTGCTGGATTGTCTTCATGATATAGGCATTCTTGACGTGCCAAGTAGATGTTAGCATCTTCTTATCATCTCTTAGCACATAAATATGGTATGACATGGTATTGTTATGTTTAATTCATGTAGAAAAAACTAACACAGGAAGCTGATATGTTGTTGTGCATTTCTGGTTTTATGCTTAAGGAATGGGATGCCGTGTTGAATGATTTTTGAAAACCTCTTTTTAAGGTGTCCCTGCTACAGTTTCTGCAGCAACAACAGCTTCTGGTGCCAGTACAACTGCAGCTTCTACAGCATCTCTTGGCGTGGCTTTTAGTAATGGGTCTGCATTCGCTGTCTCGATAGCTAACTACTGTACTTTTTACTTCATAACATGGCATGACACTTTCTTGTTACATATCTATGGATATGCTGGTATTTGTTTCACATATTCAAGGCAATTAGTGCCTAGTTTTTGGACTATTCATTTAAGGATTAACTCCTTTCTTTGTTTGTTTCTAAAGAATTCTTGTTCATGTAAGTTTGCTTTACTTACTAGCAATACTTTATCTATCTGTTTCATCTAGATTATTTTTGAAGAACCTACTTTCGTTTTTTCTAATACAGGATGGATTTCATAAACGTTTTTCTTATCTTCTCCCTACCATTTGTTTCCTTCTCTCTTTTTTTTTTTCTTTTTTTTTCCTGAGATTAATATATTCCGTTTGAGATCATTGGCATCATTTTATGTTACTTAATTTCATTTCCTTTTGTTCAATGATGAACATATAATGTCAGTCCGAGAGCATGTGTTGTTGGCGTCAGAATGTTTCAGCTTATTTCATTTTTCTTATGCACTTACTTTAGAACAATATCAAGCACCGGCTCTGCAGCTGCTCTACCAAAATTACCTTCAGAGATTGTGTCCATGGCCATGCCGACATCGACGGCTACCACACCTTTGCAAGAAGCAAATATAGGTGCAATTGATCGATCAAGCGTGCCAACACCAGAACCAGCTGAAGAATTGACTGCTGATCTTTTAGACGTCGAGTCGGCGGATCTAGATGCAGTCGACGAAATCCTGGGAGTAATAGAAGCAAGATTTGGAGAGCCCCTCCCATCTAGTTCTGACCCTTCCGACCCATCAACACCTGTGGCTGTTGATGATGTTAAGGCTAAATGGGAGGAGTTATACCAACTGACAAAAGGAGGATACTCCCAGATTGCTTCTAATTCAGCCCTCGAATGCAGAATAAAACATCTGCTTGCTGAGTTGAGTTCTGGCGAAGACTGCTTCACCAAGACTCCTGAATTTCGGCATGAGTGTGAAGAGTTTGCCAAACATTTTGCGTATGGCACTGAAATCTATAGACTGAACTGTGACAAGATTGAGTCGTCCATAGCTGCTGAAGAAGGTTTCGACAAACTGGAAGACCGACTGACTTCAGGAAAGCAAACTCTGAAAGAACATCGCAGTTCTTATCAGGCTGCCGTGGACAGAAAGGCTGAGCTTACAGAGGAGAAAGAAAGACTGGAAGCGCTTCTTGCTGAAGTTCAACGCCGGATAGAATCGACCCAACTTGAAGTTCAGCGTGAAGGGAGGTCTATGAAGCAACAGCTTCAGGAGGTCGTCGCAACCATGCAGGAATATGATCGACAACAAGCAGACGTCGACAGGCATTTATCCATCAGAAGAGTATGTGTTGCAAATAACAAGACATTGGATGAAGACCTTTCGGATTTCAGGAGAAGTGTGAAGAAGCTGATTGATGATCCGGAATGCATAGTAATCTAGCTAGCTCTCTTTTCATCTCCACCGTCTCGCCGTATTTTCATTTCTCCTATATCTCTTGCATCTGTCGCATAGTTGGATAAGATACTTGTTAGGTACTTGCCATTAATCGGTTGTGGTAACATTTCACCATCCAAGTGCATCAAATCAATCGATAGGCATTGCCACTTAGCACATTTGGCACTGAGTTTGGGCCTTTCCGAAGTCGGCGAATGCTTATCGAATTAATTGCTTTTGCAAATAACCGGCAAAAAAGTCTACATACCAAATCACCAATGGCAATCTTTTAATTTTGACGTATTTGTCGTAAGCCTCGGCGACTCTTTTCTTTTGCATGACAGTATGCTCTAGTGCCGATGCTCGAATTCCATCCGCACCATCTAGATCCATACACATGACATATTTTAATGTCTGTCTTTTGAGTTTTTTGTCCCTTCATTTACTCTGTTCAGTGAACGACTGTCTCCAATTTTCTCTTATCTCTGGCCAAATAAGTACCTACCACCATAGTTCGAATTTCATTTGATGACCGTACTTTTATTTCTGTTATTATTATTTTGGCTAATCCTTGTAATATTTTGTATTCATATGCAATTTGAGTTAATTCAGTGACTTCCGGATTTTCATATCTTCCGATATGGATTCAACCATAGCCAGGACCAATAGCTCTGCGCGGGGCCAAGATAATATAACCAATTATCAATTCATTGGACAAAAAGTTGATGATTTAGGCTCGACACAACAAACATAAAACTCACTTTCAATTTGTTTTATTAACACAATTTGAGGTGGTATTGAAAATTTCACGCGAAACTAAAAAGTTCTAACTATCCAAAAAAAATCGAAGTGTAGCACTTGATATACTTTCTTTTAATAGCACACTAGTATAATCTGAAATTCTCCTATGTCAAAATGTTGTAAGATCAATATCAGCATAATCATACTCTTATAGGTGATATTTTTTTACAATAATACAATCTAAAATTGGAGGCGTAAAGGAGGAATTTGAATTTGAATTTGAATTGAGAATTTTAGTTTCTTTGAGCTCCATTACATTGGTACGAAACATTCATAAATTATCATCAAACGGCAAGCAGCCCACCGTAGTAAAATCCCAACTTGTTAGAACTTTCTTAGTCTCATTATAAAATGAAAAAAATAGCCAGATGAATGGAGAATGACTTATCTCTACAATATACATGTCGAAATCTAGAAAAAAAAAAATTCTCCAGTAAATAGCATGCCAAGAATGGCCATGATTTTCTTTTACATGTACAAGTGTCTCATGCCAAATTCTTCATAAATTCTTCAATAGGAGGAAATTATTTAATTGCTAACGGCACGAACTCGTATTAACGATGCTTGCAAGAAATGGGTGAGTATCATTTATCTTTAAAAAGGGAAATATTTCAAATTTGATTGGAGAAGGTAAAAATTTCCTAATATAGACACAAGCCTCTTTCCCATTTACAATTTAATCCCACGTAAAACCTTTGTAAATATTTCCTATTTTAAATAACGTAAACGTTTCCTATTTTAACTCCACCTTGCAGCTACTTAACGCACACGTCCTCAATTCTAACCCCAACATAAATTACTTATCTCTATGATCCATGCGATGCTCAACTTTCACCGAAAGAAAGTCAAATGCTTGCAAGATGTCTTTCATTTCGTCCAGAAGTAAAAGTCACCAAGTCCTGCTCACGTAGCAAACAATGCTCATAGCCCCCAGAAGTGGATTCCACCGCAACAACGCAAAAATCCATCATCTCATCATCCAACAAAGAAAGCTTGAAAAAGTAGTCTCAGGATGGAGCAGCATTTAATTCATAAGAAGTGAGAGTACTAGAAGATTTTCAAAGGTAGCAAAATGTTAGAACCCATAGGGATGAAACTGACCCAAGGTGGGGCTGGACTGAGTCAGTTATGTGCCTTAAATCATTTATTTAGCATATGTGTAGTTTATCTCATTTTTTCCAAGTCCTTAGATACCAATTACAATTGGCAGACGCTTTTCTTAAGTTAGGAGCCACCACGTATAGCATAGTAGTGTCAAAATTTAAACCTATTACAAGACAACAGCAAACATTTTTCTAATTATCATAGACCTAACACAACAGCAGACACCCCCCTCCCCAACAATATGCAACAAATGTCTCACAAGAAAGATCGTTTTTATCTTTTGCAAGGAGGCTCAATTTAAAGGAAGAATGATCTGCAGCTTACAACGAAAATCATAATGTTTGAGTCTCCACTCTCTAGCTATTTCTCAGACATTGAACACAATAGTTAGAAAACACATTGATTAAGCAGTTAAATTACTTCCACGTTTAGAAGCTCCCAGTACTCATGAAGATGGAGAGAAACAACATAGGAGAATTTTCTTCATGGAATTTTTTCACCGGATTCTCCCTTTCCATGCACTCGTGCACGTGCATGCTTGTGTGTATCAGAGAGAGAGAGAGAGAGAGAGAAAGAGAGAGAAGCAAAATGAAGCAATAAAACAGAACTTTGCACAATGTAGAGAAGACCAACTACCAGAATAATCAGAAAAGTAACCAGTTATGTATGAAGTTATCTGTGCAAGATAAGAAGTAGCTTCATTTTGTGACGGCATGGAGGTAAACAGCTGAGGTAAGAGTCCATCATATCCCATAGAAGAATTCTGCCCTTGTCTAAGAGAAACATGTTCATCAAATCACGAGACGACAATCTAATTTAGGAGGTGAGTCATACACTGAAAAGATGGCAAACTAACATGACAATATATCTACAGATCCAAAAAAAAAAAAAAAAAAAACGAAAAACGACAATATATCTTCTCGCCATGTTTAACACACCCATATATACTAACAGGCACATATTCGCAGGTGGGTATGCATGCACTAGTAGGCGTTTTTCTATCAGACTATCTATTGACATTATTCCTCTTTGACGCATGACATGTGGAGAGCCAAAAACTCAGAGAATCCAAACTCTGAAGGTCTTTCTGTATAAAAACATGCCCAAGATTCTCGTGAAAAAAACTAGGCTAAAACCAGTGGTGAATAGAAAATATCAGTAGGAAAATAATTCAATAAGCTAATGAGGCTTCATTCCACGCATACACACCCCATATTTCGCAGTCAATTGGGTTCAAGGCAAAAACCAATAAGACAACACATCACAAAAATTCGAAGAAGCACTCCCAAGCCCCAAACTCCGTCATCCACTTTGGGTATATTCACCGCCCTCGACTTGTTTCCCCAAGCCGGCACAACACCAATTAACTCAACGACGCTTGAAGTGGAGGTGCTCAATTTGACATGAAAGAGAACTTACCAATTTCTGGGAACAGAGCCAAACGCAGTGGAGGCGATCGTTGGGGCGGACTCCTTGCGGAGCCAAGCAGAGTCCTCCCTTCATGGAGCCGAGCCACGTCAGCCAGCGGTTCCTCCCAGGGACCCACGACATGATCGACGGCCATATCTCTGGACCAGCGCATCAACTTCAAGCTAGGACGAGACCTGCCTCAGAAAGTCGAGGCCAACATCGAGGAATTCTGTAAGGGCCTCACGGCGATGGCCGGGCTTGGTATGGGGTTCAACGATGTGTTCTGGGCGGTCCACTCAGTTGGACTCGCGATCATGAACAAGCTGGAGAACAAGCTGAAGCTGAGGAGCGACAAATTGGAAGGCAGCAGGAAGGCACGGATAGACTATGGGAACGTGAGCAGCAACACCATTTTCAACGTTGGAAGAAGGCATGACTCATGCCATGCGTACCCTTCCTTTCATATGCAACGTGGGATTGTCCAATCATTACTCATAGTACGAAAAATTTACGGACGACGGAACTCTTCAATATACAACTATTAAGAACAAAACAATTTATCAATCATGTTAGAATTTTTATTTATTTCATTATAAAGATAAAATGACTAGATTGAAGAAAATTTCATACACACATATATATACACTATAACCAAAATTTGGAGAAATCATTCTCAAATAGATGCCATCCCGAGAATGCCAATCACCTTTGTCGCTATCTAATCTCGGGTGCACCACCTAGGATTTGACTAATGGACTACTAAGTCTAAATTTCGTTTGGGCTCCTCCAAGTCCATACCAATTCGCGACTTAGGTTCAAATATTTAGCATACAAAAGATTATTAGTTAGAAGTCGCCACTAATCAATTTATATTAGATCGATTAATCACCTAAATAAAATAATGGAGGAATTATTTTACTCATATGAACCAGAAACTTTGAGTACGGGGACTTGATTATACTAGATTTCTCTAATACCTTTTCGGTACCATTCTTTTTCATTTTAAAAATATCGTTGCAAGCAGTTTGGATTGGTTTTAGCCTAAATCACTATCATGCAATGGGGTGATCACATGAATGTTCAACCATCATTAAACACTCAGTGAATCAAATAAATTGCATCGAAAAATTAAACACACAAAGCAAGCATTTTTTTTTTTGTTTTTTGTTTTTTGTTTTTATCTTGAAATTAGAACTTTACAATATGACGTGCACTTTAACTACATGACATAACTCTAACAAGCAATTTCTAATCAAATAAACCTAAAATGCAGGCTATTTGACATGCACCTAATATTTTTTTGCATTTTTTTATTAAAATTCGTTAAAAAAAAACCTAATTAAACTATCTAAAAATGAATAATTTTTTAATCTATTTTAGGGATTAATTTGACTTAAATCATATCCTATCTTAGAAAACTATATTTTTTATAAAAAAAATATTAAAATATGCAAACATTATCTAAGACCCTATCCATAATAAAAAAAAAAATGTTATTTAGATCATATCTTAATTTATTCCAAAATTATCTAAACGTGCAATTCTATTCAAACTATGTAATGCTATCATGAAATCCTATATGTCCTAACGTGCAACCTAAAAAAATGCAATCCTAATTCGTGAAGCCATTATATTCTGATGCAAGATTTGATTTTTTAGTATTTTTCAAAACAAGCAATTATCATACAGGCATTATATCCAAGCCACTTAGGATATTCATCAAATAAAAGATTAAAATAATTGAAAAAATAATCCATTGTCTCACAAATTAAATTAACGATTATTTTAACCCTAAATATAAAAATAATTAAAAATTTGATCCGAAATCTTACGAATCAAATTAATAATTATAATGATTTAAGAGTTAAAATACTATTAAAGTGCCAAAAATATCAATATAATTTTTTTAAAAAATGATATAGTGATTTTTGGACAACAATACCTACGGATAATGCCTAAAATATTCATATAATTAACATTGACATCCAATGTTCCAATTTAAGCCATAATAACGAAACTTGTTTAAGAAAATTACCTTGATTAGATTTTTATTTTCTAAATGGGACTGGCGCCTGGGATCCGCGCAGGACGATTTGCGTTGGGGTCAGGCTGTGGCAAGCAGACCAGCAGCGGGCCGGTGTCGAGTCGATGAGCTCAAGACAGCGGGAGGTCGTAGCTAGTTGTGCTTGGCATAGCTTGTTGTCGCTGGCACCTGCAGGGATGGAGTAGCAGCGCGTAGCTCGGGCCAGGCGAAGACAAAGACTCCGAGGATCAGCAGCGCGGTGACGGGCGCGGTGACAGGCGAGCTTCAGCGTGGCGATAGGCAGCGGCGCGACGGCGGGCGAGCGTCAACGTGGCGACGAGTGGAGCGCGGATAGGCGAAGGAGCGGCAACGGGTGCAACGACGGGCAGGGCGCGGTGACGAGTGCTGCAGGTTGCGGAGGGCAACGGTGGCGACGATGCTCGGAGCTTCGGCGACCGCGAGTCAACAGCTGCGGCGGTGGAGTTGCGGCGTTGCTCGTGGCTTCGATTGCAAGGGACGGGCGAGCGGAGGGCAGCAAAGGTGGCGACGGGTGGCCGGAGGCGCGGGATAGGGGCAGCGGCGGGTTGCTGCAGCGGCCGGCGACGGCGATCAAGGCGGGCGGGGGTGTGAGATTGCAGTGGCAGCGACGTTCGGAACTCGCCGAAAGGAGGAAGGCAGCGGTGGGGTTGTTGCAGCATTGGCGTTTGGAGCTCGCGAGTAGGAGGGAGGCGGCAGCGACGACGATCAAGGTGGGGCAGGGCGTTGCGTAGCAGCGAGGAGTGGAGACTCCCCGAAGAAGATGACCTTTCCTCTTGATCTTTTCTTCTTCTTTTTTTGTTTTTTCTTATTTCCTCTCTCTTTTTTTTTTTTTTTTTTTGAAGAATTGTGGCCCTTTTTCATTTTCTTTTTCACCGATTCCCCCTTCATCCGTGTGGGCCAGCCCCTTTATATACAAAGAAATAGAGCCCCATATATGGAAGAAGCAAAATTTCATTCTTCTTTTCGATCGCATCTTGCACGGCCAAGACCCAATCTCCACGATTTTATTTTATTTTATTCCTTTATTCATGCCCATCAACGATTGAAAGATCGGGTGTTTCATATTGCCCAAAGATTAACACCAAATATATATCCCACTTGAAATATTCCTTCGAAATATTCCAATTTTCTGCAAAATATATATCTCGGTGTGTATATCGCTTGAATATATGAAAGATTTACTGAATATATCAAATTGTCATAATGATGCGCCTAAAATTATATGCTATGAAATTTTTATTCTTTTTCTTTTTCTTTTTTTATAATGAATAAATTACTAGATCGTTAAAATTTAGGTGTCAACAATCTTCTTTTATGATGTACACATGTCTCATGCCAAATCCATTTATAAATTCTTTAATAGAAGGAAGTTATTTAATTTCCAATGGCACGCATGTGTCACGGGCCGAATGAAGGCCGATCCAAGAGGTTCCTCAAGAACGATCATGACTCGTCCGTGGTCGACTTCCTAGGCTCGCTCGGATTCCCAACGAGCCTTCTCCCGAAGCTTCTAGAAATCCCTAGCCTTATTTATGTCGGTAGCCAGTAGCTGGTAGTTGTCATAAGTGTCGGTGGTTAGTAGCCACCATTAGTATTGGTAGATGAGGCGGTGCGATCTCGTCCACCGGTTAAATTCTAGATCAATGGTTGTAATCCGAGGCCCTCGACTATAAGAATGGGTGTCCTCCTTCATTTGTAAGTATCAACTACTTCCGCAATATAAAACAATCTTCTATCCAGAGCTCCTCTCTCTAGATTCTTTCTCTCTCTACGATCCGGGTAAGAAGAGCGAGTGAGCGTGCGATCGAGCAAGGCTTGGCTTGGGTGATCCAAAGTTGTCCGAGTCGCCACGCGGTCACGATCCCAATCGATCGGCCCATGACAAGTGGTATCAAAGCTAAAGAGAGATTTGTTTCCGGAGATTGAAGAGCGCCAACTGTTCGAGAGAATGTCAAGCCAAGATGCGGCTATAGTTGGAGAGACCGGGCAAGTCAAGGAGACCCGTGGCCGATCAAAGAAGAGGGAGACCTTGATGGATGCTGTGGCTACATTCGATGAGAAGATCGGGAAGGTCCGGAGTACCGTGCTCGAACTCATGGAAGGTCTTGACGATGTGTGAGACCGGATCATGGAGATTGAGGGCTCGCTCTGTGAAGACTTCACGACCGGCATCAACCAAGCTACGGCTCCGTTGTTCGACAAGGACGAAGCTCTCGAAGCATCGATCGATGGTTTGAACGAGCGCGTCCAAGTGATCAAGGAGGTAAGCCCGTGTAGGGAAGAGGTCGAAGTCATGAAGGCGGAGATCCAAGAGCTCAAGACCGAGCTCGCCCTATGCAAGCTTAGCATCACCAACGGTGCGGTGCCTACTCAAGCAATGCCCAAGATCGAGGTGCCGAAGCCCAAAGAGTTCAAAGGCGAACGATCCGCCAAAGAGGTGAACAACTTTGTCTGGAGCATGGAGCAATACTTTGGCGCCATCAACATCCGAGATGAGCCGATCAAGGTACGAACCGCTTTAATGTTCCTTACTGATACGACAATGCTTTGGTGGCACAATAGGTGCGATGAGATTAGACGCGGTGCCGATCCCGTGGAAACATGGGAGGACTTCGTGAGAGAGTTCCACGACTACTTTTTTCCCGAGTTCGCTCAACAAGAAGCCCGTAGCATGCTCCCTCGCCTCGAGCAAAGAGGTGTGATCCGAGAGTACGTGAAGGAGTTCATGGAGCTCAAACTCCAAATTCGCAACCTAAGCGAAGAGGAGGCCTTCGGAGCGTTCATTGATGGATTGAAGCCATGGGCACAACTTGAGCTGAAGCGGCGGGACGTGAGTAGCCTTGCGTGTGCGCTAAGTATGGCCGAGTCGCTCGTCGACCTCACCAGAATTGAACCAAGGAGTAGACCAAGAGATTGGAGGTCGGATCGACCTTGCGAAGATGAAGCGAGAAGCACTCCCCGAGGCGCGCATGAGCAAAGCGGTCGAGCCAAAACATGGGGAGAAGGAACTTCCAAGCCATCCTTCCAAAAGGGTCGACCACCGACGGACTACGCAAGTAAGTTCGACCAACCTCCGCCCTATCCTTGTTTCATTTGCAAAGGTCCGCACTGGACCCGAAAGTGCCCGAAGAGGGGTCGAATCAACGCCCTCCTAGCCATCGAAGAGGTGGAGGAGGAGCCCAAAGAAGACAGGCGACAAATCCAACTCGGAGGTGTGAAGACAATCAACTCTGTCCAAGCTCGATCGCCATCCAAAGAAAAAGCTGCGTCGAACTCGGAAATGTTCTTCGTGGAGGTCAACATGTGTGGCCGAACACTCTTCGCCTTGGTTGACACGGGAGCATCGAACATGTTCATGTCGACCGAAGTAGCAAAGGCCTTAGAGCTTCATGTGGAGCCAACCGGGAATACCTTCAAGCCGATCAACTCGGAGGGCGTCCATGGCGTAGGAGCGACTTCGGACGTGGATGTCAAGATTGGCGGATGGAAGGGCAAGATGGATTTCGAGGTAATCCCTCTCGATGATTATGATCTCATCCTTGGTATTCAATTCTTCCATAGCGTGAGAGCCATGATCGACATGAGGACCAAGTGCATTGTGGTCCTCGACCTTCAAACACCCAACGATAATCCCCATGATCAAAGGGGTGGTTGACACCAAGACCATCGCCACGATTTGATGCCTCGACAAGAACTTGAAGTCCGTGAAGCGACTAAACAAGTTGGCTGAGGTGAAGCTGAAAGTAGAGTTGGATCCTACTTCAACACATGCCATGCCAATCCAAGTGCTCTTTCCCGAGGTTGAGTGCGCGTCACATGCTCCATCCAAGCCGAAGATGGAGCCACGTGCCAAGTCCGAATTCATCATAGAAGGCTGCCGTCCTTCGTATGTGAGTGTCCGCACCAAACGAAACCAAAACAAGAGAGCCCGTGCCAAAGCCCGTGCTCGTACCAAGAAAGCTGCCCGTCAAGCTGTGAGCGACGAGGACGTCGCTCGATTGAGTGGAGGAGAATGTCACGGGCCCAATGAAGGCCGATCCAAGAGGTTCCCCAAGAACGACCGTGACTCGTCCGTGGTCGACTTCCTGGGCTCGCTCGGATTCCCAACGAGCCTTCTCCCCGAAGCTTCTAGAAATCCCTAGCCTTATTTATGTCGGTAGCTTGTAGCTGGTAGTTGTCATAAGTGTCGGTGGTTAGTAGCCGCCATTAGTATTGGTAGATGAGGCAGTGCGATCTCGTCCATCGGTTAAATTCTAGATCAATGGTTGTAATCCGAGGCTCTCGACTATAAGAAGGGGTGTCCTCCTTCATTTGTAAGCATCCATTACTTCCGCAATATAAAGCAATCTTCTTTCCAGAGCTCCTCTCTCTAGATTCTTTCTCTCTCTACGATCCAGGTAAGCGAGCGAGTGAGCGTGCGATCGAGCAAGGCTTGGCTTGGGTGATCCAAAGTTGCCCGAGTCACCGCGCGGTCACGATCCCAATCGATCGGCCCGTGACACATGCGTGTGACCGACGCTGGCAGATATAGTACATCTTGAAAAGGGAATATTTCCGAGTTTGATCCAAGAGGTAACTATTTCCTATTTTATGATTCAAAGATAGGACAAAAGTAAATTATAAATAAGAAAATGTTTAGCTTTATTTATTTATTGAGGAGGAGCCTGACACTTGGAGTGCTAAAACTTGGCATAAGAGGACACTTAAAGTATTAAAAATTACGAAAGTGATACTTAAGTATAACTTTTTTTGGAAAAAAAAAATGGAACACTTGAATACCAAGTTCAGCGAAAATAATTGAAAATCTTATGTGGTAATTTTTTAATAATATAACTCGCCTATATGGCACACCGGAGAGCTCAGTTAGTGATGAAGAACCAAAATGACATTGTTTTGTTTTTTTTTTTTATATAGGAGGAGGAGGCAGAAGGTGAGGGCTAAGCCCTTGTTGCCACCTCCCCACTGTCATTGGGAAGGGATGACACGAGGAGGGCTTACGAGCCTTCACTAAGATCTGGGCGGAGGGTTGTGACCCTTGTTGGATATGGGGGAGGGCCGCAACCTTTGACCGCCTACTAGGGCGACCCTTGCTAGCGACGGCCCTTGGCTTGGCCAAGGAAGGTACGGTGACCCTCGCCAGGTTTAGGGGAGGGCCATGACCCTCTCCCTAGATCTCAACGAGGGCTTGCAAACTCTCGCCGCCCGGTGACCGAGGTCACCAGCGACCCCAGTGACTCTTTCCCCACCGTCACCAGCCCTTCCAACAATGGCGGGAGATGATAGCGAGGGCTAAGCCCTTGGTCGCTTGTAATCTTCATCTTCTTTTTAATTTTTTTTAATTAAATTCATTTAAATTAATATATAAATAAATTTAGTTTTAAATTTAATTTAATTAATATTTATATTAATTATGAAGCCATGTCAACAAAACAACGTCATTTTGTACTTGTCTCATCGGAAAATCGCCACATCAGCAATTATTTTTGGTGAAACGAAAGGAGTAGGCGTGTTTGATAACCATTTTGTTCTTGGAAATAATTTCTGATAAGAAATGATTCTTTTTTATTTTGTTCCCAAAAATAATTTTTAAACATTTTAAGCCATTTGGTAATCTGTCAAAAAAATTTTATTCCCGGAATAAAATTGCGTTTAGTACGGTATTGAAAATTTCTAATCCAATATAATTTTTAATAATTATATTACTTTTTATTTTATTCTTTTATTTTCTTTCTTTTCTTCTCCTTCAAGTCCGCCGATCGCCGGCCTTGGGATGACCAAATGATCGGCTAGACGAGGGCCGGCAACCTCGCCGAGCATCGCCAGCCCTTGGCAAAGCCGCACCTCGTCAGCTAAGCCTTGCCGGAATTGGGCGAGGCTCGAGCAAGCCTTAGCTAGGCAAGTGGCCTCGCCTAGATTTGGCAAGACCGAGCTTGCCCAACTTGCCAAACAGTGCTTGTTTATGTTCTTTTGTTTCCGGGAGTAAATTTGGAACAAAATACGCCTGGTAAAATTCTTGTTCTTGGGAACAAATTTTTATTTTTTTGTTTCCGAAAGTAGATTTGGAACATAATTGAGAATAAAAAAAAAGTTAATTCTTTGTTCCCGGGAACAATTCTAAAATCAAGTCAACCTAATTTTTTCTTTTTCATATTCTTTCTTTTTGTTCTTCTTCCCTCTCCCTTGTTCTTCAAGTGTTGCCGCCGTTGCCATGGCCGTTTGCCACCGTCGCCGACCACCGATGTTCGCTGCCGCTGGTCGCCGGCGAGCTTCTGAGGCTCGCTTAGCCGGGCGAGGACCGGCGAGCTCGTCGGAGGCTCGACCTTGCCGGGGCATCACAAGGTCGGTGTCGCTCGGCCAAGGCGAGGCTAACCTCGCGGTGGCCTGACGAGGTCAGTCCCGCTGGTGGCTAGGCGAGCTCGGCCTTGCCAGATCTAGGCGAGGCCACTCGCCCAACTACTAATGAGGCTCGGCCGATGAGGCATGGCCTCGCCGAGGGCCGGTGACGCTCTGATGAGGTTGCCGGCCACCTTGAAGAAGAAGAAGAAGAAGAAGAAGAAGAAGGGGAGAAATAAAGGAAAAAAATAAAAGAGGAAAAAGGAAAAAAAATAATAAAATTATTTGAAGTAGGAATTGAAATTTTGCTATTATAGAATACATATTTAATTTTGTATTTTAATTTATTATTTACTGTTTATATTTATATTTTATACTATAGTTTATTATATACTATTTAATAAAAATTTGATTACTTAATATTTTTATTACTTAGTATAAATATAATTAATCAATAGAGTTACTATGATTTGATAGAATTTTAGAATTGAATAGAATTCTAAATTTGAATTCTTTTGAAATTGAAAATATAATAAAATATAATATAATTTCTTAACTCATAAAAAGACAATTATATTAGTGAGTGGTCTATGAGAATTCAATATCAAATTTACATTCATCTAAAAAGGCAATTGAGAAAGAATTAGAATATAAATTTTATGTAGTTACCAAACGCATTTATATTCTTTTTTCATTCTAGAATAAAAAATTTTGTGCATTTACTAAGCGCGTTCTTTTACTCATAAATTGTTCCGGGAACAGAATAATTCTCGAGAATGTAATGGTTATCAAATGCGCTTTAAGTATCTGTTTTTGAGATTTTGTTTTTTTGGTCGGACTGTTTTTGGGATTTAGATAATAGTGAAATTATCATTTTTATATTTTTGTCAATATATCAAAAAATTCAAAAAATTCAAAAAATTCAAAAAATTCAAAAAACCAAAAAGCAAAAACCCCATGGCGCGGCCCGCTTCTCCTAAACCGCTCGTCATTTTTACGCACTCTCTCTAGCTTACAGAGAAAGAGAGGGAAAGAAAGTACCCGCTCCGACGATGTCGGGTTTCTCGTTCGGGTACTCCGCCGCCGCGGCCGGGTCCTCCTCCGTCGCGGCCGGGTCCCCCTTCTCGTTCGGATCTTCCCCTGCCGCTTTCGGATCCTCCTCTGGGTTCACCTTTGCTCCTTCCTCCGCCGCAAATCCTAGCTCCGCCTCCCCTCTCTCTTTCTCCTTCGCCCCCTCCTCCGCCTCTCCCTCCCCCTTCGCCGCCGCCGCCGTCTCCACCCCTAGCTCCTCTCCCGCTCCTGATCCCTTCGGCTTCGCTCTCCCCTCTTCCTCTTCGTCGATTTCGTCGGCGGTCTCCGCTCCTTCGTCCTCATTCTGCTCCACGCCGGCGGCTTCGGCGCCGTCGCCCTTCGGCACGCCGTCGTCGGCCGCGTCCGGAGGATCGTCGCCTTTCCGAATGGCTCAGCCTGCCGCGAGCGTGTCGCCGTTCGCGTCGAGTTCCCCTTCGCTATTGTTCGGCTCGTCGGGGACCTCCGCTTCTTCTCTGTTCGGTACGCCTGCGCCTTCTTCCAGTGCGAGCTCGGGTTCGTCCTTTTCTGGAGAGGCCACTTCCGGTGCGCCTCTTTTCGGAACGTCTTCGAGTGCAAGCTCGCCACCGTTCGGTGCGGCTCCAACGTCGACATCAACCGCCGCTCCGCCTTTGTTTGGGACGCCGTCTTCCTCCGCCGCCTCCTCATTTGGAGGAACTGCTTCAGCCGCTAGTTCTGGTGCGCCATTGTTTGGGACAGCTTCATCTCAAGCACCTTCTGCCACCACCGTCTCTGCTTTTAGTGAGTTTCTACTGACACTTTGCGTTTGAACTAGCATGATGAAGTTGAAATTCCCTCCTAAATACATAAGAAGTGCCAATTGTAGGTCTGCTCTGCATCATGACGCATGCTTATTCTACATGTGCATATTCCTTCTAGTTTCAAGGGCGTTGCCTTGTTGTCTGTTTTGGTTAGTACGACGAGATATCAGTTTGTGGATCCTGATTCCTCTCACCATTTTCATTAGCTCCATATGTGAATCAAAAGATTTTCTTAGTGGCTCCATATGTGAAGCAGTAGGTTAAAAAGTCCTGAATAAGAAGTAAATGGATCTTCTAATCACAATATCCTATCTTCCCTTGGGGACACTCTCATTAGCATTGTTCGTTGTCCAGTTGTCACATGTATACTAGTTCTTCACACAGGAGTCTGGACTGTACAGTTACCTATTACAATAAGTAATATGAAAATATTATTGTAAGGAGAAATGTTCATGCCAAGACGTGACTTGCTGCTGCAATCACGAATAGAGTCTGACCCTTTCATTTCTTTACACGAAAAATTATAAAAAATTAATTGTCGAATCCTTTTTAATGTTTCTGCATAAGCTTGGCAAAAAGAAGAGATGCTCTTCATGGTATTATCTGGAAGTTTTTACCTTTTGCAGTATCTCATCACAGCTTTTCCCTTTTTTTATGACATTGACTTGCTTGTGCTGCTTGTCCTGGGCACTTGGATTGTTGGATTGTCTTCATAATATAGGCATTCTTGACTTGCCGAGTAGTTCGCATCTTCTTATCATCTCTTAGCACATAAATATGGTATGACACCGTATTGTTATGTTTAATTCATGTAGAAACTAACACAGGAAGCTGATATGTTGTTGTGCATTTCTGGTTTTTTGCTTAAGGAATGGGATGTTGTGTTGAATAATTTTTGACAACCTCTTTTTAAGGTGCCCCTGCTACAACTTCTGCAGCAACAACAGCTTCTAGTGCCAGTACAACTGCAGCTCCTACATCATCTCTTAGCGTAGCTTCTAGTAATGGGTCTGTATTCGCTGTCTTGATAGCTAACTGATGTACTTTTTACTTCATAACATGGCATGACGCTTTCTCGTTCCATATCTATGGATATCTTGGTATTTGTTTCGCATATTCAAGCCAATTAGTGCCTAGTTTTTGGACTATTCATTTAAGGATTAACTCCTTTCTTTGTTTGTTTCTAAAGAATTCTCATTCATGTAAGTTTGCTTTATCTACTAGTTTGCTTTATCTAACTATCTGTTTCATCTAGAATATTTTTGAAGAACCTGCTTTTGTTTTTTTTTTTTTTTACAGGAAGGATTTCATAAACACTTTCCTATCTTGTCCCTACCATTTGTTTGTTTGTTTCTTTTTTTTTTTCTTTTCTTTTTTTAGATTAATACATTCTGTTTGAGATCATTAGCATCATTTTTATGTTACTGAATTTCATTTCCTTTTGTTCAATGATGAACATATAATGTCACTCCGAGAGCATGTGCTGTTGGCATCAGAATTTTTCAGCTTATTTCATTTTTCTTATGCACTTACTTTAGAACAACATCAAGCCCCAGCTCTGCAGCTGCTATACCTTCAAAGATTGTGTCCATGGCCATGCCGACATCGACAGCTACCACACCTTTGCAGGTAGCAAACATAGGCACAGTTGATCAATCAAGTTTGCCAACACCAGAACCAGCTGAAGAATCAATTACTGATCTTTCAGACGTCGAGTCGGCTGATCTAGATGCAGTCGACGAAATCCTGGGAGTAATAGAACCAAGATGTGGAAAGCCCCTCCCTTCTAGTTCTGACCCTTCTGACTCATCGACAACCGTGGCCTTCAATGATGTTAAGGCTAAATGGGAGGAGTTATACCAACTGACAAAAGGAGGGTACTCCCAGATTGCTTCTAACTCAGCCCTCGAATGCAGAATAAAACATCTGCTTGCTGAGTTGAGTTTTGGCGAAGACTGCTTCACCAAGACTCCTGAATTTCGGTATGAGTACGAAGAGTTTGCCAAACATTTTGCGTATGGCACTGAAGTCTATAGACTGAACTGTGACAAGATTGAGTCGTCGATAGCTGCTGAAGAAGGTTTCGACAAAGTGGAAGAGCGACTGACTGCAGGAAAGGAAACTCTGAAAGAACATCGCAGTTCTTATCAGGCTGCCGTGGACAGAAAGGCTGAGCTTACAGAGGAGAAAGAAAGACTGGAAGCGCTTCTTGCTGAAGTTCAACGCCAGATAGAATCGACCCAACTTGAAGTTCAGCGTGAAGGGAGGTCTATGAAGCAACAGTTTCGGGATGTCGTTGCAACCATGCAGGAATATGATCGACAACAAGCGGAAGTTGACAGGCATTTATCCATCAGAAGAGTATGTGTTGCTAATAACAAGACATTGGATGAAGACCTTTCGGATTTCAGGAGAAGTGTGAAGAAGCTGATTGATGATCCGGAATACATAGTAATCTAGCTAGCTCTCTTTACATCTCGACTGTCTCGCCGCATTTTCAATTCTCGTACATCTCTTGCGTCTGTCACATAGTTGGATAAGAAACTTTTTAGGTACTTGCCATTAATCGGTTGTGGTAATATTTCACCATTCAAGTCCATCAAACGATAGGCATTGCCACTTAGCACATTTAGCACTGAGTAAGGGCCTTTCCGAATTCGGCGAATGCTTATCGAATTAATCGCTTTTGCAATTAACCGGCAAAAAAGTCTACATACCAAATCACCAATGGCAATCTTTTAATTTTAACGTATTTGTTGTAAGCCTCGGCGACTCTTTTCTTTGGCATGACAGTATGCTCTAGTGCCGATGCTCGAATTGCATCCAAACCATCTAGATTCATATGCATGACATATTTTAATGTCTGTCTTTTGAGTTTTTTGTCCCTTCATTGACTCTGATCTTTTAATATTCAATGAACGACTGTCTCCAATTTTCTTTATCTTTGGCCAAATAAGTACCTACCACCATAGTTCGAATTTCATTTAATGATGGTACTTTTATTTCTGTCATTATTATTTTGGCTAATCCTTGTAATATTTTGTATTCATATGCAATTTGAGTTAATTCAGTGGCTTCCGGATTTTCATATCTTCCGATATGGATTCAACCATAGCTGGGAGCAATAGCTCAGCGCGGGGCCAAGATAATATAACCAATTATAAATTCATTTGACAAAATTTGGTTAGTTGGTCAATTGAAATTTGAAAAAGTTGATGATTTAGGCTTGACACAACAAACATAAAACTCATTTTCAATTTGTTTTATTAACACAATCCGAGAGGATATCGAAAATTTCATGTGAAACTAAAATGTTCTAACTATCCAAAAAAATCGAAGTGTAGCACTTGAGGTACTTTGTTTTAGTAGCACACTAGTATAATCTGAAATTCTCCTATGTCAAAATGTTGTAAGATCAATATCATCATAATCATACTCTTATAGGTGATATTTTATTACAATAATACAATCTGAAATTGGAGGCGTAAAGGAGGAATTTGAATTTGAATTGAGAATTTTACTTTCTTTGAGCTCGATTACATTAGTACGAAACATTAATAAATTATCACCAAACGGCAAGCAGCCCACCGTAGCAAAATCCCAACTTATGTTAGAACTTTGTTAGTCTCATTATAAAATGAAAAAAAATAGCCAGATTATGGGGAATCGCTTATCTCTATAATATACATGTCCAAATCTAGAAAAAAAAAAAATTCTCGATTAAATAGCAAGCCAAGAATGCCCATGATTTTCTTTTACATGTACAAGTGTCTCATGCCAGATTCTTCATAAATTCTTCAATCGGAGGAAATTATTTAATTGCTAACGGCACGCACTCGTATTAACGATGCTTGCAAGAAATGGGTAAGTATCGTTTATCTTTAAAAAGGGAAATATTTCAAATGTGATTGGAGAAGGTAAAAATTTCCTAAAATAGACACAAGCCTGTTTCCCATTTACAATTTAATTCCACGTAGAACCTTTGTAAATATTTCCTATTTTAAATAACGTAAACGTTTCCTATTTTAACTCCACCTTGCAGCCACTTAACGCACACGTCCTCAATTCTAACCCCAACATAATAATAGCTTCTTAGTTTCTTCACTTGCGATACTCTCTTCTCTCTCAGTTTTTTTAATCGCCACTCGATAGTCCTGTCTTCCTCATTTGTCACGTTTCATCTATATGGAGGCAATTGAATATTGCATAACTAAAAGGGCAATGCTAGTGGCGTAGAGTTTCATTAAAAAACTAGTATACTAATAATGTGACAAACTATAACTAGCTGTTTTAACAAGCAAGTCATATCCATGCACCACTATGAATCAAATTTGTTAACCCATCTTTGTATGTCTCACATTAAAGTCACAGTTGAAGCATGCCATGGCTTATATTAGAATTATCTAATCCTTTCTCTACATGGGCAGGCATGATGAAAAGCACCAGAGATGTATTAAACCTAAAAACCATAGAGAAAGATTGCTGCTAATCTTTATGTCCTCCCGAAACATGTCCTATACTGGAAGGGCAAAAGTTGACTTTCAAATGAAATTTTGTGATATCAGATAACGTGAGAGGAAAGAAAACTTGCAACCATTTTCATTCAAACCAAAGTTCAGGCTCACAATGAGTTTCGTATTAGTAGTCTCGGGATTATCTATTTGATCATAGGAATTCCTTCGAGAGCAGTATGGGCTAATGATCAGTTTCGACAGCAAGAGTTGAATGGAGAGATGGTAGAGCACTTGAAAAGAGATCACGAAACTGGTAGAAGAAAATATTCTAAGCTTTGTTTTAAAAGACTTTAGTGGCATTACTTTCAAAAGCTCCGGCACCCAAGTGTAAATTTTGAAGAGATGCCAACTTAGAGATAACGTGTAGCTTATTGTGAACATAAATTTTGATTGTTTATTGATCTAGAGCCGTTTTCTTTGCCAAAGAAAAGAAAACAACAATATGTTTGACAACATTCTTTTTCTCTTTGATAAAGAAAACAACAAATTCAAAGTTTGAGAAATCAAACTGTTGGGTTTAACGGATTCCCTAAACCGAATTCGACACTCAATCGAACCCCTAAAACGAACGCGGAAGACAAGCCCAGGAATCACATGTATCATCGATCAAAGATACACTACGGAATCGAGCGTACCTTATTGTCCACAGATTAAACACCAATGCTGAAGTTCGAGGAAGAATCACAATCCCGTTCTACCGAGGAGCACACTGTTGCTTTGAAGGGGGAGAAAACTCTGTGTTTTGGAGGAACTGTTCTTACATTCTTTGGGAGAGGGAGAAAGTGAAAAACAATGTACGTACTTCCAAAATGTACGTTTTGTTTTTATTTTCTCCCCTTAAAAACGTCTTATCCAAAAGACGTAACTCTTCAACGTAAAACCTTCCTCCAAAAGACATAACCCCTCGTATCTAAACAACGTAGCCTTTCACATCGCAACCATTCCTCCATGGGCCCTTATCTTGCGGGCCAGGCTTTTAGGCCCAACATGGGCGGACGGGCCCACTTAGGCCCATCAACACATAAATAAAAACCATCATCTCTCACTCGCACATGGTGGGCTGAACAGGATCCTCTCTATCTCTCTGCAACATTCATACTAGTGAATAATCCGTGCGACTAGCATACTTTGAGAGCTCGTTGCTATATATCTATTAGGAATATATAGCAGCTCATAATGGGTATCACATTTCGAGTAGATTTAGTATGCAGTATCCTAGATCGATCTATCATATTTATATCTCTCTTGATCTCTTTTAAATAATGATATATTGTATTCGTAATTATGATTGAATTATGATTATCCCATAAACAATCATAATTGGTCGACTAGTGAATACAAAACTAGAATGTGATTCTTCAAATTCGATCTTCCTCTTTCCTTGAAACTCTCAATTTCAATTCAACTTGCTTTTCTAGAAATATCCAATTAGATCGAATCAATTCATGATCATTGGCAACATCCTAAGATAACAAACACTGAATAGAAATTTTGAGAATAAGTAAGAGTCATGAGGGCACTAAATTGAGGAACTCTTTTCCTCAAAAGTCTCACATGATATAAAAGTTGAGATCAAAACTTTTTGCCACTCTTATTGGTCGTCTCATGCATACGTAGTATGAAATACGTATTACGGTATTAACTTATTTCCATGGAGCGTATGTCTACATCTTCAATACCGTACATATAATAGTTCAGACATACCTAATGTCTAACTTGAGTTCATATATCTACTCATACACAAAATTCATTAGAACTCACATCTGGCATCATAAACAGTAAAATAAAATATGTGGGTTATTTTACTTTTGGACATAGTCAATATCATGTCCTCATATTAACACTCAGTTAAGGTGACGTGTATGTCGGACAAATAAAAGATTCATAAGTATTAATAATGAAAAAAATACAAATTCATTAAATGTGAACACTTCAGGGAAATTACAATATTCAGTACATCAGCCTCTACGTAGTCCTAGAGATTTTACATGACCACAAAACACATCTCTAGGTATTGGCTTTGTCATAAGATTTCCTACCATTCTATGCATAGATATGTACCGTAAGTTCATATCCTTTCGTGCAACCATATCTTTGACAAAATTATACTTGGTATCTATATGTTTGGTCTTGCCATGATATTTTGGATCTTTGGTGTACGCTATTGCTGCTTGGCTATCAAAAGTTAACCAACAATGAGTCTATAGCATTCTCAATAACACCTAAATGATCCAAAAATCTCTTAAGCCAAACTCCTTATTGTACTGCTGCTGATAATGCCACGAACTCAGCTTCCATCGTGGACAAGGCTATACATGTTTGCTTCTTACTGCTCCATGATATGGCGTTATTATTCAGTAAGAAAACAAATCAAGAGGTAGATTTCATTTCATCTAAATTTTCTTCCCAATCAGCATCCGAATAGCCTTCAAGTTGCAGATCATTTCCTTGGTAATTCAGCTTGTAATCAGCAGTTCCCTTCAGATATCTCAGTATTCTTTTAACGGCTTTCCAATGTGTTTGACCTGGATTGGATTGGTACCTACTCACCATTCCAACTGCAAAACATATGTCATGTCTTGTACACATCATAGCTCTCAACAGCGTATATAAGGAACATGTTGTATTTGTTCCTTCTCTTGCGGAGTCCTTGGACACAGTCTATGGCTCAATCCTTCACCTTTTGCAATAGGAATATCTATGAGTTTACAATCTTGCATACGAAATCGTTCAAGAACCTTATTTATGTATGTTTCTTGCGAAAAATATAATGACCTTTTCGAACGATCTCTTGAAATCTTAACTCCAAGAATATATGCAGCCTCACCCATGTCTTTCATTTCAAAGTTGAAAGATAACCAACTCTTGACAGTATTAACAAACTTCATATTGCTTCCGGCAATTAGTATATCATCAACATATAATGATATGATCACAAATTGATCTTTAGATCTTTTGATATATACACAATGATTCTCATCAATTATTATAAAATTATATGCCATTATGGCATTACGAAAACATATATACCATCGTCTCGACGACTACTTAAAGCCATATATCGATCTAAAAAGTCGACATACATTTTTTTCTTGGCCTTCCATAATGAAACCAGCAGGTTGTTTTATATATATTTCTTCATCTAATTCTCCATTGAGGAAAGCATTCTTACATCCATTTGATGTAACTCAAGATCCATACTAGCTACTATTACCAGAATAATGCGAATTGAGGTAAATCTCACTACAGAAGAAAATGTTTTCTCATAATCAATTCCTTCCTGTTGATTATACCCCTTCGCCACAAGGTAAGCTTTATGTCTTTCTATCGAGCCATCAGCTTTATACTTTATTTTGAGAACCCACTTGTTCCCAATGGCTTTGCGTCCTTTTGGAAGATCAACCAATTCCCAAACATGGTTTGTCTTCATTGACTCCATCTCATTTTCCATTGCATGCATCCATTTTTCCTTAATAGGGCAATTTAGAGCCTCATTAATATTTCTTGGCTCATCTTTATCTTGTGGAGCAACCATAAAAGTTTCCCCTTCAATGTCAAAATGTAGACGGGGAATACTTTTGCGACTTGTTCGCCCTATGGGAGATTGTACACTCTGTACATCATTCCCTATCATGCTCCTACTCGGATTAGATAATGATGATATAATCTCATCATGTGGTTGTAATTAGGGGTGAGTATCGATCTAGGGTCAACCTTGAACTGACCCTGAACTGGCCCAACCATGCCAGTCATGGTTTGGTTCATAGGGAAACTAGGTCGGTCCTTGGTCCTAGAATTCCTAGACTAGCATTGTGTGGGTCGGTCCTCAGTCTTGAGAGTTCCGGGTCAGTCCAACCTGGACCAACCCTAATTATATATATAATATTATAATTTTTTTATATAGAGAAAATCTTAAAATAAACGACGTCAATAACATTAAACAGTTATTTAGTGAGAAGTTCAAGTAATTTTACATTGTTCTTTAATAACTTAGGTTTTTAATGTCTTTTACGGCATCAATAGTCATAATTTACGAATGAGGAAAATGTTTTTGTAAGGAATCCTCACGGCGTCCAAAAAAACACCTTATGGCATTCTCCTAGAGTATTTGTTCTATTTTGTCTTATTTGTCCATTTAGTCTTCAATTTGCCAAAATCGAAAGAAATAACTTCTCCGCTCGTCACTCAACACTCGCCTTGCTCGCTTTGGGTTACTTGTGTCGCTCACCACTTCGTGCCACTCACTGCTCGATACTCGCTTGCCGCTCAACATTCGATGCTCATTCTTTTCGACGCTCACCTCACTTGACCTTCATCGCTTGCCTTTCTTAGCTGACCTTGCTCATCATCGAACCCATTAAGTCAGTACGATCCCCGGTTGCCCTTTCAAGGAGTACAAAAAATAAATTAAAAAATTATTGGTTGGTCCTATATTGACTTTGAAACCGGACCGAACCCATTGGGTCACTCCGGTCCTCAATCGCTCTTTTAAGGAGTAAAAAAAATGAAATAAAAAATTATCAGTTGATCCTAGATTGACCTTGGAATCAGACCGAACCCATTGGGTCGGTCCGGTCCTCGGTCTCAAGCTCAATAGGGTTGGTCCTCGGTCCTAAAAATTGAGGACCAACACTGTGCAAGTTGGTCCTAGGGTTAGGGGGTGGACCGGCCCAACCCGGACCATGCTCACCCCTTGTAATTGAGAGCGAGTTGAATTAAATTCATCACTTCTCATGTTACTCCCACTTGGACGAACTCCACTAAATTCATTATCTAGATCCAAAGTTTCAAATAAGGAGTACTCCTCACCTATTTCGCCCTTATTAGGAAATTCATTCTCTAAGAATGTGACATCCCGTTATTCGAATTCAGTTATACTTCCACTTTCCTGCTCACCTATGAACATATACCATTTCAAGTGTTCAGAGTATCTTATGAAAATACTCTTTTTTCCTTTGGGACCCAATTTCCCAAACTTGTGAGATGGCTCATGAGTATAGGCAGCACAATCCCATGGCTTAAGAAAACTTAAGTCCGGTTTTCTACCTATCCATAACTCATGTGGAGTGGAAGTAATTGATTTGGAAGGCACCCGGTTAAGTATATATGTAGCAGTTAATAACGCATCACTCCAAAAAGTGATAGGTAAGTTACCATGCGCCATCATGGATCTAACCATTTCCAGTAAGGTTCTGTTCATTCTTTCCGTAACACCATTTTGTTGAGGAATATATGAAATAGACAACTGTCTTTCTATTCCCTTTTCATCACATAATTTTCTGAACTCATCAGACAAATATTCTCGATCTCGATCGGATCTCAATACTTTTATTTTCTTATCTAATTGATTTTCTATTAAGTTCATAAACCTTTTGAAACAATTCAATGCTTCAGATTTATGAGAAATCAAATAGACATATCTAAATCGAGTATAATCATCTATAAATGTGATGAAATAAATAGCCACATGCCTTCCTCTCACATTCATCAGTCCACAAACGTCAGAATGGATTAATTGCAAAGGAAATTCAGCTCTTTTACATTTTTCCAAATGGTTTCCTTATCATTTTCCTACTAAGCAATGCTCATATATAGGTAAATCGACTTTTTCAATGTTACCCAATAAGCCCTCTTTAGCTAGTCTATTCATACGTTGTTGGTCAATATGACCAAGTCTAGTATGTCACACATTCACATTATTATCATATGAATTAGAAGACGTGAAAAGGGAATAACAAACATTGGTATTACTATAGTCAACATTTAATACAATAAAACCATCTAGAAAATAACCACAACCATAGTAGTTTGTATCCAAATACAAATCCACACCACTATTATGGAAGTTCACATTAAAACCAAGCTTAACCAACACTAAAACATACGCTAAATTCCGACGAATCTCCGGAACATATAACACATCATGTAGGAACAAAGTGCGTCCACCACGCATGTTCAATCGACAGATGCCAATTCCTTTTACTTCTGCTCTAGAGTTATTTCCCACATAAATCCACTTAGTTCTAGTTGGTACTCGTCAGAATTCCACGAAAGATTCTCTATCCTTTGCTACATGGTCTGTCGTTTCTGAATCTACAGTCCACAAAGGATTAGACTCAGTTAAGAATACAGAACTTGACACATAAGCAGAGTTCTGAAATGTACAGGAGATGTGTACCTTCTTTGGATCGCGACAATCGTGAGCATAGTGACCCTTTTTGTCACAATTGTAACACTTCACCCTTGTCAGTTTCTTCATTCGAGGACGATTTCCTCTTTCATGTTGGTCAACCTTTGATTTCTTACCTGAAGCACTTGCTCCCTTGCCTTTCCTTTTATTGAACCAGTCAGGACATTTGCGCTTGGAGCTCGAAGCTCCATGTGAGCTGGAATCAGCATGATAAATTTCAGTTTCCGGCTTAGCCGCCAAGAGGCGGTCCTCTTCCAGCTCAAAATGACGCATTGCCTCCTCAGAGGTTTTGATATTCTCATTATGAATCAGGTGTACCTTCATATGCTCCCAACTTTAAGGCAATGAACAAATCACTACTTGCACTTGCTGTTCATCGGTTAGAACATGGCCAGCATCTTTCAGCTCATTAATTATGTTTGACATCTTTCTAAGGTGTTGTTTCATGGTCTGACCATGAGACTTCTTGTAAGAGTCAAACCTAATAGTGAGCTGTCTCAGTCTGGTCACCGAAGTATGACAAAATCTTGCTGCCAACGCTTCCCACATTTTCTTGGTATTCTCAAAACGCCTAAACTCTCGCATGACGTCATTTTCTATGCTACTCAACAACGTAATGCGAGCAAGAGAGTTCTTTTTTTTCCATGCAGCAAATGCATCCTTATCTCTCTTGTGTTGTGCAGTGTTTCCATATTCAGGTACTTCCATGGTCAGGTTAAAAGCTTCTAATGTCTCTTGCTCTTCCAACACATATTGGATTTTCATGTGCCTCTAATTATCGCCATTGAGCTTCTCACCTTTGTTTAGCTCAGCGACTATGCTCTTTGTGGCTGAAGCTATCAATCTGAACATATCAGATATATATGCACGAATTATTAATGCCTATCATTTATGCATCCATTTTGCACAAAACCATCATATTAATGAATAATTTCAAGTAAGGTTTTAGAATCAAAATGTCACTATGTTTCCAATCATCATCCAAAATCCTAACTTTGAATTATTATTAATATAATATTCTATGCAAAATAAATTCTTTGAAATTACAAAAAAAATTCTAAGAACTACCCACAACAGTTAATAATAACGAAATCAAATAATATTTGATATCAAACAATGATATAATAATAATGCTTTCACATAATACAACTAACATATCAGTTGCTACACCAATAACAACTAGGTAGAAAACATTTACGTAATATGTCCATAAAGCATACTAAATAAAGACCAGTCAAAACATCTAACACCAAGTCAATATATGAACTGGGAAAGATCATTTTTTGTTCAATTTCTTGATCTTTTCTTTTGTAACAATCCTGTAATGTTCATCTATAAAAGCCATCACAAGTTTCCAATACGAAGTAGCTCTGTTGACTTCCCATAAGCGATTCAACACTCATTGCCATTCTGGTGGAAGAGTGTTCATGAAAAATCGCACAATCTCAGATTGTGACATGGGATGACCATTCCATATGACCTTTTGTATTTTCCCGTTGACTTCAATAACATGATCAATTAAGTCTCCATTCTTCCATCGATAATCAGTTAGCTCAGCTATCAACTTAGAAAACCTTTCCTTTTGTACATCAGTAATTGCGAGAATAGGTGTGCGCAATTTAAGGGGAGGCATTATTCTTGCAACAAATGCAGAACAAATAAGGGATTACATATAATCCACATTGACTTAATTGGGAAAAAGAAACACATTTTTTTTTTGGTCAACGGTCAACGGTCAAAGTCAACGGTCAACGGTTGAGGTCAACGGGTCAACGGGTTGAGTCAATCGGGTCAGGTCGGACCGGTTGGGCCAGGTCGGACGAATCGACCGACACATGACCGCGCGCGCGTTGGCGACCGCGCGCGTGCATTGCACGCGGCTAGGGATCGAATCAACGCCCCCGACGGCGATCCGCCATTCGTTTTTCTCGTATCGACGAAACCTTTGACCCTACGCTATCAGAAACAAATTTTGATTTATAGAAAATCACGAACAGGGGCGAACAATACGCGGGTGTCGGGATTTTTCCGTCCCCGATCGGCCGACAGTGGTGTTTCACGAGAATTCAATCAAAAAACAATTCATAAACATGAAAAGGGGTCGGGAAAGATGAACTAGGGCTCTGATACCAATGTTGTGTTTAACGGATTCCCTAAACCGGATTCGACACTCAATCGAACCCCTAAAACGAACGCGGAAGACAAGCCTAGGAATCACATGTATCATCGATCAAAGATACACCACAGAATCGAGCGTACCTTATTGTCCATAGATTAAACACCAATGTTGAAGTTCGAGGAAGAATCACAATCCCGTTCTATCAAGGTGAGCACTGTTGCTTTGAAGGGGGGAGAAAACTTTGTGTTTTGGAGGAATTGTTCTTACGTTCTTTGGGAGAGGGAGAAAGTGAAAAACAATGTACGTACTTCCAAAAGGTACGTTTTGTTTTTATTTTCTCCCTTTAAAACGTCTTATCCAAAAGACGTAACTTTTCAACGTAAAATCTTCATCCAAAAGACATAACCTCTCGTATCTAAACAACGTAGCCTTTCACATCGCAACTATTCCTCCATGGGCCTTTATCTTGCGGGCCAGGCTTTTAGGCCCAACATGGGCGGACGGGCCCACTTAAGCCCATCAACACATAAATAAAAACCATCACAAACTAAAAGCTGTGCCACAAGAGCTCATCTCATCTCCAAGATGGAAACCATAATCTCAATTAAATTCATGCAACTAAAACCTTTCAAATGAAAGCTATAAAACATTTCTTATACCTCTCTCATTCTCTTCGATAAACTCGGAAATAACCATTAGTGTTCGAGTATCAAGTATGGGAGTTTGATTTCACAAAGCTTTTCATAGATTTCTTGATTATTAAACAAGTTCACTTGTCTTTGGCATTTCCTCAAATAATGAAGTCCAATGTCAATTCTCCAGCTGCTTTGGGCATCCTACTATCTAAAGACAAATCGAACCATCTAATTTTACTTTTGACTCCCAGGGAAACCAATCTTTTGGGTCATCTCCTCCATCAAAATGTCCACATATGTACCAAAGAAAATAGTCCATGGGTCAATGATATTAGGTTTATCTAGCATCGTCCCTTCAAAGAGAATCTTTTGTATCATTTCTTTCATCACAATAATCATCCACTGCACATACATCCAATCTAATCTATATAGTATCAGCATTATAATTTTATTAGAGAAAAATTACAAAGATCGGAATTATTAAATCACTTGAAACTTTGTACCTTTATCACTAATTAAATAATGCACGCAAATAAAATCCTAAAAAAGATGAAATTCCTAAGCCGGCTTTCATATATGAAAATAATACTATGTTCTAAATATACAACTATCTGATGATATATGCACTAGTTACTTAAGTCTGATAGACTAAACATTAATCATTAATATATCCTTGATTAAATGCATTGCATGAGATTCAATCTAGAAGTTTGCAGCTACAAGTACATGAAGTTCACAACTTTCTATCTAGACAGTTGACATATATATTTTACTTGTTGTTGCCTTACCTACACAATTCACATAAAAAGGATGTTTATAATCTATCACAATGAAACTTTACAATGGAGTTTTATTTAAAGCTTCATGAAACTACAGCTTCAATGAAGATTTTTGAAGGTTATCTGTAATATTAAGCTTAATGAGCGTACTCACCCAAACAACATGTATCGGTTCAAATATATTTTTCAAGAAAAAGAAAGTACAGCGAGGGAAAAGAGATAAGTACTCAATTTCAAGAGAAATAGATAGGACACATGCGGTTGCTTCAAAGAAGTGTTGAATTGAATCTCACCTTCAAGGTTGCTTCAAAGAAGTGTTGAATTGAATCTCACTTTCAAGAGTGGAAGTGCGAGATCAGCTTAGACTTAGAGGACTTGAGTGTATATATACAAAGTGTTTTACCTGGAGATTACAATGTTTTTAGCTTTAAAGAAGTAAATACAACATCACAAATTCATTCTTCAAAATTTAAAACTGGAAACAATTTCCTTGTTCCATCTAGAAACAGTTTCCAAAATGTCACCGGACCTACTCCATAGCATGTTCAAAGAAACTCCACAAGAGCTAAACAGGCCTTGTGCTCTTTAGAAAATATGTCTGAGGACGACAAAAATAATCAATAGACCCAAAAGTGTCCATGTCCTTACTATGGATTATTTCCCGGAAATCTCAGAGTTCAGTCACTAAAATAAAGTAAACCTGTCAAGACCTTATAAAAAATTCATACTAGAGTAACAATTTGAACCTGGAATCAACAAGCACACAACCGATTTTGGCGACTTGTGTATGCCATGTCTGACAGAGAGAAGAACGGAGTAATCAGTAATTGCAGCATGCAAAGACCAAGCTAGTGGATGGAAAACACAATATAAATAATATATCTTATTACCTGATGTCTTCTAATATTTTCATGAAATTTTAAGTTCCATCTTCAACAGGACACAATCAGGAATATCGTTGAAGCCATCCTATATCATCTGCAGACTTACGAACAGTCCTCTATGCTCGTTCAATAAGACTAAAGGTTAGGATGAAAACAATTTTATCACCACAACACTACCAATTCTAAGGATAAGTAGAGCATCAGAACCTGCCACTTTGCTTAGTCAACAAAGTCACATGAAGTTGGTATGAAGGACTACGACAAAATTTCACTATATATAAAATCTTAAACTAAAATGACAAAAAACCTAATGCATAGCCAACTATCATAGGAAGGCAAAAAAAAAAAAAAAAATCTCCAACACCAATTGTTCAGATAATAGTAAATGTCCAAATAACTCTACAATGTCCCATTAAGAAAGACATAGGTCAGCACTATGTGTGAATCACTACCTTTGAAACGTGGAAATTCCAATTGACCCCATATAATTTGAAACAAGTGCATCTGTATATGCAGATGAACTCCTGAAAGAATCCCTCGTTATTTCATCAACAGCAGGAGGGGCACCAATTTTATTAATCCATGCGATCCTCAACTTTCATTGAAAGAGTCAAATGCTTGCAAGATGTCTTTCATTTCGTCCAGAAGTAAAGGTCACCAAGTCCTGCTTGTTATAATATGTAATATATTATTTATTATTCTAAATATGATCCCAATATTGTATTCCCAATAAATTTCGATTTATTGCCCAATTTATTACCCATGTGTATTACGTGATATTTGCCCATTAATATATTACCATAATGGTCTTGATGGAAGATATCGGTAATGTAATAAACAAAATAAAAACGTCACGTCGTTTGGTTCAAACCCTATCACTACAGAAAACACACCATCAGGTTTGAGGGGTATTGGCTAGTAGAATAGGACGTACAGATCTGGTGTTCCCATATTGCAGATCGATCATGCTACGTGGATCCGTTGAAGGTTTTGGGGTCTTCTGCTTTTGCAAATTTCATCAATGGCCGGATGTATGTTGATCTTTATGTTTCCGCAAATTGATCCCGAATTTTGTATGAAATTTATCTGTGATTGATAAATCGGGATCGTCAATGTTTTAATTTATATTTAGTCTAACAGTTGGTATCAGAGCATGGTTACCTCTGCCTTGATGAAATTTTGGAATTTATTTTCATTGAATTATGTGTGGGTAAATTCGGATTTCTATATGGCTTGGATCGGAATTTAGAATTCCGGCCAAATTCGGGCGACCCACCACACGATAATGGATCTACATGATCACACCGCCATTAGGAAGAAAAATCCTTAAATTTTTCGGCATATTACTGATTGTCGGAGGTTAATTGAGTGATAAAGTTTTGGTCGTTAGGGTTTTATAGGGTAGATCGTTTTTTGGCTTAATTCTGGTCCATACATTGGTCATTTTTGTCGGATCTTGAATTTATTCGTACGTCTCGACGTTCTCTTCGAAACCCATCAACCAATTTGGTCGGACATGGGCTGTGGGAGAAGACCCAGACGGGGGAACAAAGCCGGTCGCAACGGAAGGAGCGACGTAAAAGAAGAAAGCCCGAAAAGAAGGTTTCGGGCGCATGCGACGCGTGCAACGCACGCGCCCCAGGGGCTGCAGCGGGCGCACGCACCCGAAGGGCTGAAGTCGGTGCCACGGCCCAAAGGAGGAAAACGCGCGTGCCAATTCTCAATTCTACCCCTCCGCATTTGGGAAAATTGTGATTCTACCCTTGCCCGCATAAAACTCCGATTTTGCCCTTTGTGTGTAAAATTCCTATTTTACCCTTTTGCACATGATTTTACTGTTCCACGCTTATGTGCAATTTATGAATATTTTTTCATAAAATTAAATGTCTAGTGATCCATATATATTTAATTAATTAAGGATTAGCCACACCATCTTTGATTATATTAAATTATATACATTAATAGCATTTGGATCATATATAGTCAAAGACAATAATTGTAATTATTTACATTAATATTATGAATTTTATCCCACTGGAATTTTCAATATATTAATGTGATTAATTAGGATGAAATATTATTTTATCTTTCATAATTTACTCACAGGGATTAAGGAAGGGAATATAATTTGATAGTTCATCATGAAGTAATTATGAATCAATTTAAATTAGAAACTTTGCCCACAGGCAGTTTTTGATGTTATGTGATTCATATTTTATAACATGTTTTACATTGGTAAAATATGATTTAAGTTTATTAACCTCAAATATATTAATACATAAGTTTTCTTTGATTATGATGCAGTCTTACCACCTACGATTAGTTTTGATATAATTGTTTCCGAGCTTAATGGAAATAACTTTCAATAATGGAGAGAATTAGTTCTTCTTCAATTGGGGTGCATGGATCTTGATTATGCTCCAAAGGTCAGACGAACCACCTGAACCTACTGAGAATAGTACTCATGTTGAACATACTCGTTATGCTCAATGGGAGTGGTCCAACCGTCTCAGTGTGATGTACATAAAGACAAAACTCTTTGCTAGCATTCGTGGTTCAGTCATTCAGCATAACAATGTCAAGGAATTGCTGGAGGCTATTGATGCACAATTTGAGTCTTCAGAGAAGGCACATGCCATGACCCTAATTATGAAGTTCTCATCATTGAAGCTTACCAGTGTAAGAGGTGTGCGTGAGAACATCATGAAGATGAGGGACATTGCAACTCAGCTGAAGAATCTTGAGGTTGGGATATCAGAATCCTTTCTTGTATACTATATCCTAAATACTCTCCCACAATAGTATGCCCCTTTCAAGATCTCTTACAACACACATAACACTAAATGGTTAATCAATGAACTCATGACCTTGTGTGTTCAAGAGGAAAATAGGCTACTTATGGAGAAAGGAGAAAGTGCTCATATGGCAACACAGGATAAGTATAAAGGGCAAGGCAAGCAAAAGGGAAAAGGTAAGATGCCTCTATCTCCCCAAGCTGGTATTAAGAATGAATCCAAGTGCTTTTTCTGTAAAAAGAAGGGGCACATGAAGAAGGATTGCGCCAAATTTAAGGCCTGGCTCAAAAAGAAAGGTAATCAACTCACGTGTGTTTGTTATGAAACTAATATGGTTGATGTGAGTCACAACACTTGGTGGATTGATTTTGGTTCTACAATCCATATTTCGAATTCCTTGCAGGGTTTTTAGAACCAGTGGAAATTGTTGGATGAAATCCCTTAAAGTATTTTGAAGTTGACAAAACGAGTTTATCAGTCTAGTCTAAAGACTTACGAAGTCTGAAGATCAAAGTCTGAAGATCAAAGTCTGAAGACTTACGATTCTATTGACAAAGTCTGAAGACTAAAGTCTGAAGCTAGCAAGACTCAAGACTCATATTTTAAAGTCTACTCACAAGGACAGCTTTCCGGGACGACGTTTATTCTGATCTTATACGATCTATATTCTAACGTCTGATGGATATCTTTCTACTGGATTCAGCACTAAACGATCTAAGTTTTATATGGAATATGTTTAGATTCCTTAAACGACTTCGCAACTTATATTTGGAAGGATCTACTTATGGAAACCGAGATCCTGATTGTATGGGCGAGCGGGATTGATGGGCTATCAACACTTACCTTAAAGAGCTCGAGATCTCTCTAATTGATTCTGTCCAACGGGTTGATTGGAAGAACTTCTTTGGAAGGTGCCAACGGTATTGAAGGCATGAAGGAGTATATAAGAGAGATGCTCTAGTTGTTTAAGTGTGCGGATAGAAAAATTCCAAAGTCTGAAATCTCCTCTATCACTTTGCGATATCATTCTTTGAGCATTACATGTAATCAAAAGAGAGATCATATTGTAGATCTTGAGGAAGTGTAGTAGAGTAATCTACACTTTGTGGACTCAAGAGCGTGAGATTGTAATCACTCTTATTGATTCTTAGTGAAATCCAGCTGAAGGGCTGTCCGTGCGGGAGAGTGGACGTAGGCTTGATCTAAGCCGAACCACTATAAATCTGAGTCTTGATTCTCTATCCTTAATCCTTTACATTGTTATTTGCTTTCATTTGCTGCAATCGTTGACTTTAAATTATTCACATCTTATTTGATTTGAATTGTTAAAATTGCGATAAACACCTATTCACCCCCTCTAGGTGCCAATACTAGTTCTAACAATTGGTATCGAGCTTGTGTGCTTGTTTGTAAGAAGTGTCTTTACTTCTAAGTAAAAGATCTATGGCTAGTATGTTGCCTACGGGGTTGGTTGAAGGACAAAGCAATACCAGACCTCCATACTTTGATGGAAAAGATTACAGCATATGGAAAAATAAGATGAAGGCATTCCTAAGATCGAAAGATCCTTTGGAATGGGAAGTTGTCGATAAAGGAATTATTCCCGTTGCTGAATCAAACTCGAGAGAGGAAAAGAACCTGCTGTTCCTATTCTTTTGACTCAAGAAGAAATTATCAAAAGACGAGACTCTCGACGCCAAGGCTATCTACTCTTTATATTGTGCTTTATCCCCTACTCGAATATAATAGAATATCTTCTTGTGATACAGCAAAAGAAGTATGGGACAGGGAGCTTCACATTACCTATGAAGGAACTGATCGTGTGAAAGAAACAAGGATCAACATTCTCTTGGGACAATATGAAGTTTTTAAGATGAGATCGGGAGAATCAATAACGACATGTTTAGTCGCTTTACTGAAATTGTGAATGGTCTTGAATATCGGGGACATCCAATCTCGGGACATATGAAGGTCAACAAACTTCTTCGTGGACTCTCAAAAGACTCGGAATCACATAAAAACCTCAATAAGAGAGACACAGAGGATTGCTCCACTTTCGTAGATGAATTAGTTGGAACTCTTCAATCCTATGAAGTAGAACAAACAACGAAGAGGAAGATTCAAAAGGTAAGAAATCTATTGCCTTAAAGTCTAATGACTATTCGATGTTACGATTCTCAAGAAGATCTAGATGATGAAGAACTGGCATTGATGATAAAGAGATTCGAAAGCTGAACAAAAAAGGAAGGAAATTCAATTGGAAGAAACAAAATTCTCAAAGGTTTCAAAACAGGTCAACGAGAGGAAGATGATACGAATAAAGAAGTGACTTGCTTTGAATGCAAGAAAAAGGGACACATTAGACCTAACTGTCCTCTCGTTAAAGAAGAGAAAAGGGAAGTCCGAGAAAAAGAAAGCACTCAAGGCGAGACTTGGAGTGATACGAATGTGAAGATAGTGACAATGATTATGCCAATATCTCGTTTAATGGCACGATCGGACTCGGACTCGAGACCTTGATTCGACTCGGACAGTGAACTCGAGGTAAGTAACTTGAAAATTCCTGTTAAAGTTTCTAAATACATTGATGAATTGTGTCTTAGTCTCGAAAACCTCTCTTAGGAGGATCTCCGAATTAAAAGGGAAAATTCTACTTTGAAACATAAGGATAAACTTATGAAAGAAAAGGTTGAAAAACTTGAAAAGATGTTGTTGTTGCAAAAGAAAACTCAGACAATATTTTAAATGAAAATAATCTTTTGAAAAATGATATGACTAACATATCAAAGAGATTTTCAAATGGTTCTGAAAAACTGGACAAGATTCTTTCGATACAAAGACCATATTTTGACAAGTTGGGTCTTGGTATGACTTCTGAAACTATTCCACTAATTGATTTTCCGAAGGTAAAAGAAAGAATTAAACAAAGACCAGCTAGAACTGTTTACAAAAATCATTTTCAGAAAGTCTTTGTAAAACCTTTGGTAGAAGTGCTCTAAGATGTTCCAAGTGTAAAAGCTCGAACACTTCGAGAAAGAATGTCCTTTAGTTTGGAGACCTGTTAAAAGGAGTTGGGCTAAGACTGTCTATTGTACTAACACTTCGGACCCAAGATGGTATGGGTACCAAAAAGAGCTTGAATTTTTGTTAATTGCAGTTACTATCAAAAAGAAGATAAAATGGTATCTTGATAGTGGCTGCTCAAGACATATGACAGAGATTCAAACTGCTTCATAAAACTTATCCGGATAGACGGAGGAAAAGTCTCCTTTGGTGGTAACAATAGAGGGAAGATTACTAATGGGTCGAGGAACAAGAAGATTGGGAGCTTGTCAATCAATAATGTTTCATTAGTTGAAGGATTAAATTACAACTTGCTTAGCATAAGTCGGTTGTGTGATTCTCGTTTCAAGATCAACTTTCGGGAAGAAACGTGCTCGGAATCGGTAAAGACCTTACTCAATCTTTCACTGGTCGAAGACATGGAAATATCTATCTTCGGATGTGAATCAAGAAAGATCACAATGCTTAATATCAGTACAAGATGAAGCAAATCTATGGCACAAAAAGCTAGGCCATATCAACATGAAGCAAATCAACAAGATCTTTACAAAGAAACTTGTTCGAGGATTGCCTACTTTGAATTATTCAAAGTCTGATCTATGTACACCATGTGTACCGGGTAAACAGTTAGAAATTCTTACAAATCTATAAATAAAGTTTCCACTAATCATGTATTGCAGCTTTTGCATATGGATTTGTTTGGACCTACCGAACGAAAAGCATTGGTGGTAAAAGGTTCTGTCTGTAATAGTGGATGACTATTCACGATTTACTTGGGTCTACTTTCTTTCAAGTAAGTCGAGACTTTCTCTCTTTTTTTCAAAATTTGCGAAAAGGTGCAGAATGAGAAAGGTCATACTATTACAAGCATTCGTATGCAGACCATGGAGGTGAGTTTGAAAATCAAGAATTTGCTAACTTGTGTGATGAATTTGGTTTTCAACATAAATTCTCTTCTCCATATACACCGAACGAATGGGGTTGTGGAAAGGAAGAATAGATCTTTACAAGAAATGGCAAGAACTCTTTTAATTGGAAATCAAGTTTCTTCAAGGTTTTGGGCGTAAGCTGTTTTTCAACCGCTTGCTACATTATAAACCGAGTGTTTTTAAGACCAATTCTTGAGAAAACTCCTTATGAAATTTTTAAAGGGAAGAAACCAATAGTTTCTTATTTTCAAATATTTGGTTGCAAATGTTTTATTCTAAAAAATGCTAATGATCGTGTTGGTAAGTTTGAAGAAAAATCAGATGAAGGATTCTTTCTTGGATACTCTACAACAAGCAAAGCCTTTAGAGTGTTCAACAAAAAGACTCGGATCATGGAAGAATCAATGAATGTAAAATTTCAAGACTCTCCACAAGTTCAGGCGGATACGGATCGAAGATTCGAAACTGCTCCGAAACTGTTAAAGCTAACTCCACCGAAGCGCTTGCTAATTCAAGATCGCACAACAAGTTACCGATGAAGAATCTACTCTAGAAGAAGATCAACAATCTATCGATCGAACAAGAATCGGAAGCACAAGTCTAGTCATCCCGAAGAACTCATTATTGGAAATATTAATGAGGGAATTCGAACAAGATCCAAAAGGCGAGAAGAGTCTAGTGCTTTGTTGCTCTTATTTCGAAATAGAACCCAAAAATATCGAAGAAGCCTTAGCTGATGAAAGCTGGATTGAAGCAATGCAAGAAGAACTCAGACAATTCAGTATTAATGACGTATGGGAATTAACTCCTAAACCAAAAGGTAAATCGAGTTATTGGAGCTAAATGGGTTTTCGGAACAAAGTTGATGAAAAGGCAAAGTAACGAGAAACAAAGCAAGACTCGTAGCTAAAGGATACACGCAAGAAGAAGGGATTGACTACGATGAGACTTACGCTCCAAAAGAGCAAGGTTAGAAGCAATCGATTATTACTTGCTTTTGCTTGCTATAAGAATTTCAGGTTGTTTCAAATGGATGTCAAAAGTGCATTCCTGAATGGAATTATTCAAGAAGAGGTCTACGTAGAACAACCTCCTGGTTTTGAAGATTCAAAGAAACCAGACTCTGTATTCAGACTGAAGAAAGCTTTATATGGACTAAAACAAGCTCCTCGAGCGTGGTATGAAAGGCTGAGCAATTTCTTAATTCATAGTGGCTTTTCTAAAGGTAATGTAGACACTACTCTGTTCATTAAAAAGGAAGGTAAAAGTTTTCTACTCGTTCAGATTTATGTAGATGACATTATATTTGGATCATCTAATGAGACCTTGTGCAAGAAATTTTCTAAGTCTATGCAGGATGAATTCGAGATGAGCATGATGGGTGAACTATCCTTTTTCCTTGGTCTACAAGTCAAACAACTAAAGGAGGGTATATTCATTCATCAAGAGAAATATGCAAAAGAACTTGTTAAAAAGTTCGGTCTGAAAATTGCAAGAAGACTCGACATACCAATGTCAAGTTCCTTGAAGATAGACAAAGATGAAGCAGGGAAGAAAATTGATCAAAAATTATACAGAGTATCATTGGCTCACTTCTTTATCTTACGCATCCGGACGACATATTATTTAGTGTTTGCATATGTGCTAGATTTCAATCGATCCCGAGAAATCTCACTTAAGCGCTGTTAAACGTATTATTAAATATGTTGCTACTACGCTAAGATCGGTCTTTGGTATCCCAAAGAAGGAGACTTTACACTTCTTGGCTATTCGACGCAGATCTTGCAGGTTGTAGAGTTGAAAGAAAAAGCACTTCGGTACTTGTCAACTACTAGGAAACAGGGACAAGTATCCCGGTTCTCGAGGAAACAATCTTGTGGCTCTTTCAACAACTGAAGCGAGAATACGTTGCTCTTGGAAGTTGCTGTTCTCAAATCTTGTGGATAAAACAACAACCGCAAGACTTTGGCATTGAAGACTCTTGCACGAAATTAGGTGTGACAACACCAAAGTGCAATCAATCTTACAAAGAATCCCATTCTACATTCAAGAGCAAAACATATTGAGATCCGACATCACTTTATAAGAGATCATGTTCAGAACAAAGAAGTCTTGATACAATTCATAGACTCAAAGAATCAACTGCGGACATCTTTACAAAGCCTCTTGAGAAAAGCTTGTTTGAGTCTATTCGCTCAAGACTCAATATATTATCTCTTGAAGAATACTAGAGTTCGACTCGGTAACTAAAGTCCGACGAGCATCGACTCAAAGGATCGAGAATATGAATCGACACGTCTCGTAAGTTTCTTTACTTAAACTGTCTTATTGATAAGGTAAGATAATCTGTCTAATTTTAAATTGGTTAGAAGTGGTTATCGTTTTTATTAAGGCAGTTATTTTTCAAAAAGGAAAATTCAAAATTTCCAAAATATACGACGCTTCGGTTTTTCCCCGTGCCTTTTTATCTTTTATACATCTCTTCTCCTTCGTTTTCACTTTACTCGAAACCCTAGAACAAAAGCTTTTCACCGCTCTGCAATTTTTTTCCTCCCAAACTTCATTGTTTCAAAGTTCTCAACTTTCTTGCGAAACAAGTGAGAAAGTCTTTCCAAAGAAAAGCACAATGTCGTATCGTAGGAAATCTTCCGGAATTGCAAACAAGGGACCACAAGGCTCGTGAGGGCCTACGCATTTTGATCTCACCGAGGAAAGCGACATTCCTTCGAGCGATCTCAAAAGCAAACATCACCAACTAGACCTCAAGATGAAATGGTTTATGAAGACATCGAACCGCAAGAACTCTAAAACCCGCCTTTGTTTATAAACTCTATTCGCATTAAAGGAAGGGTCTCATATGACTTTTGTGGATGAGTTTCTGAAAGAGAAGGGGTATAGAAACGAGACGCATTTTCTTACCGTGATGGAAAGGTCTCGGAGTTGTGCCCGAGGGAACGGCCGCAAGAGCGTTTGCAAATTTTCCGAGTGACCCTAGGTTTAGTAGCATGAATCAGCCCGAGGGCAAGGATGATGATGAGAAGATGTTCATGCATTTTAAACCATGGATGGGTGTGGCTGCGAGCCTAAGAGGGAAGAAGAATGAATTGTTCCGTTCGGACGGACACGGGAAGAAATATGAAAAACTGGCTGAAGCGAGGGGTGATGAACCCAAGAACTGTGATTTTGACTTTCTGGATTTGTTGAGTATAGGTCTCGAGAGAAATTCGAAAGCTCCAACTCTATCAATTCTCCCACAGCATCGTGACACCGCACATCCCGAATTGACTGCCTATTTCTACTCCAATATCGCTTCATTGACGCAAACAGTTTTACCTTCAAAGTGTGAGAGATAAGGAGTATGTCATTGATTGTGATATTCGGCTGATGTGCTTGGTGTGGAAAGAAGAGCTTTTCAACCAATTGGTGTGTCTGTAAGTTACGCTACGCTTGAGCTAGCAAAGGACGAATTGCGTAAAGGAAGACTGTCTTATTCCGAATGAATGCAACAAACACTTTGCTGCATAAAATTGTAATCAACCTGTCTAAGACCCAAATCGACGTCTAAGACATGTTTCAATTTCTCGGCGAAGTTGATGTTTGCCATCAAGATAGGTGTGAACTTCTCTTTACCACATACCATCATCTTTCACATGTATAGATGCATGGTTAAGGATAAAGGAAAGCTTCCTTATGCTGCTCTTATCACTCGACTCTTCAAACATCTACACATTCAACCTCCTCACATCTTCACAAAGAAGACCATTGATAAAATGGTCATCGGTTTGGGGATGATTACCAAGATGCGTTTGAAGGAACTTAGTAAGAAGCTGGAAAAGTTCAAGGAAAAGACTCCTTCCAAGCTCAAACCAGACTCATCAGCAGCTAAAAGGAAAGGAAAAGAAGGCGTGGCTAGTTCCACCAAGAAGCGAAGGGCAATCATCCCGGAGGATGAAGATGATGAGGATTCGATTCCTATCTCTACTCTAATCTCTCAATTTGCTGCATCTATTCCAACTGTTCCAGAACATAAAGTTGCAGAGGAAGAGAAGAACGAAGAAGAGGAGGAAGAGAAAGAGGAAGAGAAAGAGGAAGAGAAAGAGGAAGAGAAAGAAAAAGAGAAGAAAGAGGAAGAGAAGACAGAGGAAGAAAGAAAGGAAGAGGAAGAGGAAAAGGAAGAAAGAAAAGAAGAGAAAGCGAGATGAACCCGAAAGAACAAATTCTCCAGCAGAAAAGGAGGATTTACAACATCCTCGTAATCGAGGAATCGCCTCAAAAGAAGAATTCTTTTCTCCACCGGAAGACATGGAGACAGGGGGAGATAAAGAAAGCGAACACACACCTCTTCGGCTGACTTTCGAGAAGAGGATGATCAAATAGGTGTTAGCCGATCACCTCCCGATGCTGAGGATATTCATGCTGCAAAGTTTCCCGAAGGAGAGGCATCATCTCCACACAATGAACCTCCTTCCGATATTCCTACTGCGGCTTGACTCCACCGTCGGACGGAGCTGAAACAAGCACTCGGGCGACAACTCGAGATTTTCGAAGGCTGCTTGATATCATCTTAGATCTAAAAGGTCAAATTTATGCAATGGGATACGAATTTCAGACCTTGCGAGAATGAAAATCATGCAATGTTCATCACTTTGCATGATCGGATTAAAGATGTTCAGCGCCAGATTCAAGAAACTGCAAAGGGCACTACACTCACCCAAGTACAGGCAGACTTGAGGAAGCTGGAAGACACTGTAAAGTCGATGGAAGACTTTCAACTTGTTCGCATTCCTCGAGCTCCTTGATTTTTTTTGTGCTGACAAAAAGGGGGAGAAGACCTTGCAGATTTTATTTTTGATGATTTTTGATCCAAACCCAATATCCAAACCCAATCTTTTTCTATTATTGCTTGCTATCTTGACTTTGACTTAAACTTGCAGAGTTTTTTTTTGAAAGTATTCTCTATGGCAATACTTTAAGCTTCGTAAATTTGATAGTACCGTCTGTTTATGACTAATGAGGTTTCGTGAATGCGGATCTATGTACAGGAAAGTCCGAGTACGGGATATCCGTGTACAGGATAACTTCTACTATCTTATTTAAATCTTTTGTGATACTTGCTTAAAAGTTGTATTGCGGGCGATAATATTCAAATCTGCGGGAAAGTTTTGTCACCATCAAAAAGGGGGAGATTGTTGGATGAAATCCCTTAAAGTATTTTGAAGTTGACAAAACGAGTTTATCGGGCCTAGTCTAAAGACTTACGAAGTCCGAAGATCAAAGTCTGAAGATCAAAGTCTCGAAGATCAAAGTCCGAAGACTTACAGATTCTATTGACAAAGTCCAAGACTAAAGTCCGAAGCTAGCAAGACTCAAGACTCATATTTTAAAGTCTACTCACAAGGACAAGTTTCCGGACGACGTTTATTCTGATCTTATACGATCTATATTCTAACGTCCGATGGATATCTTTCTACTGGATTCAGCACTAAACGATCTAAGTTTTATATGGAATATGTTTAGATTCCTTAAACGACTTCGCAACTTATATTTGGAAGGATCTACTTATGGAAACCGAGATCCTGATTGTATGGGCGAGCAGGATTGATGGGCTATCAACACTTACCTTAAAGAGCTCGAGATCTCTCTAATTGATTCTGTCCAACGGGTTGATTGGAAGAACTTCTTTGGAAGGTGCCAACGGTATTGAAGGCATGAAGGAGTATATAAGAGAGATGCTCTAGTTGTTTAAGTGTGCGGATAGAAAAATTCCAAAGTCTGAAATCTCCTCTATCACTTTGCGATATCATTCTTTGAGCATTACATGTAATCAAAAGAGAGATCATATTGTAGATCTTGAGGAAGTGTAGTAGAGTAATCTACACTTTGTGGACTCAAGAGCGTGAGATTGTAATCACTCTTATTGATTCTTAGTGAAATCCAGCTGAAGGGCTGTCCGTGCGGGAGAGTGGACGTAGGCTTGATCTAAGCCGAACCACTATAAATCTGAGTCTTGATTCTCTATCCTTAATCCTTTACATTGTTATTTGCTTTCATTTGCTGCAATCGTTGACTTTAAATTATTCACATCTTATTTGATTTGAATTGTTAAAATTGCGATAAACACCTATTCACCCCCCTCTAGGTGCCAATACTAGTTCTAACAGAAATCAGTGGGAAATGAACAAAGCATCTATTCGGGAAACAAGAAGCTATTGGGATATGCAGATTAGTTCTCAGTAGTGGTTTTGTTTTAATTTTAGAAAGGACCTTTTATATTCCTAGTTTTTCTAGGAATTTAATTTCAGTTTCAAGACTTGTACCTTTGAGATACTCTTTTGAATTTTCAGATTCAACATTCAATTTATCGTATAAATCTGAAATTGTTAGGAGTGGTATTTTGTCTGATGGTCTCTTTCGATTTAATTTACAAGACAATGCCGTTAATAATGCAATGCACGTTCATGATAATGCTGGTATAAAACGATGTGTTGTGAATGAGGATTCCTCTATGTTGTGGCACCGGAGATTGGGACATATCTCCATGGATAGAATTAAGAGACTAGTAAATGATGGAGTACTTAATACTCTAGATTTTACTGATTATGACACTTGTGTGGACTGTATAAAGGGAAAACAGACCAACAAGTCAAAGAAGGGTGCTAAGAGGAGTACAGAAATATTATAAATCATACATACAGATATTTGTAATCTAGATATTGACTCAAATGGTCAGAGATACTTCATTTCTTTCATAGATGATTATTCACGATTCATGTATCTCTACTTGCTTCGTAATAAGCACGAAGAACTAAATGCCTTTAAGGTATTTAAAACCGAAGTAGAGAAATAATGCGACAAGCAAATTAAGATCGTGAGATCAGATAGAGGTGGAGAATACTATGGTAGATACACTGAAGATGGACAAGCACCTGATCCATTTGCGAAGTTTCTTGAAGAGAATGGGATTATTGCCCAATACACTATGCCTGGTTCACCGGACCAAAATGGTGTTGTAGAAAGAAGAAACCGAACATTATTGGATATGGTGCGGAGTATGCTCAGCAACTCCAAACTTCCTAAGTTTTTGTGGACTGAGGCTCTTAAAACGGCTGTGTACATATTATACCGAGTTCCAACCAAGGCTGTTCCAAGGACGCCTTTTGAGTTATTCAAAGGTTGGAAACCGAGTTTACGACATGTACGTGTTTGGGGATGCCAATCTGAAGTAAGAGTCTACAATCCACAGGAAAAAAAGTTAGATCCATGGACTATAAATGGGTATTTCGTTGGATATACCGAAAAGTCCAAAGAATACAGATTTTATTATCCATTTCACATTACTAGGTTTGTGGAATCAAGAAATGCTAAATTTCTTGAGAATGATCTGATTAGTGAGAGCGATCAATTTAGGGACTTTGTTCCCGAAGAAGATCATTCAGATATTCAACCTTCCACCTCAGGTATTGGATTGGTTGTTGCTTACAACGCCCCTTCTGTTCAACTGGTCGTTGAGCAACCAATCATTGAAGATCCACAACCTGCTGATATTGATCCGGTAGACCCAACTGTTTAGCAATTACCAGATACTGTTGAACTTCTAGTAGAACAACAAACTCCTCATGAGGATGTTAATGCAACATTAAGAAGGTCTACTAGAATAAGAAATCAACAATTCCTAATGACTATATTGTGTATCTACAAAAATCTGACTATAATGTTGGAGCTGAAAGTGATCCTGAGACGTTTTCACAAGCCATGAGTTGTGATAAATCTAATTTATGGTACAATGCTATGAAGGAAGAGATGAATTCTATGGCATTAAACGAAGTTTGGGATTTAGTTGAGTTGCCTGATGATGCGAAGGCCATTGATTGTAAATGGGTCTTCAAAACTAAGAAGGATTCATTAGGCAATATTGAGAGATACAAAGCCAGATTTGTTGCCAAGGGATTCACTCAAAAGGAGGGAATCGATTACACAAAGACGTTTTCTCCTGTATCTAAGAAAGATTCTCTTCGTATTATTTTAGCATTGGTTGCTCATTTTGATTTGGAGTTACATCAAATGGATGTGAAAATGGTGTTCCTCAATGGAAAATTAGAAGAAGTGGTTTACATGAAACAACCAGAAGGATTCTTCTCTAGTGCTGGTGAGCATTTGGTATGCAAGCTTAAAAGGTCTCTATATGGCTTGAAACAAGCATCCCGCCAATGGTACTTAAGATTCCATGAGGTCATCTCTTCATTCGGTTTTAAAGAGAATGTCATGGATCAATGTATATACTAGAAGGTTAGTGGGAGCAAACTTTGTTTCCTTGTGCTATATGTAGATGACATTTTACTTGCAACCAATGATAATGGGTTATTATATGAAGTGAAACAATTTCTCTCTAAGAGTTTTGATATGAAGGATATGGGTGAAGCGTCTTATGTCATTGGGATTAAGATCCATAGAAATAGACCTCGAGGTATATTAGGATTATCTCAAGAAACCTATATCAATAAGGTCTTAGAGAGATTTCGAATGAAAGATTGTTCACTAAATATAGCACCCATTGTGAAGGGTGATAGGTTTAATTTAAACTAATGCCCGAAGAACGATTTTGAAATGGAACAAATGAAGAACATCCCATATGCTTCTGCTGTCGGAAGCTTGATGTATGCTCAGGTTTGCACTCGACCTGACATAGCCTTTGTTGTGGGAATGTTGGGAAGATACCAAAGTAATCCAAGTATGGACCATTGGAGAGCTGCAAAGAATGTGATGAGGTACCTTCAAGGAACAAAGGGACACATGCTTATGTATAGACGGACGGACAGCTTGGAAGTACTTGGTTACTCGGACTCAAATTTTGATGGCTGCATTGATTCCCGTAAATCAACATCGGGATATATTTTTATGTTTGCTGGCAGAGTTGTATCCTGGAGGAGTGCAAAACAGACCTTGGTTGCCACTTTCACTATGGAGGCAGAGTTCGTTTCCTGTCATGAGGCCACCTCACATAGTGTGTGGTTGAAAAGTTTCATATCGGGGCTTAGAGTTATGGATTCCATTGCTAGGTTATTAAGAATATTTTGCGACAATTCAGCTGCAGTTTTTATGGCTAAGAACCACAAAAGTGGTAGTCGAAGCAAGCACATCAACATCAAGTATTTCGCCATCAGAGAACGCGTTAAAGAGAAGAAAGTGGTCATAGAACACGTAAGCACTAAATTGATGATAACTGATTCTTTAACAAAAGGCATGCCACCAATGAGTTATAAGGATCATGTATCTAGAATGGGCATTGGTCCAATCATGTAAATTTTTTTTTATATGAAAGAATTTGTGAGACTTTTATTCATTTATAATGTTTTTCTCAATACAGTTGTATACATTCAGTTATTATGAGAAAAACAATTATATCTTACCTTGAGTAAACATAAGGTTTATTCATTTAGTTATTTGATCACATATGGGCTGATAAAATACATTGTGATACACGGAAGATAATACTCGCTCTAAGAGAACTTATCGCTGTGATTCATGTGTTCTATTTCAGTATGAAGTTTATGTGGGTTTGGGTTAATAATTCATTTGATGGAATATTTGGATCAAGTGGGAGAATGTTATAATATGTAATATATTTTTATTATTCTAAATATGATCTCAATATTGTATTCCCAATAAATTATGATTTATTGCCCAATTTATTACCCACGTGTATTACGTGATATTTGTCCATTAATATATTACCATAATGGTCTTGATGGAAGATATCGGTAATGTAATAAACGGAATAAAAACGTCAGGTCGTCTAGTTCAAACTCTAATCACTACAGAAAACCACACCATCAGGTTTGAGGGGTATTAACTAGTAGAACATGACGTATAGATCTAGTGTTCTTATATTGCAGATCGATCGTGCTACATGGATCTGTTGAAGGTTTTAGGTCTTCTACTTTTGCAAATTTCATCAATAGCTGGAGGTATGTTGATTTTTATGTTTCTGCAAATTGATCTCGAATTCTGTATGAAATTTATCTGTGATTGATAAATGGGGATCGTCAAGGTTTTAATTTATAGTTAGTCTAACATATTCACTGCCCTCGACTGGTTTCCCCAAGCCGGCACAACACCAATTGACTCAACGACGCTTGAAGTGGAGGTGCTCAATTTGACATGTAAGAGAACTTACTAATTTCTGGGAACAGAAAGCCAAACCCAGTGGAGGCGATCGTTGGGGCGGACTCCTTTCGGAGCCAAGCAGAGTCCTCCCTTCATAAAGCCAAGCCACGCAGCCCAGCGGTTCTTCCTGGGGACCCACGACGTGATTGACGGCCGTCTCTCTGGACGAGCCCATTTTCTTCAAGCTAGGACGAGACCTGCCTCAAAAAGTCGAGGCCAACATCGAGGAATTCTGTAAGGGCTTGGCGAGGGGTTCGAAGATGTGTTCTGCGCGGTCCACTGGGATCATGAACAAGCTGGAGGACACGCTGAAGCTGAGAAGCGACAAATTTGAAGGCAGCAGGAAGGCACGGATGGACTATGGGAAGATGAGCAGCAACACCATTTTCTACGTTGGAAGAAGGCATGACTCATGGCATGCGTAGCCTTTCTTTCGCAGGCAACGTGGGATTGTCCAATCATTACTTATGGTACGAAAAATTTACGGATGACGGAACTCTTCAATATAGAGCTATTAAGAACAAAACATTTTATCAATCATGTTAGAACTTTTATTTATTTCATTATAAAGATAAAATGACTAGATTTAAGAAAATTTCATATATATTATACACACACATATATATACACAGTAACCAAAATTTGGAGAAATCATTCTCAAATAGATGCCATCCCGAGAATGTCAATCATCGTCTCATGCCAAATCCATTTATAAATTCTTCAATAGGAGGAAGTTATTTAATTTCCAATGGCACGCATGCGTGTAACCGACCCCGGCAGATATGGTACATCTTCAAAAGGGAATATTTCCAAGAGGTAAATATTTCCCCAAATAAAATGAACTTAAACTCAAATAAAATAAATAGGAATGCGACTTATCTAATATATTTTGAATTTTCATTATTTAGTATTTTGTAATCGATTAACACATTACCACGGAGAAAAGTTCATTAATCTCCGCTTCATTGATTGACGTCGAATTTTAATTGGTATCCGTCATTATGTATTTTAGACATGTAATGTTTAATTTTTTTTGTCCTAATCTCATTTAGATGGACGCATTTTGTGTTGCTTCTCTTCATATGCTAGATTTGTATTGATCAGGTAATTTTTTCATCTACTAATTGTTATTCTTATCTTAACCTTTTCTTTAATTTTCCTGTTTTATGCATAATTGATATCAATGGTTTTTTAGTTTAGGTCATCGGAGAGTAATTCTACTGCAATTTGACTAGAGCGAAAGGAAGGAGCAACCATTTTATTGCATAGTGATTTTGTTATTATTTGTAAAGCTAAAAACGGTGTGTCGACTGCATTTATCTTGTCTTTCAAATCCTTCATGCCGACTACATTTTCACCTTGCTTCATGTGTTTCTCACCAATCTCAACCTTACATTTGTTGGCATCAGTTCGAGGACACAACGTGGTGAAGCTAAGCAATGACTTCAGGCTTGTCGTGGCACGCATGGTCTATCTCTATAGACTTGCGGTGGAGAGGTGGTGGAACCCATCTTTTGGGTGTATGGGACTGAAGAAGTTGGTGAAAGTCATCCTTTGCAAAGAGCTCATCAAGTTGAGTAAGCATGTCTCGACGCCTTCGTCCCATTCGAGCTTGGAATGATTTTGTTAGCATGGTCAGCGATAGAGCTTGTGTTGATTGGTGTGCTAAGTCTAACTACGTGACTGTGTCCAATATGATTTGCCCTATTTTATTTTGCCAAGTTTGTTCTAGAACTAGTTAAAGATTTTGTGAACTTATCGGATGATTGATTGTAATTTCTTTTTGTAAAAAGACTTTTTTCTTGTCAATATTTACACGAGTTGAGCTCTAGTACATAAAGCGAGTTGTTCGGTGCATGTGTCAAAGGACGATTCTTTGGATAGTGAATCATGCGACAGTTAGACCTTTGAACAGCTTGATTGGGTCTAAGTAAGCTTGCTCTTACTCACACTCTCACACTCAAGGAAAGGAATTTCTAGAGAGAAAAAATAGAGAAATAAGCTCTTTTTTTTCTTTTTTCTTTTTAAGAGAAAGAAGCTTTAGAGAATGCTCTATTACTCAAATGAAGTGGATGATACAAGTGAGAGAGGGTTCCCTATTCTAATTACAACCATTGATCTTCTACACGATCCAATGGTAGAAGATATCAATCGTTGTAATTGATCCGATGCTAGATATTCACTTGATCTAACGTTAGAGGGTATTGATACTCGTCACATTAATCCAATGGTGGAGATTGACCTCATCTGACGGTTGAACGTATCAATCCTCATCAAATAACTTTGAGGGTTGATGAGCCCCCTCTAGATTGGTGGTGTGGCGTTCCTTTGGATTGATGACGTGGCCTTCTTTGGTCCGTGACACATACACGATCAAATCTTATTTCATTCTAGCCATCAAACACTAGAAAACATATGCAATCTTTAGAAAATAAATGAAATCAAGTGAAGCAAGTCTGGTGTTTAATTAGATTTTTGTGTCCAGAAATAGTTGCAGCATCACAATTTTATTAAAAATCTATAAAACTCAAATTAAATAGAAAATATTATTAGGAATCAAATGTTAGTTGTGTGAATGTTCATATCAAAAATTTTGTGACAGATATAATGATAATATATATATATATATATATAGATATAAACAAATAGAAAGTGTTAATATTTGCAGTTCGTTAGATGTTTGTAATTCCATTTGAAGTGCAACACTTGGGACAGAAAAACCAACTTCCTCAAGGGAGAGTATTCTTTTTCTTTTTCTTTTTCTTTTTATTAAAATAAAACTGCATTTCATTCGACTAGGAAACCAAAAGGGCCCATTAAATTAATTTTAGTACACAAAAGGTTCAGAAGAATTTGAGGAGGCGAAACAAACTAATATGAAGGTTAGAGAATTGCGTTTGTGGGCTTTAGCGGCTCAGTCCACAATGAAGTCGGCCTCCCTTCTACGGTGTTGGATCTGAATACATGGAAAAGCACATTAACAGAGCGACACATTCAGACAAAAGAGCTCTAACCTCCCAAGGCGTCTGACTGGGACTATGCAAAGGCATTGACTAAAGTAATACCATTTGACTCCAATACTAGATTCTCCTTTTCTTTCTTCAGCTGAAGGAGAAATTTTAGGGTTAGAAGCATGGCATGCATTTCCACTTTTTAGGAGGATGCCACAAACAAAACAGGAGAATCCATCAACTAGCCTTCCTTGGTGATCTCGACACATGCAAGCTACCGCTCCTTCTTCTTTTCCCAGCGTGTAAGCTCCGTCTATATTTATTTTAAGATATCTGAGCATCGGTGGACACCAAATCAGGGAGGAATTGGTTGGGTTTTGATGGATCTCATCATGTTGTGCAGGCCCCAAGAGCTAGTGATTCTCGAGCTTATAAGAGTGATATCCACCATAGATGGCAGATTTGGGCGTTGATTTCTAAATACGAAATGGTTTTGCGCCTTCTATATCTGCTAAAGAACCGAGGCTATGACTTCTAGATCAGGTGAGTTATCCCGACTTTCTATCAGATTTGCTAACCAAACTTCGATTCTTGATAATCCATGTGATGGAATATGTATTTTGTGTTGTGGGTGTGACCAAACTCTATATGTCTACGGGCATAACAGGAAAAGGTGTTCGATTGTCTTTGAGTCTTCTCCATTTGACAGTGCACAGAACGGAACGGGTATGATCTCCCTTCGATAGAGATTTTCCTTTGTGGGTAAAGCATCTTGGCATAGGGACCACATAGAAATTCTGATTTTAGGAACATAGAGAGTAATTATTTGCTAAGCAATAAATTTTAACAATAATTTGATCGAGACATTGGTATTCTCCTCTCAATTACTTATGCTCCATTTGTTTTGTGAAAAAGAACTTAGAAAAAGATTTTTTTGGATTTTCCAACATTCATTTTACTGAAAATAAGCAAATTAGGGAAAACATTTTCTATCAATGAAAAAGTCTTTTAAAATAGGGAAAATGTCTTTTGTTTTTCATGTAGGGGGGAACACTTTGCTTAGCTACTCTCTCTTATCTTACACCCTACTAGCCTCCTCTTCTTTCTTTGATAAAAAAAATTATAATTTTTAATTCCTTTCCTTTTTCCTTTTTTTAATCCTTCCATCTCAGTCGGTTGCCAGCCACAATCGACCACAGGCAAGCCTTGCACTTGAGCTGGCTACTTGCCAGATCAGTGAGTGCGAGCATCGAGCTAAAGGCTTGCCCTATTAGTGAGTGCAAGCCTCTAACTCGCCGATCTAACGACACCCCGTTGACACCTAAATTTTGGCATTTTTTTTTATTTGCATAAAAAATAAGGGATTAATTTCTAACCCCTTAAAATATATATATATATATATATATATATATATATATATATATATATTAATTGCATAGCATATTAATCTAATTGCATTTGTTTTTAATTTGAATTTTTGTTCATTTATTTATTGGACTGGGGGTGGATGGGTTACCTGCGGACGATTTAACCGACCCTGTTAATTGTTTTTGAGTTTTAAATTAACAAGCCGGACTAAGCCCATAAAATGAGAAAATCGGCCCGAACCCGTTTCTTTTAAATGACAAAAATTATTTAAATAAAGATTTAGTGCGATATTATGATGATTTTTTGAAAATTAAGAAAATTGCATTGTAATCCTATCTTTATCAATAGATGATGAAATTAAGGGAAAATATTCATGAGATAAGGATTTTTGTGATCAAGAGGTTATAGACAATATTCGTAGGATGAAATACTAACAAGAAAAGATCACATTTTGTTTTGCTATAAAAGGTGCCGTGCATGGTGAAAAAGGGGGTTCGGTTTTTGAGGGAGGTGGTTTTTGGCATTTGGAAGGTTTTTTTTAGAGAAATTTTCCTTCGTTGGAAATAGGGTTGAAAAGTGAAAAGTGAAAAGTGGAAAGGAGAGAGAAGGGAGAAGACGTGTGAGAGAGAGAGAGGGAGAGGATGTGAGAGTGACCGGTCAAAAAAAAAAAAAGTAAAAAGAAAAGAAGAATCACTGTTCTTCTTCTTCAGAGGGCCTTCGCCGGTTCCCCCTTGCTGCCGGATCCACTGCGCAGTTGCTAGCTGCTGCGCCCGCGACACTCGTCCACGAACACCGGCGCCACCCAACTTCTCTCGAACACCAGCGGCACCGTCCTCCACCAGCAGCCGCGACCGCCACGCTGCCCCGAGTCCCCGACGCCCGAGTCTCCCTCCACCCAAGCCCATCGCGCCCGAGCGACGAGCCGCTACCCCCAGTGATCCAACGATTCCTGCTCGCCCTCGCCACTGCTGCCGCTCCTACAGCCAAGCCCAAGCGATGCGCCTCAACTACCCGATCCCAAATCGAGCCGCTCCGCTGCGCATCCGTCTCTCCCTGCTGCCCCGCCGGACGCCAAACCTCTTTGCCGCGACGACTCGAGCCTCCATCCGCGATCTGCAGCGCCCATGTTCGCGAAGCCGCCATTGATCTGCCTCGGTCAGTCGCCGCCGCGCCGTCTACATCTCAACCCGAGCCAACCGAGATCTGCTCGCGACCCAGCCCCAACGCCCGCGCCAGAGTCCTCCGCCTGCGACCCATCGCTCTTGCAGCCAAGCCCGAGCGTCGCGCCTCAACAACCCAATCCCAAATCGAGCCACTCCGCCGCGTCTCCGAGCGCCGCTGCGCCTCGCCGAAGCCGAACCTGATGTGAATCGCTGCGGAAGGATCCTTCTACGAAGGCCTAGATGGTGCGAATTGCAAACCTCGACCTCGACCTCTAATCAAACATATGATTGGCAACCTCGATACGAACACGTGTCAACCAACTAACGTTATAGACGCCACAAGCGAAAGAATTTGCTATCTCGCTCGATAAGTCGAATTGACCGTCACAAGGGAATCTTGATTAGGTTAAGTGCTCAAAAGAACAGTATAAGAGAATCTCTCAATTATTTCTCAAAGTAAAATATATCTATCCCCAAAGAAATTCAGTCATCGCCACACAAACTCTAAAACCAACCTTAGAAATATAATGCGTCATATTCTAGAATATTCTTAAACAAGAAGATATATATATATTTGACTTGGTCAAATATTTGGTGTCCATATAATCAAATTGCGCCAAGATTTTCAAGATTCTTCAAAATTTGATCCAAGGTTATCTCCACGCTGAAGATCACGAACCATGACACCAACAGCTTGCCTAAATTGCTTGGCCCGCGCTCGAGTGATCGAACCAATAGGAATAGACAATGGGTCCTTAGCACCTCCTCCTTGATATGGCTCGATGTCCACATTATTGTTTAAGTTTGAATATTGTGAGGTAACTTTTAGGTTATGGATAGTGTAGGCATTATCCATAGGGGTTATCCCTAAAAATTATTGTAATTATTAATTTGACCCATAAGATGTCGGGTCATTTTTTAATTATATTAATTCTTGGGGTTTGTTGATAGCATATTAATTGTTGAATCAATATAATTATTAATTTGATCCGTAAGATTTCAGATCAGATTTTTAATTATTTTGATTTCTTGTCGTGATGTTTAGAGTTAAAAGTAATTGTTAATTTGACCTGTGAGATAATAGGTTATTTTTTCGTTTATTTTAATCCTTTATTTGTTGAATATCTTGTTTGTTAAGATTTAAGGTTTAATTGATAATCGCTTGTTTTGGAAAACCACTAAGAAAAATCGAAAAAAATATTTGAATTAAGATTCAATTTGTTTTAGAATATTTCTTGTTATCTTGCATATCTAGGATAGGGATTTCAATTCGAAAAAAAAAAAACAAAAAAAAAAATGCATTCATTTAGGATTTTAGTTTTTGTTTAATTTAAGTTGCATGTTTAATTATGTGGCAATTTTAAATTTCGAATTTTATAAAAAAATAAAATAAAAAATATCATACATATGTCATGTAGAATTAGGGCATGCTCCGCATGTCATTGCATATTAGATAAAATTGCATGTTATATTAAGATAATATCTTAGTTAAAATTAGGATTTAATATGACTTAATCCTTAGTTTAAATTAGATAGAATTTTAATCTAGCTAGATCATTTTTGCATAAATTAATTTCAATTTTTAGGATAGATTGCATTTTAAAAAAAATAGAAATATCAAATGCACGTCATTTAGTTTTTATTAGGTTCATTTAATTAGAACTTCCTCGTCATTAGACTAGGTCATTTAATAAATGTTACGTGGCATATAGCTCACGTAATAAGTTGCATGTTGCATGTTATTTTAGTTGAAATAATTTTGTATGTCATTGCATTCCATTATATGTAATTAGAATTAAGTCATTTATATTGCATTTAATTATTACATTTCTTCATGTCATATAAGTTTATGTCGTGTTGCCATGTCATATTAGATTATTAGCGTGCATCGCATGACTTTCATTAAATAAAGTGAAAACAAAAAATTGATTGCTTGTTAATTATGAATCATATCTAGGATTGTTGATGTGAATTCTGATCTAACATTGCAGATGCTTTCGTTGCTTTGAGGTATATTTTGCATTATTTAATTGCTTTCTTGAGTGTTAAATTGGTGGTATGTGCACCCGCATGATCACCTCGCATGTTAGGAAAATAAATTAAAATCAATCCAAGCTGCATTCAAAAAAAAAAATTAAAAATTAAAAATTAAAAATAAATAGTACTAAAAGGGCACTAGGATAGTCTAATGTAACCAAGTCCATGTACCTAAAATCTCTAGTTCGTAGGAGTAAAATAATTCTCATGTTATTTTACTTAGTGTCTAATCGACCTACCCTAAATCGATTAGTGACGACTCCTAGATAATAATCTTTTGTATGTTAAAATTTTAAATCGCGATTTGGTATGGGCTTGGGAGAGCCCGAGCTAAGCTTAAAGACTTAGTAGTCCATTAACCTAGTTTTAGGTTGTGCATTCGAAATTTTGGGTCGCGAGACACCCAAGGCCTCGAGCTCAGCAATCTAGCGAGCAGTAGGCTCAAGCTTGCCAATCATGGGCGAGCTCGAGCTTGCCTTTGGCAAGTCGCGTGTCACAGTCAAAGAAGAAGAATGAGAAAAGGGAAAAATAAAAAAGACAAAAGACAAAAGTAGAAAAGAAAATAAAAAATAAAAATTTTGATTTTCTTTTTTAAAAAAGTAAAGGAGTACACAAAGGAAAATCAAATTAATTTCCCATACTTGAAAGGCAAAAAATATTTTCTAGTTTATTTCAAATTTCCAATCGAGCTTAACACCGTAAAATATTATCATTTTATTTGAAAATGACTTTCTCGAAAATATTTTTCAAATCACTATATTTTCCATGAAACAAATAAATAATAACGAATTAGGAATCTCCTATTATTTTGACAAATGTGGAGCCCATTCTTGACTAAAGCTAATTTCTTCCTTCTTTATCTTTTTTTTTTCTGGGTTTCTTCTTTTCTTTTTTCTATTTGGGACAAAACTGGTAACCCACTTTTCCAAAAAAAAATAGTGATAATTGTTTTGGCAGACAACCGACTAATTGTTATGTTAATAAGATATGTATAGTAGGAAACCATCTAAGAATCACCTAAACACAAGCGCAGAGAGCATCATACTTGGTGTAATCAAAATTTCAATATGTATCATTAGGCTATAATCTATATATTTTAACTGCTTGAATTTTTATTTTAGTTTTCGTGTCATTGCTACACAATTTTTTAATTGATATTTTCACTTGTCTTCAAGCACTTACAATGACGAAATATGGAGTCAAATGTACTTTCTTTGCATAAGAATTTGGAATGGACTTACATAAGATAGAGCATAAATTATTGCCAATTTTTTATAATAAAAAAAAAAGAAAAAGAGAAGAAGAAGAAATGATGGGTTTTTTCTTCTTCTTCTTTTTTGAATTATGGACATAGAGAAAGAGATGGTCCTTGACGGTGAGTCGGTCCGACAATTGACTAAAGCAAATGTCAAGCTCTCGGATATCAAAAAAAAAAAAAAAATGTCAAGCTCTCGAAACGACGCCGAAGCACGCCAACCTCGACCGCCTTGCCGTGCGCTCGCCCGCTGTTGCTCACGCTCTTTTTCCAAGCGAGGAAGAAATCCCGAAAATCCTTCATGCTTCTCGCGTTGAACATCTTCGGACTCGAATCTCTTCTCTCGCGCAGCGCTCCACGCCCTTCGTAGCGATCGTCGAATCCAAGCCCTATCTCCACCGATTCAAATCCCAAATTCCTCGCGTTTCGTGGAATGGCGGCGTTTCCGTGATGCGGAATCGCGGCTCTTCCTGACGAATGATGGACCCCGGAGGGAGAGCTCAAGCTGGGGAATCGAGCTCGCAATTGTTCGTGAGTGTAACCGTTTTCCGACTCGCTCGTTGCGCGAACTTTTCCCGCTTTCTTTTGCGGTCTGTTCCGGCGTTCTGTGCTTCGTTTTCTTCTTTCCCGTTCTTCAATCCATCTGAAGGATGGAGTTTTGAAGGTTTCGTCTTCTCGCGGTAATGGCCGAAATCGTTGATCGACGAACGCCTCGTGAAGTTGGGGTTTGTTCGCGTTAGGGTTTGCGCGGGTGCTGCGTGTCGTCTTGCGTTCCCAGGAAATGGGAAGTTCTCTTACATGTCGAATTGGGAGTGCTTCTTCGAATTTTGCGTTGGATTGTCTTGTTGGTGTTTGCCTTGAACCCGATTGATTGCGAATTATGGTGGGTGGGTGTATGTGTGTGTGGAATGAAGCCTTATTAGCTTATCAAATTATTTTCCTGCTGGAATTCTCTGTCCACCACTGTTTTTACTTTTAGACTAGTGTTTGTTGCGAGAATTACGGGCATGTTTCAATGTAGAAAGGACGTCTAGAGCTTGGATTCCCTGAAATTTTTGCTCTCCACAGGTCAAGCGTTGAAGAGGCAAAATTTCAATAGACGTGCTTGTAAAGTATGTATAAGTATGTTGAACGTCGTGAAAGCGTATATCTATACGTGAGTTTGCCCTCTTTTCAGTATGTTGTTGACCTCCTAAATTAGACAGTTGCTCGAGATTCAATTAACGTATTTCTTTTATGCAGGCACAGAACTCTTCTCTGGGATATGATGGACTCTTCCCTTAGCTTTTTACCTCCATGCCTTCATTAAATGAAGCTGCTTCTTACCTTGCACAGACAACTTCATACATAACTGGCTGCTTTTCTGATTATTCTGGTTAGTCTTCTCTACATTGTGCAATGTTCTGTTTTGTTGCACGCACTCATGCACAAGCACACAAAAGAAAAGGAAGAATCCAGTGAAATTATTCCATGAAGAATTCTCCTATCGTGCTACGTTGTTTCTCTGCCTTCTTTTAGTACTGGAAGCTTCTAGACATAGAAATAGTAATTGAACTGCCTGATCAATGTTCTTTCTAACTGTTGAATTGAAGTTCTGTGATAATTAGCAAGAGAGACCTTTCTCGAAGATTATGATTCTCAAGTTTAAGCTGGAGAACATTCTTCCTTTCAATAAAGTCTCCTTACAAAAGAAAAAAGATTCTTTCTTTCAATAAAGTCTCCTTACAAAAGAAAAAAGATTCTTTCTTTCAATAAAGTCTCCTTACAAAAGAAAAAAGATCTTTCTTGGTATACATTTGTCGTCCATTGTTGCGGGGTATCTACAGCATTATTGTTTTGGGTTCTTCTTTTCTTTCTTCTGTTGAAGAACTCGGCTGCTCCGTTGCCCACATAAATCATGAGCCATGGGCTTTTGACTTCGCGTTGTACGTGTCTATGATGGCAGCAGACCGCCACGAGGTGTACACTCTCGAAAAGCTAAAAAGTCTTCTATAGCTAGCCGTCCAGCGATGAGTTCTAAGATCTCCAGCGGGAGTTCTTCCCAATTCGCCATCGTAGGTTGAATGATAGATTTGCCTGGTGAGCAACTTTGTGATGAGTTGATCACTCATAACATGAGGGAGGTCCTATATAGGAAAGACGATTTACAGGGATTCAGTCTCTTTCAACGAATTTGTTTTATGAATCTTATAGCTTATTTTCTTTATCTTGAATGAATATTCGTTTGTCGTGGCTAGCAAGATACACTGCCCCCTCGGATTTGATGTTTTAAGATTTAAATCTTTTTATAGAATATAGAAAATCTTTAAGGTAGTTTCATTTTCAAGCTTTTACGAATAAAATCCCATAGAAAGCCTGTGTATATTATATAAGTGAACAACAACCGTGCCATAGTAAATGATGCATGAAATTATAATTGAAAGATAAATTGACTTATAACACTTACATGCAATTTCTTAAATATTTAACACTTTCATTAGAAATAATTGTACATGCCATTTTAATTAGAAACTTGTTTTCCTTAAGAGCAAATATAATGCGATTCCTATTTTAAATAACTCAAGTTTTATTCAATGTTTTCAATCTCTTTCAGTATCCACGTTAACAATATGAACGAATTATATTAAAATATAAAGGGCTTTGATAATATACTACTAAAGTATTTATTGTGGTATTTGTATTGAATTTGTTATAATTTAATTCTTCAGTATCATCTGTGCCTATAATGGTCAAGTTGAAAATAGTTTGTAAGATAACATAAATATCAAAAAGTGTAATTAAAATAAGATATACCAGTTTAATCTCTTCATTAATAAAGTCATTAAATCATATTGACTATTTTAAACATAAAATATAAGCGGTAATTTTAGTTAAAACATTATTGGCCATAAAAAGATCCTTGTTAGAAAAATTCAATATAGCGAATTGAAAAAAAATTGTAGCCATCTTTTCTGCTTTTTCTTTTTCCCACTTTCTCCCCTCTTCCGTTATCTCCACTAATTTGAAATATTCTCTTCATCAATGGTCCTCACAGAAAATAAGCTATAAGATTCGTAAAACAAATTCGTTGAAAGAGACTGAATCCCTGTAGATCGTCTTTCCTATAAAGGACCTCCCTCATGTTACGAGTGATAAACTCATCAGGAAGTTGCTCACCAGGCAAATCTATCATTCAACCTACGATGGCGAGTTGGGAAGAACTCCCGCTGGAGTTCTTAGAACTCATCGCTGGATGGCTAGCTATAGAAGATTTTTTAGCTTTTCGAGGGGTGTGCACCTCGTGGCGGTCTGCTGCCATCAGAAACACGTACAACCCATGGCTCATGATTTATGTGGGCAACGGAGCAGCCGAGTTCTTCAGCACCTCTAGAGGGAGAACTCACCAAGTGCAACACATTCGGACAAAAGAGCTCTAACCTCCCAAGGTGTCTGACTGGGACTATGCAAGGCATGGACTAAAGTATATTATCTGACTCTAACACTAGGGGTCCGTTCGTTTTGCGGAAAATGAGCCATTTTCGGAAAATATTTTCCCAGAAGTCATTTTCCAGAAAAATGACAATATTTTCTGGTGTTCGGTAAAGAAAATATTTTCCGCTCCTCAGATTGGCAAGCGCGAGCGTCAAGCTCGAGGCTCGTTAGATCGACGAGTGCGAGTTTGAGATCGATGAGCTTAAGGTTCACTTGGTTTGACGACTAGCCAAGAAAGAAAAAGATGGGAAATCAAAAAAAAAAAAAAAAAAAAAAAAAAAAAAAAAAAGGAAAAGGAAATTAAAATAAATTCGAATGAAAAAAGAAAAGAAGAAAAATAAAGCAGAGGAGAAAGTTAGGATCTGTAGAGTTGTGAGATAAGAGAAATCAAGTGAGGACTTTTTTCCCTTTGATGGAAAACATTTTCCTCAAGGAATTCATTTTCCGTGAAACGAACTTCAGAAAATCCGAAAAACGTTTTCCCGGAAATTATTTTCCGCGAAACGAACGGACCCTAGATTCTTCTTTTCTTTCTTTTGCTGAAGGAGAAATTTTAGGGTTAGAAGCAGGGCATATATTTCCACTTGTAGGGAGGATGCCACACAGACAAAACAGGAGAATCCATCAACAAGCCTTCCTTGGTGATCTCGACACATGCAAGCTACTGCTCCTTCTTTTCCCAGCGTGTAAGCTCTGTCTATATTTATTTGAAGATATCCGAGCATCCTTGGACACCAAATCAGGGAGGAACCGAGTGGGTTTTGATGGATCATCATGTTGTGCATGCCCCAAGAGCTAGTGATTCTCGAGCTTACAAGAGCGATATCCACAGTAGATGGCAGATTTAGGCGTTGATTTCTAAATACGAAATGGTTTTGCGCTTTCTATATCTGCTAAAGAACCGAGGCTATGACTTCTAGATCAGGCGAGTTATCTCGACTTTCTATCAGATTTGCTAACCAAACTTCGATTCTTGATAATCCATGTGATGTAATATGTATCATGAGCTGTGGGTGTGACAAAACTCTATATGTTTATGGGCATAACAGGAATATAAAAGGTGTTCGATTGTCTGAGTCTTCTTCATTTGACAGTGCACAAAATGGAACAGATATGATCTTCCTTCAATTTTCCTTTGTGGGTAAAGCATTTTGGCATACGGACCACATAGAAATTCTGATTTTTTAGGAACGGTTTTCAAATTCCAAATCCTTCTCCATAGGGTGTAGGGCACTTGATAAAGAGAGAGAGTAATTATTTGCTAAGCAATAAATTTTAACAATAATTTGATCGAGACATTGATATTCTCCTCTCAATTACTTATGCTCCATTTGTTTTGTGAAAAAGAACTTAGAAAAATATTTTTTGGATTTTTCAACATTCATTTTACTGAAAATAAGCAAATTAGGGAAAACATTTTCTATCAATGAAAAACTCTTTTAAAATAGGGAAAATGTCTTTTGTTTTTCATGCAGGGGAAACACTTTGCTTAGCTACTCTCTCTTATCTTACATCCTACTAGCCTCCTCTTCTTTCTTTTTAAAATAATTATAATTTTTAATTCCTTTCCTTTTTCTTTTTATTTATTTTTATCCTTCCATCTCAGTCGATTGCTAGCCACAATCGGCCACAGGCAATCCTTGAACTTGAGTTGGCTGCTTGCCAAATCAGTAAGTGCGAGCATGAGTGCGAGCATCGAGCTAAAGGCTTGTCCTATTGGCGAGTGCAAGCCTCTAACTCGCCAATCTAACGACACCCAAGGCCTTGAGCTCGGCAATCTGGCGAGCAGTAGGCTCAAGCTTGCTGACCATGGGCAAGCTCGAGCTTGCCTTTGGCGAGTCGTGTGCCACGGTCAAAGAAGAAGAATGAGAAAAGGAAAAAATAAAAAAATAAAAATTTTGATTTTCTTTTTAAAAAAAGTAAAAGGATTACACAAAGGAAAATCAAATTAATTTCCCATAATGAAAGGCAAAAAATATTTTCTAGTTTATTTCAAGTTCCAATCGAGCTGAACATCGTAAAATATTATCATTTTATTTGAAAATGACTTTCTCGAATATTTTCCATGAAACGAATAGATAATAACCAATTAGGAATCTCCTATTATTTTGACAAATGTGGAGCCCATTCTTGACTTAAGCTAATTTCTTCCTTCTTTATCTTTTTTTTTTTCCTGGGTTTCTTCTTTTCATTTTTCTTTTTTCTATTTGGGACACAACTGGTAAGTTGGTAACCCACTTTTCCAAAATAAAAAATAAAAAATAGTGATAATTGTTTTGGCAGACCACCGACTAATTGTTATGTTGATAAGATATGTATACTATGAAACCATCTAAGAATAACCTAAACGCAAGAGCAGAGAGCATCATATTTGGTGTAATCAAATTTTTAATGTGTCATTGTGCTATAATCTATATATTTTAACTCCTCAACTTTTTATTTTAGTTTTCGTGTCATCAATACACAATTTTTTAATTGATATTTTCACTCGCCTTCGTACAATTATGATGAAAAAATATGGAGTCAATGTAATTTCTTTGCATGGGAATTTGGAATGGACTCACATAAGATAGAGCATAAATTATTGCCAAAATTTTTTTTAAAAAAAAAACAGAGAGAAGAAGAAGAAATTAGGGTTTTTTTTTTTTTTTTTTTTTTGAATTATGGATATAGAGAAAGAGATGGTCCTTGACGGTGAGTCGGTCCGACAATTGACTAAAGCAAATGTCAAGCTCTCGAAACGACGCCGAAGCACGCCAACCTCCACCGCCTTGCCGTGCGCTCGCCCGCTGTTGCTGACGCTCTTTTTCCAAGGGAGGAAGAAATCCCGAAAATTCTTCCTGCTTCTCGCGTTGAACATCTTCGAACTCGAATCTCTTCTCTCGCGCGACGCTCCACGCCCTCCGAAGCGATCGTCGAATCCGAGCCCTATCGCCGCCCATTCAAATCCCAAATTCCTCGCGTTCCGTGGAATCGCGGCGTTTCCGTGATGCGGAATCGCGGCTCTTCCTGACGAATGATGGACCCCGGAGGAAGAGCTCAAGCTGGGGAATCGAGCCCGCAATTGTTCGTGAGTGTAACCGTTTTCCGACTCGCTCGTTGCGCGAACTTTTCCCGCTTTCTTTTGCGGTCTGTTCCGGCGTTCTGTGCTTCGTTTTCTTCTTTCCCGTTCTTCAATCCATCTGTAGGATGGAGTTTCGAAGGTTTCGTCTTCTCGCGGTAATGGCCGAAATCGTTGATCGACGATCGTGAAGTTGGGGTTTGTTCGCGTTAGGGTTTGCGCGGGTGCTGCGTATCGTCTTGCGTTCCCAGGAAATGGGAAGTTCTCTTACATGTCGAATTGGGAGTGCTTCTTCGAATTTTGCGTTGGATTGTCTTGTCGGTGTTTGCCTTGAACCCGATTGATTGCGAAATATGGTGGGTGGGTGTATGTGTGTGTGGAATGAAGCCTTATTAGCTTATCAAATGATTTTCCTGCTGGAATTCTCTGTCCACCGCTGTTTTTAGACTACTGTTTTTTGTGAGAATCGCGGGCATGTTTCAATGTAGAAAGGATGTCTAGAGCTTGGATTCCCTGAAATTTTTGCTCTCCACAGGTCACGCGTTGAAGAGGCAAAATTTAAATAGATGTGCTTGTAAAGTATGTATGTATAAGTATGTTGAACGTCGTGAAATGTATATCTATACCTGAGTTTGCCCTCTTTTCAGTATGTTGTTGACCTCCTAAATTAGACAGTTGTTTGAGATTCAATTAACGTATTTCTTTTATGCAGGCACAGAACTCTTCTCTGGGATATGATGGACTCTTCCCTCAGCTTTTTACCTCCATGCCTTCATTAAATGAAGCTGCTTCTTACCTTGCACAGACAACTTCATACATAACTGGCTGCTTTTCTGATTATTCTGGTAAGTCTTCTCTACATTGTGCAATGTTCTGTTTTGTTGCACGCACTCATGCACAAGCGCACAAAAGAAAAGGAAGAATCCAGTGAAATTATTCCATGAAGAATTCTCCTATCGTGCCATGTTGTTTCTCTGCCTTTTTTTAGTACCGGAAGCTTCTAAACATAGAAATAGTAATTGAACTGCCTGCTCAATGTTCTTTCAAACTGTTGAATTGAAGGTCTGTGATAATTAGCAAGAGAGACCTTTCTTGAAGACTATGATTCTCAAGTTTAAGCTGGAGAACATTCTTCCTTTCAATAAAGTCTCCTTACAAAAGAAAAAGGATCTTTCTTGGTATACATTTGTCATCCACTGTTGCGGGGGTGTCTGCAGCATTATTGTTTTGGGTTCACAGTATAACACTTACTTTCAGTTAATAGGAAATGGTCACAAGTTGTCCTGTAATAAGTTCAAAATGTCAAACTACTATGCTATACATGGTGGCTAACTTGACAAAAGCATGTGCCAGTTGTAGTCGGGATCTGAGGACTTCGAGAAAAGGAGATAAACTGGATTTATGCTGAAAAAAAGATCTAAGCAAATAACAGATGCAGTCCATCTTGAGTCAGTTTCATCATTTTGTTACCTTTTTCATATCTTCTAGTCCTCTTCTTATCCGGTATTTGTTTTTCCATCCCGAGGCTACTTTTTCAAGCTTTCTGTGTCGGATGATGAGATGATGGATTGTTGTTTTGGTGCAGTGGAATCCACTTCTGAGGAATCTGAGCATTCTTTGCTGCGTGAGCAGGAGTTAGTGACCTTTACTTCTGGATGGAATGGAAGACAACTTGCAAGCAATCGACTTTCTTTTAGTGAAAGTTCAGCATCACACGGATCGTCTTCTAATGAAATTGGTGCCGCTCCTGCAGTTGATGAAATAACAAGGGATTCTGCTAGGAGTTCATCTGCAAATACAGATGCACTTGTTGTTTCAAATTATACGGGGTCCAACGGAATTTCCATGTTTCAGAGGTAGTGATTTGCACTAAATTCTTATCTATGTCTTTCCTAATGGGACATTGTCAAGTTTCTTGGATGCTTTATTAATATTCGAAAGATTCTTAATGGAGAACTTTTTTTTCTTTTGCCTTCCTTTGATTCAATGGTTGGGCTGTGCATCAGGTGTTTTTCCATTTTAATTTAAACCTTCAGATCTTTGATAGTGGGATTTTGTCTTAGTCCTTGGTACCAACATTAAGGGACTTTGTTGACTAAGCGAGCTGGCAACTTCTGATGCCTTACTTATCCTTACATTAGGTAGTGTTGTGGTGACATAATTGTTTATATCCTAACCTCAGTCTTGTTGAACGAGCACGGAGGACTGTTCGCGGGTCTGCAGATGATATAGGATGGCTTCAACGATATCCAGGATTGCCTCCAGTTGAAGATGGAACTGAAAAGTTTACGAAAATATTAGATGACATCAGGTATTTAAATATTTAATTTTAATTACGTGTACCATCAGCTAACTTGGTCCTTCTTGCTGCAATTACTGATTACTTTGTTCTTCTCGCTGTCAGACATGGCATACACACGTTGCCAAAATCGGTCGTGTACTTGTTGGTTCCAGGTACAAATTGCTGCTACAGTATGAATTTTTCATAAGGTCTTGACTGATTTAATCTCTTTATATTAGTGACAGAATTTTAAGATTTCTGGGAAATAACCCTTAGAAAGGACATGGAGACTTTTGGGTCTGTTGATTATTTTGTCATCCTTAGACATATATTCTAATAAGCATAAAGGCCTCTTTGGCTCTTGCTGAATTTATGTTAACATGCTATGTCGTAGGTCTGGTGACATTTTGGAAACGGCTTATAAATGGAACAAGGAAACTCTTTCCAGTTTTAAAGTTTGAAGAATGAAATTGTTATGTTGTTTTTACTTTTTTTAAAGCAAAAATACATGGCTATCACAGTAGAACACCTTTTAAATATACACTCGAGTCCAAGCTGATCTTGCACTTCCTCTCTTGAAGGTGAGTTTCAATTCAGCACTTCTTTGAAGCAACTGTATGTTCTACCCACTTCTCTTGAAATTGAGTAGTTCTCTCTTTCCTCTCTTGATTTTCTATTTCTTAAGAACTATATTTGAATTGATGCATGCTGTGTGAGTGAGTATGCTCATTAACCTTAGTATTACGGATCTGAACTTCAACAAATCTTCATTGAAGCTGTTTCTTCTTGAAGCTTTAAATAAAGCTCCATTGTGTAGCTTCATATAAGGATAATATATATGTCAACTGTCTAGATAGAAAGTTGTGAATTTCATGCACATGTAGTTGCAAACTTTTAGACTGAACATACAATGCATATAATCGAGGATATATTAATGATTAATCTTTGGTCTATCAGACTTAAGTAACTAGTGCATATCATTTTCATATAGTTGTATATGTAGAGCAGAGTATTTTTTTCATATATGGAAGCCAGCTTAGGAATTTCATATTCTTTTTAGTAAGGTATTTGCGTGCATCATGTTAGTGATAAACGTACAGAGTTTGAAGTGATTTAGTGGCTCATGGTACTAAATTTGATCTTTGTAATTTCTCTCTAATGAAATGATACTGGTGATATTTGATCAATTAGATTGGATGTATGTGTAGTGGATGATTAGGCATTGTGATGAAAGAAATGATACAAAAGGTTCTCTTTGAAGGGATGATACTTGATAAACGAGATTTCATTGACCCAATTAATAGGTCTATTTTCTTCGGTACATTTGTGGACATTCTGATGGAGGAGATGACCCAAAAGATTGGTTTCCCTGGGAGTCCAAAGAGAAATTAGATGCTTAGATTTGTCTTTTTGATAAAAGATGTCTGAAAGCAGCTGGAGAATTCGCATCAGACTTCATCTTTTGAGAAAATGCCAAAGAAACGTGAACTTTAATCAAGAAATCTATGAAAAGCTTTATAAAATCAAACTCTCATACTTAATTCTTGAACACTAACGATTGTTTCCAATGAAATTGGGATGAGAAGGTACCTGAGTTTTTTGAAGAGAATGAGAGAGGTAGGAATATGTTTTAGGCCTTTCATTTTAAAGGTTTTAGTTGCATGAATGTGATTGAGATTATGGTTTCCATCTTGGAAATGAGGTGAGCTCTTGTGGCATAACTTTTAGTCTAATTTCTCAAACTTCGAATTTGTTGTTGTCTTTATCAAAGAGAAAAAGAAACAAAATACATTTTTGGACAAAACAAGAACATGAACATTCCTGTGCAAAATGTAATTTTAGGTAGAGCCATGACAATGTTGTTAAACATATTGTTTTTTCTCTTTGGTAAAGAAAAAAGCTCTGGATAAATAAACAATCAAAATTTATGTTCACAAAAAGCTATATGTTATCTCCAAGTTGGCATCTTGGCATCTCTTTAAAACTTACACGTGTGCTGGCGATTTTGGAAGTAAAGCCACTAAAGTATTTAAAAATAAAGCTCAGAAGATTTTCTTCTTTCAGTTTCATTATCTCTTTCAAGTGCTCTATTATCTCCCCATCTAACTCTTGCTTTCAAAACTGATCATTAGCCCATAATGCTTCTGAAGGAATACCTATGGTTCAATTGATAAAACTGAGACTAATAATATGATAGCTCATTGTAAGTCTGAGTTTTGGTTTGAATAAAAATTGTTGCAAGTTTTCTTTCCTCTTACGTTATCTCATATCACGAGATCTCCAGTTAATGTCAACTTCTGCACTTCCAGTATATATTTCAGGACTTAAAATTGGCATCAATCTTTCTCTATGGATTTTATGTTTGATAGATCTCTAGTGTCATTTCATCATGCCCGCCCATGTAGTCCCAGGGTAAGATAATTCTAATATAAGCAATGGCCTGCTTCAATTATGATTATAATGTGAGAGATACAAAGAGGGGTTTACAAGATTGATCCACAAGGGTGCATGGATATGACTTGGTTGTAATCAGATAGTTCTAGTTTATCACATTGTTAGTTTACTAGTTTTTAAACTAACTCCACGTCACTAGCATTGCCCTTCTAGTTATGCAATATCCAATTGCCTCCATATAGATGCATAACATGATAATTAATGGTGTGAATTCTGTGATGACATTCTCAATATAAAGAATGAGTTAATTGCAGGATTGTTCAGACTATACTACTTTCCTTTTATCTCTTCCTCAATAGAGGTGTCCCATGAATACATCAATGGTGCTAGTTGTTTCAATATACATTAACAGTAACCTCGTTTAACATCCATCGTGTATCATAGTACATTTCATCCAAAATAATTTTCGCCTACACAAAAAATTTGTATTCTGAGGGACCATATGTTTTTGCCACTTTGCAATTATTTACCTGCACTTAATCTAGAAATATTAATTGAGCAGAATAATGAAATTTTGTTGAAGCTTCAATTGAAATCTCTTTTGAACTTCAATTGTAGCTGTGTTGCATTTTCACAGATTGCAAAACTCAAAAGCTCTAATGAAGGTTCAGATCTGTAAATATGAAGGCTAATGAACAGTTCTATCAACACAATTAAGATACACTATTTACATATTAATTTTCTGATCTAGTCCTCAAAAAAATAAAAAAAATTATGGTCATCAGTATATGAAGAGGAATCTGCTTGCTTTGAGAGAAGTTAGTTGCTCGAATAGTGATGCCTTGAACCTAATGCATTGCTCATCTTCAAATGAGGGGAGATTGGTGCACGTCTTCAACATAGAGGAGTTGAGAGAACAGTGTTCTCATTCTGACACCACCTGTGGCGTAACGCCACATGCTCGTTACAAGTTGGATTACGTCTTTCTTTGTGCCTGGTTAAGGACTGAGCTGCAACTGCAGATGCATCATCCTTGATCACCTTCTCTTTGTTGTCATCTAGTAGGGCAAGAAGCATGAATTTCTTTTACCTCTTCATTTTGAGCTCTTGAGTCTTTAAAAATTGTAGCATTTCTTTTATCTGTTTCCAAAGTGTCACCAAATAAGTGTCCTTATCTAATTTCGTTCTCTAATGAGAATGAAAGTAGAAACTTCTAAATTCTCAAGAATCAAGTAGGCCCTTAGTTTATAGATGGATGCCTTGAAACTTTGCTTATTTCCTATCACATTTATGTAATTGCAGGTCTTTTTAGTAACCACGGACCAATGTATTTTGTCAATACAAAGACGAGTTTATCAAAGATGGGCCTTGCTTGTCATATTGCGAAGATTCATAGCGAGGTACTTGTGATGATGCTTCTTTTATTGTATGTGTCATTCTGTTCTTGATGTCCCATTGAGTGTTGAGGCATTAATCTTCAGGCTTCAGTTGAGAAAAATGCTAGAGAAATAAAGGAGTATATTGAGGAAATATATTGGGGCGCCAAGAAACGTGTCTTGATTCTTGGACACAGCAAAGGTGGAATAGATTCAGCAGCTGCTTTGTCATTGTACTGGCCAGAGTTGAAGGATAAGGTAGCTGGGTTGGTCGTTGCACAAAGCCCATATGGCGGTTCCCCAGTAGCTTCAGACATTTTGCGGGAAGGACAACTTGGCGATTATGTTAGTTTAAGGAAACTCATGGAAATTCTGATCTGTAAAGTGATCAAGGTAAGAAGTGCTTTATCCATTATGGTTTGTGCTTTCTTTTCTAATTTTTTATTTGTTGTTTTTCGAGTGTAGAAGCTAGTGCCTTACTTCGTGAACGAACTATTTACTTAACCTGGACTGTTCTTTGCTTAACACCGGCTGATCATTGCTTTACACAAACAGTCTTTTAGCTTAATACTTTTGATGTAACCTCTTCCTCCTACACCTTAAGCATTGTCAGTCTGCAACCGAATAGCCTAACAACAGTCTAGTCATCCCCCCCTTCTGACACCAGAGACAATTCCAAGAAATGTTATCAAATGGTACAAAGAGGAGAACATTTTAGGTGCTAATAGAATTTCTTACTCTCCTTTTAAGTATGCATGTATTTCCCCGTGTCCTGGCATATTCTAAATATATCTGTGGCGAGGTACAGATCATTGAGACAACAATCACATTGTGTGGAAGAGTAATATGGTAATCTCTTTGGACTGGTACATTTGAGTATATTTTTAAGGTGCTGATAATAGGCAATCTTAGAAACATCTTTTCATGCTCATGAGCTGAAACTGGAAGCGGGGAGCCTGGGTATCAGATGGTCCTGTTCAATGTTCTCACCAAATGGTAGGATATGTGGCGGATAAAGGAAAGTTATGAAGAAGCTTGCTGGATGTTTTAACTGAGTAGAAGAGTGTGGACATGACGACATATAAGTGGGGAAAGTTGGAGTTTGGAAATAAGGCTGGCTGTGATTAAGACATGTTTCTTACTATATCAGATTTCTCTCATTTATCCTACTTTATTTTATGTTTGTCACTTTGAATTTAGTTGGTTGCAGCATTGGATGTCATAAGGTTAATTATGGCAAGGAAGTTCCACAGCTATAATAGTACGTGTTTTATAACAAATTAATTTGACATTCATCATTATAATATGAAGAAGGTAATGGGAGCTCATTAGTATATGATATTCATTCCATTTAACAGGAGGGCAACTATTTTTTTCCCACAATCAGTGCTTTACGCTCTATCTGTATGAGTACAAACATAGTAATTCTCATTTCATCTGCATCTGTTACATTTGAATTCCTTCCTCTACCAATAGAAAGAGCAGGCATTGTTAGGACAATGCTGTGTACTTCTCTATTCAATTAGCGGAATGTTAAGTGAATTTCTTAATGTTAAATGCATGCTAATTGGGTGACATTGGCTGTGGCCTGTGGTTAACAGAATAAAAGATCCTGCTTTTCTCTTTGATCAACAAACAGAATTTAAAGTAATTGCACATTGGCTAGCTTATGTCTCATATTCTCATACATCTTTCTGAAGGGTGACATGCGAGCTCTGGAAGACTTGACATACGAGAAGAGGAAAGAATTCTTGACTAGGCACCAATTGCCAAGAGAACTTCCGGTGGTTTCATTCCACACGGAGGCAGGGATAACGCCTGCAGTTATGGCAACTCTGTCTCATGTTGCTCATGCAGAACTCCCTTCCTTCTCGGCTGGTCAGCCTGCAAAGCTTCCTGTGGTAATGCCCCTTGGAGCTGCAATGGCTGCATGTGCACGGCTCCTCCAAGTCAGGTATGGTGAGAAGAGCGATGGGCTCGTTACGAGGCGGGATGCAGAGGTTCCAGGATCTGTGGCTGTGCGGCCCACACGCAAGCTGGATCATGCCTGGATGGTTTACTCGACATTGAGTGACAACCCATCTGAGGTTGATGCATCTAAAGTGTGCGAGGCTCTTCTGACATTGCTTGTGGAAGTCGGGGAGAACAGGAGGCAGGAGCTTGAACCCAAAGATGAATAAAAGCTATAGGGGATCCTTTCCCATCTCAACACAGTAAGTTGTAATACTTGGATCATTTTTTCTAAGTTCTTAGATTGATGTCATAGAGAGACTTAAACCAGTTCAGAGCCTTACATCAATTGATGTACGTAGCTTTTGAGACGATGTACCATTATTTGTACAAAAAGCTGATCTTGTGTAAAGTGTAACTTCGTCTGAAATTTAACGGAGTTACCTGAAATTATTCCAAGGTCGGTCACACCTTACATGTTGTAGTTTGACTTCATGGGTGTAATTAAATATATCTACGGACGCACTCATCACTAGTAATAGCTAGCCCGGATGAACAATTTTGATCCTATTTTGTAACTAATTCAAAAATAAGCTTGTCTGTGTATATTTAAGCTTAAGTAAAATGTACTCTTTTTTCGCCCATCAAATTTTTACAATATAATTCAAATTCTAAAAAATACATGAAATATATATATATATATATATATATATATATATATATATATATATATATATATATATATTTGAATTTATGTTTCAATATTGGTATATTGTTAAAATTTCAGGTACTTCAAGGTTACCAAAAAGTCGGAGCACTGATGCCAAGATCTAAATTAAACCTCGTCTACTATTAAACCTCGTCGAATGCAAGGGAAACAAGAGGCGTCATCACTTTATTTGATACCGAACCTTCAATTTTCTCCTCCGTCGTCCCTCTGGCAAATTCTGCCAATAGAGGCACTTTGGTGAGCCCAATCTCTTTCACGTAATATACTAGAAAATAATTTAAATATGTTTTAATCTTTCAATCGATATAATATTCTGGCTTGTTAATTATTATAAAATAGAATATCATCCGTAAGAATATGAGTACAATGATTTATTATTCATCTTAGAATATGTACGGCAAATTCTAAATAAGATTTGACCGGGCAAACAACTAACAACTCACCAGCATACACTAACCGCCACTAGAGAAAACTCAATTTGAAAAAGGAATTAAATCGAACATCCAGACCAATGCCAATAAGAAAAAAAATTTATTAACAAAGATGAATAACAGGAGGAACCGGCATCATCACGCGATTAGCTTCGGCACACCATCCGACGAAAGTTCTGCCCACTGACCATGCTTGCATAGCTAGTCCAAGCTCGGAGGTGACAAAGGCATCGAGGCACGCATACTCCACTTGACGATCTGTCAGTACCTTATCGTCCCACTGACTCAAGGTGATATCTTTGGGCTTCTCGAGATCCTTGCGAAGTATCACTTTAACCAGTTTCTTCAACCCCATATAACCCAAGGACAGGTTCCGCCACCTCCCCACCGCCAGTCCACGGAGATCGACCATGCGCGACACGGTAACCCGATAGTCATCCCTCAGCTTCTTTGCGTCATCCTTGATGCCGACGCCAACGAACGTGTAGTTGAGATTACCCAGAAACGCATGGAGCGACCCGGGGATGTACTCCGCGTGTAGAATTTGAAAGATGAGGCAACTACGGCCGACGCACAACTGCAGGGTAGCCACGGGATGGACAACGCCGGGCTCGAGGTTGGGGCGCCACTCGATGTCGAGGCCGACGACGAGCCGGTTCAGCCAGAGCAGGTGGGAGCGCTCGACGTCGATGATCCAACGGGTGACGACGGAGGCATCGTCGGTGACGCAAGTGTGGATCTGCTCTCCGTGGAAGGTAATCTTGTGAAGAGAATGCATGTCGGCGGGCTTTGAATTTGTGAGAGAAATGAGCGAGACGAAAGTATGGAGTGACGAAGAAACTGAGAAAGAGCAGAGAGCGTCGTCGCAAGTGAAAAAAAACTGAGGAAGCTGTGATCGCGTTGGGGTTAGAATTGAGAGTGTGGGTTCAGTAGCCGCTGCGAGATGGCGTCAGAATAGGAAATGTTTCCTCTATTGAAAATAGGAAATATTTCTGAAGCCGTTGGATCGAATTGCGGTGGAAATTGGCTTGTGTCCTAAAACAGGAAATATCTACTGCTTGAATCAAATTAGGTTATATTTTCCATTTTGAAGATAAACGGTAGTAATCCATGTGCGGTTAGCAATCGGATAATTTCATTCTATTGATAAAAATACAAAGAGTTGGCACAATTCACTTGTACATATAAACGAAAATCATGGACATTATTGATACAATATTTATTTGACTTTTTTTTTCTAGACTCCGTTATTTATATTATAGGTACGAATCATTTCCATTAATCCGACTATTTTAACATTATAATTAGACAAATAAAAGTTCTAACATGATTGGCGGATTTTTTTGTTCTCGACTATTGTATTCCAAAGAGTTATCTAATCCATAAATTTTTCATACTAGTAAAAAGTACTGCAGTCCAAGTAACGATTTATCAATAAAAATGTCTCACTTATATTCTCGAATACAAATTCCCTCGTTACGTGTCCGCTTTAGATTGCAATAAGTTACCGAATTGCCCGACACATTTAGCAATTCCCCAGTGAAACCCAATTAGGACTTTGGACAATCCTAAGTTTTTTTATTATGGAAGGCTGCGCGTGAGAATGCCCTCGAATGTAATGCCTAGTCCGAACGCCGGTGCAAGCCCCCAACACCTCGCCACGTTCTCTCTTCATCAGCTTATCTCTCCTTCTCCATCGATGTTGGCCTCGTCGTAGCTTGAAGTGGATACCCTCGTCCGAGACGCGGCCGTCGATCACGCCGTGGGTCCCTCGGAGGAACCGCTGGGCCGCGTGGCTCGGCTCCGCGAAGGGAGGGACGACTCTCCTTGACTCGGCGAAGGGGTCCCCTTCAACGGTCGCCGCCACTGCGTTTGGCTTTCTGTTCCCAGAAATCGGTAAGTTCTCTTACGTGTCAAATTGAGCACCTCCACTTCGAGCGTCGAGTTACTTAGTGTTGTACCGACTTGTGGAACCGGTCGAGTGCGCCGGATACAGCGAAAGTGTGGATCATAAAGTTCGAGACTTGGGAATGCTCCTCCTGCAGTTGATGAAATAACAAGGGATTTTGCCGGGAGTTCATCTGCAGATACAGACGTGCTTGCTTCAAACTATATGGGGTCGAACTGAATTTTCAAAGGTTGTGATTCACACATATTCCTGATCTATGTCTTCCCTAGTGGGACATTGTAAATTTATTTGGATGTTTACTATTATCTGAACAATTGGTATTGGAGATTTTTATTTTTATTTTTCCTTCCTCTGATTCATTAGATGGTTTGTCATTTTAATTTTGAAATTTTACATCAGTGATAGTGGGGTTTTGTGATGACATTCTTAAGATAATGTACATGAGTTTACTGCAGCATTTCACAGACTAATAATAGTTTCCTTTATCTCTTTCATAATGGAGGTGTTACAGGAACACCTCAATGGTGTGAATCATTTTCAAGTACTTGAACAGTTGCCTGGTTTAACGTCAATCATGTTCCATGGTACGTTCATCTAAAATAATTTTCACCTACACAAAAGAAAATATGTTCTGAGGAATCATATGTTTTTGGCACTTGGTAATTTTTTACTTGCACTCAATCTAGAATTAGAACTTGTTTACTGGATTCTCTTGAGTTTTTTGCTCTCCACATGTCACCCGTTAGAGAGGCATAATTTCAATAGATAGTTTAATAGACAGTGCGCCTACTGGTGCATCCATACCCACCTGCGAATATGTCTGTATAGTATATCTGAGTGTGTTGAACATGGTGAAGAGATATATTCTTGTGTTTTCATTGGTCTGTAGATATATCGTTGTGTTAGTTTGCCCTCTTTTTAGTGTATTTTTGTGTACATAATTGTACTTAGTTTTTTTCTCTGGCTTCTATAGTACTGGGAGCTTATAAACATAGAAATAGTAATTTAACCGCTTGATCAATGTCCTTTCTAATTAGTGTGTTCAAGATATATGAGAATTAGCTAGAAGTGAGGATTCAAACATTATGGTTTTCGTATGTAAGCTGGAGATCAATCTTCCTTTCAATCAAGTCTCCTTGGAAAAGAAAAAAGATCTTTCTTGAGATACATTTGTCATATGTTGTGGCCAGAGGGAGGGGGGCATTTACTGATTGTTGGGTTTATGATAATCAGGAATAAGTTTACTGTTATATCGTAATAAGTTTAGAATTTCATACTACTATGCTATTCGTGGTGGCTCCTAACTTAACAAAAGCATCTGCCAATTCTAATCAGGATCTAAGGACTTGGAAAAAATGAGATAAACTAGACATATGCTAAAAAAAAGATTTAAGGCATATACCTGATGCAGTCCGCCTCGAGTCAGTTTCATTCCTAGGGATTCTAATATTTTGTTACCTTTTAAAATCTTCCAGTACTCTCACTTCCTATACAGTATATGTTTTTCCATCCTGAGACTACCTTTTCAAGCTTTCTTTGTTCGATGATGAGATGATGGATTATTGTGTTGTTGCAGTGAAGTCCACCTCCAGGGAATCTGAGCGATCTTTGCTACATGTGCAGGAGCTTGTGACTATTACTTCTGGACGAAATGGAAGACATCTTGCAAGCAATCAACTTTCTTTTAGTGAAAGTTGAGCATCGCATGGATCATCTACTTTTGAAATTGGTCCCCCTCCTGCAGTTGATGAAATAATGAGGGATTCTGCTTGGAGTCATCTGCAAATGCAGATGCATTTGTTTCAGTTTATATGGGGTCAAACTGAATTTCCATCTTTCAAAGGTAGGGATTCACACGCATTCCTGATCTATGTCTTTCCTAATGGGACATTGTTAAGTTATTTGGATGTTTTACTATAATCTACATGGTTGGAATTGGAGATTTTTCTTTTTTTCTCTTTTGCCTTCCTCTGATTCGTTAGGTGGTTTGTCATTTTAATTTTTAAATTTTACACCAGTGATGGTGGGATTTTGTGATGACATTCTTAAGATAATGTATATGTATTAATTGCAGCATTCTACAAACTATACTCGTTTCCTTTATTTTTCACCTACACAAAAGAATATATATTCTGACTAGGGATATGTTTTTGGCACTTGGTAATTATTTACCTGCACTTAATCTAGAATTAGAAGTTGTTTATATTGTTTTAGCTGAATAATGGAACTTTGTTGAAGCTTCACGGATTCCAAAACTCAAAGCTTTAATGAAGGTTCAGATCTGTAAATATGAAGGCTAACGAACAATCTCACCAAGATAGTTCAGATACAGTATTTCCATATGATGTGAATCGTTGCGGAAGGATCGTTCTACGAAGGCCTAGAGGGTGCGAATTGCAAACCTCGACCTCCAATCAAACCTGTGATTGGCAACCTCGGTATGAACGTGACCTGTTGACGAACACGTGTCAACCAACCAACGTTATAGACGCCACGAGCGAAAGAATTCGCTATCTCGCTCGATAAGTCAAATCGACCGTCACAAGGGAATCTTGATTAGGTCAAGTCCTCAAAAGAACAGTAAAAGAGAATCTCTCAATTATTTCTCAAAGTAAAAATATGTCTGTCCCCAAAGAAATTCAGTCAGTCTTATATATAGGCTTTCTAGCCATCACACAAACCCTAAAAGAAACCCTAGAAATATAATGCGTCATATTCTAGAATATTCCTAAACAAGAAGATATATATATCTCTCTCTATAAATATATATCTATATATATTTGACTTGGTCAAATATTTGGTGTCCATATAATCAAATTGCGCCAAGATTTCCAAGATTCTTCAAGATTTGATCCAAGGTTATCTCCACGCTGAAGATCACGAACCATGACACCAACAGCTTGCCTAAATTACTTGGCCCGCGCTCGAGTGATCGAACCAGTAGGAATAGACAATGAGTCCTTAGCACCACCTCCTCGATATGGCTCGATGTCCACATCATTCCCTCCCCCGTGCAAAGGATTTGCCCTCAAATCATCACTGGCATCGAAAAGAGTCAAGTCAGAAACATTAAATGTTGCACTAACATCATACTTACCTGGAAGATCAAGCTTGTAGGCATTATTGTTAACTCTTTCCAAAACCATAAAAGATCCATCCCCTCGCGGTAATAACTTAGAATGTCGCTGCTCAGGAAATCTCTCTTTGCGCATATGAACCCAAACCCAATCGCCAGGTTCAAACACCACTTCCTTACGCCCTTTGTTGGCTTGCCTTGCATATTGCTCAGTCTTGCGCTCAATATTTGCGCGCGTCTTCTCATGCAACACCTTGATAAATTCAGCTTTCTTTGCTCCATCTAAATCCACACGCTCATCAATAGGTAAAGGGGTTAAATCTAACGGAGTTAACGGATTAAAACCATAGACAACCTCAAATGGTGTAAATTTAGTAGCAGAATGCATGCTCCTATTATATGCAAATTCAACATGTGGTAGACAATCTTCCCAAGATTTTATGTTCTTTTTAATAATAGCTCGCAACAATACCCCTAAAGTTCTATTAACTACCTCGGTTTGACCATCAGTCTGTGGATGACAAGTAGTAGAAAATAACAACCGTGTTCCTAATTTTTTCCACAATGTTTTCCAAAAGTAGCTAAGAAATTTAGAATCTCGATCTGAAACAATTGATCTAGGCATGCCATGCAAACGTACAACTTCCCTAAAGAACAAATCAGCAACATGAGATGCATCATCAGTTTTATGACAAGGTATAAAATGAGCCATCTTTGAAAACCGATCAACAACCACATAAATAGAATCTCTACCATACTTAGACCTAGGCAATCCTAACACAAAATCCATAGAAATATCAGTCCAAGGATGCGTTGGAATAGGTAATGGTGTATACAAGCCATGCGGTTTAGTTGTAGACTTCGATTGCTTACAAGCAATGCATCTCTCACAGACACGTGTAACATCTCTCTTCATATGTGGCCAATAAAAATGTTCATGTAATACTTCATAAGTCTTACTAATGCCAAAATGTCCCATTAAACCACCACTATGCGCTTCTCGCACCAACAATTCACGCAAAGAACACTTAGGCAAACATAGTTTGTTTTCACGGAAAAGATAACCTTCATGCCTATAGAATTTATCAAATGCAGCGTGTTCACATACTTCATATACTCTCCCAAAGTCATCATCATCAGTATATAAGCCCTTGATATGCTCAAAACCTAGACACTTTGCTTCTAAAATAGTTAGAATCGCATACATTCGAGAAAGTGCATCGGCTACCACATTCTCCTTACCTTTCTTGTACTTGATCACATATGGAAAAGTCTCAACGAACTCCATCCATTTGGCATGTCTTTTATTCAACTTTTGCTGCCCTTTCAAGTACTTCAAGGTCTCGTGGTCGGTGTGGATCACAAATTCCTTTGGCCATAAATAATGTTGCCAAGTCTCCAAAGCTCGCACTAAAGCATACATCTCCTTATCATAGGTAGGATAATTCAATGTTGCTCCACTCAATTTTTCGCTGAAATAAGCTATGGGACGCCCTCCTTGCATCAACACGGCTCCAATGCACTGTACCAGAAGCATCGCACTCTATCTCAAAAGTAGCACTGAAATTTGGCAAAGATAACAAAGGAGCATTAGTTAACTTATCTTTTAGCAGATTAAATGCTTTCTCTTGCTCTTCTCCCCACGTGAAACCCATGTGCTTCTTGATAACCTCAGTTAAAGGTGCGGCAATGGTGCTAAAATTTCTCACAAATCGCCGATAAAAACTCGCCAATCCATGAAAGCTACGCACCTCTCCTACGGTCTTAGGCGTTGGCCATTCACGAATTGCTTTGACCTTTTCTTCATCAACCTGTATACCATCAGCACTAACAACAAATCCTAGAAATACTAATTTGTTGGTAACAAAAGAGCACTTCTTTAGATTAGCGTATAATTGTTCGATCCTTAAAACCTGCAAGACAGCTCGCACATGCTTAATATGGTCATCAGGGCTTTGACTATATATCAAGATATCATCAAAATAGACAACCACAAATTGACCAATAAAAGCACGCAAAATATGATTCATAAGTCGCATAAACGTGCTCGGTGCATTAGTTAATCCAAATGGCATGACTAACCACTCATATAACCCATACTTGTCTTAAATGCAGTTTTCCATTCATCACCTTCTTTCATCCTAATTTGATGATAGCCACTTTTCAAATCGATTTTAGTGAAAATGCAAGAACCATGCAACTCATCCAACATGTCATCTAACCTAGGAATAGGATGTCGATACTTTACCGTAATATTATTGATTGCTCGGCAATCGACACACATTCGCCAAGTTCCATCCTTCTTTGGCACCAACAAAACAGGGACAGCGCACGGGCTAAGACTCTCTCTCACATGCCCTCGCTCCAATAGTTCGCTAACTTGCCGCTGAAGTTCCTTTGTCTCCTCGGGATTGCTTCGATATGCAGGTCGGTTAGGTAATGATGCACCAGGAATCAAGTCAATTTGATGTTCTATGCCTCGAATCGGTGGTATCCCTCCAGGAAGTTCATCAAGAAAGACATCTTCAAATTCCTGCAATAAAGACACAATAGGACTAGGCAAACTTGGGTCAAGATCGTTAGTAGAAAACAAAACCTCCTTGTACACAAGTACAAGCATTGGTCGATCTAGAACTAAGGCTCTCCTCACTTCACTTGATTTTGCATAAAAATTATTTTGCCTCTTTTCTTTCCTCTCTTCTTTTCCCTCGGTTTTTACCACAATCTTTCTCTCGACCTCTCCTTTTCCTTGCGTCTCAGACACACCACGCAAGCCCTCGGATTTCTCACCTTTTCTCTCTCTCTCGGCTTCTCATTGTAACTTTAACTGATCTTGATACACCTCACTAGGTGTCATTGGTACCAAGGTATAAGTCTTTTGATTCATCACCAATGAATAACGATTAGTATATCCATCATGATGTACCTTTCGATCATATTGCCATGGTCTTCCAAGTAAGACATGACCCGCTTGCATAGGTACAACATCACACTCTACCTCATCCTTGTATTTCCCTATCTCAAATGGAATTCGAACTTGTTTCGACACCTTCACCTCACCACTATCATTTAACCATTGAAGTCTATAAGGCCTAGGGTGCTTTGTCGTTTTCAAACCCAACTTATCCACCATAATACAACTTGCCACATTCGCACAACTACCTCCATCAATTATCATACTACGAGATCTTACCATTCACCACACATCTTGTATGAAACAAGTTATCTCTTTGTTGATGATGCTCCTCCTCTTTTACTTGCACGCTCGGAGAACGCCTAACCACCAATAAGTCTCCTTTTATAGCCACTTCTCCATCACTACAATCCTCCAACGGTGGCATCTCATCATCTTCTTCTTCCCTCTCACTTTCGGACTCAACATCACCATGTCCAGTCATGATCATCACCCTCCTATTAGGGCATTGATTCGCCATATGACCCCTGCCCAAACACTTAAAACATTTAATCTCACGAGTTCTAGTGTTAGGGTTTTCGGTTTTACCTGAAGCCAAATTCGTTCCAACTTTACCGTCCCTCTCCTTCTCCTTTGAGGTTTCGGTTTTGGTGTTGTTTCCTCTCCAATTTGGCTTTTCATCTCTCTTCCAATTGGATCTCCAATTTTGATTGGAACCTCCTCCACTTTTGTGAATTCGGTCCATCTTCAATTGCCGCTCAACTTTGATGGCTTTGTCCACCAATTCCTCCAATTCAACATAGTGTTGCAGCTCCACCACCCTTGCTATGTCTCGACTCAAACCACTCAAAAATCTTGACATTGTGGCCTCACGATCCTCCACCACATTAGCACGGATCATGGCAATCTCCATCTCCTTGTGATACTCTTCCACGCTCTTATTGCTTTGTGTGAGATTTTGTAACTTTTGAAACAAATCTCGATGGTAATGACTTGGTACAAAACGCCTCCTCATCACTGCTTTCATCTCATCCCACGTCTCTATCGGTCTTTCACCATTGCGCCTCCTACTAGTCACAAGTTGATCCCACCAAATTATAGCATAATCAGTAAATTCAACAGCTGCAATTTTTACCTTTTTGAGCTCGAGTATCGTTGGCAATCAAATACCATCTCCATGCGTTTCTCCCACTCTAGATACGCATCGGGATCATTCTTTCCTTGGAAAGAAGGAATCTTCATCTTAATATTGCCAAGTTCATTATCTTCTCGGTGTCTAAACCCTCGGGCTCCATTCCACCTTCCAAATCGAGCATCTCGATCATCCTCCATGTCAGCCTCATCATCATCATAATGCCGTTGCCTTCTAGGTTGTGTTCTAGAGGCATCTCGCTGATGTTGCGGCCTTCCTCGGGTATCTCTCGGTCACCATCAACCCTCATGCCATTCCCCATCATTCGGCCACTAAGCTCCTCCACTACGACCCTCAATTGTTGGATGCTTTCCACGAGCGCTTCATCCCTTCGTATGGAGTCAACCTCCCTTTGATTCACGCTTTCTTCGCGCGACATATTTTAGACCTGCAAATAAATGTTAGTCACAAAAATCCTCACCAATCGCTCCCTCACGTGTTTCTCTCAAGGTGTTTGTCACTCCCTCACGTGTTTCTCTCAAGGTGTTTGTCACTCCTCTCGTGTTTAACTCAAGTTTAGGCTTTTTTTTTTTTTTTACCCTCAATTAAACTCACACACTCTTTGCCTTTTTCCTCTCGTATTCTCTTTTCACAAGTTCTTTATTGGACTCAAAACCTATCTCTCAACCCTCTCACGACAATCAATCAAACTAATCAAACAAGATTAGATCACTACTGATTTTGTTTTAGCAAGTAACAATTTCAAACCAACAAGTACAACTTTCAAAATTCCAATTGAAACGCAAATCACTACTGATTTTTTTTTTCAATTCGGTCCACTAACAAACGAGTCGTCTTCTTGATTTTTTTTTTTGGCTATATTTTTTTTTTTTTTTGCCGAATCTGTTTTTTTTCTCTTGCGCACTTTTTTTTTGTGCGTTTTCTTTCTTTCTTTCTTTCTTTTTTTTTTTTGAAGAACTTTCTCTTCTTTTTTTTTTTTTTTTTTGTGACGAACTCGGATACAATTTAAGATGCTAGGAAAAAAAATTAAAACTAACAGCAAACAACTACGTATGGAAGCACAAAACCAATTAGATCCCTAAATTGGCTAGAACCGAAACCCTAGCTCAATAAATCTCAAATTGCTGAATATAAACAAAAATTAAAGATAAATAGACCTTGTAGAAGCAAGCTCGATACCAAACTGATGTGAATCGTTGCGGAAGGATCGTTCTACGAAGGCCTAGAGGGTGCGAATTGCAAACCTCGACCTCCAATCAAACCTGTGATTGGCAACCTCGGTATGAACGTGACCTGTTGACGAACACGTGTCAACCAACCAACGTTATAGACGCCACGAGCGAAAGAATTCGCTATCTCGCTCGATAAGTCAAATCGACCGTCACAAGGGAATCTTGATTAGGTCAAGTCCTCAAAAGAACAGTAAAAGAGAATCTCTCAATTATTTCTCAAAGTAAAAATATGTCTGTCCCCAAAGAAATTCAGTCAGTCTTATATATAGGCTTTCTAGCCATCACACAAACCCTAAAAGAAACCCTAGAAATATAATGCGTCATATTCTAGAATATTCCTAAACAAGAAGATATATATATATATCTCTCTCTATAAATATATATCTATATATATTTGACTTGGTCAAATATTTGGTGTCCATATAATCAAATTGCGCCAAGATTTCCAAGATTCTTCAAGATTTGATCCAAGGTTATCTCCACGCTGAAGATCACGAACCATGACACCAACAGCTTGCCTAAATTGCTTGGCCCGCGCTCGAGTGATCGAACCAGTAGGAATAGACAATGAGTCCTTAGCACCACCTCCTCGATATGGCTCGATGTCCACATCAGCATATACATATTTGAATCTAGTTCTCAGGAATAAGAAACTATGATCACCAGTAGAGGAACAGAAAACTTGTCACTTTTGAGAGAAGTTTGTTGCTCGAATAGTGATGTCTTGAACCTAATGCACTGCTCATCTTCAAATAAGGGTAGATTGGAGCCACCTTCAACATATAGCAGTGTAAAGAACGGTGTTCTCATTCTGAGACCACTTGCTGTGGCTTAACCCCACACACTGGTGACATATTGGATTCCATCTTTCTTTGTACCTGCTTAAGGACTGAGCTGCAACTGCGGATGCATCATCCTCGATCACCTTCTCTTTGTTGTCATCTAGGAGGGCAAGAAGCATGAGTTTCTTTTAACTTTCTTGAGTCTTGAAAAATCAAAACATTTCTTTTATCTCCTTCCGATGTGTCACCAAATAGGTTTCTGTTATGTATTTTCCTTCTCTAACAAGAATGAAAATAGAAATTTCAAAATTCTCAAGAATCCGATAGGCCCTTAGTTTATAGATTGGTGCATTGAAACTTTGCTTATTTCCTATCACATTTACGTAATTGGCAGGTCTTTTTAGTAGCTACGGACCGATGTATTTTGTCAATACAAATATGAGTTTCTCAAAGATGGGCCTTACTTGTCATATTGCGAAAGATTCATAGCAAGTTACTTGTGATGATGCTTCTACCTATGTACGTGTCATTATGTTCTTGATGTCCTATTTAGTGTTAAGGTATTTATCTTCAGGCTTCAGTTGAGAAAAGTGCTAAAGAGGAAAAGGAGTATATCGAGGAAATATATTGGGGTGCTAAGAAACGTGTCTTGATTCTTGGACACAGCAAAGGGGGAATAGATTCAGCAGCTGCTTTGTCATTGTACTAGCCAGAGTTGGAAGGATAAGGTGGCTAGGTTGGCCATAGCACAGAGCCCATATGGCGGTACTTCAGTAGCTTCAGACATTTTGCGTGAAGGATAGCTTGGCGATTATGTTAGTTTACGGAAACTCACGGAAATTCTGATCTGTAAACGGATCAAGGTAAGAAATGCCCTATCCATTATGATTTGTGTTGTTTTTTCTCATTTGTTATTTGTTTTTCAAGTGTGCATGCTAGTCGTCTTCCTTCGAAAATGAACCATTTACTTAACCCGGACAATTCTTTGCTCAATATTGACTGCTCGTTGCTTTACACGGTCTTTTAATTTAATGCTTTTGATGTAACTCTTCTTCCTCCTTAAGCATTGTCAATCTGCAACCGAATAGATTAACGACAGTCTAGTCATCAGCCCCTGCTGACACCAGAGACAATTCCAAGAAAATGCTATTAAATGGTACGAAGAGGGAAAGAAACGTGTGATTTTGGCATGAAACGTGCGATATAATGGAAAACGAATGGAGACAATAATATTGAAAAGGAGGAGGAGATTTTAAGTGCAAATATAATTTTTTTACTCTTCTTTTACGTACGTCACACTCTTGGCATATTTTCCCTATGCGCTGGCAAATTTTATTTGCATCTATGGTGACGTATAGATCATTGAGACGAGAATTGTATTGTGTAGAAGAATACAATAGGCAAACTTAGAAACATCTCTCATGCCCGTGCTGAAACGGGAAGCTGGAAGCTTGGGTATCGGATGGTCCTGTTCAATGGAGCACTCACTGAACGGTGTAATATACAACTGTAAAGGGAAATTATGAAGAAGCTCGTTGGATATAAAAAAGGGAAAATTTCAAAAAAGGACACTTCAATGTCCTAATTTTATCAAATAATGGCCCAAAGTGGATATTATTTCAGATAAGGGCATGAAGTAATCAAATCGTTTTAAATAAGAGCCTTAAGTGGCCACATAGTCTCAAATAAGTGTCTTTGGCTGACGAAAGGGGTATTTTGATCAAAAAATTGTAACTATATTTTTTAAAGTTTTAACTTTTTTCCATCATTTTTTTCTTCTGTTTTTTCTTTCCTCTTTCCTTCCCCGAACATGGTCGTCGACATTCGGCCGAGGTCGCCCTTGCTGACATCGGGCAAGGGCAACCCTCGCTTAAGTTGAGTAAGGGCATCCCTCACCAGATCCAATGAGGGCAAGGGTTACCCTAGTCGGCATCAAGCGAGGTCTCCCTTGCCTGGGTGGGAGAGGGTAAACCTCACCTGAGGCGAGCAAGGGTGTCCCTCACCTAGGCTAGCGAGGGTAGTTGGACACCCTCGCCTAACTCAAGCAAAAGCTGCCCTTGCTCGACGCTGCCAAGGGCAACCTTCACCCTTGCATGAGTCCAACTTCCCTTCGTTAGCCATGGCGAAGGGAAGAGGGAAAAATAAATAAGAAAAAGAAAGAAAAAATTAAAATGTAAAAGACGAAAGTGCCTTTCAGTTAGAGAGGTTAAGCTCTTTTTCGAAACTGATATGCTAACTTGAGGCTCTTATTTGAAATAGTTTCCACTTTAAGCCCGTCTTGGAAACGATTTAACTACTTCAAGCCTTATTTGAAATTTTCCCTTTCTTTTTCCCTTTTCCCTTAGTCGGCCATGGTGGAGGGAAGCTAGACTCAAGCGAGGGCAAGGGTTGCCAAGGGTCGCACTCGGTGGTGTCTTGGCATCAAGCGAGGGTAGTAGCCCTTGCCTCAATCCAACTTCCCTTCATCATGGCCGGCAAAGGGAAATGGAAAAAGAAAAAAGAAAAATAAATAAAAGATAAAAGACAAAAATACCCCTCAACTAGAGATGTTAGGCCTTTTTTTGAAACCAATATGCTCACTTCAAATGCTTATTTGGAACAAATTTCACTTTAGGCCTTAATTGAGACGATTTGGCCATTTCAAATCTTTGTTTGAAATAACGTCAACTTTAAATCCTTATTTAGAGAAAATGAGAGTATTCTGGCCCTTAGAATTTTTCTAATAAATAAAGTTGCAATTTTGAGTTCGCAGGCTTTTTATCGAGCACATGGTAATATCCAGAATGGCATTTAATTTGTAACTAACCTGACTTTTATGACTTGCGATTTTTTTTCAATTTTTTAAATCCAAAACTCCTGAAATTTTCATAACGCTTTACCATTCATACGTACATCCATATATTCATATGAAAGTGGGTAAAACTCGGTCAAGAATGAGCCACGTGACATGCTCACAAACGAGCTTGACCTAGTAAAGCCAATACTAGTGTTATAGTGGTGTCGCTTATACTTTCAATTGCCTTTCCTCATTCAACTAATATTACTACTTCAACATATGTTGTTACAGGAGCAAACAAAAATATAGTGTGCAATACAACTTAAGATAGGCAAAATGACACAAATAATTCATAAACATTGATTCAATGTGTAATATCGTATTTGAATTTTTAATATGTTCAATGTGATCCTTAAACTTTAGAACATCTTCATGTAGTATAGAGGCTAAATAAAATAAATTTACCAATAGTTCGAGAAGAACACTAAACAGATTAAAAATTTAGGAAAGATATTATATATTGGGTCATAGTTCAAGTATCATATTGTACAAATTAAAAATTCATGAATGATATTGCACGCAATTATCTAGTTAAGATAATTCTCATTAAGGTGAAGAATTTGATGAAATGGAGAAAAGCCATATAGATTTGGGAATTTGCTTATTGGTTTTGCGTGTACTTATATTATTATTCAATAAGTACTGGAACTGTACATTGCATGTTTTATTTAAATGGGAGGATAAACCTGCACGACAGGATTCAAATTCATTTTGAATAAAACTCCACGTAAAGCTCTAGCGGAGAATTCGATTTATTCGGAAACTCATTTTGTTATTATTTTCTAGCAAACGATTGTGTTTTTCTTGCGAAATTCATGCCGTCGTCATCATCATCAACTGTCATCGCCAATTGCCAAGCAGGTCAAGCAACTGGTGGAGTCTTTCCACCACTTTTTTTTTTTTCCCGAGCGTGGGGAGGGGAGTTGTAGGACTTCATCAAGTCAACAGTCTTCGCAAAACCTTGACAAAAATGGCCGCTCCCTCCCCACTCCAACCCCTCTTCCTCCCCTGATCAGCGTCTCTCTCTCTCTCTCTCTCTCTATCTTCTCCATTCCATCTTCTTCGTCTTCTTCCACACGAGTGCCGACTAGGGGAAGAGAGAGAAAAAGCCTCACAGCTCCCGTTCACACCCGAACCCGCACTCGTCCCGCCCCTCCTCTCACGCTCTCTCTCTCTCGCTTATATCTTGGTCTTTTTAGCTCTCTTTCGGGACACGCATCCGTTGCTGTCTCCGGCTCCATCGCAGCTTAGAACCCTCTTTGGGCGTTCAACCCGTTTCCGCAGGCGAGGGGCCCGGGTTCTTGATGCTTTCTTGCCGTTTCAGCTCTCGGGTACGTGTCTCCGTCCGTCCTTCGCTGCCTCCGTTGCTTTGCTTTGTTTTTAGCTGGACGGAGCTCGCGGCGGTCGTGACTTTTGGGTCGCGGCTTTCGTTTGGGCCGGTCCGCGAGAGGTTCAGGTTCCTGTTCCTGTGTCTGTGCGCTGATTGGTTTTGCGGTTCCGATGGTTCGGATATGTGTGTCCCGTAGGTGCTTGGTATCGAGAAACGATGAATTTGCGTCGGATGTTCTGGCTTCTTGTGATTCGTTTTCTGGCTTCTTTTTCTTCTGTTTTCTAACTGGCTGTGTTCATAGTGGGAGGAGTGTCCGCAACTTGAGCGATTTCAGCAGGTGTCTGTTCGTGGAATTCGAAAGGCTTCTTCGCGCGGGATGGAGTTGTGGAATCGCGTTTCGAGCCTTGGAGCCGCGGGATTTCTATGGGTTTTGCTTAGCTGTTGCGTGATCGACTGCCTCGAGACCGATATCAACTGCTTGAAGACCATAAAAGCGTCGGTCCAAGATCCTCTGAATTACTTGAACCATACGTGGAATTTCGACAACGACACTGAAGGCTTCATTTGTCGATTCACCGGAGTGGAGTGCTGGCATCCTGATGAGAACCGGGTTCTTAATATAAAGCTTTCCGATATGGGACTCAAGGGCCAGTTTCCTCGCGGCATCGAGCAATGCCAGAGCTTGACAGGATTGGATCTCTCGAGCAATGAGTTCTCTGGACCGATCCCGGAAAATATATCGAGTATAATTCAGTACACGACGTCTCTCGACTTGTCGTCCAATAATTTTTCGGGACAAATCCCGGTAAACCTTTCAGAATGTAAGTACTTAAATTCCCTTAGGCTCGACCACAACCAATTGTCCGGTCAAATTCCAGCTGAACTCAGCCTACTCGGTCGACTCAAATCCTTTAGCGTGGCCAACAACCTTCTGACGGGGCCAGTCCCCGCATTTGGCCCTAACGCTACAATCACTGCGGATGATTATGCAAATAATCCAGGACTTTGTGGTGCTCCTCTGCCTCCGTGCAAGATATAGAAGACCTCCGGGTGTACTCTACATAGCCTATAAGATCGACCGTTGTGAAGCACTCGATTCACCGGACTCAGGTCTAGGGAAATATCTCTCGTGATTGATCTTGTCAATTTAATAAATTTCCTGTTGTGGTAAATTCGATGTTCGATGTTCCGTTTTATAACTCGAGGACCATGGTGGTGAAGGATTGATCTCGAGACCAAGTCTTCGACTATGTTCAAGATTGTGCTTCTCTTGTTTTGCTCGGTTTTCTAAAAAGTAGGGGGACGACAAGTTCACTTTGGCACGATCTTTCCGCTGCCAAATCATAACTAGGGTTGTCATGCTTTCGAGAGTAGAAGTTATTGTCAATGATTACGCTCGAGCAAATGGAACATTAATAACAAAGATGTCATCAAAGATACATATATCTTTATAGAACTGTGTTTCCATGAGGCATTGAAATGGCGGGTCGTTAGCGATTATCCCTTAGGTGGAGGAAGAAGAGAGAGTGGATCACTTTTTAGAAATACCATAATTGACGTAAACCGTAACAACCCATATGATGGGACTTTGTGTTGTAAATTAAGTCGGATCGCAATCGATCGCAACGGAATTCTAAATGTTAGAATTGCGCAATAAGTGGAACATAAATAACACAGCAGATAAGAGAAAAGAAGAACACGCCAGAAATTTATTTTCGTGGAAAACCCATGATGAGAAAAACCACAGGGCGCCGATCCAGGAACTCTCCACTATGATAAAAGGATTATAATTAACATTCTAAAAGTGTTTCTCTCTCAATAAATTTGTTGGGAGCAGCCCAACACATTGAATAGGCAAGTAATGTATGGTCAATCAAATACTTTGATGTGATTTGTTAGAAAGTCCAATGACAAAACCCAATCTTAAAGGTAAAGAAGGTGAATCACACATAAGAATTGAGCTTCTAGAAGAAAGTATCGACTAAAAAAATGCGAAAGAATATACATACACTGAGCTATTGGGACTTTAGCCTGAGCCTGGTGTGGAAATATTAAATTAGGGAGGCAAAGATTTAAACCTACTATGATACGTTATGGGGTTTTGTCGAGCCACCACCCACCATTATAAAAATTCAAGCTGTTAGATAATAGAATAATTAAATATTGATTTATGCATTCAATCAATAACTTAAATTTTTAGAACTGTTGACAATGATCCTATAAAAATCTCACACAATATCACAATATAAAGTCTCGAGTTCAAATCATTTTAGGCCCTATTTGCTCCAAAATTAAGTACATCTTACGCCTAATACTAGGCAAAAAGGGCCAGACTAAACGTGAATGGAAGTAATAAAATAGTTAAATATTAAATCATACTTTCATTCAATAATTTAAACTTTTAAAACCGACGCTTTAATAACACGAGGATAAATCGCCACGTGGGAAAATCACGGACGTGAATAATTGCTCCAGAAACAAAATTTATTAAAAAAAGGAAAAAAGTTACTTTGATCAATCATCATATTTAGGAAAATGCAAACACCTTTGAGTTGAAGGTGTTTTCCAAAATGCAACTGTGTTTAGTAAATTGTACTTTGAAAGTCCTTTGTGAAGCACTTTGAGCAAAATGGTGTTTGGGGAATTATATTTACAAAGCATCTTTGTGGTAAAAAAAAAAATTATCAAAAGATGTCGCGACCTCTTTTTTTCCGGCGCTCGAGCGGGGCGGGCGCCTAAGGAGGCTAATGGCTCGGCTGGATTAATTAGGCCCGGACTCTCCCAAGTCCACCAATTCACGACTTTAATAGTCTAAGTTTTTAACCTGTAAGTTAATTTTTAAAATGGAGTCGCCACTAATCAATTTGGGGTGGGTTGATTAGATTCCCATGCGAAGTATTGGGAGAAATACTCGCTCCTGTGCACCAGAGAAATTAGGATCGGGGACTTGATTACACTAGTTAATCACTAATGCCCTTTCGGTACCTAACCTTATTTAAACCCTGAGGTTTTTTTTTTTTTTTTTTGGATGTTTTAGGGTTTTTCCATGCATTTTTGGGATAAAAACATTTTTTTGAACCTTTTTTCCAATTTTTTTGACATAAAAGGGATTTTTTGGATTTTTGGTATTTTTGGAAAAATACAAGTCTTTTTTGGCTTTTTCTGAATTTTTGGCCTTTTTTGGGAAATATGAAATATTTTTGATTTTTTTGATTTTTTTCTGGAAATAAACTATATTTTTAAATATTTTTTAATATGTTTTGGAAAATAAAGTATTTTTCTTTTATTTTTCTTGATTTTTTTAAAATAAAATATTTTTTAAAATTTTTAAAATTTTTTCTGTTTTTTTGGAAAATAAAATATTTTTTAATATTTTTCGAAAAATAATATATTTTTTGATTTTTTTGGAAAATAAATTATTTACTTAATATTTATTTATTAAAAAATAAAAAAATAATTAAAAAGGCTGATCGCATTCGGGCCCGCAACGCGGGCCAAGCTCGGATTTTTTCATCTTTTTTTCTTTCTTTTTTTTTAATTGAAACGGCGCCGTTTGGGGGGGCCGGCGAAACCCTACCCGGTTCCCGACTGGTCCGACCCAACGACTCGGGTCGCGATTTTTTTTTTTTTTAAAAAACGAAGCTGCGTCGTTTTGAGAGAAAGGGAGGGGGGCGAACCCTACCCGGTTCCCCCGACCCGGGTCCGACCCAACGACCCGGGTCACGACCCGGAAAGAATTGGGAACCCTAGGGTTCTCGATTCGCGGCGCTGAGGAGAAAGGGGGGCGGATTGACGCGGTGACGGCGAGAGGGGGGGAAAGATGGCGACGGTGGTGGCGGCTACCGGCCGTGGGCGGCGGCTTGGGCGGCGGACGACGGTGTGGCGACGGCGGCGATACCCCCTTTTCCCCTCCGATTTCTCTCTCTCTCTCTCTCTCTCTCTCTCTCTCTCTCTCTCTCTCTGTTTCTGTTTGGCCGCGAGCTCGGATCTGGGCTGCGCTCGCCACCGGTCTCCCCCAAAGTCTCTCGGAGGGAGATCGGCGAGCTCACGACTCGATTGCCTCACCTCTGCCTCGCTTTGAGTTCCCCGAAGTCTCTCAGGGGGCTCGGAGCTTGGCCGGCTGCTGCGCGTGCCCTTCTGGAGGCGGGGGGCCCCGGTATTTATAGGCGAGGCGGCCGGTCGACGGAGCTCGACCGAGGGCTGCCACACCTTTTCGCCGGCCGAACCGGCGTCCCCATCCGGCGCCAACCACCCCCGCTTCACGTCCGGTCGCCGCTGCTCCTCCTCCTCGCTCCACGTGCGTCGCCGTTCGACGATTTCTCTCCGGCGTCGCACCCTCGCGCGTGCGTTGCGGGCGCGAGGGAGAAGAAGACCCGGCTGGGCCGGGCTGAGGGGGATGGGCCGTGGAGGCCCATGCGGAGGCCTCCTCCCTTCCTTTCTGTTTTTGTTGTTTTCTTTTTCTTTTGCTTTTTGTTTTGTTTTCATGTTATTATTTGAAAAAGGAAAAAAAGATAATTAATAAAAAAAAAAAAAACCTAATTTAAGGAAACAAAATTTAGGCGTCAACAGCTGCCCCTTTTTGAAGGTGAGTTCGCAGAGGTTGCATTCAAAGACAAACTGATGCCTAAATTTTATCCATGCATGCGTAGCAGATTTTATTTAGGACCTATTATTCCATGCGGAAAAAGAGTAATATAACTTTACATATACTAAGACAAATAATAAGATACCTGGAATTACTTACCGAGAGTGAGTGAGATAGGGTGTGAACCCCGAGTTTTGGCAAGTATCAAGGCGTCATCTTACCTGGTGATATGAGGAGGTTGCTTTTCCAAGACTCGAATCATTCTTCGGTCGCCTGTTAAAACAATTAATAGTTTGTCTTGGACTTGAACCTTTCTTCGGTCGCCGTGACGATAAACTGTTTCTCCAGGACTCGAACCATTCTTCGGTCGCCTGTTAAAACAATCAATGATTTGTCTAGGACTCGAACCTTTCTTCGGTCGCCTTGACGGGAGATGCACCGACCTTTCTCAGGGCATCTCATTTGTGGGTGCCTGATTTGTATCAAGGACACCAGTTGGTACCCGACCTTTCTCGAGAGATGCGCCGACCTTTCTCAGGGCATCTGTTTTGTGGAGTGCCTGATCTTAGTCAAAGACACCTGTTGGAACCCGACCTTTCTCGGGGGATGCGCCGACCTTTCTCAGGGCATCGATTTTGTGGGGATGTCTGACCTCTGTCAAAGACACCAGTTGGAACCCGACCTTTCTCGGGGGATGCACTGACCTTTCTCAGGGCATCGATTTGTGAGGTGCCTGATCTTTGTCGAGGACACCTGTTGGAACCCGACCTTTCTCGAGGGATGCACCGACCTTTCTCAGGGCATTGATTTGTGAGGTGCCTGATCTTCGTCAAGGACACCAGTTGGAACCCAACCTTCCTCGGGAGATGCGCCGACCTTTCTCAGGGCATCATATTTGTTGAAGATACCTGGACATTCACAGGCATTGATTGAGTATATGGATATTCACAAGTGCTAACCTGGAGGATATTTGGGCCTTTGCAGGCGTTGAAGGGGTACTTGGATGATCACAAGTACAAACTCTTGGAGGATACCTGAATGTTTGCAGATATCGAAGGGGTACATGTATGATCACAAATACTAGATGCTGGAAAATACCTGATTGATTGCAAGTGTCAAAAGAGTACTTGGATGTTAACAAGTACAGACTTTGAAGGATGCCTGAACGTTTGCAGGCGTTGAAGAGGTACTCGGATGATCACAAGTACGAATTTCTAAAAAATACCTGGCAAATGGAATATTGAGGATGGGTCTCGCATATTCGCCGAGGTCTCTCACCTATTGATAATTGGGGAATATCGAGGACGTGCCTTGCATATTCATGAAGGTCTCTCACCTCCTGGTTAGGGGAATATCGATGACATACCTGAGATATTCGTGAAGGTCTCTCACCTCCTGGTAGTTGAGAATTTGAATGTAGCACAAGGCTTACCTGGATGGCGGCAGACACACAGGTGTACAAAGTAGAGAAATATTTGGATGAACACAAATATTTAATGATATAATCGGGGACCACTCAACTGGTCCGAGTGTAAGAAAGCATACATGGGTGATTGCAGGCGCATAGTGTGGTGGAATACTTGAGTAGCTGCTAGTATTCAAAGATACAATTTGGAGGACAACTCGGACAAGTTGAGTGTCACGGAAAGGGAGTATCCGAACGGTGGTCGGTACTCAAAGACAAGAGGATACTTGGACAGTCAAGAGTATCCAAACTTTAAGGACAACTTGAACAGGTCGAGTGTCAACAGAGGGAGTACCTGGGTAGCGGCATGTATTCAAAACAGGGGGATTTCTCGACAGTTGCAAATATTAATATTTTGGGGACAACTCGAACAGGTCGAGTGTCGACAAGAGGGAGTACCCGGCAAATGGTAAGTACTCAAAGACAAGGGGATACTCAGACTGCTGCAAGCACCCAAACTCAGGAGATGACTCGGATAGGTCGAGTGACAAGAAGAGAGTACCAGGACAGTGGTAGGTGCTCTAAGATAGATAGGGATAGGGATATGCTTACCTGGCAATATCTCTGATTACTGAGAGTGTGTTCACTATTTTCACAATATGTAGACATGTACACAATGATTGTATATGCTGTAAATTCATAAATTCAAAATGTGATTTATGCATGACAATTTCGTCGATTTTGTATCATCCGAATTCCACTTTGGGAAGATTTTGAAAGACAACCCTTATTTAGAATGTAGATATCTTGAGCATGCCAGATGAGGGACTTTCAGTCTAAAAGGACTTTTCACTCACTCTCATGGAAAGGCTATTTTATCCTGACCATTGATGCAGGATTTATAAGGATCACACTTCTCACTGTCCTCATGTCAGCAGGGGTCCGAGTATTCTCGCAAGTGGTACGACTTTACCAATGTGAGAGGTCTTTGTTGAAATTGTGATGAAGACTTGGTTAGCAGCTCATCAAAGGGGATCATCAAGGTTGAAGTCGATGGATGAAGATGTTGCACGATTCTCTCCGGGTTTACAAGTCAGGAACCCTGCGAAAAGAGATAGAGTAATCTTGCTCGTACTTCTTCGAGCGATATTTATGCACATATGAAATCTTACGTTAATTGAAGTGCCCCTAGTCTGAAGAGACTTTTTACAATGGGAATATAACGTAGACTCGACTCACATGTAGAAGGGGAGAGTTGGTGACTGTCTTAGCATTCGTCACTAGTCTCTCTTCTTATTATCAAATGATATCGTACAACCACAACTTTTTCTTGGCTGCATTTTTTTGACTGGGGGGCATTGGCCTTGCTTTTACTAGGCACACTGCTTTTTTTATGCCCCTGCTTTTATCCCAGTTCCTCATTTATGGGCATTGACCTTGCTTTTACCAGGTACACTGCTTTTTTATGCCCCTGCTTTTTCATTTTTGTTGCTTGAGGAACTGATCTAGGCGAGTTCAATCGAAGCACCATTATTTAGACTTTGAGTCTTCATCTTCGGCCAGCGCTCTAGGTTATGGCAATAACTTCTGCTTTGTCTCAATGTGAGGGTAAAATTACAGACTCACTTGGGTTGTACAACGTATACAAATGCATAGAAAAGGAATTGCTCTTCGTCATTCTAAGGCACTTAAATTAACGCGAGTGTTCATATGCAATAAAGACACTCGAAGATTGATGCAAGTGCGAGCAAGAGAATTTCTATCCCTCTTCTCACCTTGTGATGCTGACTTGCCTTGTCTTTGACATGCTCCAATGTGGGGTGATTCTTGATAAGAGAAGCTTCACCAGTGTATGGGGCTCAATAGGGGGTGAGCAATGAAACGCCTCTCACTATTTTGGTTATCGTACCATTCGCGAGAGAACTCTTTACTCTGCAGTCATGGAATTTTCTGCACTCATCTCACAAGTGTATAGATGGGGGACTGTGTGTAGGATATGGCTTGCCTGTCATCATCCTGACGCACCTCATCCAGCATGCTCGACTAATCTTGTATTCTTCACTTAGTTGTCTATTCTAGTAATCCTTAATGGAATCAGTGATTTAGATAGACAAAATCATCATGCAAAAATCCATTTGGAGAAAGGCATGCGGCATTTTTTTTAAGTATGAGAGAGTTTGTACTCTCAAAACAAATGAATGATTTTTACTCAAGAGACCCATTGACAACTTTAGGGGTGTTTACTTGGTGAAATCGTATTTACAAATGTGTTGAATTTTGAACATCAAAAGAGTTATTCACAAATAGTTATTTACAGATGAGTGTTGATGGGTTGTCTCTATAAGGATATAACACATGAATGATTAGCTAAGGGTTGAGACTCCGAACAGATATCTCTGCTTTTGCCATCGGGTTATTGATCTGGATCACTTGATTTGCCACTATTCAACCATTAAGCTTGGTTCTTGAATCCCAACGCCTCCTGTCAACATAGCAAAAAAAATGAGTTCAGAGAGTGAATGTTGGGGAATGATACCAAATTAGTTTTTCCCTAGAATTTATATGTGCTGGCCTCCAGGAATATTTGAATGTTGATGACGGCCTCTTTACAGTTCAACGTTTCTTTTGATTGGCCTTTCTTATTTGTGGCCACGTATGCCTGATTGCTGGTCGTTGATTTATTTGCAACACCTTCCTTCTGTGGAATTTCTCCTTTTGTCTTTGATTATAGCAACATGTGGATAAAGTCATGTATTTCGAGCTTCTATGGAATCTGAGATGGACAATCAAAACCTCTAGCTTTTGCTAATTGTCTCCTGAGGGAACATGCGTCTGGAACAAGAAGTGAGGTTTCCCAGCTCCAAGGTTATCGTCTGGGATAGAGGGTTTCTTTTATTTAACTGGACCGGTTCTTGAACGACACGTCTTTTATACCAAGTTAGATGAATTTGACATGGGTCACTCCTATGCGTTTGCCTGGGTAGTATTGATTATTCCATCAAGTTTGCTGCTTGATTCTCGACACTCCCTTAAATGCTAGTGATTACCATTCATTCTTCTTTGCTGAATCAACCAAACACATTTTATGATGGTGTAAATACGTCACTCATAAAAGGCGCATAGGCATTTTCATTTTGATAAAGAAATGCTTGGCAATGCCAGGCAATGAACATCTTTCAAGGGTAGTACTTTTTTACAGCATCAGAATTAACCGGTTTAGAGAATTCCCGCCCATCCATTTCAGTCAGGATCAAGGCTCCCCCGAGGAGTATCTTCTTTATCACATAAGGACCCTTGTAATTTGGGGCAAACTTGCCACCAGGCTCCGGGAAGATCGGCAGTGTCTTTCTCAAGACTAGCTCATTTACTTCGAAGTTCCTAGGTCGCACTTTCTGATTGAACAATCGGGCTACTTTCTGTTGATAACACTGACCATGACAGAGGGCTTTCAGTCGTTTTTCATCAATCATATTCAGTTGCTCGAGCCTTTGTTGTGTCCACTCTTCCTCAGACAATCCTACCTATGATAAAATTCATAGGGATGGGATTTCTACTTCTATGGGCAAAACCATTTCCATGCCGTAAACTAGGGAAAAAGGGGTTGCCCCAATGGAAGTTTGAATCGAAGTTCGATATGCTGTTAGTGCGAAGGGTAACCTTTCATGCCAGTCGTGGTAGTTTTCAGCTGTCTTGGCTAGGATTCTCTTAATGTTCTTGTTGGCGGCTTCCACGGCTCCATTCATTTGTGGACGATAAGGGGACGAGTTCAGATGTTGGATTTTGAACTCAGAGAACAATTGATCAATCAACTTGTTGTTCAAGTTTGACCCATTGTCGGTGATGATAGCTTCTGGCATGCCATAACGAGCGATTATGTCACGTCTGATGAACTTCATAACGTTCTGCGCAGTTACGCTTGCATAGGATGTGGCCTTGATCCATTTTGAGAAGTAATCGATTGCAACCAAAATGAACCGATGCCCATTTGATGCCTTCGGATTGATTGGGCCAATTACATCAATGCCCCCACATTGAAAATGGCCACGGCTCAGATAATTGATGCAGTTCGGTTGGAGGGACATTTATCTTGTTCCCGTGAATCTGACAACGATGACAGCTTCGCACATGTTTGGCACAATCGCCTTCCAAAGGGAGCCAATAATAACCCAATCTCATTATTTTCTTGGCCAACATTTGTCCATTCATGTGAGGGCCACATACTCCCTCATGTATTTCCTGCATTATCCATGTGGCTTTAGTTGCATCAACACACCTTAGCAGGACTGAATCATATGATCTTTTGTACAGATTTTCACCGCTGACGAAGAACCTTGAGGCCATTTTCATTAGGTATTTTCGATCAGAGTGAGTGCTTTCTTCAAGGAATTCCTGCCTCTGGATGTATTTCATGATATCGTAATACCAGGGTCTTCCGTCGGGTTCTTCGGTTATAGTCATGCAGTGGGCCTGTCTTGTCAGAACTTCGATCTTCAAAGGTTCTACTTCTAACCCTTTCGTTACTTGCAACATAGATGACAAGTGTTGCCCGGCGCGTCGAATAACCGATTATGAACTCTAGGTAGGTATTCAAACGAGATGTCCTGAAATTTTCCCACTAATTTTTCCAAGTAGTCGTGATAAGGCACAAGTTTGGCATCTCTCGTCTTCCATTCACCCACAGTCTGGAGGATGATTAAGGCGGAGTCACCGAACACCTTTAGTTTTGTCACTTCCATTCCAATAGCCGCTTGCAGGCCGAGGATGCATGCTTCATATTCGGCTATATTGTTGGTGCATGGAAAAATCAATTTTGCAGCCACAGGATAATGTTGCCCATCAGGAGATATCAAAACTGCCCCAGTGCCAGAACCTAATAAATTTACAGCTCCATCGAAAAACATAGTCCATGCGTCTTCTTCTATTGTTGAAATCCGGTCGTCTGGTGTATTATCCTCATGTACCTCCTTAGGGTGATCTGCTAACATATCAGCAATCACTCGTCCTTTAACTGATTTTCGCGACATAACTTGGATGTCGAATTCTGAGATCAGGATTTGCCATTTGGCCAATTTTCCTACCAAGGCCGAGCGACCGAGCAAATACTTGATCGGGTCACTCTCAGTTACGAGGAACGTTTGGTAGTGCAATGTATATTGCCGGAGTCTATGCAACACCCATACCAATGCAGCGCATGTTTTTTCTGATTTGGAGTAGTTTTGTTCCGACGTGGTGAACTTTTTACTCAAATAGTAGATGGCTCGCTCCCTCCCGTCATGGGGTCCTTCCTGTGCGAGCATTGCGCCTAAGGATTCACTGTTGATAGTAAGGTAGAGGATTAAAGGGTGCCCTGGGACCGGAGGTACCAGAATCGGGGGCTTCATCAGGTATTGCTTTAGATTTTCGAATGCTAGTTGGCAATCATCATCCCACTTAATTTGTGCATCCTTCCTGAGAAGTTTAAAGAAGGGTTTTGCAGTTTCCGAAAGTTGGGAAATGAATCGTGCAATGTAATTTAATCTTCCCAAGAGGCTCCGGACTTCCTTTACAGTCGAGGGATGAGGCATCTCAAATATCGCCTTGGTTTTTGACGGGTCTACTTCTATCTCTTCACAGCTCACGATGAATCCAAGCAATTTGCCAGAAGTTGCCCCAAACACACATTTTGCTGGGTTCAAGCACAACTTGAACTGGCGGAGTCGGTCGAATAATTTCTCCAGGGTTTTCACCATGTCTGGTTTGGCAATCATGTCATCGACATATACTTCAATTTCTTTGTGCATCATGTCATGGAAAAGGGTGACCATGGCACATTGGTAAGTTGCTCCAGCATTTTTCAAGCCAAAAGGCATGACCTTATAGTGAAAAGTTCCCCATGGAGTAATGAACGTTGTTTTCTCCTTGTCTTCTTCCTTCATTTTAATTTGGTTGTATCCTGAGAATCCATCCATGAAAGAGAAAAGCTTAAATCCAGCCGTACTATCCACAAGAACGTCTATATGAGGTAGCGGGAAATCATCTTTTGGGCTTGCTTTGTTCAAATCGCGGTAGTCGACACAAACTCGGATTCGACCGTCTTTCTTCTTTACTGGTACAATGTTTGCTACCCAATTAGGGTATTGCGAGACTTCGAGGAAGCCTACTTCCAGGAGCTTCATCACTTCTTCTTCAATCTTTTTTGACAACTCTGGTTTAGTTCTCCTTAGCCGTTGCTTCTTGGGGGCTACATCAGGGTTGGTTGGCAAGCTGTGCTCCACAATCATTGGATCGAGGCCTGGCATATCAACATATGACCAAGCGAATACATCTTGATATCTCTTTAGGAGGGTAATTAGGCTTGCAACTTCTTCTTTAGGAAGGTTCGCGCCTATCTTTATCTCCCTTGGATCTTATGTGCTGCCTAAATTGACAACGACGGTGTCTTCAGTAGTAGGGGGCCTTGCTTCTTCGTGTTGCTCCCAATTCCGTTGAATTTCGTCGGAATCATCAAGATCTTCATCTGAGTTATCAGAATGGTTTCTTATGATGTTGGTTTGGACCGTTCCCATACCCTCGCCTGCTGCTAGATTATTCCTGTATCATAGAATAGATAGGTTAAGGGGACAAATAAATTTAACAGTATGTATGCTTCTTTCTTTTGAAAATGGGGATGAATTGTTCTTTTTAAGATGAGGAAGCATGAGGAAACCCGGGCCTCAGATTTCTTCTTTCATTTTGCGGCCGGATATGATCAACGGGCTGGTTTGGTGTATCTCCTCATGCCCTCAAAATGTTTTCAACTTTATTTATTAGTAAACGGATTTACAGAGTGGTTTCAAAAAAGGGTTCCCTAGATGGAACTGAGGTTGAAAACAAAACAAGCCAAACTTTTAAAAAAATATGTACAGGCTCCCGTGTAGGGGAGTATGCAGAGGAAAATAAAAGGATTCTACTCGAGCGGGTCTGCACCCATTTCCCCTTACGGTCCTTCATTGATAGCGCCCACGAAGAAGTCTTCATACCAATCGCCAATTTCGTCTCCCTGTGCTCGTGGCTTTGCGGACTTCAAATCATCAATGCCTTCCCACCCATCAGGGACGATGTGGTGATGATGATCATGGAAACTTTGGGGAATTGAATAGTTGACATAGTAGTCAAATTTACCACTTGGTTGGCCCAAAGTGTCCATGATCACCTCTCCTTTACGTGCTTCCTTAACATGCTGAGGGAACATGGTACGGGTGCTGGGTACTATGAGGAGGCGATCTTCGCCAAAACACAGCCATGGGGAGCGAAACGTGAATACCCCAGCGTCTAAAAAATCCTGAACCTTGTCTCTCAGGATGGTGCAGTCATCTAGCGAGTGTCCTGATTCCCCCGAATGATAATCACATTGCTTGGACGGATCATAACCAAGGAAGTACTCGGGAGTAGGACGACTGAATTCCCTGGTGATCATCTCTAGCTCCAGGAGAATGGGAAAAATAATGGCCATCGATTTAGGAAGAGGCGAATACGGCCGCGTGCTTCTTGAGGACTGGGGTAGCCGAGTCCCTTGCCAGCTTGTGTTAATAAGGCCCTCTTCATTTATTTCGGCTACCAATTCTTCATTGTGACGAGAGAGGAATGTACGGGCAATTTGGGTGAAACTTTCTGTCAAGTGGTGTACCGTCTCGTGTAGCTCATCGACTTGACGTTGAAGCTGGGTAAACGAGAAGTTGTCATCTGTTTCTTCTAATTGTTCCTCATCAATGGCACCTATGAAAAGGTCTCCAAACATGGTGGTCACGCCATCCGGTCCTTCTTCCTTTGTAAGTACGGGCTGAACTGTGCTCTCCTGGATTATGGGCAATTTCGCGCTTCCAGAGTTGAACCATTTTGAAGTATTCACTTCTTCTTCCTATGCATCATCCTAGCTGGGCCTGGGAAAGTTTCCTCGAGATGGGGATATACAAGGCCGACTTTTTTCTTTACTTTTCTATCCGGGAAAATCCTAAACCGATAGTATAGGGTCTCCTCAGGGCTTTAATAGGCTGACGGATGCCCTGGCCTCTCCTACCAAGCCCTCGTCCTAGAATGAAACCATGTCCAACCATGATTTTTCCCACCATGATTGCAGCACTTGATACCTCGGGGATGAGGGGCAAAGTCCCTCGATTTTCGTGTATAGTAGACACGAGCTCGAACGACTAATAGCTGGCTTCGCTTTTCTCACTAGGTTCAACATAAGGGATGGCTGTCTCGTGGTAGATGCGATGATCTTCTTCTCCTTGGACCGTGATCAGTTTTCCTCCAACCACGAACTTCACACTTTGGTGGAGGCTTGACGTGCACTTGCTCTGCGATGTGGATCCATGGGCGTCCTAAGAGGAAATTGAACGCAGTGGGGATATCCATTACCTGGAATAAAATTTTGAATATAGTTGGGCCTATTTGAACGTCAAGCTCAATCTCTCCCACTGTTTCCTTCTTCGTTCCATCGAATGCTCGAACGGAAGTCTTGGGTACCTGGATCCATGATCTCTCTATCTTAAGGCGACGAGTGTCGCTAGTGGACATATGTTAAGAGCAGATCCATTGTCAATCAGCACTCGAGCGACGTGAGATGCGTTGCATTTGACTGATATGTAGAGGCCCTTGGTGTGTCCTCTACCCTCTTCAGGAATTTCTTCGTCAGAGAATGCCATTTGATCTTTTAAAAGGATAGTACCGACAAATTCCTCGAGTTTGTCATGCTCAATTGTTTCGGGGACATGTACCTCACTTAGTACTTTCATGAGGGATTTCGGTGCTTGACAGATGTCTGAAGCAATTCCAGCAGAGAGATTTGTGCTGGTGATTTTCGTAATTGTTCCACCACATTATATTCACTGGCCTTAACTACGGCCAAAAACTCCTTGGCTTTTTCGTTAGTGACGGGCTTAGCAGACTGAGTGTTTGCCTGTGCATAGGTTCGCCCAGATCTTGTGACTAAACCAACCTCAAGGTCATAAGACCATGGTACTGCATTGTTGTATTCGTATTTGTAAGGTTGGGGAATCTCGATGACTATAGCTGTTTCGCTGCGATGTTTGAACAATTGGTTCCTTCCTTTCAAAGACGCTCTCGGGTGAGGTGGAATCTTTCTTCTCCTTTTACGCATTCAGCGTGGCAAATTCCTCCTCCCGCCTGATGAGGACTTGCGATATGGTAGAAACTATACTGGTGTGGCTGGCGTGTATGACTATTCCGGCCTCTATCATTCTTGATACCCTTTCCTCCATTATTGCAAAGGGTGGTATCCCATTGCTTGAATAATACCCACCTTCTATCAGCCCTCAATAGATGTCAACAGTAGGTACTTTGGTATTTCTGGTTTGACCGGCCTCTGAACTGAATATTGCATTTACCTTGCTGGCGTGATCAGGGAGCGGATTGCTTTGGACATTTGGTTTTGTAGTTTGGAACGAGAATGCCTTAGTATCCAGCAAGTTCGGATCCGATGCTTAAGGGTGAAACATTCGTCGCCTTGAGTGGCCTATTTCTCCCATGTGATAATCACATTTTTTGGACGGGTCATAGCTGGAGAAGCTTTCAGCATTGGGTCGCTTTGGCTCGGTTGAGAGGAGGTTCTTGTTTCGAAGGATTGCCAGAACTTGTGATGGAGATCCGGGAAGCGGAGTGAACTGTCTTCTGTTGTTGTAGCGCTGAGGCGGTTGACGATTGGTGGTCTGTCGCTGTCCTGTGCTTGTCTGAACAGTTGGGAGGTGACCGGTGCTTGTAGTGTAGGTTGCATTAACATCAACCAGAAGTTCTTTGTCTTTTTTCATGTTGAGCCTTCTGCTGATGGGTGCAGGCTCAGTGAACCAGCCATCCCTTAATCCTATCTCAATCTGTTCTCCTACTGGAATGAGTTGATTGAATGATTCAGCGATCGTAGTTACCATACGGTTGCGGTATTCATAAGGGAGGGTTTTGATGAACATTTTTCTTAGTTCGAAATCAGTTGGTTCAGGACTGATTTGGGCGGCCAGATTCCTCCATCTAATGGCATATTCTTTGAAAGATTCATGCTTTTTCTTTTCCGTGCGCTCTAGATCCTCACGAGAAGGGGTAATGTCCATTATAAACTTGTACTGCTTGAGAAATGCCTCACTTACTTCACTCCATGCTTCGAGGAGGTTTATATTTTTCGTGATATACCATCTCGGGCGGGGCCTATTAGACTTGACTGGAACAATCTGAATCATCAATGGCGCATTATTAACGTATTGGGTCATTCGAACCAAGTACATTTGCAAATGAGCTCTCGGGCAAGTCGTGCCATCGTACTTTTCAAACTCGGGTATTTTGAATTTTTCTGGCATTTTGACTTTGGAGTAAATGGAGAGATCTCAAAAGTAGGATCCTGGAGGCCTTGCAATTGCTTCAGTCTTTCCTCAAGCTTTTCGAGGCGTTTGTCATGCTCGTTTTTAGACAAGCCGCCTGACTTAGCTTTCTCAATCACGGTTTGGTGCGGATCATCCTCCAATTCAGGCATGTTATCGTCAGTATATCTTCCTTGATCACCTCGAATGGATGATTGTGGTAACAGTACTTCGATTGAGGTCAGGGGGGAGCCGCTTTGCCCCGAATGGAATCTATCTCGCTTTGAGAGTTCTTTGGAGCACATTGAAAACCTGCTTCATTTCATTTTCCATGATCTCGACACGGCTTGGTACGTTTTCTTCAGCCATTCTAGCTTTCGAATGCAGTTACGTCGTAATTACCTGTGTTTGTGCAAAATGGAAATAACATAAGTGAGGGAAACAAATGTTACATTGGCCCATGGCGAGGGTCGAGTCATTTTTATTTATTAACAGGGGAATATATACAATGCCGAAAGGGCTCTTTAAACAAGGCATAAAAGATAGAACGATCCTAACTATTCACATTTAGACATATTCATATCAAAAACCGAACCGCCGATTTCATATGTGATGGGAAGCTCCGAGTCTTGTGAATCCGCTTGCTCTTTCGTGCTGGCTTTGATATGTGTTTCCTGCTTGTCTTCAAACTTTTTTCAAGCGATTCAATTCGTCTTCGGAGAGTAAGTTTATCAGCTACATCGGGGATTACTGGTTGCAATTCTTCGGGAATTATGTGATTGAGGATGTAGAACGTGGATGCGTGATGAGCTTTTTCTTGCTCCTTCAATCTTCTAGGTACGACGATCTTTTCTGTGTGACATCTACTCCATGCATCCTGGATTATACGGATCTCCTCTGAGTAGTTATAACTGGTGTGGGTGAAAAGGATTCTGAACAATCCCGGCTTGAGTGGCGGCGGGATTTCTGGAGGACCCTGTCGACGAGCCACCCTATGTGGATAATATGAGGTAGCTCCGGAGAGGCCCAGCAGTGGGATGGGGTCGTAATAATCAAGCGCAAAAAAACGTGCCTCTCCTGTAATGAACCATTTAGCTCGCCATAGGAATGTCTCGGGGACAGGGTTTTTTAATAAGTCAATCCATCGAGAATATTCTTCGCTGGGAGAGTATTTTTCCAAGCTTTGAAATTTTTGAAGTGGATGCTTGAATTTGTTGATTTCGAATATTTGCATGAGGTGCCCAAATCCTTTGATATGAGAAAAGAACCACATTTGTAAAATTTCCGAGGCGGCCCTCATGATTTTTTCTTTGTTTTCCTTAAAACGATTAAGGGATAAAAATGTTTCAGCTAAAACCATGTTCACATATCCTGCTCCAAAAGCGACTTGACTTATCACCCCGCCATTAAAGGATTTATGGCATTCTTCCTATAGGGGAAGATAATAAATCCAAAGAACGCTAAGAGGAAGATCTTGTTTTTTTGGTTCATTGATTGTTTTTCAAAACATTCAGTTAAAGATGATAGCGGAAAGGCATTGTTGTTGGCTTTAACTATTTCTTTTACCGAATGATTTTTTAAAAATCGTGATAAACTAACCACAGGGTCAATGCGGGTCAGTGGCTTGGCGAGCTCCTTCTCCAGGGGCATTCCTATGGCGAGACTGTATTCCTCCAAGGTCGGAGTCAGTTCAAATTTGCCGAACATGAAGGTGGATGCTTCGGGGCACCAGAAATGTGGTAGTGCTTGCATGACTCCGGAGTGGATATTGATTTGGAGCAACGGAAGGAGATGACCGATGATTGATTTGACATACTCCTGGCCGAGCTGATCTAACTGATTCCACCATCTGAGGAGCTCTTTCTTGGGAGCCGGAATGAACTGGATATCGACTCTTCCCATCACATAATGAGAAATGGAGTTACATGACCTGACCCTATGCCATGAGCCAATAAAAAGACTAAGTAAAAGTAAATAAATTACTTTACTTTTAAAGAAAATGGTAAGCACAAAGACATGCACATGAGATGTGCGGCTCGATTTCTAACTGAGAAGGTTTGTTGAAATTAAAAGGATATCCGCCCATTGCAGTCTCGCGTTAGCATCATACCCTCCTAACCTCGGCGAAAGAAATTCGGGGAAAAGAAAGGCAACCTCTACATCGCAGTCTCGCGTTTGAGGTCGTATCTTTCTTGACACCATCCTAAATATCCTATGGCGGCCCAGGTTCGGCGGCCGGGTTGTGTGTGCCGTGTGTAGTGCTGAAACAGTAAAGCATGCATCACAATTCATAATCACAAGACAATCTATTTTAAGCAAAGTTAAAATAAATTTCTAAGCTATTGACATGCATAAATAAATAAATAAATAAATAAATAAATAAATAAACCTAAGTCAGTAAAGAATTTAAACAAGGCAAAAAAGGCCTAAGTCTTCAAAGTACCCAGCGGAGTCGCCAAGCTGTCGCGACCTCTTTTTTTCCGGCGCCCAAGCGGGGCGGGCGCCTAAGGAGGCTAATGGCTCGGCTGGATTAATTAGGCCTGGACTCTCCCAAGTCCACCAATTCACGACTTTAATAGTCTAAGTTTTTAACCTGTAAGTTAATTTTTAAAACGGAGTCGCCACTAATCAATTTGGGGTGGGTTGATTAGATTCCCATGCGAAGTATTGGGAGAAATACTCGCTCATGTGCAACTAGAGAAATTAGGATCGGGATTTGATTACACTAGTTAATCACTAATGTCCTTTCGGTACCTAACCTTGTTTAAACCCTGAGGTTTTTTTTTTTGGATGTTTTAGGGTTTTTCCATGCATTTTGGGAGGAAAACATTTTTTTGAACCTTTTTTCCAATTTTTTTGACATAAAAGGGATTTTTGGATTTTGGTATTTTTGGAAAAATACAAGTCTTTTTTGGCTTTTTCTGAATTTTTGGCCTTTTTTGGGAAATATGAAATATTTTTTATATTTTTGATTTTTTTGATTTTTTTTTCAGGAAATAAAATATATTTTTTTAATATTTTTGGAAAATAAAGTATTTTTTTATTTTTCTTGATTTTTTTAAAATAAAATATTTTTTATATTTTTTAAATATTTTCTGTTTTTTTGGAAAATAAAATATTTTTTAATATTTTTCGAAAAATAAAATATTTTTTGATTTTTTTGGAAAATAAATTATTTACTTAATATTTATTTATTAAAAAAATAAAAGAAGGCCGATCGCATTCGGGCCCACGTTGCGGGCCCATCTCGGATTTTTTCATCTTTTTTTTTTCTTTCTTTTTTTTTAATTGAAACGGCGCCGTTTGGGGGGGAACCGGCGAAACCCTACCCGGTTCCCCGACCCGGTCCGACCCAACGACTCGGGTCGCGATTTTTTTTTTTTTTTTTTTTAAGCTGCGTCGTTTTGAGAGAAAGGGAGGGGGCGAACCCTACCCGGTTCCCCCGACCCGGTCCGACCCAACGACCCGGGTCGCGACCCGGAAAGAATCGGGAACCCTAGGGTTCTCGATTCGCGGCGCCGAGGAGAAAGGGGGCGGATTGACGCGGCGACGGCGGCGGTGACGGTGGTGACGACGAGAGGGGGGAAAGATGGCGACGGTGGTGGCAACTACCTGGCCGTGGGCAGCGGCTTGGGCGGCAGACGGCGGACGGCGGTGCGGCGACGGCGGCGATACCCCCTTTTCCCCTCCGATTTCTCTCTCTCTCTCTATGTTTCTGTTTGGCCGCGAGCTCGGATCCAGGCTGCGCTCGCCACCGGTCTCCCCGAAGTCTCTCGGAGGGAGATCGGCGAGCTCGCGACCCGATTGCCTCACCTCTGCCTCGCTTTGAGTTCCCGAAGTCTCTCGGGGGCTCGGAGCTTGGCCGGCTGCTACGCGTGCCCTTCTGGAGGCGGGGGGGCCCCGGTATTTATAGGCGAGGGGCGGCCGGTCGACGGAGCTCGACCGAGGGCTGCCACGCCTTTCGCCGGCCGAACCGGCGTCCCATCCGGCGCCAACCACCCCCTGCTTCACGTCCAGTCGCCGCCTGCTCCTCCCTGCTCCACGTGCGTCGCCGTTCGGCGATTTCTCTCCGGCGTCGCACCCTCGCGCGTGCGTTGTAGAGGCGCGAGGGAGAAGAAGACCCGGCTGGGCCGGGCTGAGGGGGATGGGCTGTGGAGGCCCATGCGGAGGCCTCCTCCCTTCCTTTCTGTTTTTGTTGTTTTCTTTTTCTTTTGCTTTTTGTTTTGTTTTCATGTTATTATCCGAAAAAGGAAGAAAAGATAATTAATAAAAAATAAATAAAAAAACCTAATTTAAGGAAACGAAATTTAGGCGTCAACAAAAGAAAAATTAAAGAAAATTGACCGGTAAGGGCAATGGCCATCGGCGACTTCCGACGACCTCCAGCGACCTCGGATCTGGGGCGGCGAGGCCCGGTGACCCCAGATCTGGGTCGTGGTGGCATCGCGCGGCCTCTGGCGACCCCGGATCCAGGGGCGGCGAGGTCGTGCGACGCCGCCTCGACCTCCAGCAACCTAGATCCGGGGTGTTGAGGTTGCGGGAGGACCTCGCCCCCCGAATCTGGGTCACGACGAGGTCGCGGGAGGTTGCACGACGCCACCGCGACCCAGATCCAGGGGCGGCAAGGTCACGCGACCCCGATCGGGGGCGGCAAGGTCCTCCCGCAACCCTGCCACCCCAGATCTAGGTCCCGACGACCTAGACCTCGCCGCGACCCACCCCCCGGCGTCGGTCACGCCACCCCCGACAACGGTCGTCTATGCGACAATTGCCGGCAACTGCCTACCCTTCGCCGGCGACCGATCGCAGAAGAAGAAGAAGCTCGCGGAAGAAGACGATGAATAGTAAGGTCGAAACCGGACAAACGAAAAATCAATGAGGGTAATTTGAGAAGAAAAAAAAAATTCAGTCCCTCAAGCTCAGCATTTTCGGTAAGCTGAAAGCCCAAGGTAGGTTCAAGGCAGCCCAACCTGCCTTGGGCTTTTAGCCTTATGTAGCTGGCATTTGGGGAATGCAAACCCAAAAACAAATGCCAAACACACTTGCATTTGCCCAAGGGGCTTTGGACCCCCAAAGGGCTTTAGGAAGTGATTCCCAAACGTACCGGACACGACGCTAACGTGAAACATAGTTCATGGAATTCAAAGTGGATGGGAAGATTCTCCTCCTCCTCTTCCTTCCTTTAATATAAAAGAAAGAACAACGACAGTTCGCACTTTTCTCTTATTTTCCCATTTTCTTTTTCTTTTTTGTTTTTCTCGCATTATTTTAGTTTAATTTAAATATTAAAAAAATGACGTGGAAATAACATGGTAAAAAATTGAATAGATTTGACTTTAAGCAAAACATAATAGAATAGGAATAGAGTAGGACTGAAAAAGAAAAAGAAAAAAAGCTTGCGTTGAACGGGTCAACGATGTCAAAGTGCGGGACGGGGGCGAGGAAAGTTCTTAGGCATTTACTATCTGAACCCCAGTTTTGAATCTTTCTTTTCCCTCTTTTTTTTCCTTTATTTTTTTTAATAAAATTGTGGAAACTCATGCCGGGTTGAATTCTAATCATTGTAGGGTCTTATTAACAAATACTCTATAGGGTGCCGATTAATTATAATTACAAATAACAGTTCTTAAGATGTTTTAAAAATCAAAGATACAAATTTAAACATGGAAAACACATAATAATTGATTATTTGAACTTATGTGGGTTCCATATTTTCTTCGTGTGTTATAAATATGTATTAATGTATTGGTAAGTAAAACTCAAAGAGATGAACGGTGTAGAATATTAATTACGACTATCCATGTATAAAGCAAATTATTTGAATTTGTTCGAAGTGACCTTTATCTTATAATTTTACGAGTGGAAAGTAAATACAAAAGTAAGGAAAAGTTGGTTTTTGAAAAGTTAAAATCGAAGAAAGGAAAATTAACTAGAAATACGTGGTAAAGGGGGATAAATAATGGAGAGTGGGGTTAGGTACCGTAAAACCCTCCTCTCTTCTACTTTTGAAGATCGGAGATTGCAACAATTATTGCAGTAGTAATATAATCCATAAGCGTCCACTCATCACTAATAATAGCTAGCCCTGATGAACAATTTTTTTATCCTATTTTGTAACTAATTTTAAAATAAGCTGGTTTGTTTATATTTAAGCTTAAGTAAAATGTACTTTTTTTAAAAAAAATTTCCCATCAAATTTTTACAATATAATCCAAATACTAAAAAATACATGAAAAATATATGTGAATTTATGTGTTAATATCAGTATATAGTTAAAATTACAGGTATTTCAAGGTCACAAAAAGTCAGAGCATCGATGCCAAGATCTAAATTAAGCAAAAAAATCAGCAAGTAAAAGTACAGATAAACACATAAGATTAGTGGCCAGAAAAATCTTTTGCTTAATCTCGATTAAGTGCCTTGAAATGCAAGGGAAATAAGAGGCGTCACTTTATTAAAACCAAATTCTGCCGTCTCTATCTTGTTTTTCCCCCCGAAAATCATGTTTGTTTTCTCATGTTCGATGACTAGTATGAATAAGATTTAACCGTGCATACAATAACCACCACCAAGAGCAAACTAAATTTAAAAAAGGAATTAACAAAACAACTGGACCAACTCCGTGTAAATGCCAACAAGAAAAAACTTTATTAACAAATTCATAGAGTGTTTACAAAACTTTAATTCATGAGAAAACTTGACGAGGCAAAATAGGGGCGATCATATGAGGTACTATCACGCAGTTTGCCCCCGCAAACCAACCAACACAAGCTTTACCCACTAGCCTTGCTTGAAAAGTCATTCCAAGCTCGAAAGTGACAAAGGTTTACCCCAGTGGCCACCCTTCCAACATAAAAAGGGGAGGTGGGAGGTTCGAATCCCCACCTTCTCGGGGGGTTAGGATGGGAACGAATTAATTTCAGGAATGGGTTTTGACTCCCACGCTCTGCAAGGAGACATGACAAAAAGTCTGAGAATGAACGTTAGAATAGATGTAGAGTAGGACCGACCGAGATCTAGCGAGGGGCAACCTAGCTGGCTGCGAGCAAGGCTTGCCCTCACTAGATTCGCCGAGGCCCAAGGTCGATGAGGTCGCCCCTCGCCAGATCCCGACGAGGGCCACCTTGCTTGAGGCCCACGAGGCCGACCCTCGTGGCCTTTGGCGAGGGCGAGCGAGGATAACGAGGTCGCACGAGGCCGAGGAGGCTGACTCTTGCCGCTCGTGGCCTCTGGCTGGTCGCCGGAGACTGGACAACCAGCCAGAGAAAGAAAATGAAAAAAGAAATTAAAAATACAAAAAATAAATAAGTAATTAGAAAAAATATTTAAAAATAATAAATTTTGTCCACTTCAAATATTTTCGGCAGTACCATGTAGGATGATTGACATCCACATCAATGAACTCATGACAAAATTGGCCAGATGGACTCAATTGGTAAAATGTTGAAAGGTTTAGGACTCAATTGGTAAAATTGAAAGGTTTAGAACTCAATTAGTAAAAGTACAATAGATTTATAACTTTTTGGATAATTTTCCCTGTTCAACCTCCATGATCCAACATGTGAGGATGAAAGGGTCATCGGTGACGTGGGTGTAAATTTGCTGGCCGTAGAAAGTGATTTTGTGAAGAGAATGCATGTTGCCGGGTTCTGAAGCGTGTCAGAAATGAGGAAGATTAAAGTGTGAAGTGGCGAGGAAACTGAGAAAGAGATGAGAACGTCGGAAGTGAAAAAAACTAAGAAGCTGTTATTACGTTGGGGTTAGAATTGAGGGCGTGGGGTTTTTTTTTTTTTTTGGTCGGTCCTACTCTATTCATATTCTAACATTCACTCTTAGACTTTTGCCATGCCTCTTTACAGGGCTTGGGAGTCGAAACCCACTCCTGAAATTACAGCGTCCCCACCCCAACCCCCTTGAGAAAGTGGAAATTCGAACCCCCCACCTCCCCCTTCTAAGTTAGAAGGGTGGCCACTGGAGGGCGTGGGGTTTAATAAGGGCCTGTTTGGTAAAAATAATATTTGTTCCCCAAGATAATTATTTATGTTCTTTTGTTCCAGAGAAGGAAAAAGAATAGAAATATGTTTGGTAAAAATTTTGAATTTTGTTTCCAAGGACAATAAATCTATTTTTTTGTTCTCGAGAATAAATTTGGAACATAAATAAAAAATAGAAAAAAAGTAGTTTCTTATTCCAAGGAACAATTTTTTCTTTTCTCTTCTTTTCTCTTCTATTTTCTTTTCTTTCCTTTCATTTCCTTCTTCTTCCTTTTGGCAGGTCACTGGCCTTGGTCGACGAGGGCCGGTTGGGCGAGACTCGACCTCGCCGGCCGACTCGAGGCTCAACATCGCCAAGCCAGGGCGAGGCCAACCTCGCGCCGCCAAGGCGAGGCCGAGCCTCGCGGTGGCTAGGCGAGGCCGAGCCTCGCGGTGGCTAGGCGAGCCTCTAGTGAGCTTATCAACCCTCGCCCAGCCAATCACCAGCCATCGGCATGACCGACGACTAGCCTCAAACTAGGAAGAAGGAGAGAAAAGAAAAAAAAAAAGGAAAATATAATAAAAATATTAAGAAATTAAAATAAACAACAAAATTATACGATTCTACTAAACGCATTTCTATCTAGGGAATAAAAAATTTGTGCAATTATTAAGCGCATTCTTTTACTTAAAATTGTTCCCGGGAGCAGAAAAAAAAAATCATTTCTGATAAAAAATTATTTTCAGAAACAGAATCGTTACCAAACGTGTCCTAAGTCGCTATGAGGTTGTGTCAGCATAGAAAATGCTCCCTTTATTGAAAATAGGAAATATTTACAAAATCGTTGGAAATTGTAGTGAAAACAGGCCTATGTCCTAAAGCATCAAATGTCTAATTCTTGAATCAAATTAGGAAATATTTCCCATTTTGTAGATAAACGGTAGTTATCCATGTGCGGTTAGCAATTAAATAGTTTCATTCTATCGATAAATACATGAAGAATTTGGTACAATCCCTGTGTACATGTAAGAGAAAATCATGGACATTCTAAATTTTTTTCTAGACTTCGACATGTATATTATGGAAACGAATCGTTCCCATTAATCCGGTTATTTTTACATTATAATTAGACAATAAAATTTTTAACATGATTGGTGGATTGTTTTGTTCGCGATGACTGGATACTGAAAGGTCTTTCGATTTATACATATTTCATAATATTACGAAATAATGCAATACAAGAAATGATTTATCAATATAAAGATCTCACTTGCATAGTAAAGCTCGAAGAGACTAAAAATCTCAAATTCAAATTCCTCCTCACGTGTCCGCTTTAGATTGCAATAAGGTACCGAAATGCCCAACGCATTTGGCAATTCCCCATTGGAAACCCGACTAGGACTTCGTACGATCCCACGTTTCTTACGGAAGGCTGCGCATGAGAATGCCTTCAATTGTAATGCTTGGTCCGGACTCCGAACGCCAGTGCCAGCCCCTACTCCTCACCAACTTCTCTCTTCATCAGCCCATCTCTCATGCTCTCAATCACGTAGAAAATGGTGTTGCTGCTCACGTTCCCGTAGTCCATCACCGCCTTCCTGCTGCATTCCGACTTGTCGCTCCTCAGCTTCAGCGCGTTCTCCAGCTTGTTCATGACCGCCGGCCCGCCCGGGTGGACCGCCCAGAAGACGTTGTTGAACTCCTCGCTGAGCCCGGCCATTGCCATGAGGCACTTGCAGAATTCCTCGATGTTGGCCACTCGTCTGAGAGACGGCCGTCGATCACGTCGTGGGTCCCCGGGAGGAACCCGCTGGGCCGCGTGGCTCGGCTCCATGAAGGGAGGGAGGACTCTCCTTGGGTCGGCAAGGGGTCCGCCCCAACGATCGTCTCCGCTGCGTTTGGCTTTCTGTTCCCAGAAATTGGTAAGTTCTCTTGCGTGTCAAATAAAACGCCTCCACTTCAAGCGTCGTTGAGTTACTTGGTGTTGTACCGACTTGTGGAACCTGTACAGCAAAAGTGGATGATAGAGTTTGGGACTTGGAAGTGCAGCTTCAAATTTTGTGTGGGACTGTCTTGTTGGTATTTACCTTGAACCCAATTGATTGCAAAATATGGGGTGCGCGTGTATGATGAAGTTTAATTAGCTTATCGAATGATTTTCCTATTGAAATTTTCTAACCACCACTGTTTTTAGCCTTGTGTTTTTTACGAGAATCTTGGGCATGTATCTATGTAGAAAGGCCTTCAGTGCTTCGATTCTCTGAATTCTTTGCTCTCCACATGTCGCATATTCAATAGGCATAATTTCAGTAGATTGTTTAATGAAGTTGCTTCTTATCTTGCACAGACAACTTCTTACATAACTGGCTGCTTTTCTGATTGTTCTGGTAGTTAGTTTTCTCTACAACATGCAAAGTTCTCTTTTGTTGCGCACGCATGCCCATTAAACACACACAGGCACCTTGCAAAAAGGAAGAATCCAGTGAAAAAATTCCATGAAGAATTCTCCTATGTTGTTTCTCCATCTTCATTGGTACTGGGAGCTTCTAAACGTGGAGTAATTTGATTGCTTGATCAATGTGTTTTCTAACTAGTGTTCAAGGTCTATGAGAATTAGCTAGAGAAGAGTAAGGACTCAAACATTATGATTTTCGTTTGTAAGATGTATATCATCCTTCCTTTCAATCTTGTCTCCCTGCCAAAGGAAAAAGAAAGATCTTTCTTGAGATACATTTGTCATATTTTGTTCCCGGGGGGGAGGGGGCTGTTTACTGTTGTGTTAGGTTTGTGATAATTGGGAAAATGTTTGCTATTGTCTTGTAATAAGTTTAAAATTTCATACTACTATGCTATTCATGGTGGCTCCTAACTGAACAAAGCATATGCCAATTGTAATCAGGATCTAAGGACTTGGGAAAAATGAGATAAACTAGACATATGCTGAGTTGAGGGACATCACTGATGCAGTCCACCTTGAGTCACTTTCATCCCTATGGGTCTTAATATTTTGTCAACTTTGAAAATGTTCTAGTACTCTCACTTCTTATGCAGTATATGTTTTTCCATCCTGAGACTACTTTTTCAAGCTCTCTTTCGTAGATCATGAGATGATGGATTCTTGTGTTGTTGCGGTGGAATGCACTTCTGGGGAATCTGAGCATTATTTGTTACGTGTGCAGGAGTTAGTTACTTTTACTTCTGGATGAAATGGAAGACATCTTCCGAGCAATCAACTTTCTTTTAGTGAAAGTTGAGCATCACATGAATCATCTTCTTATGAAATTGGTGCCCCTCCTGCGATTGATGAAATAACGAGGGATTCTGCTGGGAGTTCATCTGCAAATACAGATGCGCTTGTTTCAAATTATACGTGGTCAAACTGAATTGCCATTTTTCAAAGGTAGTAATTCACACATATTTCTGATCTATGTCTTTCTTAATGGGACCTTATAAAGTTATTTGGATGTTTTACTATTATCTGAACATTTGGTATTAAGAAGGAAATGACATGTGATTTTGGCTCAAAACATGCAATATAATGGAATATGAACGGAGACGATAATATTGAAGAGGAGGAGAAGATTTTAGGTGCTAATGGAATTTCTTACTCTTCTTTTATGTATGTCACTCTTGGCATGTTTCCCCTACGTGCTGGCAAATTTTAAATGTATTCATGGCAACATACAGATCATTGAAACGAGAATTGTATTGTGTGCAAGAATAATACGATTATCTCTTTGGTCGGGTACATATGAGTATATGTTTAAGGCACTAATAATAGGCAATCTTAGAAACATATTTTCATGCTCATGTGCTGAAACGGGAAGCTGGAGCCTGAATATCAGATGGTCCTGTTCAACGGAGCACTCACTGAAAGGTATGATATACAGCCATAAATTATGAAGAAGCTTGCTGGATATTAAAAAACGAGTAGAACAGTGTGGATGTAACCACCTATAAGTAGGGGAAGTCACATTTGGCGTTTGGAAATAGGCTGGTTGTGATAAAGACATGTTTCTTTATATCAGAGTTCTCTCGTTTTTCATATTTTATTTTATGTTTTTGACTTTGAATTAAGTTGGTTGCTGTATTGAACATCACCTAAGGTTACCTGATCATAACAAGGAAGTTCCACAGCTGTAATAGGATTGTGTTTGTGAAGAAGGTACTGTGAGCTCGTTAGTATATACGATATTCATTCCTTTTAACAGGATGGCGAGTATTTTTCCCCAAAACCAGTGCTTTACGCTCTATCTGTATGAGTACAACATAGAAATTCTCATTTCATCTGCATCTATTACATTTGAATTTCATCTACCACCAGTAGAAAGAGCCTGTGCAACGGGCAATGTTAGGACAACGCTGTGTACTTCGCTAATCAATTAGTGGAATGTTGATCGAATTTCTTAATAATAAACGCATGCTAACTGGGAGAGCAATGGTCTTGGCCCATGGTTCACAGAATAAAAAACCCTTCTTTTCTCTTTGATCAACAACAGGAAGAATTGTCGTCTTCTCAATTGTCTTTTTAAAGAAGTAACTGCGCATTGGCTAGCGTATATCTCATACTCTCACACATCTTTCTGAAGGGTAACATGCAAGCTCTGGAAGACTTGACATACGATAAGAGGAAAGAATTCTTGACTAACATGCAAACTCTAGTTCATGTGCGAACTTGATGAAGCAAAATAGGAGGAACAGGCATCATCACGCGATTAGCTTCGGCACACCATCCGACACAAGGTCTGCCCACTGACCATGCTTGCATAACTAGTCCAAGCTCGGAGGTGACGAAGGCATCGAGGCACGCATACTCCACTTGACGATCCGTCAATACCTTATCGTCCCACCGACTCAAGGTGATATCCTTGGGCTTCTCGAGATCTTTGCGAAGTATCACTTTAACCAGTTTCTTCAACCCCATATAACCCAATGACGGGTTCCGCCACCTCCCCACCGCCAGTCCACGGAGATCGACCATGCGCGACACAGTAAGCCCGTAGTCATCCCTCAGCTTCATTGCGTCGTCCTTGATGCCGACGCCAACGAACGTGTAGTTGAGATGACCGAGAAACGCATGGAGCGACCCGGGGATGTACTCCGCGTGGAGAATTTGAAAGATGAGGCAACTACGGCCGACGCACAATTGCAGGGTAGCCACGGGATGGACAACGTCGGGCTCGAGGTTGGGGCGCCACTCGATGTCGAGGCCGACGACGAGCCGGTTCAGCCAGAGCAGATGGGAGCGCTCGACGTCGATGATCCAACGGGTGACGACGGAGGCATCGTCGGTGACGCAAGTGTGGATCTGCTCTCCGTGGAAGGTAATCTTGCGAAGAGAATGCATGTCGGCGGGCTTTGAATTTGTGAGAGAAATGAGCGAGACGAAAGTATGCAGTGACGAAGAAACTGAGAAAGAGCAGAGAGCGTCGTCGCAAGTGAAAAAAACTGAGGAACTTGTGATCGCGTTGGGGTTAGAATTGAGGGTGTGATGTTGCCTTTATTGAAAATAGGAAATATTTCTAGAGCCGTTGGATCAAATTGCCGTGCAAATAGGCTTGTGTCCTAAAACAGGAAATATTTACTGCATGAATAAAATTAGGTTATATTTTCCATTTTGAAGATAAACGGTAGTAATCCATGTGCGGTTAGCAAACAGATAATTTCATTCTATTGATAAATATATGAAGGATTTGGCACAATCCACCTGTACATATAAACGAAAATCTTGGGCATTGTTGATACAATATTTATTCGACAATTTTTTTTTTTCCCATTTTTTTCTTTTCCCGAGCGTGGGGAGGGGAGTTGTAGGACTTCATCAAGTCAACAGTCTTCGCAAAACCTTGACAAAAATGGCCGCTCCCCTCCCCACTCCAACCCCTCTTCCTCCCCTGATCAGCGTCTCTCTCTCTCTCTCTTCTCCATTCCATCTTCTTCGTCTTCTTCCACACGAGTGCCAACTAGGGGAAGAGAGAAAAAAAGCCTCAAAGCTCCTGTTCACACCCCAACCCGCACTCGTCCCGCCCCTCCTCTCACGCTCTCTCTCTCGCTTATATCTTGGTCTTTTTAGCTCCCTTTCCGGACATGCATCCGCTGCTGTCTCCGCCTCCCTCGCAGCTTAGAATCCTCTTTGGGCATTCGACCCGTTTCCGCCGGCGAGGGGCCCCGGTTCTTGATGCTTTCTTGCCGTTTCAGCTCTCGGGTACGTGTCTCCGTCCGTCCTTCGCTGCCTCCGTCGCTTTGCTTTGTTTTTAGCTGGACGGAGCTCGCGGCGGTCGTGACTTTTGGGTCGCGGCTTTCGTTTAGGCCGGTCCGCGAGAGGTTCAGGTTCCCGTTCCCGTGTCTGTGTGCTGATTGGTTTTGCGGTTCCGATGGTTCGGATATGTGTGTCCCGTAGGTGCTTGGTATCGAGAAACGATGAATTTGCGTCGGATGTTCTGGCTTCTTTTTCTTCTGTTTTCTAACTGGCTGTGTTCATAGTGGGAGGAGTGTCCGCAACTTGAGCGATTTCAGCAGGTGTCTGTTCGTGGAATTCGAAAGGCTTCTTCGCGCGGGATGGAGTTGTGGAATCGCGTTTCGAGCCTTGGAGCCGCGGGATTTCTATGGGTTTTGCTTAGCTGTTGCGTGATCGACTGCCTCGAGACCGATATCAACTGCTTGAAGACCATAAAAGCGTCGGTCCAAGATCCTCTGAATTACTTGAACTATACGTGGAATTTCGACAACGACACTGAAGGCTTCATTTGTCGATTCACCGGAGTGGAGTGCTGGCATCCTGATGAGAACCGGGTTCTTAATCTAAAGCTTTCCGATATGGGACTCAAGGGCCAGTTTCCTCGCGGCATCGAGCAATGCAAAAGCCTGACGGGATTGGATCTCTCGAGCAATGAGTTCTCTGGACCGATCCCGGAAAATATATCGAGTATAATTCAGTACACGACGTCTCTCGACTTGTCGTCCAATAATTTTTCGGGACAAATCCCGGTAAACCTTTCAGAATGTAAGTACTTAAATTCCCTTAGGCTCGACCACAACCAATTGTCCGGTCAAATTCCAGCTGAACTCAGCCTACTCGGTCGACTCAAATCCTTTAGCGTGGCCAACAACCTTCTGACGGGGCCAGTCCCCGCATTTGGCCCTAACGCTACAATCACTGCGGATGATTATGCAAATAATCCAGGACTTTGTGGTGCTCCTCTGCCTCCGTGCAAGATATAGAAGACCTCCAGGTGGACTCTACATAGCCTATAAGATCGACCGTTGTGAAGCACTCGATTCACCGGACTCAGGTCTAGGGAAATATCTCTCGTGATTGATCTTGTCAATTTAATAAATTTCCTGTTGTGGTAAATTCGATGTTCGATGTTCCGTTTTATAACTCGAGGACCATGGTGGTGAAGGATTGATCTCGAGACCAAGTCTTCGACTATGTTCAAGATTGTGCTTCTCTTGTTTTGCTCGGTTTTCTAAAAAGTAGGGGACGACAAGTTCACTTTGGCACGATCTTTCCGCTGCCAAATCATAACTAGGGTTGTCATGCTTTCGAGAGTAGAAGTTATTGTCAATGATTACGCTCGAGCAAATGGAACATTAATAACAAAGATGTCATCAAAGATACATATATCTTTATAGAACTGTGTTTCCATGAGGCACTGCAATGGCGGGTCGTTAGCGATTATCCCTTAGGTGGAGGAAGAAGAGAGAGTGGATCACTTCTTAGAAATACCGAATTTGATGTAAGTCGTAACAACCCATATGATGGGACTTTGTGCTGTAAATTAAGTCAAGTCGGATCGCAATCGATTGCAACGAAATTCTAAATTTTAGAATTGCGCAATAAGTGGAACATAAATAACACAGCAAATAAGAGAAAAGAAGAATACACCAGAAATTTTTTTTCGTGAAAAACCCAAGATGAGAAAAACCATGAGACGTTAATCTAAGAACTCTCCACTATGATCAAAGGATTACAATTAACACTCCAAAAGTGTTTCTCTCGTAATAAATTTGTTGGGAGCGCCCAACACATTGAATAGGCAAGTAATGTATGGTCAATCAAATACTTTGATGTGATTTGTTAGAAAGTCCAATGACAAAATCCAATCTTAAAGGTAAAGAAGGTGAATCACACATAAGAATTGAGCTTTTAGAAGAAAGTATCGACTAAAAAAATGCAGAAGAATATACATACACTGAGCTATTGGGACTTTAGCCTAAGCCTGGCGTGGAAATATTTAATTAGGGAGGCAAAGATTTAAACCTACTATGATACCTTATGGGGTTTTGTCGAGCCACCACCCATCATTATAAAAATTTAAGTTGTTAGATAATAGAATAATTAAATATTGATTTACGCATTCAATCAATAACTTAAATTTTTAGAACCGTTGACAATGATCCTATAAAAATCTCACACAGTATCACAATATAAAGTTTCGAGTTCAAATTGTTTTAGGCCCTATTTGCTCCAAAATTAAGTACATCTTAAAAAGGCCAGACTAAACGTGAATGGAAGTAATAAAATAGTTAAATATTAAATCACACTTTCATTCAATAATTTAAATTTTTAAAACCGACACTTTAATAACACGAGGATAAATCGGCACGTGGGAAAATCACCGACGTAAATAATTGCTCCAGAAACAAAATTTATTAAAAAAAAAAAAGGAAAAAAAGTTACTTTGATCAATCATCGTATTTAGGTTTTGCGTGTACAAACCAAATGCCAAGGCATCCTCTTTGAACCGTCGCGTGGAGAGGAAAATTCGGTCACGGACACGACGCTAACGTGAAACATGGTTCATGGAATTCAAAGCGGACGGGAAGATTCTCCTCCTCCTCCTTCTCCTCCTCCCTTTGATATAAAAGAAAGAACAGCGACAGTTCCCACTTTTCTCTTATTTTCCCCTTTTCTTTTTCTTTTTTTTTTTCTCGCGTTGTTTTAGTTTAATTTGAATAAAAAAACGACGTGGAAATAACATGGTAAAAAATTGGACCGATTTGACTGCAAGCAAAACATGATATATTGCCCAATTTTCGGCTAATTGAGAAGGAGGAGGAAAGCTCGCGTTGACCGGGTCAACGATGTCAAAGTGCGCGACGGGGCGAGGAATGTTCGTGGGCATTTACTATTTGAACCCCACTTTTGAATCTTTCTTGTTCTTCCTTCTCTTTTTTTTTCCTTTTTTTTTTATAAAATTGTGGAAAATCATGCCGGGTCAAATTCTAATAATTGGAGGGTCTTATTAACAAATACTCTATAGAATGCCGATTAATTATAATTACAAATAACAGTTCTTAAGAGGTTTTAAAAATCGAAGATACGAATTTTAACATGGAAAACACATAATAATTGATTATTTGTACTTATGTGGGTTCCGTATTTTCTTCGTGTGTTATAAATATGTATTAATGTGTTGGTAAGTAAAACTCAAAGAGAAGAACGATGTGGAATAGTAATTACGATGACCCATGTATAAAGCAAATTATTTGAATTTGTTTGAAGTGGCCTTTATATTAGAATTCTACGAGTGGAAAGTAAATACAAAAGTAAGGAAAAGTTGGTTTTTGAAAAGTTAAAATTGAAGAAAGGAAAATTAACTAGAAATATATGGTAAAGGGAGATAAATAATGGAGAGTGGGGTTAGGTACCGTAAAACCCTCCTCTCTTCAACTTTTAAAGATCGGAGATTGCAACAATTATTACAGGAGTAATATAATCCATGAGCGCACACTCATCACTAATAATAGCTAGCCCTGATGAACAATTTTTTTTATCCTATTTTGTAACTAATTTTAAAATAAGCTTGTTTGTTTATATTTAAACTTAAGTAAAATGTACATTTTTTTATTTCCCCATCAAATTTTTACAATATAATTGAAATACTAAAAAATACATGAAAAATATATGTGAATTTATCTATTAATATCAGTATATAGTTAAAATTGCAGGTATTTCAAGGTCACCGAAAAGTCAGAGCATCGATGCTAAGATCTAAATTAAGTAAAAAATTCAGAAAGTAAAAGTACAGATAAACACATAAGATTTTAGTGGCCAGAAAATCTTTTGCTTAATCTCGATTAAATTTCCTTGAAATGCAACGGAAATAAGAGGTGTCACTTTATTAAAACCAAATTCTGCTGTCTCAATCTTGTTTTTTTCTCCCAAAAATCACAGACGTTTTCTCATGTTCGATAACTAGTATGAATAAGATTTAACCGTGCATACACTAAACACAACAAAGAGCAAACTAAATTTAAAAAAATAAGTAACAAAACATCTGGCCCAACTTGTATAAATGCCAATAAGAAAAAACTTTATTAACAAATTCATAGGAAGTTCACAAAACTTCAGTTCATCAGCAAATTTGACGAGGCAAAATAGGGGTAACAACCGAGAGAACACTAAATTTAAAAAATGAATCAACAAAACATCCGGACCAACTTGTGTAAATACCAACAAGAAAAATATTTATTAACAAATTCATATGATGTTTACAAAACTTTAGTTCATGAGCAAATTTGACGAGGCAAAATAGGGGTGGCAACCGAGAGCAAACTAAATTTAAAAAATGAATCAACGAGACATCCGAACCAACTTGTGTAAATGCCAACAAGAAAAAACTTTATTAACAAATTCATAGGATGTTTAAAAAACTTTAGTTCATGAACTAATCTAACGAGGCAAAATAGAGGCAACAACAGATAGCAAACTAAAATTCAAAAATGAATCAACGAAACATCCAGACCAACTTGTGTAAATGCCAACAAGAAAAAACTTTATTAACAAATTAATAGGATGTTTACAAAACTTTAGTTCATGAGCTAATTTGACGAGGCAAAATAGGGGCGACAACCGAGAGCAAACTAAATTTCAAAAATAACTCAACAAAACATCCCGACCAACTTGTGTCAATGCCAACAAGAAAAAACTTTATTAACAAATTCATAGGATATTTACAAAACTTTAATTCATGAGCTAATTTGAAAAGGCAAAATAGGGCCGACAACTGGGAGCAAACTAAATTTAAAAAATGAATTAACAAAACATCCGGACCAACTTGTGTAAACGCCAACATGAAAAAACTTTATTAACAAATTCATAGGATATTTATAAAACTTTAGTTCATCAGCTAATTTAACGAGGCAAAATCGAGGCGACAACCGAGAGCAAACTACATTTCAAAAATGAATCAACGAAACATCCGAACCAACTTGTGTAAATGCCAACAAGACAAAACTTTATTAACAAATTCATATGATGTTTACAAAACTTTAGTTCATGAGCTAATTTGACAAGGCAAAATAGGGGCGACAACCGAGAGCAAACTAAATTCAAAAAATGAATCAACGAGACATTCGGACCAACTTGTGTAAATGCCAACAAGAAAAAACTTTATTAACAAATTCATAGGATATTTACAAAACTTTAGTTCATGAGATCAATTGACAAGGCAAAATAGGGGCGACAACCGAGAGCAAATGAAAATTCAAAAATGACTCAACAAAACATCCGGACTAACTTGTGTAAATGCCAACAAGAAAAAACCTTATTAACAAATTCATAGGATATTTACAAAACTTTAGTTCATGAGCTAATTTGACGAGGCAAAATAGGGGCGACAACCGAGAGCAAACTAAATTTCAAAAATGAATCAACCAAACATCCGGACCAACTTGTGTAAATGCCAACAAGAAAAAACTTTATTAATAAATTCATAGGATGTTTACAAAACTTTAGTTCATGAGCTAATTTGACGAGGCAAAATAGAGGCGACAACCGAGAGCAAACTAAATTAGAAAAAATTAATAAACGACACATCCGGACCAACTTGTGTAAATGCCAACAAGAAAAAACTTTATTAACAAATTCATATGATGTTTACAAAACTTTAGTTCATGAGCTAATTTGATGAGGCACAATAGGGCCGACAACCGAGAGCACACTAAATTTATAAAATGAATCAACCAAACATCCAGACCAACTTGTGTAAATGCCAACAAGAAAAAACTTTATTAAAAAATTCATAGGATGTTTACAAAACTTTAGTTCATGAGATCATTTGACGAGGCAAAATAGAGGCCACAACCAAGAGCAAACGAAATTTCAAAAATGAATTAACAAAACATCCGGACTAACTTATGTAAATGCCAACAAGAAAAAACTTTATTAACAAATTCATAGGATGTTTACAAAACTTTAGTTCATGAGATCATTTGACGAGGCAAAATAAGGGCGACAACCGAGGGCAAACTAAATTTCAAAAATGAATCAACAAAACATCCGGACTAACTTGTGTAAATGCCAACAAGAAAAAACTTTATTAACAAATTCATTGGATGTTTACAAAACTTTAGTTCATAAGCTAATTTGACGAGGCAAAATAAGGGCGACAACCGAGAACAAACTAAATTTCAAAAATGAATCAACCAAACATTCGGACCAACTTGTGTAAATGCCAACAAGAAAAAACTTTATTAACAAATTCATAGGATGTTTACAAAACTTTAGTTCATGAGATCAATTGCGAAGGCCAAAAAGGGGCGACAACCGAGAGCAAACGAAATTTCAAAAATGAATAACAAAACATCCCGACTAACTTGTGTAAATGCCAACAAGAAAAAACTTTATTAACAAATTCATAGGATGTTTACAAAACTTTAGTTCGTGAGATCATTTGACGAGGCAAAATCGGGGCGACAACCGAGAGCAAATGAAATTTCAAAAATGAATCAACAAAACATCCGGACTAATTTGTGTAAATGCCAACAAGAAAAACCTTTATTAACAAATTCATAGGATATTTACAAAACTTTAGTTCATAAGCTAATTTGACGAGACAAAATAGGGGCGATAACCGAGAGCAAACTAAATTTAAAAAATGAATCAACCAAACATTCGGAAACTTGTGTAAATGCCAACAAGAAAAAACTTTATTAACAAATTCATAGGATGTTTACAAAACTCATGAGCTAATTTGACGAGGCAAAATAGGGGCGACAACCAAGAGCAAATGAAAATTCAAAAATGAATCCACGAAACATCCGGACAACTTGTGTGAATGGCAACATGAAAAAACTTTATTAACAAATTCATGTTTACAAACCTTTAGTTCATGAGCTAATTCGATGAGGCAAAATAGGGGCGACAACCGAGAGCAAACTAAATTTCAAAAATGAATCAACGAGACATCAGGACCAACTTGTGTAAATGCCAACAAGAAAAAACTTTATTAACAAATTCATAGAATGTTTACAAAACTTTAGTTCATGAACTCATTTGACGAGGCAAAATAGGGGCGACAACCGAGAGAAAAATAAATTTCAAAAATGAATCAATAAACCATCCGAACCAACTTGTGTAAATGCCAAAAAGAAAAAACTTTATTAACAAATTCATAGGATGTTTACAAAACTTTAGTTCATGAGCTAATTTGACGAGGCAAAATAGGGGCGACAACCGAGAGCAAACTAAATTTAAAAAATGAATCAACGAGACATCTGGACCAACATGTGTAAATGCCAACAAGAAAAAACTTTATTAACAAATTCATATGATGTTTACAAAACTTTGGTTCATGAGCTAATTTGACGAGGCAAAATAGGGGCGACAACCGAGAGCAAACTAAATTTAAAAAATGAATCAACGAGACATCCGGACCAACTTGTGTAAATGCCAACAAGAAAAAACTTTATTAACAAATTCATAGGATGTTTACAAAACTTTAGTTCATGAGCTAATTTGACGAGGCAAAATAGGCGCGACAACTGAGAGCAAACTAAATTTCAAAAATAAATCAACGAAACATCCGGACCTACTTGTGTAAATGCCAACAAGAAAAAAACTTTATTAACAAATTCATATGATGTTTACAAAACTTTGGTTCATGAGCTAATTTGACGAGGCAAAATAGGGGCGACAACCGAGAGCAAACTAAATTTAAAAAATGAATCAACGAGACATCCGGACCAACTTGTGTAAATGCCAACAAGAAAAAACTTTATTAACAAATTCATAGGATGTTTACAAAAGTTTAGTTCATGAGCTCATTTGACGAGGCAAAATAGGGGCGATAACCGAGAGCAAACTAAATTTAAAAAAAGAATCAACGAAACATCCGAACCAACTTATGTAAATGCCAATAAGAAAAAACTTTATTAACAAATTTATAGGATGTTTACAAAACTTTAGTTCATGAGCTAATTTGACGGGGCAAAATAGGGGCGACAACTGAGAGCAAACTAAATTTAAAAATGAATCAACAAAACATCCGGACCAACTTGTGTAAATGCCAACAAGAAAAAACTTTATTAACAAATTCATAGGATGTTTACAAAAGTTTAGTTCATGAGCTAATTTGACGAGGCAAAATAAGACCAACAACCGAGAGCAAACTAAATTTCAAAAATGAATCAACGAAACATCCGGACCAACTAATGTAAATGCCAACAAGAAAAAACTTTATTAACAAATCCATAGGATGTTTACAAAACTTTAGTTCATGAACTAAGTTGACGAGGCAAAATATGGCCGACAATCGAGAGCAAACTAAATTTCAAAAATGAATCAATGAAACATCCGGACCAACTTGTGTAAATGCCCACGAGAAAAAACTTTTTTAACAAATTCATAGGATGTTTACAAAACTTTAGTTTATGAGCTAATTTGACAAGGCAAATAGGGGCGATAACCGAGAGCAAACTAAATTTCAAAAATGAGTCAACGAAACATCCGCACCAACTTGTGTAAATGCCAACAAAAAAACTTTATTAACAAATTCATAGGATGTTTACAAAACAAGTTCATGAGCTCATTTGATGTGCAAAATAGGGGCGACCACCGAGAGCAAACTAAATTTCAAAAATGAATCAACGAAACATCCGAACCAACTTATCTAAATGCCAATAAGAAAAAAACTTTATTAATAAATTTATAGGATGTTTACAAAACTTTAGTTCATGAGCTAATTTGACGAGGCAAAATAGGGGCGACAACCGAGAGCAAACGAAATTTCAAAAATGAATCAACAAAACATCCAGACCAACTTGTGTAAATGCCAACAAGAAAAAACTTTATTAACAAATTTATAGGATGTTTACAAAACTTTAGTTCATGAGCTAATTTGACGAGGCAAAATAAGAGCGACAATCGAGAACAAACTAAATTTCAAAAATGAATCAACGAAACATCCAGACCAACTTGTGTAAATGCCAACAAGAAAAAACTTTATTAACAAATTCAAATGATGTTTACAAAACTTTAGTTCATGAGCTAATTTGACGATGCAAAATAGGGGCGACAACCGAGAGCAAACTAAATTCCAAAAATGAATCAACGAAACATCCGGACCAATTTGTGTAAATGCCAATAAGAAAAAACTTTATTAACAAATTCATAGGATGTTTACAAAACTTTAATTCATGAGCTAATTTGACGAGGCAAAATAGTGGCGATAACCGAGAGCAAACTAAATTTCAAAAATGAATCAACGAAATATCTGGACCAGCTTGTGTAAATGCCAACAAGAAAAAAATTTATTAACAAATTCATAGGATATTTACAAAACTTTAGTTCATGAGCTAATTTGACAAGGCAAAATAGGGGCGACAACCGTGAGCAAACTAAATTTCAAAAATGAATCAACGAAACATCCAGACCAACTTGGGTAAATACCAACAAGAAAAATCTTTATTAACAAATTCATAAGATGTTTACAAAACTTTAGTTCATGAGCTAATTTGACGAGGCAAAATAAGGGCGACAACCGAGAGCAAACTTAATTTCAAAAATGAATCAACGAAACATCCGGACCAACTTGCGTAAATGCCAACAAGAAAAAACTTTATTAACAAATTCATAGGATGTTTACAAAACTTTAGTTCATGAGCTAATTTGACGAGGCAAAATAGGGGCAACAACCGAGAGTAAACTAATTTTCAAAAATGAATCAACCAAACATCGGACCAACTTGTGTAAATGCCAATAAGAAAAAACTTTATTAACAAATTCATAGGATGTTTACAAAAGTTTAATTCATGAGCTAATTGGACGAGGCAAAATAGGGGCGACAACCGAGAGCAAACTAAATTTCAAAAATGAATTAACAAAACATCCGGACCAACTTGTATAATTGTCAACAAGAAAAAACTTTATTAACAAATTCATAGAATGTTTACAAAACTTTAGTTAATGAACTAATTTGACGTGGCAAAATGGGGGCGACAACCGAGAGCAAACTAAATTTCAAAAATTAATCAACGAAACATCCAAACCAACTTGTGTAAATGCCAACAAGAAAAAACTTTATTACCAAATTCATAGAATGTTTACAAAACTTTAGTTCATGAGCTAATTTTACGAGGTAAAATAGGGGCGACAACCGAGAGTAAACTAAATTTCAAAAATGAATCAACGAAACATCCGAGCCAAATTGTGTAAATGCCAACAAGAAAAAACTTTATTAACAAATTCATAGGATGTTTACAAAACTTTAATTCATGAGCTAATTTGATGAGGCAAAATAGGGGCGCCAACCGAGAGCAAACTAAATTTAAAAAATGAATCAACGAAACATCCAAACCAATTTATGTAAATGCCAACAAGAAAAAATTTTATTAACAAATTCATAGGATGTTTATAAAACTTTAGTTCATGAGCTAATTTGACGAGGCAAGATAGGGGCGACAACCGAGAGCAAACTAAATTTTAAAAATGAATCAAGGAAACATTCATACCAACTTGTGTAAATGCCAACAAGAAAAAACTTTATTAACAAATTTATAGGATGTTTACAAAACTCTAGTTCATGAGCTAATTTGACGAGGCAAAATATGTGCGACAACCGAGAGTAAACTAAATTTCAAAAATGAATCAATGAAACACCCGGACCAACTTGTGTAAATGCCAACAAGAAAAAACTTTATCAACAAATTCATATGATGTTTACAAAACTTTAGTTCATGAGCTAATTGGACGAGGCAAAATAGGGGCCACAACCGAGAGCAAACTAAATTTCAAAAATGAATCAATGAAACATCCGGACCAACTTGTGTAAATGCTTACAAGAAAAAACTTTATTAACAAATTGATAGGATTTTTACAAAACTTTAGTTAATGAACTAATTTGACGAAGCAAAATAGGGGCGACAACCGAGAGGAAACTAAATTTCAACAATAAATCAACGAAACATCCGGACCAACTTGTGTAAATGCCAACAAAAAAAAAACTTTATTAACAAATTCATAGAATATTTACAAAACTTTAGTTTATGGGCTAATTTGACGAGGCAAAATAGGAGCGACCATATTAGGCCTCATCACGCAGTTTGCCCGGCACACCAACCATTCCAAGTTCACAAGACACGCATACTCCACCCGACAAGCCGTCAATGTCTTCTCGTCCTAATAGCTCGATGTAATCTCTGTAGGCTTCTCAAGGTCTTTGCGAAGTATGACTTTCACCAATTTTTTCTGTCCCATATAACCCAATGGTGGGTTCTGCCACCTCGCTATTGCTAGTCCACGGAGATCGACCATGCGGGACAGAGCAAGCCCATAGTCGTCGCTCAACTTCATTGCGTCATCCTTGATTCCAACGCCAACGAACGTGCAGTTGAGATTACCGAGAAATGCATGGAGCTACGTGGGGACATACTCAGCATGGAGGATTTGAAAGACGAGACAACTATGCCGACGCACAGTTGCAGGGTAGCCACAGGATGGATGGCACCGGGTTCGTGGTTCGGAAGCCACTCGAAATCAAGGCTGATCACAAGCCGATTCAGCCGGATCAGGTGGGCGCGCTCAACCTCCATGATCCAACGAGTGACAATGGAATGGTCGTCGGTGACCAGGTGTAAATTTGCTGGCCGTAGAAAGTGATTTTTTGAAGAGAATGCATGTTGCCGGTTTCTGAAGTGGGTGAGAAATGAGGAAGACAAAAGCATTAAGTGGCGAGGAAACTGAGAAAGAGCAGAGAGTGTCGTAAGTGAAAAAACTAAAAGAAGCTGTTATTACGTTGGGATTAGAATTGAGGGTGGGGGTTTTAATAAGGGGTACATGACAAATCAAAATTTCTATTCCATAAATAATTATTTCATTTTTCTATTTGTGAAATAGATTTTTGTTCTAGAAATAAATTTGAAACATAAATCAAAAATCATAAGTAATTTTTTTTTACTTTCTATTTCTGAAATAGAAATGAGAAATAAGATTTCTTCTCATCATTCGTCCTTGCTACGAACTAGTCATCCATCTGTCGCCGTCGACCACCATCCGCCATTCGCTACCGCTCATCGCCGGTCGCCACCGATTGCTAGTCGTCCGCCACTAGTCACCGTTCGCCGACCGCCTTTTTGTGCCCTAGTCGTCAGCCGTCGTCCGCCAGTCGCCGCCCCGGTTGCCAGCTATCAGTCGCCACCAACCACTACCAAAGTCGCCAGTCGCTGGTCGTCGGCCAGCGCCGTTCGAAAATGAGAAATTTTGTGTTGTTATTAAATTAGTATTTTTTTTTTTTTTAGAAACTCATCTAAAAATAGAAATAGATTTTTCTATTTCTTCAAGAAATCAATATCTAACCAAAATAGTTATCATTCACGTCCTAAGTCGCTACGAGGTAGCGTCAAAAGAGGAAATGTTTCCTTTAGTGAAAATAGGAAATATTTACAAAGCCGTTGGAAATTGTAGTGAAAACAGGCTTGTGTCCTAAATCAGCAAATGTCTACTTCTTGAATCAAAATTAGGAAATATTTCCCATTTTCAAGATAAACAGTAGTTATCCATGTGCGGTTAGCAATTAAATAATTTCATTCTATTGATAAATATGTGAAGAATTTGGTACAATCCATGTGTACATGTAAAAGAAAATCATGGACCCTCTTGGTATGATATTTATTTGAAATTTTTTTTTCTAAACTTCGACATGTATAGTAGGGATACAAGTCGTTCCCATTAATCTGGCTATTTTTACATTATAATTAGACAAAAAAAAAATTATATGATTGGCGGATTGTTTTGTTCTTGATAATTGAATACCGAAAAGTCCTTTGATTTGTACATTTTTCATAATATTACGAAGTAATGCAATACAAGTGGTGATTTTTCAATATAAATATCTCACTTGCATAAAAAAGCTCAAAGAGGCTAAAAATCTCAAATTCAAATTCCTCCTTACATGTCCGCTTTAGATTGCAATAAGGTGCCGAATTGTATGACACATTTAGCAATTTTTCACTGGAAACCCAATTAGGACTTCGGACGATCCCACGTTTCTTATGAAGGCTGCGCATGAGAATGCCCTCAAATGTAATGCCATGTCCGAACGCCAGTGCCAGCCCCTACTCCTCACCACCTTCTCTCTTCATCAGCTCATCTCTCATGTTCTCAATCACGTAGAAAATGGTGTTGCTGCTCGCGTTCCCATAGTCGATCAGCGCCTTCCTGCTGCATTCCGACTTGTCGCTCCTCAGCTTCAGCGTGTTCTCCAGCTTGTTCATGACCGCCGGCCCGCGCGGGTGGATGGCCCAGAAGACGTTATTGAACTCCCCTCCGAGCCCGGCCATTGCCATGAGGCCCTTGCAGAACTCCTCGATGTTGGCCACTCGTCTGAGAGACGGCCGTCGATCACGTCGTGGGTCCCCGGGAGGAACAGCTGGGCCGCGTGGCTCGGCTCCATGAAGGGAGGGAAGACTCTCCTTGGCTCGGCGAGGGGTCCGCCCCAACGATCGCCTCCGCCGCGTTTGGCTTTCTGTTCCCAGAAATTGTTCTCTTTCGTGTCAAACAAAACGCCTCCACTTCAAGCGTCGTTGACTTAATTGGTGTTGCACTGACTTGTGGAACCGGTCGAGTGCGCTGGATACAGCAAAAGTGGATGATAGAGTTTGGGACTTCGAAGTGCCGCTTCAAATTTTGTGTTGGACTGTCTTGTTGGTGTTTGCCTTGAGCCCAATTTATTGCAAAATATGGGGTGCGTGTGTGTGGGATGAAGTTTAATTAGCTTATCGAATGATTTTCCTACTGAAATTTTCTAACCACCACCGTTTTTGGCCTTGTGTTTTTCACGAGAATCTTGGGCATGTATCTATGTAGAAAGACCTTCAGTGCTTGGATTCTCTGAATTTTTTGCTCTCCACGAGTCACATATTCAAGAGGCATAATTTCAGCAGATTGTTTAATAAAGTTGCTTCTTATCTTGCACAGACAACTTCTTACATAACTGGCTGCTTTTCTGATTGTTCTGGTAGTTAGTCTTCTCCACATCATGCAAAGTTCTCTTTTGTTGCTTCACGTAGCCTCTCTCTCTCTCTCTCTCTCTCTCTCTCCCATTACACACGCACGCACCCGCAAAAAGGAAGAATCCAGTCAAAAAATTCCATGAAGAATTCTTCTATGTTGTTTCTCCATCTTCATTAGTACTGGGAGCTTCTAAACGTGGAGGTAATTTGATTGCTTGATCATTGTGTCTTCTAACTAGTGTTCAAGGCCTATGAAAATTAGCTAAAGAAGAGTAAGGACTCAAATATTATGATTTTTGTTTGTAAGCTGCATATCATCCTTCCTTTCAATCACGTCTCCCTGCCAAAGAAAAAATAAAGATCTTTCTTGAGATACATTTGTCGTATATTGTTCCCAGGGGGAGGGGGGTGTTTACTGTTGTGTTAGGTTTGTGATAATTGGGAAAATGTTTACTATTGTCTTGTAATAAGTTTAGAATTTCATACTACTGTGCTATTGATTGTGGCTCCTAACTTAACAAAGCATCTGCCAATTGTCCTCCTGCAGTTGATGAAATAACGAGGGATTCTGCTGGGAGTTCATTTGCAAATACAGATGCACTTGTTTCAAATTATCCATGGTCAAACTGAATATCCATGTTTCAAACGTAGTGATTCACACATATTCCTGATCTATGTCTTTCTTAATGGGACGTTATAAAGTTATTTGGATGTTTTACTATTATCTGAACGTTTGGCATTGGAGATTTTTGTTTCTTTTGCCTTCTTCTGATTCATTAGGTGGTTTGTCATTTTAGTTTTGAAATTTTACATCAGTGATAATGGGATTTTGTGATGACATTCTTAAGATAACGTACATGAGTTGACTGCAGCATTCTACAAACTATACTAGTTTCCTTTATTTCTTCCATAATAGAAGTGTCCCAGGAACACCTCAATGGTGTCAATCATTTCCAAGTACATGAACTGTTGCCTGGCTTAACATCGATCATGTTCCATAGTACATTTCATCCAAAATAATTTTCACCTGCACAAAAGGATATATATTCTGAGGGATCATATGTTTTTGGCACTTGGTAATTATTTACCTGTACTTAATCTAGAATTAGAAGTTGTTTATATTGTTTTAGCTGAATAATGGAACTTTGTTGAAGCTTCAATTGATCTTTCTGCTGAACTTCAATTGAAGCTATGCTGAAGCTTCATGGATTGCAAAACTCGAAGCTTTAATGAAGGTTCAGATCTGTATATAAGAAGGCTAATGAACAGTTTCACCAACATAATTGAGATACAGTATTTGCATATATATATATATATATATTTGAATCTAGTTCTCAGGAAAGAGAAACTATGGTCGTCAGCATAGGAACAGAGAACTCGTTGCTTTTGAGAGAAGTTAGTTGCTCAAATAGTGATGCCTTGAACCTAGTGCCCTGCTCATCTACAAATGAGGGGAGATTGGAGCTCACCTTCAACATATAGGAGTGTAAAGAGCAGGAGTTTCTTTTACCTTCCCATTTTTAGCGCTGGAGTCTTTAAAAATTAAAGCACTTCTTTTATCTCCTCCCAAAGTATCGCCAAATAAATTTCTGTTATCTATTTTCCTTCTCTAACGAGAATGAAAATAGAAATTTCGAAATTGTCAAGAATCGGAAAGGCCCTTATCTTATAGATTGATGCACTGAAACTCTGCTTATTTCCCATCGCATTTAGGTAATTGGCAGGTCTTTTTAGTAACCACGGACCAGTGTGTTTTGTCAATACAAAGAGGAGTTTCTCAAAGATAGTCCTTACTTGTCATATTGCAAAGATTCATAGCAAGGTACCTGTGATTGATGCTTCTTCTATTGTACGTGTCACTATGTTCTTGATGTCCCACCAAGGGTTAAGGTCATAATCTTCAGGCTTCAGCTGCTTTGTCGTTGTACTGACCAAAGTTGAAGGACAAGGTAGCTGGGTTGGCCATAGCACAGGGTCCATAGGGCGGTATTCCAGTAGCTGCAGACATTTTGTGGGAAGGCCAACTTCGAGATTATGTTAGTTTGCGGAAACTCAGGGAAATCCTGATCTGTGAAGTGATCAAGGTAAGAAGTGCCTTATCCTTTATGATTTATGTGTCTTCTTTTCTCATTTGTTATTTGTTGTTTCTCGAGTGTTTTTGGTCCTTTAGTATAATGCTTTCAATGCAACCTCTTCCTCCTCCTCCTTAAGCATTGTCAATCTGCAACTGAATAGCTTAACGGCGGTCTAGTCATTCCCCCCTGCTGACGCCAGAGACAATTCCAAGAAAATGCCAGTAAATGGTACAAAGAGGGAAAAAACTTGTGATTTTGGCTCGAAACATGTGATACAATGGAATATGAACGGAGACAATAATATTGAAGAGGAGGAGAAGATTTTTGGTGCCAATGATATTTCTTACTCTTCTTTTATGTATGTCACTCTTGGTATGTTTACCCTATGTGCTGGCAAATTTTATATGTATTTGTGGCAACATACAGATCATTGAAACGAGAATTGTATTGTGTGCAAGAATAATACGATTATGTCTTTGGTCGGGTACATATGAGTATATGTTTGAGGCACTGATAATAGGCAATCTTAGAAACATCTTTTCATGCTCATGTGCTGAAACGGGAAGCTGGAGCCTGAGTATCAGATGGTCCTGTTCAATGGAGCACTCACTGAATGGTATCATATACAGCAGTAAATTATGAAGAAGCATGCTGGATATTAAAAATGAGTAGAACAGTGTGGATGTAACCACCTATAAGTATGGGAATTCACATTTGGCGTTTGGAAATAGGCTGGTTGTGATTAAGACATGTTTCTTAGTATATCAGATTTCTCTCGTTTTTCATATTTTACGTTATGTTTTTCCCTTTGAATTAAGTTGGTTGCTGTATTGGACAGCACCTAAGGTTGCCTGATTATGGCAAGGAAGTTCCATAGCTGTAATAGGATTGTGTTTCGTAACAAACTAATTTGACATTCATGATATATATTGTGAATAAGGTACTGTGAGCTCGTTAGTATATACGATACCCATTCCTTTCAACAGGATGGCAAACATTTTTCCCCAAAACCAGTGCTTTACGCTCTATATGTATGAGTACAAATAGTAATTCTCATTTCATCTGATGTATTACATTTGAATTTCATCTACCACCAGTGGAAAGAGCCTCTGCAACGGGAACGTTAGGACAACGCTGTGTACTTCTCTAATCAATTAGTGGAATGTTGATTGAATTTCTTATAAATAAATGCGTGCTAATTGGGAGAGCAATGATCTTGGCCCGTGGTTAACAAAAATAAAAAATCCTTCTGTTCTCTTTGCTCAACAACAGGAAGAATGGTCGTCTTCTCAATTGTCTTTTTAAAGAAGTAACTGCGCATTGGCCAGCATATATCTCATATTCTCATACATCTTTTTGAAGGGTAACATGCAAGCTCTGGAAGACTTGACATACGACAAGAGGAAAGAATTCTTGACTAACACCAATTGCCGAGAGAACTTTCCGGTTGTTTCATTCCCCACGGAGGCAGGCATCACGCCTGCAGTTATAGCATCTCTGTCTCGTGTTGCTCATGCAGAACTTCCTTCTCGGCTGGTCAGCCTGCGAAGCTTCCTGTGGTAATGCCCCTTGGAGCTGCGATGGCTGCATGTGCCCAGCTCCTCCAAGTCAGGTATGGTGAGAAGAGCGACAGGCTCGTTACGAGGCGGGATGCAGAGGTTCCAGGATCCGTGGTCGTGCGGCCCACATGCAAGTTGGATCATGCCTGGATGGTTTACTCGACATTGAGCGACAACCCATCTGAGGTCGATGCATCTGAAGTGTGCGAGGCTCTTCTGACATTGCTTGTGGAAGTCGTGGAGAACAAGAGGCAGGAGCTTGAACCCAAAGATGAATAAAAGCTACAGGGGATGCTTTCCCATCTCAATACAGTAAGTTGTAATACTAACATTATTTTTTCCAAGTTCTTAGATTGATGTCATAGAGAGACTTAAACTAGTTCAGAGCCTTAGAGCCTTACATCAATTGATGTACATATCTTCTGATAAGATGTACCATTATTTGTACAAACAGCCCATCTCATGTAAAGCATAACTTTTTCTAAAATTTGTCGGAGTTACCTGAAATTATTCCAAGGTCAGTCACACCTTGCATGAAGTAAATTGGCTTCATGGGTGTAATTTAATGCATGTAGGGTCGTCGTGATCCATGAGCACGCACTCATCATTAGTAATAGCTTGCTTAGCCCCTCATGAACAATTTTGACTAATTTCAAAAGAAGCTTGTTTGTGTATATTTAAGCTTGAGTAAAATGTACTCCTTTTTTTTCCCATCAAATTTTTACAATATAGCTCAAATTCTAAAAACTACATGAAAATATATATTTGAATTTATGTGTCAATATGGGCATATTGTTAAAATTTCAGGTATTTCAAGATTACCGAAAGGTCAGAGTATCGATGATCTAAACTAAGGTAAAAATTCAGAAAGTAAAAGTACATGCAGAAACGTAAGATTAGTGGTTAGAAAATCTTTCGCTTAATCTCGATTAAACTCCCTCGAAATGCAAGGGAAACGTTAGGCGTCACTTTATTAAAACCAAATTCTGCCGTCTCTATCTTGTGTTAACCCCCGGGCGAAAATCACGGATGTTCTCATGTTTGATAGCTAGTATGAACAAGATTTAACCGTGCATGCAATTAACAACTTTCCAAGAGCAAACTCAATTTAAAAAAAAAAAAAAATTAACAGAACATTAAGACCAACTCGTTTTAAATGCCAACGAGAAAACATTTTATTAACAAAAAGATGTTTACAGAACTTGGTTCATGAGCGAACTTGATGAGGGAAAATAGGGGCGGCCATATTAGGCAGCATCGCACAGTTTGTACCGACACACCAACCAACACGAACTCTACCCACTAACCATGCTTGCAAAGCCATTCCGACCTCGAAAGTGACGAAGGCATCGAGGCACGCGTACTCCACCTGACGAGCTGTCAATGTCTTCTCGTCCCAATGGCTCAATGTAATCTCTTTAGGCTTCTCCAGGTCTTTGCGAAGTATGACTTTAACCAATTTCTTCAGCCCCATATAACCCAATGATGGGTTCCGCCACCTCCCTACCGCCAGCCCACGGAGATCGACCATGCGGGACACAGTAACCCCATAGTCGTCGCTCAGCTTCATTGCGTCATCCTTGATGCCGACGCCGACGAACGTGTAGTTGAGATTACCCAGAAACGCATAGAGCGACCCGGGGACATACTCAGCATGGAGAATTTGAAAGATGAGGCAGCTACGGCCGACGCACAACTGCAGGGTAGCCACAGGATGGACGACGCCGGGCTCGAGGTTGGGGCGCCACTCGATGTCGAGGCCGACGACGAGCCGGTTCAGCCAGAGCAGGTGGGAGCGCTCGACGTCGATGATCCAACGGGTGACGACGGAGGCATCGTCGGTGACGCAAGTGTGGATCTGCTCCCCGTGGAAGGTAATCTTGTGAAGAGAATGCATGTCGGCGGGCTTCGAATTTGTGAGAGAAACGAGCGAGACGGAAGTATGCAGTGACGAAGAAACTGAGAAAGAGCAGAGAGCGTCGTCGCAAGTGAAAAAAAAACTGAGGAAGCTGTGATCGCGTTGGGGTTAGAATTGAGGGTGTGGTTTAAGTAGCCGCCGCGAGGTGGCGTCAGAATAGGAAATGTTTCCTTTATTGAAAATAGGAAATATTTACAAAGCCGTTGGATCGAATTGCGGTGGAAATTGGCTTGCGTCCTAAAACAGGAAATATCTATTTCTTGAATCAATTAAGAAATATTTCCCATTTTGAAGATAAACGGTAGTAATCCATGTGCGGTCAGCAATTACATAATTTCATTCTATTGATAAATATATGAAGAATTTGGTGCAATTCATGTGTACATTCAAGAAATTTTTTTTCTAGACTTCGACATGTATATTATAGATATGCGTTGTTCCCATTAATCTGGCTATTTTCACATTATAAATAGACAAATAAAAGTTCTAATATGATTGGCAAATTGTTTTGCTCTCGACAGCTAGATATCTAAAGTCCTTTGATCCATAAATTTTTCATAATATTACGAACTAATGCAACACAAGTAATGATTTGCCAATATAAGTATCTCACTCGCATAATTAAACTCGGAAGAGACTAAAAATCTCAAATTCAAATTCCTCCTTACGTTTCCGCTTTAGATTGCAATAAGGTACCGAATTGTAGGACACATTTAGCAATTTCCCACTGGAAACCCAACTCGGACTTCGGACGATCCCACTTTTCTTATGAAAGGCTGCGCATGAGAATGCCTTCGAATGTAATGCCCGGTCCGAACGCCAGCGCAAGCCCCCACTCCTCACCGCCTCCTCTCTTCATCAGCTCATCTCTCATGTTCTCAATCACGTAGAAAATGGTGTTGCTGCTCACATTCCCGTAGTCCATCAGCGCCTTTCTGCTGCACTCCAACTTGTCGCTCCTCAGCTTCAGCGTGTTCTCCAGCTTGTTCATGATCGCCGGCCCGCCCGGGTGGACCGCCCAGAACACGTCGTTGAACCCCTCGCTGAGCCCCGCCGTCGCCATGAGGCCCTTGCAGAACTCCTCGATGTTGGCGTCGATCTTCTGAGGCAGGTCTCGTCCCAGCTTGAAGAAGATGCCCTCGTCCGAGAGGCGGCCGTCGATCACGTCGTGGGTCCCCGGGAGGAACCGCTGCGCCGCGTGGCTCAGCTCCATGAAGGGAGACTCTCCATGGCAAGGCAAGGGGTCCGCCCCGATGATGGCCGCCGCCGCACCGTCCCCGAACAGGGCGGCCCCCACAAGGTCGTAGGGGCGGGCCTTGTTCGGTGGCCGGAAACCGAGGATGGTGGTCTCGGACGTGGTCAGCAGGACGCGGCTCCCGGGGTTGTTCTCGGCGATGTCCTTGGCAACACGGAGGCCAGTGACGCCACCGTAGCAGCCGAGGAAGTAGAGCATCACCCGACCGACGTCGCTCCTCAGGCCAAGCCGGGTCGCGAGGTGGAGGTCGCCGCCAGGCAGGCGCAGCTCGCTCGAGGAGACGTAGACGAGGTGGGTTATGTGCCCCGGGGGCCGGCCCCATTGCTTGATGCAGGAGAGGCTGGCCTGGAGAGCCATCTCTGTGACTGCTGGGTTGGCAATCTCAAGCCTTTGGTTAAGTGTGGGAGAGCCTTCCCGGGCCAGTTCAGGGTACTTGTCTAGGATCTCCTTGGACATCACTGTGTATCTTGTCTTCACAGTGGTGGTTTTACCTGCCAAAAGCAGATAGGAAAATCTCACTCTTTTCTAACTCTCAAGAGCAGAGCATTTAAGCAAATGAAAATAGATCGAGGCTCTCGCTGGTATTACCTTGGTGTTTGCATGTCCCCTGAATCATGTGACACTATGACAATAAAATCTACCACAATTATGGAGTCTACAATGTGAACAAATTGGCTGTAGTTCGACGAAGATGTTCTTCCAGATATCAACCTAGGTGAATCTAGGAATATACATGTACCACGACTAATGTTGCTAACTTAAAAGAACAGGAAAATGTTACCGTACAACCCTTGTATTTTGGTTGGGATATACAAATTCAGGAATACATTTTTTCCTTCTACGAAACACGTTCTTCGAGTCACGTTTACTTTGGCCATATGCATTCTAGAGACCGAAGAGAATGGAGTTGCGATATTCAATGATCGGGTACAGAGTGGTTATGCTTACAGAGGCGCTCAAGCTTCTCCTTGATGGAAGCGTCTTCGCATTTGGTGTCCCGGATGAACCCCTCTACCAAGCATTCCTGCGGGATCACCTGGCTGGGGAAGGCCTTGCCAATCGCAAGGATGGTGGCCTTTCCCGGAGTGGGAGACCGCCTGATCGAAGCAGGACCAGGTTTGGCAGAGCCATTGGCATCGACTTTCGACATCTTGTGGCACCCAAAGGAGGGAGGAGGAGGAGGAGGAGGAGGAGGAGGAGCTCTTGAAGATGAAAGGGTTGTGTGGTGGATCCTCTGTTTGAAGTGTGAGCATATAAATAAGAGTTCAGGGCAGAGTTGGGTTTTAAAGAAAGAAGAGGCATTGAACAAGGATGAATGATTAGTTTTATGTGATTCGGTGCGTTCTTGTTTGCGGAACAGGAATGTGATGACCCCATTTATTTTAGTCCTTTGGCCAATTAGAAGAAGCAATTCATCCATAAGGCAGTGATCTTTTTCCTTCTCCTGCTGTACGCACTCAAACCATTTCTCACTTACCATTCGTTGGCTTATATTATACAACGTGCAAGTCCACATTCTATGGGTTCCTTTCATCACCTTGTACTGAATTGAAGTTCTAGGGCTAGCTGATAGGCAAATTTGTTGGAACGGAAGGATGGGCGTCCGGGCGGGTATTCATTTGGTAGGACACTTGATTCGATGAGCGACGGCACTGTCAACCATTTTTATTGTCAAACGGTACCCTTGCCATTGAAGTTTCATGCGCGTTGTCGTTTCCATTTTGAAGGGCTCAACCTTGACTACCGAAATTCAACCACCTAGATTGATAATTGTTGAGCTGAACAACGGTTAAAGGCAGCATAGATCGAGCTCTGTATAAGTGCATAAAAAGATGAAATGAAGAGGTCCGCTATAATTAGTCCCAACTAATTGTCTAATTATCAAAGAAAGGACGTGCCGAAATAGTGCATTGATAGATAAGTATGTCATGACGCTGTAAGCAAATTACACGCTCCAATTCAATCTTACCATTACCAGCGTAATGCCGCATCATATTTGCAAACAGAAATGAATCCATGCTCGCCGCATTTCTTCGGGTCTGGCCAGGAGTGAGGACCAAATGTGCAAAACATGCAAAAGCTTTCTACACATTTGGGAAAAGTTGCTTTGCTAAAGAAAATACCCTTCTATTCCTCTCACTTGTTAAATGTAATTGAATCAAACGCAGGCCTAAAACGGACATTTTTAACAAGATGGGAGGTGATGCTACTTCAGGCAGAATTCTAGAGACCAATTCTATCCGATGGATGTCTCTTGTTCAGATCAGATCAATAGTAGCCAGAAAGGCACACCTTGAGCCCTCCTGTTGGACAGAAGAGCTAAACCCAGGCAATGAATAGGTGATTCGGCAGCATCAGTTACATTCATGGACCATCCTGGACCATCATCGCTAGCTCTATTCTATTTAGGCAAACGAAAATCATTGTTGACTTATGGAGAAAGAAAGTGGCACAATCTATTCACATAGGTTCTGGCATCTTTCTTGTTTGCAAAAGAGTGGATATAAATACATGATGAACCTTGCCCAGCATGAACATACAAAGGATCAAGAGGGCTCCCCCACAGGTTAAACCAGGGCACCAAATCCACTGACCTCCATCTCTGGGGACTGATGCCAATAACTACTTTGAGCAGCAAGCATGACATTAGAGGTTACAATGAGGATCTATAATTTGATTCGACCATCACAACTCCAGTGGAGAAACTGTGGAAAACCGTAGCTTTCAGCAATGTTATGGGGTCAATGACAGCGACTGGTCTCATGACTGACGTCGATAATAGTACCTGTCCAAAAAGGGTAGAATTGGTTGAGACAAAGAGAGAGAAAGGGAGGGAGGGAGGGATGGAAGGCTGGGACATACACAAATATCTTTATGCCAAAGATGGCAGCATATTTCCGGAGAAGGCGTTCCACGGTGTACCATTCCGAGCGATCTGATCCATCTTGATAGCCAACACGTGGCATGTGAATGGAAGCTTTTGGGGGGAGCAAAAAAATTTAGAATTATTACGCAGAAAGTTCCCAATTCCACAACAACTTCAACACACTTGTCAGTGTACTCCGTGAAGAGCAAGGATTAATCATAAAACAAAACCAGGTGATGCTTTCAGTGTAAAAGTACTGTTACATATAAAATTAAGACATGTGGAGAAGGATGAAGCAGAAGGATAATATGTCATCATCTTATAAAGCACCAAACCAATGAACAGAAGCTTTACCAGAATTCTGAGCAGCTGAATAGGAAGCCTTTGAGAGGCAACGTTCCAAGTCAGGCAAAGAGATGTTGCTTCGGGGAGCTTTACGCCTTGGGTTATACGATTGTACAACAGCCAAAGCCACCCATTCAGTATGATCATCACGCACATTCTGCTCATGTTCGTGGTCTGCAGTGCACCCTATTCAGCAAAACAAAGCTATATATGAAACAGAAAGGAAACTCAAAAGTCTCATGACAGTTAACCATAGATCCCAAAACCACACTCTTAATCAGGAAGAAGTAGCGTGCATATAAGGCCAGGATAAACCTGTAACAAAGAAATGGGATGACTTTAACATCCACTCTCACATGCAAGCCCAACAAAACTTTGATAAAGAACACACTAGAATTGAATGCAATGAATAAGATAAACAAGAATTTACACGCAAGGAATATAGGGAATTGAAAGTTGACGTTATTACTATGTTAAAGGACTTGATCAAGAAAATTTTAGGCAGAAGAAGTGACTGTTAAATTAAAGGATTCGACCAAAAAGTTTTAGGATCAGGAAATAACTGCGTCTAAGACTTATGTAAACTCTGAAAGGTTATGTGAGATAAGTTCAAGACAAAGTATCTATAATTCATGAATGAATGCCTATAGCACCTGTATATCTCAAATGACATATTCATTGCACCAACAAGACTTTCAAACACCTCACATGTCATTAACTGAAGACCATTCAATTTTCCTCTTGCTCAGACTTCAACATATCATGTACTAAGCTTAGTATTCTAGATGAGAACGCAGATCTAAAATGGCTAACCATCAATCTTTATGAGATGGAGATCACCAAGATGCAGGTCCCCAAATTTGGCAGCACATTCATATGCTGCAGGAATATCTGAGGAAAGTTTCGCCAAAGCATTGAACATCCCACCATGGCCCCATTTCCCAGAGTTGTCTATGCAACTGCCAGAAGTAAGTGATTCAACCATCAAGAAATTGTCTATTTGAAGCATGACATTCATCAACTATCAGAATAAACATCGGCAAGGTATGGCATTTGGAGATTGGGGAGGTAAGAGGCTCTAAAATAGGTAGAGCACCCTTTTTTTTCCTGAAAGACCATTGGCTCCAGAAGATAACTACGATTACAATCCCCACACTTCTCATGTGTTTCATTGAAAATTGTGCTTTAGCTCATAGGAGAGGTTTCCTGAGGGTGTTTTAGGAAGTGAATCTCAAAGCGAATTGGACAAGGTTGGAGCTTCAACTTTTGAGGAAATATGAAACAAAAATAAGATGGTCACTCCAATGAAATGGGCAATGGAATTATAAACCTGAGTGAGACTGTGGCAAGCTCAATGAGGCACATTCAGTGCTCTTTAAAATTTGGGGATGCACTCTGGATTAATTTCAAAAAGGAATTGCATTGTAGACAAAAATTGCTCATTCTTTATGAATTCTTGATTGCAATGGTTAAGTAATAAATGTAGAATAGTAACCTTACATAATTAAATATTCAAGGAAAAATAATCTATAGATAATCCAATTCTTACGTGAAATTACACATTCCATAATGAAATGAATCCTAAGGCACATTGTGAATTATTCCGGGGCTTTTATATAAATTAATATTGAAAATAAGAGGGAGAAGTTGAGAAAATATAAGGAGGATGGCCTGCATACAGCAATTCAAACGGTTCATATGTTCATATTTAAAACAAACTGGATAAAAGTAGACTCCAATTTCAAAGTATCTAACCTGAATATGATGGTGTTTTCAGAAGGACAAACTTTAGATGGTTGTGTGCAATCTCCATAAACAAAATGGAGAGAACCTGAATCCGATGATATGTCCCTGTCAATAGGCAAAATAGGTTCCTTGACAGATGATGAATTGTATCCAAGGGATTCCCACTTTAACAACTTTTTTTCCTCTGCCTTCTTCTTTGCATTCTCAATACTTAAACTCCTATCCTCAGGTTCTAAGGCCCTCCTGGGCCCCAAAAGCTCATTCTGTTCGATACTAGCCTGTGATGTGTCCTTAAATTTTTCAACCCATGAAAGATAAGAAGACTCATCAAAACCAGGATCAAAAGCCACAGAAGTAGAACTTCCTTCCACAATAAGTTCGCCGGTGTCTGTTACATTGGCAGGATCAATCTCAAATTTCCTCTCATCCTTGCCCAATGCGTGGCGCATTGCAATTATCTTTTCAACCACAGCATTCACTTCAGACAGCTTTGATTCACCCAACTTAGCATTAATCTCAGTAGGATCAAACATTTGAAGCCCATATATGATGGAGCGGAAATCACCAGTTTCAACAACTACACTTTCATCTCCTTTCTCTGTAGAACCATCTCCTATGACATTTTGGCTAAGGAGCATTTTTCTCTGTGCTCTCCTCATGATAACCTTTGATTCATGAAAACTTTAGAGTAAGTACAGGTCGTCAGTGCTAGCATCAAAGCATGAAGTCTTACCTCTTCAACTGTACGTGCCGTGACCAAGTTTATGGATAACACATGACTCATTTGACCTATCCGGTGAGCACGCTGCAGAGCCTGCTTGTCCACCTGGGGATTCCAATCTTGCTCGAAAAATATAACCTATCCAAAAAATTCAACTGGCAATGATCAATTTGATAGAACGGCTACTATGAGGAGTACTTGTAATAATTGGTACGAGTACATATTTAGCTTACAGTATCACGCATGAAGGTCACCATATATTGTAATTATAAATTACACACATGGTGCCGCGGAGAATGTCACCTATTCAGTCTGAATCTCTCAACTTGACTTCTATATGGTATCAAAGCAGAACATTCCGTTTTCAGAACTCTCTAGGTCCCTCAACATCTTATTTGCTTTGCTTTAGTGTTAGGCCAAATTCCATTTCACAAATAAATGGATGGGGGTTTTAGATATAATTTCACTACACCTTCACCAAACAACTTAATCTTTTGGATAATTGGACGTGGTCTCACAGATTTATTCCCACATCAAATCATAACTCGAACTTTCTCCTATATGACTAACTAGAATTATTTTCTGTGATGGCATCACATCCATCATCACCAGAGTTGAGATTTTTCTTCATAATCATTGCCTCCAACTTATAATTTTCAGATTAAAAAATTGATAGAGAACATACAAACTGACGTCAACTTCTACCAACTTTTCTCTCAGAACTTTACAATAAATGAATTATATTTTTCTTTAGACAAAATCTAGAAAAAACTCCCCGAGTAAAAGGAAGGATGAAACCTTTGCTGCCAAGCTCATTTTTGGCTTGAAAAGTCAGCAGTCCACCTCTGCCATGGCATATACAATCATGACCAGAAAAATGGGGAAAAAAAAATCTTAAAACCAAATACTTTACAGTCTCTCAGATTCAGTGTTATACTGCAATAGAGAGACTATCATGTTTGTGGTCTATGCTCTATTCTTTGTTGTCATCAAAGTGTTACACATGCTCCTTCACATTCAATCAAGCAGCCTGATACAAATCACCACTAAGTTTGATTCCCGACCAGTATTGTCCCACAGAAAGTGTATTCAAATATGCATCTGAGTCCTTCGTGGCAACCGAAAACCAAAATTCAATCAAATGTTTAAATGAATAGGTGGAAAAGCCTTGAAGGGTCCTGACCAATACAAGAAGAAAGCTAAACTCAACCATAACTTCCGTGGTAATTGTTAGCCATGACATACAGGCTGGCGAGCATATGTTTCATCTCATATTACTGGGGGAAAAAGCAGACCGATTAGCTTTTTAATGAGATACTCACCGTGTCAGCAGCTACCAGATTTAAGCCAACTCCACCAGCTCTTGTGGATATCATGAAAACAAATGCACCCTTTTGATTAGGTCCAGAGTTCTGATCGTCTTTTACTGATTGTTGGCTAAAGCTTCTAATTGCAGCAAAACGTTCTTGAGCCCGAATTGATCCATCAAGACGCTCATAAGAATATCTCCGAAGCTCCAGATAATCCTGTGTTGCATTTGAAAACTCTTAGCTAAACAGATGCTGTATATGACAAATCAGTAATAGGAGGATTAGAACCTGTAGAATGTCAAGCGTGTGGGTCATCTGGGCAAAAAGAAGAACACGGTGGCCGGAAGTATGTAGTCTGTGGAGAAGTTGATCCAATATTATCAGTTTACCACTAGCCTGTTTATGAAAGTAAAGACAAATGGAAATAGATCAGAACTAGGGATAGTTCAGACAAAGCTCAAATCTACTTATAGAAGCCAACTTAAGCAGATGGTTCCACATTATAGCTCAGTCCAGATTCAACAGCTTAAGAAAGCAAATAATCCCTTGTTTCTTTTCGTCCTCCTGTGAGCCTTCCAACTACAAGGGACCCAACCTCTGCATAGAACTTTTCTGTACAATTAAAAAAAAAAGGAGGCATCTAAAATTTCTATTTGGCCCAATAAGAACAACGTTCCTTTCAGTTATAAATTTGTAACAGCATCCTTAATTTCTAATAATGGGGATAACATCGTGCAACCTACTATCTATTGGTCAGGTATATGACATACTTTACTAAGAATGTTAAAGACTAACGATTGTCAATGTTCTAGTAACTCATACATTTACAACTCAAAACTAAATCATAGCAGTAAACGGTAATCTACTATTGTTTTTGTGGATGGTTTGTTATTTTTTAGTAAATTACAAACAGGTAAGCGCCCATTTATAAATCAAAAATGAGTGGCAATCTACTATTATTTGTTGACAAAATTGCTTTTTTTCCATTGATAACTTATAAAAAGTTACGCACCTATTTGCAAAAGTAGATAGTACTCTACTACTGGTTTGTGGATAGTAAAATTGATATTTCTTTGGTAACTTACAAACAGTTATGCTGCCACTCTGAAATCTAAAAGTAAGTGATAGTCTACTATTGTGTTTGTAGAAGGTAAAATTGTCATTTCATTGGTAACTTACAAACAGTTACATGTCAACTTGTAAATCTGAAAGTAAGTGGTAATCTACTGTGGGGCTTGTCAATGGTAAAATTGCCATTTCACTGGTAATTTACAAACCATTGACCATACCAACGCATTATTGATCACTTTTTATTTACCATCCATTTTCCAAATCGATGGTAAAATTATCATGTGATTGGTAACTTACAAACTGTTGACCAGACCAACACATTATTGTTCACCTTTTATTTACCATCAATTTTTCAAATTTACCGCCGGTGTTACATATTTGCATCCACAGAACAATTTCGTTTTCAACAAACAGAATTCAGAGATCTGCCTAGAAGTGATCCTACCTCAACCAGATGTTCACCTTCTTCATATGGTTCAGGTTCAATACCGGGGAATAGATATGGGTGGCTGCAGGTTTTTCTCAACTGCATTACCTACAGACAAGCAATAAAATGAGCAATACAAAGAGGAATGACTTCAGCAAATTTGACACATCAAATATAATCGGTAATTTTGGCCCATAGTGGATATATAAAACATATCAACAATAGCTTTACAACAGCGAGAGCTATACGATTGACCTCAACTTGGTTTAGAACTCCAACTATGGCACCACAAGATATTGAATATTATTTGTGTGGGGAAATGGGAAATTCTCTAGTCTATGATTAAATTCAGTAATGGCTTTAGGGCCAAGCACCACAGAGCTTTTGAAACAATCAACCGCCTCAAATGATCTCATATGACTGGAAACATTTTTCTCCAGCCTACGCACGTAAAGTATGTGCTTACCACTTCCACTGGTTAAATGCTTTTTATCCATATTTTGGTGACCAATTGCTATTCCAATAAACTTGATCCTTTCTTTTTATAGGTAAAAGATAGAAGTATAGGGAAACAAAGGGGTGAAAACCCATACACATAAAGAGCTCACACAGGCATATATAGTATTAATCTTATTGATCTTAAAGAATAAAAGAAGGTAGTTTTAAGCCTATGAACTAGATAGCATAGTTTGGTTGTGAACAAATTACAGGAACAACGGTATTCCTCTTCCATTGTTAACCCAAAGGAATACCGGACTTAATTTACAGCCAGAATATCGAACTATTGACATTGACAATATATAGAACAACCTGATGGTATTATGCAAAAAGGTTAGATGACAATACTCCTGAATGTCTTCTTTCTTTGTCTCGATTAATAAGGACATCGGCCAAAAGAGAATCCATCTTAGTGTATGTGGAAGAGACAATAGTCTCTGAGAAAAAAAATAGAATTACAGTTAGGAGGAACCTGCCAATGCTATTTTCATTCCTAAACCAAAGGCTAATGGCTTTCATTTCGTCTAGAAGCATAGTTTTAAGTTTACAAGGCGTAGCCATCTCTTTTTAGGGATGGTAGCAGCCTAGGCCTCTGGGCTTTTTGACCCATTTAACTTGCAACAAGGGCTTTGGGTATATGGTCAAGCTTTGGACCAAGTTACAAATATCCTAGGATTTTCTGTAGTTAGAAAAAATTCTTAGACTTTCCTTGTTCAAGAAAAGGATCTGAATATGGTTAATTGGCCAGAAAAACTGCTGATTCGAATCTAGCGTCTCAAGTTGAGCTTCAGCTCCCACATTGGACATGGGAGTCGAGTCTGGCATAGTTTCAAGAGAGGGCAATCCTAATTACGATTGAGGTCCTATATTCGCCGATCCAAACTCGTCCTGCTATTGACTAACACCCCAATGTCTCCTTTCGACTTTCCACTAAATTATCTACGATATTATCCTTATTAGAGTATTTAAATAATAAACCACGCCCTCATCTAATAAGCTTAAGCTTTTGAGTAAGGTAGGTCCAACTGGATAAGTTGACGAACTCATATTTAGGCTCTCTCTTAGCAATCTCCCTAGGTAAAGGTATCAAACTTCTGCTGCACGCTCCCAACAAACGGTTTCAAAGCTAAAGGTCTTGAATTCAAATCTTTCCAAGCCCCATTTGCCTCCCCAATTAAATATTCCCACGCTTAGTACTAAGCAAAAGACCAAACTAAGTATAAGAGGGAGTATTAGAATATTTAAATAATAAACCATGCCTTCATCTAACAAGCTTAAGGTTTTAGGATAGTCAATTGTAATCCCACTAAATTCTCACAATCCTAATAGTAATCAAAACAGCTGAATATCCATGATCATAGAAAGTAAAGCATCTCAGTATTCAGCACAGTTTCTAAGGAAAATAGCAATTTTCATCATGAAAAAATCATTAAATTCACTCTTACAATATTCTGTAAGGATTGAGTACTAGAAGCTCCAGAAGAGAGTGCAAGGAGTTTTGGAAGCTCTTTCTTCAGTATTGACAAGTACACCTTTTTCTGCAAGTCAACCATCGGAGACATTCTGCCAAAAGAATGTATCATAGCAACGTTTTAGTACATCCCAGGATTTATTACTTTATCGAAAAAGAATACAAATATAAAAAATGTTGAATTAGATTTTAAATTCCACTAACCCCAGGTAGACGACCTACACTGTTATCTCAGTAAGAGGAGGCAGCACCAATGTCCCACCCTTGATAAGTTCAGATTTAGTTCGGCGTAGCATAAATGCTCTCAATATATGTCTCAAACTTCTGACCTGCTTCGTGACCTTGGTTTCATCATGAGCTACACAAGACAAATCAAAACTATTCAAATGAACACCTCGATAGCTAGAGTAACAGTACACTTGCAAATTGAAGTGAGGAGGGAAAGAAAGACAGAAGACATTTAAGGAAAAGAAGAATAAAGAAGCCACAATTCCTTTGACAATTTAGCAAAAGTCATCAGGGCCAGTCATGTGTGAGAAACTATCCTTTTATTTCCTGCTACTTTTGAGAGAAAAAGAAAAAATGGGTCCCAAAGAAAATGTTTCCCTTCTTGAACCTGTCTCACTGTTTTTTTTCAATTCAAAGACAAAAAGCATTGCTCCCTGTCATCACTTCCTTCCATTTCCACACACTTCCCTCCACCTAAATGAAGCCAAAGCATATCGTATCTTTCCATAAAAAATGGTTCAGTAAGAAACATGAAAATACAGAAAAGAATATATATTAAACAAAACACTGCTATTTACCATGATAAACAACAAAACACGTTTTGTTGTCGAAATAGTATTTAGACGGACATATAGGCAAGGGCACCTTATTATAAGAATGATAAAGTAGTATGTGCATTGTTATTCTTTTGCTCCGTTTTTTTTGGTCAATATTCTTTTGCTCCTTAAGAAGTATGCTCTTGTGCAACTTTACCGTGCTTCAGCAAAACATACTTCACCACATCATTGTTATTCAATTTCCATATTCTTTATTTCAGTATCTACTTTTCAAAGAAAAAGTTCATACTGAATTCACCATAGACTCATCCCCCTTAGAATATGTTATAAACCCCCGTTTTGAGATTCATGTTACTCCTTTCTGGAATCATAAAGTGAAAATTCACACAAATCCAGTAAGAAGTTCCTATCAGGCTCATCTTTTTGACAGAGGAAGTTTCTGCAGTGGGCCACAAACTTCACCAATACCTAGTTGATACCACCAAAATAAAAACTATAGTTGAATGGATATTGTGCAGCTTTTTTTTATTTTTTTGTACAGATATATTGGGCAGTTTAGGTTCATAGAAGCATGAGTTTAAATCTTTTTTCACAAATTATAGGCACAATGAAGGGATCACCCATACTTTGTGCACATGATATAAAAGTTTTTTTGTGCCAGTAATTTATATATGAAAAAATTTGTTTACAAGATTTTATCATTGACGGTGGACTCTAGAAAAGATGGAAAAGTGAAGGTCCATACATACTATAAGTTGCCAATGAAAGTGTAAGAAAAAAAAAATTATCATCAATTTCTTTACAGAAGGTTATAAAGCTAAATCAAGTTTCTGTACCAACTAAAGAGAAAATAAAAATGACTACTTCTTGGTTAAACTATTTTCCCCCGTCATGGACTTAGTAATGAAGGCATTTCCTCTTTTGAGGAAAAGCTTACATGCAAGCAAGAAGTATTTCAGTACCAAGAGCTCATCGTCGAAGGCTGCTACAATAGTAATTTCCACTTTTGTACATTTAACTCTTCCATCCGTTGTAACATATCAGAGCCACAGCTCTTCTAAACAGGGACAAATATAAATCATTATCCTAGTTGCAGTACACAAATGTCAAAGATGATTGAAACTACTACAACAAAGGGGGTCCTATAAGTATTTACGCATTCATTGCTATAAGATACATTCTGAATAATATTTTGCATTCTCTGAAACGTGGTTTATCAGTAAGTCACCCCTACTTTTTTATTTTTGTGATTTTAGCCCTTATATTTTGTGTACTAGTGAAAATAGTCTATTTGTCCAACATTCACTAGGTTTCTAACAGAGGTGATGTCACAACCTCTAAAGTTACCACATTGGTCATTACACTAAAATCCTTAACAAGAGTTGAACAACAAGACTCTTCTCACTAACATAAAGAGTACTCTCAAGTCACCACCATTAGAGTATATGGAGTTACTTCCTGAAACACCCAAAAGTCCAAAAGTGCAGTGAATGTCTAAACAATTTTTCATTTTACATCAAAAGAGGTTACTAGAGTTTGGTAGCTTCCACTATCAAGTTTCACCTTTCATCATTAAACTTTCCATTGGTGCGATTTTCAGTATGACAATCCACTTGAGAAATCTATGCAACAAGCATTTTCCAATGATTAGTTAAAGAGGTTGAACCAGCTTGGGGAAAGACAATTCAAACGGTTAAACAATTTAGAAAGGGACTTCCACTTTTCCCCCTCCCTCTTAGGCTAAAAATGGCATGGATGTAGCCAGATCAAAGTTTGGAAGACCGTCCACAAGGAAACATCATTTTACGAAGAAGCAAAACCAAAAGTAAATCAATTTTTACGCGTAAGTATAGATAACCTGATGAAGGATCTGCGGCCTCCTTAAATGTAGAAAGAAACTCCTCCAGCGTACCAAAGACTAACGGCATACAAAAATGCATCAATGCCCATAGTTCAGAGAGGTTGTTCTGAATGGGAGTGCCAGTCATCAATAATCGCCTTGGAATAATATATCGGTCCATGAGGACCCGATAGAGTACCTACAAAGTTCTTGATATTTTTAGCTGCTTCCGGTAATAAGAACACGTGACAAATGCATACCTCTGCAATTTGGAAAGCATGAAAAATAAGAATGATAATGTAAGGAAAAGCTACATCTCTTCATATGGTGAATATAGACAAAAGCATAGATGAAGAATTACAAAGAGATTCGCTAAACTTTGCCACTATCCACATGAAAAAAGTGCATCTCCAAGAACTTATTCAGGTTGACTAGTATGGAGTTATAACTTGACCCATGGTGAAGGAAAGTTAGAGTTACCAAATCTACTATATGAAGTGTCAAGCAACACTCAGCATAAAAACATGCAATACAATGTCTACACAGTAGACCAGCTCAAATGGGCAGGAAGGTGGGACCTCTAACTTCGTAACCCAAGTCCATCTGAATAGAAAAATAGTATACTAATATTTGGACTAGGCAGGGCTCAATCACGCAATTGGGCATGGCGATCTTTTCTGTGTATGACCCTTTCCCAAACCCACCCATTTGACCTTTGAAGCCTAGAGCAGGCTGCCATGCTCCTGATCAGGTGCTTGCAGATAATCTTATAAATTTCTCATATGCTAGGACATACACTTGAAGGATTCTTAAGACGCTGAGCCTCATCAACTATCGCATATTGCCAGGGTATTTGGGAAAGAAACTCCTGATCCATCAATGCAATGCCATATGTTGTCAATAGTACATCAAATGGTAGAGATAAAGCCTGCAAACAGATTTCACCAAATCAGTTGTCCACCAACAGTCAGCAACACATTTAAGTTAAAACCAGAAGAATAAGAGTGAATTATTCATGTGCTGCTTCGATAAACTCACATCAGTTGATGAATGATGCTGTTTCACGTGATCATACATCATTTTACGCTGACTGCGACGGTTTTCTTTCTCGCCGACATATCTAAGAACCTTCAAGTTGGGGGCAAAATTGACTATCTCTGACACCCAGCCATCAGTCACGCTAAGAGGACATAACACCACTAAGGTGCATCAAAGAACAGAACAAGAAGGATAATCAGACTACTGACAGAAATAAGAAGCTAGTTAAGAATCATATCAAAGCAGACTCCTTCTAACTCACAAAATGGCCCAGATGACAACTGAGAAACCTTCAAATAGCTCAACAATGAAATAGCTTGCAATGTCTTCCCTAATCCCATCTGCGAACAACTAAGTTAGATTAGCTTAAAAGGCAGAGATGCAAAGATACGGAAGTCCTTATCCAATTATACTCATAGATGTACGACCAGCAACCATTTACTAGTGTCGTAGCAAGCACAATCGAGCGCATCCAATATGAGCAAAAAAAAGGTGAAGTTCTTGCGGCTCGAGGGACATCATATGGAGTAGGGTGGCATTTCTCACCATGTATCGACACCTTTTAACACAATTATATTGCAAACTCAAAGTGAAACGAATTTAACACGCGTAAAACTTTACATATAGTTTCTCACCAGGAACTAGGCAGTCATTCTCAAAAGTACCCTCGAGTCATTAAACTCCAAAACAGTAAGTCCAGAAGCAAGAAATCGACATAATGCCCAGATTATTGTAATTCAGAACAAGTTCGCAAGCGCTTGCCCCTTCACAATGCATGGTATTGGGTAAACTAGCAGCTTCTATCAACTAAAGAAAAACGAAACAAAAATTCAAACAATCCCAAATGCATACTGCCAAAGAAAACGTTTCGCCGTCGAGAGGCGAAACAACGAGCTCCCAAATCCGGCACCGAGTGAGCAAATGAAAAGTGAAAAACGCCGTACCTCATCTCCTGCACCACCACCAGAGAAGTTCCGATCGTCAGAGCCGATTCTCCCACATTCCTCACCGGCGAATACCGATAAAAACGCGAGTTCAGAGACAAAAGAAGCGACACTGACCGAGAACGACATTGACGCCAAGGTTGTACCTCCTTATCAGCCACGAGACTCCTTCCACTTGGTGGGGCTTCAAGGTCGCCCGGAGCCCCAGCTCCGGACCGTCGATCGGCGCGCCGGCGGAGGACGCGTCGGCGGCGAGCACGATGCTCGCGGCTGCTTCGAGCCGCTGCTCGTACTTCATGTTTCTTCGCTCTCCTTTCGTAGTGAGCTCTTTTGAACCGGAGCTTGGAGGGGAAGTTAAAAGCAGAGAGAGAGAGAGAGAGGGAGGGAGGCGGTTGACGGGCCGTCGAACGATCGGCGTGCTATTTTCCCGATTTTGCCCTCACTGGAGACCGCCGACGTGGCGTCGAGATGTTTCTTTGACTGTCCACGTGGGAGAAAATTATAGTTGAGACTGTCTTGCCAACTCAGCGGTGAGACACTCGATTTAGAACGTGACACGTGTTTTTTCGGGCCCACCTAATAGAAATTTTGAAAGCTTGCGCATGACAAAAAATTATGCCCAGAAATTGATTTCTCAATTTTTGAAATAGTTAAAAATTTTAGTTTTTGATTTCTTCTTCAAATCTATTTATACAATAGAAATCTATTTCAGAAATAGAAAAATCAAATTGTGTTATCAAACGGATTTTTGTTCCAAACTTATTCTGATAAATAGAAAAAAAAAAAAAAAAATAAAGAAGTAGAAATTTTATCATGCACGCCCCTGTTCTTTACACGACCTCACTCTCTCTCTCTAGTCATGACTCATTACCATGAGCTTTGCTTTGTCCTCTCTCTTCCCCCTATGTCCTTGAACCATGCCTCCACCGCTTCCAACCAAAAGCTCTTCCTTCGATCTTGGTCCCCAATTCAATTGCCATCATGAGCAATGCAATAGAGAACTTCAACATGGCCGATCTCATTGGTAACTTGCTAGTTCGATGGACTTTCGTTTTGCTAATTTTACCTTCTTGTTTTGATCTTATGATGTAATTGTTTTCCCTTTTTTTGTGCAAGAAAATTATGCAAAAAGTCATAAATATGTTGTATTTTTATCAATTCAATTCTAAATATTTTAATTTTGTTAATTAAGTTCTATATATTTTTATGTTTTTCTAATTGAGGAAATTGCTAACATAAATAAATTTTAATTATATATATTTTTCTTTTTTCTTTTTTCTCCTTGCCTTCTTCCTCCCCTAGTTAATTGTTAAGCCACAATGATCGATCAAAGGCGTGGTTGACCTTGCAGCATAACAAGTGTTGGTTGAGCTTTGCCTAAGGCCAATGAGATCGACTCATGAGTCCTTGCCTCTAATTGATCAATAAATTAGTACACCTGTGAAAATTTACCAAAAATTAACTTTTTAACACAAAAATCCCAAGGTGATTTACCCTGAATTAAATTTTTAACAATAACAAAATCAAAACTAATACATCAATAACAAATTTACTCTATATTAACTTCTGTTAAATTTTATTATCAAATTATTGATTTGGATGACAAAGATAATTAATAAATGCATCGGTTTGAAGTTTTACCCTTCGTTTATTATTAGTTGTGATTTTTATGGTATTAATCCAATTTAACGGAAATTAATAGAGGATAAATTTGTTTCGAGATTTTGTGTGATATTAATTTTTCATTAAATTGATTTAAATAAGATGATTTTCTTCTAAGCACTCTATGAAGTAACTACTAAGGGTGCGTTTGTTTGTATTTCTATTCAAAAATTGTTCTAGGGAACAAAAATAGACAAAATTATTTCTGTTCTGGAAACAATTTTTTATCTAAAAAACACGTTTGGTAAACTTGTTCCAGGAATAAAAAATGAATAAAAACACGTTTGGTAAATTTATGTTCTTTTTTTGTTTCTTTTAATTTTTTAATATTTTTATTTTATTTTTCCTTTTTTTCTTTATTTTTCTTTTGGCCGGTCGCCGGCCTCGGCCATGGCCAGTGACCGGCCGACAAGGGCCGGTGGCCTCGCCCGACCATAGCGAGGCTCGCCGGCCCCGGCAAGGCCGAGCCTTGCCGTGGTTGGGTGAGGCTCGGCCTCGCCTTGGCTAGGTGAGCTCGGGCTCGCCTAGATCCGGCGAGGCTCGGCCTCACCCGTGGCTAGGTGAGCTCGAGCTCGCCCAGATCCGGCGAGGCTTGGCCTCACTAGTGGCTAGGCGAGCTCAAGCTCGCCGGATCTGCGCGAGCCCAAGCTCGCCCAGCCAAGGTGCCGGCCCTCGACGGCATTGCCAACCATGGCCGAGGCCGGCAACCGGCCAAAGAAAAAAAAAAAAAGAAGAGAAGAAAAAGAGAGGAGAGATCAAATGTGTTCTTAAAATTGTTCCGGGAAACAAGAAACACATTTTTCTTATTTCTTATTTATGTTCCAAATATGTTCTTGGGAACAAAAAAATAGATTTGGAACAAAAACGCAAACAAATGCGCTTCTATTCTTTTTTTGTTCCTTAGAACAAAAAAACATAAATTTTGTTTATAAACAAAAAACACAAACACAAACACAAACACAAACAAACAGCGCCTAACTAGTTAGTTGAGTTTTTCTATCCGCAAGCATTCATGACAAGAAGATGGACAGTTGGGCCAAGTGGATTTTACTGTTCTCGAGCATTTGAAATGAACGAAGCTAACATGATGAAAGTGGAGGTAACATTCTTTGAAGAGAGACTTGCACTTCAAGCGAAATGGCAAAAGCTGTATCAACCGATGTACACAAAAGTATTTTTTTTTTTCCTTTCTTTCTACTTATTGATTCCGTAGAGTGAAGAGGATGATATACCGCAATTTTCATTCGATTCCCTCTTAAATATCTATTTAAATATATATCACCAGATTATTTTCAAAGGATCACCATAATAGCGTCACAAATACCACTATTTTTGGTTAACTACCTCCATTATGTTGTTGCTAGCAAATATCACTATTTTTGGTTTTGGATCTTCCAAATCATCCCCGCAAGAGATTTGGACCAATTTTTTTCTGATCCTTCGCTAAAAAGATTAATTCTCTTCATAAAAAAGATGAGGTAGAACCAATAAAGATTTCTTTTTCGATTCATCCTTGGAGTTGAATAGCTCATTCAAGAATTGTTTTTGATCCAATATGTAAAAATTCAAAAAAAAGGCAAATCCCTCGATACACTAGATCCAGCTCGCTTATTAATAGAGTGAATACACTTGTCATTTCTTGAAATCTCTCTTCTGATTCAAAATTGTGATGTAACGTGTATCCCCCTGTTTCGATCATGGAACAGATGAAATAAATCAAAAAATGTATTTTTGTTCAAGAATGAAATCTTATGGACCGTGCATATCCAGTTCATCATTCGGAATCATATCATATCCCATATATGATGAAATAGGATGAATTGAGACGGTATTTTGTAAATACGTAATTATCTTGAATATATTAACTATTTCTTTATATTCCGATTGCCTGGAAGGGACAAAAGAAACATTTTGTTCTTTCTTCAACAATTTCTTATCTCTAGTGGACCTCTCAGTAAGATTCGAACTCATATGAAGTTCTGACCATTTGTCAGAGAAAAAAGAAATAATAGATCTTGTGGGATTAATAAGAAATTATTCAATTTCTTCCGGAAGCAGATGATTCTTCATCTCCTTCTCACGTTCCGTGAATAGCCGGGAATATCCAGAAAGGCATTTAGAGAATCGGTCTGATTCTAGCTTTATTTGTTTCATTTGAAGAAAAGAAGGATCCTAAAGAATCGATCTTTCTTTTAGTTGTTGAATCTCCCTTTAATTGATCAATGTGTGATATTCCAAATCCTCATTACTAATGGAATCGAAATGATTTCTGGATTGATAAGAATATCCTTTCAATTGGCTAGAATCCGTTACTTAAACGAAACTAAATCTTGTATAATCATATTGAATATTTGAAGAATATACATTCCGTACCTTGCTAAAAAACCGATCCTTATTTACCAACTACACATTGTCTAACTAAATCCAATTCTTTCTCTATATGTTCCTAAAAAATTCCGATTCAGGCGGATTCTTCCCTCAACTAATGAAGAGATCTTGGCGGAATTGCCACATATGAAATTAAGCACAATTTTGCAAAGAAATAGCCCACTTCTTTCTCAAGAAGAGATGGGAAATAGGTTTTACTGATTATCCCATTTTTTTCTTTTTTAATTTCACTCAATTCATCTATTTCTCTTAATCCAAATAATTGAATTGGGTTTCTTTTGGAAATACTAGTTCATTTTTCATGAAATAAATACCAAAAAATCTAAAAAATATTTTTTCGCGAGTTATTTTCCGTACGGAATAAGGGTCTGTTTATTAATGTAGATAATAATGAAATTATCATTTTTTATATTTTGTCAATATAAAAAAATTTGAAAAAATTCAAAAAATTCAAAAAATTCCGAGACCAAAAACCCCAAGGCGCTGCCCGCTTCTCCTAAACCCCCCGTCATTTTTACGCGCTCCCTCTAGCTTACAGAGAAAAGAAGGGAGGAAAAGAAAGTAACCGCTCCGACGATGTCGGGTTTCTCGTTCGGGTCCTCCGCCGCCGCGGCCGGGTCCTCCTCCGCCGCAACCGCGTCCCCCTTCGCGTTCGGATCTTCCCCTCCCGCTTTCGGATCCTCCTCTGGGTTCACCTTCGCTCCTTCCTCCGCCGCAAACCCTAGCTCCGCCTCCGCCTCCGCCTCCGCCTCCTCCTCCCCTCTCCCCTTCTCCTTCGCCCCCTCCTCCGCCTCTCCCTCCCCCTTCGCCGCCGCCGCCGCCGCCTCCAACCCTAGCTCCTCCCCCGCTCCCGCTCCCAATCCCTTCGGATTCGCTGCCCCCTCTTCCTCTTCGTCGATTTCGTCGGCGTTCTCCGCTCCTTCGTTCTCATTCGGCTCCACGCCGGCGGCCTCGGCGCCGTCGCTCTTCGGCACGCCGTCGTCGGCCGCTTCCGGAGGATCGTCGCCCTTCGGAATGGCTCAGCCTGCCGCGAGCGCCTCGCCGTTCGCGTCGAGTTCCCCTTCGCTATCGTTCGGCTCGTCGGGGACCTCCGCTTCTTCTCTGTTCGGTACGCCCGCGCCGTCTTCCGGTGCGAGCTCGGGTTCGTCCTTGTTTGGGACGCCTCAATCCGCGGCGATCTCCGGTTCGTCGTTGTTCGGAGCGGCCGCTTCCGGCGCGCCTCCGTTCGGGACGGCATCGAGTGCAAGCTTGCCACTGTTCGGTGCGGCTCCGACGTCGTCATCGACTTCGACCACAACCGCCGCTCCGTCTCCGTTTGGGACGCCGCCTTCCGCCGCCGCCGCCGCCTCTGGAGCGTCCTCATTTGGAGGAACTGCTTCAGCCGCTAGCTCTGGTGCGCCAGTGTTTGGGACAAGTCTGTCCACGGCTCCGCCTCTGTTCGGCACAACTGCGACCTCCGCGAGTCCAAGTTTCTTCGCCCCCGCCGCCACCACAGCTGCGTTTTCCGCAGCTTTTTCATCGGCTTCAGCGACTACTCCTTCATTTTCGAACATATTTCCTTCTAGTTCAGCCGCAACGTCATCTCCTTCTGCTGCTTCTACGGGTTTTTCCATTGCCAAACCCACCTCGAGCTCTAGCTCGCCTTCTTTAACACCCTCTGCAACACCCACAACGACCTCGACCTTCTCGTTCGCACCATCTTCCTCATCTTCGCAGTCCTCTTTCAGTTTCGCGCCGTCGGCCCCGCCCTCGACTGCGTCTTCCGCGAAGCCTACGTCCTTTCCTTTTGCCCCATCTGCGGCGCCGTCGTTCTCTACTGTCACCACTACCACCAGCGCGTCGACTCCATCTGCAGTTAGTAGTTCGGCTTCGGTGTCCTCTTTGACGACATTGCCTTCATTTGCTGCGGGCTTCTCGTCGGCAGCTGCGACTTCGACTGCATCAGCAGTCAGTGCAGGATCTTTGACACCTGCTAGTTCCTTCACGGGATTCGGAGTGACCGCAACGCCTGCTTCTTCAGCGACTGCTGGTTCGGTCCCAAGCTTTTCGTTGTCTACCAAAACTTCAACACCAGCTTCATCTCAAGCACCTTCTGCCACCACCGTCCCCGCTTTTAGTGAGTTTTCACTGACACTTTGCGTTTGAACTAGCATGATGAAGAAGTTGGAATTCCCTTGTAAATGCATCAGAAGTGCTAATTGTAGATCTGCTCTGCAGCATGAGGCATGCTTATTCTACTTGTGCATATTCCTTCTAGTTTTAAGGGCGATGCTTTGTTGTCTGTTTTGGTTATTAATGAGATTATCAGATTAAGAGCTTGTGGATCCTATTTCCTCTGTTTGATTAGCTAGGCTTTCTGTATCAGAGTATAGTCTTTTCTGTGTATACTTTTGCTCTATATGATTTATGCATGACAAAATCAGGGTGTGTGGCTTTCTAATAAGAATTAGAAACAGGCGTGAAGTTATGCCTTGCCGTGCCTTGTTGACCATATCTCTTCTGTTCTTTAGGTTACCTATTGTTCTTTTATCTAATAATCGCACGGTACAATGGGATTACTGAATGTATAAGCTATTAAGCTTTTTCTTTATTATCTTTTTGGCTATGCTGCCTAGCGGCGATCTTCGTCTTCTTTTATTTCTGTCTTTGAACAACGATTTTCAAGCTAGACTCTGCTTGATCATCTGCATCTTAATGTCATTCTCAAGATCAGTGTGGCATTGAATTTCCACTTGAGCATGGTTTAGACATATAATTTTCTTACAAACTACGACTATAAGCCTGTCCGCTTGTTTGCCTAATTGTTTTGAGGAGCAGTCAGCTTTTACAGGTCCTCTCTTGATGAAATTGGAAAAACTTGTAAAGGGTCAATGCATGATTCAATGCACAAGTATGATAATGTGTTGTAATGTAAAAAAACAATCTGCAGGAAGAATCAAAAGATGTTCTTGGTGGCTGATATATGAAGCGATAGGCAACAGGTTTCGGAAGTTGGGGGTTGCTATGTGTAGCAATATTGCTTAATGCAAGGGTGGACTACAGCGAACTGATATATTTTTTCCCCCCTTCACTTTATGTAAACATGCTCTCTTTTGCTTGGACATACATTTATTTTGTCATTCTCTAGAAAAGTCAAGAGTCTTTTAAAATAATATTATAAGGAGAAATATTCATGTCATGTCATGACTTGCTGCTGCAATCATAAACAAAGTCTGACCCTTTCATTTCTTCGAACTAGAGATGACAACTGATCAACTGCCAGATCCTTTATAATTTTCTGCATAAGCTTGGTAAGAAAAGAAATGCTCTCACGTTATATGCTGGAATTATAAACAGTGCTTATTTATATGCTGGTTTCGACTTAATTCTGGTGCAGATGTTATGTTGATGAATTAACGTACCTAAAAAGTCCTTACTTAGGGAGTTTGTACTTTTTGCAGTATCTCATCATAGCTCTTCCCTATTTTATGGCATTAACTTCCCTAAGCTGCTTGCCCTTTTTCTCCTTGAACTTGGTTTGTCTTAATAATATAGGCATCCTTGACTTGTCAAGTAGATGATAGCATCTTCTTATTGTCTTTTAGCAAATAAATATGGTGTGACATAGTATTGTTATGTTCAATTCACGTAGAAGCTAACATGGGCAGCTGATACATCGTTGTGCATTTCTGGTTTTATGCTTAAAGAAATAAGATGCGGTGTTGAATGATTTCTTTAAACCTCTTTTTAAGGCGTCCCTGCTACAACTTCTGCATCAACAACAGCTTCTAGTGCCAGTACAACTGCAGCTCCAACATCATCTCTTATTGTAGCTTCTAGTAGCGGGTCTGTATTCACTGTCTTGATAGCTAAGTAATGTACTTGTTACTACATGGCATGACACTTTCTTGTTCCGTATCTATGGATATCCTGGTATTGTTTCTCATACTTAGGGCAAATTAGTGCTCTGTTTTTGCACATTTTTTTCAAGGATCAACTCCTTTATTTATTTCTGTATAGTTCTTGCTATTTAGTAAGTTTGCTTTATCTACTAGCCAAAAAGAGTTTGCTTTGTCTAACTGTTTGTTTCATCTAGCATACTTTTGAAGACCGTGCTTTTGTTTTTTTCTAATACAGAAGGGAGTTCAAGAATACTTTCTTTCCTTTATCCGCTATACATTTATTTTTTGATAGGTATAATGAAAACTACTACAGGGATTTCAGAAACACTTGCCCTTATCTGCTATCCATCTTTTGTTCCTTTTTTTAAAATAAGATTACAATATTTCATTTGAGATCATCGGCATCATTTTGAGATTACTGTAGTTGATTTCCTTCTGTTCAAATTTGAACTTATTATGTCAGTCCAAGAGTATATGTTGTTGGAATCAGAATATTTCGGCTTATTTCCTTTTTATCTTATGTACTTCCTTTAGAACAACATCAAGCACCAGCGCTCCAGCTGCTGTTCCAAAACTACCTTCAGAGATCGTGGGGAAGACTGTTGAGGAGGTCTTTGCTAAGCTTTTTACTTGCAATTTATCAATATACAGTGAAATGAATATGCTTTTTTCCAATCCATGATAGAAATTAATGGACCATTTACTTCTGTTGTTCTTTGCAAGATGTTAGTGAATTTGGATTTCCCCATAAGACAGAATAAGGTTCATCATTTTGTCATTGTTACTGGGACTCTTGCAGGGTTATTTGCTCAAGGACTCTATAAGATTGGGCATCTGTACTTATGAAGAAGGATATATATCTGTCTAGGCCCTTCTTTGGTTTTGAAATTTGGACTTAATGAACTGTTATTTGTGAGACAGATCTTGTATTTTACATCAATAACTGTTAGGGATCTTCTTAAGATGAATTCTGGAAACTAATAATTATCCATTTGTAGCATGCTCCATCTTCTACAGCGAGTTTGAAGTTTCCTTTCTCAGTTCCTCTGCAATTACCTTCCTCGCTGTATGGAGAAATATCAGAACATGGTTATCTGCTTTAAGTAGGACTAAATCAGTTTTTCTGATTACTATATTTTTTTCCTATAAAAAAGTAAAGCTATACTAAGTAGCATTGGAGGTGTACAGCTTATACATGAAACTATGCACAAGGCAAAAGACCAAAATAATCCAGTGGAGTTCGATCATATCACTGACTTTGCCAGGCCATTTCTGGTCCAAATTATTGTCAATTTGTCGTACAGATCTTGAATTTACGCATTAGCTGTTGAGGATCATCTTAATTGAGATGAATTCTGGAAACTGATGATTGTCCACTTGTACCATGCTCCATCTTCTTGAGGGAGTCTGAAGTTTCCTTTTTCAGTTCCTCTGCAATTACTTTGGTTGCTCTATGAAGAAACATCAGAACGTGGTTAACTGCTTTAAGGAAGATTAAATTCATGTTTCTGATTATGATTCTATGAAAAAGCAAAGCTATATTTAAGAACACTGGAGGTGTACAGCTTATACATTAAACTATGCACTAGGAGAAAGGTCAAACTAATCCAATAAAGTTCATAACACTGACTTTGCCAGGTCATTTCTGCTCAAATTATTATCAGTTTGTCATGCTTTATGAACATTGATCTATCGAATAGGCCTAAGGTTTAGTATGGTTCCTTACGCTGTCCACAAATTTTGTTTACTTATTTAAAGAGAAGAGAGAAACTGAGCCATTTGTGAGATGGTTGTCTTTTGTTGTGTTGAAATGGAAGGAAAGTTCCCATGCTTATTACTGGGCCACCCACTCACTTAAAAGAACTTTTCTATTCTTGTGGATCCAAATTTGACACTTTACAAGTATCCTTTGTATCTTGTACACTCTTCATGACCAGCCACTTTAAATTTATATCTTATTTCCAACCCTTCCTCTTTGCTTCTCTCACATGCAGTGTTTTTATTCTTCTTGCAGATTATCAAGGAGTGGAATGCTGAGCTACAAGAGCGAACAGGGAAATTCCGGAAGCAGGCAAATGCCATGGCTGAGTGGGACAAGAGGATTTTGCAGAATCGTGATGTTCTTCTTAGGCTTGAGGTTATAATTGCTCTACATGAGAAAATATTTTAAACTAGCCTATATGATGTTTATTAAGCCATTATCTATCCAAAGAAAAGATATTTAATTTGGTCATCAGTTAACTTTTCTACAACAAATGCTGTACTTTCTTTGAATTTGCTGAAACTTGAATCATGTTAGAAGATTTCAGAATCTCTGAGCAATTGTAACTTTATCACGGATTCTGCACCTTTGTATTCTTTTTTTGTCAGAAGTCTCCTAGAGATATAGTTATTTAACTGTAAAATGATCTTTTTCTGAGTAAGATGCATCAATTACCTCTTACCTTCACTCGAATCACTTTCAACTTGGTGAAATCAATTTTGTTATCTGCTGGAAATTTTTCCTCTGTAGCCTGATATATGAAAATAATCCAGATTGAAGTGGCAAAAGTGGTTGAAACGCAAGGTAGCTTGGAGAGACAGCTGGAATTAATTGAAACTCATCAGCAAGAGGTAAATTTATGTCCTTCCTGGGGTTGCTATTTCTTTTGAGAACTTAGTATTGGACAAAATCTCAAGCAGGTTTTGGAGAAAGTATTTAGATTTCACTTGTCCTTGATCATGAAGATGCTTTAGTTGGTGAGATAAGTGGGATTTCTTACGATGTAGCTTGGCCCAGACATTTGTGATTTGGGTTTGTTTGATGGAAATTATTCTGGAAAACTTTCTCTATGGATAAGAAAGTATATACATAGTGGGATATTGTTATTTCTTGATCTTAGGAATGGCAAAGCTATTTAAGGTTTAGGATGACACTTATGCGAATATTTTCCAACTAGTGAAAGCCAGCTGAAGGTATCTTCTTTTCCATCATGTTCTATGTTGATTGGTTTGCGTGTCCTCATCTGCATAATTAGTGAACCTTCTGTCATCTTAGCAATAAATTTAGATGAGTGTGAATTTACCTTCATGCACTCAGTTATGATGTTACTGAAGTTTTTAAGAATTCAATAGGTGGCTTTATTGACTTTATTAAGGAAACAAACTGTGTTAAGGTATGCTTGGGAAAGTTTTTTTTTTCTCCCTTTGGGGATTGGTTTGGAGTCCAGGATTGTGCATATTCGCTTCTCTGCAAATCAGTGACTCAATCATCTAGGTGTGGGTGTAATTTGGGGGAAGGATAATTCTAACTTTTCTATTTGCATTAGGTTGACAAGGCTTTGCAGAGCATAGAAGAAGAAGCTGAACGTATTTACAAGGATGAGCGCGGACTATTGCTCGATGATGAAGCTGCATCCACTAGAGATGCCATGTAAGAACTGAATTCTGTTTTGTTTTCCTTTGTCAGATGGTTATACCCTTTCATCGAGTTAGCTCCTTATTGATAACATCTATCTTCTTGCTGTATTTGTTGAGTGCTTGATCTCTCTATATGGAGAAAGTTATCCTTCTTTGAGACTTTTATGTGTGCAAGATGGTCCTTTTACGTCATCTAATACACACTAGCAATAGAGCCGATATTGTTATTTGAAGAGGCTGGAGTATTGTTCATCTGCTATGATTTAGTCAGAGGACAAACCTTGCCAACTTCTGTCCCAATTTCAAACCTTGAATTGACACCTTTGTTCTTTCCATTCCTAATGACTAGTTTATATTTTCAAACATATTTGACAATGATATATATGGTTGTGCATCGTGAAACTGTGGGCTCAATGCATGTGTGCACCATTATTTGCGATAACTGCGAAAACTCACACAGAATTGCATCCTTGGATCTGAATTTTTGTGTGTTCTAATAATCTTGAGAAATGGACTTAATGGTTTTGGAATTTTATCCAGACAATACTTCTCCTCTGATTTCTCAATAATGGTCTGACCTAGATTTAATACTGGTGTTGACGATGAAGGCCTGGCATCATTAATCAATTGGTAGCACCCTCATCAATCTTTTGGCCTTGAGAATCTCACTGGCATTTTTGGCTTGTTATGTGAGAGAAACGACTGGAAACATTAGTTCCTTGCTGGCAATTATAACTCTCTTGGTTTTTTAGCATCTTGCAGTTTTTTTAAATTCTTGTGTCAGATAATGATCTTGTTTGCATCGCAGGTATGAACAAGCTGAGTTGATAGAGAGGGAGCTGGAGCAAATGACGGAACAAATTAAAACAGTCATCCAGACTCTGAATTCCAGCCAGGTAGAGACTTTACTTTAACAGTTGCTTTGACTGGAGCTATTTGAGTTTTGGAAATGCTGTTGCGTGGTAGACAGATGATATATCTGTTCTGCTTCTCCCCAGGGTGGAGAGCTTGACACCATTGATGGCATGACACCACTGGATGTTGTTGTCAGGATTTTAAACAATCAGCTTAGCTCTTTAATGTGGGTTGATGAGAAGGTTTGGGCCCTGCACCATAAACTTCAAGTTTCATCTACAATTGCTTCAGCACATTGACTCCATTCTCCAGTTGTTTCATGCCTAACTATATGGTGCTGAATATAGTAATTTCCTTGGAGTACATTAATTCTTTTCGCTGAAGCAAATCCGGACTAGTTTAAGTGGGGCATGTAATGTACTGTCATGTTGAAAAGCTTGGTGTCGCTAGGAGGCGGAACATTTGGAAGAATAATACTATGGCAGCAAATTGGACAAAGTTTATATACATGTATATACATATACATATATGTGTGTGTGTGTGTGTATACATGGAGGCTAGAAGTGGAAGTAGTCTTTGTGGCTCCTCTAGCTGGGGGCTGTGTTGCTTTTCTATTGCATAGCTCTTTTTGATTGTTGAAGAAGACTCAAGTGGTGAAGTTTTTGTTCTCCCGAGTAAGAAGACTAATCTCTCTTTACTATTTGCAGGCTGAGGAATTTTCCTCACGTATTCAGAAGCTTGCAAGGCAAGGTTCTGCTGCAGAACGCGAATTGACGGGCCCAAAATTGTGGATGTCTTGAACCTTTGATCTTCAGATGCGTGATGTAACTTTTTGATTTTTGTCATAGCGGTCTAACGTCTGTTAAGGTTGTCGTTACTTGTCGCAGCCTTGATAACTGCTTCTGATGAGCTCTCAATTGATGGAGTTATTTTTCCCTCCACCCCAGAAATGGATCCTCCGATTTTTTCACTCGAGTATCCAGTCATCCTGTTCTGCACATATTTTAGCTATCTATTTTCGTGGTCTTGAGCAATATAGGAATGTTTAAAAATCGGATAATATTGTTAAATCTTTTTTTCGCTGTTGACTGTCAATAGTCTGCTTCTTGGCACTATTGAGCTGCGATTCACATGAAGCATGGCAGTGCAGAGTGAGTTCGGGATTGGCTTGCCCTCTCAAAGATGCATTGGCTCTTGGATTCTTCCATTGTTCTCTAGGAGACCTGGAACTGCAAAACTCGTTCCTCTCCGATTGCCGAGGTGAACTTGAAGAAGCTATCTTGCTTCGATTTCCCTTATTTTGCCTTGAACCTACGCAATTAATTGGCATTGTTGGACAGCGATCCATGTGCTTATTTGTCTTTGTTTGAGGGTGGAACATGGACTACCGTGTTTCGCAGGAATGAAAATGCTCGCCAACTTGACCATCGGCATTGACTTAAAACCCTAGGCATAGGGTTGCCAACAGATCGATGCAAATGTACAAGATCACGAAATTGCGAATTGCCGTTTGATAAGATACACTACTATGAAATGTTTGAAAGCGGGTAAACAGCGGCAAGCCTCTTGAAGAGCGTGCAAATGTATGTCGCTGCTCATGCAACAAATATTCAGTATTTCCTGTACGGTAAGTTCTCGACTTGCGCTTCATCTGTGTCGAGGTGTCTAATCAGAAAGGTTCGATTGCAAAATTATCGGGAAAACTGAAATTAAACGCAGCAGCAGCCCTTTCACATCTCACAAGCTGTTCGCACAAATTCATATACAGGTACTGAGGGGAAGTTCGACAGCAAACTCAGCAAACTCAGTACACCTTATCACATCCTGAAGTGCATGATGTCATGAACCTATGTGGAATTGATACGCAGATCAATCATTAAGCAATGCGTACTCGTGCCAACACTATGACCAAAATGATTAGGACCGAAAGTAGCAAGGACGATCCAATTTTTTCGTCTATCTCAGCCGCAGCTTCTGGTGTGACCGGCAGGGAAGGTTGAAATGCAGCGATCAAAAGAAGCTTGAATTTTTCAACGAGGGCCATGATTTTGTCCTTCAAGATGTCCAAGAGCCACACCAGATTGTTCGTACCCCAGTCTATTTCTTCCTCACAAATCCGAGGGCTGCTAGTTTCATCTGCAGAGTATGCAGTTACAGTTTGAGAACTTCGTTTTGCCCCCAAGAAAAGGTTGCAGACAATCAAGATATGCTAACGTTGGTGAATAAGATAATCAAGATATGCTCCAAAACATTTATGCAGATTTGATTCCCATGAAAGCAGTTTCGAGTTGCTACTTCCAAACTTCTTAACTTCCCAATCTTGGTCGCGCTTCCCATAACAACTGTGATACTTCTTTGGACAGACATGATCAGAAGATAAGCTTAATACTTGTTATCCAGTCTTATTCCACTTTAATCTGATCAGATGGGCAAAAGACCTCATGCCCGCCCTTAATCATATTTATCTAAAGATCAAACTGATATGTATCCCTAATGACCCCACCTTTTGCACCCCATCGGCATTGCAGTCTCAACTGGTCACTGTGTTGTGCCACTTACCCAAAAAAAATAACTTACAAGACTCGTTTATCTCCTACACTACTATGTATCTCGAGACTGCAACGAAGTAACTCTTTCTTACTGTTCTGAATACCACCGTGTTGCTATGGTAAACAACAATTACGGTGAGGACAAGATGTTAAAAGATACAGGCAATATGCTCAGTTGAGTCCAGTCATGCAATAATCTTGTATTGGTTAAGTCCATACAAACCTGAGAGAAGCAACTCCTGGAACTTCTTGACTGATTGATTATTCATAATGGCGCTCCAGAAAGCTTTATCCAAGACTACCGAAATAACCAATTTCTACAAACAGATAAACCTCCTGTTAAAACTCAGTTAAGGATTATAGGGTTTATTCCAGCATAACCACAGAGCATGATAGAGAAGAAAGTATCAAGCTTCAGCTTGAGCCGTAGTTCGAATCAGGATGTATCTTGCAATTCTGATACATACTACAGTGTGAATGTGCTAATTTCCATGAAAGTGTAAAGAGATCGGTAAATCTAATTTGCTTGTTCTTGGTTACCTCAGGTTCTAATCTCATTACTTATGAAGAACAAAACCATAATCTGGCCTGGAAGAAAAACCAATTTACAAGGATTGCACAATACGTCAATTCGAGAATATGGCACCTTGATAGCTGGCTCTGTTTGCAGCAGATGAAGGGCACGCCAAACTCTCCCCCATCCACTAGACGTCAATGTGCTCGGATCCCTACATCTGAAAAGCCGCATGCAGTTTTCCTCCGAGCCAGATGAAGAAGTGCTCTGCCAGAGACTGGTTCATCCGAAAACTAATCAGAGAGAAATCATGTATGAACATCTGTAGGAGATAAGTCATAGCAAGATATAGCAAACGGAACACCAGCTTTTGGATATGGGAATGTGCTTCTTTAATTGTTAGTTGACAAATGAGACTATTAGTGGGATAAGGCTTGACAAATTGCTGCTGTCGTTGTAGGAACCAAAACATCACTGACCAAAACAGACTGGCAATTCACAAAAAAAGAAGCTCCAAGCCTGATAGCATACTTTACATATTTAGCAGAAGGGAAAAGAGAAAGATATCTAGAGTGGGTGGTTCCACATTTCAGTTCATTGAATGCTTTTTTTCATGGAATCAGTTGGTTCATCCCCTCAGCCTCATTCCAACATGTCCGGATCATGTTTTCTCTTGGCAAGACCTTAGGGTAGAGCTCCATACTAAGAGGGTGTAGTCAAATTTCATCGAATTCGCCCCACTGCTCCTCTAAGATGCATCAGCTACAAGAATCATGACCAATATGTAATGTTGCATTGAACAGAAAAACGACGAGCGATGCCCATTTGCCTAATTCGACGAAGTGCGACCAACTAATCAAAAGAGGCAGTCGTCATGGATTAGTTGTTGACTCATAAAAATTGTAGCAGGCTAAATTGCAAAGAATTCGATACACCTTTGGCGAGCGTATGTTTCTTTTAGCACGACTTTCCTTTGTCCATCCATCCATAATTCTGTCAAAGCCTCGGACAGCACCAAAAAAAGAAACTTGGGTAATAGATATAACCCTTAGCAGAACAACTCATTCATCACGCACAAGCCTAAGTTCTTCAGCAAAAGAAAAGCAGTCCGATTCTTCCTATTCCGCGTCGAACATCTTTACAACTCCCGAATCCGCAAGGTGACGTGGTCGTGTGAGATGAAAAGGGACCGAAACACGGTCGCAAGCAACAAAGAAAAAGAAACATAGAAAATCATATCAGGAGGAGACAGCGGAAGAGAGGGAAATTCACTGACACGAGGAGAGCACGGATGGCCCTCTCGATCTCCAGCTCGGAGGGAACTAGACCCAGAAGAGAAGACCCCAAAGCCGCCGCCGCCGTCCTCCCCGGGCTGGCACAGCCAGAAGCAGAAGCAAAAGCAGAGCAAGAAGGAGGCTTGCAATGACCGGCTGGCATTGGGAGGCTGTTGTTGTTATGGGCGGTGCTTCTTGAAGGAGGAGAAGATGGCGAGGGAAGGAAGACGTCAGGAGGGGGAGGAGGGGCCTTCAACGGCGGAGGAGGCATCGGCGCTCCTACCATTTTTGGAGAATATCGGGAGAAAGATACAGAGAAATGGAGAGAGAGAGAGAGAGAGAGAGAGAGAGGTCGATAAAGGTGAGTGGAAAAATCAGTGATAGGTTGATGGATGGAATAACGTTGTTTTGATACCTTGCTGGGTAAGGTGATGCACTCTGTCTACTTCTTCTCTTTTTCTGTTCTACCTTTTTCCACCTTTCTCTTTTTTTAAGGTTGTACGATGCACTGTCTGCTTCACTGTACTGGAATAACGCTCACTTCCCAGAGTTCCGCTCCACTTCGACCGGGACAGATTCGGAGATTCTGCTTAATATCTCTCTCAACTGGAACTTAGATCAAGTAAAACAATGTGAGCAAAAATTCCTAAATTTATGGAGATATAGAACATCATTTAAGTTATTATGCTCGCATATCCACTATTTGAGTCTACAACAATTATTCCGATAATTACATATCCGATTTGACCTTTGGATTGACGAATATTCAAGCATAGGTTTCATGCTTATTTTGCAAAAAATATTTTTTAACTTTCAATATTTCTTTCACTTATGAAACTGAATTAATAGAAAACATTTTCTTATTAAAATTTAAATTAAAAATAATAATTTTTAAATAATCCGAAAGGTTTTTCAAAATATATCTTTAGTCTTAGGATTCTCGGTTGTAAAAATTTTATTCTTATAAAAAATAACTTTAAAAAATTCGAATCTTTTATTATTTTTTATCTTCCTTTCCTTTCCTTTCCTTTTCGTTCTCCTTCTTTCTTTGCCAACCACATGCCTTGGCAAAGGCTGACAGCTCGACAAGCTCAAGCCTTGACCGATCTAGGTGGGCTCAAGCTGGTTGAGACCGTTGAGCTTGTCAACCAGTCATGACGGAGGAAGGGAAAAAGAAAAAAAAAATTAAAGAGAAAAAAGAAAAAAATTACCAAAAAAATCTTAAACCTATTGCAATTGAATCGGTGTCCGATTCGATTTAAACTCTTTTTTTGGCCAATTTAGTCCTAAACCCTTTATAATTGTGTCAATTCAGTCCATCCGGCTAAAATTGACCGGCCAATGCTGACGTGGACGCCGACCGTCTAGCGAACGCTGACGTGGCATTTTTTAATATTTTTTTTTTTCGAATTTTTAATATTTTTTTGAATTTTTAATTCTTTTTTTTTTTTCCCATTATCTTCTTCACCTCCAGGTCAGCCGGAGGCAAGCGCCGACGAGATTAGCCCAAGGCCATTGGCAAGGGCGAGGCCCCACCAGATCTGGCGAGGGCTGAGCTCGCCAGATCCGGCAGGGCCTCGCCCAGCCAAGGCGAGGGTCGACCTCACTAGTGGCCGGCGAGGCGACCTCCTCAACCGGAGGATCTACGGGTGGCTCTCTCTCTCTCTCTCTCTCTCTCTCTCTCTCTCTCTCTCTCTCTCTCTCTCTCTCTCTCTCTCTCTCTCTCTCTCGTTTGAAGTTGCGGTGCTCGCTCAGAACCATTCTCTCTCTCCGCCTCAATCCGTGCCTTGCGATTGCACCTCGGTGTGCGAGCAAGCTCGCGGCTTCCGATCGCCGCCACATCCTCGCCAGCCACTAGCGAGGTCGACCCTCGCCTTGGCTAGGTGAGGCCCTGCCGGATCTGGCGAGGGCCAAGCTCGCCGAATCTAGCGGGGCGTCGCCCTCGCCGGCCCTCACCACTGGCCAGCGGGGGCGAGCCTCGCCATTGGCCGGCGAGGCTGACCTCACCGACCCTCGCCTTCGGGCGAAGAAGATGATGGAAAAAAAAGAAAAAAAAAGAATTCAAAAATTCAAAAAAATATTAAAATTTTGAAAAAAAATTTAAAAAAAATTATTAAAAAATGACATGTCAGCGTTCACCAGATGGCCGATGTCACGTCAGCGTCGGCTGGTCACCAACCGGCCAATTTTGGCCGGATGGACTGAATTGACACAATTGTAAAAGGTTTAAGACTGAATTGGCACAATTGCAATAGGTTTAGGACTTTTTTGATAATTCTCCCATCACTTACCAACCTATAAATCTATTAAATATGAACTTGCCTTTAAATCCAAGCAAACTTGTTTCATATATTTGTTTCCTCATTGTCACAAAACGCTCATCTACTCTAAAAAACTTTCATATGTGTAACATCCTGGGCCCCACTGTGTAATATTGTCCGCTTTGGACACTGAGTCCTCACGGCTTTAAAACGCGTTACTTGGGACAAGGTTGCACTTGGCCATTCTTTTCCCCAAACCGATATTGTCCGCTTTGGCGGCCTCACAGTGGGCCTCTCACGGATTTGTTTTTAGCGCAGCGAAAGCTCACGTAAAACGCGTTATGCAGGGGCAGAGGCGCTGCCCACTGGCCCACCCTCTCCTAAGCCATAATATTGTCCGCTTTGGAGGCATGCATGCAGCAACTTCCTCCCTCATGGCTTTGTTTTCAATGCAGCGGAAGCGTACATAAAACGCGTTCCCTGGGGACAATGTTGCACTCGGCCATTCCTTTTCCCAAACTGATATTGTCCGCTTTAGCGGCCCCATAATGGGCCCCTCACAGGTTTATTTTTAGCGCAGCGGAAGCTCACGTGAAACGCGTTATGCAGGGGCAAAGGGCCATCCCTCAGGCCTTCCCTCTCCCAAGCCATAATATTGTCCGCTTTGGAGGCATGGTCCACCGGCCCGTCCTCCCTCACGGGTTTGTTTTCAGCGCAGCGAAAGCATATGTAAAATGCGTTACACATATTAGAGGAACCCAAGCCTTATAAGCTAGTCGAGGACTCCCTCCTTAGGCGTGTGGGACATGAGAGGGACTTCTTCCTTGCGCACGTCTGGGGACCGAGGCGCGGACGCACCGCCATCCCTCCTCCCCACACACTGCCACTCAGGCCGTCACAATATGGATTTTAAAAAGAAGCACAAGAGAAAAGAGCAAAGCATGTACAACCTTAATGAGAATCTTCTAGTTGAGTGGCCTATTCTCCACCCGTGCCTTTTTTTTTTTTTTGGTGACCCAGGGAAATCCCGTACGCCGACAGCGCAGCGGGACAAACCCTGGGGAGGATATGTGGAAACCACCACCACGTGCCCCCGGGTAAGGCGCCCAAATGCGACGCTCGAGAATCGAACTCCTCCCCTTGCGTTAGGGGGAGAAGCTCGTTGCCAGCAACGCCACCCAGATGGGTGGTTGTGCCTTTTGTTTTCTAATGAATAAAAGAAAAAAGAAGCAAAGCATGTAGAACCATTTGCTTGAGTAATGTATAACTGCATGATAGAATAAATAAAGAAAATGATAAGCAAGAGTGTAGAGCACGAGCTTGAGATCGACGGACTCGAGGTTCGCCTGGCAACGGCCGATGACTAGCGAAGAAAGAAGAAGATGGGAAACAAAGAAAAAAAAAGAGGAGAATGAAGTGAGGATTTGTAGAGGTATAAGATAAGAAAGATTAAGTGAAGAAAATATCTTCCACTTTTCCCCTAATTTAGAAGACTTTTTTTCTTTTATAGAAAATATTTTCCCCAACGAATTCATTTTCTGTAAAATGAACGCCGGAAAATCCGGAAAATATCTTTCCAGAAATTATTTTTCATGAAACGAATGAAAAATGATAAGCATTTAGAGACATGATTTTGTCGGATTCAGCCCACGTAGACTGGACACTTGTGCTAGCAACAAGCACGAGCCGATTAGAAACCTAAGAGAAGCCTGGCTAAAATCACACGTGCAAATTTCTCTGATACATGTGATTTGTCGTTGACCACTTCTTCAAATTCGCATGTACCATCATACCAATTCGACACTCACTCACCAAATTATGCATGCATTTGGAGGGAAATAACTTGAAATCGACGTCAGAAATCAGAATAGGGACCAAATTTGTCACAAGAAAAGTAAAAGGACCAAAACTAGAACTTTGACAAAAGCATACTGACCATTTTTGTAATTTCTCCTCAGTTTTTTATTTTTTTATTTTTTATTCCACGTCAACCCCACATGCACATCTCCGATACTTAGTCACATTTTCCATCAATATTTAGATGGATATATTAAATTTGTCCTAAAAATTGTGACCGGAGATTAGTTTAGGAACCCAATCTGTTGCAAAATAAAGTACAAAGGCCAAAATTGAAGAGTGGAGTAGTGTAGCGACCATTTTTGTAATTGCCCCGATGGAAAAAATTATTAGCATTTGATTGCAATTTTCATGTAACTTTTTTATGAGTTTTGTTCTCAAATGTTAAATACAATATACATATTTAAACATACCTAAATCTATCTTATTACAGAATTTCATTCTTTTTCGCTAACATGACTGATAAAATATTATTTGTGTTCTATCCATTCGTATCTAGAATATCCCTTCTAATCTTGTATATCTTAAAGTGTTGTTAGGATCAGTAATTTTCGTAGTTTTTTTTATTTAAATTTGTTATCCATTTAGTGTAAAAATAGCAAGTAAAACACTAGTCATCGATTTTCAATACCACGGAACCTACTAAGAGATTCGCGGTTGAAAACACCCCAAAGTAGGTTTTGATTATTACATTGCCTCGGTGCTAAATTTAACATGCAATTATATAGATGTAAATTAGGGAAATTAGGGAAAAAAAAGAAAAGATTTTTTTTTTTTTGGTCTAGAGAAAAGAGAGAGTTTGGACAGCATTATCTTCTTCGCGAATTCAAATTTTACATTAGAGTACGTGGATATCTTTTAGTAGCGTCATATTCAATGTAATTTTCTACTAATAGTTATAATAGCTAAGCCACAACGCTAAAACTCAAGACCCTACCTTTTTATCTAAAATCTATAATTCACTAGAGTTCGTAAGATAAAAATTGATGAATAATAACCAATAAATTAATCCTTTTATTTGCCAAAAGGGATAATGAACTTTTAATTTATTTAATATGGTTTCTGGACTTTTAATATTTGTTCAATGAAGTCTCTGAACTAAATTAAAATGTTCAAAATAGTTATTCCATTAATTTTAAATTAGGGACATCATTGAACATTTTCATATAATTTAAGAACTAAATTGAACATGTAAAAAAATTTAGAGACTATATCGAACAAATCATATATTTAGGGATCATATTGAATATTAGGGTAAAGCTCAAGGCTAATATTGAATAAATTAAAATTTCAGAGATTATATTGCATATTGAACCAAAGCTCATGGACGGTTTGTGTCATAACTGGACTAGTTTAAGTGGGATGTATTGTACCATTGCGTCAAAAGCTTGGTAATGCTAGTAGGCAGAATGTTTGGAAGAATAACACAATGACGCATAGCACTACGGAATGAGTGTGGGATTGGCTTTGCCTTCTCAAGAATGGATCGGCTTGAAGTGCTTTTAATGAGATGATCTAGTGTTTGCCAATCAATCTTTTGGGAGTGTTCGGTACTCATTTTCTGGCGTAGATGCTAAAGTTGTTCTTCCAGGGTGAAATTGCAAGTGTTGATCATATTTGCATTCGTCCGGCATTATACTACAGTGTATTAAGAACCCAATTTTTCTAGGTGTGTCGGAGAACCTTTCAAATGAAGTATTAAGACTGCCCAATGAGGATGGTGGCGACTTGGGGCTCTTCCCTTCTCGGTCTAGCTCCCTTCGAGCTCAACATGAGGAATGCCATTCGCGCTCCCCTCGAGTCTGTGAACTTCTCTCTCTCTCTCTCTCTCCTGCTGATGTGAGTTATTCTTTCATTGCTTGTGATTGTGTTTCGATTCCTTTTCATCTCACACGACCATGTCGCCTGCGAGTTCGGAAATTGTAAAGATGTTCGACGCGGAATAGGAAGGATTAAGACTGCATTGGGATTGAAGTTAGACTGCTTCTCTGTTGCTGAAGAACTTTGGCTTGGGCGCGATGAGCCACGTTGATTTGTTCTGCTAAAGGTTATGACCAAGGGAGAGGTTTTTTTCAGTGCTGTCCGAGACTCTGACAGAGTTGTGGATGGATGGAGATGGAAAAGGAAAGTCGTGTGCTAGAAGAGAGATACACTCGCTAATGAGTACCTCTGTTGATGAGTTGGTCGCATCGCGTCGAATTGGGCAAATGAGTGTTGCTCATCGTTTTTCTGTTTGTTTTTTGTTTGATGCAATTATTAGAGAATGGTCATGATACTTTTGGCTGATACATCATAGAGGAACAATGAGGCAAATTCGATGAAATTTGACTACACCCTTCTAGCATGGAGCTCTACCTGAAGGTCTTGCCGTGCGAAAAAATGATCTGGACATGTTAGGAATGAGGCTGAGGGAACAACTAACTAATTCCCAAAACAAATGAAACGAAGCATTCGATGAACTGAAATGTCGAACCATCCACTTTCCATATCTTTCTCTTCTCCCTTCTGCTAAATATGGTTAAGTTAGTATACTATCAGGCTTCGAGCTTCTCTTTTGTGAATTGCCAATCTGTGTTTTGGTCAGTGAAGTTTCGGTTCGTACAACAACTCCTATATATTAAGCCTTATCTCGCTAATAGTCTCATTTGTCGAATAACAATTAACGGAGCACGTTCCCATATCCAAAAGCTGGTGTTCCATTTGCTATAATATGCTGTGATATGTCTCCTACACATGTTCATGCATGATTTCTCTCTGATGAGTTTTCGGTTGAACCAGCCTCTGGCAGAGCGCTTCTTCATCTATCTTGGAGCAAAACTGGATGCGGCTTTTCGGATGGAGGGATCTGAGCATATTGATGTCTACTGGATGGGGCAGAGTTCAGCATGCCCTTCATCTGCTGCTAACCGAGCCAGCTTTCAAGGTGCCATATTCTCGAATTGACGTATTGTAGGATCCTCTAGGAATTTGTTTTTTTTTTCTTCTCCAGGCCAGATCATGGTTTAGTTCTGGATAAATAATGAGACTAAAACCTGAGGTAACCGAGAACAAGCAAATTAGATTTACCAATATGTTTACACTTTCATGGAAATTAGCACATTCACACTATAGTATGTATCAGAATTGTGAGATACATCCTGATTCAAACTACGGCTCAAGCTGAAGCTTGATCCTTTCTTCTCTATCGTCCTTTGTCGTTATGCCAGAACAAACCCTATAATCCTTAACCAAGTTTTAACCAGAGGTTTATCTGTTTGTAGAGATTGGTTATCATGGTAGTCTTGGATGAATCTATCTGGAGCGCCATTATGAATAATCCGTCGGTCCAGAATTTCCAGGAGTGGCTCCACTCAGGTTCGTATGTACTAAACCGAAACGAAGATTATGGCTTCACAGGACTCAACTGAGCACGTCGCTTGTATAAGTTCATCTTCTGATCATGTCAGTCCAAAGAAGTATTGTAGCGGTTATATCAAGCGCGACCAAGATTGAGAAGTTAAGAAGTTCGAAAGTAGCGAGACGAGACTGCTTTTGCAGGAATCAAATCTGCATTAATGTTTTGGAGCATATCTTGATTTTCTTATTCACCAACATTATCATATCTTGATTGTCTGCAATCTTTTCTTGTTGGGGAACAAGACGTTCTCAAACTGTAACTGTATGCATTGCAGACGGAACTGAAAGCCCTCAGATTCGTGAGGAAGAAATCGTCCGCATCACGAACAGTCTGCAGTGGCTCCTGGACATCTTGAAGGACAAAATCGTGGTCCACGTTTCAAAATTCAAGCTGCTTTTGAACGGGACGTTTCGACCTCCCCAGCAGGCCACACCGGCAGCTGCGGCCGAGCTAGACGAACAAGTCCGATCGTCCTTGCTGCTCTCGGTCCTAATCATCATGGTCATAGTGTTGGCACGAGTACGCGATGCTTCCAGATCGATCTGCTTATCATTTCTACGCAGGTTCATGACATGATGCGCTTCGAGATGTGACACGAGTATACCGAGTTTGCCGTGGAAACCGAGTTCCCCTTAGTACTACTTGTATGTGAGTTTGTGTGAACAGCGTGCGAGAGGCAAAAGTGTTGCTGCTGCTGCTTTTAATTTCTTAGTTTTCCCGAGAATTTCACAGTGAAAGCTTTCTAATTAGACGCCTCGCCAGTTACTTACCAACAGGCAGCGACTAGGGATATTTACAGAGAATACTAAATATTTACGGGTCAATATCCTGAAAAATCATAAATTGTTAAATTTGCGACAAATTTATAGTAAATTTATTTTTTATCACGAAAAATTTTAAATCAGTATATTTGTGACAAATTTACCTAAAATTAATTTTTCGACCACAAAAAACCCAAAATTGATAAATTTGTGATAAATTTACCACTTGTTGGTTTCCGTTAAATATCATAAACTAATATACTTGTAATAAATGAATGGTAAAATCTTAAGCGATACACTCGTGAACTTTCGCGTGTCATCCAACTTAGCAATTTAACGATAAAATTTAACATAAACTAATATAAATTTATCATAAATGTACCGGTTTGTGATTTTTTTTTTTGTAATAAAAAAATTAAGTTGGAGTAAATTTGTAACAAGTGTATCGGTTTGGGATTTTTCTCGTTATTAACTCAATATCTACTAAACAATCTTTTCTTAAAATTATATAAAGTAAATTTAATATGATTAGATTTTAAAAGATGGAAATAAAACCAAGTGAACCATTATAAACGTGTGTGTTACGAAGAAGTTCTAGTTTTTACTCTTTTATTGTAATGTTCAATTTTAGGTAATACTTCAAAAATTCTTTTAGTTTAGTTATATACCAAATCGACAGTGGTGCATTTCGATCAAAACCATGCTTCCAATTATGAGTATTTTTCAGGCAATAAGATATGCTTTTTCGACAGTTGAGAATTAATCGGACAAATTATATACTTAGAGATACTATATCTTTATTATCAAGATAAGTCGAAAATGATAAATGTTTTAGGAAGGTTAATACAAATTTATTTTTTTATTTTATTGATTGAATGCACTCGAGAATACATTGAACGAAACTTTCAATTTACCAATCTTATAATTTTAAAATCAAATAAAAGATAAAAACCTAATTAGGACAAATCAATAAACTAATGCTGATTGATTGTACAAACATGCCTCGCATTTGTTATGCGGCGATCACAAAAGTAAAGTTAAAAGGGTTACGTGGCACGCAGGGAGTGATCTAAAATCAAAGTGTAGATATGAATATGTCTCAAAAATTTTGGGTACTTTTCGCCAAAAAAAAAAGAGTTAAAGGGGGCATGCGGCAAAATTTCGGATGAAATAAAAATATAAAAAAAATTGACTAAAGACAGGTTTGGTAACTATTCTATTCCGGAAAATAATATCCGAGTAGAATAACGCGCTTAGTAACTATCCAAAATTTCTATTTGGGAGATAAAAATGTGTTTGGTAAAATTTTTAAATTCTTTTGTTTCTTTTAATTTTTTAATACTTTTATTATATTTTCTTATTTTTATTTTTATTTTTCTCTTCCTCCTTCTTCTTTGTAACCGGTTGTCGGCCATAGCCGAGGCCAACGACAGGCCAACGACCGGCCAAAGGGAAGAAGAAGAAGAGAAATGAAAAAAAAAGGAAAAAAAAAATAGGAACTGATTTTAGAAATTATTCCCAAGAATAAGAAATTACTTTTTTTTACTTGCTTTTTCCTGGTCCTAAATCTATTTTTAAAATATATATATTTTTGTTCCTAGAAATAAAAATTCAATCAAACAGATTTCTATTTTTATTTTTATTTTTTAAAACAAAAGAGGAGAAGTTGTTCCGGAGAACAGAATTTGTTTTTACCAAACATAAGCCTAAGTTTTCATCCGTTAAAAAGGAAGGAAATATGTAATAAAAAATTAATGTAAAAAATAAAAATCCCATCGAGACTGGAGATTAAAAATTATTTAATTTCCTTTCCACCATTTCAGCACCCTCTCTCTCTCTCTCTCTCTCTCTCTCAAGTTGCGACATTTCCTCCTCATTGGCGTTCTCCGTTCAGCTCGCGCATGCATCGTCGATCGATTCCATCGGGTTTCGCGAGATCTGAGGAAGCTCCGGGGCCGGATCGGGCCGGGCCATGGCGGAGGGCAATGCGCCGTCGAGGTACGTGAGGCTGACGAAGGACCAGGCGCCGCTGGAGGACATCACCCCCGGCGAGCTCAACCAGCCCGTGCAAATCCCTCAGGTCGTCGGCTCTCCCATTCACCCTCTGTCTCTATCTCTCTCTGTTCGGTTTGATTTTTGATTTGATCAACTGGGTCTTCCTCGTCGCGTGGATTCGGATGCCGGAGCCACCGGTTATGGGAATCCCGTACGTTTCTCCGGTTTCTGCGGTTGGGTGGTTTGGATGCGAATCTAACGCTCGTGTCGGGGTCGATCGGGATTTTCAACGATGCAAAATGGGTACGTGAACGTGAGTGCGAATGTGAACGGCTGTTGTTTGTGCAGCGAGTTCGTACATGGATTTCGTCTGTGCTGCTCTGTTTCTCGGTGGGGCGGGGTGGTTTTGGACGTGAATCCAAGGCTCGTGTCGGGGTTGATCGACATTTCCGGCGATGGAAAATGGGTACGTGGATGTGAGAGCGAATGCGAATGGTTGGTGTTTGTGCGGCGAGTTCTTACGTAGATTTCGTCCGGGCTGCTCTGTTTCTCAGTGGGGGTGGGGAACAGAGAGAATTTTTACGACGGGAAAAGAGAAATGAACAATGGGGTGGGGTGGGGTGGTTTGGATGTGAATCTAAGGCTCGTGTCGGGGCTGATCGAGATTTTCAGCGATGGGAAATGGGTACGCGAATGGTTGTTTTTTGTGCGGCGAGTCCGTACATGGATTTCGACTGTGCTGCTCTGTTTCTCAGTGGGGGTGGGGGACAGAGTGAGAAGTTTTAGAACCGGAAAAGAGAAAGGAAGGAACGATGAGAAGCTGGAACTGCGAGATCGTGAATTCATCATTTTGGGATCAGTTTTTTTTTTATCCTTTTCGTGCGTTTTGAGGTGGTAAATAAGGAGTGGGAGGTGTGAAATTAGATCCGGGTGGTTAGGACTAGGAGACTATTATGAATTTCAGTGTTAGAAGTTTCCTCCTGCACTGCCTGGACACGGGTATTGACTTCCCATTGCATATACCGTCCGGAATTTGCGTTTTATTGCATGATCAGTTACTAGACTCTTTTGTTCTTGGGATGTCACGTTCAGTGCTGATTTTTATGTTCTGCTCTACAGTTGAATGTCCAGAGATGTTCTGAATGTGGGCAACCCTTACCAGAAACTTACCAGGCCCCAGCTGACGAGGATTGGACGACTGGCATTTTTGCTTGTGCTGATGATCCTGAAAGCTGTAAGTCTTCTTCACATTTCAATAACATGGATGGTCATTATGTAGTTCATTTTATCTCTATTTCCTACCTAGTTTGAGCATTTCATTTCTCAAAACATCCAATTTTTTAAACTTAAGGGGAGACCAGATGCTTCCGGTTGAAATTTGAATTGTTGTTCCATTTTAATCTTACTTGATCATTAAGAGAATGAATTAGGCTATGGCATGGTGCATTGCTGTTGCTGTGAATGGCAACCATTTGTATTGTGTCTTTCTGTTCACGGGGTTAGATTTGATATTAGGAGGAATATTAGAAAGTGAGACCTCCAGTTCTGTCGCTTTCATGTTCACTAGGGTTTACCACCAGCATAGGTTTACATTGACAATGTCACCCCCCTTGGGATTGTGCGGCTATAGTGAGGGATCTGATGCAGCAGTACTGATATCTTTGATGAGAATTAAGGCTAGCAAGGTCCCTGTGCCTTGCACCGTCTCTATGATAGTGTCCATGAAAATCACCTTTCTTCCTTCCAATGTTTGTTTTGTCTTGTTGTTTTGAGGCTTAAAACTTAGGGCTTACTAATTGGTTTAAGCACGTTCTGGATGAATAACATGAACTTGCATTATTAAAACAGGAGTTTAGTACCTCAAGAATTGAACAGAGCGGTAAAAGTTACCTTATTGATTGTCATCTCCTGACTCCAGTTAACTTTCTTTCTCTTAAATTTAATTCATAATAGAACAACATGAACTTGTGTTCTTTTTTTTTTCTCTCTTTTTTTTTTTTACCATAGAAATGCAAGAATGCCATTTCAGAACTGTTTAGCAATTCACAGTTGTCATAATCTTTTGTGAATATGGGTGGAAAGTCATAGTACGTTCTCCCCTAGTCCTCAGCCGTTTCCTGCCTTTGGCCAAAAAAAAATAAAAAAATCCTGCCTATCTTTTCCTCTACGAGCAGGTTCAACTGGTTTGGTCAAAATGGTAATACAAAATATGGAGCCGAATCCATCACCACTGCTTCGTTCCTTTAACAGCTGACTATTCTGTAAGTAGGCTTGGGGATGGAAGCATCTGATATGATATGATCTTTTAGTCCAATAACGATTTGACCTGTTACTATAGTGGAAGAGGGACATATACTTTTCTCTAAAAAGCAAATTTTCGTTAAGTGTTTTGTTCCTCAGTTGCGGTTCCTTTGGTTCTCTCTCTCTCTCTCTTTCTTATTCTTTCTGTGATGCAGTTATGATTCTAAAATATAATATAATATACAGGCCGGACAGGGCTTTTCTGTCCCTGTGTGCTGTTTGGGCGCAATGTAGAAACAATGAGAGATGATATTCCTTGGTCAAATGCTTGTGTTTGCCATGCCGTATTTGTTGAAGGCGGATTAGCTCTTGCCGCAGCGACAGCGGTGTTTCATGGTATTGATCCTAGGACATCATTTCTTATCTGCGAGAGTCTGTTTTTCGCTTGGTGGATCTGTGGCATCTACACTGGCCTCTTTCGGCAGTCATTACAGAATAAGTATCATCTGAAGGTGAGTTTCTTTATACTTCTTAGGTTATATTTTTATAGGTTAGCGAAACTGAAGAGATTCCAATTGATGGATTTAACTGCTGGCTCAATCATCTATGTTTAATTTGGTACTTTACTGATTGAATTAGCTTAAAATGACCATTTTAAACTGAAATCTTGTGTTTTCATAGTTGAAGTTTCAAAAAGTCCCGCCATAATAAACATGTACATCCTTAAGTCTCTGTTTGCAGCATCGGTTGTAGCTTCCTTCTGATGCCCAACCGTTTGTCATCAGATTTTTAAGGATTCTCGGCATGCTCGGGGATTACTTCTGCTTGCTGCTGCTGACTTGTTAGCCTTCTTCTGTGCAGAATTCACCATGCGATCCATGTCTAGTGCACTGCTGCATGCACTGGTGTGCGTTGTGCCAGGAACACCGGGAGATGAAGAATCATCTCTCTGATAATGCCGCGCTGCCTGAGACCGTGGTTAACCCTCCTCCCGTTCAAGAGATGAGCTCTAAACACGACCATCAATCTGCAGCTGCGCCACCTGCTCCTGTGTCCAAGGATCCAGGAAGCACCAATTTGGAAATGCAGCCGGTGTAGGTCCTGTGAACTTACCCTGCCTTGAAGTTGAAGAGCCGCATATAACTAACATTTTTAGGGCATTAAACACCGATATTTCAAAAGAATATTTACTTAACTAAGTTGTTGTCTTCAATTTTTTTATTTTGGCAAGAGAATGTTGTGATTCACATCTTAAAATGAAGATTATCCGCTTACAGCTATTGAGAGCAGAGCAACCCATCAAGCATCAACACCAAACCGGATGTTCTTTGACGATACACACTCACAGATATATATATATATATACACACACACACATGTATATACATGTAAACTTTAAAGAAGAGTTCTTGAATGAATATCATCCCAAGCATGTTCATGATTATTTTTTAACGATGTACACGACGACTCTTCTTGAAGAAATATTTTACTTTAAGGATTGAATATCGTATCCCATAAAATAAATCATATATAAATTGACCAATAAAAGAAATGATTAACCTTCTAATGACAGGCACGCGTGTCTTGGTTGGATTAGAACCATTGATATTCATAGGGTTGATATTTGGAAAATTCCAAAGTGGTATACTTATGACAAATTTATCTTAAATTAATTTTAAATCATCAAAAATCAGATACATTTGTTGTAAATTTACCTCAAATTAATATGGATGTCCATAAGGAATTGTCATGTTAGCAGTTTCACGGGAAAATTTGAAGGAAGCTAATATAGGGTAAATACATTAGGGAAAATTCCAAATAAGAGTTTGAAGTATTTTTATTTTCTCAAATAAGGATTTGAAGTGAACATCGTTTCAAATAAGAGTCCAAAGTATTATTATTTTCTTAAATAAGGGCATGGAATAGATTTTGTATCAAATAATAACCTAATAATATCCATATAATTTCAAAGAAGGGCTTGAGCTCACTATTTAGTAACTGTCAATTTCATCTTTTAAATTTTTTCCTTTTTTCTATTTATTTTACAAACTAGAAAAAATTAAACTGAACAAGTAAAAAAAGCACACACATGGGAGGGACCCGTCTATGGCCATTACGATATTGCTAGAGGGGCAGCCCCCCACTTAAAATGATGGGGCAGTGAGGTTACTAGGGCTTGCACAAGGGCCAGCGACCCTCGCCAAGTTGTTAGCAACCCTCGGCCAGCACCCCTTGACCTGGGTGATGAGGTCTAGGGGCGCTAGGTGAGGGCTACCAAGCTTGTGCAAGAGTTGCTCGCCCTCATGAGGTGGGCAACCCTCACCTAGATCTAGGAGAGGGTCGCTGCCCTCTTCTATCTTTGACAAGGGCTAGCAGGCCCTTAACTCTAGTCGATGAGGGTCACTAGCCCTCGCCCAAGCATCGGTGATCCTCCCAGCCATCGTCATCGCCCCACCAATAATGGGGCGGCGGCCATCGACAGGAGAGAGCCCTCCTGGCTCTATTTTTTTTTCTTCTTTTTAAAATTTTGATCTGATTTAATTTTAATTTATATTGTATTTGGACAAAAATACCCCTGATCGATGGGATTTTTCTGTTGGCCGATGAACCGGCAAAGTTAGGCTCTTATTTGAAACAGTTATAATAACTTAAAACCTTATTTAAAACACAATTGACTACTTCGGGATCTTATTTAGAATTTTTCTAATATATTATAAGTGTACCAATTTGGAATTTTTAATGATCTGAAAATTAGTTCGGGATAATTTATACATATCGGTTTGGATTTTCTCGTGATATTAATCCATATTCAAAAGGATAAATAGTTTACTTTTCGATCACAAGTAAAATTTGTTTTGGCTGAATTGGCTCATCATTACCACCTAATCGTAACTCTGCAGCCACGTCGGCCTCAGTGTCTCAACTTTCAGCTCTTTTACTCCATATCCATCCCGCCTCACCGTCATGCGTTCCTCACCAATCTCAACTACACGTCAAAGAAGCTGGGCAACAACTATGGTCTTGCCGTGTCACGCATAATTGATCTCCACACACTAGCGGTGGAGGGGCGGCGGATTTCATCGTTTGGTTTTATGGATTGAATCGGATCTGAGCAAGTCTTAAAAGGCTCAAGGAGGAAACATACGGGAAAACTACCCTGGGGTGGGAGTCCCCGTACTGTCCTCCGTATTCATTTTCTGTCGGGAAGACAAAGATAGACAGGGAATTTGGGGGCTTCTCGGTGGGGAAGGTAGACTCCACGTCAAGACTTGCCTTAGCTACTGCCGGATAGGGTGGTATAATAGCCAACCGCGCCTAAAGTAAGTCCCACTACCATGTTAGCATGCCTCACGGCATTGTTCTCAACCACTAGCGGTGGAGGGGCGGCGGATTTCATCGTTTAGTTATATGGATTGAAGAAGTTGTTTTGAGTGTTACCTCTAAAATGCTAGAAGTCTAGTAGATCACGTTGAGGTGGTGGGATGACAAAGTGTAGACAGCTCGTCAAGTCAAATCCGCGTGACTCGACTTTTATGTCAATTTCAAGCTCGGAATGCATTGCATTGCAACGGACCTGAGCATGTCCTTAAAAGGCTTTGACCACCAGGAAAGTCTGGGTATAGGCCGGGATCCAGGCTTGGAAAAAGATTCCGGCCCCATTGCCCCACCCGGCCACACCCCGCAAGGGGAAGGGGGGCAGCTCGGATGCCCGCGACGCCGATCCCCCCTGAAACATGGGGGGCAGGTACAGGCAAATGAAGAGTCCAGTCGAAAGACTGGGATGACAAAGTGTAGACAGCTCGTCAAGTCAAATCCGCATGACTCTCCTTTTATGTCAATTTCAAGCTCGGAATGCATTGCATTGCAAGCGTGGTCAGTTCCTCAGAGCTCGTTATGGATTTTGGTGGGCGAGGCTAACTACGTGATCGTGTTCTGTAATGCCAAATTAAGTTCCTTGCATGCTTCCAAGTGTCAAATCTTATTTAGACGTAGCCATCAAAGGCGGAAAAATATATGTGATTTTCAAAAAGAAAATTATGAAGAAAGTAAATCTGGTCTTTGACTAATTTCATGTATCTAGAAATAATTACACCCTCGCAATTTAATTATAAACCCGTCGAAACTCAAATTGAATTGAAAATACTAAAATTATGCATTTAGAGGTTTAAATTTTCACATGGATGGATGTATTACATGTATTATCACAAAAAAAAAAAAAAAGGAATACGCCAGATATGAACAAGTAGGAAGTGTTAATGTTTGATTATCGGGAAAAGTACCAAAAAAGTTCTAAATCTGTTACATTTGTACCGATTTAGTCTTAAACCTTTCAATTGAATCAATTTATTCTCAAACCATTTTACATTAGTACTAATTCGAGCCATCCGGTCAATTTTGGCTGGTTGATGCCGACATGGATGCTGATTGGTTGATAGACGCTAATGTGGCAATTTTTTAATATATTTTTTTTGAATTTTTTCTTTTTTCTTTTCATGTCTCTCTTCTTCCTCCTTGGACTTTCCTCACAATAGCGAGGGTCGTGAAGCCCTTGCTAGGCCTCACCTAAGGCCGCGGGCGAGGCAGCTTTGCTCATATCTAAGTGAGCCTAGCCTTGCCTTAGCCATGCCACAGGCAAAGGCGGCCATGGTTGCGGCTGGTGAGGTCATGGCGGCCTTCGCCCAAAATTCAACCCAGAGTAATATGGCGATAAAATTTAACGGACACTAATTAAGGGTAAAAGTTTATCACATGTATATTAATTTAGGATTTTTTTTTGTCAAAAAAAGTGGAGTAAATTTATTAGAGGTATACCAGTTTGGGATATTTCATGATATTAATCAAATAAGAAAGTGACATTATTCAAAAACAAGACAGGTTAAGAAAGTGGATATAAAATAGCGACATGTGATGTATATGAGTAAAAGAAAAGTGAGTAATGAGCATCTTTTCCATTTTTAATTTGGGTTTTTGTGAGAGAAGTTTGAAGGTTGGACCTTTTTTCAAACAACACAGAAGTGTGAGATTGCAATCTTAACCCAATGGGAATAAGACTAGGAAAGTTGAGGGACAACTCACATAAAAATTTGATACACTTCTTGCACTTCATGTAAATTTTGTTTTCACGTGCTTGCATTTCATATAAATTTTGCTCCATCTTGGTGTAATTTTTAGATTTTTTTATTTTTATTTTAATGGTTGCTGATGCGTAATCTAACTTGGTGCTTATGTGAAAAATGGAAAGTCTCGAGCGTCTGGTGTAAGCGTAGTTTGTAAGAGTTTTCTTAATTGTGGACTACATTAATTGATATTGTAATTTACCGTTTAACGTTTACCCTTTTACGGGGATTGGTCTAAGGTGAGATAGAAGGTTTCTTAATTAGTCTAATATGGGCTGGCTAGTGTGGGCCGAGTTGAGCCTCGGCCCGTAATGAGGGGGCCTTGCTTTGGAAACTCTATAAATAGCGCTAAGTCTCTCCTCTAACCCTAATTCTCACACGTATTCTCACCTAAGGGGCGTTTACCTAAATGCTAAACGTGAGGAGGGCCGCCTCATTGAGCCAGTGATACGGAGGGCAATAGAGGAGAAGGACTTGCGCGTGGAACATTATGTTTCCGCTTCCGCTTCAAAATCAATGGATTCCAAAACAGGTGCGTTAATTCTTCTGCTTAATTATGCATATTCTTGTTCTGGTTATGGAGATCTTGGGGTTGCGCAATTTGCGTCCAACACGTGGTATCAGAGCCTCCATAACCCTAGAACTTGAACGCATTGAATTTTGCCCTAAATTGTGATTTTCGAATTTTTAAAAGACTGTAAAAGTAAAATTAAATCACGTATTATTACTGGGCTCGACGAGACGATCAAGACGGTGGGCGGCGCGTCGCCGGGGAAGGCCCCACGCGCCCCCACGCGTAGCCACGCGCCGCCGGGCGTCGAGGAGGTGCGCTCACGCGCGTTCACGCGCCCTCACGCGCGCCCACGCGCGGGGCGCTGGACGCGCGTGCGGCGCACGCGGGCGCTGACGTCACCTGACATCAGCGACCCGAACCCGGACCCGGACTCGGATTCGGATTCGGATTCGCGCTGCTGACGTCAGCGATGCTGATGTCATGCGAGGTTCCGACCCGCTGACGTCAGCGCCCGACCCGACCCGGATTGTGACCGACCCGACCCGGATGGCGACCGACCCGACCCGGACCCAGACCCGACCCGTGACTCGACCCGACCTGGTCAACCGTTGACCGAACCGGTCAACCGGTCGGACCGGGCAGCTGGACCGGAAGGTCGGACCGGGAACTGGTCGGACCGCCACCGGTCGGACCGGTTTAGCTGTCCTTTGACGACCCGCGCGTGGGCTCCACGCGCCGCGCACTCAGGTGGCGCGTGAGGGCGCGTGCGATGTCCGATCGGCGCGTGGCTGGTGGCATTCGACTCGTATGAAGATTTCCTACGTCGTGGTATGTTTATATTAATTTTTTGATGATTTTATGGATATAAAAATGCATACGGAACCCTAAATACGTGCTTTTTAGTGTATCTTTCGCGTATTTTGCTTGTATTTTTCTGTGATTTTGGAAATATAAGTGTTGGGTTACTAGTATGTTATCACATAAAATTTGTGAGTGTTATTCATCAATAATTTACAATAAATTTTATTTTTTTTTATTGATGAACAAAGTAATGTAATTAGCATAATATGTGATTTTAGTGATTTACTGCCCCTGTCACTAAAATTAAAATCACATGTATATGGTGTATGTGAGGAGTAAAATTTATATCCCTGGTATGAGAGAGTTTCAAGAATTCAATTGAGTAGTGACCGCCAAAGTGGCACACTTAATTGGGTTTGAAAAATTTCGGTCTCGTATATTGATTGGGATGTCTCCTGGTCTAATGTGTAGTCATACTCCCAAATGAGGTGATTGTGTATTAGTTCATGGAGGGATACATGATAGTATGGTGGAGGAATGATTGATTCTAGTAATTCATATGCCCAAAGGTGATGAATTCACGAAAAATTGGAATATATTCTCATAACCGCTATCATGTGGGGAGTATACAACTGCATATCATGTATTCTGCCCAAAGGTGATTATATGATTTTGCATGTAACTCTCTGGATGTGTACTTGTGTGTCAAGTTACACATTGCTCACATGATGCTAATTATATACATTGTTTGTTTTTCAGTCATCTTTTCTGTAATTAATAATTCCACTATTATTGAGGTTTTTACTTTGCTTCAAATTTTAAGTTGTGGACATATGATTTGTTGCTTGAGAATGCAATAAAATTTGCTTACTTTCTATGAAGCGTTCCATTTTGGAACACTTGAAAAGAGGTTTGCCTGCGGACTGCACTGTTATAATTTTTTATTTTTACTCTGAAAGAGGGGTGGATATTTAGTGAAGAAATAATTATTTCTTTATAGATTCTTTCAGAGTGAACGTGGCATTGATAGTTTATTTTTTATATGGACGCCAAATAGATACAAAATCTATATAGTGCAATCGAAAGATTTTGCAGCAAATTCAAGTAAACTTGTGTGTAGACTGAAAAGTCTTAATTCATAGTCTTAAGCAAATTTCCAGGCAATATTATTAAAGTTTCATAGTGTTGTTATTTTGTTCAATTAAGAACAAGGTGATTCAATATACTGCAAGGTCAGTGGGAGGAAATTTATTTTTCTCATACTCTATGTACATGATATTTTGTTTACAAGTAATGACCTTGAGGCATCTTATATATTTTGTACTAAGATTTGTAATAATTGTTTTTGCCATATTATATTAGATTTTCTCGGAGGACATTTGCTGATTGTATATTGGAAATATTCAATATACATTATTGCAAGTCAGAATTGCTTCGTTGTTAAGGGTGATGGGTTGAATCTATCACATTGTCCTTATTTAGATATTGAGAAAATCTAATTAAATGGTGTATCTTGTGTCGGTGCATTTAAAAGTAGATTATATTTTAACAGATGATATGGTTGCAGATCCACTAACTAAAGGCCTACGTCCATGTATATTTGAGTGATATGTCATTAGCATGGGCTTAGGAGCATCTTAAGATGCTGTTATTTAGTGGGAGCTGTTTTATTTTTTCTTTGAATAATGTTTACATCTGTTTTTTGTTACAATTTAGTAACATTTTGATATATATATATATATATATATGTCAACTTCTGCATTCAATAAAATGTTTTTGAATGGTTTGTTATTATGTTGAATATATATATATTATTAAAGTCTCAAGGTATTGCTTAAACCTTGAGTGAAGGCTAGGGGCATCCGGTTATTAGCCTTGTCCATATGTCTTGTTATACATAAAGAATGGTTAACCGTAAGGACAAGACATATGTGGGTTCATGGAACCATAAATGCATTCTCTAGTGGCACAAGTTTTTTGTGACGCTTAAGGTAAGAGAATGGACATTCTCTAGTGGCACAAGTTTTTGTGACGCTTAAAGTAAGAGAATAGTGATCGACAAATGAGATCTCTCTATGAGAGATGTTATCCATTTGACACACTACCATATTGGATCCATATCAATAGAGTTGAGAACACTCGTGACCATGGAAGGCTCTGTGTGTATATACACGATTCCGCCATGATTCGGTGTTTGAGACTTTATGGGATATGATTGACTATTAAGAATTATCTCTAGACCAATGTGCGCACATACAAGTACGATTTCAATTTAATATAGTCCAAGTGGGAGAATGTAAGAGTTTTCTTAATTGTGGACTACATTAATTGATATTGTAATTTACCGTTTAACGTTTACCGTTTTACGGAGATTGGTCTAAGGTGAGATAGAAGGTTTCTTAATTAGTCTAATATGGGCTGGCTTGCTAGTGTGGGCCGAGTTGAGCCGGCCCGTAATGAGGGCCTTGCTGGAAACTCTATAAATAGCGCTAAGTCTCTCCTCTAACCCTAATTCTCACACGTATTCTCACCTAAGGGGCGTTTACCTAAACGCTAAACGTGAGGAGGGCCGCCTCATTGAGCCAGTGATACGGAGGGCAATAGAGGAGAAGGACTTGCGCGTGGAACATTGTGTTTCCGCTTCCGCTTCAAAATCAATGGATTTCAAAACAGGTGCGTTAATTCTTCTGCTTAATTATGCATATTCTTGTTCTGGTTATGGAGATCTTGGGGTTGCGCAATTTGCGTCCAACATAGTTACCTCCGCATGAATAGTTCTGTCCTTTGGAGTCATTAATTTCTACCGGAGATTTTTTCTTGATACAATGTGAAATGTAATTGGCAACGTCCTATTATTTCTCAGTAACATTTCTTTATGGAATGATAACATTGAATATTTTCATATTATTTAAAAGTTCTAGCAAACATATATCAAAAGTTCGTGACCATATCAAACAAATTAAAAGTTCGGAAACTACATTACATATTGAGCGAAGGTTTAAAAATCGAGTTGAACAAATGAATTCATGGGCTAAATTGTATTTTGGGTTAAAGTTTTGGGACCGTTTATGTCATTTTTCCTTTCTTTTTCGATATATGTTGGTTGTGAATTGGACAAGCTTTTTGATCTATGAAGTTTGGTTCTTTCTTTTGAACACGGGGATGGCCGTTGCTCCACCAGTACCTTTTTCTTATCTCGAACATTATCGATGTATTTCAACCAAAAAAAGAAAAAGAACATTATCGATGTATGGACTTCCCATCCGTCCTGTCAAAAAGACAAATTTATACATGGACTTTCCACTTGTCTAAAAGGGCTTCTTTGGGCTTATGAAATTGCCCCTCTGATTCCTGGAGAAATGACCACCTTTACTCAGGTGGTGGCATAATCGAACACCGGAAGTCTAATTTCTATGTAATTGGATGGGTGCGAAGGCAAGCATACGTTTGAATCACGGAAAAAAGTTTGATTTTGGTTGATGGATTGATGGATTTAACTACTGGCTTAATCACGTTGAATTTGGTATTTAACTGATCGAACAAACTTAAAATGACTCTTTTCTTAAAATCCCGTTGAAGGGTGAAATTTCGACGGGTACCACTGCAATAAACATGTACATCCTTAAATCGATCAAGTTATGATTCTAAATCTGTGATATAGATTCCGTTCGCAATAGAGAGATTGTAGCTTCCTTCTGATGCCCACCGCAACTGTTTGTCATCAGATTTTTTTAAGGATTCTCGGCATGCTCAGGGATTACTTGTGTTCGCTGTTTGCTGACTTACCAGCCTTTCGCCGGGTTAGTTTCGATATTAGGAGGAAAAGTAGGAAGCGAGACCTCCTGTGTTGTGTTCTTTTCTAATTATGAAGCCCATGAAATCCAGTGAGGCCTAAAACTTAGGGCGGACGGATTGGTTCAAGCACGTTCTGGGTGAATAACATGAACTTCCGTGATTCAAACAGGAGTTCAGTAACGAGGCAGTACAAGTTACATTATTAATTGTCATCCCCGGACTCCACTTAACTCTTTTTTTTCCTGTTAAATTTTAAATTCGTGATAGAACAACATGAACTTGTTTTGTTTTTGTTTTTTTTTTCAACCGTAGAATTGCAAGAATACCATTTCAGATTCTGTGTAGCAATTCACAGTTGTCATCGTCTTTTGTGAATGTGGATGGAAAGTCATGATACGTTCTCAAGAAAATGGTCAAAATCCTCCTCCGTAAAGTCATGATACGTCATGATACGAGCTATTATTTTTATTATAATTTATTGGAATGTAACAAGCTGTATTGTATAAAATATATATATATATATATATAATCTTAGATGTGTAAGGAATGGTCGGGATAGCTCAGCTGGTAAAGTAGAGGACTGAAAATCCTTGTGTCACCAATTCATTATTCAATTTAACTATTAATTAAAACTGAAAATAAGAAAAAAAGAAGAAGAAGTTATGATTGATTCAAATTAATCACTTTGGCTGACTGTTTATACGTAAGTTTGCTAATGGTAAAAGGGGAGGTTTGAATGTGGGGGCTGTTCTTATTTTACCCGAGCGATTTGAAATGAAAATATATAGAATAATATGGTATATATAAAATATGTCATTTTCATGTTACTTGTAAGAGTGACACATAGGCACTTGATTCAGAGTTATTTCTTTATTTCCCCGTGAATCGTATGTTTGTTACAATAGGGACAGAATTTTCTCAATTCCAATCGATGGATGTGCTAAATAAAAAAAAGACGATACAATTAGGGTTTCATTCAAAATTCTCAAATTTGGAGTATACTTTTTTCTTTTTATTTCGGATGAGCTGAGCCAATAGGGTGAATTAAAAGAGTTCTATCTTTTCTCCCACCTTCAAAAGAATAGCATAGGCATTTCCTACGGGAGGCAGCGGTGGGGAATTTTCCGCAATGGGCAAAAGCCTGATGGAGCAATGCTGCGTGGAGATTGGGAGATTACGTTGAGCCGGTGTTAGGGCTAGTTGCATGCCCAATATGAGTTGCCCTCTCTTGCTTCATCAAGTTCACTCATTATCACTAGTGAATTTTGTAAACATTATGCGATCGAATGAGACTTCTATGTTCAAATAAAAGTGTTTTTTTTTTTTTTTTATCTGTCTTTACCCGAGTTGATTTTATTAATGCATTTCTTTTGAAATACTTGTTATGCATATTAAAAAAAGAACATTTAGACTTTGAAAAATCGATCACATATGATACAAAAATATTGGATAATTGAAGTACTTCAAAAAGAGAAGTAACAACAATGCACGCACTACACCACCGGCTCAGGTGGCTCCGCTGGGTAAGCTCTACAACGTCCTCCTCGAGAAGGTCGGGAGTTCGAAGCATTGCAGGGAAGTTGGCGGATCATTAGGCGATTTAAGCGTGGGGCGTCGGGGCGTTGCAGGGAGGCTGGCGGATCATTAGGCGATTTAAGCATGGCGTTGGGGTGGTGGTTTCCCTGCTAGCGTTACCAGGGGGTTTACGGCGCACTGTCGGTGCAAGATGGTTCCTCCTACCAAAAACAAAAAAAACAAAAAAAACAATGCACGCACTACGGCGCTGCTTGGGGGTCTGCGAGGTAAAAAAGTTCCATCATGTCCATGGGCTGGAATATCAATTTAATATTCTAAAAAATTAAATCATCGTACGAATGTTAGTTAATTGTTAAAAAATTAAATAGACCTATTTCCATATCTATCTAATTTCATCACTACTGCTACTTTTTTTTAAAAAAAAAAATTCCCTCCACTTTAACTTTTTCACAGTTCAAGTCAAAATAAACAGAATTCTAATATTTGCAGAAATTATTATGTTATTTTTTTTTGGTAGAAATTATTATGTTATTGTATTACCTTCGAAACAATTTGAAACACTTGTGATACAAACCGCATAAAAACGTTTCCGTTCTCAAATTACCGATCACTCACACTAAAAATATATTGCAAACTTTTTAAATTCATTTTGCTGCATAATGAATATTGTACATAATAGAATGTTTTTCTAAAAGAGAATTGACGAGAATACAAGTGTTGCGTATGTATGCGAAGCTCGGGAGTTGTTTACCCAAAAAAATAGGCAATTATTGAGTAACATAGATAAAAATGACGTGTTTATAAATGTAATTTGATGCTAGGAAAAAATATAATTAGCCAACAAAATGGGAAGATTTTGAGAAATTAAAAGTGAGACCAGCCACACTTTGACTGAAATTAGACAAATAAAAAGACAAAAAGACCCGATGATGACCGGCGAAGCACATGCGGGTCAAAAAAGTCAGAGCCCCGACCCGGCCCAAAAAAGGGTCCGAATTCGAAGTCCGGACCACCTTCATTTCGAAGCTCACTGGTGCTGGTGGGGTTTTGCGAGGGTTTTGACAGAGGCGAAACCCCGTTAACCCCAAATTCCCGCCGCCGTCCGCCGCCGTCGTCCGCCGCCGCCTCCGCCATGGCGCGGCTCTCGAAATCGTCGGCGTCGCGCCTCCTCTACACGCTCTGCGCCTCGCCTCCCCTCTCCTCTCCGCCGGCCGCGCACCACCTCCAATCGCCGCTCGCGTCGCTGCTCCTTTGCGGCTCCCGCCTCCGGCACTTCTCGTCGGGGAACCTCGCCCGGGCGGCGGCGGCGGCGGCGAAGGACGACAAGGAGCCGTGGTGGAAGGAGAATATGGACAAGCTCCGCAACATCGGGATCTCTGCCCACATCGACTCCGGCAAGACGACCCTCACCGAGAGGATTCTCTTCTACACTGGCAGGATCCATGAGATCCACGAGGTCCGAGGGAGGGATGGGATCGGCGCGACGATGGACTCGATGGATTTGGAAAGGGAGAAGGGGATCACCATCCAGTCCGCCGCCACTTACTGCACTTGGAAGGGGTATCAGGTGAGGAAGCGAGCCTTTTTCTTTCTGTTTTCAGGTTACTGTTAGGTTGTGAGCTTGATAATGGGGTTTGGTGATCGAATCATGTTGTGGGGTTTGATAACTGCTAATGAGAGCTGGAAATGTTAAATAATTGGTCTCTGTTCTTGAGGAAGCTGTCTATGCACAGTAAATATAGTGGCTTTACTGTCCTGCTCTGTGTAGAGCTATAGTGTTGAGCTTTGTCTCGTTGTTGTGGGAAGTATCTCTCTCTCTCTCTGTTTTTTTTTTTTTTTTTGAGAGAGAAAGTACCTGTTGAATTCGTTGTTCATTATCTGTTGGGAAACTGCAAAGGAAGAATTGCATATGCATTTAGCCAATGAGTTAGTGCATGTAAACGAAACTAGGGAAGGAGTAGATCAAACGCTGGAATTCTTGAGGGAAACTTTGGAATCTGCAGGCTCTTTTTAGGTTGAAACTGTAGTATACTTATTGCCAGTCCTTAAAGAGATCAAATGAAACATTGGTCAAAATGGGATACCTGGACATACCGAAGAGCAAGCTGGATAGCTGGAGGTACGAAAGGGTAAGCTATCTCGACATCTTGGATTCACTTGGTGGATGGGGAACTTGAAGGGTTATGGTCAAATGAAACAAGTGGGATGAACGGAGCGGGGAATATCTGGTTTCTTATGCAGGACCCAATCTTGAAAGCATTTTGTATAGGATGAAAACGTGATTGATGATGTATGGCCATAGAGATTAGGCAAGTAAGTCTGACCATCTGCACTAAAACAATGTAGCCAAGATGAGAATGTTTCTATATCTTAAGAAAAGACAGGATTAGCAATAACAAAAGGTTGCATGGTTTCATTTGTGGATAAGCAAGAGAAACTCATTTAAAGTGGTTTACATGTCGGACAGTGACTAATGAGTAGAAGTAGCTTTATGATGGAGGTGGAAAAAAGAAGGGCCAATGGCAGTAGGAGAAATATCTGAAAATGTTAGCCGAATAATGCTTTGGAGAAGAATATGGAGTATGTGGAAATTTTAGGGGGTTTGGCACTAAAAGTTAGGGGTGAGCATGGTCCGGGTTGGTCCGGGCCACCCCCTAACCCTAGGACCAACCCGTACAATGTCGGTCCTCAATTTTTAGGACCGAGGACCGACCCTATTGAGCCTGGGACCAAGGACCAGACCGACCCAATGGGTTCGGTCCGATTCCAGGGTCAACCCGGACCGATCGATAATTTTTTTTGTCTTATTTTTTATACTCTCTAAAAAAGCAAACCTACAAATTCAAATTACACATTCATCGACAATGCGACATTGTGCAACTAAACTATAAATACCAATACATATTCAGCAAATTTAAGATGACACAATAATAGAAATTTCATACTTGCTAACGGCTCATCGAGATATGGGACAAGATGGAAAGTTCTTGTAATCATCTATCTTTAATATTCATAACACCATATGCAAAAGCGTTTTCCTTCATTTGATCATGTAGAGTCCACTCAACCGAAAAATGAGCTTCACACCACTTAACTAGCAAATCACCGTAGCAACTGCAGTACTACTCTACTCTTCAAAAACTTCTATCATTTGACACAAATTGAAAAGTAAAGTACAGCTGAAATTCATTAATAAAATACAATTAAACTATAAAAAGTTCAAAATACTTAATATAAATCATGAATATATAACTTCACATCTTGTTAATTCACTTGAACTTCTAAATGCCTGAAAACAAAACAAACGACACATAATTAATACTCAACAAAAGTTTTAAATTGAAATTACTATTAGTGCTATTGATAGAACATTTCACCATAACTCTTAGGTTTTATAACGGACATTTTACTTAGGTTTGAATATATAAAAGAATTATAAATAATATAATGTAATATAATATATATACAGGGTTGGTCCAGGGTTGGACCGACCCAAAACTCTTAGGACCGAGGACCAATCCGCACAGTGTCGGTCCTGGAATTTCAGGACCGAGGACCGACCCAGTCCCCTTGAGAACCGGACCAGGACCGGCAAGGTTGGGCCGGTCCAAGGTCGGTCCAGGGTCGACCCTAGACCGCTGCTCACCCCTACTAAAAGTGGCATGAAATGATTTATGTAATTAGTCCCTCTTAGTTGAAACATTTTATGTTATTGTTGGTTGTTGTTGACACTAAATGGTATCGATAAAGTTTCCAGCATCAATTCTGCGACAGAGCCTAAGTCAAAAAAGCAAACCATACTGATAGAGATTACAGCATGGAATTCTCTCGGCATCAAAGTGACATCAAGGACTCAAATAGAAAAATAAGTCCAACACAAAATTAAGCTTCTTTAGTTTGGCACTCATTTAGAAATGAAACTTGGGATTAGGTTGGTTTAGATTGATTGGACTTGGTTCTGTGCCAGAGAACTGCATAAGAGTTAGTAAAAAAAAAAGAAAAAAAGAAACTGTTTTTCAAAAGTAACAGAAGTTATGAATAAGCAAATAGAACAGTGACATCTAATATATATGAGTAAGAGAGAAGTCAGTAATGAGCACCATTTCTATTTTTCTCTTGTTTAACGAACATTCTCCTTCTTAGTTTGAGTTTGTGAGAGAAGTTTGAGGTTTGGATCTTTTTTAAACTGAAAAGAAGTGTGAGCTTTCATTCAATTTGATCTGATCTTAAGACAATAGAAATGAGACCAGGCAAGTTGAGGGACACCTCACATAATATATGATGGATGGTTCTTGCGTTTCGAATCTTGTGCATCCCTAATAAAGGCATTGGTCCCACCTTTATTTAATGGAAAAATTTGACCAACCATGTGGATCTAGTGAGTTTCATGTACAAAACTTACTTTTAAAAATCTTGTTTGCATCCTGTCCAAATTTTGTGTAAGAATATGTGGTGCCGGTAGAGTTTTAGTCAAATGATAGCGAACTGTATGTATCTGAATTTTACTATGTCACAACAAAGACTTCACTTTAGCATGCATAGTCCTTGGTGTGACATGGTGTTTTGCTATAAAAAGATCATTAGAAGAGTCAACTTAACTCCACTAATAGTGGAGAATGTACCTTGTCTTCAGCTTAAACATTATGGATGCAAACAGTTGCCTTTGTCTTTTCATTTCTTCAGACATTTGCTGTGAAAGTGGGTTTTCTCTTTCTATTCAAATGCTTACATTCATATAAATTTTGCTCCGGTTGAGTGTATATCTGTAGTTTTTCTTTCAATGGTTACTAAATCTAACTTGGTGCTTATATGAAAATATAAGGTCTCAGCAGTGTCTGCTGTGAGTGTACTTACTTCCGCATGAATAAAATGTCTTACAAGATATATCCTTTGAATATTCAAGTTCTGTCATAGATTATTACTTGATAGCTTCTGAAATGTCTGTAGGTAATGTGTTAGGAGGATGTGTAATTTTTCAGTGACATTTCTCTTTCATTATATGTTAGTGTAAACTGGGCGAACTTTTTTAATCTATTAAGTTTGGTTCTTTCTTTTAAGCTCGTAAATGGGCTGTTAAATGGGCTGTTACTCCACCAGTATCTCTTTTGTATCTTGAATATTAGAGATATATGGACTTTCCTTCTGTCATGTTAAAAAATAAATAAATAAATAAATATATATATATCTAGAAGGGCTTGTTTGGGTTTGTGAAGTTGCCCCTGGATTCCCAAAAAAGGCCACCTTTTACAGGTTTAGGAATAAATGAACATGAGAAGTCTCATCTCTATGTAATTAGATGCGTGCGATCGCAGCATACCCTAAATATGTTAGGTTGAACTTTCAAAAAGTTCAATTAAACTTTTAAATCATGGAAAAAGTTTGCTTTTGGTTGGGTAAGGGGGTGACATTCGGCATGCCAAAGTCCTTGGTTGCTTGTTCATTAATGATATTGATGCAAACCCATAGTTGACAAATAACCAACCTGCAATGAACAAGAAAGGTGTAGTAATTCTATGAATGATGCAATATCAAATACTGTTTAAAAAACCATGTATTGATCAACTTCTCTCTTCACACGGTAAGAAAAGATCATGTATTTTTTCTTTACCATGTTAAAAAATCATATATTTGTTGTCAGCTGTTCCTCATTCAGAGTCAATAAAACTTAAATTTTATTGATCACTCATCTTCTCTTTCTCTCTTCCTTTATTTTTTTTTCTTTAATGGCTATCTGCATAGTCTTTCGTTCAGTTGTTATCTTATATTTAATCCAACAATTCTTTGAACATGATATACAGGAACTCTAGGATCTGTAAATTGATGAGAAGTTTTGTATTTTTTCATATGTATCTTTCGCTCTATGGAGTGTCTGTTTATATCTCTGGATATGTTGCTTTGTTTTTTTATCCTTTTCTAATCTGGTAATTCTTTGAACTCGATGACAATAAACTCTAGGTTCTTTTAATCAATGCAAATGTTTGTAAATTGTTCACGGTTATCTTTTAGTCTATGGAATGTCTGTCTCTAGGTTCTGTTAATTGAATTTTTTTGTATTATTTGCACAGTTATCTTTTAGTTTATGGATTGTCTGTCTCATTGCTGGATATGTTGCTCTGGGCATGATGAATTGCAGGTTAACATTATTGACACACCTGGGCATGTTGACTTTACGATAGAGGTGGAGAGGGCTTTACGTGTTCTCGATGGGGCTATTCTTGTCCTTTGTAGTGTTGGTGGCGTACAAAGTCAATCTATAACTGTTGACCGTCAAATGAGAAGATATGAAGTTCCCAGAGTTGCATTTATAAATAAACTTGATCGAATGGGAGCAGATCCTTGGAAAGTTCTTAACCAGGTATTATTAAAAAAAAGTGATGATAACAAATCTAAAATCATCTTTTGCTTTGTCATTTATCTACTCCATGACTAAAATTGTGGTTGTGCAGGATTAATGTTGGTGGGAAGATCAATCTCTTACTCTGTGTCTTTTTCATGCTTCGATCATGATAAAATGAATGTTTTGAACTTTATCTTGAGCTGTAGTGCTTCTAACATTATGATCCATGGCAATTCTAGGTGTTGGAAAATTGTAAGTTCAATTGGGGAACTGGTTAATCTTATGGTGTCTTGTGCATGTTTTCTGCTGGACAATGTAGTGTCATCTCACTAATGGAAATTCTTTGTCTGGAGAAAGAGCATTCGGTACCATAAGTGTCATTACTTACAAATGTAATTGATATTTTCCTGTAGAATTTGACATAAAAGGAAATTTTGACTATGAAATTGTGTAGACATGATGTGATCTTTCCATGGAAGAGGAAGAGAGAAAGAGTTTTGGGGGGGGTGTTGTACATTGTCATGGGATTCATTTTGTGCAGATACAATGCCAAGTTAATGTAATTTCTAATTTTTTTGCGATTAGGAAATTTCTCTCATCGCTTAATTTTGAATTTAAAAAGTTTTCCAGCTGTTAGACAAAATGATCAAGATATTTTTCTTATCTCAGGCAAGGTCTAAACTTCGGCACCATAGCGCTGCTGTTCAAGTTCCAATTGGTTTGGAAGAAGAATTTCAGGGTCTTGTTGACCTAGTACAGTTGAAAGCCTATTATTTTCATGGTTCCAATGGGTCTGTTTCTGAATCCAGGGGCTTTCCCAGGTTGTCTATATGTGATACTGTTGTTTGCTTGGCTGATTGAATTATCATTTAATGCAGTGAAAAAGTTGTCACTGCTGAGGTACCTGCCAATATGGAAAATCTGGTCACAGAAAAGAGGCGCGAACTAATTGAGGTGGTTTCGGAAGTTGATGATAAACTTGCTGAAGCATTTCTAAGTGATGAGCCCATATCATCTGCTGATCTTGAGGTTTAGCTCTTTTGATTTTCTTGAAGTTAATTTTTTTTTTTTTCAGGTTAAAGATTGGTTTTAACTAGTGTATTATGAACTATTGAGTGTGATCCAAAGTATTATTAAAATTCTGTTTTTCCATGTAATAAGTTATGCCTCTATTGTTTGTTCTGTGAATGCTGACGGCAAAGATGTGTTGCAGCTCCCGTATTTTCGCTATAATCTGAAAGACTCATGAATGTGTAGGATATGAATTAACCGTGAAGTGGGATGATCCTTTAATATAACAGTCATCAATGTTTCAGTGCTTTACTTGTTCTTTGACAACATGTAACACTTACACACAACATATTGCAGGAAGCCATACGCAGGGCCACCGTGGAAAAAAAATTTGTACCTGTTTTCATGGGTAGTGCATTCAAAAATAAGGTACTGATGAAATCGTTCTTTTTGCTATTACCTATTGTCCTCCTATTGCCTGTCTCTGTAGCATCAACCATTTAATACTGAGGAAGGTGTTGGGATTTGAATTGCATGTGAAGGAAAAGAAAAGCAGTGATGATGACAGCAAACTAAGCCTTATCTTGCTAGATGGGATATGCTAAGGAAGACTCTGCCTGTTGATATATCTGCTTTCAGTATGATAAAATCAACATTTATTGATAGAATCCATGTATACCAGATGTAACAGAAGGTGAAGTAGGAAGGAAAAGCTAAGACCCTGACAAAAATTCCATGACAAATTGCCCAGTTGTGTCAGTATTTCACCTATTATAAGAAATTGCTTTCAAGTTGACAAGGGGATCTGTGACCTTAAAAGATCCTTCTGTTTCTCTTTTATTGTAAGGGCAAAATCTTGCTTTGTGACAAATCTTTAACTAAATTTGCCTGACAGACTCTTGGCATCTTTTTCACACATCCAACACTAACGGATTACAATAACATTCCTCTTCCATAAGTTTCCATTGTCGAGGTCTGGTTCCATGCGGGAGTCCTCCTGAACAATAAACTTTAGAATAGAGGGGTGCCTCTTCCATTGATGTGTTTTTTCTCCAAGATTGAGAAGTATAGCGTGTTGGTGTGTGTCTCATCCATTGATTCAGGTGGGGGCGTGATAATTTACTGAGTATGTATATGAAATTTGTTCCCCTTATCTTGCAATGCTGTGTTATATATTGTGAACTTAATATTTGGAGTTGATCACACTGTTATCGTGAATCCTTGCCTTCAGGGAGTTCAACCTCTTTTGGATGGTGTCCTCAGTTATTTGCCCTGTCCAATTGAAGTCAGTAATTATGCTCTTGATCAAAACAAGCAGGAAGAAAAGGTATTTCAAATGTGCAAAGAAATTTGAATTTTTTTTATAAAATTTTGGAATTGTTAATTTTTTTTATATGTTCTGGTTATTTGAGGTATTTTTGTCAAAGTAGGTTGCATTGGCTGGAACTCCAGATGGACCATTAGTAGCATTGGCCTTCAAGTTGGAGGAAGGGCGATTTGGTCAGTTAACATATTTAAGGTGTGGTGTGATTTAAAGCTTTTCTCTTCTAGGATGCCTATAATTTTACAGGTTGCTTATAATCTTTTACTTTGAGTGGCAAGCTTTAGTGAATATTTACATCTGACTTTGTTTTCATTTAATGAAGAATTTACGAGGGTGTCATTCGAAAGGGGGACTTTGTCATCAATGTAAACACTGGAAAGAGGTTGAAGGTGAGTTGAGAATTCTTAGAAGATGCTTTCTGGATTTTATTTCTTTTGTAGGCCATATTTGTCATGATAAGTTTCCTCAGTTTATATTGGCGAAAAAAAAAAATATTCACTTTGAGATGCTTCTTTATCTCATTATAACGTACTGCTGGTAGTAAAAGAGCGGTAGTCTGGAGAAGTTGAGTATAAATCACAAAGTAACAGAAGGAAAATGTGACAAAAGAAAGCAAAGTGAGAAAATTTTCCTACCTATGAAGGAATCCAGCCAATAGCCAGGTGTAGAGCAAAGCTTTTAGCTCCTAATGAGTAAACTTTGTACTTTGACAAGGCTTCCTGTTCCTCACATAAAGGAAGTGTTTCTTTCCAGACTTAGTTCCTCTGTGTCTATTCCAGCAGAAATCATGCTTTCTGCGTTCCAGCATGATACATGCTTTCTTGAAAACCAGTTCTGAGTATTCCGTGCAACTTTGAGGATCTATCTAAGACTGCTTTACCATTTGTGTGGAAGAATGATTTGAACTTGAGAAGCAGTGGTAAAAACATCTACCAATGTCGATCTGTCTAAAAGTGAATGCTTCTTTTCATAATAATGGTTTTGTTTTGAACTCTTCTTAACTTAAGTCCACTGTGGTTGGTGTATGATCATTCTAGTAAGCATGACTTCTGGTAATTTTGAGATGGTTGACCCAAAAATGGTGCCAGTGGTGGCCCGGTCTAATTTATCTGCTAAATGCTATGTATAAACAAGAATAATGGCATCCTAAAAAATGTTGGATTTTTTTATGATGAATTTGAGAGCTTTACAGAAATCACCAGCCCTTAGATTGCTAAAGCCATCATATTCATCCCTAATTCGTATTAGGCGCAATCTCTTGCTACTCCAGTGTTGTGAGGGTACAAGAAGCAAATGTTACTGATTCTTTGTTCAATTTCCGCCACTTTCTTCTGTATTCCATTTACATGTTATGGACTTCCCTAATTGTTCTGGAGCAGGTTCCTCGCCTCGGACGGATGCATTCTAATGAGATGGAGGTAAGTTCTTGACTTCTATTAACTTAATTAGCTATTATCTTCTTCTAAGTTGGGTCGATCTGAGAAATCAAACTCATACACAAGGTCAGTTTTGGTCATTGGTAACTACCACTGATCTTATTTGATTATCTACTCAACAGGATATTCCAGAGGCACATGCCGGGCAAATTGTTGCTGTTTTTGGAATGGATTGTGCCTCAGGTCTCTCTCTCTCTCTCTCTCTCTCTCTCTCAGCATGGCAATCTCAGCTAGCACTGATTGTTGATTTGTGAGTTTTAATTTGCCTGAAAAGGGGGATGGGAAATTTGTCCCACGAGTAATGATAAAAATGTTGATTTCCTGTAGTTAAATGTCAAAAAAAGGTTGGAATTGAAATTGAAATTGAAATTGAATTACACGTGATGAGCTAAGTTGGCTAACATGAGGCCGAAAAACTTGGTCTGTAGCTTGATTATGAGTGTCTTTGTCCTTTGTTCTTTTCCCTTGGGACTTAATTTTAGATGTTTTTTCTTCTTTTATCAGGCGATACATTCACTGATGGGAAAGTTAAATACACCATGACCTCCATGAATGTGCCTGATCCGGTGATGTCCTTGGCTGTTTCTCCAGTTTCAAAAGATTCTGGGGGCCAAGTGAGTAGCATATAACTTACCAAAATTTTCTTCCACTGTATTTGATTGGTAATCGTTACTCTTTTTTTTTTTAAATCCTTTTAATAGTTTTCAAAAGCTTTGAACCGTTTCCAAAGGGAGGATCCTACCTTCCGCGTGGGTTTGGATGCCGAGAGTGGGCAGGTTTGTTTTCTATGCAGTTTTAAATTATCTTTGGTGTCAATTTGTCATCTTAGATGTAATATACATTTTCTCTATAAATAGACCATCATATCTGGTATGGGAGAGTTGCATTTGGAGGTATACGTTGAACGAATTCGCAGGGAGTACAAGGTGTGTCCTCACTTCCATGTCATGCAAAAATTGTTTCCTTCATTCTTTGCTGTTGAGAGTTAAATAATTACTTAATAAAAGTCTCATCTCTCTTAAAACAGGTAGAGGCAACTGTCGGAAAGCCTCGTGTGAATTTCAGAGAAACTGTTACACAGCGTGCTGAATTTGATTACTTGCATAAGAAACAAACTGGAGGACAGGGTCAATACGGTAGAGTTTGTGGGTAAGTGAAGGTGCACCTGAATAAGCAAATGCTGTATTCTTATGTCTGGTTCATTTGACTTTTTGTTTATCTCAGTTCTTGTTTTGCAACAGGACGATCTTTGATATTCTCTGTTGTTGTTCTTGTTGTTGCTGCTGCTGTTGTTGTTATTATTATTATTGTCGTCATCATTATCATTATTGTGTTGTATTGTCGATGAGCATTTATGTTTTCGCTTAGCATGCTTTGCTACAAGGTCGAGCTTAGAGCTTTGTTACAAATGACTGACGCATTTGTTGTAATTGTGCCGAGTGCTAAATTGATATCAGAGAGTGATTTCCTTATTATGTCTTTCCTGAAAACTATTCAGCTATCTGTAGCTGCTGTTAGATCTGTCTTGATGATCAAAACTCAAGTGAATGTTAAATTGCTCAATCAAGCTCTTAGGATATGCTTTGTAGATCGGATTTTACAAATTATTTTGTAAGTTATTAAGCTCTTTGCTTTGACAGGATATTAGAAGTAATTAGCTATTGTACCTTGTCTACCATTAAGTAAGGAGAAATTGAACAAGAGATACTTTTGGGTCATTGTTTTCACTAGAGACCGAAATGGAAGTCCTATTCTTTTTAACATACTTCTTTGCACCCTTTGGACGGCAGCAGAACCTTGGCTAATTTTTGGCACATGCTCACAGAAGTTCTAGTTTGAAGGCTTCTCCTTGCGACTTTTAGGCTAATAAATGTCTCTTTGTCCAGTCTTTATAGTGAATGTATCCAGTTAGGTAATGTGTGGCCCAGTCAGATAGCGTATATCAGAAAACTGTTATTTATTAGTGAGGGTCTCAGCAAAACACGCATGAAGAAAATTACAAAGATTGTCTTTTACTTGTAAATGCTTTTCTCTGTGAGATGGCCTTTTGAGATTCTATAGATATAGTGAGGTTTTTGGCCATGACTTTCTAACTAGAGCTTTTGCTGAGGTCTAAATAGTGGTTTGAAAGATTGATGACTTTTAGAACTTTTTGCAATTTGGCTTACGCTTAAGAATAAAGAGATATATTACTGCCTATTATTTCATAGTTTATGTGATCCACTTAGTTAAGATACTTGAGTTGAACCACTGCATGTGTATATAGCAGCCCCTAAAGAATTAAACAGCATTACCTTTCCTTTCAATCGAAGGCTAAATTTTGTGGATTTCAGTAATCTTACCTCAACCTTGTGAATGAAGTTAATGTGTCAGTGCAGTTGAATCTCTTTTGTGTATTTTGTTGTCTCGCTTTGTTTAATTGTTAAAATTTTCAAATGACAGGTATGTTGAACCTCTTCCAGAAGGGTCGCCTGTAAAGTTTGAATTTGAAAACATGATCGTTGGGCAGGCCATACCTTCCAATTTTATTGCTCCAATTGAGAAAGGCTTCAAAGAAGCTGCCAATTCGTGCGTTACTCTCTTCTCTTAACCCAAATTTGTTATGAGAGCTCTTTGGAATTTGTGAAATGCCAATGGTCCCGATCCCAATTGAACATGAAAATTGCAATTGATTCCTTGACCAATCTGCTTATTTTTTACATGCAGAGGGTCATTGATTGGTCATCCTGTTGAAAATATTCGTGTTGTTCTGACGGATGGTGCTTCACATGCCGTGGATTCTAGTGAGCTGGCTTTTAAGTTGGCTTCCATCTATGCATTTAGACAGGTACCTTTTGTATGGTAGTTCACTGCAAACTATTTTTTGCAGCTTTGAAGGATCATGTTCATCAATTTTCACTCTGCAGTAGTAAATAGGGGAGAAAACCCAACTTCTTTCTTTGCCTTTTGGGAAAAAAAAATGGAAATATTGATTGTGACTCATTCACTTTATTTCATGGTGCTAATCTTATATTCTGTGAAACAGTGCTATTCAGCTGCAAAACCTGTAATCTTGGAACCGATAATGCTGGTGGAGTTAAAAGTACCAACAGAGTTTCAGGGAACTGTTGCTGGTGATATCAATAAGTGAGCCTTCCCATCTATCTTTGCTCCATGATGTTGCTATGCTTTCCCCAATGTTTGAAAAGCTAAATAAGTTCTTGATGTTTTTTTATAACAGGAGGAAAGGTATAATCGTAGGCAATGACCAGGATGGAGATGAAACAGTAATTGTGGCTCAGGTATGCATGACATTATTGCCTCCTTTAACCTTTGAATTTCTAGAGAGTGTTGAATGCTAATTTTGGTGTTGTGAATTTGTATGTTGTTTGGCTGTTTTTGGCCTGTCAGGCCCGTGGCTTCTGAACTAGTATTTGTATGTACGTTGGCCAAATGAAAAACAACAATGACCATTTACATGGTAATGTTATCTTGGCAAGAATTTGCCTTAAAAAAATAGTGCAAATATTATTGGAGTCCATGTTCTTATTTGCTTCAACTACAATAAGCTTACCTTTTAGAAATACAATAACACTGGTTTTAAATAAGTAAAATCCAAGTCACTATACTGAAGGCTTGTTCTAGATTACGTGTGCCTTGATTTGTCGAGTCTCAGGGTTTGCAAGTTTGATCATTAATGGTTTCTAGACTCGTTCTATATGATACATTTATGTGGTAACTAACTGTCAACAGTTCCCTCACGGTCAATAAGGGAATTGCTATCCCTTAACTTTGTCAGAAACTTGTGTTTCATCTCCTCTTTTTTCCTGCTTTCCAGGTCCCTCTGAACAATATGTTTGGCTACTCCACTTCTCTTCGTTCGATGACACAGGTGGCTTTTGCCTTGATTGAATTCCTTTACGAATGCCAAAATCCACGCTCTCACGCATCCTCTGTTTGTGCAGGGCAAAGGCGAGTTCACAATGGAATACAAGGAACATTCAGCTGTCTCTCAGGATGTGCAAATGCAGTTGGTAAATGCACACAAGGCTAGTAAGGCTGAATAGCTTTGGGATAAATAATCCCAATACACATTCTGTGAGGATCAAAATGTCTATTTATTCTTTTTCCTTTACGTCGTGTAATATTCTTTGTTCAAGAAGAGAGATATGTTAGTAATGTACCACAGGTGATCCGGTTGTGTGATCAGATAAATTTTGTAAGCTCAAATAATCTCCATGTATTGATAATAATATACACATGCTCACGAAGTAGGCGATGGAGCACCCGTATATTTTCCAATCCTGTACGTTATGAATGTGTCGATGGGTTAGTTATGCGTGTACGTGCGCAATGTTTCTCTGAAGACATCTTTTGCTGGAGCATGTATAAGGTAACACGACAGGAACTCTCCTTCTACCTTTTTTCCCCCCCTTCATTTCGACTTGTTTAATGATTCTAATTGTAAATTTTGCAAGTACGGTACTTTCATGCTCAATGGATTATGTTAATTGTTGATGTTGTGTGGTTTTTCTATTCCTCATGCGTGTCCGACATAGCGAACCGAGAAATAGAAAAACTTTTCTATTCCTCATTCACTTTCATGTCCATACAGAAAGGCATACATAATCACTGTTGGATTGGTACCGAGTGTGAGAACATTGGGGTTCAGGTGCTGTTTATTTCGTGAAAAATGGAATTTAGAAGTTATTCATTTTTGAGAAAATATCTTTCGAATTATCAATTTTCCGCGTAATAAATATATCCTTACTTGGAGAATGCATAATATTTACTTAATGATGGTTGCGTGAATTTTAAATATCGGTTAAATGATGTAACTAAATGTTTCATATATTGTTAGTAGGCGGCATAAATTCGTTTCTTTAACTTATTTTGATTCATCTATCTCTATAATTCTCTTCTCATTATTTCTCAATCTCACACTCACTTCGCATTATTACTTCAGTCGGGGTATAATTTTCTTTTTTTTCAAATTGAGTTAAATCTGTAAGTCTTTAGAAATACAAGTCCAGTTGGGTAGAAGTTATTAGATTTACATTATATGAAAAATGGATTAAAATGGGTTAAATGAGTCTATGGTGCGTTTGTTTTTCCGTTTTCCAGGAAAGCATTTTTCAAGAATATTGTTTGTTTTTCTTTGTTTGGTGATGTATAATTGAAAATGTTTTTTGCCATTTGGATCCCATTAAAAAATAATTTTGCACTTCATCGCAGGAAAAAAAAAAAAGAATTTTTAATTTAAAAAAATTCAAATTTTTAATATTGTTGTTTTTTATTTACTTTTATTTTCTTTCTTTTTATTTCCTTTTTCTCTTTTCCTTCTTCTTGTCCTTCACTCCTTAGCTTCCTCACGACTCTTCTGCCATCCCTTCTGCTTCATTTGGCAGTTCGTTCCTAGTTGGCTTACAAAGGGTGAGCTCTAGCTATTGTTAGAGGTGACGAGCTCATCAACCGGCCACTAAAGGCTATGAGCTCGCCTAATCTGGTGAGGCTTGAGCCTCATCGGATGGAGGCCACGAGCTCACCTGATCTGGCAAGGCTTGAGACTCATCAACCTCGAGCAAGTTCAAACCTTGTTGTCGAAGGTCGTGAGATCCCCCGATCTGGTGAGGCCATAACTCACTGGCCATCCTTGTGGTCGGTGATGGGTGGAGAAGAAACAAAAAGAAAAAGGAAGAAAAGAAAAGAAGGAAATTCGAATTTTTATTTTTATTTTTATTTTTATTTTTAAAACATTTTCCAAATTTTATTTTTTTAAAAAAATAAAAAATTCAAATTCAATTTTTTAAAAATATATTTTTATAAGAATAATTGTTTGTAAACCAAGTATCAAATCTAAGTTTTGGTAAATTCGGAAAACGTTTTCCGGTCCTTTCAAAGGAGAAATTATTTTTCAATTTAAGTTTTGTTAGGAAAATGTTTTTCGTTGACTAGGAAAACGTTTTCCGTTGACTCATTTTCCTAAGTGAACCAAACGTCGGAAAATGAGGAAAATGTTTTCCCCGAAAATATATTCCACGAAATAAACACACCCGGTCGGATTATTTTCAACTTGACCTAAACTAATCCAATCTATCCATTTAATGGTTTTAAGGCGAGAGAATGAAAAAGAGTTATAAATGTAAATTGAGTCTAAATAAATTATAAACTCATTTGTAACCAATTTAACACTCATATTATGTTTAAATCAATTTATGATCCCTTTACTGAATATAACTAATTTATACAACAACTCAGCTCACGGGTATACAACCCATTTTGACAGGTCTACCAAATACTAACTTTCTCTTATTTTTCATTATGAATCAATACAAAAATTGAAAATTCTATGCTATGTTGAAAGTCAATTCTTTAACATCTTATAGTTGAAATATCGATTTTACCCAGATAAAAATTTTAAAATGGGTTAATTAGATAGATATGAATTTTCGTGGGTTGAATTAAATATAAAAATATTTTTAAAAACGAATTGGATTCCGTATATAAAAATGTCAATTAAAATCGGATCATGTTTTACCCGACCGAACGATTGGACCGCAACTACACAGCTAAAAGCTTTAGAGCCGTCGCGCCTTGCTGCTGGTGCTCGAGCTCCCCTCCTCCTCCTCCTCCTCCTCCTCGTCGCATCCTCGAATCTCCAATCTCGCCATGGTAAGCGTTCTCATGCTCATCGCTCTACTGCAGCCGCTGCTTCTGCTTCTGCTTCTGCGATTCCCTGCTTTCGTTGATGCAATTGGTGGTTTTTTTTTTGGCCTTTTATCCGCAGTCGAAGAGAAAGGTCAGGGAGCCCAAGGAGGAGACCGTCACGCTCGGCCCCGCCGTGCGCGAGGGCGAGTACGTCTTCGGGGTCGCCCACATCTTCGCCTCCTTCAACGACACCTTCATCGTGCGTATCGCTCTCCTTCGCTTTCTCTTTTTGCCCTCCGATCCCGGTCTGACGGCACGTGCTTCGCATGCAGCATGTCACCGACCTCTCTGGGAGGGAAACCCTTGTTCGCATCACCGGTACGTGTTGCCAATTATGCTGTTGTGCGGTACAGCTTCGTGAATTTGTGGATCTCCGGCTGCGAAGTCGGTCGGCGCAGAAGCGAAGATTGAATTTTTATTAATCCCCTTTGTTGCTAATTTTGTTTGCCGAGAAGGGATGTGTTTAATTTTCTTTAGATGCGGCAGCTGCTGAAATTTTCGATTTTAAGATTGAATTTTTATTAATCCCCTTTGTTGCTAATTTTGTTTGCCGAGAAGGGATGTGTTTAATTTTCTTTAGATGCGGCAGCTGCTGAAATTCTCGATTTTAAGATTGAATTTTTATTAATCCCCTTTGTTGCTAATTTTTTTTTGCCGAGAAGGGACGTGTTTAATTTTCTTTAGATGCGGCAGCTGCTGAAATTCTCGATTTTAAGATTGAATTTTTATTAATCCCCTTTGTTGCTAATTTTGTTTGCCGAGAAGGGATGTGTTTAGTTTTCTTTAGATGCGGCAGCTGCTGAAAGTTTCGATTTTTCGGCAGGAAATGTGCTTCATTCCTATAATTCTACTTTCTAGTTAGTGGTTGCTCCGATGGTTTGTGATGGTTGGGTTGTTAGTTTCTTCTCGAGATAGGGCGTGGTGTGTCTTGCGAAGTTCCTTCATGCTGTTATACAGCAAAACTTTGTGGTTGTGAATCTCTGACTACAAAATTAGTCAGCGTGGAAACGGAGGTTGTCTTTTATTAATTCCCTTTGTTGTTAATTTTCATTTGCTGAGAACGATATGTTCGATTTTCTTAAATGTGGCAGCTGAAATTTTCAATTTTTCAAAGGGAAATGTGCTTCACTTCTACGAGTCTACTTTCTAGTCAGTGATTACTTCAACGGTTTGTGATAGTCGGATAGTAAGTTTCTTCTCGAGATAGGCTGTTGTTTAATCACGGTTGTCAATGTATGACGCGTTTGGCTTGTTTAGCTATGAAGCCCTGCTATAGGCACGTATTTAGCTGTTTAGCTGAAAGGTAACATTGCTTCTGCCCTTTTACTTAATTTCTTTGTCTTACTGTTTGAAATTTTTCCAAAGTTCAGGCGGCATGAAGGTGAAAGCTGACAGGGATGAATCGTCGCCTTATGCAGCCATGCTTGCAGCCCAAGATGTGGCTCAGCGATGCAAGGTTTCCCCTTCTTTTTAGTCACAACCCATTTTGTGATTGTGCGAAGTTGTTTGTGTGCACAATCCTTTTCGAAGTACAATCTGTTTCTGGTTCTGTCTTAGCCATCTATTTGCGTTCTTTTCTCTTTGAACACGGTGTATTCTAATTTTGTCAATAATCATTATAAATGTGCTTTGGTGTGTTTTATAGGAGCTTGGTGTTACTGCCCTTCACATTAAGCTTCGTGCTACTGGAGGAAATAAGACCAAGACCCCAGGTCCGGGTGCTCAGTCAGCACTTCGAGCCCTTGCGCGTTCTGGCATGAAAATCGGCCGCATAGGTATATTTCTTCTTGTTTGATATCTAGTGCAATTCGTTTTGATCAGTAATGTCGGTAATGATCCTAGAGTACCTCTCCATCCAAATTATTTAGTCATTGATGTTGATTTTGTGGACGCATTTCTTTTAAGTTAAACAGCATGATAGGCTTTGAAGCCTCCCCCAGAAAAAAAGAGGGAAACGGCATGAAAGCCATCCTTGGATCACTTGTTAGGCCCAGCGTAATCTATGAGTATTGATCTTACTAGGCTCAAGCACATTGGTCTCAAGTTATATTGTCATTTTTTACTGCCACCTCTCCCTCACACTCTGTGAGTACATGGTCAAGCCCTAGACACTAACTTCCTCCTGAACATTCCAAGTACTTTTCTTTGGTTTCTCTCAAGTCCTTCAGTTCAACTTTTTCAGCAAAAATGTCTCTGCTTCAGTCATTGCTTTAATTTGAAGCGCGGCCCTTAAGATCGCTTTCCAATGTACTCAATGGAAGTGTTTCGAGTCATAGCTGCACAACATCAAAGATGATTTTTTGGGTTTGCTCTTTAGGGTTTTCCTCTACAGTTCCCTTTTCATTCTTGCCTCAATCATTTTATGCAAGACATTAGCTCAGGATCTTTAATCTCGCACTATGGGATTCGATGATTGTAGCTTGCTCTACTATTTCATGGATTTCTTCAATTTGTGGGATTTCAAATCCAGTGAAAGTTTGTGAATGTCTTGTTTCGTGGTAGAGGACATTGATTCCTCACTATACTTTCTTACTTTGATGATTATAACTCCACCTTAGCTAAATTTGATTGTTATTCTTCGCAATTTCTGAGGCTACTAATTAATTGCCTGTGGTGAGAATGATGAGTTAAATGAATTTGTGGAAGGGATAACATTCCTTGTGATTTAACTCCTTTACTGAGGCTACTAATTAATTGCCTGTGGTGAGAATGATGAGTTAAATGAATTTGTGGAAGGGATAACATTCCTTGTGATTTAACTCCTTTACGCTTATTGATGTTCTGACTTACCACTTTTATTTGTCTTTCTTGTTTAATATGAGGATGCTATTGTGTTTCTGAGTATCCATATATTTACTTTTACGGATTTTCTTCACCCAACCCAAGGTGCTTTTCTGTTGTCAGTCTTAACTTTTGATCAAACCCGTATGATGCATAGTTGTCTGCGTGTTTAGCTTCAAACATGGTAGCAAGAGTCATGATTGAATTAGTTGTGTGAAAGGCAACTTCTTCATGAACTCAATATTATGAGGCTTATTGATATTCTGACTCAGTACCACTGCTTCGAGGCACCAGTATTTTGCTTCAGAAAATTTGTGGAGATTGTTTTCAATTACTATGTTCAAGCATATGAAGCATTGTAATCAAAATTTATTTGCTGTAAGTGCAATTGGAGCATTGCATTTTCGGTGTTTACTTCAGCCTTTGTGTTAGCTAATATATCCCTTAGATTCTAAGACAAGGAGGGGGACATTTGTAGTTGGTTGCAGATAACTTCGCTGTACTGAATCTGCTGATCTACTGATTGAATACTACATTTCAATAATCATTAGCGGGTGTTAGAGCGATCCCTTCATTCAATGACGTGTTTATTGGGAAATATGTAGTTTTAGCTCATGATGTGGATCTATACTCTTTTTTGCTTCTTTACTCAATCATTTGCTCATGCGATTCTTTTGCTTGGTCATCAGAGGATGTGACACCGATACCAACCGACAGTACTCGCAGAAAGAGTGGTAGAAGGGGGAGAAGGCTGTGATTGCTCTTGGCATCAGGCATGCAATAATGTTGCTGCTCTTTCTGCAATGTTCAGCATTAGATGCAAGTTTTCACTTTTGTTGCTGCTGTTGTGGCCATAGTCTTATGGCAAATATATTGGGATGTTAACATTCATTTTTGAGCCGGTTTAAGACCAAGTTTTGGATCTAGTTTCTCGCCGTTATTGAAGCTTGAGCCTCATCTTTGTCCTTTCACACTGTTAAGTCTTGTGCCTCGTTTGATGCTTTATTTGTGGCTCGTTTTGCCTACGCATCTGAATCTGAATTACTTCCCTCTTATCAAAGAGCTGAGGAGGTAGAGGTTTTTGGAGGTGAAGTGCACACACAGTCAAAGGCGCCAGATTTAGGCTCTGGTTCGAAAGGGCACGGGTCAGATCCCACACGGTATGATACTGGTTATGAATTGTTTATGGTAGTCATGCGCGTGCCTGTGTAATGTTCTTCTGAGGACATCCTTTGCAGGAGCATGTATAAGGTAACTCCATAGGAACTCTTCTGCTTCTTTTTTTCTTCATTTCAACCTTAATGATCCTAATTATAACTTTTGCAAGTTGGGGTACTTTCATACTCAAACGAATAATGTTAACTGTGCATGCTGTGAGGGCTTTTCTTTCCTTCATGTCAAACCAAGAGAAAAGGCAACAGTCGATACACTTTCCCAACATTACCTTATTTCTTTATCCATGTGGAAAGGTTTACGGCCAGCGTGAAATTTACGCCGAGTGCGTAACATCAATCCGAAGATGGTTGAGTTTTAACATCAGTTTTAACATCAACTGAGTTCATTTCATTAGTCAAACTTTCTAGCCATTTTTATCTTAAGCCATAAGTTCCTAACAACGACAACAGAAGAACTCGTGCATGCACCCTATTCACGTTGCGGTGCCGAGTGAAAGCAAATGTATTTACATAACATTTTACCAACCTAATGAAGAAACGAAAAACGAGAATTTTTTTAGTTAAAAAAAAGAAGAAAAAAACACTTTTATCTCCAAAACCTCGGCCCTCTAATCCATGATCGAGGAAAGCAGTTAACCCAGACGGTTACCTCTTCCAACGCAGATGAACGTGTTAGAATGGAACCTTAGAAAAGCCCCCACCACCTTCCATCGATCAGTACGTGCAGTGAAAGTGAAACTGCTCCCTTCGATAAAAAGGCCCTAAATCAGCGAAATCCAAAGACCATGAGGGTGATCAAAGTCTCTTCCTTTCTAAGAGCGGGCTCCCAATTCCTGGACGTCATGGAAGAGCTGTTCAGCAAGTCCTCCCTCCGGTCCTACTTCGCCGAGTTCATCTCCACCTTCATCTTCGTCTTTGCCGGCTTGGGCTCCGCGATCTCCGCCGGTATGTTGTCGAACTTATGCATCGTGATCTAAGTGACAGCGATTTATTTCGAGCGTGGTTAACCATGTTGGGGTTTCAATATAGCCTAGCGAGTCGCTACGGACATGAAAAGATAGATTTTGCCATTTTGGGAGACATTATTGTCGAATTTGATAATGAATTTGGCACTAGTATTTTCTATGATTTCTAGCATAGCTGGTAAACGCTTCATGAATTGAACATACATAAGGGAACTTCTATGAGAATTTACTTAGATGTCCGAGACTGACTTTACTAGGCATGTCGGCGGCCCCTGCGGCTGGCACCACTGGGGAGAATTGCCACGTCCTGGTGGTGGCCGTGGCGCATGCTTTTGCCCTGTTCGCGGCGGTGTTCACGTCGGCGCATATCTCCGGCGGCCATGTCAACCCGGCGGTCACGATGGGGCTGGTGATGGGAGGCCACGTCAGCATTCTGAGCGGAGTTTGTTTCTGCTTGGCTCAGCTCTCGGGTTCCGCCATTGCTTGTGTCCTCTTGATGCTCCTCACACCAGGCCAGGTAAAATTTCCTCTCTTCCTACTGAACTTTTACAAAAGAAAGATGATTTTTTTTTTCCTTTTTTGATTTTTTTAAGGTAATGTTATTATTTTCCATGTAAACTAACCTAACGCAAATAAGAGAGCGAATGAAACATTTTGATGGTTTTGGATTTGCCTATTACATATGGTTTCAAGATCAACTAATTTTTCTTCAAACCCAAAAAAAGGGAAGAACATCTTAGGGTTAGTGCAAAACCTGTCCTCACCAGTGGATATGTGTATTAATTTCACTTGTCTTAGAATTAGATCATGTCTTATACACTCGGTCTTCTCGGATAAGTAATACTATCCAAACCTAAGGAATGCTTGATTTGCAGTTAAGTCTTTATAGACATCTGCATAGTAATGGAAATTGTTTGGACAGGCGATACCGACGGGTGAGTTAGCTCCGCACGTGACGGGCATGGGCGGCACGGCGACGGAGTTCATAGGGACATTTGCTCTCGTCTACACAGTCTGCGCCGCAAGAGACCCGAGAAAGGGACCGCATGGGATAGCAGGCCCCACGGCGATCGGGTTTGTATACGGAGCGAATTTCATGCTGACCGGGCCATTCGCCGGCGGGTTCATGAACCCGGCTCGGTCTTTTGGGCCGGCAGCCGTCACCGGAGACTTCAGCAACCACTGGGTTCATTGGGTCGGGCCCATTGCGGGCGGCGGAGTAGCCGGGTTGGTCTACGAGAGCCTCATGTCGCAGGGCAGCGGGAGTGACCACGTTAGTGATCAAGCCAATGTGGTTTAAGGGTTAAAAGGTTTTTAGATTTTAGATTGCTGAACGGGGCTAAATCTTTCGATTCTTTGATCTGGTTTTGTAACTTCATTGCTACCGATGCATGCCTAGGCCTTTTGTAATTACGATGGTTATTGTTTCTGGATAACAAGCATTTGCTTTAATCTCTTGACTACCAATTCAATTAGAGAGTACCATGTCGCCAATTATTCATATGTGAATTGAGATAATCTCGGTATGGTACTAAGTATCTATGAATCAGCAGAACCGATTTTTTTTCCCTAATGAAGATGAACATATTTTGGGTGCTAAAGAAGTTGGTTAATGAAAGATGATATTTTGGGCATTTGGCCAAATCAATGAACTCGAATGCGTTAAATGCTAATTTTATTTTGCAGGTGAAATGTCTTCGTCTAGTGTTGATGGCATTGTTTTTGAAGGTGAAGTTGTGGTGAATGTGATGATTTGGCGAAGATACTGAATTCAGTAAAAAGCAAAACACGAGAACAGAAGATGATGGTTTTCTTAACTTCACATACTTGACCGAACCTATGGTTTGGGGGAATTTATTATGCAAACACCGATTCCAATCTTAGACATGCATTTTCAAGTCTGATTTCATGGAAAAATTGAATTGAATCTCTGTAAACTCCTATCACATCTTCATTTCAATCAACTATAGCTGAGTTGACCTTCATTAGATGATTAGATAGGATCAAACTAAGTTAAAGAAATTTTACCTTGAACGTTGAAGGGTGGCGCACAATAGTCATTGGCATACTAAAAGCATATATTAGATGAGAAAACTAGCTGCGAAATAAAAAGAAGGGAGATTCGGTCGGCAAGAGAAGAGAACACTTGTTTGTTTCTCTACCTCGCCGCCGCTGCCCGCCTAGTCCCCACGCTCTCGCCGTCCCGACGTTCCACGCAGAATTGCCAATCGTCTCGTAGCAGCGACAACAGCCCGCGAAGACGCCGACGGTCCCTGCAGCGGCCGGGCTGATCGTTGACGATCACTAATTCCCCGCGGCCACGTCTAGACTCTGCCCAGCAGCAGCCACCTGGTGTACCTGTCGAGGATCGGTGTCTAACCCTTGATGTGTTTTGCCTCATCGGATACTCGTCCGCCATCGTCGTGAGCAACCGAGTATTGCTCCTGGGGAATGCCTGTCCACCGTGAGCAACACTGGGAACTCCAGCAAGCTGGTTCGCCACCACCACTGCGAATCGTGAACCTTTGTCATCCGCGATCCGAGTTTGCGGCCGCGAAAACCCACCATCCGTGCACTACCGCCATCCCTCGCCTCGATCTTGTTCGTGAGGAGGTCGTGATCCACCGCTAGCCATCCGTTGAGCCCCCATCCGCAAACCGTGATCCGAATCGGAGCGTGTTCGAATTAGGTAACAATTTTTATCCAATTTAATTGGAATATTTCATTCCTCGATTCGGATCGATTGTTATTTGATATGTGATATTTGAAATATTAGACAAATCCAATTAGGGCTTATTGATAAAGTTGATTTGATCACTAATTTGATTCGTAGCAATATCGTATTATTTTTTTAATTATTTCAACTTATTATTGAATAATTGTCTTGCCTAAGATTGCAATAATCTTTAATTTGAGCCGTGAGATAACGGATCATTTTTCTTTAATTATGTTTGATTTTGCATAAGGATATATGTTTTTCTAGATGACTCAATCCTTAATTTGAGTCTTGATGGATATCTTGAATGATTTTAGCTATGTTTGAAATTCTGTTTTGATAGAATTGCTAGCTTTAACGAATAAAAAATACAAAAAGAAAAAAAAAAGAAAAAAAAAAAGATTGCATGGCATATCATATCATTTGCTTTAATGAATAAAAAATACAAAAAAAAAAAAAAGGGAGTGCATGGCATATCATATCATTTAGATCACATGATCGGACTAGGTAGATATTTTTCCCATTTTGAATTAAATGCATATTTAGAAAATATCTAGGTTAGATAGCAATTTTACATTCAATTGCATAAGTATCCAAGATAAGATAGGATTTAGGAGAGTCCAAAACCTAACTTAAATTAGATAATATATTACTATATATGTATTTTTATTTTTATTTATTTTTAGTCACGAGTTTAAAAAAAAATACCAAAAATATTATATGCATGCCATATAGTTTAGGTCATGTTATATGTCATAGATGTGTCACAGTATGCACTTAGATTCTAGTTTTCATTTAAATAAGTGAAAAACCCATAAAAATTAAGTGACTGCTTGTTAAATAGAAATCATAATAAAAATCATATCTAGATTGCTGATATGATTTTTAAGCTAACATTGTAGATAGTTTTTTTTTTTTTGTTATAAGTAAGTCCTACAATTTAGTTATATTATCTTATTGGGTGTTAAATTAGTGGATTATGCACCTACATGGTCAGCTCACATATTAGGAAGTAATAAAATAAATTCAAACTACCTAATATACATTTTTTAATGAAAAGAACGGTACATTTAGTATAACCAAGTTCCCGTACCCAAATTCTATAGTTCGTGAGAGTATAATAATTACTTTATTATTTTATTTAGATATCTAACAACTTACCGATAAATTGATTAGGGACGATTCCTAAATTAAATTCATTTGTATGCTTGGGAGAGCCCAAACTAAGTTTAAACTTAGTAATACATAGGTTGCAACATGGTTGAACAAAATTATATTCATGGTTCAAAAAGATACAAAGAAGTACATAGATTTTCATGATAAAGCAAAATGAAGCGTAGCAAAAGCCAAAATACTCCAAAATAAAGCCAAATTCAGAAAATAAGGAGGATCAATAAGGCACTGGCAAGGTTTTGGCTAATTGAATTAGATCGAATTGGTCTAATTATATTAGCATGGTTCGAATTGAACTGGTTTGATTTAATCAAATTGACTATTGAAATCCCAATTGAATTAATTTGCCTCGATTACACTATGGTAGTGCCAATTTAATCTCAATTCGTTCAATTCAAGCAAAAATGGGAGGTCTTGAAAGAGAGTAAGCTGCAAGGAGGGTTGGGCTTCCGAGACTTAATTGCTATGAATATAGCACTGTTGGGAAAACAGGCGTGGAGATTGTTGAATAACCCTCACTCTTTATGGGGAGATCTTTTTAAGGGTCTGTATTTTCGCTCGAAAAATTTCCTATCGCCCACAAGAGGAACGCGACCCTCTTGGGGATGGCGAAGCCTTCTTAGAGGAAGAGATGCCCTCTTACCGAACTATGTTGGTCTGTTGGAAATGGCGAACAAATTCGAGTTCGGGGTGATCGTTGGCTACCAATGGGAACTCTATATGGTCCTAGAGATAGAGAAGAACCAATTATGGTGGCTGATCTTATTGACCAGAATAACCACACATGGAATACAGCAGTGATTCAACAATTCTTTGAAGCACAAGTAGCCACAGAAATTCTTAATCTACCAATCCGACCTCTCTACTCAGAAGACAAGTTAGTTTGGTCACCACATCTAATGGTCAGCACACTTTAAAAAGCAATTATCATACAATTCTACAATCCAGCGGTAAACAACGTAATCAAAATACCTCCTCGCTTACCAGAGTTCGCACACCCTCTGGCCGAAGATCTGGGCAATGAAGACTGTTCCCAAAATTCGTACTTTTCTTTGGTCGGTCTGCCAAGATGCCCTCGCAACCAGGGATAACCTGTTTCGCCGCCATATCATTCCTACTCCGTCATGCCAAATCTGCCAGCAAACTCTCCCTAAAACCATTGAACATATTTTTCTTCAATGCTCTTGGACTCGTAAGGTATGGTCCCATCCCCAGATTAATTTATTATCCTCATCACTTACAACTTCCAGATTCGACTCTTGGATAAACGAAAAGGTGATTCTCCCTGACCACTCACCTCGATTAGAAGTTGTAGCCAATTTACTTTGGCAGATCTGGAGGATGAGAAACAACTTCGTCTTTCGGAAACGAATCCGAACCCTTCCCTTGTTGTTGACGTGGCTTTGGCTCTAACCAGATCCTACGAGATCTCTGTTGTAGCATCCAAATCGCAAACTGGACTAGCTTTTCTTAACCCGGAGCAGCTTTGGCGACCTCCGGCCAAGGGAAACCTGAAATGTAATATTGATGGAAGTTATATGCATGGTAATCACGAGGGATCTATGGCCTGTATTTGCGAGAGATTATCAAGGACAACTTACGATGTTTTCTCACGGCGTTTTTCGGCGAAATCTGCATTTGAAACAGAACTTCAGGCGCTCAACCTCACCCTCCAACATCTGCACCAGCAAGGCCTCCAAGAAGCTCGACTAGAAATCGATTCTGACTGTCTTCAGCTTGCTGAAATCGTTCACGGGACACGATCACCGTCCCCAAAAATCCGATCTTTCTCTCTCCTGAGAGTTCTCTCTACCGTCTTGGTAGTTTTTTCTAAACCCTAACACCCCGATTCACCCCTTTTCTTTTACATCGTTCTTCTTCCGTGTTCGATCCAGTTGCGATGGTTTTTCTTTCTTCGCAACCTGCCTCGCGACAGCTTTCCTCCTTTCTTCACTGATTCCTCGAAGTTGGGTGGCCTTCGCTCCATCGGCTTCAGATGTCTGCCGATTTCGATGGTTTTTCCTTCTTCGCAACCTGACTCGCGCTGGCCTTCCGCCAATCTTCACGAATTCTTCGAAGTTGGGTGGCCTTCGCTCCATCGGCTTCCGATGTCTGCCGATTTCGATGGTTTTTACTTCTTCGCAACCTAACTCGCGGTGGCCTTCTTCCAATCTTCACTGATTCCTCGAAGTTGGGTGGCCTTCGCTCCATCGGCTTCCGATGTCTGCCGATTTCGCCAAATTCCGAACAAACTGTCCCTGGTTAGTTCCGCATGTCCTCGATTTTCCTCTATCTTCACCATAGCAGTAGGTATGTTGTTTGTTCTGTTCTTGTACACGATTCATGTTAGTAGACAGAACATGTACCTGCATCCTATTGTTCGTTAGTCTTATGTACCTGTGTAATCCCATTATTTGGCTTCGTGTTCTTTGGGATGTCTTCGGACGAAAAGGCCCAATCTTCGCGTCTGGCAACACTATGTACTAGCTTGGCTCATCTTTCCACGAACATATTATTGATGATTGGGATGAAGCTCCATCACCTCGCAACACTAGAGGAATGCGGTTTAACACTTGTTGGTAAAATCCTTTATGACCCCTCCATCAACCTTCCCGCCTTCCAAACCACCATGAGAAAAGCCTGGAGGACTGACTTTGTAGAAATATCTCGGCGTGAGGCGGGTTTCTATATAGCACAATTCAAAACACAAGCGAGACAAACAAAGAGTTCTTGAAGGTGGCCCTTGGCTTTTTTCAAGACATTTAGTCATTCTCAAACCATGGATTCCAAACACTCCACTACACTTTATTACGATTTTTCAACTTGTGACTTTTGGATACGGGTTATTGGATTACCGTTGGAATGGTGTTCGGAGCAAATGCTTATCAAGGCAAGACAAAGCACATTGGTAAGGTTGTCGAAGTGAAATTGGATTCTAAGGCGGGACACTTGTCTAAAGCGGGAAGAGTTCGCGTTCAAGTTAATGTGTCCGAACCTCTCGGTCATAGGGAAATTAATTCGCCTCAATGGCACACCTTTTGGCTGGATTACCGCTATGAAAAGCTTCCACATTTCTGCTTTTCCCGTGGCAAGCTTGGGCACTATTCTATGTACTTGCAAAGACATTCCATATACTTGAAGCAAAGCATGAAGGCGAGAGCAGATGGCATATGGGTCATGGCTTCGAGCGGAAGTCAACACTCATAGTCCTTATTGGAATATCTTTTATAACCCATCAGCCACGCCAGAGCAGGCACAAGAAGTCATACCTGAAACTCCGCCTGCACAACTCCCTATTGTTCCCTTCTTGCCCCCACCACCTCTACTTCAGACATCCAACCAAAACAGTGTGGTGAACAGTTTCAGAGCAAATACTCCAGCACCTACTAAGGTGCTCCCAACACCCTCAGTTACGAATAGCACCACACTTTCCCCTGTGGATACAAAGTTGAAGGGAATTCAGTATGAACCCATGGATATTAATGCACCAAAGAAGATGACAAATGCTAGATCGAAACTCACCTTCGGTTCGACTAAGAAACAAACGTAGATACAATCCGTATGATACAAGGGGTCTACTCATCGAGGAACCTACTGATTTAAATCTCATGGAAACTCCCGTTCTACTTGCGAAAGAAGCTGATGTTCGGGCTTTGGTGGCTGGCCCTAAAAAGCCACCTGTTAACAAATGAAGATGATATGTTGGAACTGTCAGGGTTTGGGCAATCCCCTGACAGTTCGTGCGCTTAGAGCCATGACGGCCAAGGAAAAGCCCGATATAATATTTTTAATGGAAACCAAAAACTCAAGAAAAGATCCACCATGTTCAGCGAACTCTCAACTTCACTAACTCGTATTTTCTTAACCCCGTTGGTATGGCTGGTGGTTTAGCTGTGTTTTGGAATGCTCCGATTTTGTTACAGGTGATTAGTTCCTCACCATACTTGTTTGACTTAAGTTGTAAGGTTGGACGTCAAGACAGGGCTACACGCATTACCTTTCTTCATGCTCCTACGAACTTTCAGCAACGCCAATTGGTCTGGGATGAACTGCGCCAAATCCATTCCACCAACAGCTTCCCTTGGCTTTGTGTCTTTGGCGACTTCAATGATGTCCTTTATCCTTGGGAAAAGATCGGTAAGAGGCCTGCCATGTTGCACAGAATGCAGTCTTTTAGAGCTCTGTTAGATGATTGTGCTTTCACTGAATTAGAAAGCAAAGGTTGTAAATTTACATGGATGAACAACAGAGATGGGGAGGAGATTGTGAAGGAAAAATTAGATAGGATGGTTTGTTCGATGGAATGGAGGTTAATGTTCCCTACGGCGGAAGTTTTTGCCCTCCCTCCTGTGGGATCTGATCACAGTCCCCTTGTGATACATACTTCGCCAACTTTAAGAAAAAGCAGTAAGCCTTTTCTCTTTGAAGCTTATTGGAATGAGGATATTGAATGCAGAGAAATTATTTCAAATGCATGGATCTCGGGTGCTTACCACATGCTGATTTTAATACTCGAGTGCAGAGAGTCACAAGAAGATCGATCAAATGGAGCCGGCGAGCAGTTCACCAATGGTCATCAGAAAATCATGCTCCTGCAACACCAATTACAGATCTTAATGAACAAACAGCCTTCCCTACATGACAAAGAACAGGCATCAAGATTAAAAGAAGAAATTCGTACTTCTTGGCAACAAGAAGAACAGTATTGGGCCTTACGCTCCAGGATTAAATGGCTCAAATGGGGTGACAAAAATACACGTTTTTTTCATGCATCAACAATTCAGCGACGACAGAGGAATCGCATTACTATGCTGCAAAATGATGATCAGCAATGGGTACGTGACCTACCCACTCTCCGAATATGACATTCACTTTTTCTCTCGCTTATATACAACTGCAGGTCATCGGGATTATAGACCTTTACTTAATCAATGCTTGTCAGTAGTGACTCCCGAGATGAATACTCAATTAATGGCTTCACTCACTATTGAAGAGGTTCGGCATGCCACATTCCATATGGGTGCGACCAAAGCCCCAGGTCCGGATGACTTAACAGGTTTATTCTATCAAGAACACTGGGAGACAATCAAAGCAGATCTTTTCTTACTAGTGCAGAATTTTATGCTCTATGGTGAAATGCCTTCGGTCTAAATCGGACAATCCTAACCCTCGTTCCCAAAACATCTCAACCTGAAACACTAGACCAATTTCGTCCTATTAGCTTGTGCAACTATGCCTACAAAGTTATATCTAAGGTGCTTGCTAATCGTCTCAAACCTTGGCTGCCGACTTTAATTTCAAAAGAACAATCGGCCTTTGTACAAGGACGACAGATTCAAGATAATGTCCTAATTGTCCAAGAAGTTCTTCACCAATTTCGAACTCGCAAGTTTGCTAGCAAATTCAATGCAATTCTGAAAACAGACATGAAGAAGGCGTATGATAGAGTGGAATGGGATTTCTTACGTGATTACCTCCTTAAACTAGGCTTTCATCCAAGATGGGTCGAATGGATAATGCTATGTGTCACAACTTCATCTTTGAGTGTGAAGTTCAATGGCGAACAGCTTACCCTCTTTCTTCCCCTCTCGTGGCCTTAGACAGGGTGACCCCTTATCACCATATCTTTTTATTCTATTGGCTAATGTTCTATCGACTCTAATTTCTCAAGCTGTCGGTATAGGACATATCAAAGGCATTCGACCGAACGATGGTGTCCTACCTTGTCACACTTATTTTTTGCCGACGATGCAATCTTCTTTTTGGATGGCTCTATCTCCGAATGTCAGAACTTAGCCAATATGTTACATGTATATTGTATGGCTACAGGACAGTTGATTAACCGAAACAAATCAGGTTTGACATTCACCAAAAACTGTCCTATCTCTTTACAACAAAATATGGCTGCGGAACTTCGTATTCCAGTTTTGCAAAGGACTGGAAAATATTTGGGGCTGCCATCCGAATGGGGAAGATCGAAGAAGGAAGTGGTCTCATGGATAATAGGGCGAGTGACTCGCCAAACTTGAGGGCTGGAAAGAGAAATTCATTTCTAAGGGGGTAAGGAAACCCCGATTAAATCATTGTTCAAGCTATTCCACAGTACGCGATGACTATTTTTCAGTTACCTATCTCTGTTTGTTCCTCTATTGAAAAATGTATTGCTCGTTTTTGGTGGAGAACTAACCAAAATAAGGGAGGAGTACATTGGAAAAAATGGGAGGTCTTGAAAGAGAGTAAGCTGCAAGGAGGGTTGGGCTTCCGAGACTTAATTGCTATGAATATAGCACTGTTGGGAAAACAGGCGTGGAGATTGTTGAATAACCCTCACTCTTTATGGGGAGATCTTTTTAAGGGTCTGTATTTTCACTCGAAAAATTTCCTATCAGCCACAAGAGGAACGCGACCCTCTTGGGGATGGCGAAGCCTTCTTAGAGGAAGAGATGCCCTCTTACCGAACTATGTTGGTCTCATTGGAAATGGCGAACAAATTCGAGTTCGGGGTGATCGTTGGCTACCAATGAGAACTCTATATGGTCCTAGAGATAGAGAAGAACCAATTATGGTGGCTGATCTTATTGACCAGAATAACCACACATGGAATACAAAGGTGATTCAACAATTCTTTGAAGCACAAGTAGCCACGAAATTCTTAATCTACCAATCCGACCTCTCTACTCGGAAGACAAGTTAGTTTGGTCACCACATCTAATGGTCAGCACACTTTGTTAAAAGCAATTATCATACAATTCTACAATCCAAAGTAAACAACGGAATCAAAATACCTCCTCGGCTTACCGAGTTCGCACACCCTCGGCCGAAGATCCGGGCAATGAAGACTGTTCCCAAAATTCGTACTTTTCTTTGGTCGGTCCGCAAAATGCCCTCGCAACCCGGGGATAACCTTTGTTTCGCCGCCATATCATTCCTACTCCGTCATGCCAAATCTGCCAAAAACTCTCCCCGAAACCATTGAACATATTTTTCTTCAATGCTCTTGGACTCGTAAGGTATGGTCCCATCCCAGTTAATTTATTATCCTCATCACTTACAACTTCCGTTCGACTCTTGGATAAACGAAAAGGTGATTCTCCCCGACCACTCACCTCGATTAGAAGTTGTAGCCAATTTACTTTGGCAGATCTGAGGATGAGAAACAACTTCGTCTTTCGGAAACGAATCCGAACCCTTCCCTTGTTGTTGACGTGGCTTTGGCTCTAACCAGATCCTACGAGATCTCCGTTGTAGCATCCAAACCGCAAACCGGACTAGCTTTTCTTAACCCGGAGCACTTTGGCGACCTCCGGCCAAGGGAAACCTGAAATGTAATATTGATGGAAGTTATATGCATGGTAATCACGAGGGATCTATGGCCTGTATTTGCAGAGATTATCAAGGACAACTTACAGATGTTTTCTCACGGCGTTTTCCGGCGAAATCTGCATTTGAAACAGAACTTCAGCGCTCAACCTCACCCTCCAACATCTGCACCAGAAGGCCTCCAAGAAGCTCGACTAGAAATCGATTCTGACTGTCTTCAGCTTGTTGAAATCGTTCACGGGACACGATCGCCGCCATGGGAGCTTCGACCTGTGATAGAGGAGACTGTTTTTTGGCTTTCCAGCTTTCCTCACCTCCGCCTGTGTCACTGTCGACGAGAATCCAACCTAGTGGCCGACTGGGCTGCCAAGGCCCATTCCTCCATTTCGGCCCTCAACTGGCTTATCTCTCCTCCATCTGTATTGCTAGACTTAGTTTATGCGGATGCTTTTTCTTCAGGGTGTAAGGTCCCATTAAGTTAATATATATGATGTTTCACGTCAAAAAAAAAAAAAAAAAGCAAATTAGGTTTTGGTCCAATTGATATGGCTTTTGAGTTTTATTGCTAAAACTAATTTGGATTAAATCAAATGTGCTCAAATTGTATGAGATTGATTCAATTGAATTGACTTGTGGCACCCCGAATATCTCAGTTGACTTTTAAGTGATGACATGAGCTAGACCGTGAAATGCAATTGAGGTTCAATTATGAAATTAAATCTCAATTAAACAAATTAGACCTTAGACTCACGTGTTTCAAAGCGAATTAAGTCAATTGGATCAACCCATCTTGATTTTGTTAGCTAAATTGGTCAAATTGAGTCCAGTTGTTATGATTTTAGTCAAAATTGACGTTGGAATTTGAGTTGCCTCTAATGAATTGAACTTAATTTGGGCCACATTGCACATTTCTTGAAGAATTGATTGGAACCCCTAATTAGGGCCAAAATTAGGGAAATTCACCTCTAGTTTGGAATCTTAACTGGCTTGACAATTGCATGAGTAATGACCTATTGATCAAATTGAATGAATTTTGATTTTTATCAATTAAAATTTGAAATTCGTAATTTCGGTAAAAGTCGATTTTTGATCAATTTTTGCAAAATTGATGAGTTCAAAGTCAATTAAGATAATTTTTTAATGTCCAAACCTCTTGACATGCAGAGCTTCTTTCTACCCTCCGATGGTAGTTTTCTGTTCATCGCAACCCTAATTTCACTCAAAACCTGCCGATTTCTTTCGATCTCATGCTCCGCTGTTACCCAGTGAAGCTTCCGTCCTTGGAGTCAACAATTTGCATCTTCTTCCGGAGGGTTTTCGCAACTTAATCGGTACTCAATTTGCCTAGAAATCCCTTGTCGGAGCTCGACTTGCAGAGTTCCTTCCTCTCATACATGCAGAGTTCTTTACACATGGCTACTCATGGCAATTGAAACCCTAACCCCAATTTACATCCCGAATTTTCTCCGCACCTAATAATTTCCCTCTATCTTCCATCCATGGAGGTCTCAAGGAGGTCTCACTTCGTTTCTCTTCAGAATTAAGGTTTTGTGCTAGCTGCGATTGTATCCACAGGTTCTTCCTCTCACCATGCCGAGTTCTATTACCAATGGCTACTCATGCTGCGATTGTTTCCCGAAGTGACGTCGGACTGATTTTGACGAAGATGCACCACCTTGTGCCTCCGCCCTCCTTCTCATTTGGTTTGCTTCACTACACGGTTATCTTCCCCTGTTTTCTGGTCATATCCTAAGAATTTCAACAGATATTGTTATTGAATGTGGGGTCTTCCCATCTCGGATATTTTACCTGACTGTAAAACACAGTGCACTTCTAGTTAGTTGGCCCCTTATTTCTTCATATGCTCGTCTCCACGTCATGGCCTCTGAAGAACATAATGACTCCGATCGCCTTGCTGCTCTTTGTTCAAGATTAGGGAGACTTACAACAGAGAAGAATATAGATTGTTGGAATGAACAACCATCACTTGCAAAATTGGAGGAATGTAGCTTAATTTTGGTGTGCAGAATTTTGTCCGACCCCATTGTAAACTTCCCTGCATTCCAAAGTACACTTAAGAAGGCTTTGAGGACTGACCGTGTTGATATTACTCAACAGGAAGAGGGCCTATATGTAGCTAAATTCCACTCTCTTGCCAATAAACAGCGTGTTCTTGATGGTGGTCCTTGGCTCTTTTCGGGTCATCTAGTAATTGTAAGAGCATGGCAGTCTACAACTCCCTTGCACTGTTATGATTTTTCTAATTGTGTTTTCTGGATACAAATATTTGGTTTGCCTTTGGAATGGACTACTGAACAGACAATTATTAAGGCTGTGCAAGATCTTGGGAGGGTAATTGAAGTGCGAGTTGACACCAAAGAGGGCATGATTTCTCGGACTGCTAGGGCAAGGGTTGTCCTGAAACTACAGGATCCCTTAAGGACAGAAAAACTAATTCGTATAGAGGGCAAAGTCTTCTGGCTTGACTTTCGATATGAGAGACTTTCTCATTTCTGTTACTCCTATGGAAGTTTGGGCCATTATGCTACCGCTTGCAAAGAGATCCCCTATGATGAGTCAAAAATTGAAGGACGGAATACTATGGTCTACGGTCCATGGCTTAAAGCTGAAGTTAAACAAGCTAGTCCTTACTGGCAGACATTTTATAACCCTCCACACCCCTCGGCTCAGTCAGACAAGAGCATACCTGAGACACCCCCTTCCCAAATCCCGCTCTTACTCCCACCACTTGTTACTGATGATGCAACAGTGACTATCTCAGCACTCCCTGCAGACCAGCAAGCTCCAGCACCTGCACATCAGGATAATCCAGAGATCATGAAGGGGACACATTGTCATACAGCTCTTATTCCAACAGCAGCAAAATTGAAGGGGATTTCTACCTACCTGGTGCAGTAACTGGATGCCCTATCCCGTCTGATTTCATACATGACATAGCAACAACAACACGTCTTCAAGTTCAGAAATCCCTGTCTTTTAAGGTTAAGAAGTCCAAGGTTCCTTCTCCTACTATAAAGATAGGACCTGCAAAGAAGCAAAAGCGTTTTAACCCTTATGACTTAAAGGGTACCGTTCCTCCTGAATCTGTGCTTCTAGATACTCCTATTTTGGAAGCACCTCAAGATGATCTATGGGCGAAGGTGGTTGGCCCTCAACAACCACCGCCTTATCGATGAAAATACATTGAATTGCATAAGTATCCAAGATAAGATAGGATTTAGGAGAGTCCAAAACCTATTTTTTTTTTTTGACGAAAGTCCAAAACCTAACTTAAATTAGATAATATCTTACTATAGATGTATTTTTATTTTTATTTATTTTTAGTCATGAGTTTAAAAAAAATACCAAAAATATTATATGCATGCCATACAGTTTAGGTCATGTTATATGTCGTAGGTGTGTCACAGTATGCACGTAGATTCTAGTTTTCATTTAAATAAGTGAAGAACCTATAAAAATTAAGTGATTGCTTGTTAAATAAAAATCATATCTAGATTGCCGATATGATTTTTAAGCTATCATTGTAGATAGCTTTTTTTTTTGTTATAAGTAAGTCCTACAATTTATTTATTATCTTATTGGGTGTTAAATTAGTGAATTATGCACCTGCATGGTCAGCTCACACATTAAGGAGTAATAAAATAAATTCAAACTACCTAATAAACATTTTTTCACAAAAAGAACGGTACATTTAGTATAACAAAGTCCCTGTACCCAAGTTTTATAGTTCGTGAGAGTAAAATAATTTTTTTATTATTTTATTTAGATGTCTAACAACCTATCATAAGCTGATTATGGGCGATTCCTAGATTAAATTCATTTGTATGCTTGGGAGAGCCCAAACTAAGTTTAAACTTAGTAATACATAGGTTGCAACATGGTTGAAGCAAATTATATTCATGGCTCAAAAAGATTCATGAGAAGTACACAGATTTTCATGATAAAGAAAAATAAAGCGTAGCAAAAGCCAGAATACTCCAAAATAAAGCCAAATTCAGAAAATAAGGAGGATCAATAAGGCACTGGCAAGGTTTTGGCTAATTGAATTAGATCGAATTGGTCCAATTATAGTAGCATGGTTCAAATTGAACTGGTTTGATTTAATCAAATTGACTTGTTTTATTGCTAAAACTAATTTGGATTAAATCAAATGTGCTCAAATTGTATGAGATTTGATTCAATTGAATTGACTTGTGGCACCTCGAATATCTCAGTTGACTTTTAAGTGATGTCATGAGCTAGACCGTGAAATGCAATTGAGGTTCAATTATGAAATTAAATCTCAATTAAACAAATTAAACCTTAGACTCACGTAGTTCAAAGTGAATTAAGTCAATTGGATCAACCCATCTTGATTTTGTTAGCTAAATTGGTCAAATTGAGTCCAGTTGTTATGATTTTAGTCAAAATTGACGTTGGAATTTGAGTTGCCTCTAATGAATTGAACTTAATTTGGGCCACATTGCACATTTCTCGAAGAATTGATTGGAACCCCTAATTAGGGCCAAAATTGGGGAAATTCACCTCTAGCTTGGAATCTTAACTGGCTTGACAATTGCATGAGTAATGACCTATTGATCAAATTGAATGAATTTTGATTTTTATCAATTAAAATTTGAAATTCGCAATTTCGGTAAAAGTCGATTTATGATCGATTTTTGCAAAATTGATGAGTTCAAAGTCAATTAAAATGAATCACTAGAATTTGCTTTAGTGGTTACTTTTCCAGTTTAGAAGAGGGAGGTGGGGGGTTCGAATCCCCACCTTCTCAGGAGTTGGGTGGGGATTTTGTAATTTCAGGAGTAGGTTTCGATTCCCACACGTCCTGTAAGGAGTCAGAGAGTGAGTATTAGAATAGGAATAGAGTAGGACCGACCAAAAAAAAAAAAGTCAATTAAGATGAATTTATTAGAAGTATACTAATTTGAAAATTTTCAAAATAAAAAAATTAATTTAAAATAAATTGTTATAAGCGTATAGATTGAGGAAGCGGGTGCTGGACGCTCGTCCTGCCGCACTCCTTCCCCTTCGCACGCTACCAGCCACCTCCGCCGTCGCCGTCCGACGATCTCCTGCCGGTATCCTCACGCCTTGCTTTCCCGAGCCGGGTAGGGATTTTCGTGATCGAAACTCGTTTTCACGCACCCCTGTCGCTCTGCCCCCGTCTCGTTTAAGGATGGGCTGAGCTCGTTTTCTCTTGGTTCCTGCCCGTTTTGTGTCCAACTGTGTCATTTCCCTTTGATGTGGAGCATCTTTCGTGTCCATTTGGGTCTAGACCTGAGTTCGGATTCCAAAGAAGTGGTCATGTCCCGTTTCATAATCCGCTGCGCATAACCTGTTCGATGAAATGCCTCTATGAAGTCGTGATACATTTGTTCGTGAAAGAGTTGCGTATATTTGTATATTGAAGTTTCCACCGCATGTTCAAATCATAATATGAACATTCGAGTCACATATATCGTTTTTGTTTTAAATGTCTTGCATCGGGGAGATATAAGATCATATCTAGTAGCTTGTTTCCTCAATTTTCTCGTTCTATTTAAGCTTGATAATTTTCTCCAGATACTACTTTTTTTATATTAATTTTTTATTCGTCAGTTTGCTATTTCCTATATTGAAAGCAAACAATTGCTAAAGATTGAAGTCCCAGTTGGTTCGAGTATGGGGGCGGTCTGTGCCAGTTCAAGTTAGATATGGGTTGTTAAAATCATTTCACGGAAAGTGGGTCTCTATGGGTTAAATGAGTTAATTTGGTCCAACCCCATAGGCGACCCACCTAAACTCAACCCGAACCACTTGCTTGACACTTCCTCATGAAAGTGACTTCAGAATCTTTGTTTTGTTCCCATTAAGTTGTTCTTGAGTCTTGATATTCTGCTATTCTCTCTATATTAATGTATTGTTTAAATTTTCTAATACGGCAATAATCTTTCTGCTTCTGATCTGCATCTTATTCTTTTTACATTTTTTAAGTTTCATTGAGCTGTTCGATCGGTTGAACTTTAGTTATTTCAGGTGTATATCGCTGCAAAGGTTTGAGATATGGACGAGACGATGAAACAATTCCTGCAAAGTCTAGATGAGCTTGAAACTGAAGCAGAGAGACTGCTTTTAGCTCGAAATCAGGTGGTTAGACTAATTAGCTGCTTGATGTTTTGTGGCTGTTTTGAAATTTTACTGCCATTGCTTTTTCCATGTTCCAAAAACATAGGGATATGGCAATAAAATTGGACCAGCTTGTATTTTCTACATCATTTACTTACCTTAAGAATGCAGAAGAGGAAAAAAAAATATCATTTCTGTGTTCATTATTGTCAAATCTATGGATGGGATCTTACATGCTTTTACTGATGAAAATGCAGCTTGTGGAAAATGATAAACTGCGGAATGGAAATAGGGAAGCACTCACAGCATTAAGAAAGAAGGCTCGCACAACAAAAACTAGTGTTCCATCTCCTTTTGAGTCGCTTATGAAGGATATTGGTGGTTCAGGATCAAGGCCCTTGGTGCGTGAGGTGTGTACAACATGTGGTAATCATGACTCAAATGAGCGGACGTGGATGATGTTCCCTGGAACTGACATTTTTGCAGCAATCCCATTTCACGCAGCACATTCTATTTTGGATGAAGGTTTTCCCTTGTCTTTTGTCTTTTATGTGATTTTCTTCTGGCAAGCCTTTTAATTGTTGCATTTCTAGCTATTGATCTAGCTGACAGATGAATGTCTCAAGTCTCTGTATATTCCATGCTATGTTTGTTGAGTGCTTACATTAAACTTGTATTTCTTATGTTCTGGCCGTTGAACAGCAATATCGTCTTGAAAGTTGTAATTGTTGAATTTAGGGTTTACTTTGCTTCCATAGTTAGTTTGAACTTTAAGAGGAATTTTAGCCAAGATGAAGGTACTTCTATGAATTAATGGTTATGTAGAGAGAGGATTACAACTGGTAGCAGGTTTTATCTAGGATGGCTTGCTCCCATCAAGGATAAGAAGGGTTCTGTGTTTTGTATACAAAATTGGAAGAAAAATATGGAGAAGCTTGAAGGTTGGGTCTTATGTATTCCTTGGAGAAAAAGTATTGACACTGACTGCATTTTGGGAGAGAAAGTGGATGCCATGGTTGTGGATGCAGTCAGTGACCTTTTTATTGGAAGAGTTGAGTTTGGAGTATGATAAAAGAACACTACATGAAACACTGTAATTGACCTGCTTATGAGAACTTATGAGAATCTGGAGCTGGGGGCCACCATATTAATCTGGCTTGGGAGTCCTTTATATTGGTTACACTAGTATGTCATTTTTTTCGCAATAACCATTGTCTCAAATCAACTTGGCAGCTGCTTGTTGTTCTCCTTGTTTACATATTTTTATGTGAGATGTAAATAAATTTCATAATGGTACCAGACATGGTGCCTAATTCTTTAGGAGATGAGCTCATAACAAAAGGAGCCAATACATGACACAGTATCTATTGTATCTATAAAGATGTGTACCAAATTGGAACGCCGTTCATATGCTGTTACCTCTATAAAACATTTATCTATAATCTGCAGTGAAAACTCCCTGCCCTAAATGCTTGTTTATTTCTCTGTTTTGAGATCAGCCAACATAAAGGAGGATTGCTTTCTGTTTATATTGCATGTTAAGGAATTTATGAAGTGTATTTCTAGGCTATCCTAAAAAGTCTCGAATTTTAGAAGATGAGCATTTTTTCTCGAGTAAACATTTAGTGTGGCACCTGACCTGCTTGTTGACTCTATTGCGGGTACTAGAGAGGCCTTCATTTGCACTTATTTGTCCTAATCAATGAAACTGTTTTGTTCAATTTAGGTATATCTTGTTAATTTTTTAGAAAATTATACATGTAGTATAGCTGGAAATAACTTTCTTATTCAGTAGTCATATTTTTGGTTTGTTTTGAGGAAATTTTTTTAGTAGGCATTAGTTAAGGGCAGCTCACTAATTTTATGATACAGCGTAGATCCACCATATTTGACAGGGCTACCTTCATTCTTGTGAATCAAGGGAATATCTGCAATCTTTTAACTTTCATATTTGTCATACTACAATTGATGTGGTTTGGAACTTGAAAATCTTATCAAGTTATAGAACCTTCATACCCTTACAAGTCAAAAAAACTGTGGAAGACATGGAGAGGGGCTCTATTGATTTGGATTGGTCAAATTGTCATCCATGTAACACTAGGGATACGTGAAATGGAATTACTTTTATGGTGGCATTTCTGGCGTTTCCTGTGTGACGATCTTTATGGCTGTGACTGTGAGTTCTCTTTGGAGGGGTGTTTTGCTCAACATCACTTATAGAACACATTAGTTGTAGGAAAATCAAGTTCCTTGATGCATTCAACTTGCTATTTTATTTATCAAGATAAATCACATCTAGATTTTAAAACTTCTCCATCTCACCAAGGGTAACAAAGTTTGTCCGGATTTAATGTCATATTTTTACCACATGGAAAAAACAGACCCTGCCAATCTTTCTTTCCTATTGATAATCCCTCTGTTGTTGGATGAGCTTTTTATTTGGGTAATGATGCTTTTCACCTTTAGGAGTTCTAATAACTTTAATGGTGTTATAAATTCAGGCACGTGGTGTAGATTTTGGTCACATAAGATTGGTGATGGATGGTTGTTGATTAGAGTTCTAATAAGATAATTAAAATGTTGAAAGTACGTTTTTTCTTTGTTTTTTGTGCTCTCTTTATTGTAATGGTAAGTTTCTTATTGGACAAACCATGATTCCAGCTTCCTTTCTCGTGATGCAGAGCAATCCCAGCTAGATTTTGAGGCAAAGAGATTGCAGAGCTATGTAAAGGAGAAGTCCATTGTCATTTCAGATAAAGGTGCACTGGCTGATAAGATCAGTCCTGGTGTACTTCGATCTCTGGTGACCTTAACAGACAAACAAAAAGTAATTTCTTGACTTTGGGTCCCCCTTCACCTTACAGTTACCATTTCATTTAGTTCAACTCTCTATTCGGACCACATGATCTATTTGATAAACAATTGAGGATCCGTATATAACATGTGGCCTTTTCTTTGGTTGTTCATTTTGCTCGAGTTGTCTTTCATTGGCTGGATGATCTATATTCTTGTAATGTGCATTTTCTGGAGGGGGTGTGCTTATTATCAAAGAGAAGTAGAATCCTTTTCCAAATTCTAGATTTTGCTTTCTGTTTTTTCTGATTGCAAACATACACTTCAGCTCTGTTGAAACTGCAAATTACTGCTGGGAATTTTTCTTCGTTTGCACATCTATCAAAAGGATAGGGGCCTATAAAGTTTCTACCTGGTGCCGTGTGTAAATCACGTAGTTTGTAAATGCACTGGTGTGGCATTGCAACTTGATCTCGAGTGTCTGTCCTGACATCCTTGCATTAGCTTTTAACTAATGAAAATCATGTGCATGCTTATGCCTTTTATAGCTGTATGCTTCTTCAAATCATTGCGCATCTCTTTGACAATACTATCCTGAGAGTGGTTGCTGCCACAGAATCTCGCAAAATCCACGAGGCACAATTTGATGGAACACAAGGTTTAAGCTTACTATATTTTTCTCCTCCATTCAGGAAGCAGGACATTCTTAATCGTTCTCTCAGCGAAAAGCCTAGCGTAATGATAAGGAAGCTTTTGATGGAAGACTGATCATAAACGTGGAAGCGACTGCTGGGATGCATTTCCTGAAGATGTTTTTCTGCTTTAGTATGGCTGCTTACAAATAGTGAGTCGGTGGAGCTTATAAACTGGTTAGGCTATGCCAGTGAAGAACGGATTTACGGACTGAAGGCTAGGGTGAGATTTGAGTAGGGTAGAGCTAAGGGTTTAACATTGTCAACTCCATGTAATCTCAATGACACGGCGAAAATGTGGGAGTTTAGATTGCAACAGTTTTCTTTTTGGAAAGAAAGCCTAGATGTTCTTTAGGGTACTTTTGTTTGGGAGAAAATTTAACGAAAAAGGAAAAAAAAACTCCGGGAAATTATATTTTAGGAAAATAGATAGTTTTCGTTTATTTGGTGATATCTGACCGAAAATGTTTTCTAGTGTTTGAGTCTCATTTAGAAAATGATTTTATTTTCATGATTTTGTCTGAGGCCAAAAAGAAAATTCCGAATTTTTAAATAATGTTTATTTGTTCTTTTATCTTTTTCTTCTTCCTAAGCCGGAACATATTTTTATTTGTAAATTCCTTAACAGAAATGTTGTAAAAGAGCAAAATTCCACTTTCATTGGTTATACGTCTTCCTTCATCCGAGTCTTGAGGCAATTCTGTGTGGTTGAAAGCCCTCTGTGCACGTTGTGATGAACCTTACAAATTGCGTAGAGGAATTTAAAAACTGAAGTCTAGTGTCATGGGCCAATAGTCTAAGATCAGGACTGTTCGGCAACTTAGGATTTCTTGGTTCAAGGGAGTGCCTAAGTCAAGCCTTTCCCCAAAGATGGATCGCTCGCTCACCCCGAATCATAAAAATAGAAACTTTTGGAGAAAATACTTTCTATTACTAAAATATTTGGATCGATATAAATGAGAGGAGGGTAACCTTATTTAAAATCGCCTTTCGATCTAGCGATGGAGATGTACCTCTCAATTTACCTACTACCGATATTAATGCCGACAATGCTCTGACTTTTGGTACATTTACCATATCGTCCATCTCTGGAAATGTTCCGAAAACCCCAGAGGTCTTGATCGGTCTTGTGTAACATTATTAACTGTCTTAATCCTCATGTATTTTCAATGACAGGACGAAAATGTGAGAGTTTAGATTGCAACAGCTTATCCCTTTTGGAAAGAAAGTCTGTCTGCACTTCAAGAGAAATTATTAGGAGTCAGGCTCAAAGCTGCTTTGTAAAGTTATTCCAACCGCGGTTGGAAGTCGAGCAAAGCTGAATAAAGATGGAAAATGCTTCAATGTCCACCTCGCGGAATGAACCGAATAATTCATTCCCTGAGATGAAACCACAGCACACAGCTCAACAGGTATTGCAGTGCAACCTACCACATGGAAATATAAGTTCATTGCTCTGAAAACACTATAACAGGTGGACTGAGTTAGAAAGCATCAATTCCATGGAACACGACACACACACTAAAGTAGAAAATGCAAAATTCTATACAGCTCAAATAGAGGTCCTCGCTCGTTTGGTACATCTTCTGCCTTGCAGCGAAGGGAAACGGACGTGAGCGGGAAGTGGAATTTAAACGACATGGGTACTTGCGAAAGAGTTCCATATGTCCGAACACTCTTCCTCTTCCTTAGCCTTTTCCCTCATGGACAACAAGCCGAACGCAGAGCTCGGTGCCTGCATGAGATCTAGAGTGACCTGTGTGCCCGGTTCCTCCTGGAATCTGTCCCAGCAGTGCGGTTCAGGCAGCTCTTGGTGCTCGTGGGGGAAAAGTGAAGCGGAGCCGTTTTGAGCCTCGCCGAGGTCCCCTCCGGCATAGTGCGAGTGCCAGTCCCGATCCAAGATGAGCTGCCTCGCCAGGTTGGTCGCCCGGTGCTCAGCGATGAGCTCGCGCAGCGCGGCGCTGGATCTCGAGGAGAGCTCGGATGGAGAGACCCACGTATCCATTCTCGATGACAGAAGAGAGAGAGCACATCCTGTTTCGAAAGCAGTAAATAAAGATGAGAACTTGCTGCCCTCGAAAGATATACCCGTGTTCAAAATCCACTATAGAAAAGTATACTGCCTAATCTCAGTCGATTAATTCTGCTCAGAGGGAAAGCAATCTGAGGAGTTAAAAAAAATGCATAAGAACAGGTTAGGCAAGGCAAGGCGAGGTCGGATTACCCCACTTAAGATAAAAACCAATCTGAATTTTGAGCATCACGACCAGTCTAATCTCGACATAGCAGTGTTGCCAACTGCAGATGCCATTCAACGCGATCAAGTCGAACTCCCAGATGCAAAAAGGGAAGCAAATGATCAATCTAAAAAGCCTACTTTCACTATTCTGGTTATGTTTTTATAACACTCTTTGAAAAGACACAGAAAGAAAAGGCTAGTCTCACTAGATTGACTGCAAAGCTAAGACACACGATTAAAATTGTCGGCGGTGTCCTACTTGCCGGCTACTTCCCACCAGATAAATTCAATAGACTTTTGCAGTAGACAATTTACAAAACAGTCAGTACTTCAAATGAGCAAGAATTTTCAGATGACAAGGCAGAGGAGATTGAACTGACTTCTCTATGCATCAAAGTGACATTCTTTTGTCCTGTATTCCCCCTCTGCAAATACCAATCTTTAAACTGCTTGATTATGGAGATAAAGCCCGTATATAGACTAACACCCTCTTACTACCTCCTCGCAATTTCTTCAGAGCAGCATCGATCGGTACATTCCCCAGGGGCATTTGGCGTTTGCGTCAGGCCGCGAGACATAATGGAAGAAAGAGAGAGATTGGAGAAACGTGAGGATTCAGATAGATGAATATATACCCTGAGAAGAGTAGCTGGGAACAGAATCGTGAGAGCTCTTTCTCCGGCGCTCGTTGTGCCCTGCCAATCTCCTCCGGCAACTCCTCTTCGCGTCGTCGAACTCCGACACCTGGTGGAACCTGTCTCCCACACCATCCACACCATCAATTACCCTAACTTGGCTAACCTCTATCTTCATATTTGATAGCATTTTAGACCGTCGACGATTCAGAATTCAGAACAACCGAGTGTTCAGATATATTACCCGAATGCCTCGATGAACTTGAACGTCGTAAAAAACCGATTTTTGGAAAGACAGAAGCACATAGAGAGAGAGAGAGAGAGAGAGAGAGAGAGAGAGGAGTTTGGTTTGTACCGACTGCACTGTTGACAGAAGCGCTGCTCCAAGCCGAGCACCACCACCCTGGGAGCCTTCGAGTGCGACTCGCACACCTTGTGCCTCCGGTGGTACTCCTTGGCGTCTCCCAGCGCCACGTGGCACCCCTCCACTTGGCACCTCGGCACCGGCACCACCGCCGCCGCCGCCGCCCCACCGTGGTGGGTCTTGCACCGCCTGTCGCCCACCGCCCGCTCGCTCTCGAAGCAGCGCCTCTTGCCCAGTTGCAGGCACGTGAGGTGCGGGTCGGCCCGCCCGCGCGGCAACGGCGCGCCCAGCTCTCCTCCTCCGACCCCGGCGTGCAGAGGAGGGCGGAGCGCGGGCTGAGGGTGGTGGCGACCGACGACGGACCGCCCGCGGGGCGCAGCGGCCGCGGCGGAGTAGGTAAGGTCAGCTGTGGAGTCCCAGGGGAGGTGGGGGGCGTGGAAGTGACCGTTCAGCGGTTGAGGGGTGGACAGGTACGTGGGCTGATAGGGGTAGTAGCTCCCGCCATTTTCCATGCTCGCTCCTTGGGAACCTTGCTTCAAGTACAGTCAGTCGCAACTGTACTCCACAAGCCCTCACTCCCTCCCTCTCTCTCTCTCTCTCACTCCTGCAAGTGGGTGGTGTGTCTCCCGATTTGGGGAAAAGAAGGAGGGGAGGGGTGGCAATAATTGGGGGAGGTGGGGGAGACACCATGCAGCAAATGTTGAGTGCATGCCAAAGAGGGAGGATGTCTACTCAAAGGGATGACAGAAGGGCAACGAAAGGAAAAGGGGAGTACTGTTCCCCTCGCTCCCATCCAAAATGCTCGGGAAAGCGACTGTAGGTCGTAAAAGGCTGCCAGAAATCGCAGAGACACAGAGAGAGAGAGAGGGAGAGGGAGAGGGAGAGGGAAGATGGGAGCGCGTCCTGGGGAGGCAGGCAGCGGGTGGGGACTTGACTGAGTCCTGTGTTGGTTTGGGCGGGCATTGATTAGGAGGAGATGAATGGACACAGAAGGAGGGAGAGTTCATTTTGGCTTCCGATGAAACGAGACGGACAATGATGGATTAGCGAGCGACGAGGACAGCACGTTATAGTGAAGAAATGTGAATAGGTAAGAATCATTTTCCATAGGTCGACCCGGCCACGCTAGTGCGTTAGGTAAACGTCGCGGAAACGGGAGGAAAGACGGCTCGGATAGTCTCTCAAAGCTTAGTTTCGCGTGCGATGCCGTACTTTCATACGATTTCTAAACTTTTATCCCATGTGAATGCTTATTTACGAACTTTTAATTTGTATAGTATTGTCCATAAATTTTGACTTAATATATAATATCGTTTCTAGATGTTTCATTTATTCAATACAGTCCCTGAATAATTGATAAATATTAAATGTAGTCTCTAGACTATGGGATCAGATTGAACATTTGAAAAATTCAAGGATCATTTGAATAACTTACGAAATTCAGGGATAGTATTGAACATTAGACACTGAAACAAAGTTCAAAGATCACATTTAAAAAAATTAAAAATTTAGGGATGACATGAGACATTAGACCAAAGTTCATTTTGCTTCGATTCCATGAGAACGAGAACAGTAGATCCATACGACATTCAATAACAAGGGAGGTGAATGATTTTAGTATTATTTGGTAACTATATTTAATTGAACGGAAAAGACCACCAAAAATCTCAAACTTTGCCCAAAGTGACAAATTTATCCTAAACTTTTTTTTTTTACATGGAAAAACCCATAATTTTGCAAACTATGACACATTTACCCCATTAATTTTTTCTATTTTTCTTTTTCTTTTTTTTCTTCTTCTTCTCTTCCCTCCGCCAACTATGGCGAAGCTAGTGGAGGGAAGCCGGCGTCGAGCAAGGGCGGCCCAACTGAGTCGAGCAAGGGCCTCCCTTGCCCGATGCCGGCAAGGGAGGCCCTCGCCTGACGCCGACGAGGGCCGCCCTCGGTTACGTCGGGCGAGGACGCCCCTTGTCGAACTCGAATGAGGGGTGCCCTCGCTAGATTTGGCAATGGAGGCCCTCATCGGACGCCAATGAGGGCCGCCCTAGCCCCCCCAAGCGAGGGCAACCCTCGCCCGACGCCGGTGAGGGCAACCCTCACCGAACGCCGGCTTCCCTCCGCCATGGCCGGCGTAGGGAAGAGAGAAGAAGAAAAAAAAAAGAATTTTTTTTAAAAAAGTAATAAAGCAAAATGCCCTATAGTTTAGGGTAAATGTGTCACACAGATAGAAGTTCAGGGTTTTTTGTGTCACGAAATTTTTTTTTGGGTAAATGTGTTATGATTAGCAAATTTCGGGATCTTTCTTGTTAAAAAAAAAAAATTGGAGTAAATTTGTCACTTTAGACAAAATTTAGGGTTTTTGATGGTTTTTTCCCTTAATTGAAATATGGCAAATATCCGAGTTCTAAATCCAATAGCCGTGACCATACTAGAAATCGTTGATCAAGTTTATTTCAAATGGAGTTAGAAACATTCGAGTTTCAAACCCAAGAGAATGGTGCTAAACTTCAAAAGGCAGTCGATGTAAATTTCGAAACTGATCTAAACCGATTCGAAAGTAGGGAGGAGGTGGGTTGTCGACACGTGTACCCACACAGATTTTGCTTCCGAATCCTCCTCCTGCACCCTAGATAGTGGGCAGGCTGCACAAATTTGTTTCTTTTTTGGCTTTAGACTGGATTGCTTCTTTTAACGAAACAGAAAGTGAGAAGAGAAGACTAGAGAAAAGACAGGAAAGAAAGGGGACAATTTCCTTTTTCTTTACTTTGGTTTATTTTGTTGGAAAATGTATGGGGGAACTTGTTAAAATAAAAGTGTAATTTAATATTTAAATATATTATAATACTCCATTTTACATTAAGATGGACTTTGGCCTATTATTAAAAATGAAATTACAATGTGGAGGCAAATAAAATATTTGAAAAGAATTGAACTCGAGATTTTCTACTCCGATATTATATATAATTTCGTAAAATCACGTTCAATTATTCTAAAAATTTAAACTGTTACATAATTGACGATTTAATATTTTAAATATTCTGACACTTCTCATGCACTGATTGTCCTTGTGTTTTAAATAGTTGAAAATCGAAGTGGCACAAGAGCAATAATTTTACGCACCCTTTTGTTTCTTTTGTTGTCTTTCTAGATTGAGGCGTGGGGGGACCGTTGGCATGATCTGAACTTTAGGTATTCGAGTCATTATAACCTAAACTCCTAGGCAATTCGTGAAAGAATAATTGCACTCTGCTCATGTGAAGTGTCCTTCAGTTTCAAGAAGAGAGAAAAGCAGAACCATTCAAAAAATAATAATAAAGGACGTTTACTTGCATTACATGGATACACAAATTGAGTACTGCCTCGTCGTCGGGATCAACACCTCCAATCATCATAACGGTTTAACTCCGTATTACTAAATGATTGGCATGCCTCAAATATTCGAAAAAGGCATGTGAATCATGGGTTTCAAAAAAATTTAATTAAATTTGAAAAGAATAATCATTTCTAGTGGCCATACCAACTCTGTTGATTTCGCCAGCTGATGGTTCACGACTTACTCGCTCTTGACCATCTATCTCATGGCACAAGCTCTTTCCATCTCCATATATTTGTACCTCGGAACGACCATCACGGCCTCACCAAGATCCGATCATCATCGTCGAGATCTTGTGAGATCCGACTATGATGGCCTGATCTAGAGAATGGGCCTCCAGATCCAAGGGCCCCTCTTCTTGATCTTGTGTTGTCGACAACGACGAGGAGGAGTTTTGCATGGCATTGAGCTAAAGAAAGTTGATTTTACAACAGTAACTACCAAGATTATTTATAATGTCCTGTGATATTTTGATATTGACAAAATCATCTATTAATTTATCTCTTGATAAGTGCAGATGTTGTTTCATTTCAGGAGACATCAAATTGAGCAATGCTTTGTGAAAGGACTTGAAAAGACTAGAGAGACCTTAATAAAAGCTGAACAAAGTAGTTGAACAAGAAGTTCATGATGACTTAAGGGTATAAATAGTTGAACAATTTTATGAAGCCCTAATTAATAATGTACTCAGGATAATATAGGAAACGTAAGTCGACCGCCAATGAAGAAATTTGGGTAGATTCACATAATGCTGATGGAAGCAATTGATTTTATCACTTGATAAGGACATGTCTGTCATGTGCTAGAATGATAGTAGAACAAAATATTTCTTTGATCATGTCTAAACGAACGAATTTGACAGCTATTCACGAGTTTGGAAATTTTCCATTATATCGGTGGATAAGAGTACTCTGTGGATCCTTGGTTGTTTCCAGGGTTTCTCACCACAGAGCAGAGCTTGAAGACTCCAACTGAAGGGCGCCCTGCCTGTTTAACGAATATACCATTGGTAGGCTGACATGACCGCATTCCTTATTTTAATGTGCCATGACCTGCACGCCTCAACCCCCTATTCCCCCTTTGTATCTTTGTCTTTCTCAAGGAGAGATGGTGCGTTTGGTTTAGCACTCTTAAGAAGCTTTTGGCTTCCAAAGCCCATTGAGGAAATACTAAATCGCTTGACAATCATTTTGAAGTAACTTTCAAGTAAAAACCAATATTGGGAAGGCTGATAACTCAATGTCAGTAGGGACTAGCTTTGAGATTAATGTCGAAACTCATTTTTTCTTCCAAAACTATCCTCACCCATTCTTTAAATTTCCATTATTATTTTTTTAAATGCTAAAAAAATTAAAAATATATAATTTTTTAGGGGAAAAAAAAAAAAGACCAACCCTTCACGAGTCCGAGGAAGGGCTATGGCCGCTGGCAAGCCAATCCGGCACCGATGGCCGTCGGTTAAGGTCGCCTGAGGTCATGCAATCTTCAGCGGCCCTCACTAGGGTTGCGGGACCCTTGCTAGAGGTTGCTCGATCGCGGGCGACCTAGGCGACCGCCACCTAGGTCTTGTGGGACCCCAGCGAGAGCCGCCTGAGGTTGCAAGACCTAACGACGATCACCTGGGACGCCCGAGGTCGGGGGACCTACGGTGGCCCTCGCCAGGGTCGCGCAACCCTCACCAAAGGTTGCCCTACGTCAAGCAACCTCGATCAGCAACCTCAATCAACAACCATTGGTGCCAGATCTGGCTTGTTGGCAGCCGTAGCCCTTCGCCGGTTCGGCAAAGTCCGGTGAAGGGTTTGGTCTTTAAAAAAAAAAAAAAAAAAATTGGAATTTATAAATATTTGATTTTTTTAGCATTATTGTCAACATTTATATTTAAAATATTGCATATATTATTTTTTTCAATTTTAAACAAATTAAAATGAAAAAATGAATATTATGCCTAAAGAGCTTTTCAAATGTGTTTTTTCCTATCAAACGACATTTTCCCAAAATTGTTCCTCAAAGTATAGTTTACCAAATTGCATTTACATTTACTCAAAGTCATTTAGATTAAATTGCTTTACATTTTTCTATTAGGCTTTCAAAATACTGAACCAAACGCATCTAGAGAATATCCTCTAGGTGTTTAATGTCCAAGATTGTTGAGTCAGATAAAGCAATTTAAGACTTACTCAAGTCTAGTGCTAGAATTTGTAGACCTGAGTATTCCTTTAACCATGTCTAAATGAACGAATTTGACAGCTACTCATGGATCTGGAAATTTTTCCATAATGTCGACGGACAAGGATTATTTTTTATTGTAAAAGACTATTCGTGGAAGCTATAAGATTAATTGAACATTTGATTGTACGGCCCATCAAATTTTTGACGATTTTGTGACATATCTACAACAACTATATCGGGCATCTCGAAGACCATTCTATGGTCAACTTGAGATTTGACAACTATATAATAAGATAAATATATGCCAAAAAAGTATATAACTGATAAATTGGGGATGATGAGAGTACAAGTACCATAACTTTCGTACGTCATTCATAAGTGTTATAACTTTTTTTTTCGATTATTTGAGTGTCACGACTTCTATAAAAATTATTCACTTGAGTGCCATAATTTTCAATAAATGATTATTTAAGTGTCGAAAATCCGACATGACATGACACTTATAGTGAACGTTTTCACAAAGTTATGGCATTAAGTAATCAATTGAAAAGTTATGCAACGCTTGTGATCGGAAAAAAAACATTAAGGTGCTTAAGTGAGCGTCCTACAATAATTATGACACTTAGGTAATCGAAAAAAAGAAAAAGTATAGTACTCAAATTAACTCCTTACAAAAGTTATGATACATGTGGTGTCATTTTCCTTGGTATATTGCGAAAAACCAAGAAACCAAGAGAGATTTGCTTCTTGATACTTTTGTTGAGCAAAGTGATCAATTACAAAGAGTAATACACTGATTGTAAAGTGTTGTAGTAGTGCACGAGTTTTAGTAGTGTGATCTATTGGCTTTAAGTAGAAGTGGCATAAGCTACAATTATAACATCTTGAAAAATCACTAATGGAATCCAATTTATTAGTGACTATTAGTTTGAGAGAGTGAACATGAGTTTAATCTAAATCGAACCACTATAAATCTACATGCATCTATCTCTATATCTCTACTTATTTATTTAACAGTTTGATAGAAGCACTTATTTATGTAACTGTTTTATAGAAGCAATGTACTTGATTTAGTAGCTTATTATTGTATATATCATACTGTTCTTGCATATATAAACTTGATTCTATTTATTCCGCGAAAATTTATTAGATATCATTTAATAATCTATCCACCCGCTTTAAGTTATATCTCTAGCCATAACATATCACACTAAGTAGGCTCGGCTATGTGAACTCGTTATACCATTATACTAAATTCTTTATTAGATTATTTGTGAGTTTAGATATTCCATGTCCTTTCTTATTATTTCATTTTATATTCTTCCAGGCCTTCCTCTAGCAAATTTTAGTTAATCTGTCTAATATTTATTCATCTCCTCACTGTGGCCTAAAGGATTGGCTTTCAACATTAAATAGAATTTTTAATTTTTGTATTGATTCGCCATGAAGAAAAAGAGAATGTTATTACTCAGTAGTAAATTTATAAAATCATAGCAACAAATAATGTGGATCAATTACAATTATAATTAAATGGAAGTAAGATATTGAATAAGATGATTTATGCTGACTATGGATTATAATGACAAGAATAAGATTAGAATATTATGTAAAAATAACAATAATCAAGGAAAGATATACCAAAATAACTTTTCAATAACTACCGGATGAAAATTACAAGATTAGTAAAATAAAAAATAATGAGTTAAATAAAAGAAACCGTATTTGATAGTTTTAATAAGGGTGAAGTTGGGTTCATCTTGTGGCTCACCAAGACTTTTCTAAACTTGAAACAATTCAATGAGCCTATCATTTTTTCATAGAGAGTGAAAAGAAAATTACAAAAGTGGATTGCGTTTGAGTATACTGTGAATCAATTTAATATCCATATTCTTTTAAGTTTTGCTATTATAAACCAATTTATAACTTATTTAATGAATATAACTAATCAATATAATAACAAACTCATCATAATTAATTAAGAAATGGGTTTACGACCCATTTTGACAAATTTAAAGATATACATAGTCATACATACATACATACACATGAAAGGCCGATGGCTAAATAAGACTCGAAAGCCACTCAATATCAGGTGTCAGAACTGGACAAAACCCTAACTCGTTTTGGAATTCTAGTGGAACTCAAACGTGTGATGAGAATCAAGTCCTTTTTTCTCGTGCGCCGTATTGCCTGGACCGGGAGACTGAGTGCAGTGCAACTAGCATTAAAAGTGAAGAGCCAAAAGAAAGGAAGACAGACCTAATATTTGCTCCTGCTTGGCATGTGCTCCTGCGAAGATAAGGCTCACCACATCAAAAGGGTTCCATCAAAGCTGAGTCAAGATGGGGCCCCCCACTTTCCTTCTGCAGGCTGCAGCTACTTCCATGGCTCTCCAGTTTTATCTCCCAATGGATCTTGGGACGTGGGCCGCGGGTCGCGGTTTTTCTACTCGATCTGATCATGACATGACATGAACCAGAGATCATAGATCTGGGGAGGGTCTACCTCATTCTCGTCCAATCTCGTCGTTCTAGTTTTAATTTCTTGCTATAGTTTCATACTCTCTTTCAACTGTGAACCATATATTGTTCCCGTTTCGTGTATGTTCTTTTGCTATTTTCTGTTACCATAATCCATTATTTAAAAGGTTATTTGAAGACACATAGTTTAATGTCTTGGTTACGTACTTGAATCACGGAACATCAAAGATTAGCGGCCATCTCAATTAAAAAATTCTTGTCGAAACTAACGACCATATGAACGTCTGAAAGAAATTGTGAAAGTTGTAAGAGAATGCAGATTATAAATTACATGAAATTACATAAATAACCCCCGCGTCTTTTTCGAGAGAGTAGAAATAAGAGTTGCTCGAAGTCAGTCCTTCGGAAGGGTGACTTTCTACATTCAAGATCATCGTTCAAATCCTAGTTTGGGTAAGAACTTATACCCGTTTCGTGTAAGTTCAGGTTAATTCCCAAATGCAGCACGACGTAAACCGGACAATACCTTGCCTTGGGACCAATTCTACTAAAGCCAATGTCGGGAGAAAAACACTTAAAAAAATCTTAAGCCTAATGTAATTGTGTGAATTTAGTCATAATTTTTTTTTATCAATTCAGTCATAATCTTTTTGCATTTGTGTCATTATGTTGATGTGGCATAATCTTTTTTTTTTTTTTTGGTCGAAATTAGATGATGCATTCTATTAAGTAGTCTTAAAAGACAGCGATGGAGTACAATCAAAACATAGAATCTCCCTTAAAGAAAGAGGGAGAGTATTTAACCAATTTGAAGGAAGCTTCTTCGCTCTATGTGTACGTGCCAACCAATCTGCAGCTCTGTTCGAAACCCTTGGACAGTACGTGATTATAAAATTTTCATTCTGGGCCAACTCTTCTTTGCTTCTCTGTATAATGTCTTGTAGATTCCAAGTTGGAGCGGCCCGGCCCATTACGAAGTCGACAACAGCGGAACTGTCGCTTTCACAGATCCAGCGAAGCTTTTGACTCGTGCCCTCCTGCACGTGTCTTTGTTGCAAGTCTTTTAGATAACGAAGCCCGTGTAAAATTGCTTCCGCTTCCGCTTGAGGTGCAGAGGAAACCCTAGCTTCTGCAGCGAAGCCATCGACTGCACATCCCGTTCCATCTCTTACAATCCCAGCAACCGAGCAGATGAAATCTCCAGGAGACCAAGAAGCATCGACATTCATCTTCAGTTCTTGTCTATTTGGAGGTATCCAGTAGTCTGGTATAGAACATTTTGAGCATTTTGCTCTCTGGTCCTTCGTCCCGCGGCTAAAATTGAGATTTTGATTTTGTGCCAGATCTAGGATCTCCGTCGATTGGGGGCTTTTCCCTCTGAAGATGCTGCTGTTCCGAGCCTTCCAGATATGCCATAGAATCAGTCCTATGAGTTCTCGTTCTGGTATGTCCCTCTTTGAGTCGAAAACTTCGGAAAGCCAATGATCAATTTGGTTAATATAGCTCGTAATCTGTAACATAGACAATTTTTAATAACTATTTAATATTTTTTGATTTTCTTTTTCTTTTTCCTTTTTTTCTTTTCGTTTTCTTTGTTTTTTTTCCTCTTCCTTCTTCATTTGGCCGATCATTGGATTGAGGTCATGTCAGCCACTGGCGAGGGTCGCCTCGTTGTCATTGAGTGAGAGCGAGCCTTGGCCAGATCTAGTGAGGCTCAACCTAGCATTTTTTAGGCAAGGGCAAGCTCGCTCGGCCACTAGCAAGGGGAGCCCACGTTGGATTTAAGCTTGGGCTCGCCTTGCTAATGGCTAAGAGAGCTCGACCTCGCTTAGCAACAACAAAGTCAAGCCTTGCCAAATTTGGTGAAGTCGACCTTGCTTGCCCCCAACAAGGTTCACCATTGCTGAATCTAGCAAGGGTTCGCCTCGCCAACAGGTGGGCGGCTAGAGGAAGAAGAGAGAGGAAAAAAAAAAAAAGAAAATAAATTAATAATAAAAATATTCGAAATATATTAAAATATTATTAAATTTGTCAACATTAGTATCGGTTGTGCCACTTCAGCATCAATTGGGCCACGTTAGCATGGGCCAGCTAAATGTGGTCAGATAGACTAAATTGATAAAAATACAAAATGATTATGACTTAATTGATAAAAATAATTAAGATTGAATTGACTGAGGATTTTTTTTTTTTTTTTTTTTGTAAAATTTTTCCATGCCAAAAGGTTTCTCACGTCAACTATCTCCATCACACTCCCTTAAATAGTACCATGAAAATATGTCATGACCATCTTTTCGTAGTGCCTATGATTTAAATATTAGGCTTCAATTACTAATAGAGAGATATAATGCAAGACGGGACAGATCAAGGGGCTACCCTTTGCCTCAACCATATCCACATGAACCGATGAATTAGAGCCATAATCCATCCGAGGACCATGTGGTTCCACGTTAGTCACACAAATTTTGACGGCTTTCAATGCAAATCGTCTACGGAACGTGGCCCGAATAATTTCCCGGATGAGGGCGACACCTGCCCATCACTGTGTGCAACTGGGCATGATGGCGTATTTTTTCTCAATGCGTTTGCTTCAATATTTATAAGGGGTTTTGAGTCCAATGCAAATACTGAAAGCTCAAAGTTATTTGGGGAAATGCAATTATGTTTAGTAAATTTTTTTTGCAAATGAGCTTTGAGTTGAATGTGCGTTTGGTAAAAAAAAATTTCACAATGGGCTTTAATGAGTATAATATATGTGTGTGTATATATAAATATATATCTTCTTCTTTTTTTTGAAAATTGAACTAAACCCTTTGCCGAATCGGTGAAGGGCTATGGCCACCGGCAAGCCAGATCTGGCGCCGGCGGCCGTTGGCTGAGGTCGCCCGAGGTCTAGCGATCTCTGGTGAGGGTCGCACGACCCAACCGAGGGCCGCCGGAGGTCGCCCGACCTCGGGCGACCCTTGGCGAGGATCACTCAACCCAGGCGACCACCACTGTCACGCGACCCTCACGAGACCCAGGCGAGGGCCGCTTGCGGTTGCAAGACCCAAGCGGCGGTCGTCTGGGTTGCGCGTCCCCTGGGTCACCGCCGCCTGGGTCAAGTGGCCCTCGGCTGGGTCGCACGACCCTCGCCGGAGGTCGCCCGACCTCGGGCGACCTTAGTTGATGGCCGCCGGCACCGGATCCGGCTTGTCGGCGGCCATTGCCCTTCGCCGGTCCAAAAAGGGTGAAGGGTTGCCTCCTTTTTTAATTTTAAAAAAAAAAAATTAGGGGCAAAATCGAAAATATGAAAAATTATTAAGGATAATTTTGGAAGGGAAAAAATAATTTCAAAGATTTTGAAGGCGAGTTGAAAGCCGAAAGAGAAGTTGAGCCAACTAACGGTCCGATTTTCCATGGGGCTTTCGGTACGAAAGCTCATTGAAAATGCTTAACCAAACGCACCCATGATGGGTTCACCGATCACGAGGAAAAACAATTGTTACGTACATCTGATTTGTTTGGGCCCAACACATTAAAAACCTTCGTACCGAGATCAATGTCTGCATGTGTATTAGGCTCACAAGCAGGAGTCGTGCACATAATATTCAATGACGGGACACGTCCCGTTCCACGACACCTAAAATATGAAACATCATATACATCGCCAATAACGACAAAATTTTCGTACGAGGAATATTTGGCCAAATTCTCGAGAACAATTGATCCGATTTGCACCTTAGCAAATAGCAAGGCTTGTAGATTTTTAACACTTGGCCCATCATCTGTCTGGAGCCCAACAGGAATTGGGCTGAGCCTCGAGGCAAAGCCCAGGAAATCTCGTTTTGATTGGAGCATTAGTTCTTTTTTTGTGCCAATTTCCAAGGGTGAGGATTTGCTTTTCTAAGAATAGATGAACTGCTAAGGGTGTGCATGAAAAAATTTCTGAAACAAAAATTAATTTCTAGCCAGAAATTGATTTCTCAGTTTCTATTTCAGAAACTGAGAAGTTAAAAATTTTAGTTTCTAATTTATTCTTCAAATCTATTTCTGGAATAGAAATATGTTCCAGAAATAGAAAAATCAAATTGCGTTATCAAACGGATTTCTATTCCAAACCTGTTCCGAGGAATAGAGAAACAAAGAAATAGAGAAGTAGAAATTTTATTATGCGCGCCCTAATTAATCAATTATTTTTTGCATTTTTCCAATTAACAGTCGGACACATCAATTTTTAAATTCGCTTTGTCTAGCATTTCTGAAAGGTAAAAGACTTGGTGAGATTGTGTTTTGGCTTGGTGAAACGGAGTGGCTTATTTGCCAACTAGACGGCGGTGGCACGACGTTCTTTCATCCAAAGTTCCTCGGTTGTATAACGTTTGAAATCCAAGGGCAAACGCATACCATCTAGAAAGTTCGCTTTTTAATTTTCTTCATTTTAGAAAATTCTTCACATTTTTACCATTGAAAGTTCACTTGCAATGTACATGTTAGTAGAAAGGTGAACGGAAGGTAACTGTGATTTAAAGATTCAAAAAAGGGGTGCGTACATATATAATACTAATGAAGTTTGACGGGTTTTGGTATTAATTTATTTTTATTTTTATTTTTCACTTTAGCGTTCAGGTGATTATTCGGCCTTGTTGCGCATCTTGACTAGTCCAACCAATTTTTGTGTAATTTTACCACGATTAAAACTCATGCTCCCTGGTCTCCAGGAATATGCTATAAGAGTATTGAGGAATTGCTAATTAATGACTTCTCTTGCACTTTTTTTTTTTTTTTTTTTTTTTTTTTTTTTTTTTTTTAGATTTTGTTTGGCTCGGTCAAAATGGGAATATGGACAATAGGACAATGACGGGAAAAGTATTGAAAATTTTTTAAACTCATTATATTTACATCAATTCAATTCTAAACATTGCAATTAAATTAATTTAATTCTAAACATTTTCACATCGATATCGATTCATTTTATTTAGATTGGAAATTGCTAATGTGAACATTAGCCTTCTTACATGGCACGCCTAGTACTAACATGAACATTTTTGATAATCTTATAATATTTTTGGACTTTTTAATAATTTTTTTCTTTTATTTGTTATTTTTTTTCCTTCATTTTGGCTAGAGAAGGTTGCAAGCAAGCCCTTGCCCAAATCTGGCGAGGGTGGCTAAGAAGGCCACAAAAGTCCCAGGTTGGGGAAGACCTTCACACCCTAGTCAACGACTGTGAGCAAGGCTACGAAGGCCCTCGCCTAGGGCCTTCATAGTCCCCCTAGCTCTGGGTGAGGGCCTTCATAGCCTGGCAACTTATGAGGGTCGTTCACTACAATGAAGGAAAAAAACAATAGAACAGGAAAAGAAAAGAATAAAAGATTCAAAAAAATATTTAAAATGTCAATGTCAACGTTGATTTTTGTGACATAGGACGGCTAACATCTACATCGGCGATTTTAGGAATTGAATTGATATCAATGCAACAGCTTTGACAACCCTCGCTAGCCACAATGGGGAAAAAAAAAGAGAATGAAAATAGAATAAAAAAAAAAAAAAAAGAAATATTAAAACAATAAAACAATAAAAAATTCAAAAGTAATAATAATCATTTAAAAATATCCACATCAGCGCTAGTTGTGCTATGTAAGATAGTCAGTGTCTATGTCAACAATATCTGTCTAAATTGGCTAGATGGATTTAACTAGTATCAATGTGAAAATATTTATGACTAAATTGGTCTAATTGAAAGGTTTATAACTGAATTGGTACCAATGTATTAAGTTTAGAATTTTTTGGGTACTTTTCCCTTAATCTAGAGTAACACTCTATCTCACTCTTGCCCTAATACGTTTATGAAGCAATGGAATGAAAAATCACAACTTACCCTAGTTTGATCCATGAAACCTCTTTATCGTTTCTCTACAGTATAGACAACAAAAAATATACTATTACCCATTAATGATAGGTGCGAAACCGAAAATGCTGGATAACTATATTACATAATTCAAATGAAATATATAGGTTTCCAGAAGACATCCATCACATGAAAATCTGTAGTCCAAACCTAACTGTGTATGGACATCGACACGTAGATCTATAACAATACCGAGATTTCACGCACCGCCGCACAAGACACGAGGAGGAGATAGGTGGTGTGCATCCATCAGACCGTGCATCAGCTTGAGTCTCTCGCAAGTCCCCCGCAAAAGCAAGTCAGTCAGTCAGTCAGTAGGAGTTCATGACTCTTCTGAAGTCGACGCATTCACGAAGGTTTGCCCGCTAGAGTCATCCTTACGTCTAAAAGCAATCATGCCGCCTAACGATCGGTACTGACTTGAGTAATCCAAAGTGGGCCTTGTCTAAACTTCAAGGGAAAACGAATTCAGAAAGGCCAGAGCGAGCTCGTTAACCTGCATCCGATGAAAGCGACGTTCCCAACGACAAGCTTCTCTCCCTCGACCGAGAGAAGTTGTGATGATCGAGCACCGAGGTAAAAGAGGGTGTTCATCAGAGGAACATTTCTTATCGAATTACGGATGAATTATGATCATCCCGCTTTTTGCAGTTTTCATAATTCAAATTAAGCAAAGCCTGGCCCTGCACCGCTCTCTCTATATAACAAAGCATTTTCTCCAACTCCTCGTGACTGAGAAGTGAGAACTACCATGCTCATGACATTCAATTCTCATTCCTCCCTCCTCTTTCTCATCTCTCTCTCACTATGCATCTCCATCACAACCCTCTCATTCACTCCAGACACTCCATGGCTAAATTCTGTCGACAGAAATGATGATAACTTCAAGGGGCTTGATATTGAGCGGGCTGTCGATGGGGACTTGAATACAGGCGGCGTCGTGAAGATCAAGAGGTATCTCCGTTACTTCGGTTATCTCCCGCTCCAAAACCTTAGTTTCGATGACCAGTTCAATTCGGAATTTGAACTAGCCATTGCAAGATACCAATCAAAACTCGGCCTCTCGATCACGGGTAAGCTCGATATCAACACGGTGAAGCAGATCCTCGAGCCCAGGTGCGGTGTCTCTGACTTCGCCCACGGCAAGCATGTGACTAGACGTTATGTACATTTTCCGGGAAATCCTAGGTGGAACCGTCACAAGCCCATCGTCCTCACCTACGCTTTCTCACCTGACCATTTCATCAACTATTTAACCTCAAACGATGTCCGTCGTGTGTTTAAACGTGCCTTCGCACGGTGGGCAGCCGTCATTCCGGTGAATTTTAGGGAAGCGAGTGATTATGGCTTCGCAGACATCAAGATAGGATTTTATAGCGGCGATCACGGAGATGGTCAGCCGTTCGATGGGGTGCTCGGGATTTTGGCCCATTCATTCTCGCCAGAGAGCGGGAAGCTACATCTCGACGCAGCCGAGCGGTGGGCAGTGGACTTTAGCACGGAGGAATCCAAGGTGGCGGTCGATCTAGAATCAGTCGCGGTGCATGAAATCGGCCATGTGCTAGGGCTAGCTCATAGCTCGGTCAAGGAGGCTGTGATGTATCCAAGTTTGAAGCCTAGACAGAAGAGGGCGGATTTGAACATTGATGACATAGAGGGAGTTCAAGCATTATATGGATCGAATCATAAATTGAGATTTGGAGCTTTATTAAGATCTGAAACTTCTGTGAGCTCGGGGGTCACCCTTTTAAGACCAAGTTGGATTGGCTTCACTTCATCTTTATCTCTTTTATTCATGCAATTGTGCATCAATTGCTTCCTATTATGCGTCTTGTGATTGCGATGCTTTCTTGGTCTTCATTGCCTCTTTAATTTTAGTGTGAATTAGCCTAAAAAGACTCCAAATTATCAAGTGCTTTGAAATGGAGTGAGCTGCACTAGTTTTTTTTTTTTTTCTTCTTTTGTATTTCTCCCCTTCAGTTTTGGGATTCTATAAGGATTGTTTTGATACAGATCAATTCGAAAACTTTAGAGAAATTAAAGATTATTTATGTATTTGTTTATTATATAAAGGAAAGCCATGCTTCTCTTTACTCCTAAAATACCCTTGATTTCGTGTTTTGTACATATTGGTAAAGATAAATTTAGACTTTGTTTGTTTCGTGAAAAATGAATGATTTGGAAAATATTTTCCGAAAAATGATTGCCCATATCTATTACAAAAATAAATGAATGAAAAATATTTTCATCTTTTAAGAAAATATTTAGATAAATCATTGGCAATAATGTAAAAATTTTCTATTTACAAGCGATCATTGTTAAGGAAATTTTTTTCTAAATCGTTCATTTTTCGTGAAACATATGGAGCTTAAATATAAAAGTAGAAGAATTATCAAGTAAAGACAAGACTTTTAGCTGTTGTAATCATTGAAGTTACAAATATGTGCAATTTTGATATATGCAATATTTTTCTCCCTCCTATGGCTCGGGAAAATCATGATTCATTATCTTTTTCACTTCGAAAAGAACGTCATAGCTAACTCGGAGTGACATGTCACCGAATCATTAATTAATGAGCTTGTGACTTCCTAAGCATGATCCAAGATAGATAATAATAACTCATGATGGTTGCATAAGGAAACTTGCACTAACTCTTTTGAGTATATATTTGTTCTTGCAATTCCATTCATGATTATAATCCCCACTTATTTTTTCGAGAGGAGCCCTTGATAATTTGTGACGCAGCCTCCAATTTTCCAGGATAATCCCCTATTGGATATTGCATTGGCTTGAAAATCCACTTTTTAGTTCCATTGACTGTTATTTAACTAGACAATTGTGCCAAATAAAAATAACCAACCCTCGCGTTGATGTTATCGGCTGGGTCTTAGGGACTTTTTACCTTGGAAACCAAAGGTCATCTATCCGAATTGCATCCCGACAGTGTGCAAACTGTTTTGTGTTACACCCACCCATACAGGCTAAAAGATCTAGACTTAATCGGTTCCCTTTCAAGATATCCCATGAGCCTTTGGGTAGTTAGGCCTCTGCATTTGTACCCACGGATCATTTACAAAATAAAAAGCGTTGCACTTAATAGCTAAACATCTGAAATGTAGCGTTGCGCACAAGGAGAGCGAAGAAGGTGAGCCACTGTGACAATCCGCAGGCCCAAAATATAGGAGTTCAAACTCAAACATCAAGTTGGATCTAGGGACGGATCCACCTCAGAATCATGTCTATAAACCCAGTTGACATCTGATAAGAGTCGTAGATCCAAGCCCGAAGCGGGCAAGTTGAGTGGCGAGGTGACGAAGGGGATGTCATCGGGATCAAGAGAAGGATATATCGAGGAGGACTGTCAATGAGCGAAGCGAGTTAAAAAAGAAGAAGGGATAAGTGTAGTACAAGTCTTAAAACTTGTCATGAAAGTGTAATTGAGTTATAAAATTTTCAGCACTTTTTTTTAAGTTCTAAGACTCAATTGTACTTTTATTACAAGTTTTAGAACTTAATTGCACTTTTTGAAGATTTTATCACTCAATCGCACTTTCATGATAAGTTTAAGGACTTCAAATGTATTTATCTCAAGAAAAAAAACAAAATATGGGGCTTATCTCATGTAAGTATGTTCGAGGCATCCATGGCCGTATGTCTTCCTGTATGTTCCCGGGTCTTCGTCACCCATCATCACTTTGTCTCTGTTTTGACTATGTTACTCATTTGACCACGAATATAATCTCTATTTGGCCAAGAAAATAAGTGATCTATACGCCTTGCACGAGACAAACGGAAATACCATCCGATGGTCAAAAGATCGAACCACCGCAGTCAACGACAGTTAAAAGTCTGTGGTGAGAAGAATGACAGTTTGATGTAACTAGAGCTGCAGCAGCCACTTGTGATGATTATCGAAAGGAAATTGGGCCTTCAAGACAATATGGGAACGCTGTTCTCAAATTCGGCCTGCCTGAGGGGGGAGCTCCGAAACCCACACAAAATATGAAAGTAGGATTTCTAATTTGAAAAAAACCATAGCAGATAAAACCACATGATTGAACTAATTAAATGTCGATATTCGGCTATATTTTTGAATATCTTAGGTGTATAGTATTACATAAAAGTCAAACCTCAATGTTAGAAGCGTAAAAATGAAAGTCGAAAACTAAAATTAGAAATCAACGTGTTTCTTTACACTTATCATACCTGGTTATTTTCATCATAAAAAATAAAGATCCGTCAATTGGAGCACTCTAGAGCGAATTTGAGCCGCCAAAAGATAGCCTAGAAATCATCTCAAAAATGGCTCCTCTACTTTTAAAACGGTTCATTATCTCTAAAAGATGTATGTTGTTGCTTACATGGACCGACGATATCAATTTTTCCATCAACTAGAGATTTTTACTGGGAAAAAAGTGTTCAAAATAATACTTTTTAACCCAGCTAGACAATGGCGATGATACTTTTTACTAAAGTCGAGCACCCCCGCCTTGTCTCTTTGGCGTTGGTTTTCTTGCGGTCGGAAGAATGGTGCAATGCAATCATCTCTGACCTTCGATAAATATGCAAGTGCCCAAAACTCGATTTCTTGATTGTAATTTTAACTTTAGAACACGAATCGCGGTCAGGATTATGTTTTCAATGCCCCTAATCATGCCCGGGAATTGGGTTTGAGACGCGGCCGTTGCCCAAACGCCACCACCTCCGCATTAAAGGACTGGAATTTAGGTTTTAGAAACCCTAATCTATCCATTATCTTTGCTTCTCTTAAACATATATGCATTTATCAATTGCTCATTTGGCGCTACATAAGCTCCAGCCATGAAATCGAACAAATAAAGAAGGGTAAAAAAAATCTTAGGTGCAACCAAAGCACGCTCATTAAGAGAAGAAACATTTAATCCTTTTGCTGAAGTCAACATTATGACGTCCATTATCGGTATTTGGCTGAAATTTTTCAATAGGACTAAAATAGAGGGACCATCTTGGGAAAGAAAAAAAACAGCACAACGACAATTTTGAATTTCAAGTGAGAGTAGACGAATTTTAGGTGTAGTGTCCTTATACAAAGAAAATTTACCCAATCAATTCTAAATTTATTGTACAATGTCCAATTCAATCCTTGTTATTTTAATTTAGCCACTTAGTCCTAAACATTTTAATAATTTTTCAATATAATTCTTTTAACCAATTTAGACTAGAAAATGGTAACATGGAGTTTCAATCAACACTAGCTATCTTACGTGACTAGCCGGTATTGATGTAGACAACTTCATCTACAATGATGTCTTTTTGAATAAATGTTGTTTTTCCTATCCTTTTTCGGGCACTGTTCATCTTCTTCTTCAAGTGTTCATATCATGCTTCTCCCATGGCTGCAAGGCTTAAACTATAAGGTCCTGAAGATTCAGAAACCCTAAAATCAGTCTCTCTTTTTATTTATTTATAAAAAGATATTTCCGTTCATTAAAAAAATAATACATGAAAGGGAATCTCAAAAGGCATAGGAACAAAATAAGCCCATAAAACTCTAAAACATTCAAAAAACTAGGAATCAAGGCATTTCAGTCCTTAAAAGCCCTAAATCACGTTACATCAGAACTCGAGAGATTAAGAAGAAGAAGAGAATGCAGAATCAAATGGAGAAAAGAGGAAATTGAGAAATCAAGAGGACGATTTCATTTTCGTAAGCAAAGTTCTTCCTGCCGCGACGTTACATTCTTTTCTTCCCTCATTTGTTTAATCTCATCATCTCACACGTAAGTTATGCCATCACCTTGATTGGATCAGAAGATGTGCCTCCGGTGGAACCGCCTTTGCTGGTGCTGCTGCTCCTCCTCTGCCGAAGCTCCTCGCCATTAGAGAGGACTCTCTCTCGAGGGGAAAGTATTCGCCGCCGGACTGAGCTCCTTCTCGCCGTCGCGCCAAGGACTCAAGCGAAGTCGCTCTTTTGAAGTCAGTTCAAGTACCGTGACCATTGAGAAGAGCATTGGATGAACACCCAACGTAGAAGATGAACAGTAGCACAAAAAGGAAAATAAAATAGGTAAAACAAAATTCAAAAAAATCTGCAAAACAAAGTTGTTTGGATGCCTTTGTAAAGCCATCAATGATAGGGCTTTAACCTTCCCCAAGATCCCGGACAACCCCTGTAATAGAAGACTCCAACTTAGCTGGGGCATCCACCCCTCCATCTTTGATTGATTATGCTGATTGTTGGTTGCTTGTCGCCTTTGACGTTCCTGCCCAGGGATTTCGCACTTGCCTATTCCCTGGGGATTATTTGAGGTAGCCCCTTCTTCTTTTTCCTTGGTGGTGCTTCTAATGGAGCTCTCCCGGGTCTTCCCTGGTGGTGCGGTTTGTGTATCCAGCTTGGTGTCCCTTCTATTCTTTTCCTCTTTTTGTCTTTTCCTTGTGCGGGCCACATTGTTGTATGCTCTTCCCCCTCGTCTCCTTTGTTGGCCGCTATTTTGGCCTTCATTTGCTACTGCTTTTATTTGCATTATATCTCTCTCGCAGCTCTTCCCTCCCCTTTTCTCCCCCCTGGCCCCCCTTCCACTCGTTTGGACTTCCTGTTTTTCTAAGTGTAAGCTGGTGCTGGGGTCCCCCTGCTATACAATTGTATAGCATTTTGTGCAAAAGTCTATATACTACTTACCTTTTACAAAAAAAAAAAAAAAGTTGTTTGGATGCTGGGCTTTACACGTCAAACAATGTCTCGCTACATAGGGGAGCCGATGTTAATCGAAACTCTACGTCAGTATTTCCTGACTTAATTGGTCAGAATGATTACATTGGAGAATTATCAAAATATTTATGACAAAAGTTTATGACTAAAGTAGCCATTCAATATGATTGAATTGGCAACTACTGAGATTTGCTCCAGTGGCCACCTTCCAACTTGAAAGGGGGATGTGGGGGGTTCGAATCCCCACCTTCTCAGGAGGGGTTGGGGTGGGGACACTGTAATTTCAGGAGTGGGTTTCGACTCCCACGCCTTGCAATGAGGCAGGGCAAAAGTCTAAGAGTGAGCGTTAGAATAGGAATAGAGTAGGACCGACAAAAAAAAAAGAAAAAAGACTAAATTGGCAATTATACAAAATAATAAAAAATATTTAGGATTAAAATTATTGACTAAATTGAAAAGTTTAAGATAATATTAATTGTCATACGATAAGTTTAACACTATGTAGGTAGGATTAATTCTATCTTTTAATGAGTTATGACTTCACAGTGGGTTATGACCTTGACTGCCTCGCACTTTGCATAGCAACATTTTATTAATCATCGTTGCTATCATCATCGTCTTTATCATGCACGCATAAAGAGCAATACCATATATTAAAAGTGAAAATCTTAATTTGACCGACCGACATATACATTTAATAAGACCACGATGCCTGAGGGTCGACTTTCAGCATCCAAATAAAAATCGGATATCACGATCTCCTAAAAATAATTATGTCTCGAGTTGGATAGACCATTTTAGCGTCCATCATCAGTGACATCACGGACTAAGAAAACTGAGATTAAACATTATTGGGATCCGAGTTGACACAATTTTGACGTTAATGTCATCCACGTGTCACGAGCGGAGAAGATCGACTTTCTTTTCAGCCGTAAAATTGAACTCCATAATTGGAGCGTGATTATCCGTTGCGACTTATTGAATTTTATCGTAATGCGTGGAAAATAACAAAAATATTAGTTCGAAGGATCTCTATTTAAAAGCAAGATTGACGTCAGATGGCGAATGGGGAACGAGACATGAGGGGGATGACAAAGATGCAGAGGACGACGACGGCGGCTACTCTCGTGAGCACGCGTTGTTAAAATATCTAACATCGTTTGAGCATGAAATTTCAACTGATTTTATGTACTTATTATCTTTCTTTCCTCACGTGATATTTGAGGTTTTGTGAGTCGGACCGTATAAGACGAGAGTCGAAGTCAAATTTTGCTTTGGCTTGTTTTGCGCGTGCTGCTTTTCGTGCGTTGATTCCACGAATTGATCTGATTTATAGGTGAGAATTTGCGTCGAAGTATCTCGCATCCCTTGAACTCGGGTTTCCGGTGGATCTTATACGCATGTTGACTCCCACCACTTAATAATTTGGTTCTTTCTATTATACTTTGGGGAAGGCACATTATAGGATGGAGAGAGAAGGGAGATAATTCATTAGGGTTTCTAGTGGATGAAGTGAACTTAGCAATATGCAACAATAGATTTAGAATTTTTTTGGTTATCCTTTGCTATATCTCGATTATTTAGAAGGGTGAATAGTACAAGATTTACTTTCAAATGAAGAGGCTATCTTAGGCTAAATTGTCGAAAAAGTCCAAAATCTATTATACGACGATCAATTCATTCCTAAACATTTTAATTATATATACATGTACTATTACTGAGAGTGTGGCAAGCCCTTATTGTGGGCCATGAGGGCCGTGATGTCCTCAACTCACCAATTTTGACAAGGGTGTCGCCATTTCTCGATTAGGCCCTCGCGGGCCATTGCAAGGGCATTGCGCCCTTTGCTAGCCCTCGTTGTGGCTAGCGATGGCTTTGTAGCCCTTGCCAAAAGGCTAGCGACCTCGTCAGCCTTGTGTAAAAAGAAGAAAAAAGAAAAGAAAAAAATTAATAAAAAAAATTGCATATATTGTCAATGTTACTGCTGGTAGCACCATGTGAAATAACCAATAAAAAAAAAATTGTATATATTGTTAATGTTACTGTTGGCAGCGCCATGTGAAATAACCAATGCTGATTGGATTACCATGCCAATGATTTCTAGCAAAAATTAGCTGAAATGACTAAATTTACAATTCGTTAAAAAGTTTAAGACTAATTTGAGAAATAATCAAAGGTTTATCACTAAATTGGCACAAGTGAAAAGTTTATAATTGAATTGATTGCCGTACAATAGATTGTGGGTCTTTTTGACAATTTTTTTGCTATCTTAAAAATTTAAAAAAAAAAAAAAAAAAAAAAAAAAAAAACTCCAATGGCGACCAAATTTAGAGCAATAACATTAATCCAAGCTTATTCCAACTAAGTTCATATTATTGTTGCACTAAAAAAAATTTCATATATACTACTACCAAATACAAACTTCGGTTCAATGCCAAATAGTGTACAAACAATTGTACTCATGATTTCTTAATATATAAGACAATATGTGAAAGCTTGAAAAGGGGGTCAAATGGGGTGGAATTTGTCTTTCTATATGATGTTTTAGTTATACGCTCTAAATAAGAACGATTCCTAATAATTTTGGGATGAAACCACAAATTAATTCCAAGTATAAGATTATTTATACATGATGGCATGAGAAATTGAATATATGTCGGACATCTACTTCATAGCGCTAGAAAGTTATGTAAAATTGACGTCTTGGTGAATTGTATATACGAAATAAATTGGAAAAAACTAGTTCGATATCATTTGAAACGTCTTATTCAAAAGTTTTAAAAGTCATTAGGTGGGGGAGACGGAGGTAAAGGACATTTTGCTAAAAGGTATTCCAAGGTAGCTAAGAAGAATAAGCATATCAAGATGATCCCTCCCGAATTAGGATATGTCCATTTGTATTACGGTATAATTCGTCTCACCCTGTCTTTTCATGATCGGAAAGGTATCCCAAATTGGAGAGTGAGTCACGTCGGATACGGCGTGCGTGGGCGAGTCACGCCAAGTGAGGCATGTGACACACGATGGCCACTCAAAATGTAAAGCATGTGACACGTTGCGATGGCATGGGCAGTTTGGGGAGAAAGAAAAGGAAAAGGTCGCGTCAAAGTCAGACTAGCATGTGCAAACGAGGACCAAGAAATTGAGATGGAAAGATGGAGGAAGAGAGTAAGGGTTTCATTTATTTATTTATTTATTTATTTGTCTACCGTCGAAAGGCACTTTTTTTTTTTTTTTTTATTGATAATCTACATGTAAAAGGGAAAAGATATCTATGAAATGGTTACTTAGCTCCAAAGAAATCATATGTTCTCACAGAATTGTGAATAAGTTTTTAGATTAGAGTCCGTTTGTTTGAAGGAAAATTATTCTCGAGAAAATATTTTTCGACTTTCCTTTATTTATATGATGGAAAACTAATCGATTTGTAGAATTTTTTTTTTCATTTACTAAAAACAACAAGTTTAGGTTGAGGAAGAACAACTTCCTTTTCTAACAAAAAGAAAATTAAAGTGTTTTCCATGAAAATGATTTTCAAGAAAAATATTTTCTTTTAGAATGAAATTTTCGGTAAAACAAACGCATTGTTATTCAGGAAAAAAAAAAAAGTTCCTTATTTCATGCAATTAACCAATCACGGATCTATTTACGGATCTATTTTAAGAAAGACCAACATTATGTAATGGTTTTAAGAATTTTGATAAGTTAAGTTGTCTCCACTCTTACCGATTTTTTTTCTTATCGAGTTACCTAAATATGTTATGTAGTGGAGATTATTTTTTAAAGTGAGCGCAACTTCTTCAATTTGTGCCATTTTTGTGTTAGTTCCTATGTGGTCATATCAAAGAAATGGAGGTCTTACTTTTAACTTGCACTCTAGCTCAATGTGAGAATGCAAAACTATATACGCTACTAGTGAGTGCCTCTTTTCTTCTTTTCTTTTTTCTTTTTTTTTTTTGGTTGAAAAGTTATTTCTCCATTTAGAAAATATTTTATCTTATTTTTCACTAGGCGTATTTATGTTTTTAAGATGCATGTAATCCACAGTAATTGCTGAGCAATTTATTCAATTATGACATTATCCAAATTTAATATCACGGGACTTTATGACATAGGCGAGGAAGTTAAGGCTAAAACATGGACATCAAATACTTATCAAAACCACTGGGATTCGTCCTAGTGGCCACCCTTCCAACATGGAAGGGGAAGGTGAGGGGTTCAAATCCACACCTTCTCAGGAGGGTGGGGTGGGGACGCGTAAGTTTTCAAGAGTGGGTTTCGACTCCCACGCCCTACAAGAGGCGGGGCAAAAGTCTAAGAGTGAGTGTAGATTAGGAATAGAGTAGGACTGACAAAAAAAAAAAACAAAAAAATACTTATCAATTGTATTATACTATAAGAAAAGAGTTATTATATTTTTTGGGCAATATAATAAAAAATGGGGATTAGGAATGTCCTAAGCTGCTGATAGAAAACATTAAGGAGTCATAGCTATGAGATGATAATATGGTAAATGTATAAGAAATTTTCAAAGTGCCCTAGCTGGCACCTATAGAAGTGGAGAGTTCAAGAAACACATTCTTTACAAGCACAAGGACAACGTGTATTAAAACTCCACATGGCAAATAATGAGCGCAATAACTGTGTACTAATAGAAAATAACATATTTATACAGATTCTCTCAAACCTTTTCCTCACGCATTGAAATCATCTTGCTGAGTACTCGACCAATTTTCCTAGCTAGATGGGTGCTCGTTTTTCCATACCGAGATGCGCGGAACAATGGCTCGAGCACATATGTGGGTGCCGCCCTTGCGAATATGTTCAAACCTCATCGAGCAATTTGATTAATTTTACGGCCTAGGTATGTTAATTGGTGTATGTTCATTGCTCAATTTGTCTGCCATCTGAGACAATAAGAGTGCGTTTGGTAACGCTCCCGAGAACAGATATTTATATTCTTTTTGTTCTCAGGAGTAAAAATAAAACAGAAATGCGTTTGGTAAGTTTTTTATTTCTGGGAACAAATTTGGAACAGAAACGAAAAAAAAATTATTTTTTGTTCCCAAGAACAACTCACGAAATAAGAATTAAGAATCAAGTTTTTTTTTTTTTCCTTTTCTTTTCTTCCTTTTCCTTTTTCTTTTTCTTTCTCCTCCTCCCTTCTTCCCCTAGCCGGTCGCCAACCTCGGCACTAGCTAGCAACTGGCCAAACGAGTCCCCCTTGAGCCTCGTCGTGGCTGGGGAGGCTCCCTTGAGCCTCGCCGAGGCTGGGCGAGGCTTGACCTCGCCTAGATATGGTGGGCTGAGCCTTGCCCGACCACCATGAGCCTCACCGTGGCGGGGTGAGGCTCGACCTCGCCCGGCCACCGCAAGCCTCGCTTGGGCACCGCGACGGCGAGGCTCAGCCTTGCCTTGGCCAAGCGAAGCCAACCTCGTGGTGGTCGGGTGAGGCTAAGACTTGCCTAGCCACAAAGAAGGCTTGATCTCCCCGGTGGCCAGCGAGCCTCCCTCGAGGCCGACCTTGCCGGCCCTTCTCTAGCTAGTCACTGGCTGGAAGAAGGAGAAGAAAAAGAAAAAAAGAAAAGAAAAATGCAATAAAATTATTAATAAATTAAAAGAAACACTAACTCATAAAATTATATGAGGTCGTACCAAACGCAGTTATCTCCTGGGAACAAAAAATTTATGTAGTTACCAAACGCGTTCAAATGCTCATAAATTGTTCCCGAAAACAGAAATTTTGTATAGTTACCAAACGCATTCAAATGCTCAAAAATTGTTCCTGGGAACAGAAACAGAAAAATCTGTTTCAAAAAAATAAAAAATTGTTCCCCAAAACAGAAATGTTATCAAACACACCCTAAAACTACGTTTGGTAACACTTTCGGAAACATGTGTTTATGTTCTTTTGTTATCATGAGCAAAAATAGAACAAAAACGCGTTTGGTAAATTTTTTGTTTTTGAAAACAGATTTGGAACAGAAATAAGAAACAAAAAAATGTGTTTATTGTTCAAGGGAACAATTTTAGAAACAAGAATAAAAAAACAAAAATCGAGCTTTTTTTCATTTTCTTTTCTTACTTTTTTTTTTTTCTTTCTCTTCATCTCTTCTTCCCCTAGCCGATCGCCGGCCTCGGCGTCAGTTGACAATCGCCCATACAAGGCCTAGCGACCTCATTTGAGCCTTGTTGGCCTCCAGAGAGGTTGCCACGAGCTCGCCGGCCATCAACAAGGCTCCCTCAAGCCTCGCAGTGGCTAGGCAAGGATCGACCTCATTCAAATCTGGCGAGGCCAAGCCTTGTTGTGGTTGGATGAGGCTTGATCTCGCCCAGATCTGGAGAGGACGAGCCTCGCTCGGCTACCATGAGCCTCATTGGCCATCGACGAGACCCTCCCGAGTCTTGCCATGGTTGGGGAGGCTCTCCCAAGCCTCGTCGATGGCCAGCGAGGCTCCTTCAAGGTTGGCTATCTCGTTGACCCTTGTCTGGCTAGTCGCCAGGCTGGCGACCGGCTAAAGGAAGGAGAATTAAAAAAAAAATTTAATAAAATTATTAATAAATAAAAAGAAATTTTAAATCATAAAAATATATAAGGTCGTACCAAGCACATTTATCTTCTGATAATAGAAATTTTTTATAATTACCAAACATATTCAAATGTTCAAAAACTGTTATCATCAATAAAAATAAAAAAATTATTTTTTAGAGTAGACACGTTACCAATCACACCCTAAGGTTATGGCCATTGCCCTGGTGAGAGAGGGAGGGTGAGGAGGACAAGAAGAAAAGTTAAGTGACGTAGCTTTTGGTGTACTTTCGAGATCCACCGAAGGACTTAAAATGACTTGAAACAGTGGACAGCATTTAAGGAGCACTATGGGTGTTGACCTCGAACGAGTGGTCCAGGTACGACCCCCACTTTACGCGCTCTCTCCTTGTTCACTAAAACAACGCTTGGTCTCTCCATTTCTCCCTCCCCAATCTGAAAATTTTAGTGGTTTTTAGGGCGCTTCGAGGAGGGTCCCGCGAGAAAGAAAACCGGGCCGGTCTCTTCTTTTAGCCGTAAATTTTCTGATATTACTTAAGATTTTTGTAAGGTTGGTTTCTTTTAAAGATAACGATTTTCAACTTTAAGAGTTATTAACTTATTTGTAACGATTGCAACATATTTTCACTTTATATTATCACTATATGTATTGCTGGTCACTGTTTTTTGGCCAAAGTGCTTTTATTATTGTCTTTATGTCTGTAAAAGTTATATAAAATTGACAACCGCTCGCAGCGGCAGCATTGGCTTCGGGCTCTCTCCCCCTCACGAAGGGGAGAAGTTCGAACCCCAGCGTTGTCGTTAGGGATTCTTAAGCGTGATGCCGTGGTGGTGGGTCCTGCGCTAGCGTCACCCGGGGGTTTACGTCTAGGCTGCTGGCCGATGGCGGTTCCTCCAGTCAAAATAAATAAAGTAAGAGTTTGAAGTGTGTGAGTCTATATACACTTTTCCATGGCCATGGCCAACTTAAATACCTCTTTCTTTCCGTGAAACATGATGCTCTAAAATTGTCACTCTATAAATCCTCTGGATCAGGAAGTTTTTTTGAAGCATAAGAGCCTTGTGGTGTAGATAATTATGTATGCACATTAAAAAACAGTCCATTTATTAAGTCGAGAGAAGGACCGTATCACGAGATAGCATACTTATCTCAGATCTTGGTCGGTGTTTACGGCAACCGCATTAGTAATCCACCTTTATTAACGGTAATTTGTCTATAGGGATTCTAGCATGAACATGTTAGTAGTAAGTAATCAACCAATAACATTATTAAATACCTAAAATAGCAATTCCTGAGTCAGGGCCTCTTATAGAGAATAAAGACCGAATTTAACATGTTCATAGGGATTGGGGGGGGGGTTATGAAGTTTCAGATAGCCAAGTCTCTATATTTGTGGGATTTGGTCGTGAAAAATATAGTTGACGTGGACAAAATTACTCATGCATTCTAAGGAAAATGTTTCTTGCATGAAGTAGAATACATGCATACAATGTTTTCATACATTTAATCTAGTAATGAATTTAGCGATGCTCTAATCACTTTTAACCTCATGGAAGGGAGGGGTGGGGGGTTCGAATCCCCACCTTTTCAAGGGGAGTTAGGGTTGGGACGATATAATTTCAGGAGTGGATTTCGACTCCCAAGCCCTGCAAGAAAGCAGGGCAAAAGTCTGAGAGTGAGAGTTAGAATAGAAATAGCGTGGGACCTCATTGAAGGAGTTTGCACCTTTTAATGTATTGAAGAACCTTGCATACAGTGTTCATATGATGACAAAACCGAGAGGAGTTTTAAGTTATCATGCTTGTTTTCGTTCATTTACGAGTTCTCCCTTCTTTAATGTAACTGCCTTATTTTCAAAAAAAAAAAAAAATGTATCCGCCTAAAGGGATTAAAGAAATTCTTTTACCAAAACTTATGGATATCTGCATTTAAGAAATTTGCGACACTATTAACTTTCGAATAAAGGAAAATGTTTTCTATAACATGCGGTATTTAAATCTTTTGATTCGGCTAACATGCAAAATGTTTTATCCGTTTATATCAATCGAGACACCGTCGACAAGGTGACAAAACTGGACCCCAAAAGTTATTCAAAATGGGGGAAGTTGTGATATGGACATAGCATATGTCAAGTCCACGAGTTTTATATGTACACGCACAATCTTGAGTTATGATTAGGCTTTGCACGTTTAACCCGTAATTAATTGATATCGTTTACTTATTATGGATACACTAAATTATTCATCCACATCTTAATTTGATAAAATAATTAGATAGTGGGAATGCTTTTTGATAATCACCTCCATGGTTCCTTCCTTTTGGGCCTTCATTATTATAATTTAAGATAGTCGCCAAACGTACTGCCATCGCTAAACAAGGCCTTTTGAAGTTTATATTATAGGAATTGCAAAAGATATCCGAATGTCGTTCTTCAAGATCATTGCAGCATAGTTAAGTAATGAGTATTCAAAGATTAATCACTCATGCATCGAATCGATACTGCAAATGCGAACCACAACGGCTTATGTGGTAAGGATATTTAATTAACGATAGGAAAATGATCGATAGATTGTCTGTATCTTATGGAATAGATATTCGGTGCACTCGACAACTGTTTTTAACATATGATAAAGATAACAAGATCCACATAAACAACGACGTGGACGGTCCAAATGACTTCTAGACCACCAAAAACCATACACAAATTGCAGTAAAAAATGTAATTCATATTTCGCTTCTATTGTTCGATTGAGGTGTCTAATTTCGTCCTCCATTTTGTCGTCTCTAAAGAAGGGGGGATCGTTGAGGAACCAGCTATTAAATGCTTTCGATGAATCTGAGAGATATTTCTATTCCTATTTTTATTTTTATCAGCTCTTTAGGTACTATGAATACTTGGGACTAAAGGCATCGATAGCGCATTAAATTTTCTCCTCAAGAGACTCAACCGACGACCATGTTGCGACAGCGACAGAGAGACCGAACTCTGTTTCGAAACCCTTGTCTATGAAGTAAACCTAGGTCGCTAGATTGCTGCTCCTGTACTTCTTCCATCATCGCATCACAGGAAGGTTTTCTCATCAATTACACCTACCAAATTATTTTCTTGAGAAAGAAAAAAAAAGAGAGCCATATCGACAATTTCCTTAAAACCTTCCTTAAGTATAATCTAAGAAGAATTATAATAATTTTAGGCGTGGTAATTGACACATGCATGGAATCTTAACCCTTTTATAGATTCATTTTGACTGTTGAAGATCAAGAACACGCGTGATTGTGGTCCCTCGTATACTTGAGAGTACTTGTCCACAAGATAGCCATAGATGTAAGCCAATTTTGACCAAAAGAAGGGAGGGGGGCGGGGGAGGCTTCTGGAATTATTAATTTTTTTAGTCAAATTAACTAGTCCCGTGCTCTCCTCGTCCACCCATTAAAATGAGATAAACGAAGCTGTAATTGCTATTCCAATCGATCTACCCCGTGTTACTTAGTCGTGTTAAAATTGAAGTTACTAACGTTGATTAGTGCCTCATGGTTTTAGCAGAGTAAAATCGAGTTAATTTGAGAGGATATTTGGAAAATTCCGCTATTTTTGCTCATAACAATCACCATTTCTCATTTACCAAAAAAGGGAATATCACAATTTCTTATCCACTAACTCGAGATCAACCCAAGCAGCCTAAAGCAAAACCTAGTGATCATCCTCTTCAAGAGCAGAAAACACAAACGATCAAGACAGACATAAGATGACACGCTGAAAACAAAAAGGGTAGTATCGAACAAAGCATATGATGTTTGTGCCGAGGTTGCTTGTCTCTCCCTAACACATGACATCCTTGAGGAGCTTGTACCTGCGCGTTGCCGTGCGGGGCGATGGCGCGCTGCCCGGGTTCCTCGCGGCTCCCTTCTCGGCAGGGGCGGGCGCATCGTCCCGATGCTGCTGCTGCTGTTGCTTTATCTTCTCGCCGCCCGAGTATTCCGATTTCGTGATGCCGCTGCCGTTCCCGGCCGCCGATTTCCTAGACGAGCTGCCGCGGTGTCTGGACGAGCTCTTGAGCTCGCTTTGGCACCAGTCGCACTGCTCGACCGGCTCCGAAGACTCGCTGTAGTAGTTACTGCAATACCTGCAATATACAGAACAAAAACGAAATTCATTTTTGTTTGTAGATCAGAAACTCGATCGATCATAATCCTCAAATGATGGGTATTTTTTGTGGATTTGATATCAAAAAACAAAAAGATCTTCTTTCGCCAACATGAAGAATTCAATATATGATCTCGAGCACCATTTCGAAGGGGGAAAAAATCAAAGAGCTGCTTTCAATCAATATCAAGAGCGAAGATATTCTTGCTGTTCATATAGTTAAATTAAATAAGGGAGGCGGCTGCAGGGTCCAAGTTGACAAAAGGGCGGGGAAGGCGGCAGCGGCAGCCGCCGGCAGCGGGTGGTGGTTGGGAATCAAGAGAGAGCAAGGAATTCAGTTACAAGTAGCCATCCAACATGGATTGAAGAAAGAGATGAAGATGGTGACGTCCGCGGGCATTGAAACTATTCTGGAATACACACAGTGCATGTACACAAAGCATACAACATATGTGAGAGAGAGAGAGAGAGAGAGAGAGAGAGCCCGTACGAGTGCTGGTAGCGGTTGCCGCACTGGTTGCAGCGGAAGAGCTTCTCCGGGAAGCCGACGTCGCCGCACATGCAGCACACCGCCGGAACATCCACCATTTCTTGATCCCTCAGGGAGGGGGAGAGAGAGAGAGAGAGTATAATTTGAGTATGAAGATGGCGATGGGAAACGATGTAAAGCAAGAAAACCCAAGAAAGATGTAAACCAGGGAAGACCAAACAAGACTTCTCTCCTATGCATATATATGCGCAGAGAAAGAAAGAAAGAAGAGAGAGAGAGAGAGAGAGAGAGGGGTTTCGAGTCGGTGTTGCTGATTCCAATATATATTGTTTAAAGACAATTTTTTTTATATGGAAGTGATTATAGGGAGAATAAATATTATAAATACGACCCGGAAAGAGACACCGGGTCGCTTGCTGTGCTGCTTTCGCTGACGTGTCTGCACTGAATTTTTATCTTCGTGGATTCATTTGCCATAAGTGAATTTCAGAAAGCCAGTATGATCTGCGCACAGTTCTGCGCGAAACGATCGCAGATTTCACCGTACTCTTTTGTATGGTCCGATCCATCGTGTCCATGGCATCGGCAGTGGGCGCATGTCAGCTGATTCGTTGCCCCTTGTGTGGTGATACGTCTCATGTTGATTGGTGGGACTCAAGTTTGTTTTCTACTGTCACTGTCCATGACTTCTTTCACATGTTACACATCTCCATCCGTCGAATCCGTACGCTCCCGGGAGCCAAGGGAGACACAATTCCATGACTAGTTCTAGAGATCGGTGCCCCATGTTTCTGTTGCTGATTTGGCTTCTATCAAACGACAGAATGATAAATCGGTGGACCAGTCCATGTCCAGATTCGAAAGGGCTAAAGATGCTTTACCTCTCTCCTAGAAAAGAATTCACAAATTTGGTTTCCTGTGGATTGAAATTCAACGTTAAAGAAAGTTTTAAAGGATAGTATTATGCTGACATATTCTAATTGATAGCGAGAGTGTCTAAGTATGAGCAGTTATTGAAAGTTAAAGATAGAGGGCCACATGAAGACTTTACTTAAAATGTGTCTTTTGTGAAAAAATATGAGCCATATGATGAGAAGAGGGCATTGACTCATGATTATCTAATTTACGAGAAGAGATAATACTACAAAAAAACCCAAAATTAATATATTTGTAACGAATTTATCCCAAGTTAATTTTTTGACTATCAAAACTTAAAATTGGTACACCTATCATCCAAGAACCCTAAACTAGAATTTTTTTTTTTTTTTACAAATTTACCCCTCATTACTTTCCATTAAATGGGATTAATATCACGAAAAACCTCAAACTAATACACCTATACCCCAAATTAGTACTCTCGCCAATTACTACGTGTCGTTCAACTAAGCAACTCGATGATAAAATTTAACGGAAACTAGTGGAGAGTAAATTTGTTATATATGTACCAATTTTCGGGTTTTGTGTGAAAAAATTAGTTTATGGTAAATTTATCAGAAATGTATCGGCTTAAAAGAATTGAATGATTGAATCAAATTATCCATAAATCATTTGATTCTTTTAAAAGAGGGCATATATTTTCACCTAAAAAGGATCGACTTTTGGTTATTATTGAGAAGTGATGGACTTATCCATAAGAATAGAGTTTGTTCATTTATGAACAAAAAATTTCAACAACTTGAAGAATCAATATCTTGAAGGAATGGACAAAAAGTAGAGTCAACACTCTCGGATGCAACTGTTAAATAAGTAACCATCAACATAGTGAAATGAAACAAACATCAAAATATTTAAGTCAAAGAAATCATCAAGGTAGTGGAGACAGCGTAACTATTGAAATAACCATTTGTAATCTCTATTTATAACCTCCTTTTGTAACTTCTACTTATAATGGCTTTAAATAGTCACATTGTAGCGCCATCACATATCAAATAAATTTATTATCTTTAAGATATTTTACTTTCTTGCACTATATTTTTATTTTACAAACTCACATCATCGATTAAAATCCAATGTGTTTCTCAGTTATAGTTTCCAAAACCTCATTGTCGATTAAAATTTAATGGGAATCTTTATCTCAGGTGCTATGTCATTGATTAAATTTCTGTATATAATCTTTGTATGCTCAACTTTGTTGTCGATTAGGCACTGTTTGGTAACCATCCAAACAAAGGTGCTCGATTCTCGATTTTTGTTCCTGAATCGATGCCCGGGGAACGTAATCGCGTTTGGTAAAATTTTTGTTCCCGAGAACAATTTTGGACAAGAATTGAGTTAAAAAAAAAATGTGATTCTTGTTTCGGAAACAAAACGAGAATCAAAATTCTTCTTCTTCATCGACCGCCATCCCGCGACCGCCGCCCGCCACCATCCGCCGCCGGTCGCCGGCAACCGTTCCGGCAAGCTCGCCGGAGGCTCACCAAGTCAAGGCGATTCCAGCGAGCTCGCCGGAGGCAAGCCCAGCCATCGGTGAGGCTCGGCCTCGCCAAAGGACCAAGCGAGCTTTGCCGGGGCTAGGCGAGACCAACCTAGCCCCGGCGAGGCTCACCCGGCCCCGCCGGTGGCCGAGCGCAGCCTCGCGACGCTCGCCCGTGCCCGGCGAGGCTCGCCGGCCATTGACGAGGCTCGCCCGCCCCCCAGGTCGGTGGCTAGGCAAGCCTCGCCCGGCCCCGATGAGGCCGACCTAGCCATCGGCGAGGCCGGGTGAGCCTTGCCCAAGCCGCCGACGAGGGCCGACACTCTGGTGAGGTCCCAGGCCCTCGTTTGGCCGATCACTGGTCCGACGACCGGCCTAAAGAAGAAGAAGAAGAAGAAGAAAATAGGAGAAATAAAGAAAAGAAAAAAAAAGAAAAAAAAGAAAGAAAAGAAAAAATTATAAAAATTATAAAAATTATTTAAAAATTAAAAGAAATTTATTTGAAACAGAATCAATGAACACGGTACCAAACGCAATTCTATTCCGAATCGAAATTTTGTACAATTACCAAACGCGTTCTTTTACTCGAATCGGTTCTAAACGTAAAATAAAAAAAAAAAATCATTTCGATTAGAATTTGTTCCCTAACAGAATTGTTACCAAACATACCCTTAGATTCTGACATAATTTTTTACACTTAGTTCCTTCGTAGAGTTTGTATTTTCCAGCCCTTGTCGTTGATTAAATTTCGGCACTGTTTGTGTTTGTACAATTCTATCAATTCCATCTCAAGTGAATATGCCGATTCTCTTATTATTTGTAATATTTCCTATCTCAAATCAGCATGGAATCTATTTTCTTCACAAAAAAAAAAATATAAGAATGATTTTCGATGAAAGGAATTTCATTTAGTAGCACTAATTAAACCTCTATGTTGTGTTTTTTTGTTGTCACGTCACCTTTAATCGGAGGTCAAACCCCTTGGATCCTCCAATAATGTCTCAATCATCTTCGTCCAATAAGCAGCGGGGATAATGATGGTACCCTTGGACAAACCTTTCAATTTCCTTTAACAAAAGTCAATTTTGAGTATGAAAAGGCATGGCATTAAATATTCTCGAAATAATTGCCGTATCTATTTATTTAGTTAAAATATGCTACGCTAATCAATCTTTATTTGATTCGGGTCCTTTTCGCTACATGTTTACCTTCCATCACTTCACGTTAGATAAATTTGAGTCCATGTTTATGGGAATGAATATAGAGAAACTCCACTTTTCTCATAAATCATATGGTAGGTACACATCAAATCTCGAATTAAAAAAAAGATATACATTTAATCTGCCCACCAAAATTTCATTTAATTAAGATGGTCAGTCTCCTTTCAAATTTTTCCATCGGTATGTGCCATACATATCAGTTTGAAAGGAGGAAGTGCAATTTCTCCTTGAAATTTATTCAAAAGGGCCTTTTCCCCCTCAGTTTAAATAAATAATTCAATAAGGAAAAATTAGTAGTCTAAAATGGAAGGAAAAATGACACAAACGATCCTTAAATTTTAATCCAATACATAATATGCCCCTGAATTTTTAATTTGTTCAATATAGTCTATAAAATTTTGATACATATTCAATTTTAGTTCATGGGTTATATAAATTGTTCAATATTTTCCTTGATCTTAAATTAATTGAATGACTAATTTGAACATTTTCATGTAGTTCAAAGGCTACATTGATTATATATCAAAAGTCCAAATACCATATTGAACATATTAAAAATTCAAGGACCACATTAAACATTAGGTTAAAGTTCAAGGGCCATATTGAATAAATTAAAAATTTATGGATCACATTGCACATTAAGCCAAAATTTAGTGATCATTCCCGTAATTATCCCAAAATGGAAAATATGCCAGAACTTCTTAGCCGTTTTCAAAATGACCATTCATTGTATAATGTGGCTCATTTCATAATTATGTACTTTCTTTGACCCTTTGCGCAAAAAAAAACAAAAAACTCAGTTCGACAAGGAAGAGGACGAACAAACAGATTCGAGGTCCACGGATTGATTTAAAAGGGACTGGAGGGGCCCTTCCGAACTTTCTGAACTTATGCTTAGGCCCAAATTTTCATAATAATTTACATGAACATACATAAACTTTGGCTCCACCGAAATTTTCAAAATATCTTGATATCCCAAAATGTAAGGAAGTTCTGATAGGAGCTTTTAAGATAAAAAAAGACTTCCTATCTAGGTTTTTTTTTTTTTTTTTTTTTGGGGGGGGTGTTTTCTTATCGTATTTAAAGGTTATAATGCAATAATGGGGCTTCTAGTTGTGAACTATGAGGAATCTTGAGCAATTATGTTATAGTTTAAAAAAACACTTTGGTATAGATGAAGTGATTTCAATCGAGTATTAAGTCTACTGCTATTTTTGGTAACATTGAATATCCATTAAAAACTTACACACTATTTTGACTCATCACAAGAGATTATTAAGGAAAGAATCTTAACGTGTTTATGATCCAAAAGTCAAGAGATATTGAATTAAGAAGAAAAATGAAGAGCTACTATTGTCCTATTTTAAAAGATTATAAAGCTAGGAACATATTAAAAAAATTAAAGGGTTTTGTTAGCATGATAATATCTAGGCTATTGTAAGAATAATAGCTTGTCATAAGCCATAAATTCTTGAAAAAGTGGACCTTATAAAAATTTATAATTATTTGTTATTTGGTGTTTTGTGATTCAAATAGATTGTTATTCTCACAGTAGATTAAACACTGTCACCTAGTAATTTCTCAAAATTAAATTTTGTTGACAATCTATTTTGTGAAAATGCAACATATCTCCATTTCTCCAATAGTTTTACCTTTCATCTGAAACTCCAAATGGCGAGTGTGATCTTCTCCTATTGGTCTTGACCTTTTTTAGTTGTTTTTATAGATTCGAGAAACTCACATTTTGACCCTTGTTCAATCTAAAATACTTAAAACGTATCGTATGATTCAAGTATTGAGATATAGATTTACATATTGTTTTTAAATACTTTTTAATAACCTAGATAGTATTTTTTTTTTATAAAAGAAAGAAAGTCATGAGTAGAAGAAATATCTAATAGGTCTACAAAAAAGGGATCTTTCCAACATGTTCAATTTCAACCGGTGTGCCCCCACCATATTCTAAATCGAAGTGATTGTTTTTTGAGCTTAATGGATTTTTGAAAGGAGCTGTCTGCATGTTATAAGTAACCTCATCAAACAGTAGGAGTCTTTCGACTCCATGTTGAGGCCACTCTGCCTGCCTGGTAACTCAAGTGGAATGACAAAACTACGTTCATTATTTTATCGTGCCAATATCCGCACGTCTAACACTCCCAATTCCTTTATGTATCTTTTTCTTCCCTAAGAGGAAGGAGTACCCTTTAAGTGCTTAACATCTGAGAAATGCCGAGATCCGCATGTGATCTCGGATGAAATAGTTTAAGGGCTTATTTTAGGAAGAGATATTTAATGGGTCTACATAAATGGGATCTTTCCAACGTGTTCAATTTCAACCAGTGTGCCCCCACAATATCCCAAATCAAAGTGATTATTATTTTTGAGCTTAATGAATTTTTAGAAGGGGCTGTCTCCAACATATTATCAGTTTAGTTTATGTAATAAATTGAGGCTGGATCATTATAAATGGCTGGGTCCATATGAATCTCACCAGATTTATGTTCTTTCCTGGTGACTAATTTGGAATATCTAGTTAGAGGCGCGACGTACTAAGATAGCAGCCCATGTCATAAACCGTTCGAGTGAACTTAGGGTGCGTTTGGTAACGATTTTGTTCCGGGGAACAGATTCTGATCAGAAATAATTATTTTTTATTCTGTTCCCAGGAACTGATTTGAGTAAAAAAACGCGTTTGGTAACTATCCAAAAATTCTGATTTTAGAATAGAATTGCGTTTGGTATCGTGCTCATTAATTCTGTTTCAAATCAATTTCTTTTAATTTTTAAATAATTTTTTTCCTTTTTTCCTTTTTTTTTTCCTTTTTTCCTTTTTTTTCTTTTCTTTTTTTTTTTCCCTTTTTTCTCCTATTCTTCTTCTTATTCTTCTTATGGCCGGTCGCGACCGGCTAGACGAGGGCCGGCGATCTCACCGGAGTGTCGTTGGCCCTCGGTGAGGCCGGCCCTCGTCGGCCGGGCCTCGCCTAGCCCCGCGAGGCTCGCCTCGCCCCGCGAGGCTCGCCAGTGTCCGGAGAGGCCGAGCCTTGCCGGTAGCCGGGCTTGCCTCCGGCAAGCTCACCGGATCTTGCCCTAGCCCGGTGAGCCTTCGGCGAGCTCACCGGACCATCGGCGACGGACGGTGGCGGGCGGCGACGGCGAACCGCGGACTATGGCGGGCGGCGGCGGGCGGTCGTGGGATGGCGGAAGGGAAGAAAAAGAATAGTTGGTTTTTTTATTCTTAAATTTGTTCCCGAAACAATAATCAACTTTCTTTTTATTCTTGATTCCACTCCAAATCTGTTTCTGGGAACAAAAAATCAGAATTTTGCCATGTTTGGATGGTTACCAAACAAGGCCTTAACGTATGTTCCCGACCATAATTTGACTAGGTAATTCAAGACGAACTGTTTCTTTCTAAATAAAAATAGAATAAAATAAAAAGGAGTACGCACCAATGCTTTTGTTTTGCAAGAAAAAAGAAGTCAAATGCAAGCATCATCAAATCCCCTCAACTTTAGCAGAATTTGCTTTAGTTGTGGTTCAACTCAGCCCCACTCTCTTTCCAATCACAATCACAATGACATCACTTGTGAGAGAACAAGAACTTTTAGGTCAAATTCGATCTATAAGTTAAACGAGCGGGATCGTGCTCCTCGAGAAATATGGGATAACTTGGGTTGGACCATAAGGAAGTAATTTCTTGAGAATCCTCTAATGCTAACTTGGACTAGACGAAAAGACGGACTTAGACCGATCTGCAAAAACCGGTTGAGGATACCGGCGAACACCAAGAAAGAAAAGAGGGCAAAATGGAGAGAGAGAGAGAGAGAGAACGTCCAGGACAGCAATGGACAACACGGACGGAGACATTTCATGGCCATCTTCGTAGGTTCGATACATCAGAATCACTTTCGTGGCATGATGTGGACAGCTCACGAGACTCGTTTGATTTTTCCACCCGACGTAGAGCCTCCATCCTTGACCCGTTCGCCCATCTTTTGGACCTCGTACCTCACGAGCCGGGGGGGCCGCGGGTGCAGTACCCTACCATCATGTATCTTCCCCATGAAAAAGGACATGCTGCCGTACGCTGCTGGTCGCCATTGCGAAGCTTCTCGAGCGACTTCCAACGTGCTTTGTTTGGACAAAACTCTCCGGGACTGAAAATGATGGTAACCCGTCAATCATGCACCACTGTTGCTCGTCGTTGCGGAGACCTATCGCCATCCCCTGCAAGATGTATGGACCCTCCATCACATGTCGCCCGAATTTGACGAATCGATTGTGGATCCTTTGGCATGTAACCGGACCGAGTAAGTGTATCTTCGCATGGGTCAACATGGGCCATTAGAGAAATCTTTTGGGAGCAAACAATGAGCATCGATATCGTTACTTTCAGTACTGAACAATCTACTGAAGCCCCACAGAGAAAGAGAGAGACGTGCAGGGTCGCGCGCGCACATGCACGTGCGCACATGTGAACAATTAAATATTCAATTGAGGTGAATTGGATGAAATTTCTAAGATGAAAAGGACGAATTACAAGATAAAGATAATTGACATCGACAAGAATTCCCAGCGTCATCCCAAACTCTTCATCCCCTTGAAAAGAAGGGTATAATTTCACAAAGTAATATCAGCTACATGAACCCCTTGCAAAGGCCCCCTCTCTCTCTCTCTGTCTGAAGAGAAGAAAAGGAACATTTTAAGGGAGACCAGTCTTTCAACTGAAACATGATCTGCTAGTGAACGAGAAATCAGCAATGAAAGCATACTGCCACTCCGATAACCAGAATTCAAACCACTTGAAAAGACAACAGTCGGAGAAGAATCATTGATGCTAAAGCCAACATGTACAGAAGTATCCTTGATGCCACGGCCAAGATCGACAGAACTTACAGCATAAACGAAACAAATTTCATATAAGAAACTGTTATAAAAAAATGTGCATCTAGCAATATTTACCTCATTTTGACATCTTCAGAAGACTACACTACTATTTCACAACAACAAAAAATCAGCACCACCCCGGCACTATGTTGCTACAGAGACAGAAACCGGCAGGCCCTTTCCCTTCGATACAATGTACTGAGCCTTTTTTTTTTTTTTTTTTTTTGGCAGGGTGATGAAGATAGACCATGTCTTGATTCGTCAACCTCATTATTGCCCTCAGCTTAGGGAGAGGAACTACCCCTAGTCCATAAGTGGATTCCTGCCAATTGTTAATTATTCAGTGTCAAAAGTCAAAGCCACTCATTAACTTTTCCAAAGATTAAGAACGGTAGAGGCATGACAGCAAGAGTAGTATTAAACCAAACCGGACCAGCTGGTGCAAACTGATGAACCAGGAAATGGTCCTATGTCCGGTCCGGCTGAACCAATGCACCTGTTTTGGTCTAAAGTGCACTCAACTCAGTCAAGCCCGATTGATACCATCAGGAAGACAAAAAGGTAAAAATCCACCAAGATGTTCATTTTCATCTGTTCGAAATTATGTCAAAACTGTCCTCAAATTAGAAAACCTTAAAGACCTCACAGGGATGAAGCGATCCAACTAACTTTTGCATTGCATACCTTCTTCAAGGAAACTTAGATACTGTGCATGTTACATTGCACAAAGCATTAGGCAAGGCTGTTAAAATCAGGATCGTACTTAGAACCAATGGGAGATAGAATTGAGGATCTCCTGCTCCCAGGAGCTCAGAAAACAACGTAGTTAAAATCTTTTTGATAATAGTATGCCTTTGGTACTCGATGACTTTGAACCATGGTTGCTGAATATCTTGATACTCACTATACTGTGGTTGCTATATATGTCTGATGTAACCAAAAGAAAGTAGTATATAAAATGAGAACTAGGATCTACGACAAAATAAAATTTTGACTCCTACCATCAAAGAACTTGCTCTGGCAATTTAACAACTTGGCTTGTGAAAGAGCAAAAACTCACGTGGGACTCCACAAGGCAATGAATAGCATTGTTCTTTATTCTTTCCAGTCATAAGGAGCACGCTCGACTATTAAATAGTCTCCCCGGATATCCTTTGCAACTCGAATCTCATCATCAAGGTAAACATTCTCAAACCTATGTAAACAACAAGAATAAGTACTGCACAAATATGTAACTGGCTATGAAAATAATCACAGAAAACTTGAGCTTTTCTGTTTGTATAACAGTAACAGTGAAAAACAGAGATTTGTGTCATTAAGACAGTAATTATGAAATTATGTTACACTCAACTATTACAGACTCCAAAGAAGGAAGAGTAGACAATATTACCTAATCAGCATGTATGATACTCACACATATACCCTGATACTAAAAATTATTCTTGCAACATACAAGTCTACATGCGCAACAACAAAGGCACACCAATAGAAGAACAAAAAGAGAGAGAGGGACGCAAGGCACTATACTAATACTTCTATCATGTCAACAGACAATGATGTGTCCTATCTTCTAAACACCCTAACCATCGACATAGAGTTCACAGGAAGAAACTCAGCCAACACTCATTAAACAATGTTATCTAGATTGTGACATGTGACCAAACGCAACTGCGGTGAAGATATTATCATCTAGGATTTGGTCGTGGATTAATGATGAAACCAACAAAACCCAAAATGCAGAAGAAAAGGATATGGATGCAAAAGGATATATCAACCCAGACAGAGTGCACTGTTAGTGCATTGGCTAAATAAAAATAGTGAAAGCAATTCAATCAATCATGAAAAACATCACTTGTAACTCATACAAATCATCAATAAGCAATGCCAGTCTGCCTCTGAGATACATAGTTCTCTTCAGAGTCCAATCACAAATGTCAAATGTCTCTAAATCCTCTTCTGATCTAATAGTGATATCTTGTCATGACCTTCCTGAGCTTGGGCCTAAGTCCTTTTCTCACATATATACCAGGCTGGCCCAACAGTCAATTGATGAAAATCATATTCATGCTAACTATGATGTTGTTCTACGAGCAGAAGTCATGAATTATACTCAACTTGACAGTATAGACTTGGAAAATTGTACTTCTGCAGACTCTCAAAGTATCGTGCATAATGTTAAACAAAGTATTGTATACAAAAATGCATGAACTATGCCATATTGACAAAAATTTAAAATTGCAATGCCCTACAGCTTTTTTTTTTTGGGGTGACTGAGGATCCGCCAGAGCATGCCCTTGTTGGCTTATGCCAATTTGGGGTCTCACGGGCCTCCACGGTGCCCTACAGTTCATAAGTGGAAAACACTAACTTTTAGGAGTTATATCTCAAAAGCGATATTTCTGAGGTGACAATTAATTGAATCTATACAGATCAGAATCCATTAAGCACCAGATAAATCTCTTGGACTACCAGTTCCACTATCACGTTGCTTTCCAGAAGATCCAAATGTTTCAATTCATACTAGGAACGTATTCTCACACACGAATCTGGGCTGAAAGAGAAATACATCCTCCAACAAAACTTCTCTTTTCAAGCTTTATAACTTTATGGTTTCAAACATGTTCGTTCCTATAGTACTTCATGATTCCTAATATTGGAAAATTGTAATTCATACCATTTCGTGGGATTTTTTATCAAGCTTGTGCATCAGTGGCATTCTCTCATTGATGGTTCTTTCTCTTTCTTTGCTTGTTGTCTTAATTATCTAGATCGTCGCAAGAGGAAATGTCAATGATGTTATTTAGTTATCTGACCCAGAATCATAAAAAAAATCTTGCTATAAAAATGTTTCTTGGTTTTAACACATAAAAGAAAAGGAACTTTCATGAATTCCTGCTTGGGCATACACCAGTATTTAGGAAGTTAACCGTTGTAAGAGCTATCAACTATCTACTTCCTGGGTAAAATGGGTAAAATGGCTAGGAAAAATGAGAACAGGGCTAAATGATTCATTACATTTTGTTGCATTCTAAAGAAAAATTGTGTGATGTTCAATGTACATGATATGCCATCACTGACTTAAAAGTTGTGCAACATACAATTGGCAAATGTTAAAGACATGACCTGTTAAGAAGAGTACATGCATGCACTGATAAATCCATTCTTCTTCCAGACGACATAGAACTATCTAAGTAGAACTGTTGATTCAATTGCCATTTCCAGAAGAATCAAATAAACACTCACCAACCCTGGCCAAAAGGAGGAAGTGGAATCTCCCAGCTCCTTCCTCGTAGCACAGCGCTAGTAAATCTGGAATGAGCATACAAACGAGTCATGAATCTCAAACTGTGAACAGTATGGTTCTGTATATTATTGGACACTGTCACACTTGCATCGCATCTTCTTGTCCCCGATGATTAAGTGAAAACTCAAATTCTCTCGGTTAAATGCAAATCAGATGAGGACAAAATAATCTTCAAGGAGCATAGAAGTTACAAGCTAACATAGTGACATTCTAACATCTAGGGGAGGAAAGATAGACATAAATCCAAACTGCAATCATTATCTAGTTTATCACTTGACACAGTAACATCCTATGCAACTATCTTAGCATGAAAGTTTGGTCAATCTCAGAATGCGCATAACTATTCACTATCTTTAGCAGATTGATCAGTTGAACATAAGCCATTGAAAGTAGAAGAAAATCAAGCATAAAGTTCAAGGTTCATAGTTATTCCATGTACTTATTCTCCAACTGAATACTGATTCATCCCAAACAATTTAATAAGGTCAGTATTTCTCCTATAATTGCATAACTCAGAGCCCGTCTAGTAAAGTATGCATAATATACTAGCATCATGTCCTCAAAAGTGGCAGAAACACAAATAATACTGGTTCTTCCAAGAGATAATTTTAAAGCCAACTTTGACCCCTTAGAACTGAAAATGGCAGAGTGGAGTGTTTCCTTTTAGTGGCCAAGAAGAGCAAACTACAAACCGATGCCTCAAGAAAGAACTTTATGAAACTCAATCATCACCAAAAAAAAAAAAAAAAAAAGACCTGGGAATAAGAAAAGAAAATATTTTCATGCATCCACTTAAACAAACTTATTACTGGATCAACCACAACCAAACACAGGCATTGCTTTTGTTCTTCATATTCTAATAGAATTCCAACCATGTAACTCTGTATAATAACAGGAAACAAGCTTCTACAAGGAGCTCAAAAACACCGCTCTTTATTCATCTCAATCCACCCTATCAGTGCAAGAGAGAGATGCCACATTTTGTGGAGGCTGATCATTATCCAACCCAGACGAAGCCCCAAAGTTCAAGCCGGAGACGGTCTAGATAGATGCCATCATTCTAAAGCTTTTGCGTGGTTTGGGTCTTCAAACTGATATAACATATATCAATTTCCTTTCGAAGATAGAGGAGCTCCTAGTCCTACACATTCAAGCTTCACTCATTCAAACTTACACTAACTTCATTGGATCTTGCATTTTATACCCGAAAGGGAGAGGGACACGCAAGGAATTCTGCGGATGAGATAGCAATGCTCGCAACTACATCGTTTCGAAAGACAATTTTCCTTCGGAAAGAAGGAAGTGCGGATCAGACTCTGACGTCACTAGAGATCCAACTGACTCAATCCTTTTCATGCAACAGCAATGAGAATTCACTCACGCAGCAAGACGAAGCAATGCTTCCGCGAAATCATTAGCCCTAAATACTCGGGACGAGAGCTTTTCGCCAAATTGAGCCTCCACAGCTCTCGCCGACGAAACAACCGACACTGCTCAGGAGGCAGAGAGGCGCAAAACCGAAACTGAATCGTACCTAAAATTCACCCTCTGCGGAGAAGCGATCTCGATGCCGGAGCGGACGAAGAAGACGCCGTCCGGAGGGAAAGTGATGACGTTGTTGAGGGCCCTCTTCTCCACGTCGATCACCTGGAGCACGTCCCCCGCCGCGGTGCCGAACCACCGGGCGTTCTCGATGATGTACAGCTGCTCCTTCTCGGTGGTCCAGAGGAGCCGCCACGTCGCGGAGAGGGAGGGGCCGGTGGTGACGGCGCCGCGGCCGAGGGCGGCGACGGCGTCGATGGCCTCGACGACGGAGGAGAGGGCGGCGGGGTCCCGCTGGGTCCGGAGGCCGCGGTCCTGGTCGGCGATGAGGGAGAGGAGGCGCTTCTTGGCGGAGTCGGGCTGGGTGGCGAGCGTGGACGAGCAGGTGAACTTGGGAGCGCGTGTGGCGGGAGGAGAGAGAAAGCAAGCCGTCGCCGCCGCCGCCGTTGCCGTTGCCGTTACCGCCATGGCCGTTGGGGCTCTTTCTTTCTCGGTTCCCTTCCTGTGATCAGAAGTTTCTGTTGGATTTGCGCGCGCAGATGAGGCACGTGTGGCTCGCATGAAGGCAGGCAACGTTTTCAGCGAACGTTATACAGCGGGGGCCCACAAATACGACGCGGATTATAGAGAAATCAACACATTTTTTCATCGCCACTTTTCAATTATTCGACATGTATTGCAATTGGTTTCGGTTGATATGAATTGACACTAATTAAAGACAGGAGTGTCAAGGGTCAAGTCGGGTCGGATTTTCATGATGCCTAATCCAACCCGAAAGTCAACTGAGGTACAATTGACCTGACCCGACATGACCCGACCCGACCCACTTGAGACCGGCGCCAATCAGCTGGACTCATCTCAATCAAATCAAAGGTTCCGTCCTTGTTGCGTAGTGCTCTGGAGATGTCAAAAAGCCCGCAAAAAACATCAACAATACCAACATCTTAAAAACCCGACCCAAAGAAGATTAAGGCTCAGCTCCAAAATATTCTAAATTTTAGGGTAGATTCAGGCCGGCACAGACTTTTTTGACACCCCTAATTATAGACACGATCAAGACAGACCGACCCGAATTGCTGGATACTTTATTGCCCGAAACCATCTAGGATATTGACAACCCATTTGGAACAAGATCTGTCTTATAATTGGGAAAAACATGTCAGTGTCAGCTGAAGCTTTTTGATTACTGTGTATCATAACATTCGACAAACTCCTGATCTACATATATTCCCTCAAAAAATGTAGTTGTTGCAGGACATGATTCTTCTCATCCAATCCCCACAGACATTAGGATCTGGAGGTTTTTATCAAGAAAGGGAACCCCCTTTTCAATAATTAAAATACATGAAGCATGTACGGATCAAAAAATTGTCGCGCCAATGCCATCACATAGCTTGGACCTTGAAAAGGTTGCAATGAGAGATTGGTAATCAGACGGAAATTCCATAGTCGGTGATTTTGGAAACCTCCTTGGTCAGAGCATTCCTTTCTCGCTTCGCCTGGGAAGCCAGGTTAGAAACCTGCCATTGAAACAATAGAAGGCGCATTAGCAAGGACGGGAAACAAAACTAGCTGAGGACAATCGCAGTGCATCTTGCAATCATAACTCAGAGATTCAGCACAACAGTTTTGCCGAGAACAGAGTGAATGAAATCTTAGGGAACATAACATGATGAACATAATCTCCAAGTTTGTAAAACTATCATTAGCCCTCCTCCACAAGCCAATAGAAAATGGAGTGTAGAGGAGAAAAGCCAGAAATGTAGCCTCTACAGAGAGCAATGATAGAGATCTCCATTCAAACTAAACCTCTATTCCTATATCCCACTACTGCAGTCGGTTCCACATATCTTTCAACAACACTAAACACTCTGCACCATGATATTGTGATTCAATTTTAGATCCCCTATATAAATTCCTAGAAAAAGGATTTCCCATACAGAGAAAGCCTTTGACATCCTATAAGATGAGATACTTTTAGTGAAGATAGTAAAAAATCTATTCAAAGATATGGAACTGAAAGACCAGGCAGGTAGCTGTTTTGATAAGAATTATGGCGTAGATTTTTTCCGTTCACACCCCATAATAATGAATCTCTCCAAGAAATTCAAGAACATTCTGATTTGCCAGGCCTAATTAGGTGGTAATCAATCTCACAGACTAAACAAAACAAAAGGCAGGAAGCACTTCACCATTGAGCATGATTTTTAACACACACAGAGACAGAGAGAGAGACCTAGGATGGAGGTTAAAATGCTATTGGAACCTCAAAATGCCTATAGGAAATAACAATTTTAAAAAAAGAATTTTTAGGAAAAAATCAAACTAGTGAATGATTTCGCCCTTATTCCCCATTATAGATTTAACTTCCCCGCACATCGATGTTACTTTAACATGTGAGCTCTGGTGGGTCAAAGATCAATGCAAACACATTCTGCAACAATGTTATCACCGATCAATACCGATCAATCAAGGTTCATTATTACACTGGACTGATCTTGATCAGTTGACGTTAGTGTAAAGATTGCCAGTGATTAACCACCATGCATAATCCTACAGTGTTAATATAGTACAGCCAAATCGATCACTAAACTCACTTGCTTAACCAGCACTAAGAGTACCAGCAGGTACTTTTCCAAAAGGTACTGCTAAGGATGGCATCTACAAAATACCATATTTTTTTCCCCTACTATGGAGAAAACTCACCTGTGATCTGAAATGAGAAGCTTCTCTTCGGGGAAGCTCTCGAATAACATCCTTTAAACCTGACAGATATGGGGACAGAAATCGTGAGTTCATTCAACCAAACCCACCTCAATCTCAAGGAGAGAATCGAGCAGACACAAAACCAAACAGTACAACTATACCTGCCGCTTGTCTTTCAATCTTATAAGCTGAGTGGCTTGCACTTTGAATCTGCTTGCCTGCTTGTCTGCCATCATAATTAAAAACCCAACCTTTTTAAGGAATTTTTTGACCCCATGCAGGCAGAAGTAGATGATGCACGTCTGTCACAAGCAACATACCTGAGCTTTGTCCTTCCTCGAAGCATTTCTTCTTCTGCTAATTGAGCTCTCCTCTGCAAAAAATTTGCGAACATTTTAATTTCCCAGAAAGAGTAAGGAAATACTAATGAAAAATGCACATCCAAAATCATTGTGCGTATATAGATAAAGATAAGATGGTAGTTGCTGCTCATAGGTGGAATGGTGGCTCTAGAATTTGGGATCCAGATCTTTCAGAGGACTTGAGGACCAGGAAGAGGTTTAAATTCTGTATTTCTTGAAAGTTTTGCATCACTCAAATATCAGGAGTTTAATGATGATAAGCTGATCTTGCAAAGGGTATACAAAAACAAATATCTTGCTAATTCTGCACATATTCAGCTTCCTTGGTAGAAGATTTGTAGAGAGAGCTCCTTGAAAACACTTTCATGTATGGGTCTTGAATTTTGGGATCATATTGTAACACAACTATGATATTTGACATAAAGGACAATGCTACTACAACATATCTTATTGGTATGAAACAACAGTTGAGTCTCATCTTGTTCTACACAGTGAAATTGCCAATCAGCTAAATGAAAAACTTGTATGGTCTGTATCAAAACATAAGTTGTTCAAAACAAATTTGAAGTTATGTTTGACATGAGATTCATATGTCAGTTTCTGAAAAAAGCTTTCCCTTGCTAGGCAGATACTGAGACCGAATGCTGATACACTATGCTGTATCAGCAGTGGGAGGCTATTTCTGGGCTTTAAAAAGCTATCCGAGGTAAAGATACTTTAATTGAAAAGTGTTAAGATATTAAATCTTATGTGCATCTTTCTCTTACAGCTTAAGCTTTTGGAGAAGAAGGTTTCCCTCTTTATACATTTAAGGTTTCCACAAATTCTATTACTCACACATATCATGTTTGGACACTTAATGCCTTCGTGATGATACCAGCATAAGTGCAAGGGAAGTTTTAAAATATTAAATATGTTCCGCATTGTTCTATAATAGCTTAAGCTTTGGCAGAAGACAATTACGTACTCAAATTCAATAAAGAAATATGAAAAATGATATTTCAAACTGAATTTTCCAAACCTCATGGATAGAGAAAAATAGAAAAGTCTTTTGTAGGAAAAGAAATTCCTTGTCATCCTCGAAAGAGAATTTTAAAGGTCTCCACCCAAGTTGACTGTCGCTCCTACTTGTATTGGTCACAGGTACTGGTTTTAAGCTGTGTTAGCTTTTTCTTGTTTGCACTATTCGATCTTTTGCACAAATCCAGGGAATTAAGGTCCTCATTTCCTAGAATTCTATTTTTAGTCAAAAAGGCAGTGCCCTATCCACATTTTCCTGGATGGTAAAGGTACTCTGTAGCTCTTCTGATTTCTTGCAGCCAGCAGATTGTGTATCTGTATGTAATTTTCTGCAATAACATGAATGTCCACCTTCCTAGAGAAAATAAGTACCCCATGTATCCTTCATTCAATATTTACGTTCTTGGCCTGAAATAAATGCCACCGAAAAATACAAACTTACTTCTAGTTTCTCACTCTCAGCTTTCAGGAGGTCAATTGATTTTCGAAGTTCCTTGACTTTGGCATCAGCTCGGGATAGCATCGACTGCAACCACATATATAAGAGATAAAAATTACATCTCACATTGAGCATGATTGATGAGGATAATGTCATCCAGCTTCCTTAAATGCTAGAGTGCAAACACCAAGTGATGTGAAACAATGCCATGAAATGGAAACTTAAACAACTAATCTAATAATAAAAGAATGCTAAAGTTGTGGCAGAAATTAAATAATTTCATTTTCTTAGAGCTGCAACATAGAAAAGATATTCTAGTGTTTAGAAACTCTGGTGATGTTTATTGAATGAAGAAAAAACCTAATGACAATGGGACATAAAAGACCAATTTATACTAGGGTTATAGACATAAGACAATCTCAATATTGGATCTAAAATAACAACTTCCAATCTCAACTATCCAACCTAATAAAACATTCACGTGACTACTTATAATTCTAAGATAATGAGAAAATACTAAATTAAGGAAAAACACTCAAAGCTACTAAAACAGGATCATGCTCCTGCATCATTCTCCTCAGGTTGGAAAGAATCAAGCTCAAATGTGGAGACTTTAACTTCTTCTAAAGAAATCTCTAGATCACTCAAATGAAAAATACGGTTTGAAACTAAGGATGACTGGAACGAATTTGCCTAATATCTTTTCCAACATTTCACAACTCGAAGCCAAGTTTTCTCCAATCGGAGATGGACGATGCTGACTAGGAAGGAGGATAAGGCTACGAAGTTTCTAGTGAATTGGTAGGATAATTTCAGTATTGAAGCTACATGGTATATTGGAGAGGAAATGAAGAAGATTGATTCAGAGACATCTGATGAAGTTAAGTCTCCACATTCGAACTTGGTTCTTTCCAACTCGAGGGTAATGATGCAGAAGCATAATTCTATTTTAGTAGTTTTAAGCGTTTTTCTTCTTTATTTAGTCTTTTCTCATATTATTGTAGGGTTACAAGTGGTCTAAATCAGGTTGGATGGCTGAGATTAGAAAATGTTGTTCCAAGATCTTACGTCTGTAACCCTAGTTTTAATAGGTCTTTTAAGACTCTTTGCCATTAGCTTTTTCTTCATTCAATAAAGATCACTGGCTTTCATAAACCCTAACATATCTTTCTCTGTTCCAGCTTATTCAACTCAATTCTAGCCCTGTTTTGTTTTATTTGCTATCTTTTACTCCTCCAATACGTCACAACAGCAATAATACTCACCTCTTCACTCATTAAAAGGCGCAAGGTATTGTAATACAGAAATCGCCTTGGCCCTGCAATGGATGTATTACTTATTAGTCAAGCTCCATAGAATTGATGAAGGAAGCTAATCAATTAGGACAACAAAAGGGACTCCTTAATCCCACTGCCAATAAGTATCAATAAGATAATTCTTACATAAGTAAAACATGCCATTTAGTAACTTAACCAAGTTAATCACTTTACACGTAAAGCATCGATTTATTTACCGTAACAATAAATGAGATGAATTGACTAGCCAACCAAGATGCAAAAAACCATACTTTTCAGTACAACGAAGCCCGAGCCAGCGACTACTCCAGCTGTCAACATGGGATGCGAAGCAGCTATCTCAATGCCCTCTGCACTTCAAGAGAATACGACTTGCACAAATTAAAACTAAAAACAAAAGCATGTCCCTACAAAAATAACTATCGACAATACAACAATACGAAAAGAGCAAACCTTTAACTTTTCCAAAGAAAATATCTTCATAAGCATCATATTTGGACTTGACTTCTTGAAAAGTATCCTACATTCAGAATGTTATTTGACAACTTAATCAATGAATACCTTGCATTATTCTTCTGAATCAAAATCTTAGCAGGACGACACCATCATCATGAGTGAAATAGAATCGAGTTCAGTCATGCCGATACAGTTTAATTCTTGAGCTCAACTTGACTCAATAGATGAATAATATTTTCGATCTCAATGCTTTTTTCCTATAAATGTAATTTAGATATGTAAAATACAATTGCTCAGTAACTTCTCGAGTCAAGCTCGATTAGGCTGCGAGTCTAACTCCATTAGCTTAAAACAGCTTATGCCCACAACGCACATTCTCCCGCGCCAACGTTTCAATACCAGAGCAGATTAGAACGGCCATGAAGGGCAAACCCTACCTAAAGAAACCTCACAAAACTAAGGATTCGTTTCCAATTCCACCACATTTCCGCATCGAAAACTCGATCGTCCAACTCAACTATTCCACGAATCAAACAATCGACATTCGATCAGACATATCGAAATCCTCATTCGCGAGGCCCCAAACTCAACGGCGAGAGCGGGAACCGTTTCCCCCGGAATCAGGAAGAACGCCGGGGGGAGGAAAGCAATCGGCGAGGGCGGAATCGGAAGGAAAAAACGGACCTGGATCATCGCGAGGGTCATCATCGTGTGAGCCGCGGCGGTGGAGCGGATTTGGGCGAGGCGGGACCGCGAGGCCTCGGCGAACGACCCGACGTCGTCCTCGACCCCCTTCCGCAGGAGGCGCGCCTGGTCGACGGCGTAGTCGACCCACGGCGTGGCGTCGCCGATCGATTTTGGCCGGGCGGCGTGCTCCGAGCCCGGGTTCGGGCTCGGGTTCGGGTCGGATGATTCTGCAACCGTCGCCATTGCCAGAGAACAGAATCTGATGTCTCCGTCTCGATTGAGCTTCCGCCTGTCTGGTCAGGCGCTTCTCTATGGAGAGGGAATCGCGAGTAATCGGGTCGGGCTAGGATCCGGCCCGGTTTCCTTTTTAAGCGGTCCGCTTGCGCTTTTCTCGGGCGGACCAGTTCCCGTCCAGGAACCGGACCGGTTCCCCCAAGATCGAACCGGATTTGACCTGATCCAGCCTTCGGGTGGGCTAATGAAACCGGTGGCGTGTTCTTTCTTTCTTTCTTTTTCAAAAAAAAAAAAAAAAAAAATTTGAAGATATTTCATGATTAAAGGCGATTCTATAGTCAGTGAGCTTCGTAGAGATTTTTCCAATTTGCGGCAAAATTTGATTAGAATGAGTAATTATCGTTGTGTTTTTTAATTTGTTATTGTCATCTTATTTACATGTGTGAGTAAAATCAATGCACTCCAAATAGTTTGAAATGGGCAATTCCACGTCTTGAATTGTAAACGGGACTAAAATTCGCTAGTTTGAATTTTATGAATTGAGAACCGAATCAATGTCCCCAAGATCCACCTATACCCAATCCAGTCCGAGCGGGTCTTTTTTTCTTACCCCTACTTTCTCACTCCCAGCCTCTTTGTCTTGACTAACAAAATCCTAAATAGCACATGCATTGTGCATAAAAAAATATGTTAACAAAAAATAAACCATGCATAGAACAATATAATACTTGACATATACTACACGTTGGTATATTAGGAAAAATATAATTGTAACTGCAGCACTCACCAAAAAAAAAAACGTATTAATCTCTATTGACAGGAATTAATCTAATTTTTATTTTCATGTTTAAACTTTTCTTTTGGGAAAATTGCATTGAAGTCCGTGTAAATCTTTTTTTTTTTTGTCGATCCTACGCTAATCCTACTCTAATACTCACTCTCAAACTTTTGCCCTACCTCATTGCACGGCGTGGAAGTTGAAACCCACTCCTGAAATAAAATCGTCCCACCTCAATCCCCCCTGAGAAAGTGGTGATTTGAACCCCCAACCTCCCCCTTCCGTGTAAATCTACATAGAATGAATTACAACTATATGTTGTACTCAATGTACTCAATGAGTACAATGCAAATTGGTAAGATAAGAATGAAAATCCTCAAAACCTAAAAGATGTTTTCTCGTCAATAAAGTGTGAAAATTAAAATTTTTAGATTTTATTTATCTAAATAGATTGATAATACTTTTTAAATTTCTTTTCTGTTGTGCCCATAGAAACTGTGTTCTTTCTTCTAATTTCGAGTGGATTAACATAATAATATCTAGAAAAATCATTTTCTTCACCAAAAGTAAATGGAATTGATTTAGAAGTTACAGCAAAAGATTTTTAGCTTATTTGAAAGATGCAAACCAAATAATGTACTTAAATTACATTATTCATTTGTTTTAGATAACTATTCATTTAATATTATATTCTGTTAAATCTTATCCTGTAGATATTGACAATCATATTGTATTATCTCTCTCTTCGTTTTCCCTTGTAAGAAATTGTGATTTCTTTAATTGACATTAGGTACCTCGTATGGCAGTGTATGTTGTTTATATGAATTTTTCCATCCTTAAAAAACAATCATTCGAGTATGGATGAAGCCACGTTACCTAAATAATTTGGCGAAAAATTTCTTGCTAAAACCTAAATTTTAGTATTTTATATAATTATAATTAAGATTTATCAGGAATAAAAGAACTTTATGAGCACAACTCACCAAATTTTAAATTAAACTTTGTATTTTCTAAACTTATTAGTGACTAATATACACTTCTAGAATTTGAGTCAAAATTTTCATGTTAAAAAATATGACCACATATTTGTTGATGATTTTTAACATCTTCAACCTAGATCATGGCTCCGTAATTGGGTTGACAAACTCATTGAGTTGGTTTTATATGAGGTAGAAATAAAAATAAAACAAATAATAACTTGATCGAGAAGAAGACATAACCAGCGTTCATGTTAGAATCCATTTCACATTTGAAATCCACGTTTTATTGTGTTAGCATAAAGATACCATAATCTCGATTCTATAAACCAAATAATCGAATTATCACGAAAACAATTATTCATAGATGATTTACATGTGTTGTGTCATTCTATTGTTGGACTTTCAGTCCGTAATTAAAGTTTTGCTTCTTAGTATTGATATCGTATAAATGGATCATTTCCAACACCGTCTCTTTGGGAATAAAATGAACACAAATATGTTTTGCCAGGTACATGACTGATGAAAGTTTTTCTTTACATTGACGGGGTTCGGATCATGAGAAACGAATATTTCTTGAGTTGGCAATCGGCTAGGTCATCATACATCGTATAAAATTTTTCGCCGGGATATTTCTAATAAAGATCCTATTTTCTTCTTTCTTCGGTAAGACCAGAAAAAGGTTAAAATCCACTAATAGTATTCGATTAAAAAAACCTTTCCGATCGTATGAAAAAAACCAAGAGCAGTTTAGGAAAGCATTCCAAACCCAAATCTAGCCCCCCTAAGATTTGACAAAATAGTGCGGACAAATTACCAAATCATCTCGAAATTGTTTTTGAGGGTTTTCTTTCGCTCATCTATTCCCTGGTAAGGTCGCGACACATAGAAGTTTTGGATCCTTAGAAAGGACGTGAGACATGTAAAACGTAGAATGATGCTAGAATGAAGGGGCAAAAATCAAGGCTCCTATGAAATAAGAGATAAGATCGATCATATTGGAAATTTTGGATCCTTCGATACTATAATTGGGGGCGGCTTTCATTTTGGTCACGATCATCCAAGTGAGTTCATCGCATCGAATGTGACAACTGGGGTTAGGGATGATATCTAGCTGAGCAAGAGAAAAGCATGCTGGAAAATCAGGTTTAGACTATGTCCAGGGCATAAATTTAGACTGGGCAGGTTTGCTTTTCGTGATTTGGTCGCGACATGGCTTCGACTATTAACAAATATAAACCTTAATCTAACCACTCAGGTGAGGGCCGAATTGAAACATTGCACGGTATTCTCAGACGACGAGTCGCGCGAACAATACCGTTGCCGACCACCCTCTCTCTCTCTCTCTCTCTCTCGCACTACACCCACCTGCATGCGAATTTCCAGATCTTTTTCCGTCTTTCAAATTACCAAGATACGATCAACCATTGAGACACCAAACTGCATAGTACAGCTTACCCTTCCGGAGCCCAATGAACGAGGCCTCACCCCCAGGACATCAAGCAAAGATGTTTTGATGTTTAGGGAGGTTCCTAAGGAGAAGCCAGCGAGCGTGTCAAACGGTTGGGGCGGAAACCAACATAGGAAGATGTATCTACTATCTACATAGTGATCCTAGATAATAATTTCCCATCTTCCATATTTTCATTGCGAAGCTCCAATGTAAAGCAGAATCCTCCTTAACATGCATGGTTTCCAAGCATCAACGACAGAAAATGATGTGGCAGAGAACACGAGTAAAAAAGCTCGAGCATGCACTTCGAAATTCAGGCTCATTCGATGCATCCTACCAGAAGAGAAGCAGAATTGAACTAGTATCACTAACAAATAGGCGGATGTGCGGCCATATTGATTTGCGGCACTTGGAAGAGAGGTTGGAAAGTTCAAGAAGTTCCAAGCACCATAGGAAACGGAAAGAGAAGCTTTTTGTCAGGAATACAGAACAAAGAGACTCATCTTACCAATGAAGAATGACAGGAATTTGCTTTCAATGGTCAGTTCAATGAATAAAATACATGCGCAGACTAAGGATATCATGGAGAGGGTTTGGTTTCATGCATGAGTTGAGTTGTGTTTCTCAGGGTCAGCAGAGATTGACTACGTCCAATACAGCATTCAATGCACAACAAATCTTGATTCCAAGAATGAAAAGATCATGGACGACAACAAGGACAATAGGGAGGTCAACAAAACGCAAGTAAAAGGAGCATCTTTGCATTGTGTTCCAAACAACACAATTTTACCTGGATAGGATCAGTTATCCAGCAGCTCCTCTAAGAAAACAAAGTTAAGGTCCACAAGGTAAGCTAAACTGAAGAATGCAAATTGTCTACTCAATTCATCCTCTCTCTGAAACATCTCCAGTTATGACAACTGATTAACTTAGGATACACAACTGCTAACCATAAGTTGATCAAAATTCGAGAACGAAAACAAAATCCTCAATAGTACATTTAGTCAAACTACCAACTCAAACATTGATCTATAAAATTTAACCTTCATGATTTTCTGTCTTACAACAAAAAAGAGACCAATTCGGACTCAAGAGAGAACGAACCACTAAATATTCCTCCAGTTTTCAATCCGCTTTTGAATCTATCTTCGGACCAAATAGAGCTTACCAATGACATGAAGGATGGCAACAAAAGCAATGAAGCCAATGCTCATAACAAGAACCACATTTGGAGAGATCTTCAGTCCTGGGGCATCATCAGTGTAGAACTGCAGCATTGTCCCAGTTGCTCCTCCTGAGGCACCGCCACCAGTCGTCCTCCGCCTACGCATGCTAGCAGCTGCTGCTGCGCTGCCTCTGGGTGGTGCTGGTCCATTCGATGCCATTTCTCCAACAGCCGCTAACTTCTGTTTCCAATTTCATTCAGAAGCATGAAATAATGATTACCACGCCAAGAATACCCAAATAGGAAGGCAAAATTTACCTATCGTTGTATCTGGCTATTTCTTATGTCATTCAAAATGCAAACATGAAAACAAGACCACAACTCTGTCATTCCTTCTAAAAAAATCGCCTTTAACCATGAGACAAGACCAAATTCTCCCAACAAATCAAATCCGCAAGACACTGAAAACCTCAAAAAAAAATAAAGAAGGGGAGAAGTAACAAAGATGCAATGATCGGAGCATTCAACCCTCATTCTTCATCTGAGAACCACTCATCACAGAACGGACTTTGATTAAAAAATTGTCAGCACGACGTCGATGGAACCCAAAGCCCAGAATGCGGAAAAATCCCAAAAAGAAAAAACTGACTAAAGAGAAAGCAGCTACAAAATTATTCACAAGAAACTCCAAAACAATCAAATGTAACGTCAAACATCTAAACCACCCTAGTCATGCATCGATGCGTGTCTGCTTTAGGTCGCTACGCGGCCTGCTGTTCTAGGCAGAACTAACAATACAAGCTCAATCCCATCCTTCCACCCGACCCCACAGCAGTCCAATCGAAACCAGGAAGTGCACATACATTCCTAAGGGGTTCAATTTCGCACTGCCCATTCCCCCGAAAAAGGAAAAAAGAAAAAAAAGGCACGAATCAACCTTTCACCCGTTACCATCCGCATGCACAACGAGGCCGACACAGATTAGAATCCTCGAAACAAGAACTCGGGGCAAAGAAAACCGACATGCACGAACTCCAATGAAACCGAACGTAAACGCCGGTCAATTTCGGATTTCCTCCCGAGGCAAAACCGACGCGACCATAAACGAGAAAAATCGACCGATCAATCGGAAATCACAAAAGGTTTCATGAGACGACGCCCTAAACCCTAAACCCGAGGCGAAATTTCCACCGAAATCGTTCAGATCGGAGGACCGATCTCGACGGACGGCGGCGAGATCGCGCCGGGCGTTCCGAAAGGCGAGAAATCGGGCATAGATCTAACCTCTGCAAATCCCAAATTGCACGCAGAGAGCAACGATCGGAGCACAATCTAGAGAGAGAGAGAGAGAGACTCGCCTGAGTCGACCCGGTCGTGCAGATCGCGCAGCCTCCGAAGATCCGAAAGAACGCGTTTTGACTCGTGCGATGGTCGGAACTCGCAGAACTGTCGCATTTATATACGGCGACGATGGCCCCCCCTGGACGACGGGGTCGTTCCGCGTCCTGCTTTCGAAACGCCGGTCGTTTCGGGCCGCCTCGTCCCGCGATGAGGCTTTGACCAGAAGCCCGTGGGCCTTGCTTGGGTTTGGTTGGACTATAGTTATGGGTTTTCTAGAATTTCACTTTTGTGGCCCAATATAGTTTTTTTTTTAGTGGAAGGCCCAATATAGTTTATGGAAGAGGATTTGCACATTTTGTATGCGGTGCGACGGCATGGTGGGATGTGAAATTTGATTTCAAAACGGACCGATTGAGATGTATTGTCATGTATGCATTTGAATGCGAAATGATTCGATTGTGTTTACTTCCTCAAAGAGCGCGAAAGGCGCGAAAGGCGCGAAAGGAGTACCTGAGAAGTACATTCGTGATGTGAATTCTCTTTATATGAAAGAGCTAATCTCTATCTATGATGGTGATGGCTTATCCAAATCTTACTAATCTCTTCAAACCTTACCCACCTCCTCATTTTTTTGTCTTTTCGCTTTCCTCTCTACCTGTAGCTTTATTTCTCGGTCGCTAGTCGCTGGGTCTGTTTCATTCCCGTGTGATTTCCTCTAGAAGGAAGCCAATGGGGGACGGTGACGATCCATTCCATTTCGATTCGTAGTGAAAGTAGGCATTAAAACCATCTGAACTCGATCGCTACAGGGTTTATTGTGTCTTTATGTGGATTATGCTTCCTCTATCTAATAATTTAAGTTTTTAGTTAGATTTTTATTAAAAACATGAGCTAGTTGATCGAATGCTTTAAATTGAATTAGCTCAATCTTGACAAAAAGAAAAGAAAAGGCTTAAGAGAAACCTGTCCCAATCCTTTTCTATGATGTTTTCACAAACATATGATTCTACATCTGATGCAGTTTTCTGGCTGGTTTTTAGAAGGTTCAATCCGCTCCTAATCAATTTAATCGGTTCAACTTAATATCAAGTACCGGTCTAGTTTCATCTCGGTTACGGTTTAGAAGATAGTGATCTCGTAACATGATCCATACAAAAGGAGTTCCAGAAAGTAGACTTGACAATCCAACCCAATTGCCAATCATAAACTAATTTCTCCTCTCTCTCTCTCGTTACAGGATCAGATTTATTCACTACAAATGTCTTGGAAAGTTAAGTCTTTTTGCCCTTAGTTTTGAATTTGTAACATGTTCTAAACTTATTGGATTGGGGTCACGCCGTTCTTCGTACAACAAGAGAGCCCTCTATAGGGAGGTAAACTCTCGTTCTGTGGATTCAATCGCACCCCGATCCAGCAGATAAAAGGAGTGCTCCGCTAATCTAATGGCTAGTTAAGATACTAGATTATGACCTGGTGGATGGCCCACGTGAGAAATCATTTGCATCTAATGACGTGAGAGGTCGGACCAATATCGTGTATCTAATCCACGTGCAAATCGAGCTTTAATCACTGAGCCAATCTCATTGTGTCGTGAGGTTGATCCGAGTAGCGCTAGAAACCGCTATACCTCCTCTGATCATTTCTCATTTTATGTATTAATTCCTGATCAGAACTTTCTCCGATGCTTGTCATTTCATTCTCCTTGTGTCTCATTTTTCTGCATGAACGTTATTAACTCAATGATTTTCGCGGGAAAATTGTCCAAAAAGTCCTAAACCTATTGTAGTTTTGTCAATTCAGTCTTTAAACCTTTTAACTTTGCCAATTGAGTTCTAAACATTTTCACTTCTTGACGATTGAGTCCATCCGGCCAATTTTGGCCGGAAAATGCTTACGTGGACGCCGGTGGTGCCACGTAGGGTATCGACAATGCTAACGTGGACAATTTTTAATAATATTTTAATTTTTTTGAATTTTTTTGAATTTTTTTATTTATTTTTCTTTTGGATTTTTCCTTGGCCTTTTCCGGTGGCCGGCCACAGGTGACAGCCGGCCACCGGCCGACCGGCCTCGCTCGCCACAAGCGAGGCTGGCCGGGCGACAACGACGCCGGGCGAGGCCGCCTTGGCCCTGACGAGGGCCGACCTCGCCAGATTTTGTGAGGGGAGCCCTTGCCGAGGGTCACCCTCGCCCAAGCGAGCGTCGCCTCGCCCCGGCCGAGCGGGTGACGATCGACCACCAGCCACGGGCCGACGCCCAGCCAACCGGGGGCGAGGGCCGACCTCACCAAATCGGTGAGGGGAGCCCTCGCCAAGGCTCGCTCTCGCCCAAGCGAGCGTCGGCCTCGCCTGCACCATATCTAGCGAGGCCAGCCCTCACCCCTGGCCGGCCGGGCATCGACCTGTGGCTTGTGGCTAGCCGTCGCCCACCCGACTAGGGGCGAGGCCGATGCTCACCTGGGCGAGGGCGGCCCCCGGCGAGGGCTCCCCTCGCCAAATCACCCAGCGTCGCCGTCGCCCGGCTGAGCCTCGCCTGTGGCGGGCGAGGCCAATTGACCAGCCGTTGCCTGTGGCCGGTGGCTAGCCACCGAAAAAGGCCAAGGAAAAAGCCAAAAAGAAAAAAAAAAATAGGAAAAAAAATTTTAAAATATTAAAATATTATTAAAAATTGTCAACGCCAGGCTGACAGTCCTACGTGGCACCGCCGGCATCCACGTCAGCATTTTCTAGCCAAAATTGGCCGGATGGATTGAATCGGCAAAAAGTAAAAAGGTTTAAGACTCAATTGGCAAAGTTAAAAGGTTTAGGATTGAATTGGCAAAATTGCAATAGGTTTATGACTTTTTGGATAATTTTCCCTGATTTTCGCCGTTGTCTATTTTCCATGATGACACTATTAGAAATATTTTATAAATGTGAATTACTATAAATTGCATAATGTATAAGTTTGCGAAAAGGCAAGTTGCTATAAAGTAACGACAATTTATCAGACAATACATTATAGCCCAAGTATGGTTAGATGAACATGTTATATTGGGTTTGCACATATTGGTTTTGTAGCAATGGGACTGCACAATTGGTGTAGGCCAATATTCTAAAAGCGATCTTTATTGATGGGAAAAGATATGTGCGTGCACACGAGCCGGACGATTTTCACCTCTTTAACTTCACCATCACCCTACATTCAATGAAATCTTAGCCATCGCATGTGGAATTAAGAATGGTTTTCACAACAATTTCAATGGGCGGAATAGATTTCATAATATTCTTTTGAGGCTAAACATATCAGAGGGAAAAAAAATGTTCTTGCAGACCTTCTCTTAAGACCTAGAGAAGTTTCTTCTACCGAGTTCGCACACCAAGTTCCTGGAGAATTGGCCTTGGGTCCCCGAAAATACAAGACCTCTCATTTGGGATTTGCCCATTGAAGATATTAGACCATATGTAGATTTAATCTCAGATTATTTGCAAACAACCCAAATAACCCATTCATCTATGTCTTCACATTCGATGCCACCAATTTTCCAACGAAATTAAAATGGTTAGATCAATAATTGTTTCACAACTATACCATAGCCATTGAATTTTTCATTAACATAGTCCACAAGATCATCGGGAAAATTACTAACAATATCATAAATCTAATGCAATTATACCATTTCGTTCTTTTTTTTTTTTTTTTTTTTTTTTGTTAGTTGAGTCATAAACCTTTTACATTCATGCAATTCAGTTCATCTAGCCACTTTTTACCAGCCGATGGCCAATTGACATTGACATGAACATCAATCATCCTACAATGCACCACCATCCCAGTGGGTGGCCTAGGCAAGGCTGCCCTCACAACCTCTAGCGAAGCCAAAGGCTAGCCAAGGCTCAATCGGTGAGGTCGAGCCTTGCCTAGCCTTGGCCAGGCTTCACCAAGATCGGCAAGGTTAGGGTTGGTCGTCAACAGCAACCAGCTAGAGGAAGAACGAAGCGATCAAAAGAAAGAAATAAAGATAAAATATATATTAAAAATATTAAAACATGATTTAAAATTATCCACATCAGTTGATGATATCGTGTAGGACAATCGGCATCTGTATTAGTGCCAACCAGCCAAAATTGGTCGGACCAATTGAATTAGCACAAATATAAAAAGTTTAAGATTCAATAGGTAAAAAGAAAAGTTTATGATTGAAATTATATAATTATAATAAGTGTATGACTCTTTTGATAATTTTTTCTAGGAACATCACTGCGAGGGCTTTCTAAACCATTATTTTTAGCATTTTGCAGAGGCTCTTGAACGGTTTCGCCTCGTGCCCTATTGGCAGATTCCATTCAGCACTAAAGTGAAGTGCATAGCCTCAAACTCTAAAGCCCACACTACTATTTTCTTCTGTAGAGAGTGGAAACTTTTACACTCCAAGGCTAGTAGGACAAATCGACTGTCCTTATCCTTAATTGCTACATTTTAAAGACATTTCCCATGCAGCTTCAAATTAATTTATCGAGGATATCAAGAACTTAAAAGGATCCTATGTGAAGAAAAACAAATTAATTTTAAGCTTTTTTTGGCCTAGTACTTATTAAGAAGAAATGTCATGGGACTATTCCTGCGCATATCATGCCCCAAAATCAAATGAGTAGAAGTAGAATCAGCAGCGGCATTTCCCCAAGACGCTTGGTGTTTGGAAGAATCTTATCCTGTAGCTACATTTTAGCTCCTATAAAGATGCCGATCGTGACCCACGTCATGAACCCATTAATAAGTGAGGAAATTCATAAGTCACGTGACTACTTTAATAAAGTTAACATTGTAGGTGTTGTTGTATTATTGAGTTTGTACCAAAACATTTCAGATTTTGTCATTCTGATAACCCCGTAATGAGCCTTGCGAATTTGTAATATGGTATGTCAGCTATTGGTCACAAAGAATGTCCAAAAGATAGAATTGTTAGGATTCATCGCACGATCATAAAGAAAATAAAGAGTAAAAGTGAAAAAGAAAATTTAAGATGTAAGGTTTAATCAAAACTACATCCAATTGAGGATTTCACTATAATTAGCATATCGAATCTCTTCGTTATATCTCTCAATTATAGTGAGAGTATGAACCATGCCTCAATAATAATTAGGATTTCAATCTAATAAGATGAGCTTTTTATTGGGTGAGTGTGCTTTCAACAGTGGCATTTCCGCAAGATGTTTGATGTTTGGAAGAATCTTATCCTGTAGCTACATTTTAGCTCCTATAAAGATGTTGATCTCGACCCACATCATGAACCCATTAATAACTAAGGAAATTCATAAGTCACGTGACTACTTTAATAAAGTTAACATTGTAGGCATTGTTGTATTATTGAGTTTGTACCAAAACATTTTAGATTTTGTCATTCTGATAACCATGTAACGAGGTTTGCGAATTTATAATATGGTAGCTATTGTCACGAAGAATGTCCAAAAGATAGAATTGTTAGGATTCGTCGCATGATCATAAATAAAATGAAGAGTAAAAGTGAAAAAGAAAATTTAAGATGTAAGGTTTTGTCATAACTACATCCAATTGAGGATTTCACTATAATTAACATATTGAATCTCTTCGTTATATCTCTAAATTATAGTGAAAGTATGAACCATGTCTCAATAATAATTAGGATTTCAATCCGATAAGATGAGCTTTTCTCGGGTGAGTGTGCTTTCAGCAGTGGCATTTCCCCAAGACGTTTGGTGTGTGGAAGAATCTTATCTTGTAGCTACATTTTAGCTCCTATAAAGATGCTGATCTCGACCCACGTCATGAACCCATTAATAAGTGAGGAAATTCATAAGTCACGTGACTACTTTAATAAAGTTAACATTGTAGGCGTGGTTGTATTATTGATTTTGTACCAAAGCATTTCAGATTTTGTCATTCTAGTAACCCTGTAACGGGCCTTGCGAATTTATAATATGGTATGTTAGCTATTTGCCACGAAGAATGTCCAAAAGGTAGAATTGTTAGGATTCGTTGCACGATCATAAAGAAAATAAAGAATAAGAGTGAAAAAGAAAATTTAAGAGGTATGGTTTTATCATAACTACATCCAATTGAGGATTTCACTATAATTAGCATATCGAATCTCTTCGTTATATCTCTCAATTATAATGAGAGTATGAACAATGCCTCAATAATAATTAGGATTTCGATACGAGAAGATGAGCTTTTCTCTGGTGAGTGTGCTTTCAGTAGAGGCATTTCCCCAATATGTTTCATGTTTGGAAGAATCTTATCCTGTAGCTACATTTTAGCTCCTATAAAGATGCTGATCTCGACCCACGTCATGAACCCATTAATAAGTGAGGAAATTCATAAGTCACGTGACTACTTTAATAAAGTTAACGTTGTAGGCGTGGTTGTATTATTGAGTTTGTACTAAAACATTTCAGATTTTGTCATTTTAATAACCCTGTAACGGGCCTTGCAAATTTATAATATGGTATGTCAGCTATTTGTCACGAAGAATGTCCAAATCCTAAAGAAAATAAAGAATAAAAGTAAAAAAGAAAATTTAAGACATAAGCATTTATCAAAATTACATCTAATCAAGGATTTCACTATAATTAACATATCGAACATTTTCATTATATTTCTCAATTACAGTGAGAATATGAACCACGCGTCAATAATAATTAAGATTTCGATCTGACGAGAAGAGCTTTTCTCCTGTGATTGTGTTCTCCCCACTTCGACGCTTTAAGTAGATCGCAGGGAACAGAGAGCTTTTTCGAATGTCAAAAAGCCTTGAAAGGCGGAGACCCACGGTGCTCGGAGACTAACTGACAATCCCTTTGACAAATCAACAACCCCCAATTTACAACATAATCTCAGTAACTCGTGACTCCCCCGTCGTGTCCAAATTGGCTCCACACAATTTTTCGGAACCAAATTTTTTTTATTTTTTTTTTTTTTCATCCTCTCTCTTTTTCTTCGCCCTTTTCTGTCAGAAGCTATTCGGTCCAAAAAAAAAAAAAAAAAAAGTACACTGATTTTTTTTTTTTTTTTTTTTTTTGCCTTTTCCTTTCTTCAGTATACGCTCGAGATTAAAAAAAAAAAAAAAAAAAAAGTCAAAAACTACGGCGGCTACTGCTCTCACTCTCCGGATCGTCGCGTCGACGTGCGGACCCGCGCGTGGGCGTGGGCGACGGAGGAGCCCTCCACGTGTCGGCCGGAACGTATCGCGTCGCGCTCCTCTGCGCGCCACGTCACCCCCGGGCGGGTCCAGCGCTTCGGTTCCCCACGCGCACCTCCGGAGGAGGAGCGGGGCCCACCGCCTGCGTCTCGCTATCGAAGCCCGCACTCCGATTCATCGTGGCGCGCGCCGGGGCCCCGCTTTTTTTGCTGCGAGGGGAGATTTTCACGTTACGGCAAAAAAAAATTTTAAAAAAAATTTTAAAAAATACGGAGAGTGATTACGCAATAAATAAGGAGTTCACGTGGTCTGGTATAGGGATATATGACGCGATAGTAAAAGGTGTGTAAAAGAAAAAAGTAGAGATAAGTTTTTTTTTTTTTTTTGATCAAGTAGAGATAAGCTCACGGCGAAAAGAAATAAAGAGAATAAAATTTGAGGTACAGATACGTTTTCGATATTAGGGAAGCGATGAGGAATGCTTTGAGAAAATATTGGGTGGGTTTAACCCTCCACATAGGTCAAATGTACCACCATACAAAAGTCGACACGTGGCCAATTTGGGCCCACCTGTCAGCGCCCACTTCCCCGTTAACACTCCGTCTCTCTCCCTCTTCCTCTCTCTCCTCCTCTCCGTTTCTCCTTCTCTCTCTCCACTTCTCTTTTCTTTTTTCTTGCGTCTGCCATGGCTCAAGCTCGAGTCGGCTCATGGCCGCTTCAGAACCGATTCTGGATCAACGCAAACTCTCTCCGTCACCGAATCGGAACCACCAGAAGATCCATCGCGAGCGCTCCTCCTGCCGCTCCTCTTCTCATCCTTCCTCGACCTCCTCCGCTCATTCTCTCTATCCACGCGTCCTCTCTCTTTCTTCCTACCGCTACTGCTGCTACCGCCGCCGCTCCTCTCTCTCCTCCTATGCTTCTCCCTCCTAGAACCACTCCGCTCCTTCCATCACCGGTGTCGCCGCCGCCGGGAGGATTCCTCCGAGGCGTCGGAGTCCAACGGCGACGGCGACGGCGACAGCGATTCCGACTCCGTGTCCGTCTCCGAGTCCGATCGTCGCGACGATTTCCTCCTCCGACTCACCATTTTTCCGGGGGCGAAGATGCGGACCCGGCCGATGGCCACCAGTCGGCAACCGTTATCGTGCGTGCGTATGCGGAGGCGCAAGCTTTGGGCTGAAGAAAGAAGATTCGATTCCGTTTCGAGGGCCCATCGTCTTCTCCTTCTCCCCCTCTTCTCTCTCCACTTCTCTTTTCTTTTTTCTTGCGTCTGCCATGGCTCGAGCTCGAGTTGGCTCATGGCCGCTTCAGGTCAAGGAGGGACGGCGCGTCGCCGGATGGAGACTACGTTGAGCTTTGTCGGGTCACGTCCGCAATGGCGAGCAAGGGTGCCGCGGCGCTCGGGGCAGCGGCGGCGGCGGCGTGCCGGGAAAAACAACGGCGTCAGGAGCGGCTCGTTGAGGCGGTGGCAAGCAGCGGCGTCGGGAGTGGGGATACTCGGTCGAAGAAGACTTCCTCCCTCGCTTTCTTTTCTTCTTTCCCACCCCCCTCTCTCTCTCTCCCTGCTTTTCTTGTCTTTTCCCTTGCGTGTGTCAGACTAAGGAAATTTTCTCAAAAAAAGAGAAATAAGAGGGAAGAGGGAAAGAGAGGTATGGGCAGAAAGGGCGGGGAGGAGAGAGAGTAAAGGGGAGAGAAACGGAGCGTTAACGGTGAAGTGAGCGCTGACAAGTGGGCCCAAATTGGCCACGTGTCGACTTTTGTATGGTGGTACATTTGGCCTACGTGGAGGGTTAAACCCACCCAATATTTTCTCGAATGCTTTGAGTACTTTCCTCTCTGTTTCTTTTTTCTTTTTTTTAAGGGAAAAATAACGCAATTTTCTTAAAGCAAGCGTACTTCTTTCCCTCGAATTCAAAATATTATTCGAATTTCGAAAGATATAGGAAAAATACTATAAAAAATCCTTAAATTTTGCTCAAAGTAACAAATTTATTCAAAAAATATTTTTTGTGACATGAAAAATACCAAATTTTGTTAACCATAACACATTTACTCAAAACTTTTTTTCATTACAAAAAAAACTTTGAACTTGTATCCATGTGACACGTTTACTTTAAATTATAGGGCATTTTCATCTTTTACTTTTAATTTTTTTTGTTTCTTCTTCTTCTCTCTTCCCTTCGCCAACCATGGCAGAGGGAAGCCAAAGTCAGGCAAGAGCTGCTTTCGCCAGCGTCAGGCCGCCCTCGCCTAAGTTTCCATGGTCGGCGGAGGGAAGAGAAGAAGAAGAAGAAAAAAGGAAAAACAAAAAAAAAAAAAAGACGAAAATGCCCTTGGTAGGGGTAAATGTGTCACGGTTAATAAGTTTGAGATTTTTCATGTTACAAAAAAAAAAGTTAGGCAAATTTATCATTTTGAGCAAAGTTTGGGATTTTTAGTGGTCCTTTCCCAAAAATATATATGAAATTCTATAGGTAAATCTATAGGTCAATATAATTAAGTGGTGCGAAAGTTTCGGTTTTAGATTAAAGAAAAATCAAAATATATGTGCTGTATGATTAAGCCAAAAAAAAAGGGTATGAGAAGTCAATCATGTGAGGAGATCAAAGGAATTGGTGAAAATGATAATCTTACGGATAATGTTGGGATTAAATCTAAGGGGGTCCATGCTTGAGTAACATTGATCAAGAGGTGGTCTTGGACAAATCGGATCGGATATCGAATCTAAAGGTTCATCCCCAGCGCTTGATTTAAAGAATGTTTAAGTTTTATTCATAATGTATTTGAGTAACGCAAGGGGCGATTTGCTTATATTCGTATAAAAATAAGCAATTACAAACATAAATCGACCTAAATTTTTCCCCTCAATCTGTAATTAAATGAAAATCTTTAAGAACGTTCACTATAAAAAAAAAAAAAAAAAAAAAAAATCAATACGCCATAGAAAATTGAAAATTTAGCTTTGTTTACTGCCAACTCGTTTAATTCTCTAATTTTTTTTTTCCCGGTGTCTCTCTTAATTTAGATGTGACGATGAGATTTAGTAATTAAATCAAGCTCTACATAGCTGGATCATCTCTTAATGAATTTTTTCTGGATAAATGATCAGTTCGCAATGTTACAAGGTAGATAGACCTTAATAAAATACAAGTCAGTCGAACCACTAAAAATTTGAAATGGAATTGAAGCTCAATGATGGAATGGAAAAAAAAGATTAATATCATGAAAGAATCTAAATTAGTACACCAGTGACAATTTTATCGTATATCAGTTCCCCTTAAATTTTACCATCAAATTGTCGAGTTTGAGTTATGTGGCAATTAACAGATGTACAAATTTGGCGTTCTATCGTTCGTTTATCACATTTTTACTAGCTTGTGACTTCTTATGGTATTGATTTTATTAAATAAAAATTAACATATGATAAATTTGTCATCGATATTTTTTGTGGTCAAAAAATTAATTTAAAATAAATTTGTTCGTGTAATAGTTTGGATTTTTCATTGTATTAACCATAAAAAAAAGTGCTTCGGTTCTTTTGTAAAGATGATTGTTTTTCTTTATAGCTTAGAAGCAAAATCGTAAATAACTAGCCGCCGCTTAGAGGAGAACTAGGACAAGAACTCATCGATATGACCCAGTTATATCTAATTTCCTCATTATAAAATTCAAATCCACGATCATCAATTCCAAAGTTGAAAACAAGGGTTAATCCCAGGGTGGATCTGTGCAGTCAAGCCGTGGAAAATATTATTTCAACTTTTTGACATTAATAATGATTCCAATGCAGAGGTGAGGCTCTGTGTAGACAAGACTTTATTTTTAAAATAGATTCTTCAAGAAAATATTTTTCAAAATATATCTCCCCAAAAACAAATTTTCAAACTAAATTTCTCCATGTCACATCTTGTCCAAAGATTTCCTAATCATCAGCCCCCTCATTCTAGTCACTTTTATCTTTCTGCTTAAATCTTGCAATTTTCAACATATTCCACAACTTTTTTTTTTCCACTTTCAGTGCAACATCTAGAAGTAGCAGGCCAAAAGGATCTCCATGGTCGAATCATTTATTCAATGACATTTGTTCCATTGTATTTTAGGGTCCGTTCGTTTCGTGAAAAATAATTTCTGATAAAACGTTTTTCGGATTTTCCCGCGTTTGTTTCATGAAAAATGAATTCCTTGAGGAAAATGTTTTCCATCAAAAGAAAAAAAGTCTTAAAGTAGAGGAAAATGTTTTACATTTTTAAAAGTAAAAAATATTTTCTTCACTTGATTTCTCTTATCTCACTCACACCTCTACAAATCCCGACTTTCTCCTCCCTTTATTTTTCTTCTTTTTTTCATTCGAATTATTTTTAATTCGAATTATTTTTAATTTCCTTCTTCTTTCCTTTTCCTTTTTTTTTTTTTTTTTTTTTTTTGTTTCCCATCTTATTCTTTCTTGACTAGTCGTCGACTAAATGAACCTCAAGCTCGTTGATCTCAAACTCGCGCTCATCGATCCGGTGAGCCTCGAGCTTGACGCTCGCGCCGCTAATCTGGTGAGCGGAAAATATTTTCCTTATCAACACCGGAAAATATTTTCCGAAATATTTTCAGGTTTTAGCCGAATACTAGAAAATATTGTCATTTTCTTGGAAAATAACTTTGGGGAAAATATTTTCCGGAAATGATTCATTTTCCGTGAAACGAACGGACCCTTAGTTTTTGTTAAACTTATTATTTCAGGTTGACATTCTTTGATTCTTAGCTTTTCCATTTATCTTTTTTAGAGTTGTTTTTATCAATCATTGGATATTATGAACCAAATATATTTTAGGATTAATATCTTGAAAAATCCCAAACTGATGTACTTGTGACAAATTTATATAAAATTACCATAAACTTGTACATTTGTGACAAATTTACACTCTATTAGTTTTCGTTAAATTTTATTGTCAAATTACTAAATTAGGTGATATGTGACAGTTGTCTAGTATACTAGTTTTAGATTTTACTACACAGTTGTATTATTTTTGTAGTTTTTTGTGTTATTAATCCAATTTAACATAATGTAGATTTGTCACAAATATATATGTTTGGGCTTGTGGCGGTTGAACAAATTAGTCAAATGTACCCGTTTATGATTTTTTTGTGGTTACTTTGTGTAAATTTGTCACAAATGTACTGTTTTAGGGTTTTTTTGTGGTTAAACATTAATTTTGGATCAATTTGTCACAAGTGTACCGATTTAGGGGTTTTCAGGATATTAATCCTATATTTTAATATCATTACTTTCACCAATTATTTTGCAATCATAACTACTGTTTTTCCTTTCGACAAAAAAAAAAAAAAAAAAAACTATTTTTTCCTAATTTCCAAGTAGAATGATTTTATTAACATTTTTCCTGTATAAAAAGCTGCGTATAAATAAGTTAGATTTTTCCGACCTTTTTGTTTTTAATTTTATTGTAATCAACTGAATAAGTGAACTTATATTTTAAATGCAATTTTGCCGAATAAATACTCAAAAGTATAAACTTTTCTTTTATTCAATTAGATGCAGTATTAGTCACCTATTTTTTGTTTTTTAATTCGAGTCTAATAGCTATAAAATCGATTTATTTAAACTTACTTGTCAATGCACATTTGCCTTTTGGCCATTTGTAAATTCAAAAATTAATAACAAAATACCTCTCCACACAAAATGGTGAAATGTACAAGCGAAATACTTTTCTATTCATATTTTGAATACAAAGTCAATAAAAGAATAATTAATAAAGAACCAAGGTCAAGCAAATGTTAATAATTTGATGATTAGGCAACATTTAGACATGGCATGGCATGTAGAAATCTGGTTTGACAAATAATTTCGAGATATATATTTTATAATTTACTTTTATAGAGAGATCCTTTTGGAAAAAGAAAAGGCCTATAAATGAACTAATTATAAAATTACTATAAGTTTACATGTGTCATTGATCTAACGTCACTCTCAAAAATAGTTTTTGCACTCAATCTTATGTCAATTGAAATTTACCATTGATGTGTTGTCAACGTGAGCTACATTAAGAAAGATAGTCAATTGCGATTCCTATGGATAGTTTAAGTCTCTGATACGCTTCTTAGGATTTTTGTCCCCACAATGCCTTGAGTTAAATGCCAAAGAAAGATCAAATAATCAATTGTCCCATCAAGTCGATCTAATTATTGAAGAGCGCATGTATGCAAACTTTACAACTAAGTATGGCAAAACTTTAATCATTTTGGAATGGTTGGACACTATCTAGTTATCTTGGATCTGGGGAGAATCTTGATCTTATCATGCAAAGTGAAAAAATGTTTTTATCATCTGTTACGATCGCATTTTACAGTTTAACAAATCACCCGTTACATCAATTGGCATATAGATCGATATGGAAGCAACCGACATTGCTCAATGGACCTGATCACGAGCACCGACACCGGCCAAGCCGGGCCCGGGGTGGGCGAGCCGATAAGTCCGGATGCAGAAACCGGGTCGATCCGGGCAAACGATTTTCTTTCTCGGACCCTAAGGCTCGCCCACGTAGGGCCCCCTAAAAGCCTGGTCGGGCAATTTTTTATTATTATAAGTATATATTTTGTGGATGAGCTTGGACAAAGGTAGGAAAGGGGGAAAAAACAGAGAGGAAAGAAACGCACCAAAAAAATCATCTTCTCTTCCTCACTATCTGCCTCTCCCTCTCTCTCTTCCTTCTTTCTCTCTCTAAACGCAGAAAGAAATGAGCCAGTGCGTTCCGGACTGGGATTTCGACGACTCCGGCGGCGGCGGCGGTGGCGGCGGCGGCAACCATCCCACGCCGTGCCGACGCTCTCTCCGCTCTCACTCCTTCAATACCGGCACGCCCGATGTTCCCATGTAATCAAATGTCGAAAAGGCTTTGGATTTTCTTGTTGGGTTTGGCTTTTTTTTTTTTTTAGCGTGATTTTGATGAGGTTCGAGGGGTTGATTCGTGTCGTGCTGCGTCGGCAGGTCGAACTACGAGGTCGCCGAGCTGACGTGGGAGAACGGGCAGCTCGCCATGCACGGCCTCGGCCTCCCGCGCGCCCCCGCCAAGCCCCTCCCCTCCTCCACCGCGCCCTCCAAGTACGCGTGGGTGGACAAGCCGCGCGCCGCCGCCAACGCTGGGGGCGCCGGCGCCGGCACCGGCACCCTCGAGTGCATCGTCAACCAGGCCACCGCCCTGCCCCGCCGGAAGCTGCCCTTCGACTCCGCGGCGGGCGATATCGTCCCGTGGTTCAACCCCTCGCGCGGCGCCGCCGCCACCGCCACCGCCGCCACCGCCGCCACCATGACGATGGACGCGCTCGTCCCCTGCGCCGGAGCCGGCGCCGACGACCGGACCACCGCCCACTTCGTCGACTCCGCGCCCGGCGGCGGCGGCGGTGGCATCGGGACGTGCGTCGTGGGCTGCTCCACGCGCGTGGGATCGTGCAGCGGGGCGGCGGCGCCGGGGCCCGCGCAGGAGGAGGACGCGCTGGCGGGGAGGAAGCGCGCGAGGGCGGCGCGCGCCGCTGCGGCGGCGGCGGTGGAGTGGAGCGGATGGACCAGAGCGCGAGCGGGAGCGCGACGTTCGGGAGGGACAGCCAGCAGATGACGCTGGACACGGGGAGATGGAGATCGGGGCCGGGATGACGTCGACGTCCCTGGGGTCGCCGGAGAACACCAGCTCCGGGAAGGGCTGCACGAGGGCGACGGCGGGGGCCGACGACCACGACTCCGTCTGTCACAGCAGGCCTCCGGTGAGGGAACACGCCGTAAATTAATTAATAAATTTTAATTAGAAATATAATAAATTCCTTTTTTTTTTTTTGCCCTTTTTTTTGTGGAGTTGAGGGTTGAATGGGTGCTTTAGTATCTTTAGTACATTAATCATTGAAGCCATCCCCACAAGTTTCTTGATAATCGGCTTTTTATTTTTATTTTTCTTTATATTTTTATGTAAATCTTTCTTTCTTTCTCGATTTTTGTTTTTCAATTTCAATTATTGAAATTGGGTTTTGGGATCGTGCAGAGGGAGGGAGGCGACGACGAAGACAACAGGAAGCGGAACGGAAAGTCTTCGGTGTCCACAAAAAGGAGCCGAGCCGCCGCTATTCACAACCAATCCGAACGTGTACGATCTCTCCCTCAATGAGAAAAAAAAAATGCCAATTTTTTGAAAAATCATGAAAACATTTTTGTCGTAATTTCGCAAGACTTTAGAAATTTTTTTTATGTATAATAATGCTTTTTATAGAGTCGAATTACACGACACATGGCACGAAAGTCATATTCCTAAGACTCAGATTTTTCTCGATTCAAGAAAATTCTTGTTTATCGGTCTTGACTTGAGCGATGCTGGCTGCAGAAAAGGAGAGATAAGATAAACCAGAGGATGAAGACGCTGCAGAAGCTGGTCCCTAATTCTAGCAAGGTACGTGAAAAATACGCTTTTTCATGATATAGATTAGCTACTTTTGTCTTCCTCTCTCCATCAAGTTGTTTGCATAGGCCCTTTTAATGGTTTATCCAAATGGTATTTCCCCTCAAATTTCTATAAAAAGTAGGGTTGATAAATTACTTGGAGTCCTTTCTTTTGCCTCTAGTGGTCAGGGATGAAAATGCAATGATTTAATTTTCCGGACAGTACTTGGAACATGCAAGAAATAGTAAAATGGTTGCATGGAAAGAGGGGAGTTCCAGGCCCAGGGTCTTGCAGAACAAGAACCAAATACTACACAAAAACAGATAGAGAGAGAGAGAGAGAGAGAGAGAGAGAGAGGGTTAGGGCCTACGGAGGCAAAGTTTAATGTTGGAGCAGGAACTTTGTCTCCGTATCAAATCAAGGACTTTGTCTCCATATCGAAATCACCATCGCTCCGTTTGTCTACCCTGTCCCCATGCCAAGATTAGTCTTGTGGACTAGGATCTCTCTCTCTCTCTCTCTCTCTCACTATCTCTCCCTCTGTCTCTGTCGCTCGTCCATGGAACTGAGGCCACACGTTCTCGGTCAGGATCATTTACTCCTTTTGTACCAACGGCCTCATGATTGGCCCTGTGATTGAATCGAACGGAAAGAGTAATAAGGAGCTGTTCCCGCTTTGGAAGATGATTCCTTACCCTGACTTCGATGCCGCTCTCTTTGGAACCGTGATGGAACCGACACGAAAATCTGGACTTCCATGTTTTGTTCTGGAGAGACCATCTTTAGTCTGCATACTGATGTGGCGCATGGTGTTGTCTAAAGGGTATAGCTCGTCCGGCAGCGCTACCGACGTTTAGCTGAGTTTTCTTGTTTTTCCTTGGTTTTTTGATCGCCAGACGGACAAGGCGTCGGTGCTGGACGAGGTGATCGAGTACCTGAAGCAGCTCCAGGCGCAGGTGCAAATGGTGAACAGGATGAACATGCAGCCGATGATGATGCCCATGGCAATGCAGCAGCAGCTCCAGATGTCGATGATGGGCCCGATGGGGATGGGGCTGGGGATGGTGGGGATGGGGATGCCCGGGATGGGCATGATGGACATGAACGCCCTCGGCCGCTCCAACCTCGCTGGCATCTCTCCCGTCCTCCACCCAGCCGCCGCCGCCGCCTTCATGCCCATGGGTTCTTGGGGGGATGGCGGCGACCGGGCAGCCACTGCCACCACGGCTCCGATGGTCATGCCCGACCCGATGTCCCCGTTCCTCGCCTCCCAGTCACAGGTAACCATAAGTTTCCAACCGGAGAAAGGCACTAGTCAACCAAGAACTGTCGAATATCCTCTCTTGGGGCCAGCAAAATTTAAAAGGAACGTTTATTTTTGTTAATCTTACTGAAACCATCATTCTTCATAGAGAATTGCCACGTGGAAAAATCTAAATTTTATTCGTAGCATACCCTAATTTTTAATTGACTTCTTAACTATGGATGCGGGTGCATTTAATGTGCTAGGCTGTGGCTGAAATTTTCTGGAGGCTTTACTATACTTGGCTCACTATTTGCGTTGGGGTGGGAGATGCTCTCATTAAATGGACCGACAAGTGTCGTTTTGGAAGCTTTGAAAACATAGAGATCGGCCGTACAATATTTCTTTAGATGTAGCGACAAACGCTGAACGAAGTTGAGTGAGACAGACGAGACGTGAGACACGACGTGTGAAAACGAAATGATGGTGCATATCATCGCGCGCTTTTCTATGATAAATGATTTACTTAACATGTCCTAAAAAACATTTTAAGCAACGAAATAGAGATTTGTACTTTTGACAACGAAGCGATTCTTGCTACATATATACTTAGAGATCACATCATTATACGTAGCTATACGATGATCGTGGGTTTTTTTCTTTATGCTCTATTATAGCCTCCTAAATTGTGTAATTATGGTTACTAATCTTGCCCAAATTGAACATTTGTTGTTGCAGCCAATGACGTTGGATGCCTACAGCAGAATGGCGGCCATGTACGCTCAGCAGATGCATCAGCCGCCACCTTCCGGTTCCAAGAACTGAAGTAATTTCTCAAGCAGCAAGGGTTGCTCTTTTGGCATGGTCTGGTCTTGGATAAGTTCGCAATCGCAAGCAAGTGTTGTGACAATTTTTTTTGTCTAGTCTAGTATACCATTGAAGCACGTGAGATGATCTAGTTCAATGGATAGGAAATTCGGTATTCGGTCGTTCTTTTTGTACTTTCGTGTCCCCAGCTAGATGAAAGATTCTTTATATGTGTGTATATATATTTGAGGAATTTATATGTATATAAATATAAAGTGATGTCCCTTCCCTTTTGTTATTACTGTCAGTTAATTTGATTTTTATGTTTGGGATGGCGGTTCATATTTTAATACATTGAATATAGACGGATTGAGATCCTTACACGATAAGGTTACGTTCTAAATGTGGCTCAATTTGTCATCACATGCTAAGAAATCTACACGGAAATCCGAACCCTGTTTCATCAATCTCTATCTTCATCCTGTAGCAGCTTGAATTTAGCGAGCTGAGGTCGTCGGCGAGTAATGCCTTGATTCTGAGGATCTTACCAAATCCTAATTGCCGGTTTTATCTACTATATGCACACGACAATGAAAGCTATGTACCAGATTGGAGCTGTTACCAATCAATTTGGGTAAACCTAGATTGATGTGATACTTGAGCCCTCAAGTAGTGTAAGAGAAGTTAAAACTATCTAAGTGCATGTATGAGGAAACTGGTCCGATAAAACCTATAAATCTTAGGTTCGGGGGTTCGGCTATGTGCGAGACAGACTAGCATTCCATGATGCTCTTCCGATATGGTAGTCCTATTTTTTTTTTTTTTTTTTTTTTTGTTAAGTCTATGTCATTTATCAATTAATTTCTTAAGTATGGAACATGTTCTGATTTATATTCAGAATGTTGCCAATACATTTATTCAGTGACGTTATTCGTTAGTGAAATTGTTCTTGGTGTGTAGTTGTATGCTCCATTTGTATGTAAAAATATGAATGCGGTGGTTGAGCATAACGATTAAAATTGTAATAATAATTACATATGACATGACATGATAAGTTTAAATATACACAACAGAAAATGGCATGATATGACAATATGGACATGCATCGTGACATAATAATTCATATCCAAACATGATAAGGAATGACATGACATAACAAAATTGAAAAAAAAAACACAACGAGAGAACGACACGACATTACAATAACAACATAGGACATGACATATTAAATTCATGATTTAAATATAACGAGATATTAACATAACATGACGATAATTAGCTAAGGTCATAACGTGTCTTAATGTTTGATCGACTTGGCTCCCGCCTTTCATCATCACACCTACGTCACTGCCGATGTACAGCAATGTCAATTAATAACAACGTAGTTAATTGTCACTGATGTCAAGAGCATATTAGATACAAAACACTCTTAAATACAAGTGTACATTACCTCTTAAATCTTTGAGAGTAGTAAAGAAAATCCTAGCCAAAAGAAGAAGTGTATTAGCTCGGCCGGTCGTGCCCGAAGAACCTTCTGTCCGAGCGAGGCATGGGTGGATGGTGGCGGCGCGGTGGAATGATAAGCCGGGGACAAACAAGGACGTTGGGAGGTCATGTGCAGAGAGAGAAGGGAGGTAACATGGGTGGGGTTGGGTTCGACTTTTCTTTCTCCTATCTCACTTTTCACGCGTCCAAAATTTACGACTTAGCTACCATGAAGTACGTACCCGCCTATCGATTACCGGCGGATTCCTCGGGTGGAGAAAAACATGATCCTCAATTAGGGTTTGGGCCGTAGTTTCTACGGATGGTTTTAGGCTGATTTTTAGGGTTTCATCCCCCACGTGTATTAGGACGGATGACCCATTATCGGGTGATGAGCAAGCTCGAGCAATCAAATCAAGTGGAAACGCTTTAATTCATTGGTGGACAGTGTGTGTCGAGCATATTAATCATGGAACAGCCTCGGCAGACATCGAACGTGCAGTGTACGCAAAAAGACAAGCACATCGATGATTGGATCATCAGCTGTCGACTTGGTCCAAGCGAAACCACAGGTTCCTCCTCCCCAAGACCTTTGTTGCTGTCCATCTTTGGATAGATCGCACATTATTTATGGCAACTTGCTTTTGACGTAGAATATGACATGGATGGCATGCAACGCTTGAATTTGACGTGCAATGCTTGATTATCTCTCCACGTGATGATACCTTGCAGTAAATACTAGGGGCCACCATCACATCACCTAGCCTAGATCTAGGTGAGTCTTGCCCGCCTTAGGCAAGCGTTGGCGAGGCCTCACCCAGGGTGGGTGATGGTTACTGGCCTCATGCGAGGGTCAATGTCTTTCAAATTTGGGTGCCCTCACTTGGGCTTAGCAAGGGTTGCTAGCCCTTTCCGTCCCTCCGGTGATGGGCAGCAATAGTGGTAGCTCCCCGCCTTTGACACCCTCTCTTTCTCTCTCTCTCTCTCTAGTTTTGTTTCCTAATTAAAATTTTAGTTTTTCAATCTAATTTAAATAAGATTTGAAGAAGAAAATGATAATAAATGTCACATTAGAGAGAGAAATTAATTTAAAAATGTCATGTTAGCATTTTCCGTTAAACAAATTGATAGTGTTACTAGAAGGACTTGATTTTAGTATTTGATTGTAATTTTTGAAAGTTGTAGAACTCAATTGAACTTTTGTGACAACTTTTAGGACTTTTAGTACACTTATCCCTAACTACAAATAGGATAAGGAAGTTTTCCATCTGAATTTAGTATCCACTTGAAGATGAGAAGTTGTGGTGATGTGAATGGCTAAAACTGGCAAAGAACTGCTTATAGGCAATTAGGTTGTTAACACTATAGATACTAGTGTTTGTGTATTGTAGAAGGCGATGTTATCTTTCAATTCCAGTATCGTAATCATGGCTGTAATTTCCAAATATCATGTCATTTGATTAAATTTTGGCATATATCTTAGCTGTACTTTCTAGATACTTTGTCGTTGATTAAACTCTACCTTGTATCTTTGTTGTAGATTTTGGGCTTTTTGTCGTCGATAAAATTATGGTATTGTATTTTTATCCCGTGTACTCTAACGTTGATTAAATTCAATTGAAGTATATCTATCGATTTCCTTGTGTACTTATTTCCTATCCGGAATCACTAATGATCCTATTTTCTTTAATAAAAATCAAAGAATAATTTTCAGTGAAAGGTATTTAGTTGTCGACATAAATTCCGACAAAACATTAATAAAGTTGTTTGTCCTCCTTCAAGCTACGAAGATTTTGCATCTGCAAAATTTGTAAGACCTTTGACGTATTATCTCATGCCCTTCTCAGCTTTCACAACGGACTTCTTATCATGATCAAACCAGCTAGCTAATTCATAACTCGTTGATTATCTTTAAGAATAGTGCATAAAATAGCCCAAAAACTATTTGGTCAACAGGATCATGTTACTAAATTTCAAACGGTGCTTACATAACATGACAATAATGGAGCTCCCTTTGCAATGTAATCTGCAAAATTTCTCTAATCAATTGCTTGGGGCTTGTCAACTAAAGAGAGTGTGGTTGTTAGAAAAAGCTTTGAGCATACGTTAGTCTGATTTTCATCGGAGTCCCTACGCCCCCTTCTTTAGTTAATGGAGCTCCCTTTGCAATGTATTGGACTTTCATCCATAGGGTTATTTTCGGATCTCCTCCTGTGCCTAACGTTTACAGTATTTATTTGTCATTTTTATGATGCACAGGACTTTTCATCATTATTTCAGTAATATAGAAAAGATAGAGCTCTCCCCAAGTTTTCTCCTAAAAATAGATACTTAGGTTGGTTCCGTTTGTTTTATAAAAAATGAGACTTTTTTTTTAAAAAAAAAATATTTTTCAAAAGGTATTTTTTTTAGAAAAATGACAATATTTTTCGATATTTAGTTAAGGCCTGAAAATTAATTAGAAAATGTTTTCAATTGTTTGGTAAGGAAAATCTCATTCGATTGTCTTAAATAGACATGTATTATGCAGGCGCCAGTGACTTACAAATAAGTAGCCAAGGAACTCAACACAGGCACTATGGTCTCAAGTCCAGATCCCCAACTCACTGAAACCAAGCCTAAGAACTCGCTACTTGTGTTGGGATCCCTAGTGTCTTGGGCTAGGTCTACAGAGGCCTAGACCAAGTCCCCCATGCTCGGGCCTGGGTCCATCGAGGTTGAGCCTTGGACCCCAGGACTCTAGTATTGGTGCCCATGCCCAAATCTGTCAAGGTTGTGCTTCGAACTTGGTGAAGTGGACCCAAACCCTATGCCCAGACCCAAGTCCATTTAGATTGGGCTTGGTCCTTAGCGCCCTTTCTCAAGTCTATCGAGGCCAAGCCCTAGTCCTTGGTGCCTAGGCCAGGCTTGACATCAATGGATTGAGGTGTGGGCACAAGGGAAGCAGGCATCTACACAGAAGTCCTGGCTTGACCTCAATGGACCTAGGCTCAAAAGTTGAGGACTTGGCACGAGTGCTGAGGACTCGAGCCTGGCCTTGATATTACAGGGCCGATGTCCTAGGCATGGGTGTCTTCAGCCCAACCTTGATGGACTTGGGCGTGGTGGTCGGGGTCTCGGGCATGACCTAGATGGACCCTAGCTAGGACGATGGAGCCTCGAATTTGGAAACGAGCGTTGGGGTTTTTGTGCCCAAGTTTAGAGTTTCTAGTTTAAGCGTCGTTACCTAATCATATTTTGCAAAATGATTTTTGAATTTTTAAGGAGAAAATTATTTTATGAATAGCTTTGGTAAAAAAAAAAAAAAAAAACTTTTTTTGTTGACTAGGAAGATATTTTCAATTAACGCATTTTTTTAAGCGATCCAAACGCTAGAAAATGAGGAAAATGATTTCTCGAAAAAGTTTTTCTGCAAAACAAATAGAGCCTAAATATCATAATTATGGCCTTATTCCCTTAAAATAAACTTAACTTTAGGTCAAATTGCAATGTGCCCCAATTTTTTTTTCTTTTTTCTAAAGAGAATACTTTTGACTCTAGTCCTAAATCTACCCATGCATCCAAACATCGCTACTAGTTTATTTAAAATTATCAATGTCAAGGCTAATTAGAGATCCATTAACTTTATATGAAATAACAACAACTTTCTCATGTTGATAATCTTGAAAATACTAGTGATAATTTTTTTATATATGGGCAAATTTAGGATTAGATTAAAAGTTGAGAATTTTCTTAGACTGAAAAAAGTTCGTGATAGAATTGGAATTGACTTAAAGTTGGTTTATTTATTTATAGAGAATTGGCCCATACAATTATTCAAGCCTACATGTCCAGAGAAAACACTACAAGAAACATGAGCGTTTTGGGAATGAAAATCTCTGGCGATGACTAGTATCGTAATGGTTGATCATAGCAGATCAGTCCTTTGGCAACCAAAGTATCAACACTCTTTTAATGAGTAATATCCATTCAGGTTGCCCGGTGGCCACATTTTTCACTTGAGAAATGGGAGATGGGGAGTTTGTGGGTGAGGGAGTAGAGTTTCACAACCTATGCGTGGAATTATAATCTTTTCACATGATAATGTCTTTTTGGTGCCTTAGGTCTAAGCAAATGTGACGGAATTACTTTTTCATCGCCTTTTATTGAGGGGGAAAAAAAGCCTAAGGCGACGAATTTGTCATTGTGTATTGGTATCCAATATTCATTTTCTAGTTATCTACTAGATTTGATGTCAATGCTTGACTATTTTCAACATATTTATACAAATTGTTAAATTATATTTGAAGAATTTTCTACTCTATCTTTATAATATCGTTTAAATATTGTAAATTACTATATAAAATCGTATTTAGGGATATAATATCATAGAACAAAAAGAAAACTAACTCAATAGTGCATTTAGATTTAATGCAATGTGAAATTACTCATATTGTCCAGAAACATGTGGAAACTTTTGACGTGTTAACACTAGTTGTCGTGCAATAAACGTGTATTATGTGTTTATTGTGGTAAATAGGTTAAGTATCATAATGGTAACATGTTTGATAATTGTCTTAGTCATGTTGTATTGTGTGACATGCTTCATTAGAATTCTTGAGGCAGTTTGACATGTTTATTAAACACGTCATATTGGCCATATTCTTGTTATGCATTTATCAAAACTTGACATGCCACGTATTGACAGTCCTAGCAAAGCAGTAGATTAACACGGACAATCTAGCCCACAAACACACACACACACTCGGGTGAGAGTGTGTTTGTTTCAAGGAAAGAGAACGATTTGAAAAACACTTTAAAAATAATATTCACTTATATTGCTTACAAAAATGATTGAATGAAAAATATTTTCATCGTTTATGGAAATGTTTAAACATAAATTATTATCTTTAATGAAATATTTTTTATTAACTAATTATTTAAAGGGTTAATACTCTGAAAAACCCTAAACTGGTACACTTGTGACAAATTTACCTAAAACTATTTTTTTGACCATGAAAAACCCAAAATTGGTACACCTGTGACAAATTTACCCCAGCTGACCATAAAAAATCATAAACTGATACATTTATGACAAATTTACCCTAAACTAATTTATTCGGCCGCAAAAAACCCAAAACTGAGAAATTTGTGACAAATATACCCTCTATTAAATTGGATTAATATCACAAAAAAATTACAAAAATTTTAAACTATGACAAATGGAGCGTAAAATACCAAATTGGTATACCAGTTAACTGTCACGTGTCATTTAACTTAATAATTTGACAGTAAAATTTAACGAAAACTAACGGAGGGTAAATTTGTCATAAATGTACTAGTTTGTGGTAAATTTATCAAAGGTATACCAGTTTGGAGTTTTTGGTGGTAAAAAAAATAGTTTGGGATAAATTTATCACAGGTATACCTATTTGGGGGGTTTTTTTAGGGTATTAACTATTATTTAAATTAATATAAATGACCATTTTTGAAAATTTTTTTCCAAATCATTTATTTTTAGCGAAATAAATATATTAAAGTTGGATTGTTTGTCTTTTGCTACTTTCTCTTGCATCGGCCATCTGCGGATTACGGCCAATTAACAAAAGTAATCCAATGCTCAAATCAATTTTCTTTTGGGTGCACAAATTGGGATTTGCGTTGAAAATATACATGAAAAATGCATATTGAGTTCAATTGCACTGGCAAACCTCTTTGTCTGTCAATTGGTTCTTTAATTTGCTCAAATCTTCTCGAGACATGCATGCTTCTTGATATTTTATTAATTCAATTCCTTAGATAAACGAAAATTTCCCGTGCAAACAAGACATTTCAATCATTAATTTTGTATTTCTACTAACATCACAATTGCTTTCGAAAATCAATACTTGATAAAATTGGGCATAACCTTTTATGGTAGCCTTGTATTGTCTAGAGATGCATCTATCGATAAACAGCATCATAATTATCTGTAATTTACAAAATTGAATCCCTAAACTCTGCTTTCAATTGTTAAGTACCCTACTTTAATCTCTTTAACTGTGAATTGCCTTTACACGCCGGCGTTGATAGCGTGCCGCGTAGAGCATCCTACGTGCCACATAAACTTTGATGAAGAAAAGCCTAAAAAAAAACACTGATAAAAATGGGGATAAAATTCATATGAAATGTTAGAAGGAAGAAAAAATAAGTTGGTCAATATGGTGGCGGCGTTAATACACTCTAGATGTATAGATTTTACTAAAATATTAAAGAACTAGGCATTATATGGTAAGTTTTTACCTCTCCTCCTACAAATATAGCAGCGAATAGAAGTGACTTCGAATTTTTATGCTTATTATGAGATTCTGCTTTTAGCGTTTGAGGTTTGGATTTTATTCGACATCCGACGTTTTTTATATTCTGCTGAGAATAAAAAATATATAATATCCATTTTAGCTATAAAGGTAGAGTGGGTGCTTAATCTTTTTAAGTCAAATCCAATTACTGATTTATGACTTGTTTGTCTACACTTTGACAAAAGAGCAAAAAGCCTTTTTCTTTGGCTTTTCATCCAACACTCAAATCATTATTCAACTTTTAGAAAATTATGGAAACAATTAAAAGTGAATTGATGTATCCAAATTTAAGTGTTGTGAATTTTTCTGAAGTTATAATCGAAGTGCACGTGTTGCCGGTGGATTATGTAAACGTAAAGGTCAAACCTGAAAATGCCATTACAACAAATTGATATTTTTGATTTTCTATAGAGTAAGGCTCTGTTTGTTTAATGAAAAAATTGATATTTTTGAAAAATATTTTTTTAGAAAAATGACAATATTTTCAAAAATTTGGCTAAAACTTAAAAATGAAATAGAAAATATTTTCCATCATTTAGTATGAAAAATCTAATTTAATTTTCTTAAATAGACACTTACTATCCGGACGTTGGTAATTTGTGCATAGGCAACTCAGAACCAAATATTGGCACTAAAGTCCCAAGTCTAATTGCGATGGACCTTGACCTGAGCTTTGGGGATTGAGGCACAAACCTTCATCTCGTGCTGGACTTTGATGGTCCCAAGCATGGGGCATTGGGGTTGTGAGCCTAAACTTGATGGATTTGGGCAGAACCATTGTGGACCTAGGCACGATCTTTGTGGATTTGACCCCGGTGTTGGGCATTTGAGGCCGTGTACTAAGATCCCGTGCTCGACCTGTGTGAACCCTAGGTGGCGGGGCTTTGGACTCGGCATTGATGGATTTGGGTGCGAGCGTTGGTGGCCTAGGCACAAGCACCAGAGATTCAAGTTGTGCATTGGGGTCCTGGGCATGGGCATCAGGGTCACAAGCTTGACTTCGATGGACTTGAGTGCTAGAGAACTGGTTGTGGACGCTAGGGATATGGGAACTAGTGCTCGGGTTTCTGTGCCCAAGCATAGAGTTTTGGGTCAAGCATTGATACCTAATTATATTTTGAAAAATAATTTATGAATTATTAAAGAAGAAATTGTTTTCCTAAATTCAAGCATAGGTTTTTTATTGACTCATTTTTTTTTACGTAAAATGTTATCTTGGAAAATATTTTTCATAAAAAAAAATAGAGGTATAAAATTTTCTTTTTATGAATATATGATGCATAGTGATATATGCCTATTCATCGAGATATATTTAGAGTCCATTTGATTCGCGAAAAGCTCATGTTATGAAAAAACATTTTACAAAATATTCACTTTTTATATTATTTACAAAAATATACGAACGAAAAATATTTTTACAAAATATCTTTATATTATTTATTTTTCACGAAATAAACATTATCTTTAGATAAATTCTTGATCCCTTCGATACCGCTAGGGCAATATTATTATCATGAATTGAGAATTAAATGGAGATCCTGTTAAGAATTGCAGTTGATTACTGCTTATGTATGTCTATATTGTATTTCCCAAAGAAACCCAAAAAGTATTTCTCACCAATCACTCTCGTGATGGAAACTATGATGTGATTGCGCGGAGAAGATAAGCGTGGTCAGTAATTGGAAGGCGAGAGGAACGCTTGGACGCGATTCTCACCACATACTTTCCTCGTCTTAATATCGACGGTTTTGGGAAAGGAAAACAATACAAACGTACAACTTCATTTTTGAATTTTAGTTCAATATATAATATAATATTTAATTTATTTAATTTATTTAATATAGTCATTGAATTTTTTTTTATATATGTTCAATTTAATACTTGGGTTAGATGAAAATGTCAAGATTATTCCTAAACTTAATTTAATGAAATGACAATATTGAATATTTTTATATAATTTAGAGATTATATTGAACAAATATCAAAACTTTACAGGTCATATTAAACAAATTAAAAGGTCATGGATTGGATTGCACATTAAATTAATATTTAGGGACTGCATCGAACTAATTAAACGTCTGGTGACCATATTTGTGTAATTATCCCTTTTTGAGAATCTCAGAGTTCTTGTCTTTATTTTGATTTTATTTTGGAACTTTCATAAATTTAACTACGACCATCTTAAAAAATTACGGTTCATTGGAGCTTAGAGAAAGGCCAATGAAGCACCGTTTTCAAGGTGATTTGTGGAGTCCTCCTTCAAGTTTGTTCTCCTACGAAGTGCATATCTAAAAATTTTCGGAGAGCCAATCAAAAAAATGATATATTCAAAAATCATAATATCGTCCATCCGTCTATCTCTTGAACTTCACTTTATTCTATACAAGTGGACGGAATAATTTTGCGGGCTACGAAGATATACATTTTTTTCACCGGAAGATATTCCACATGGCATGAAGCGCCACAAAGTTTTGATGGAAGATCCGAGTCACGCCTTCTTATCTAAGAATTTTGTCTTCCCAATTTGTGAGGTTGAAATGGAAAAGCTCGTACTGTGATTGTCCGTTGATATGATCAAAAGGCCTAACATGATCTTTCTCTTGAAACTTTTTTTTTTTTTTAAGAAATATAAATACCCTTTATATTGATAAAGTCATAATATTACTTCATAAACAAGCACCTCCCTAATTAATATGTTGCCCGTCTACATAAACAAATTTTTTTTTTTTTTCGATCTCTTTTTTGTGTTCAATTATTTTGAAGACTGTGCAACCCCATTGGGTGCGTCATTCTTTTTTGGCTGGTTATGCCAAAATTTTTCTGGTTATCATAGCTCTTGTAGATACCAATCATGTAACACGGGAAACCCGTCGGGAATCACGATTTGACCTTCTTAAGAAGGCAAAGTTATTAAAAAAATTCATAAACCTATATATAGTGGTAATTGCAGTAATGAATTTTTTAATTTTATTAGTTTAATCATTTTATTCAATTATAAAATTTTCAATTATAGTTATTTAGTTCTAAACCATTTGACGATTTATTAATTTAGTTCTTAACCTTCCTATATGGCATAACTATATTGACATAGACAATTTTTTTTTTTAATTTTATAAAAAGTTTCTGAATCTTTTTCCTCTTTTTCTTTCTTCTTTCTTTTTATTTCTTTTCCCCCTATTTCCTCCGCTAATCTTTGTGTCATGATGGTTAGCGCTGATTGGACCTATCAACGATTTTAGACCAAAACAACTACAATGTAATTATTAAAAGATTTATGCTAAATTGACAAATTATCAAAATGTTTAGAACTAAATTGATAAGACTAAAGTGGCCATCGTAAAATAGGTTTAGGACTAAATTGATACAATTTAAAAATTTAGAACTAAATTACTCGTCACATAATAACTTTAGGACTTTTTGGACAATTATTCCTCCCATTATTACTCATTGTCGAAGTCATTCTTAGTTTTCTATTCGCCATAGGATTGCATTGGAATATTCTAAAAATTTAAGTTGTTAAATGAATGCTTAAAGAAAGTAGAAAACAAAGCAAGATGGAGCATTGTAGCATCTCCATCTACATCGCTGACTACATCAGTTGTCAACATAGTTGCTGGCACCGTTTCCACCGGTGGTTGATCTCATTTGAGACAAGCAGCATCTCTCTCTCTCTCCGTCGAGTGTGGTATAATAAGGTGTACATCGTGCATCGGCGGTCCCCGACCGCCCAGCTCCTCGCCGGACACCCTTGACTAGGACAGGACTTCAGGTACCGCGATACTCGCATTGCTATGCTAGGTCAAGATGTGATCGAGGGAGATCGAAGGAGAGAAGCCAGAACTAAAAACTCGATCGCTTCACTTTCTCTTGTTGTTCTGCTGGTCGACGGGACCACATAGAGAAAGTAATAATGAAGATTTACGCAGACAATATCATGATTTCCGTCCAGAAGATTAGGAGATATTTAATGTAGATTTTTCCCTCTTTTGCTGGCGGTGGTCATCGATGGCCATGAAACATTTCGACGGTCCAAATGTTAAGATTCCTCGGCAATGCAGTCTCTACTCGTGATCATTCCTGCCTCGTGTTGATAAATATCCCAATGATTGGATGATCTATCATCTCTTTTCTTTTCATTTTCCCCATAAAAGCTTGTCCATTCAACATTTCATATTATTTTATTTTATTTTTCGGCTCGCAGACATCGTACTAGGATTCAGAGGAAATCACTTGTTTCTTTCTTTTTTCGATGTTATTTTAGAAGATTAGTAAATGGTGTGGTGATAAACTATTGCATGGATACAATAATAGGGGTGAGTATAGTTCGGATGGGCAGTTCCCTAGATTCGGGAACCGTCCACTAAAGATCGATTCCGAAAAATTGAAATTGGGAACTGTCCATTGATTTCATAAATCCACTTGGGAATCGGATCGTCAGTTCGGTTTGACTCCCGGGTGGACCAATAGAATCGATCCTACCAAGCTTCACATGTTAGGACTATAATATATAACAAAGAATTACACAATGGAATCACCTTATTAAAGACACTTCCAATTGGAGCTAATGAACCGACAATATTAGTATATGTTAGGAAGTGTTGTAAGCAAGAGAGCACACTCACCAACCTTGTTATAAGTGGGCAAAAGTAGACAACTATCTAACTTAAATACTAGCAAGTGACCTAGGAGTTTAGGATTTTTCATTTTTAAAATTAAAAATTAAATATATTATATAAATTATTGGTTCGATAAGGGTGGGCGGTTCCACACTAGGAACTGGGAATTGGACCGATACTCACCGATTCCTCTTAGGAATTATTGGTTCTTGGGTGGTTCGATCTAATTCTAGATGATTCAGGCGGTTTCTGATTCTTTTGCATACCCTTTCTGTCCGCAATGTTGGATGTGGTGAATCTATTTCTGAGTTTGGTGGGTCCCACCATATCGGATGGAGTAGGCATTGCAAGTCAATGGAACCTAGTGCATACAATAACTCCTCTCGTACACAAGGCCACATTTTATCTTCCTTTTCAATAAATATCCATATGTTTGAAAGAAAACTATTTTAAAAGAATTGCTGTCTAACTTTTTGATACTTGGATGATGAAAAGCTAGTGCTTTTGTGTTTGCATCAAAACTTAACTAGGTTGTCGACAAGAGTAAACACGTGGCTATATGATAATTGGTTATTAATACTTTATATGTGAGCCATTATTGGCGATCGAAAGAGTGATTGATAATAATATACATCAATGATCATAAATTAGTTGTTAATGCCAATTGTCATAGCAAGACCAATCGGTAAGGATACTAATGGAAAAATGAATGATAAATTACTGATTGAGTCACGGGACAAAGACAGAATGTCTGAAGGGTGCTAGGAAATAGTTATAATATTTTAATTTGAAATCACTCATAGAAAGAGTAATAAAGTCTAGCATATCAAGGTGCCATTTTAAAGGAGTAACCACTTGAAAATAAGATCCTAACATCATGAGAACATGAGATCGAGATTCTCACACATATGGAGACATGGCTAAAACTACAGAAGAACTGCTTTCGAGCAGATATGTCATAAGCACTATAAATACTGATGCTCAACTACTGGAAGCCCCCTACGCACAAACAAAACAAACATGTGTATCTTTTAATTCTTGCACTGTAGTTATAGTTTTCAAATTTGTGTTTAAACTCCGGCGTATCTTTTAACTGTAGTTTCCAGATTTGGGTCGTCGATTAAATTTCAACATTCCATATTTACGTTATAAAGGGAAGTCGTATTTCTCCAATCTAAATTTATTGTTTTCGGTCAACAAAAGATGTTTTCAATAGGTCGATTAATTTTCCGTCATCTAAATATTGAAAAGTTGAAGAATGATTTTCCTTGGTGCGAACCTACCCTAAAATTTTTCATTAATTTTCCCTTGGGCTTCTGGAGTGCATGCGGCAGTCATACGGTTTCATACCATGTTCACATACTTTGGCAAGCCCACTTCACGGCATTGGGCCTAACCTGAATATCTTACTCCGACTGGTCCGAGTCATTTGAGCAAAACTGGTGAAGGGAGCTTACGTAGCATTTTTATGAACAGTGGTCCGACTGGTCCGAATTGTTTGGGCGTGCATTAGCTATGAATTGAATCACAGCCCGAACCAAATATTCAGTTCGGTTCGATTTTCTTATTTTGTAATGTTAAGAAGAGGTTTAGTGACAAAGGAGAGAGATTGTGTAAATTATAATAGGAAAAATGATACAAATAGCTCATGAACTTTAGTCCAATGTGCAATTTAGTCTCTAAATTTTTAATTTGTTCAATATGGTCCATGAACTTTAGCCCATCGTGCAACGTGGTCCATAAAATTTTAATTTATTTAATGTAGTTTCTAAAATTTCGGCATATGTTCAATACAATAAATTTTTAATATGTTCAAGAGTAGGAACTACATTAAACATTTTCATATAGTTTGTAAACTATATTAAACATGCACCAAAATTTTAGGAATCATCAAACAAATTAAAAGTTCAAGAACTAAAGTTCAGAGATCACATTGAATAATTTAAAAGTTTATAGATTAAATTGCACATTGGGCCAAAGTTCAAGAACCGTTTATGTCATTATCTCATTATAATATTAAGAAAATGGACAATTTTCAATAATTGAACCGGAATAGAAAATGGTTACTTTTTTCATTATCTGAATTGAAAGTCGAACCAAACCAAAAAATGCATAAAAATTCAATTCGGTTTGGTTTGGTTCCAGTTTTCCGATTTGATCCTAACATTTTTGGTCCGACCACCTAAAGACCCATGAAATATCCTGCAAAATCCTACACAGCACCTTTTTTTCCCGGTTTCCAAATGAAAATAGAAACGAGAAGAAAAAATCTCACAAAGCAAAGGAGCCCTAATTTCTATTCTGTTTATTAGATTGAGTGCCGACATACCTACTCATGGTCATGGACATGCCGCCATCATGAAATCCCACCAAGATCTAGCGGTGAAGATACGTTTCAGCTGCTAGGTGGTCGGCCGTGCCCACTCCCAACCGTCGGAACGGGCCCCCGCGTTGTGGTCGGTCCACGAAGACATTGGGCGACTGCTTCGTTTTTGTCGTTGACGGAATTCCCCCCGGGCGGCACATCCCACGCGGAAGAGTCTCCTCATTGCAAATGCTATTTACCAAAAAACAATGCCTCACACAAAAGTCAAAGCGGTCACTATCTCAGCTTAGAAAAAAAACTCTTCTTTTTCCTAATTTCCGTACATCGATTGGTTCGGTTGCAAACTTTTCAATTGTTGTCAATTTATTTTTAAATATTTCATCGTATTAATTTAATCATAAACGTTCTTTTATGGTTTGCCAATTTAGTCATAAATTTTTTTAACGATTTGCCATGATCGGGCTTTAAGCAGCTAATTTGTAGCACTTGGTGGGATGATAAAATGGACTGGCCTAGTCTACTCTCCCCAAAGTTTCGTGTGGATAAAGCCTACCGGTAGTTATGACATTTTAGTCATTTGAAAAAAGACATAGCATACCCTAAAGACCCGGGCAGGTAAACAAATCTAGTCTTTAACTAAAATTTTGAATAGTTGTGGCGAATTCAAGTTTATTATTTTTCCCCTCTTACTTGGAGAAAGATGATTAAAGAAAAATCCAAATCAAGGGTTTTGCTTTTCCAATGGATTAATATTTTTCATTAATGGAAAATTTTTTATGTGTATTTCATAAAAAAACTAGGGGCAATATAATGCTTACGTAAGGGCCCAAAAGTTGTTAGGCAATAAAGGCAACTTTCGTAGAGACTACAGTCCCACTAGTTATCAATGAGATCATAGATATTTCTAGCAAGAAATATATCGAAGAGTTGGAGCTGGGCTAGAAAAATATCAAAGTTTATCATAAGCTTTGTCTAAGATTCTTGACAAATTAGTTTTTTATGATTATATTAGTAATAATCTAGTAAAAGGGGGATCATTCAGAGTGGGTTCAATGGACTGCGGGGATGTAATAGCTATTGAGTGGTTAGGACATCCTATCTTTCGAGATAAAAAAAAGGGTGATTCTACCGTGTGCTTTCGGAGGAGCACTTATGCAAGAAGGAAGTTTGAGCTGGTTTTTTTGCTCCCTAAGTTAGTGGCGGTGATATAGGATTTCCCTACTGCTGGGATTTTTTTCTCGATTATTATCAAATTGACTTTAATCTTTTTCTGTCCACAAGGATTCCACCATAGCGCCTTCTACTTTTAATAAGCCACGAACTAGATCGGAATCATTCTCAATGAGTCCATAAGAAGTGATCTCATTTTTTTTCAATCGGGTCCAAGTATTTGAGAAGAATTTCCAGAACAATAGAAATAAAGCCTAATCGGAAATCTCTTACGTGGCATGGACAATTTTTATAATTTTTAATTTTTCTTAATAAGCAGTTTTCTTGCCAATTTAGTCGATCTCAACTCCGGCTCGGCTCTACAGGCTCTGTTGTCCATCAAGCTCACCACCATGGAGTCCCATACCGTCGTGGTAGCCGAGAACGTCATCCCGGCAGGACGGAAGCCAGGCAAGACTTATTGATCGGCCATGAACTTTTAGCTTAATATTCTGTTTTCCCTTGTGGCAGTCCATTAGTAGTTAATCGGAGTACATTGCAGCTCTCTTTTGAAAATATGATCCAAATAAATGGTAACTTATAGTTCATGAAAGGATCGGGAAATACAACTTAAAGAAGTGAAAGCAAGTTGCCTCATAATTTGGGCTGTAGAGACCGAGTCGTATTATTTATTATCTTGAGCTAGCCACAACCTCATTCTAACTCCTTAAGCTACGTTTGGCAATCAAGATAAAATTTAGGATATGATAAAATTTATCTTATCTTACGTTTGTGCCTACTCAAAATAGGTTAAAGCCAGATATGATAGAAATATAGACCGGATAAAATTATTCCATGGGGAGGTGGGATAAATGTGGATAGGATTTCTGACATCCATAATAGGAAAGTTATTTTTCTCGAATAACAAATTTCTTGAATTAACAAAATTAAAATTATATTTCAATATAAATAATGTTTTAATTCTAATATAAAACATTCAAAATACAAAAAAAAATAAAAATTTAGTCATTTTAATTTAATGTTAATTTTATTTATATATTCGAATTCAATTCTATTTTATAATATAATTTCAATATATAAATATATATTTATTGCATATTTTAGGTATTTTAGTATTTTAGGTATATTAGTACTGTTTATTATTTAATCAAATTTTATTAGAGAATGATGGAAGGGGAAGAAAGAAATAAAAATAAATTAATTAAAAAAAAGAGGAAAAAAATTAAATAAAAATAAAGTAGACAAGAGTATTGCAAAAGATTTTTACAGTCTCTATTTGTAAATTTTTTTGTTCATTTATACTAATATATCATTTATATTAAAAAAAAATGATATAATGTGAACATATCAGATTTTACTACTATAATCACTAAACAGTTGATAGGATATAACAAAATCTATTGATTTCATATCATACCTTATCTTAGGGCTATCCTTGTCGATATCTAAATGACCAAATGTAGCCTTTTGTTCAAGGCAACTGCTTTGATTCTAGGTTAATCGGTTTTTTATTTTGTGGCTATGAGGCCTTTGGATTTCAATGTTTATTCTTTGTACACTAGAGTTCTATTTGTTTTGCGAAAAATGAATAATTCGAAAAATATATTTTTTAAAATGATAGCATGTAACATTTAAAATAATTAGTATATGAAAAATGTTATTATATGAAAAATGTTATCATTATTGATAACACTTTGTACCTAAGATTTTTTGTAAATAATGAGAATAATTTTTACTAATTAATTTTTGTAAGTGAAAAAAAGGTTGATTTTAGAAAAATATTTTTCAATAATTTATTTTTTACTAAATAAAAGGAGCTTAAGTTTCCTTATTTTTCTTTGAATTTTATGCAAATTGTCACATCTTTTTTTTTTTTTTTTTTTTTACCATTGCTAGATTCTGGATTCCAGCAAAATGTCGATGGGGAGGACTTTTTCCACACTTTTTTTTTTTTTGTGTGTGGCTAAACAGACTATTTTTTAAGTTAACCGCCCAAAGTTCCTTGGGTCCACTAGATTGGTTCAATATTCATCTACATTTTTTTTTTTTTTTGATACTAAGGATCTGGCCTAGCTTACTTTATGAGAGCACAACACCGACTATACCTCAGGGGAGACTGGTCCAACAACCTACCGCTGGGGCCCCCCACCTAAATCACAGAGCATAGCTGGGGGTCGAACTCCCGACTCTTGGTTCAGAGGGGAACACCCCACCAATGCAGCCATGCGTGGGTAGGTTCATCTACATTAATATCTCTTTACCTCCATAATCTCATAGAGGAATTGACATCCTAACCCAATTGGCATCACATTCTTATGTTTTGTTATATTTATTTTTCAGATTTCTACGTCTGATCCTCTATATATAATACACGCGTATATTTTTTTGATAAGAAAAAAATTATATTAATTACTTAAAAGAATATGAGAATATATAAACTTCATAGCTAAGCAAATCGAAGTAGAGTGTAGTCCATAATACTGCAAGACAAAGCCAAATCCAAAAAATAAGGGGGATTAATAGAGCACCAGCATGATTATCGATTAAGCATACATAGATATGTGGCCAATTGCTAGACTTCATATCTTTGTTAGTGAAATTCCTTCTCTAATTACTATGGCATTGCTAGGCATTGAGCGCCTAAGCTAAGCAAATCGAAGTAGAGTGTAGTCCATAATACTGCAAGACAAAGCCAAATCCAAAAAATAGGGGGGATTAATAGAGCACCAACACGATTATCGATTAAGCATACATAGATATGTGGCCAATTGCTAGACTTCATATCTTTGTTAGTGAAATTCCTTCTCTAATTACTATGGCGTTGCTAGGCATTGAGCGCCTAGGTTTGGCTTTCTCTACACTATTGCCATATAAAGACAACCAAAACAAGTTGAATGAACACTGATATAATATTTGGGAGAGCAAATCTCTATGGCTCAACCTACAATCATCATTGAAATTGAAGATAGATGACTTGTGCATGAATAGAGCCCTTGAATCGAATTCTTGAAAACATATTTATTGAACTCCCAAATTTAGATCGGGAGAGGATAGTTCCTAGATTTAGAACTAGATTGAGGGAGTGTAAACTCTTAGATATGAAACTAAATAAATAAAAAGCTCCTAAATCTAGATTGAGAGAGAAGAATAAACAAGAAAAGAACAAAAATAACAACAGAGGAAGGGGAGGACCCTCCCTCGTGGTCGAAAGTTGAAGAAGACAATGGAGAGAGAATGGAAAGTGAGGGGGAAGCGGTATAGACTACTATTGTCCTGGGGAGTTGATTGATTTACAAGTATAATTGAGCAAATGTAAATGGTACTATACATATATTTTCTACTTTAGAACTTTTAAGAAATGACTTAGTTTATTCCGTTTCTCTAATTCAAGTGATGTTATCGCATATATTCAGTAGCTTAAAAATAAAATTGAATGGAATATGCTAACGTAAAATGATTGCACACAGCGAAGCATGGGTATGTTGCCAATGAAAAATTAGGGAAAAGTGCTAATTTTTTTTTTTAAAAATTTGTTTCATTGGTACTAATTTAGTTATAAATCTTTCAAATGGATTAATTTAGTCCTAAACCTTTTTGCATTTTTCTGGCTAATTTAAGCTAGAAATTACTAACATGGATTCCGGTGATCCTAAGTGACATGACCAACGCTGATATGGATTTTTTTATATATAATTTTTAATATATATATTTTTTTTATCTTTTATTTTCTTTCTTTTTCTTCACCCTTTAGCCAATGAGGTCGCCGACCATAGGCTGGTCCGGGAAGGGCCTTTGCACCCTTGCCCAAATTTAGGCAAGGGTGTCGCGACCCTCACTAGTGGTCAGTGAGGGCGTAAAGACCCTTGCCCAGACCAAGCGAGGGTCGCCGGCCCTCGTTTGTGGCCGGTGATGGTTAGTTGGCAACCTTGCCAAAATATACTATACAAAAAAAAGGAAAAAGAAAGAAAATAAAATAGAAAAATATATAAAAAGTTATGAAAAATATTTAAAAGTTATAAAATTTATCAACGTCGCACTCCGTCGTACCATGTAAGACCGCCGGCATTCATGTTAGCAATTTCAAACTAAATTGTCTTGATGGACTTAATTATTATCAATGCGAAAATATATAAATTGGTTCAATTAATTTTTTTGACTGAATTGATATCAATACAATAGGTTTATGATTTTTTTTTTTTTTACTTTTTTTGAAGAAAATTAATAAACTCTCCTCCGGGAGAGTAGGGTGTATCACCCTCTTTCATTACCTATTGCCCCTCACTTTTTTTATCTCTTTTTTTTTTTTTTTTTAAAATTCTTCTTCCTCGTGTTTTGAATTTTTGATTACTAATGTATCTTTAGGAAAATTAAAAAATAAAAATAATATATATATATATAATCCATACATCAAGAGAGATTTTAAGGAGGACATATCACACATTTCATATCCTCCCTCCTTTCTTCGTTTTTTCCCCTTTTAAATTTCATTTCATTAATTTATATTGACTTTCACTTCAATCCCATGCTTTCCTCCACCTTTCTATCACTTTGTTTGTTTGTTTGTTTGTTTGTTTGCTTTTTATAATTAAATTTGCATTACATTATTTTTCAAGTTATATTCTATCATTCTTCTTCCTATAAAATATTTTCATGATCACAATGTCATGTAACTTGCAGTGCAGTTACGAACTTTAATATTAATAATTTCTAAGTTCAAAATTTATATTTAAATTCCTAAAAAAATTAATTTACACTATTGACACATAACTTCGAAATTCTAATGACAATGATTGCATGTGAATACTGCTGATACGTTATCGTGAATTCACTATTTACAAGTGAGACAATAGTTTCTTAAATATTTTTTAACTAATTGACTCATTGAAACCTTTAAAGTTAACATAGGATAACGTTTATTATCCTTGGGATTATTGTGACAAAACATGGATATTCCTCAAATTAATCATTTTACTAAATCTCCCAACTCTAAATTTGTCACACATTCTTACATATAAACATAATCTATCATTGGTTGATTAAAGGGAAAATATATTAAAAAAATAATGCAGAATCGTCTAAACTTGTACTTTATAAATGTATTTAGATCCACTGAAATTTATTGAGGCGCTACAAATGTTGAAAAATTATAAAATGATTTACGTAAGCTACAATATCAACTTTTCAATGTATTAAACTAATTGATATTGTTGTGATTGTTAAATTATTTTTTGTTCCCGCGATAAATTTTGGGTCAATATTTTAGTATAAATTAATGAAAGAAAGTCAAATTTCAGTGGGGACAACTTTTATGGACATGAAAGCTTAGTCTCAAGCGGTCTCACTTTCTGGAATGACGTGCGGTCAGGTCACTTACAAATCAGGCCCCAAATACAGAAAATACCGTACATATCAAGGTCCACTTATTCGGGTTTATCTTTACCGTTGATCATATGATTTGTTCACATTAAATTTATATGAGATCCACATTATCAACGATGGAGATCAATCGACGGAAACTCAAATCTAAATCAGGTTGGCCTTGAAATAGTTGCCCCATCAGTATCGTCTTAAAAGGGAGGGAGATTTTGTCTTGATCATTCACTAGATGAGATAGATCAGGATAATTGGTCATACGGATTTAAGGTGGGCCTCACAAAGGCGTCCACATAACTAACGACTAAGATTCAGATTAGTAAATTCAGAAACTCGCAAGTTTTTCTTCAAAATGGGGGGAAGAAACATTTGAGATGTAACCACCGGCCGTGGTGGCTCCGCTGGATAGGCTAAGAAAATTTAACTCATTCTAAGAAAATTTATACTAAAATGGAGGTGAAAGTGCAGAGGGAGTGAGCACAAGATCGAGTGAGGGCGAGACAAATTGAAAATAGAGTCATAAATGTGAATTACGTCTAAATAAGCTGCAAACTCATCTAACACTCATATTATTTTGGGTTTTATAATTCTAAATTCATTTATGACCCATTTACTAAATATAACTAAATCATATAGCAATTTAGCCTTTCCAATATGGGTTAAAAGATGTATTTATAATCCATTTTAACGAGTCTATATAAGGTTGTGGTGCAGTGGATTCACACCTAGTCGGTACATCGGGAAAAAAAAAAAAACAACAAATCGCGAATGCGACATGTAGCGAAGCAAAAGGGCTTCTTGCTTTTGGCAGTCGTTGCCTCCCTTCTCTCCTCAATTAATCCCTGTCGCTCCTTAATTAAGCGAGTGGGGGTAGGTTTACTCGAATGCTTTGATCCGAAGCAAGCGAATGATGAGCGACCGATTAAAGACTAAAACCAGTGGCACTGACGGAAGCGAATGACTTTGCTTAATCCGGAGATTACTGGCTAATCACAACGGTTAAGACCAACTTGAAGTTCTCGGGTCCCGCCATCGTGAAATCTCAACTCTTTGACGATCATCTGAGAAGTCTAGGCCGGAAAGTATTGATGAACAGCGTCTTTTTCAATAGAAATTTTCGTATCTTGGACTTTTGCTGAATTTTACAAAGATTACTTTTATTTTTATTTTTGTTTTTAGAAGTAAAACAAGTTATGTATGAATAAACACATCTCTTCTTATACTTGGGTAAAACTATTTTCATTTTTTTTTATTTTACTTTGATATCTTTTCCTTTGTCATTTAATGATGTAACCTCTCAATTATTAGTGATACGCCAAAAATGATTATTTAATAGCATATTTGCGAAGATAAATATTTGCAGTTTCTTCTAAATCTAGAGAAAATAGCTACGAAATTCAATTACTACAAAAGCTGTATTTTTATAAAATCATTCAATTGAAACGGCCCTCTTGTATTATGCAAGTTTTATTATTTATAATACGATTGATGTAAACACACGATGACATCATTTTAGACTCTATCAATAATATCACGGATTTTGATCATATGTTTAGGCTTTGTTTGGGAGCATCAAGGACAGAAAATGCCTAGAGAAACCCCCGCAAATTCAAAGTTTCCCCTCCATCTCATTCTCACAAAATTCCAGTATATATTATAGCATACAGGCGGTGTAAAAAAATTAATACAAACAGTGTAATCCACCCTTGATTTGAGTGTTGTATAATACAGTCTCTCGCTCAAATTAAGGATGGATAACTCCGTTTGGATAATGTTTACTTTTCGCCGGCAATGTATGTTCTAATTTTTCAAAATTTAAATACTTTCTCTATATTCTACCCCACCTTAATTCCTCCGATTTTTCATATATTCCCAAACATAAATTTTAAAGAAAACGATGTTCAATAACTTTTCATATCTTGTGTATTATAGTTTTCGTCCCTCCTACTACTAACAAAAATGAACTTGCATAGTAGGGTAAGTTTTAGGATGAGTCTTAAACGAAATGACACAAATGGATACAAACGTTATGACACAAACATATGTGAAAATGATCACTTTAGTGCTTATGTCACACCATTTGTAAGAGTGCTTGATCAGTCATGGCTAACCTTTGTTTTAATGATACATAATAAGAAGCATAAAGCTTGGAGTATCAGTGCACTAGGTCACAAAATATTGTACACAAAGGAGGAGAAGCATGTGGAAATGGCACACTAAATGGAGAAACTTAGACGGTTTCCTCTTCTACTTAGGATTATATAATGAGATATATATCCCTTGTTGACTTTATTTGAAATTTGTTATGCATAAAGTATATATTTCAAGATACTTTATTTTTATTTGTTTTTCCCTTCAAACTTAAAATCAAGGAGATAAGTTCAAAGAGATAAATGTTTGCAAAGGATAATAAAAACTTATTTTAAGATACTTTATCTTTAACTATTTTGTTGGTCGGATACATTTAAGAATGCATTCATATTTAATAAGTTACAGAAGTCCGAGGATGACAAATCATTGAACTATTGTGAATTGGTTCAATATGGGGTATTCAGCACAATTACACATTGTGACTTGCCAAGTAACAATCGTAGAAGTAATATTAAGTGCCACGTGGCGAGCACAGGAGTGAATGTTTTCTTATATCTGACTTTAACTATAATATAATAGATACAAAAATAATATTGATTCCAAATGTAATTGGATAAGCAAAATTTATTAATAAGACTAACATGCATAATATTTACTAAGAAGTGGGTCAATTCAAATTTCAATACTCTTATCCTGACTTTAACTTTAAAATACTTGAATAGGATTAAACAAATTGAATTTCACTATAAACTACAATATATTCGCTTCATTTATTGATATATAGTAATGATATATATTTCCTCTTTTTTTCTATTTTTAAATATTGAATTATATATTATAAGAATTTTCCGGCAACTTATGTTAATTTTTATTGGTTATTACGATGAATGGAATTAATGAGGGCGATGATCATGAACAGGAAAAAGGCAAGTGAAGTGAAATTGAACAAAGAAACTAAGATCAAAATTAGGTAAGTAAAAAGTTAATAAAAAAGATAGTTAGATATGATTAATCCTGTAATCAAAACATATAAGATTACATAATTCATTGACATAGTAAAAATATTTATTTTCTCCTTTTTACCCTTTTATTTAAATAAATACACATCTTAATATGCCTGAAATAAATTATGTAAATGTTTGCTTCAGCTTAATTTTTCTTTAGTTTTTTGGAGGTATATAATTAATGACGGCCACAATGATGAACAATTAAAGTGAAGTAGAATAAGGAAAGTAAGAACCAAATTAGATCAATAAAAGCAAAGAAAAATGGAGGTCTTTGATAATAGTATTTAGCAAGATTTAGCATTAGTTTCGTTGAGATTAGGGTTTCAAAATAGTTTTATTGAGAGTTTAGAAATGGAAGTAGAAAAAATTTAGACGAGATGCCTTTAAGACATTACCGAAAATTACAAAACAGGCTGACCTTTAAATGAGGTGATGGCATAGTTGGAATCGAATTGTCACATATTAGATGTGTTCAGGGAAAAATTGAAAAATTAAAAAAATAGGCTGATTGTTCATACTTTTATAATAGGTATAGATATAGATATATGTAATGGGGCGCACGCCTCATTTCTTTATCGCCCTGTCTTATGTTCTTTTGCATAAGGAGAAATGCTAAAGTTATAAAATACACTTCGTTTTCCAGTAATTTTAATTTAGGGTGAAATTGTAACCACTTTTTTTTAAATTTCTTCCTTGTCACATCAAAGGCACAATAGCACAAAAAGCCCATAAATTTTGATCCAATGTGCAATCTCACCTTTCAACTTTCAATTAGTTTAATGTAGTTTCTGAATTTTGGTCTCGTGTGTAATGTCATTCTTAAACTTTCAGTTTATTCACTGTAATATTTGAATTAGTAGTAAATGTTTAATACAATTCCTAAATTATATGAAAATATTCAAAAGTTCATGATTAAAATTCAACAATAATTTGTGTTATCTTCCCTTATATCAAACTATGGAAGATGGCATGGCCATTTTATTTAATTATGAATGGCTCGATAAAATTTCTTGGAAATTATTCAACTGTTTCGATGGGAGATTTAAGCTTGGGGAACAAAATTTATCTAGTATAGATGAACCGCGAAAATTTCTTGGAACAGAAATGATAACTAATATCAAATTATATCATAATCGACGAGTATTGTTTAATTAATAAAATTATAAGTAAATCATACACTAGTGATCCAAGGTTTTTCTATACTTGTAAAAAAACTAATGGAAGGGCAGAAAACTCGGAAGTCACGTGGCTTCCCTTTGGTGACAATACCAAAAGGTGTCATTGCATCATCACATGTCTTCTAGACATATAGCAATCAGCTTTACCTAAATTAACTCCCAAGTGATTTTGACCGATTCCATACACCAACTCTATCATTGGTAAAAACCTAAAATTAAAAAGATGAACTCTTTCGTTTATACTTCTCGAGTCAATGTGGACCACAGATAATTTAGTAAGAGAGACCAAAAGAAAAGTAACCAAGAGAGACCCAAAATTAGGACAAGAAATTGTCCTTACACTTGCAATTTAGAGAGATTAGAGGGAAAATAAAAGAGAAAAAAAGTAATAATACTAATTTCTGATTTTTGTGGAAAAGGGGCTTGAACCAACCGACAGACAAGGAGGAGCATGAGTTCAATTTCTCTTTAGTTTTACTTGGCTTGGAATGGAAGGGACATGAATAGGTGTGTGGCGGTTAGAACCAACTCCCTTCACTCAACTCAAACTCAACTCAAACTCACTCCCTCATCACTTATCCCATTTTTAGTTCTTTTGACTGGGGACAAGCGGTCCGCCGCAAACCCCGCTCCCCTCCCCCCCGAACAGCTTATCCTTTCGCCTCCGTTTGCGGCGGCGCCACCTCCAGCAACACCCCCTCCACGGTCGTGGAAAAAGTCTCCACCACCACCCCCTCCTCCCCTCGCCCTCCTCCACTTGTCACCACCACCAACTCCCCCTCTTCCCCCAGCACAACCTCGTTTCTCTCGATCGTTTCTTGTTCCCTCTCTCTCTGTCCACACAACCACAACTAAAAACTAGGACTGGCGTTGCTTCACCATACAACCTCACAACCACTTTCACTATACAAAGAACAAACTCCAACCCATCTTTTCCTTTGTCTCAATCTTAACCACAGAAAAAAAAAGCCCTCCCTTTCCATCTCTTTCCAGCACACACTTCCATCCTCATCCTCGTCATCTTCTTCATCATCACCCTTCTTCTGCTCTTAGGTTTCGCTTCTTCTTCTTTTCTTCTTCTCCTTTGCCTCCTTTTTCTTTTTGGTTTGCATCTTTACTTAGGATTGATCGGGTTCTCCTGATGGCATTGTTTGTCGACCAACAACTGAATTTCAAGCACTTTTGCAAGATCTGCAAGAAGGGTTTCATGTGCGGAAGGGCCCTCGGAGGGCACATGAGGGCCCACGGGATCGGCGACGAGGGCGGGCACACAGACGACGAAGACCCCGGGAGCAACTGGGAGGACAAGAACATCGGGGACAACGTGCCACCCAGCAGCAAGCGCATGTATGGGCTGCGGACCAACCCTAATCGGCTCAAGAGCTGCCGGGCGTGCGAGAACTGCGGTAAGGAGTTCTCCTCGTGGAAGTCGTTCCTTGAGCACGGTAAGTGCGGGGCGGGCTCGGAGGATGTCGGCGACTCGTACTCGTCATCCCCAGAATCCGAGGACGAGGAGGATGGCGTCTCAAGGAGGCGGGGGTGCAAGTGGTCTAAAAGAAAAAGGTCCTTGAGAGTGAAGGTTGATAATGTTAATTCCAATTGCCCGTCAAGTGAAGAGGAAGACCTAGCAAATTGCCTAATGATGTTGTCTAATGGCATGGTGGATCCGTCTTCGGCAGAGCCAGAGGAGTCGTGCGCATCGGCGAGCAAGGACGAGGAGCGCCGGAGGCCGATAAGTTTCATTGCTCCTCTCGCCTTCAGATCACCACCCACCACGGACAAGGCCAAAGGGGTGATCCCCAATAAAGGCCAGGGCCTTTTTGAGTGCAAAGCATGCAAGAAAGTGTTTAATTCCCACCAAGCATTGGGAGGCCATAGAGCAAGCCACAAGAAGGTCAAGGGGTGCTTCGCCGCGAGGGTCGACCACGCGTACGACTGGGTACCCGACGAGGACGCCATCACACAAGACGAGTTCTTCACGACGAAGTCCATGGCATCGAATTCGCCATTCGACCACGGCCTCAGCTCCTCGATGCCGTCCACCTCGAACAGGAAGTCGAAGGTGCACGAGTGCTCGATATGCCACCGGGTCTTCTCTTCAGGCCAGGCGCTGGGTGGGCACAAGAGATGCCACTGGATTACGTCGAACCCCGCAGACGCACCGGCGCTTGCGAAGTTGCAACACCTACATGAACAGATGGAGCAAATCCAGCAGATGCCTGGAAAGTTCATTGACCCCGACGACCCTCTCACCCTGAAACTCGACCTGAACCTCCCGGCGCCATCTGATAACCACCGGCGTGACCCGATGAACAGCCCCGCCGCCCGGTTCGCCCGAGTGTCCGCGGAGATGTACTTGCAGTCGTGGCTGGGGCTGCATCCTAAAGAGAGCGAACATAATAATCAGCACATGGAAGAGAATGACTTCAACAGCAACAAGAATGATAATGAAAAGAATAATAACATGGACAATAATTACAATGATGATAGTAACATCGCAACAACTCACAGTGCAGTCGACGATGAAGCAGAGAGTAAGGTGAAGCTTGCAAAGTTGAGCGAACTCAAGGATGTGAACATCAGTGGAGGGTCTTCTTCATGGTTGCAGGTGGGGATTGGTTCAACAACTGCCGAAGAAGCAACAAAGTGAGGATTCTTTTTTTTTTCCTTCAGCCCTCCAGTTATTTATGATCTTGATTTCTTACCCTCCATTTTTTTTATGTAAGTAAGAGAAGTTCAAATTTACAAGTACGCGAGTTGACCATTTGTTTTAAGTTATTTGTTTAATTCTTCCCCGATGTAAATTAACGGGAACATAATTGTGTTCATAATAGAAAGAGAGGTTTGGTCAATCCACGTTGCAGTGTTATTTATTCTTTGCCTATTCTTGTTCATTGTGTGCTTATTGTCATTACTCACTAGCTTCAAAATCGTGCGTTGTAGAATCTTCTTTACATTTTATGATCATTTTTAAGTTTCTGCAGAAAATGCTAGCATGCGTACGAACATGCATGCGTCTCTACATGTGTCCAACTTTGAATCAAACAGTCAATGTGACTGCATACGAGGCGAATGTACATATTTCCAATGTCTAAGAATATAAAAATGTTTGCACTCGAGAAGGATAAATTGAAAGGGGGTTCATAAGCTGTTGAAGTTGATTTTCAAATTACCTTTGCAATGTTTGTACTTGTAGTTGTAACACTGGTTGTGAGTTGTGTCGAACACGAATGCAAACTAATAATCCGACATGGAGGTCGCCAGGTCTGACACATTTGGCTTTTCAATCAATGCATCTACTAATGATCATGTGTATTTATTAACTTACGCATGGACAAAATAAATGCACAACGATCTGGTTAATAACGTGAATATCCTAGTTAATAATGACAAAAACCTTTCCTATGTTGGGGCAGAGAATAAATGATTTATAGCTCCATAGCAGTGAGTATGGTTTCAGGGTGGAATCCAAAATCTGAGAACTCTGATGGAAAGTGCTATGGTTCCAGATTCTAGTATATGCAGGGTAAGTTTTAGGTTCCAAAAAATGGAGAACCTATTTCGATGAATAGGTTCACGCGAACTTAAAATAAGTCTTTGTGTCTTTCTTGTTTCACGTCTTCATGCAATTTTGCGGCATTCTATGGCATTCAATGATGAGTGTGTAATATAAAATCACTAATTTGAGTTTTTATTTTTGGCGATATTTATGATTGAGATTTTTATTTTGTTTATATCATAATCTTCGTGTGTCTAAACTATGAGTTGTGATAAGTGGGTTGAAGCAACTAATGGTCATTAGAGCTGATAATTCACTACAATTATTCAATTAAGGAACCTACGTTAACCCTATAATTGACCTT